>OY979696.1:141951683-143351766 GCA_963855945.1 Thereva nobilitata
GTGACATCTGTTGGAAAATTGGAAACTACATTTTAAAATAAAATAATTTGATTTCGAGTTAGTTAAGCAACAATTTGCAAGGATATTTTCTTTACTACTTTAAAAAATATTTTTTTTAAATATTCCAAATTAAAACAGCTTAAAATTAAAGCAAAAAACAGGCAGGTTTATATCCTCACTTGATATTCCAGATGCAAATGAAAGTAAAGTGTAATGTGTCACCCCATCATTTCCTTGACCATCAAAATGAAAGTTACCATCATAATGAAAGTATAGTGTGTCACAGGTATTATTCGAGTGAATAATATGAACGCGTTTTCTTGATGATTGTATAATTAATCTGTGCGGGCAGTTTGGTGGATCCCAACCTGTATCTAAGCCCTATGGTGTGCGATTCCTTACCTCTATGGTTATGCCCACGTTCAGGTAAAGAATGATTTTTCTATGTCGAAATTCTCCTTTTATACTGTTTACTTTGCACAAGCTTTGGATAAACTTTCATTATAATTTTTATAGTACTGGAACTGCCATATGTAGGTTGCTTTGCCTTCCTGTCATTTTAAATTAATTAATTTATAAGTCTTATTTCCTTTGGACTTGTCACGTCTCAACAACAAGTACCCCGGTATCTGTCCCTGAGACTTATAAATATATGAATTGGAAATTTAGTTCAAGTAGTTAAGTTTTTTTGAGTTTTTTTTGCCTTGATTGAATACACTGGTTGTTTACTTTTATATAGCATTAATTTTTTTTCAATTTATTACTTCAGGTTAGCAAATTTTTTTCGCATTCCTTTAAATTGCTGTAAACGACTACAGGGTTTTGGGTGCTGTTGTGCCATCATTGTGTTTTTTTTCACAGTCCCACATGGTCAAGCGCGCTGGTACCAGGGCGATTTCCCGCTGTTTTGGATTTTTGAGTTTGCATTTATAGGTGAAAGAAGATACCGTCAAAATAAATAAAATATAGCCACCCATTACCCAAGCGCGCCGGTGGTGACAGTTAAGACCACACACAAAAGATTCAAAATTCACCGCCACCGAGCCGGCCGTCATAGAAAAAGGTCACGGCTTTACCAAAGCAAAAATGCCCGAAATGCAATTATGTATTTGGTCTCCGGAAAGATCCCAGACGAAACCAGACACATGAGTCTGATAAGGTTGGTCTTGGAAGATTTTTCGCGTTAAATTTGCCTTGCATTGGAATTGGGAGTCGAAATACGCAAAATGCAAGTGTGCATTTTGGCGGGGGAAATATATGCGAAACCTGATACCTGTTGATAAGATTTTTAAACCTTCGCACGGAGTTCTTGTGGCGGTTTTTTTTTCTTTATATGATCAAAACAAAATGGTTTTTTAATTTATTTTGAATGTTCCAATATATTTGAATTTTGGAAATATTTAGAATTTAAGGGAATTTATATATTTTGGAACAAAATTATTGAAAGGGGATTTTCCGTTCATAACACACCAAATAAAGTCTGCATCAAATAGTGAATTAAATTAATGGAGGCGAGGGAGTGAATTTGTTAAGTTTACAAAGCAGCCGACTGTTGGTAGGTTTTGTTCAGACAAACAAAAAATTGTATGATTGGGGTGGAACCATCACTTTTACAATTTTAGATAGGTGGGAGTATTCTGCGCTATGCGTGAAAATAGGTTATACGGTAACAAAAGAAGAATCGAAATGTATTTTACTCAGATTTCTTTGCTGAAATAGTTGTTTTTTTCTGAAAAAAGTGAACTTAGTTTATGGAGAGTATTAAATGTCATTAAACAGACCTTTTATGTCGAAAATATTATTTTAGTTACAACCGTTTATAAAAATACCGTTGATTTTTTAATTGCGAACCATGTGAAAACGGTTTCCACTGTATAAATTTAACCTCCCCAAATCTACCCTTGTAGCCTCGCGCTACAAACATTCAATTGACGAAATCTCACATTTATTGATTAAAGCTAACAAGCTCCAGACAGAACATCCAGGATACAATTTACAAAATTATATCTAAGAAATCTATTACCATTTTTTCCTTTAGATGTAAAAGAATAAATGAGATTCTTTGATTAAAACGCAAGCTGTAACCATATTTTGAAGTATACGAGTATATAAATAACTATAGTAATGTGGTGCTGTCGGGTATAATTTGATTGTAAACAAGCTCGAAAGTAAAAGGGGAAATTATGGCCTGCTCTGGATATAAGTATATCCCTTGTAGAAACCAACCCTTCGGTATTTATGCAACTTTATAACATAATCTAAAAAAACGTGGAAGGGTTGCGTTCAGTACGAAAGCTGATTTATGTACAAATTAGTCAAAATTTATCGGAGCATAAGAAATAAAACACCCGGGTTTGGTTGAGTTCAAGTAGCAAACGATTGTATTCAATACAAGAAATATTACAAAAGTAACGCAAATTTTATTTCAAGTATAGTAAAGGACGTGTTGCTAAAAGTAATTAATTTTAGTTTCTAATTTCTCCATAGGGTAAAAGTTTTGCTCCTTGATTAATTTATCAGCCGCAAATGTTTAATAAAATCAAAAATGCCCTCATTTTCTCATCTCATTGAAACTCACAATGACTTTAGCCAAAAACGCAATATACACAAAAAAGCCATTAGTTGAAGATCTTAATTGCTATGAAATCATTTAACAACATATCGTCGGTCCAATGGTAAACTAACCTATCTGACATTTTGGAACTTTTGACTTAACTAGATAAATTTTTATTTTATTTTGATTTATATTGTGATTATTTAAAGTGGGATCCAAAAGACCATAGTCCAAGACTAATACAACTGATTTATTTGAATATTTACGGAAAAAAGCCTGATTTTCAGTCATTAATTATATTTTGTTTTGCGTCCCCCAAAATTAAGAAATTTTCAGATAGAATAGTTTACTATTGTACCGACGATATGTACATATCCATAAGTCCACACTTGTTTTGTTGCTTTGTACTAGTCATCAGTTGGTCAAATTTATTCAAACAGAACATAAAAGACTTGTCAAGGGCTTGCACTCAAACACATTCCGAAACGAGCATACAAGTTGGGAACCGATATTATTGATTTTTTCCATCTTATAAGGTGTCATGAAGAAATGAATTCCTGCCTTTGTGTGCTCAATCTGGTTAACACACATTTTGATTTTTTAAACTAAACTGACAGGCAATGCCCCGGGGAGCACCTGCATACTATTGAAATTGAAGTCTTGGTAAACGAAAACATAAAAATGAAATTGCGGCATTGTATCCAGAATTTTGTTGTGAGCTAGAAAAGAAAATTTGCTTACTTTGCCCCTGTAAAACATTTTTGCAAGTAATTCCTGTTCAGAGGATAATTCTATTCAAAATGTTGTTCCTCATAGCACTTCAACAATATCCCCGAAGTGCGGTAAGTGCACAGGGAGATAGATGATAATCAAAGAAGAGTTTTGGTAAGAATGAAGGGTTGAATTGTTATGTAGAAATTGTTTGTGGAAATTTATTCAGAGTTTTGAATTATGTGTCGGTATACATTAAAACGATTGTGTGTGTGTACTTTTGTTCCCTTCACCAAAAGGGGAGTGAAAAAAAACAAATCAGTGTAAATGCTTTTTGCCCTGAGAGTATTTCTGGTGAATAATGTGAACAAAATTTCTGGATTTTTTTTCTGTTGATTCAATTACAATGATTACAACTGCAAAATAACATTAGCCGACGAACTAAACAGTTTGCTTCACACAATTAGAATTACTTATGTTGAAGACAGGGCTAGTTGAAAGTAAAACTACTCGGAGCGAGGTGGAGATTCCTTCCTAATTATAAGTGTATTGCGTTATGTCTTATAGTATTTTCATTTGAATAAAAAAACAAAAAAATATTTTTATACTTTAAATTATTTATTTTAAAAGGGGGATTGCAAAACAGATTTAATTTGTTTATCCAGTGAAACTTATGAATCGTTGATTGAGCAGTTCCCAAAAAAGGTTTGAGTTTTCTGTGAACTTTTTCCAATTTTTTGAAGATACAGATATTGGCTGCGATACCTGAGAGACCGAGTTTTGTTGGGAAGCAAGCATACTTACGTGAGTTGTCTGTCAGTTAATAGTATGTTAGAGGGAACAATCCTGCGCCAAGCCCTTCTGGTGTGCTGCCTAAACGATAACGGTCAGAAGGCTCTCAAAAGATGAAGAAGGGCGAACCGTTAGGCCCATCTTAACGGGACAAGCAAGCTAGCATCAGCATGGAAATGATACTGGCCAACTTTCAAAGAAAGAAAATTACATGATTTCTGTGAAAATCTTAATAAATAAAAATCCGGCGTCTCTTTTCGCACCAAAAATACGGGTCGCACGGTCACCGGGCCAGGGGACGCACGGGTCACACGGGTTGAACAAGTCTTGGGATATGGGCTATATGGGCGGTACAGGGCCCGGGTAGTAATTTCTTCCAGAATTGCAGAAAATCTTTGACCGTGCAATCTGCGCTCTATCCATTGTGGGTATCTAAACTAGTATTCATTTCATTCAACAGCAGCGAAACTGTTTTTGGAAGTTAATCTAGTCTACACTGGAATTTTTTCATCGCGAGTAACTTTCTTGCCTTTACACGGAGATATCTGTGTGCGTGTCGATAATTATACTTGCTTCGCGATTAAGAAAAGTAGGCCAAGCCGAATTGTGTATGTGTTAAGTTTTCACGCCAAAATTTCCCGGTGAACAGGTTACTACAGTTCCCGCTTACCCTCTCTATACCTCTCTCCTAAAAGCCCGGTTCTACTGCTGCTGAAGCAATACTAGTTTAGATAGGGCCATTGTCTGTGATGAATATGTTATTGAATATAAAATTAATTTTAAATTACATACTAAGTTGGTGTAAAATAAATGTTTGTTGTTAGTTTTAGTTCAGTAATCAAACAATTATCACATCATTATAAAGGTTCCCAACAAAAGGTTTTAAAAATGTTGAAAGAACCTTTACACAACTTTTTAATAAGTGTAGTAGCTTTATAATTTAGTGTTGGAAACGTTTTGCCAACATTAAAACAACATTTTTATACATTTATAAATTTAAAACTGTCGATTCCGGGATTTTCGGGATCGACATAATATTAATAATAAAGCTTCTACACATGATAACCCAACTGCGAGTATTGCGATTGCCACCCATTTGCTCAGCAACGTAATGTAGGTAGGTAACCGTCTGCGACTTGCTCCTTCTCTCGGGGTCTCGATGCGCGCTACCTCCCTTGATTCCGTGTGATTAAAATATTCCACTTGCCACTTAGTCACCACACCACCGCCACGTCAATTTCTGACTACCTCAGTGCGCGCCTTGCTTAATGGAAACGCACAGTTAAAAGCTTTGCTTTAAAATGTGAAAACGACTAAAATGGAAATACATCAAAGTTATTATTGAGCTTTTAACTGAACCAAACCCCAATTGAAACGCAGCGTGATTGCGCCAGCCGGTTGAGTGAGTTGTGTGAAGGCCATCACAAGAAAATATTGTTTTCACAGGTAACAAGAATAGTAGCAGCATAGCATGAAAAATCGTCATGTCGTCATTGGAGTCAACAATTTTCGTCAATCACTACAAAGGCAAAGACCCAAATTTAGTATGGAGTCATTTTAGGGTAGCTACAAATGGAAACAGTGCTCAATGTAAAAAGTGTCCATCTCTCCTAAAGACTGCAGGAGGCCCTACAAAAGGACTGCACACTCATTTAGCTACGAAGCACAACATAAAACGTTCAGAAAGGCCATCATCCAATCAAGTATCTTCGCCTAGTTCTACCCCGACTCAAGCAAAACGGAAAATGATTGATTATTTTCAAAAAACCTAAAAGCGAAAACGACACACTAGATGAAGTTTTGTCACGAATGATTAGATGGTTTACCATTTAGTATCTTTATAAAGTCTAATGACCTAAGAAAGCTACTATTGGTCAAAGGATATACTACAGAATTGCCGAAAACTGCAGCAACAGTTCCCAACCGAATCATGAATTTTAGTGATAACATCCGGGATCACATAAAATAAAATATTGAGGCTTTAAAATCAGCAGGGGCAATGTTCTCTAGATAGCGATGTAACGACGAAGATCCGACCCTGACTACTGTTTAAATATCGATGAAAACGAAGGGAATACAAGTAGTGCTCTAAACTTAACTAATGATCTTAAGATTCTTGATGTGATAAAGAAAGTATGTAAAATCATATTATTTTTTAAAAAATCGCCAACAAAAAACGATACTGTTTTACAAAAATACGTAAAGTCTGCATTCAATAAGAAGTCATTGGTATTAGATTGCGCACCCGATGGAACACCCTCTTGACGATGTTAGAACGCTTTGCACTACTTAAGATAACGATTAAAAAAACACTTATTGATCTTTACTATCGCCTTGCGATAACTGACGCAGACTTCTCTGTTTACTAGAACTTTTTGTATCATTTATATTGCTGCTTAAATTTTTTTTGCATATCTCGGGACTAGTCCCGGGATCCCGGGATCAGTGTCCCTTAGTCTCGAAATCCCGGCATTGAAATAATGGTACGGATTGTATTCCCTAGTCGTACGTAAAGGTTGTTTAATCGCTTTTCCAGCAAATTATATCACTTTTACACAGTAACTGATAAAACTGTTTTAAAACTGTATAATAAGACATCGCGGATTAATTTTTTCGTTACAACCAACCTCGATATGGGCATCAAATGAAGGAGTATGATAAGTAGAAGAGAATTAGCTGTGTGGCGTCATTTCAAATTCAAAATCGGCGACCAACAAAAAATAGCGGATTACTTTTTTCTTTACAACCCCCTCGATATGTATCGACTGACTGCGGTATCACTGCACAATTCACAGACCAAACGTCTTGTATTTTAAATTTAATACCCCTAGAGAGGCTTGTAAAGAAATACGCTATCCGCCATTTTGTGTTGGCCGCCTTATTAGATTTAAAATGACGTCACACAGCTTACTGTATTCTTTTCGCAAAACCCTTTTTTTGATACATATAGAGGGGTTGTATTTTGTGTTGGTCGCCATTTTGAATTTGAAATGACGCCACACATCTAATTATCTTCTACTTATCATACTCCTTCTTTTGATACCCATATCGAGGGGGTTGTAAAGAAAAAGGTAGGGCCATTTTATGGCGGCAGCCATATTGGATTTAAAATTACGTCACATGGCTTACTGTATTCTACTCGTCATACTCTTTCATTTGATATCCATGTCGGGGGCGTAGCAAAGAAAAGAGTACTCTGCTCTTTTATGGTGGCCGCCATATTAGATGTACCTTAAAATTGAATATACTATATTGCATGGTCTTCAGAACCAAAGGTGTGTGCCAAATTTGCAAATATGAGATTCACCGGATATCGGGACGTTGTCGAAAAACCGATCGCAAGATTTATTCCCCACAGAGAATAAAATATCGATTATTATCGATATATCGGCCTGTGTTCCAGCGATTTGGCAAGACGTAGTTATCCGCCCACTTGGATTTTGATTTAGTAGGTGATCTAGATCATATGCTAGAAATGGTGGAAAGGTTACATATCACGAGCAGATTTTAGCTTTCACCCTCGCACGCCCCACACCGACACCAACTAGTTGTCAGCCATTGCCCCCCCCCCCACATCCCCTCTACATATTAAAAACAATATTGGAAGTTTTACAGATGGGTTTCAAAACTCGGCTCTATCTCTCGGTCTATAATTCAAAATTAATTTTTATTCAATCATATATTCAGTACAGACAGTGGATAGAGCACAGATCTCCAATTCTGGAAGAAATTACTACCCGGGCCCGAACTTTGTTCAACCCGTGACCCGTGACCCATGACACCCGTGGCCCGTGTGACCTGCGACCCGTGACCCGTGTGGCCCCTATTTTTGGTGCGAATAGACACGCCGATAAAAATCACGTGTTACGATGTTCGTACACGCTAATCTTCGAACTCGCCCAACCGATTTTAATGAAATTTTGTGAATGTGAATGGTTGGTTCTTGCTTGAAAGATAGGATAGTTTTGGACCCGATAAGTGGCGCTGTTGTTGCTATTCGATGGTAAGTAAGCGCATCAATGGACCGATTTGGTTAATTTTAACTGTTCGTAATAGTCCGAATATAGTCCTGTAAAAATGGTTCAAAAAAATGACCATCTGGTAAGGTACTTAATTCATTTTGATCATTGTTAAGGAGGTTCAAGCGAAGCTAAAACTCGATTTGCGGATTCAGAGAGTTGTGGAATCGCCGTCATCTTGAAAAGAAGGGTGAAAGTATTTCTCGCCACTCTTCTCTTGACTACTTTTATGTTAAGAAAAAAATGATCTACATTTTTTATGTGCAATTTTTTTTAACGTTATATTTGACGTGGAAATATACCGTTGTTTCATTAACTTTTTATTCTAAACCATTAAACTAGGTTTTTCCCTCAAAAAAAAATTCAACACGCGCTATCTCGAAAAGGTCGGGGAAAGCCCCTCTTTTGTGATTTTTCTCTTTCTTTTTTTGTCTACTAACTACCATTAACCGTTTGCCAAGCTGTGACGGGACACGTAACGGTTTAGCCGCTAGGGCGTTTTGAAGTTTTTTTTAGAGTTTTACATATCACCCTATGAGTTATTTTCATGAATAAGATATCAGTGTATGCGGAATTCTCCCACCTATATAAAAATGTAAAAATGAAGGTTCGCTTTGTTACTTTTCGTAGTACACCCTGTATAGAACGAGTTTTTATACGCTTTATATTAGCTTCACCTGAATTATAACCTTCTATATTTAAAAGCATGAACAAGAATCTCAATTGAGAGAATCGGACTACCAAATTCTCCAAATTACACTAACAACATAACGTGACTTCACCGAGTTGTAGTCCGATTGAGCGGAAATTCGCTCTCAATATTTTCCTTGTTCTTGGCTTGTAATATAGAAGGTTATGCCTGAATGTATGTATGTATGTAATAGGGCGGGTCAAATTTCCAATTGACCTTTAAGGGGACTTTTGGTTTCATAACTGAAATAAAATACACTTTTTAATTTTTTTTTTATGAAAAGACTATTATATTTATCGAATTGAATCCTTTTGGGCATTTTTATAAAACATATTAAGAATATAAAAATAATTTTTTTTTGCATTTTTAGTACATCTTGACCACTGCAGAGAGCATCTTCCAAAAGATACTTTTTAAACTGCTCCACAGTTTTTGGGCTTCCTGTAACAGATAGAATAAAAATTCCAACAGGATTTTATTTATAAGACTAAATACTTAGTAACTAAACCTAAAAAACATTTTATTTTTAATATTTTTATCATTTTATAAACATTTTTCTGAAATATCCAAAAAAATCCATGTATTTGAGGCAAACTACCCCCGTATAAAAAAATAAGGGTGTGTAACATAATATTTTTAAAGGTTTAGTTACTAGTATTTTTTATAACGAATCGAATGGTTTTTTGATTATTGAAATCCGTTGAGTAGTTTTCGAGAAAAGTATGGAGCCAAGTCAAAAAACGTGATTTTGAGAAAAACGCGTCTTTAATTTTTGTAATATAATTTTTGCATATAAAAGCGTATAGGTACCGTTACAAATATAGTTATAACTTTTTTTCCTATACGAATTTCTTAAAATGGTTTTAGGACAGTATTTCTGTGATGTTAAGGAACACTTTTATGCAAAAAAAATCGAATATTTTTAATTTTTTGAAACGAAAAGTCCTTAACACCCCCTAGCGGTACTCTTTGGGTAATTTTGAGCGACTTTGCCTAAGAAACCATAGTTCGAAAGTCGATTTTGAGCCTCCGAAATTTTAATAAAATACATTTTTAAAAACCGACTTCAGAAAGAAACCAATCCCGTGATGCACAAAAAAGGGTGGAATAATTGTTTCTAATTCTTTAGAACATTAATCCAATCAGAATAGATTTAGTGGAGAGAAAAAAACAAAAAAACTCGAACTGCCTGCCGGGGTTCGAACCCGCAATGCTTATTTCGCTAGATCAATGCGTTTTCTCACTCATCCAGGCGCCGCTTATTAATTTTGTGACAGTAAAATTATTCGTTCGCTGCCTTTGAAAATACTTCTATCCGTTCAAGGTGTACTCATTTTACCAGTTTTTTATGCCTACCTTCGAACTCTTATATCAGGATTAAAAAAAATTGCTCGGACCACCGGGGGAAACTACCCTTTTAGTCCAAGAGTCGACCGTATAAAAATGAAGGTATAAAACATCCTAACAATTTTTTGTGAGGGAGTAGTACTGCCACAGACCTAAAGGGAGCCACCTTTTATATAACCTAATTTCGCCCGCGTCATGGAATTTTGACGTCACTTCCGGTTACGATTTTTGGTGTTGGTGACGTCATAAAATATCCTAATAAAATTTACATCAAAATTAAGGTTGGAATGTGTACATTAAGATTACACTAGGGTGCCAGGCCTAAACCATCCGCAACCCTGTGGCACCCTCGATTAAAGTTTTTTTACAAACTTTTTTGTTTGTTTGGGACAAATCTTACGATCCATTTTTCAAGTACTTCCCGATGTCCGGTGATGCTCAAATTTAGCACACACCTTTAATTCTGGAGGCAATACAATATAGTATATTCAATTATATGGTACTCCAATATGGCGTCCACCATTAAATGGCGGATATTTCTGGGCGTGGAATCTTGCGATTGATTTTTCGGCCACTTCCCGTAATCCAGTGATGCTCAAATTTGGCACAAACCTTTGGTTCTGAAGACAATGCAATATAGTATATTCAATTATATGGTACATCCAATATGGTGGCCACAAATGGCGGATTACCTTTTTATTTACAAACCCCCAAGATGGGTATCAAATGAAAGAGTATAACGAGTAGAACAGAGCAAGCTATGTGACGTCATTTTAAATGGAATATGGCGGCTAAGATAAAATGGCGGATTACCTTTTTCTTTACAAACACAGAATACAGTAAGCTATGTGATGCCATTTTAAATCAATATGGCGGCCACCACGACCACCCCTCGATATTGGTATCAAATGAAGGGTTATGATAAGTTGAATACAATTAGCTGTGTACACCATGCGCTGTACGTACACCATCAAGTAGAGTTGTTGAAGTTCCCGATAATGCACTGCGAGTTCAATCTCATTCTGCATTCGAATCGACGCGACGTCAAAATCAAATTGCAATTTCCGCTATTTCCTTTGGCTACCCGTTGCATGATTTTGTTTTACGATTTTTTTTTGAAATTGTACGGCAACTACCCTAAAATCACCTCCGATCGTTCTGAAACGTTGGAAAACGTATTTTTTTCGAAAAAAAAACCGAAATAATATGGATCTGAGCTCTTTAGTAGTAATTCGAAGAGTACCTCCCATACAAAAGTTCGAATTTTACCGATATCGGTACACTACAGCCACACGAAGTGTTCGAGATAGAGCCAAATAGACCTCGTAGGAGCATCTGCTGTACCCGAAAGCACCTATATGCAAAAATTCAGGCCACTCGGATGAGCGGTTTCGGAGTCTATTAAGAATTTATAGACAGACAGACAAATTTTCACTTTTATATACAACTAGCTGGGACCCGGTGCGCCTATGCTGCACCCATAAACCAATAGTAGTAATCAGGTGATATGAATTTTCATTTAATACCCATACCGAATGGCTTTCAAAGAAAAAGGTAATCCGCCATTTTGTGTTGGCCGCCATTTAAAAATTTGGACCGATCGATCTGAAACTTTGGGAATCGTATTTTTTTCGGAAAAAACCAAAATAATATAGATCTGAGCTCTTTAGCAGTAATTCGAAGAGTACCTCCCATACAAAAGTTCGAATTTTACGGATATCGGTACACTACAGCCACCCGAAGTGTTCGAGATAGAGCAAAATAGACCACGTAGGAACATCCGCCGTACCCGAAAACCCCTATATACAAAAATTCAGGCCAATCGGATAAGCGGTTTCGGAGTCTATTGAACATTTACAGACAGACATACTTTCACTTTTATATATGTATAGACTAGCTGGGACCCGGTGCGCCTATGCTGCACCCATAAACCAATAGTAGTAATCAGGTGATATGAATTTTCAATTTGGAATGACTCCACACAGAGCTAATAATATTCTACTTGTCATTCCCTTTCATTTAATACCCATACCGAATGGCTTGCAAAGAAAATGGTAATCCACCATTTTGCGTTGGCCGCCATTTTGAATTTGGAATGACGCCACAGAGCTAATAATATTGTACTTGTCATACCCTTTCATTTGATACCCATACCGAATGGCTTGCAAAGAAAAAGGTAATCCGCCATTTTGTGTTGGCCGCCATTTTAAATTTGGACCGATCGATCTGAAACTTTGGGAATCGTATTTTTTTCGGAAAAAAACAAAATAATATAGATCTGAGCTCTTTAGCAGTAATTCGAAGAGTACCTCCCATACAAAAGTTCGAATTTTACGGATATCGGTACACTACAGCCACCCGAAGTGTTCGAGATACAGCAAAATAGGCCACGTAGGAGCACCCGCCGTACCCGAAAACCCCTATATACAAAAATTCAGGCCAATCGGATGAGCGGTTTCGGAGTCTATTGAACATTTACAGACAGACATACTTTCACTTTTATATATATATCTACAATAGGTAGATTATTTTAAATTTTAAGTACCCCGACACGTATCATTTTTCTGTAATGTGCCTTTGTCCGAATATCAAAGTGACTCACTGTATTATGAACATTGACTTGTATAATAAATTATATTTTCATTAATTTTCTCATAATTAAATCCTGTAAATGTCGTATACAAATAATTATTGCCGTGACGAATTAGACATAAACGACGAAAATTATTAGCTTTGTTTCCTCTGATCATAATTCGTAATTGTAATAAATCAAAAAAGATAATTATTTGAAATGGTAAATTACAAAAAACAACAAAATTCAAACTACTTCCAATATGAATGACTTAATGGATTTCCGATTGTTTTAATTACCTTTGTTGAAAGTGCAATTAATGTTGGCTTAAAGTTAATTAGTTATTACTTTGGAAAATTAATAACATCACTCAACTAACTATTGTATGCTACATGCCAAGTGTAGTGAAAACCAAGGGTTAAGATGTTGTGTCTTAATCTGAACCCAACAGGATCCAACTATGGGTGCCTTCCATTTAGACACAGAGAGACACAGTGTTACACTGTGTCCGACACAGACGTGTTCCATCAACGACACAGCTAGACACAGCCGGGCACAACTAAGACAATGCTAACAACCCTCGCCAATTGAAATGTGATCGTTAATTTATAATTTCTACAATATTGTTTCATTTTTAAGATTCCCAGCCTTTATAGGATGTCGGGTAATTAGTTTAAAGTAATTATCAACATAAAAATTACGATTTACTTGTCAAACAAAAATAAAAACGAGGAAAGTGCGCCGTGGCGGATTTTTCATGAACTTATGTGTTCCATTTGGGCTTACACAGAACGACACAGAGCGACACGCTGTGTCGGACACAATTGTCTTTCTGTGTCTAAATGGAAGGCACCCTATATGTAGAAACACTTCAGATTAGTCAAGTAAACGGCATTTCTCTCCGGCAATTCATCTACCTACATATGTATGGATGCAGACATGTTTTTAATGTACGATGCTTAGGGTGCTTCTCTGTAAGTTTAAAATTGAGTTTTCTTTACTTTCAGAGTGGGGGTTGTTTTTCGGCCATCTTGAAAAGGTGTGTATAATTTGTTTCATTGATAATATCTTGGTAAGCGTGAGCTCTATAGAAATTCTGTTAACAACTTTTTGTCTTAATATTAATAGTAAAAGGGTTATGCCCCGGTTACACGAATGACAAAAAATGACAATTGTTATAATATCTGGTCATAGTTAATGACATTACTGTTTACACGATGGAAATAATGACAAATAATGACATGTGTGGAGCTTTGTCATAACATGTCATTAAATTATGACCGGTTGCCATAAATAATGGCAAGAGTTGAATTTATACGAATGACAAATAATGGCAAGTCGAATTATGACAGAGTTGAATTTATTTGTGTTGGCGATACTGCTAAAGAAGGACTGAAATTTATAGAAAAAAACAACCTAAAGGAGCATGGAAGAGGACAAAAGGTTAGTTGCAGCATGTTTTGCTGCTGTCCTTTTAATTGAAGAGGAGGAGGACGAAGAGCCATGCTATGCTAATAAAAATAAAAGGAGAGGAAAACAGAAATGGCAATGGGTCCGTCCAATGTTCTTGGAAACTGGTTTTTACGAGACATTGTGATTGCAACTCCGACAAAAGGATCCAGAACTCATCAACAATTTTTTAAGGATGTCCGTCGATGACTTCGAATTCCTCCTTGATAGAGTGGCTCCATTGATCGAAAAGCAAACCACAAACATGCGTCAACCAATTTCTTCCGGAGAGGGTCTTGCGATCACACTTCGATATGAGATTTGCCTTGTTAAGATAAATAAAAATGATCATAAAGAATATGAACATAAATTGCAGTCGTGTATTGCCGCTATTATAGTCCATTCAAAACGCACGTTTGGGTATATAGCATACCACCTTTTTGAAACTCTTTCCGTATATGTAAGTTTTTTGGTCCCTGATTACGAGGTCCGCCCGTTTAATCTGGGGGTAGTTTATCCCCCTGGGTTTGAAAAAAATTAATTTTGGCTGATAATATCTATTAAACCGCAAAAGCAAAAGAAATTTTACAAACTAATGGTTTGCATTTTTTTTGTTTTAAGTTGATTTTGAAAATTGTAGAGGTAGTTTAAACTCCTTAAGGGTTGGAAACAATTTATTTGTACCTGACAACACGCATTCAATCGAATTTGAAGCATAAAGTTGGACAAACAATTTTTTACAAATTTGTTTATTTCAGTTGATTTAGGGGTGGTTTTAACCCTTTAGGATTATCCGTTATCATAAAATATGGCTTAATTTGGTATAAATTAACCATCTTCTTAAATAAATATTGAAAAAGTGTATTTCATTGCATTATTTTTGATTATTATTGAAGTTATTGCGAAAAACAGAACACAACAGGATTTGAATTATCACAATCTGTCATAAAAGAATGACCAAGTTCATTCTTTTATGACGACTTGTCATAACTTGTCATAATGTGTCATTATCGTTTACGCGGTCATAATTTGTGTCATTATTTCTGACAACTTTTATGACACGAATTTTTGTCATTTTTTATGGCAGAAATAATGACACAAATTGTGACCGTGTAAACGATAATGACAAATTATGACCGAAAAAATGACAAGTGTGTCATTCGTGTAAACTCACCATAATGAATAAAACTATAACAAAAAAAATTCAGGCCGATGAACTGATCCAACTGATGCGTACACTTCAGGTCTCATAGATGATCTATCCCTGTCGATTAAAGATATATTGACCCGTTTAAACAACCTTGAACCGAAAAAAGGTCATGGACCTGACAATCTGCCTCCTAGTTTTTTGCAACGATGCTCAAATCATATCTCATTCCCTCTGCATCTTATCCTTTAACAGATCATTATACAAGGAAAGTTTCCTACGTTGTGGAAGTAATCCTACATCACACCAATCCATAAAGCATCTGATAAGCATTCAGTGGAGAGGTATTGCCATTTTATCATCAATCCCCAAACTATTTGAAAAACTCGTCCACGAAAAGTTTTTTTTCCAGAAATGTCTTCATTTAGTCTTCAAGAATGTTTTTTTTCTTCTTACTTGTTATTAGTTATAGTAAACATTAACAAGATAATTTTATAACTTTTTAAGTTTAATATAACAAAAAACTTATTTTGAAACTTTAAACCCATTTAACTCGAAACATGATTTTTGAAATTGGCGGGCGTGATAACTCAAAATATAATCGCCGAATTTAGCCTTTATTTTTTGTTTGGGTTTTTCTAACTAATTTTAGGGAACATCGAGCCTTTTTGCTGTTGTTGAAAATCTGGCAACTCCGTTTCGAAATTCGCCTACAGACACAAGCACGACAAGTAAAGAATGATGCGTACGTACCGTTTTACTTCGCACCATTAAAATTAGTCTACGATATGAACTTTTCGAGAACGTCGCGTTACAATTCTTTGTATAATAAAACTAATCCTTTATAATCTTTATAATAAAGTAATTTAATCCACGCCGGTGGCTTTTCTTGTACATTTTTTTATAGCTGTTAAGGGTCTGAAAAAAAATTTACATCTTTTTTTAGACTGAAAAATATAGACTTTTTTTGGACTTTAACTTGAACTATCTGCCATTTTCTCAAAAAAAATATTTTTTAAAAAACAACTCGTCATTCCCAAATTTCAAGTGTCCAATTTACAGTGAATTTTTTTTAGATCCTCCAAAGTCACTATCAGTAACGCCAATTTTTTCATATTTTTTGCAGTGTTCCAGCATTTTGTATGGGAAGCGGAACTGATGCAACAAAAAAAATAAAAATAAATTTTATTGTACAATTTTTTAATCTTCTAAACAAATAAAAAAAGTTGTATCTAAATATCTGTTACCATTTTCTCATAATCCTTCTTTAAAAATCACCTAAAATACACGCTCCGAGGCGGTACGAGGCCCTTAGTCCGCCCACACTTAAATGAACAGCAACAAGGCTTCAGAAGAGGGCCTAATTTCCGAACTGCTCTTTAGTATGGAGAAGGGCCATCAAATCGATGCTATTTACACTGATTTCAGCAAGGCCTTTAATAAGGTAGATCATCATTTTTTACTTGCTAAACTCTCAAAATTTGGAATAACAGGTTCTGCCCTTGAATGGTTAAGATCATATCTCAACGGAAGAACAGTTCCTTTCAAATGAAATGAAATTAACTTTCGGTGTTCCTCATGGCAGTGATCTTGGCCCTCTTCGGTTCAATATATTCATCTGTGACCTGTCCAAGAAATTGGAGCATATCCCGCATCTCTTTTATCCGGCATCTATTTATTCAGTCGAATCTCAATGCATTACAAGACTGGTGCACCAATAAAAAATTGCATCTTAACACCAACAAATGTCAAGCAATTTCCTTCTGACGTAAACATAACACACAGCAGTATTATTATCGTCTCAACGACAGGGTATTGAATCAACTCGATCAAATTGTCCATCTAGGTGTCGTCCTAGACAAAAAACTTAATTTCAATTTGCACTATGATAATATAGTATTACTGCCAGAGCCAACAAACTTCTTGGCTTTATAAAGAGAAGAGGTAAAGAATTCGACAACATATGGGTCACAAAACTCTCTTCTACCTACCCTGGAAAATGCATGTCCTATCTGAATAGAATCAATTCAGAAGAAATGTATCCTCTTTGCTCTGAGAAGTCTACACGACCCGCTTGACTCTCTAAGCCTACCACCCTACCTCAAAGCATCTCTCACCTTAGTCCTTAACGGTAACCTTAAATTTCAGTTTCTGTCGGATATGATCAAGTTCAATGAAGACATCCGACTTACAAGACATAATAGTCCAGTAAATAAGCCGGAAAATGTGGAAAAGTTTATAAACAGCTCCGGTTTGAAAATTTTTTGTTTGTACGTGTTCGTTAGAGCCTCAGGAACATTCATCACCACTAACATCTGCCTTGGTATGAAAAATGAAAAAATTAGGGTAGTTTTCCCACCCCAAATCATCCCCAATAGTAAAAGCGATAGAAAAATTTTAAAATTCAAAAATTTCACCTCGGAATCGCCTCTCGGTCAAAAATCGAGTGAAGGTGGTTGCACCTAGGGTTACCATTTTTTATTTTTGAAATGCCAGACATTTAACTACAAAATGCCTTAATTTAGAGTAAAAAGCCTGACAAAAGGAAAAAAGAATTAAAATCTCAATTATAAAAAAGCCTGACTTCAACTAAAGCCTGCCCTGAGCCTGATGTGGCCATAAAATGCCTGACATGTCAGGCGAAATGCTGACAAATGGTAACCCTGCACCTCATTAAAACCACCCCTAGAAGTGACAAAAAAGAAGAAATTTTAAAAATTCAAAATTTCACCACGGAATTCGCCTTTTCGGGGTCGCTGATTACGAATCCGAGGTCAAAAATCGAGTGAGGGTGGTTGCACCCCATTAAAACCACCCCTAGAAGTGACAAAAAAAATTTTAAAAATTCAAAATTTCACCTCGGAAATCCCCTCTCGGGGGTTTTCAGGGTCACTGATTACAAATCCGCGGTCAAAAATCCACTGAGGCTGGTTGCACCCCATTAAAACCACCCCTAGAAGTGACAAAAACGAAGAAATTTTAAAAATTCAAATTTCACCTCAGAATTCGCTCTCGGGGGTTTTCGGGGTCGCTGATTACGAATCCGAGATCAAAAATCGAGTGAGAGTGGTTGCACCCCATTAAAACCACCCCTAGAAGGGACAAAAAAGAACAAATTTTAAAAATTCAAAATTTCACCTTGGAAATCGCCTCTCGGGGGTTTTCAGGGTCGCTGATTACGAATCCGAGGTCTAATTACAACAATTCAACGTTTCAATATGATATGCACGACTTGTATTTTTCACTTAAATCGTGAAATTAAAAAAAAAGATAAAGAAAATAAAACACCCGTCTGAAGTTATCAGAAGAAACACTATCGAAAACTTTTCCCAATCTTCACAACAACAAACAATAAAAACTCAACTTTATTTTGATATTAGAAAAAAAAGCTTTATTCAACAGAACGAATTTAAGTACGTTCCGAGTTGGTGGTTTATTACTAACTACTTTTACATAATTTTATAAAGACATTTCTTACCTCTAATTTTAATATAATAAAAACTATTAAAAGTGCATCTAAGCATTTTGATGAGAACCTTGAATTCCATTCTCGACTAACGAGAATGATTCTCACGATTTTCTTGAGCTTTTTTAATCTTATTTTGTTTTTTATTTTGACGTCTTTATTTTGCAACATTGTCATATCAATAACTTCTCCCCTCTTTAATTCTGAAGTCTCCGACTTCAAGTTTATTACATTTTTCCTTTTTTATTTTTCCAAAGCATATATAAAATAATACATAATATAAACATTGTTAACAAAATAATAGTACTTACACTAGTTCCGTATACCATATTCTTATGATACTTAATTTCAGATATCTCCTTTATATTATCTATATTGTCCAAAATAATTTTGTTAAAATTGATTGGTTTTATTAAGGTTAAACTATTTTCTTTAGCTGGATAATAGTATTTATCTAGAAATGACACTTTTTTATTATAAAAACTAGCTGGGACCCGGTGCGCCTATGCTGCTCCCAAAAGCCAATAGTAGTAATCAGGTGATATGAATTTTAATATACAGTAGGAGAGTTTGAAAAAGGCAATTTTTTGGTATTTTTGATTCCAAATAACAAAATGTGAAACTATTAGGGATCTGACATTTTGATCGAGACAATAAATACCATCCATTGACATGGCATTTTTCGAGATATGAATTTTCATATATTTACTACCTTAAAAACTCCCATATACCGATTTTAATTGGAATCGGAATACAATTCGCAAACTCGCCGGCCATATTGGTGCGGCCATTTTGAATTTAAATTTTGATCATAAAGTCGTTATTTGCTACCTTAAAAAACCTCAGATTCAGATTTTCATTGGAATCGGAATACAATTCGCAAACTCGCCGGCCATATTGGTGCGGCCATTTTGAATTTATAAGTTTTGACCACAAATTCGTTATTTGCGACCTTATAAACCCCGAGATACCCACTTTCATTGTAATCGGAATAAAATTGGCAAATTCAACCATATTTCTGCGGCAATTTTGAATTTCGGTCATATTTCGGCGGCCATTTTGAATTTCGAAAATCGGGCTTCGAGGTGTATCATAGGAGACCTCCACGGAACTTCATGCAAAAATTCAAAGCTCTGCGATGATTTTCAACGAAGCTCTCCATGACAGCGCCATCTAGGAGTGGCTTTAGAAAGTAATAAAATAGCCTATGTTCTAAGTTTGGATGTAAATAGCACATGGTTAAAATTTCATTAAGATCGGTTGCATGGTGTAGGAGCCTATAGCGATCATACATACACACATTCACTTTTATATACATATAGCTGGGACCCGGTGCGCCTATGCTGCACCCATAAACCAATAGTAGTAATCAGGTGATATGAATTTTGAATTTGGAATGACTCCACACAGTGCTAATAATATTCTACTTGTCATACCCTTTCATTTAATACCCATACCGAATGGCTTGCAAAGAAAAAGGTAATCCACCATTTTGCGTTGGCCGCCATTTTGAATTTGGAATGACTCCACATAGAGCTAATAATATTCTACTTGTCATACCCTTTCATTTGATACCCATACCGAATGGCTTGCAAAGAAAAAGGTAATCCGCCATTTTGTGTTGGCCGCCATTTTAAATTTGGACCGATCGATCTGAAACTTTGGGAATCGTATTTTTTTCGGAAAAAACCAAAATAATATAGATTTGAGCTCTGTAGCAGTAATTCGAAGAGTACCTCCCATACAAAAGTTCGAATTTTACGGATATCGGTACACTACAGCCACCCGAAGTGTTCGAGATAGAGCAAAATAGACCTCCTATATACAAAAATTCAGGCCAATCGGATGAGCGGTTTCGGAGTCTATTGAACATTTACAGACATACTTTCGCTTTTATATATATAGAAGATATTATTACTTATTTTTAACGAGCAATTGTTAAAATTTATTAAATAGTTACCAGTTAATTTGAACAATCTCTGATCGCAATTATGAACTATGGTTTCATTATAAGTATTCTTTATAAAAATGGTCTCTTCATCTAATTCTTCAATACTTGTAATATTATTATACGCTAAATTACATGAGTTTTTGTATATACAGTGTTGACTTAATTTTAAGTCTTTAAGTAAGGTGTCTTTTTCGTATTTGAAGGAATTATTATTTATTTCGACTATTAATTCATCTGAGTTATTGATTTCTAAGTATTCTGAGTTAGTAACGGATTTAATTAATTGTAATTCTGTTAACATGTAAGTTCTTGGTATTTTGATTGCAAAGATTAAAAATCGGTTTTTATGTTCCATAACTCCAGCTTTTAAAAGTTTTAATTTATGAAAATCTACATGATATGTTTCTAACTCTTCAAGTGTCAATATGCTAGGATGTATAATATTGTTTTTTATTGCCATTATATTATCTAAGATTTGGTTTATTCTATTCTAAAAATATCTAAGTTTGGTTTCCTGGTCCAAAAACATAATTTTGTAACTTAATTGTTGTATGTTATTATTGGTAACGTTAATTTCGTTCATATCTTTATGCCTGTCATTCTCGATCAATGTCTTTAAGTCCGTCATGGTTTTGTTGTAATGTTCGTTTATTCTAATCTGTTGGTTTAAGTTAGTAATAGCCTTATGGTTATTGTTCTCGACAATCCGTAAATGTAGTGCTATTTCTTCTCTATCTGTATCGTCCATGGTCCCGAATAACCAATTTGAAGTTCTACGTATTATATTTATTAGTCCTCTTCTTTCTCGAATTGGAGCTGGATTTCTAATTGTTTTAAGTTTACTTTTTATAATTCTGATCTCACTGTATAATGCTCTTCTATCTTCTAAGTTTAAATAAGCTATATTGTTTTGCAATTTTTGCAATATTCCTTCCATTTCTATTGGATCTCTTATAGCTAGTTCTACCTGTTGCATTCGTATTTTAACATAGCCAGTTTCTTCATTGATGCGATGAACCTGCAACCGCCCTTGTACTGTTGAAATCAGTAGTATTAATATCGTTGTTACCTGAAAATTTTGCCTTTCGTTTAATATTGCATGGATGTACATTTTGTATAGGGTATTTTCTAAAATATGGTTCATTTTTGGGCCTAAGTCTTTTATAAATCTTTATAAAACCGTCGTTTCTAGTTTCTATATTATTTTCCCTGTTTTTATTTAATTTAGTTATATATTTACTCTTTTTCTTATGAATCTTTTCTATTAGTAATGAAGTATCATTTAATTTGCTTGCTTCTCTCGGAGTCATTTCTATGGTGGTATGATACCTATCATTATAATTACCTATAGATCTCTGTATTTTTTGCTCTGTGGAAATATCTTCATCGATTGCTAGGATTTTCTCTATTAGAGTAGAATGCAATCTTTCTACGTCAGCATTTCCAGTATGGCTATTTGGTTTTGTCCAATGGACCTCTATTTCCTTTTCTTGTAGGTACCTACCTCTTAATTTGCTCGGATTTGAACTCATTGTCAATTATAATTTTTCTAGGTTTACCAAATGTGGCTAAATATCCCTCCAATATCGCTATTTTCTTTACCCAGTTTCTATCGTTAATTAGATAGGCTACAGCAAATTATGTTAATTTATCTATAATAGTGATAAACGTTTGTTTTGTATAATGAAAAGTATCCAGGTGAATGATGTCATTTCCTTTAGTTGGTGTTTCGGTTATAGCTAAGGCAGGTTTGATGGGATTTCGGTCATACTTAATCCTTTGACACTTTTCGCAATTATTGATAATCAGTTGTATATGTTCTTAAGAAAAAAAACTTATCTTTTAAAGTTTTGTAAGTTTCATTAATGCCACTATGTAAAGATTCTCTAGTGTGATATAGAGAAATTTGTTTGTGACACTGCTATTTTAATTTCTATTTCCTGTGCCCTTTTGGTAGCTGTTATAAATTTTACTCTTTTATCTCCTAAAAAAGTCTAATAATAATTTGTTGTATTTTATTATAGTCTCCGTCTGTTCCACACAGCAGACCTAAAATAGAATAAAAAAAAATCACAAAAGTAAACAATGAACTATTCAATACTTCCCTAAAGGTCCAACGAATATTCAACTGTCCGAAAGAATTAAATGCGTATATATGTATATATATGTATAGATATATGTATACATATATATACATATATACAAGAAATAATAATAAAACTGAATTAGTATAAATAAGGAAAAGAATAGAATAATAAAAAATTTGAATTTAAAATAAGTAAAATTGAATTTGACATAACAAACAAAAAACAACAACAACTACATATGAAATTTAAAAACCCCTTGTAACCTGAACTTCATGCGCACAGGTTAAAACATAAATAAAAAACAAACATCATAAGTCCCTACGAAAGGGCAATATAAAGTTAGGAAGAAATTTAAAATATTTAAAACATAAAAAAGGGATTTTAACCCAACCTTGACAGTTGGTGACAAAAAACAAGAAAGTGAACAATTTGCCCGAATTACAAAATAAAACTAATACAAAACATGCAAAAACATTAAAGGGCACTTAGCTGCATAATATTATTGACATTATTGGCCACCTCAACACGCCGAAAACAAACAAACGCGAACTGTCATTCATAATTTATGATGACAATCAGCTGCCCATCGAGGCAAATTAAGGGCAGCAAGGCCAGATTGAAGGGAAAAATATCCCTTTCGCGAAATATTTACAATTTTAATAATTTCAATTCGCCCAATGAGTGGGAAAGAGAAAAGGATGTAGAAAGGGATGCAATATCCTTAAAGGATGTCGATAAGGAAATTTTATGAATCCTGCCGCATCGACGTTATGGCAACTGCAATAAATTAGCAATTATAAAATAATTAGCGTTGCAAGAGATCAGCTGGATAGGAGACGGGACAATGGACCTTGGTAACTACAGAGTTTTCTACAGCAGCGGAAGCGTGCATCACTTAGGAGTAGGCTTCGTAATACACAAGTCGATTATAGATAATGTCATAGAGTTCAAGCGAATAAGTGAACGACTATGTTCAATACGACTCCGAACGAAATTCTTCACACTTTCAATCATAAACGCACATGCGGAGACGGAAGAGAAAGCGGACACGACAAAGGACACTTTCTATTATAAGCTCGAACAGGCGTATGACACGGCCCCTTCCAATGATATAAAAATGGTGATAGGAGACCTCAACGCCAAAATTTTAAGAGAGAACTGGCACAGACCGACCATTGGAAAGGAAAGTCTCCACGAAACATCCAACGATAACGGGCAACGTGTTATCGACTTTGCAATGAGCAAAAATATGATCGTCAGCTCAACATATTTCCCAAGAAAAGACATCCACAAATACACCTGGCAATCTCCCGGCGAAAGATACTGCAACCAATAGACCATATACTTATAGACAGAAGGGCAGCCTCCAGTATCCTCCAAGTAAGATCATGTAGAGGTGCTAATTGTGAATCGGACCACTTCCTAGTTAAAGCTAGATTCAGATGTCGGCTGTCCACTCAAGGAAAAAGAAATAACAAACAAAAGAAATTTGATGTTGACCGTCTCCAAGAACAGTCTGTATTGGAGAGATATCAGGCAACGCTAGCAGAAAGGATAGGTCCAAACATAAATAATTCAGACACGGTAGAGGGAAAATGGGTAAGACTGAAGACGACACTGACAGATGTCACGAAGCAAACTGTAGGCTACAAACGCGCAGGCAGAGCCAGTGGATGGTACGACGAGGAATGCAAAGCAGCTATAGAGGCCAGAAATAAAAATAGAAAAATATACATAGAGAGACCGACGAGGAGCAAGAAATTGAACTACGAAGAAACGAGAAGAACAGCGAAAAACATTTGTAGGAAGAAGAAAAGACAATTCCTCAACAATTACATCTTGAGGGCAGAGGAAAACTTTAGACAAAACAAAACACGAGAAGCATACAAGGAAGTAAACTTCTTCAAGAAAGGCTTCAAACCCTCCCCCGGTATGTGTAGAACAAAAGACGGCACTATAGTCACAGGCAGCGAAGATGTAAAGAAAAGGTGGAAGGAATTTTTTAGCGAGCTGCTGAACGAAAATGAAAGCATCATACGTGTACCAGAACCCCGTCTACAATATAACGATGACACCAGAGAAACAAATGTACCAACCATGGAAGAAGTACAAAGTGCCATAAGAGCCTTAAAAAACAACAAATCTCCGGAGTCTTACCCGGACTTTCGTACAGAGAAGACGAAAAGTAAATAACAAAAAAAAACAAAAGTTTGTGCTCATTGCGAGCAAGCGTATTAATTAAAAAATTTATAATTAGCGAGTAAATAGATACTGTGCCTAAAAAATAGTGTGACCGTAAAGTCTTTTCTTCTTTTAAATTCAAAAATATTTTGATATTCCTAAAGAAAAGTGCCCATATTTTACACAATAAAAAGCGAATCGAACGCTAGGGAGCGGGCCATAATATGGACCCCCGTCCCTCAAATAGTGCAGTGCTTGGACTGACAATTAAAAAAAGAAAAAAACAAAGAAACGTTTGATTCCGAGAAAAACCAAAATATCGCCTGCTGATGTGCTAACCACAGCCACGAAAGATAACGGTAGCGGTAGCGACGAGAGCTCTTGCGAGAGTGTTCCATCTACGGCCACAGTAGGGGAAATAAACCAAGAAAGTGCTCAAATAAATAAACAAATGCAGCACCAGCAGCAACAGTCGGTGTACACTGGCGTAGGAAATTCCTTCGCCCAACTTATGCCAAATGATGAAGACCTCGAACTACTAATCAATGCAGTTGAGGCAAAAAATTGCCTTAAACAGCCTCCTCCACAAAAAGTGGCCACACAAACTCCATCGGAAGAAGACACACAAAAAGCAGCAGAAGAAGCAACAACAACATCAACAACAACACCAAGAACGAAAACATGCCCTATAGGGAAGATGAAAAAAGAAAAGGTACCCCCAATAAATATATTTAAACAAAGTGTATCGGACACATTAGCTTTAGCTTCAAGAGTGATTGGGAGGGAAGGGTACTCCGTTAAGAGACTATCTAACGGACACCACTCCCTTATGTGTAAGAAAATGGATGATTATAAAAAAATGAGAAGTGTGCTTGAGCGTACGGAGACAGAATATTTTTCATACACCGCAAAAGCGGATAAGAAAATAAACGTCCTCCTGAAGGGCCTGGATCCCGATATGGATCCTCAGGAAATACTTACCCTGCTAAACGAGAAAAAAATTGAAAATTTAAAATTTCTAACGGTGAAGCCATTTTCAACACCGCGTTCACGCGCAACGAAAAAGGTACTCCCTTTCTTCTTGGTTCAGCTCCAGCTGTCCCCAGAGAGTCGACTGGACGCCCTTAAATTAATAAGGGATGTTGGTCACCTCATAGTGAGCTGGGAAAAATTAAACAAAAAAGATGGCGTTCTCCAGTGTATGAGATGCCAAAGGTTCGGGCACGCGGCGCCTAACTGCCGAATTGCATTTAGGTGTATAAAGTGCGATGAAAACCACAAACCAGGGGAATGCCCACTTGGTAAAGAATGAGTGGACGACATGACTAAGCTATACTGCGTGCTCTGCCGCTCAAAAGGACACCCCGCTAATTATCGGGCATGCCCAAAATACGCAGAGCTAAAAAAACGTATACAAGCGAGGAAAAATTTACTTGAGGAGCAGAAAAGCAGAAAATGGCCATGTTCCAAAACATAGTACGGCCAAATGTATCCTTTGCCCAAGCGGCAATGGGAGCACAGGCAGAATCACAACAGGCTCCTAAAGTAGCACAGGCCCCACCGTCGGTGGACACTGAGTTAAAGACAATCTTGCTGTCCATCCAGGGGCCAACATTCAAAGACAGGTAAATGAGCAAGGTGCCAGGTTGGACCTGGTTTATTCCGTGTTTTCCCTACAGAAGAACCGTGAACGCATAATGCCTGCACTGGGAGAGAACTCTATCAAAATCGTGGCAATAAATGCCAACTCAATAATTAGGATTGAGAGGAGGGCGAACATCCTCTCATTGCTGCAAGACGAAGCTCCTGATGTGCTCCTTGTCAGCGAAACCAAGTTATCAGGGAAGCACAAACTGGAGTACAAGGACTACGAGGTGGTCAGACGAGATCGTCCTGGTGCCATGCAGGGCGGTGGAACGGCTATCCTTATCAAGAATGGAATAAAGTTTCGGGTCAAGCAAAACAGGGACATTGAACGGTTTCGAGTGCTGGAAGCCTGTATCGTGTATATCCCTCTCCAAAGTGGACGAAGGATGTATGTGATCGCGGCCTACGCACCCGCAGAGCCCCTCAGGCCGAACGTTTCGTCAACGAGTTGGTCCTACTATTTCGCATACTAGACCTGAGATCGGAAGAAAATTATTACTTATTGGTCGGAGACTTAAATGCCAAACACGCAGCATGGGGAAATCAAACACCCAACACAAGAGGTAACCAACTACAAAGATGGCTGGAAGGCAACAGAATCCAGCAGAAAGTCACACTTCTTGCTACGGAGATGCCGTCATTTCCCAGAGGCGGGTCGTATCTAGATCTTTGTCTGCTTGACTCACGTCTGGACAGCGGACGTACAAATGACGAGAACGTGAACTGCCTACAAACGATTCCTTACGACAGCGATCACCACGGACTTTCGATCACGGTTCAAATACCACGCGACTCGATCGAGCTGGAGCAATATGCTGCAGTGCACCCCTACGCGTACAATAGGGCACACTGGCCGCGCTTCTCCAGAACGATTGCCCGAACTATACAGACGGAAGGGCTAACACCGCCGACAAACAGAAACCTGACTAAAGACGAAATAGACGGTACACTGAAGGATATGGATCGAATAATTGTGCAAACAATGGACCGAACCTTACCTAAAGTAAAAAGACGTAACTGCACGGACTGCTACAGAAACTCAACGATCGACAATCTACAAAGACATAAAAGTATGCTGCTCTCGAGACTTAAGTCACTACACCGCCAATTCCAGGACCGACGGAATCCAGAGATCGCAACACTAAAGTCGATGATCCGTAACCTCCAACAATTAATCAAGGAGAACTACTCCAAGGCCATAAATCTGTATTGGAGCAAAAAGATCCGGTCCATAAAACCCACTGGTCCAGGCATGTTTCCGCAGTTAAATAAAATCTTTAGGAGGAAAACGCATAATCGACTGGAGAAACTGCGATTACCTAGGAATCCCGACGGTGAGGAGTTGTTGCGAAAGGCAGGCCTAGATCCGCATACGCTCTACCGAGACGATGGCGATTGTTTTCATGTGGAGGACGAGCAGGACAAAGTAGATTTGGTGGGGGCGTTCTGCCAGGAAGTATACTCGGTAAACACTAGCGTCCGACAGAATTTCGACCTGGAGAATCAAGCTCTGTCGAATCACCTCAACCTCCAAAACGAAATGAGAGTATGGAGATCTGAGAATCGACATTTAGTTGAATTCAATGAAGATTGCCCAGCAGACAATATCCCAAGGGTCCTTGGACATTCAATTTTCGTGAAGAAGGACGAACTTCTGCGAATCTTTCAAATGCTGAACAATCTATCCATGCTTGCGCAAAACTGGTGTCCGATATACACTGGAACTTTGCCAAGAGGCAGTGTACGGGAGCATGCCTGGTTGACTTGGAGAAGGCCTTTGACTCTGTATGGGTCGAAGGCAAAGCTATTTATTTCTATTTCGTTTATTTAATGAATTGTACATCAAGACTACATAATCTTTTAACGCTAAAAAACGCATGTACATTATAATTTCAATACATTAATTAATAAAAAAGCGGAACGAGTGAGTAAATTAATAAAAACAGAAAAAGTAGATAATGAAAAGGAACAAAAGCAAAACAAGTAAAAATTAAAAAGAATGTAGTTGAAGGAATATTACTGGTTATTCAAAAAATTGAAGACGCGATTCCTGAAAACATTTAACGTCCCCGCATTGTGTACGTAAGAAGGCAGACTATTCCAAACTTGAAGCGAATGAACAAAAAAAGATCTTTGCCCAACTAAGAAAGAGACCCTTGGCAGTATAAATAACGTTCTTCTAGATGTACGTCCAATTTGAAGATATTCATGTAGATAAGATGGACGGTCGGAATGTAGAAGCTTATAAACAAATGTCAATGCCTTGAGGAGAAGGTAATCATCAATTGTGCATCCCAGAAGGGAAAAACGATATGGACTGATGTGATCGAATCGGCGAAGACCGTAGACAAACCTTACGCAGTCGTTGAAGGCCACATTAAGCTTACCACGGCATGCAGCATCAAGTGAAGGAAACACTAAGCTAGCGTAATTAAAGTATGGTAACACTAGAGATTTAATTATCTTTGAGCGAGACCCTAAGGGTAGGATGGAGGCGTATAGCCAGAGACGCCGCAAACTACCATATATTTTAGATAACGTGTGAGAAATATGATCGCAGCAGGTAAGTTGTGAATTCAGATGAACACCTAGGTTTATGACTCTCGTTTGATAAGGTAGGCATGTGTTCATAAGAACGATAGGTGGAAAGTGGTCGGTATCCAGTTTACTCCTATACATTGGAATGCAACAGGATTTAGAGGCATTCAGTTGCAGACGGTTGGATACAGACCATTGATAAATGCGCTTGAGATCTGCATTTATGTCCGCAATACAGTTCACAACCAGTCCAAGGCGGCTGTTTAAGTAAATCTGAACATCATCTGCATACATGTGGAGTTTGCAGCTTGTCACGACACTGCTAAGATCATTAATGTACATAGAGAATAGTAATGGGCCTAGTATGGAGCCCTGCGGAACGCCGCACGTTATCGGTAAGGGATCCGAAATCGAGTTATGCAACCATACTTTTTGGGAACGATTCTGCAGGTAACTGCGGATTAAGGAGGTAGCAGAAGATGTAAACCTCATGTGGGTTGCCAATTTGGTAAATAGGCGGATGTGGTCAACACTATCAAATGCCTTACTGAAATCAAGAAGAACGAGGAAAGCGACATTACCAGAGTCAAGAGCCATTCGGAGGTCAGTAGTAACCTTCAGAAGTGCAGTTTCGCAGCTATTGCCTTTGCGAAAGCCAGACTGTGCCCGACTCAATAGGGACCTCGTCTCACAGTGACTTTCAATTTGCCATACCATTAGTTTTTCTAGTACCTTACCTAAAAAACATAAAATACTTATAGGACGATAGTCGGCAAGACTACTTGGGGATTTACATTTAGGTAGGGCAATTACTTTCGCTTTTTTCCACTGAAGCGGAAAATGTGATTGCATGAGGCAGCTATTAAAAATATGTGAGATGTAGGGGAGAATAACAGGAAAAATTAGCTTGAGAAAAATGGGTGGGAGGCTATCCTGTCCAGTGGCGTCGGATTTAATAGCATAGAAGGCTTTACGGACTTCTTCGTAGTCCACGTTGCGAAAACTAAATATACCAGTATTACTATTACCAGTAGACGTGGAGCAATTAGTATCACCTACTCTGCTCGTGGCAGCGGTAAAATGTGTATTTAACTCATTCGCGCTAAGATTGACTTGGGTTAAAGAGTCATTTCCATGAATTCCAAGTTGCTTTATGTTGGCCCAAAATTTCTTTGCAGGCAAATTAGGACTAAGCTTTGAGGAAAAGAATCGTAGTTTTTCTCTACGGATGGCAGATGTAACTAAGTTCCGAACATTTTTATACCTTTCTAAATTCGCAACAGTTTTATTTTTCTTGTATCTTCTGAATAAAAATTCCCTTTCAGTAATCAACCGGTTAATTTGGGAGGAAAACCAGGGGAAGACAGAAGAAAGCACGCGTTTAGTTTTGACCGGAGCAAAAGATTCATGCACATGGTTACAGAGTGAATTGAAATATTCTACTTTTTCGTCAATGTCAATGATACTATATGTACCATTCCATGGAAGAGAGGTACATCCTTGTAATAGGGCTGGGATATCGATGGATTTGTAATCCCGATATGTGAACATTTTTTGCTGCGCGTTTTCAACCTTGAAATTTAAGCAAAGATAGAGGATGTCATGATCGAGATAACTGGGTGCGCTGATCTGATTATGAAATAATACATTGTCCACATTCGGCACAAAAAATATATCCAGCAATGATGGGTTATTAGTATCGCAATATGTCGGAAGTCTATTAACGGGTTTCAGGTCGAACGTATTGAAAAAATTAAGGAAGTTTTTAGAACGAGCATTATTAGATAAAATATTAACATTGAAATCTCCACCAATTACAATATTGTCGTAGTTATGGGTAACATCGGAGAGCCACGCTTCCAACTCGCTAGCTTCAGAAATCGTGAAAATTCGAGGTGGACAGTAAACCACAGAGACAAGACATTTACTGTGGCCAATATTAATTTCAATGCTAAGGAACTCCAGAGCATTTGACACGGATTCTTTAACTTTCAGGGATCGAAAACTGTCCCTAACATAAATAGCTACTCCACCACCAGAGCGATTTTTTCTATCATTTCTGAATAGGTTATAACCATTTATAGAAACAAGTTTCGAAGGCACGTGATGGCGTAGTGAGGCTTCGGATACCAGTATAACGTGAATATTTGATTCACGAAAAATTTCACGAAGTTCGTCCATTTTATTACATAAACTGCGCGCATTAATGTGACAAACATTTAGCCCTTGAGCTCTACTTTGAAAATTGTTAAGCAAAGTTCTGATTTTGTTCATATTAAAACCAGCTACCCGAAGTCATCAACACGAGATAGTAAAATGAGCTCAGAATGCGACATAATTAAAAATTTTATACATAACACCCTACAGTAATATCCCAACATTACAGAAAACAAAAGTGAGCGAAAAAAAAAGAAAATTATTTTCAGAAAATAAAAAGAAAAAAGTAAAACAAAAATAAAATTGGAATATAAAAGACAGAAAAATAAAAGAAAAAAAAAACAATTAATAAAAATTAATATTCAGACGCATGCAAAACTCCTCGGCGCCGGCTGGTTGCTCCAAATTTCCTATGATGCTCCTGAAGTAGAGGCTGGGCTGACGGCGTCGTTCAGGTCAAGTGCTGACGTAAATAATTTAGGCGGCTCATTTTTCCGCAACTGCACATATACTTGGCCCCGACGAGTGAAAGCAGTAGAAACAAGATTCCTTCTTTGGAGCTGACGCGCAGTCTGGAGGATGTCGTTGTTTTTAGACGTCAAGCTTTCATTTATATGAATCACGCTGTCAGAGACAAAGCCCATGTTTAGTTTTTTCAGAGTAAGAGGTCCGTGCTGGCGACTTTTTCGTAGGAACTCTAACTGCTCGTTGACTGACGGGAATTTAATAATCAGCAATGAGCTTGCCTTTCTTACATTGCCAACCTGGGATTCAAGCCGTCGGCGCTGTAGTGGTCGAAAAACATTAACATAAGGCGTCAGTTCATGTCCAATGGCGGAGGCGAGCTGATCTAAAATCTGCCTCGGCTTGTCGTTGTCGGTGGTAGGAACACCTCGAACGACCACATCTTTGAGCCTCGATTGCCGCCGTAGGTCCTCTAGCTCATTCGATAATACTGCCACATCATGTTGTACGGAGTCTACATCATCTTTCAATTCACTTACTTGCTTGTTGAAGGAATTGCAAACTTCTTCAATTTGTGCAGATATGCGGGCCTCAAAAGCTGCAAGTCGTTCGTCCAGCATGCGATACAAGTTGGACAAAAGCCTTTTCTCCAGAAGTTCAAGGCTGTTGTCCGAAGCTGCAATAGACGTAGATCGTGGTGTCCTGCTGCTGCTGCTGTCATTGCGTTTGCTGGATGAATGCTCCGGAGTGTTAATTTTGGCGGGAACTGGGGTGTCTGAGTCAGCAACTTTTCTGGTAGTGGATCTCACTTGCGGTTTAGGCATTTTAAAAAATGGTTTTATAAACTTTAAAAATAGTTGTACGAAAAAAACTGCAGTGCACCGCAAAAGGTAAGATACCACGGCGGGAATTAAGTTTGAAAATATAAAGAAAATTTGGAAAACTACGGAGAATTTTTATAATAATTAAGGAGCTTCGCGACACACGTCTACTCGATAAGCATCACTCTCAAAAAAAAAAAAAAAAAAAAAAAAAAAAGCTGGACTGGCCTAACAAGCTACCGGGAGTTTCCCGGTGGGCCGTGGCCGAGGTGGGCCGTGCCGAATGTTAAATCAAAAATGCTTCCTTTAAATAATTTTTTTTTATAAAAAATAAAAATTTTCCTACAGGAAAATAAAAAATCAATTTTAATAATTTTTTTTCAAATTTCAAATTTCTTAAAATTTATGGCCTACTGCAATTCCTTTAAAAACATAAATCTCGAGGTCTCCTACGAAATTATCAATTAGTTTGTTGAAGACTGTTTTTCAATACGGATCGTCTGGAATTTAAAAAATAATCTAAAAAATTCAAAATGTCAACAAAAAGACAACGTGGTTGGGAGAAACAAAAAATTACAAAGACAAAAACTTTTAAGTGCGCAAGCAGAAAAATGCATTAAAATATCAAATATTTCGTGTTGAACCGAGTGGAGGGGTTGCAGAAACTGTAATTCAATCAAGTTCCTTAGCACCAGAAAGTGAACCAGATGTGTCAACAATAGTACATATTAAAGAACAACAAGATAGTGAACCAAGAACAACGAATAGAAATATCACCAGAAGAAAATGCTAAATATGAAGAAGAAAGCGAAATAGGTGAAAAAAGTAATTATTTTATTAAACCAAATAAAGAAAACTTAGGCAAATTTTTGAAAATTCATCCAATACAACCAAATTTGGACGAAAAATATAATATAAGCAACAACAAGCTATATTTTCGGAAAGATGGAGTGCGTCGCAGCTGGTTATCTTTGAATCAAGATATCGGAAAACTGTATTGTGCTTTTTGTTTAGCTTTTTCTAAGAATTCAGACCAGTCGATATTTATTAGCGGTTATAGCATCGGACATGTTACGCACATATATCAAAGAGTTGCTGAACCTGAAAAATCGTTATTACATTCTTCAACAACAGAATCATATGTATTGAAAATCAATAATAGAGATAAATATATACCATTGTCAAGAAAAATCATTTTGAAAATATAAATAAGAACATACAAATTTTAGAGCGGGTGATTGAGACTATCAAAGTTAATGGAAAACGTGGTTTAAGCTATCGAAGCATAAACGAGTCAACTTCCCAATTACTGAACCATAATTTGGACCATGGAAATTTCTTGGAATTACTTTTACTAATAAGTAAATTCGACCCATTTTTTAAAGCGCATATTGTTGACTCGGTAAATAAAAGTACAGATAGTAAAGGACGAGGCAGTTTTGTAACATTTCTGTCCAAAACTACTGCGAATTCTGTAATAAGCTCTATTTCACAAGTAATGAAAAAAATAATAAGCAATGAAGTAAAAAATGCGCAAATGTATAGTATCCAAATTGATACCACTCAGGATATTAATGTTGAAGATCAATGTTCAATAGTTGTGCGATATGTGAAAGATCGTGTTTACGAACGATTAGTATCTGTTGTAAATTGTCCTTCTACAACCGGAAAAGACCTTTGTAAATTAGTGTGTGATGTCCTCCAAAATATGAACATTGACATAACTCAATGCATTGGAAATTGTACTGATGGCGCTGCAGTAGTATAAATATGGGGATTCTGGGCCAGAGCACTTTTGAGTAAAATGCACCCGAGTAAAGTTCATATAAAAAAACGTGTGAGCACCGAAAAAGTTGTTGATAGAATTCTGGGCCAGCGTAGCCGGAGTAGAGTTGATATGAAATGTTGTTTTGTTGTTGTTTGAGGCTGTGGAGGGTTTTTGATAAGGCGCGAACGTCGCGTCTATGGAGTGAATGCTCGCCAGACTGCGTGGGTGGCTGATAAGAATTTTTGGATGAATGAATATAATTTCGCCGTGAATGCGAAGGTCGTTATGATTAGCCACATGGGATGAGGTAGGTCGAGGATGGTGAACGATTAAAAAAAGTAACTGTATAGCTGAATTGATAACTTTGTAGTTTAGTACATACTTACGTTTATGAACTTAAATGGTTACAGATTATATTTGCTTACGTATGACTTAAAGACAAATTTCGTTCAGATATTTTGCAAGTAGCAGTACAAGTAGGTTTCGAACCTGCATATATTTTGTGTGGGAGGCTTTTTTTTTTTTTTTCGCATATTCCTAATCGAGTTACCCATTCGGCTATACAGTTACTTTAGGTTTCATCTTTTATTTTTCTTTATATACGAATGTCTATTTTTCAAAAGCATCAGTTTAATGCAAGGAGGAAAAGATGTTTTGGATAGAAAATATTTACAGCGGACAAAAGTATTGTATTTGTTCAGCAAAATGGCTTTGTTTTAGATTCATTAATATACGACCGTTCAGTATACTTTCAAGTGTGTACATGACACCTGAAAATGGGAATAGAACTATCATCTGCCATCTAAAAAAGGGGGAGTCTTTTCCAGAAAAGTTGGAATGTGATTTTAAATTCGATCCCGTTCAGCATGTTAAAATTGAAGTGACTTCTGGAACTGTAACGCTGATTGGGCAAGTTGTCGCTGCTGCGTTTAGAAATGATCGTAAAACTCATGGTTATCCAGAGAATTGCCCCTTTGCTGAACTTGATAATGATGCGGAATGGATAGAGAAAAATAAAGAAAGATCAGACAGCGTAGTATAAATTAATGCGCAAGTATGGAAATATCTCCATTCCTAGATGCGATTTCATTAAATCATCTATTATGTTCTGGACTGAAACTCTCACCCAAGGTCAAAAATATTGCATATGTGCAGCTGGTTGGAAATGGTTTAGAATTATGAATGGTGAAGTAAACGGACCTATATTTAATTTAAGAATGACTCCACAGAATGGAGAATCAATACTTTTGTTAGATCTTAAAAGTGATGAAAACCTTCCGAAGCGATTCAACTTTGATTTTAAATTCGAAAATTATGAGCATGTGAATATAGAAGTGTTTGTAGGACGAATGACCATCATTGGAGAAGCTATAAATTCTAACAATTTAAGCAGGGGGATATCATACAATTTCTTTCCGATAAATTGTCCCTTTGGTAAGAGTAGCTGGGATGAACGTGCTAGATTAGAGAAACAGGTGGATGCATGAAATCAATATATAGTATAAAAAAAATCACAACAGAATATTCATTTAGTTATAATTGATGAGTCGAGGTGATCAGACGTGGTAAAAAAACATAGCAATGATTAAATACATTACACTCTTACTTATTGCTTTATGCAATCATTCCCACTCAATACCAATAGATGTTAATCTTACTGATGAAAATAATAGTAATTTAGATTTTGCATTAAATCTTCCAAACAATCAAACAGTGCAAATTGCATTGTCTTTTCGTTTGTTAACTTACAGTAATATTAATGAAAATAACAAAGAAATAGCTAACACATCCATTTTGAATTCTGAAAATGAGTATATAACTACTACTACTACTACTATTGCAGCTCGCGATAAAAAGAAGTTTGTGACTGTTGAAGAAGCTATTGAAGGTTTTAGGCAAGAGCTCATAAGAAAAGAAGTAGAAATTGGTGGAATTATAGACAGTAAAGATATTTTTTATAGACACTTCAAGCTTGAATTTGATGAAGATAAGTCAATTACTATCCGCTGTACATACGACAGCAATTATGAAAGCCGTTCATTGAAAATATCGTGTTATGAATACCACGAGTTTGAAACTGAGAGAGTTCTAAGTAATGGTGAAGTGGAGTTAATAAGACAGCATGATCCTAGCCATAAAAGTGACATTGAACTTGTTGATTTGAAGCAAATGAAGCAAACATATAATATGAGCATTTCTTAAGCAATAGAACAATTTAGTTCGGTTTTGGAAGTGAAAGAGTAAAGATGGATATTGATCAGTTTCTAGAAGAATATGATGACATACTTTGGGACGAGCATAAAGAAAAAATTGAAAAATATAATGATTTTTTAAAACCATACAAAAATATGAAAAAAGTAGAATCTCAATTTGGGGAGCACTACATAAGTTGTCTTTGGTCTAATGATAATGCAATAGAGGGACCGGATACGTGTGATTGTTACTTTGTTTGGAGACGTAAACAAGAAGTTCAAAAACTTATGAAATTTTATCAGAGATTTACCAAACCTAACTGTGGACTATGCCTAAAAAAGTGCGATTTAATCTAACACCGGAAGTACACATCATGTATGTTTGGAGGTATGCTTGCCGTACTGCTAGAAAGGGGCCATGGGAAGAGTATGCTGTTGATCGATTTCGCTTCAACCGAAGAATTAGGGAAACTGCAGAAACTTTAAATCCGATATTAGATAAGAAAAAGCAAAAACTGTTATAATATTATCTATAAATTTATTTTATTGTATTATAATACATCTTTTTTATCAATCCATGAATTGTTTTTTGATGGAAACCCTAACCATTTGACATAAACCTTATCTCCACTTCTTTTCAAGATTTTTTCGACTAAGTAAACGTGTGGATTTTTTGTCTTTTGCAATTCTAACTCATAGAATCCTCCTTTGATGGGGTGCCCCTGATAATCTTCTAGAAGATATGTTACTGGGTTTGTAAGCTGAATTTTGCGAATTTTAAATATTTCAGTGGTCCAATTTGGTGTATAACCTTTTTCGAAAACATGTTTGTATTTGCTTATTCGAACAAAATCTCCCACTTTGTATTTAGATGGATGAGTAACTTTTATATGATTATATGTAGTTAAAAGTATTTGCTTCTCATTTGATTTGTTGATATGGATTGGTTTCATTTTTATTGTGCGATGGTTTTTACGATTATAACTAAACACCAAATCCTTTATTATATCAATCCACTGATATGTTCCTCTAATGCTAAACTCTTTCCACATCATCCCTTTCAATGTTCTATTAAATCGCTCTACTATTGAAGCCTTTAGCGGGCTGTATGTCGAATAATGATTAACTTTATATTTCTTCATCAAGTTTTGAAAATTAGTATTAAAGAATTCCTTTCCATCATCAGTCTGTATATTTCTTGGTATTCTACCGTCTTCAAAAATAGTTTTCATTGCACCAGCAACTTCAATGCCAGTCTTTTTTTAATAGGAACGGCCCATGCATATTTGGAAAATGTATCAATGACGGTCAACACGAAATTATATCCATTATTTTGTTGAGAGTAGACACCCATTTCCACCAAATCAGCTTGCCAGAGGTCATCAAGGCCTTTAATAATAACACGTCGTCTTTTAAAATTTTTCCGTGCTAATTTATGTAATTCATCTACAACTTGTCTTTTACTCATCATGAAGTTCTTCTTCTCGAGGTGTTTCCTTTGAAATTGTTATTGATTCTACATCTATTAATCCTTTTAAGGCATCCCAAATCTTACGCAGTCCATCATCAGTATAAGTTTTTAATTTATTTTGCAAAACCCCTACTGATTTATTTGTGAACTGTTGATTTTCTAATTTAACTTCCTTATCAATATAAATTTTCAGCTTATTATGTAACTCTTCCACCGTTTTGCTTACCACCAACTCGTTTTCTACTCTTCCTTTTTCATTTGTAGTTTTTATTATATTATATATGCTTTCTAGCTGCTTTTCTATTATATTTCTTATTTTCTGCAGACTTTCTTCTAACTTATGTCTTTCCTTCGACAATACATCAATAAGAGTTTTATGAAATAATTCTTCTAGAGCTTTTATGGAAGAATTGACTAAGTCTATCCATTCATCAACATATAATTTATTTACACCATCTCTATTTTCCACAGGATTTTTAAGATTTTTAATACACTTGGCATTAAGATCATAATCACCATCAGAAGTAACTTGAAAACCTAAACCAGGTGGTCCTTGTGGACCCCGCTCACCAGGCAAACCTCTTGGACCTCTCTCACCAGTTGGTCCTAATTTTGCTTGTTTAGAAAATCTCCCGAACTTGTCGACGCTCATTGTAAATTGAAAATGGAAATGAAAATGAAAATGTATGATATTTATTCTATAATGTTAGCTTCTCTTAATTCTTCAATTATTGATATGATTTCATTATGATAGAATCTACATACGCAGCGGCAGATTTTTTCTGAATTCTAGCCCGCGCGAATAACGAACTTTGATTAATTAGAAGATAAACAATCACAAAATAAAAGATAAAACAGATTCCAATTTAAATTTTATAAATTTATTAGACAACTTGACAATTTAAATCTCCGTACTAGACTAAAGCTTTATTTTAGAAAATTTTCTTAACAGCTAACAACGGAAATAGTTCAGACATGAAATTTTATCATTACAGAGAAAAACAAAAGCGTTAGGTTACAATTTTTGTGGGAATAGCAAAATAAGCAAAATATCGTGAGAAATGGAAATTTAAAAGAACAGAAAGTTGTAATTAATTTTTATAAATGAGTTGTGTTTGTATATATGTATATGTTATATTTATATGGTGTATTTATTTAGGGTGGAGTCGGGGACGTAACTCTTCCCCCCCTGGAATGAAGGGTTGGCCATCTGAGTGATCTCCTGGTTGATCCTGCTTCTGCTTCTTGGGTGTGTATTATGATTTGGTTTCCTTCTATTTGAGGTTGGTGTGGCTTCTTCAGTTGTTTGTATTTTTTGTAGATGAAGTAAAGGATGATTACGCCTAAACTGGTGGCTATTACGATTGTATAGAAACGAGTTTCAGAAACTTGGGCTTCTTCGTGGATAATTGCAATGGCTTTCGAGTTTTCCATGGTCCAATTATTTAATTTTTTTAAGCTGAGCTTTTCCATGATGTAACTGCTATTAGATTCGTTGTATGATGTTGGAAGAACTTGAATTGAGTCCCAATATGTTGTAGTTTGACTCGAGTACGTTATGTCGTTAATTTTTATTGTGCAATTGTTGAAATTAATTAGGATGGTTCCTGTGAGTGTTTTGTTTTGAATTGATGGATCACATGTCGTCTCAGTGAGGATGATCTCCTGGCTGGTTATTAACAGAAGATTAGGCTCCAGCAGCTGTACATTTTCTCCGATCTCGTTCTGGACAAATGTACATTTTGATTTATTGTTGAATATGATGTTGGGTATACATGGGTCTGTGGCTACATTTTTTAATGAAGTTTTCTGGCAGTATCTTATGTTCTCAATGAACTGGCAAGGTTCGTCCATATATTGATACATAAATTTGCTTAATAAAAGGAAGGGTGCTTTTAGGGCTATGGTGTAATTATCGTTTAATGGCAGCTCTTTCAGATGGTAAAGGAAAAAGTTTTGTTTGGAAAGGATGGGAATTTGTATAACAAAAATTAAACTTGAAGCATTATAAAAGGCTTGTAATTTTATCATTTGATAAATATTGTCGTCTGATAGAATAATGGTATTTTGATCTCTTAGTATCTCGTGGATATAAAATATTTCGTCAGGGTGCAAAATATGCTTTGATATAATGTTTAGCCGGGCTAAAATTATGGATTCTGAAATATCTTTTATATGATCATTGAGTAATTCGATGTCGTATAGTAATTGTTCAAAATATTGGTTGAATATTAGATTCTCATTAAATTTTCTTATCTTGTTAGTTATATTTGATTGATATTCTTGTAAATAATTTTCTATTGTTTCTTGTTGTTCGTTAATATGTTTGGAAATATTGTCAAATCTTTCTATCATCTTTTCATTTAATATTATTTGCTTATTAATTTGATTTCCTAAATTACCCTGATTATTATCTAACAATTTTAAATGTTTATTGATTTCATCATAATCATTTTGATCTAGATTTCCAGTTATTGCTTTGACAACAGTGCCCAAACCATTTATCAGACCACGCCTTGCTCTATATTTTGGTATGATAAGGTCTAAATTTTGTAAGAATTTATCATATTTTTTCTGTAATATTTTTGATTTAATTTTGTATTCCTCTTTGTTTCTCGTTTGATTAAGTAGACTGTTCACATTTTTGCCAACAACTTCCATGCCAATTTGATATTGTGTCAGATTAATTATATGCAACAGTTTGGAATAACCCTCGATCAATCTAGCATCCCCCAATTTCAAAGACAGTAGTCCATGGTTCTTTTTCAGCTCCTGAATACTTAATCGTTGTTCCTGGGAGTCGCCGATGAACCTGAAAATTTACGTTTTCCTTTAATTTTTTGTTTGTGTACCTTTCTTTTATCTGTAAGGACAGTGATTTTATTATTTTTTATAATCTTATGTTTCATAAACCTAGGTGCCAATTTATTTCGCCGATTATCAGCTTCATAGATTACTTCGTTGGTTTCAAAATTTGGTGGATCTTTACGATTCCGATTTAATTTGTTTATACTAATTTGTTTGACTTTCAAGCTTCTTTCATGAACTAATTTCGCTAAACCCTCATATTCCTTCTTATGGTTTTCTAAATAGTCTTGGTTGGTCTGTACCGTGGGATTTTTTGGGAATGGCGTAGAAGAATTGTAGTGACCTGTTATTGCTTCAAATGGTGTTAAGTTTGTCGATGAATGAATTGAATTGTTATATGTAAGAATGGCTTCATTCATAATTTCGCTAATAGGTTTTTTACTATTTTGATTATATATAATTCTTATTATTTCGGTTAAGGTAGAATGTAGCCTTTCAACGGGTGAATTTCCAGTTGAATTTTTGGCTGTTGTCAAATGAGATTTAATATCGTACAGATTTAGAAATTCATTGAACATGCCTGAGGTGAACTCAAGGCCATTATCGTAGATTAATTTTTTCGGGATTCCGTGGTGTGAGAAAAAGTGTTTAAGACTCTGGATTACATTCATACTATTTCTATTATTCAGTAGGTAGGCACTAGCAAATTTGGTGAACTTGTCTATTATGGTTAAGAAATTTTCTTTATGGACTGAATATATGTCAATATGTACTAACTGTAGGGGCTCAGTTGGTGTTTCGGATAATTCGAATTTAAGTGGTTGTTTATTTCTTTCGTATTTGTTTCCTAAACAAACTCCACACTTATTAATAAGGGTAGTTATAGTTTTTTTCATGTTAGGGAAATAATAATTTCTTTTTAAATGTGCTAATGTTTCAGCAATTCCTCTGTGATTTGATTTTTCATGATAGTTTCGGACTAATTGTTCTTGCTTATCTGTCTCGAGAATGTCTTGTACCATTGTTTTACAGCGGATTAAGTTTACATTACTATTGCTAAAATATTTCGTATAAACTGTTGGAAGTAATTTAAAGGTAATGTCATCTGTAATGATGGCTGTTAATTTTTTTGGATGTGTGTAATCTTTAAGGATATTTATTAAGTTAGTTTCGTTATCCAAATCACTTTGTTTTATGATCTGTCTTCGTTTGGTTTTAAATAGTATTTCAAGGGATTTTCGAGGTTAAGACGGGTTTTCTGTCTTTTCCAATACTAACTGGAACGAAAATTCATTCAAAGGTCGTTCCAAAATTGGTATTCCGTCATTTGAACATTCTTCTGCGGAGTGTACTGTAAAGGTTTCAGTGTCATCAACATTATTTTGAAGGGATTCAGTAATATTTATTTCGACACGAGATAGGGCGTCAGCATTGGTATTTTCTTTGCCTTTTTTATATATAATCTCGTAATCGAATTCTTCGAGCTTCAGGCGCCAACGGATTAGTTTCGAATTAGGCTCCTTCAACGAAAATAGCCATGTTAGGGGTTTATGATCGGTAATGATCTTAAACTTCCTTCCAAATAAGTAAGGCCTAAAATATTTGGTGGCCCATACAATGGCCAAAAGCTCTTTTTCAATAGTGCTGTAATTTTGTTCTGACTTGCTCAGTGTTCTACTGGCATAGCAAACCGGTTTGTCCGAACCTATAGGGCCTTGGGATAGTATGGCTCCAATAGCCACATTACTAGCATCAGTTGTTAAGTTGAACTCCCTACTGAAGTCCGGGTATTGCAATATGGGTTCATTGCATAGAAGGTTTTTACAAGTTTCGAAGCATTGTATATACTGCGAATCTAGTCTTATTTGTTTATCCTTTCTTAAACATTCAGTTAACGGTTTGGTAAGCTTAGCGAAGTCCTTAATGAACTTCCTATAATAACCTAACAGTCCCAGAAAGTACTTTATTTGTTTCGGTGTTTTTGGCATTGGGAAGTTTTTTATTGCCTTGAGCTTGTCTGGGTTTGGTTTGACTCCCTGTGGGCTAACGACGTGACCCAGAAAGGCAATTTCTTTATGAAGAAATTCGGACTTGTCTATCTGAATTTTGAAGTTAGCTTGTCTCAGTTTTTGGAATACAGCGGCGAGATTTTCGAGGTGTTCCTGAAGTGAGGTGGAAAATATAATAATGTCATCCATGAATACCAAGCAAATTTTTCCTAATAGTTCACGTAAGACATTATCCATAACCCTCTGAAACGTTGATGGGGCGTTTTTAAGGCCAAACGGCATTCGAATAAATTCGTAGTGGCCGTTTTCCACTGTAAATGCCGTTTTGGGTATATCCTCGGGTTTCACTTCGATTTGGTGAAAACCAGATGCCAAATCAAGTGTGCTAAAATAGAGGCTTTTACCCAATTTGTCTAGGATTTCGTTTATATTGGGTAGTGGATATCTATCATCTATTGTTTTTTGGTTTAACTTCCTATAGTCAACAGCCAATCGCCATTTTTGTTTCCCACTGGCGTCCAATTTTTTTGGGACTATCCAGATGGGTGAAGACCAAGGAGAAAAACTTGGACGGATAATACCATCACTAATCATTTTTGAAATCTGTTGTTGAACCTCTTGCTTATGGATCTCCGGGTATCTATACGATTTTGTATAGATAGGAAGATCATCTTTTGTTTTAATTTCATGTTTTATCTGGTTTGTGAAGCTTAAATTTTGGCCTTCTTTAAGAAATATGTCTTCAAAACGTTTGCATAGTTTTAGAATAGAAGTCTTTTCTTCACTGTTTAGGTGATTGACTCGAAGTAGTTCGGATATATCTGAATTGGCTTGAGGATTTCTTTGATTGTTGATAGAAAAGTTATTTATTTCGAAGAATTGATTGTGACTGTATGGATCAACTTTTATTGGTTGTTCCATGACAAAGATTTGAGAAGAATTTGAATAATTGATTACCTCTACATAAGCATACCATTCTCTTGCTTTAAAGATTCCTTCGGGTATTACTAATTGTTCTTTAATTTTGACTGGTTTCATATGAATGTCTCCTGTCTTTATATCGACTGGTAAGTATTATTATTATTTTGCTTCGGGGCGGGACAGTGTATAGTTTAGATATGTAATTCGGTTTGTAGATCACAGGTATAGCTATGTCTCTAGTATTTAGTAAAGAATATTCAAAGTCTAATTTTATGCCAAGTTGCCTCTTTATCCCTAAACCTATTAACCCGTCAAAGTAATTATGGAATTTGAATAATAAAAATGTGAGCCTTTCTTTGGTTTTGAGTTCAACCAAGCCATTCAATTTAATTTGCTTATCTATTAAGTGAGTGTTGAATGCTGTTTTTATTTCCACTGGTTCTATAGTTTCAATTAAATTTGGGTTTACCAACTCCGGATTGATAAAAGACATATTACTTCCGGTATCTAAAAGAAATTTCAAAGGTTCATTGTCGTTCCCTAAAATATGGATATATGGTAAGAGGTATGATTGATGAGTATTAAAATCTATATACCCGATTGAGTCTTCGAGGCAGTTAATGGAAAATTTTCGTCGTCGATTTCACCTTCATTTACTTCAGACTGATAGTAAAATTCATCCAAAGCTTGAAAATTTTCATTGAAACTATCATTATTATAGTAACTTTGATTGTCGAATTTATTAGGCTCAGTAATAGGTAATTCGTTCAAATAGTTATTATAAAAAGCATGGCTCTTAGATTCTCCACACTGTTCGACATTAAATAATTCTTCTGCCATATATTTTGGAAAATTAGAAGATTGAGAAAAATTATTTATTTGTCCAGGTTTTTTAACTGACCTTAAGTTAGAATTTCCACTTGAAGTATCCATGGGTACAGGGCGATTTTTCAAATTTTGGTTATTATCTTTATTGAATTGTTGACTGAAGTTATGGTTCTGTTGAAACGATTTTTGGGGTAGTTGAAAATTTTGTTTGAAAAATGGTTGAGGAACAGGCCTATAAGGTTGCTGAAAACTAAATTTTTGAGGTTGATGAAAATTTGGGTTCTGAGAGTGAAAATTAAACACTGGTGTTGCAGTTGGATGGTTGTAGATAGGAAGTATGGGTCTAATTGGTGGTTTCCTAACAATATTTGTCTTTATTGGTTGGTGATTCCTCATGTAGTATGTATTTTGCTCTGTCAAACAAAAGTTAAATGCTTGTACTAACGTAATAGGTCTCATTGCCCTAATTGTAGAGCCGAGAGGTTCTCTTAAACCAGACAAAAAAGTATTCAAACACATTTCTTGGTATAGGGTTTGTTTAGATGTTATAACGTTCCGATCGGTTTCATGAACTCTAACGTGATTAGAAATGGTAGACAGAATTTCAATAACTCGTGAGTAAAATTTCTCCACTGTGTCTGAGTTCTGTCTTAAGCAGTGTAAGTCACGAACTAAACTTGTTTCGTTCCGCTTATCGGAATAATGTGTGATTAGATTGTTTTTAATATTTTCCCATATTATTGGTGTGCCATACATGTTCAACACTTCGTTAGCATCACCCACAATTTTGTTCCTAATAGATCTTAGTATTATTTTAGCATAATTTGTACCGTCGATTCCTATCATTAATCCCAAAATTTCTTCTACATTATCGATAAAGTCAAACAATGATCTTCTATTACCGTCAAAGGTTGGTAGATCTTTGATGGCATCAGGAATTTTTAAACTGGTCAAAAGTGAATTAACATTAACATTGTTACTGTTACCGTGATAAATATTGCCACTAGAACCAATGCCACTAAAACAATTATTACTACTAACGGTTGGAACACTGGCACTGGCACTGGTGTTAGCGATAGGAGAATTGTTGGCACCCTGAACATAACTACTAATAGGATTATTAACCTGATTACTACCGATAGTTGGAGCACTGTTACCACTAGGCATTATTAAATTTACATTACTTTCGTTTATCATTTTAGAATCAAATATATTTTCAAAATTATTATCACTTTGTTCAATCCCAAGCAAACGAGTTTCCTAAAATAATAAAAAGAACAAGGAAATAAACAAACATCTGAAAAACAAAACTTCACCAAAAACGGCACAATAACAAAAAGTACAAAATTATATACAATATATACACATTTATTAAAATGAAACCTAAAGTATTAACTTAAACTACTTAAATATAACTTAATTAATCTTAAACTTAAACTTAAACTACAAACCTAAAAAGAGAAAGAATTAATAAAAGAATCAACGCAAATATAATGATACAATAATACTCACCTGATGTTCTATAAGTACCTAAAATAAAGGAAAATGAATATAAAATTAATACAATGTCAAGCACACATACTTACCTGGAGAATTGAAGACTTCATACACAGCCGCCTGAAATTAAAATCAATGAATTAACCATTAGAACTTGAGTTAACTATTAGAATTAACTATTTGGAATAAAGCATATGATACAAATACACAAAATTAAACATGAATTAATAGTAATATAAAATTTAAACCAAAAAAATGTCACAACATGGAACACAAGATGACAGACAAGGCAACAACATATACAAGGAAATGTAAACAAACCTAAAATTTTACACGAATCACATGAATTACATATTATTCGCAAATAAATATAAACTGCACACTAAAATTATAGTTTACCTGAAACGGAAACGCAATTAAAACCGAATATCAGGTAAAATTAGCTAAAAAGCAAACGACATAACCTCGCTTTCATAGATACACCAAGTTTAGTATAAAACACAAAACAATTGAAATTTTCATGCACCACAGATATAATGAACTACACAAAACACTGAATATATGTCAGTAGTATACTTACCTGAATAAAACTTGCACCTTATAGAAAACACCGCGAAACACATGCGCGCGAACTCGCGAAAAACATTAGCCGGCGCGAAACGTCAAACTTCATACATATGCGTACTATGATACATCAAACTGATGTAGAATTTTACGGCGAATTCAACGGCAGTGCCAGAATGACGAAATATTTTATGCTGAAAAAGATATTTAGATAAATACATATTTACATAAAATAAATAAGAGGGAAAGAGAAACTACAAAATCATAATTAAAGCGAGACAGCTGTAAAATTTAGAAAATTCATGTCGGAATGCAGTGAAAAATGCCCTTCGCCATTTTTGTATGAGAAATATCCAATTAGACTGGATTTTAAAAATATTAGGGTATTTGATGTAAATGTAGTATGAAAAAATGCGCATGAATTTTTAACATATATTATGATTAATTGCTTTCTTGTTATCGGCAAATGCTTGGAGAAAACAAATAATTTGTCAGTAAGGTTAATGCAGTTTTCATCAAGTTTAAGCAAAGAACCGTTGATTTTGGACTATAAAAGCCGGGCACAACTTGCATTCAGCACCTTTTTTATTTTTGCAAACGTGACAGTGTTCTCTGAAATACATGCAAGTAGCTGAGAATTGTCTGCTCGTTTTTCCAACAAGTCTGCATGCAAGCAACGTGGGACTCTTCAAATTTTTCTTAGATCTGCGACGAAAACATTGGCTTCATTAGTGGTGTGATAAGATACACCAATAATTTACTAGTACATTTTCAATTAATATTTTTTTTGAATATTTTGTTTGGTGCTATCCGCAAATTTGTTTTTTTTAAACCAGTAATAATTATTTTTATTTATTTATAAGAGGCATAAGCTACGAATTATATTATTTTTGAAATAAACTTAATCAAATTTGAATGTCAACCACCACGTTTTATTCCTATTTTTTTTACAGTGCAAATCGCTGCATTTTTTTTTTGATTTGCATTGAACATTTGGTGGTTCCATCCAGGAAATACGTGGTGGCACATTCAAGTTTCGTTGATTTATTTTGGGTACAAGTAGCTTACATATAAGCTACGACAATGCAGACAGTAGCACAATTATGCCGCGCACAAGAGCGATTGAGAAAGCGGTTAGATAAATTTATACAGACTGCCAAAAAAACAGCCTTAGCAAAAAGGAATTTAGGATACTACAAATCTAGGATCGCTGGTTTACAAGCAATTTGGGAAAAATTCGAAAAAAATGACCTCCTGTTAGACGCCGCGACAGCTCACGAATCCACGAGAGCTTCTGATGAGTATTTTGACTTGGATAAATTTGCAGATGCGGAAGCCAAATATTTTGAGTATTTGGGAGATCTAATGGATGGTCTAGAGAAGCAGCAAGCAATCTCAATACCAACTCCATCCAACGTTCCAGCTACAACACCAACTGTATCACAGCATGACATTCAATTACCCCGAATTAGTTTGCCAAAGTTTAATGGAGACTATGACCGATGGCATTCATTCCACGATATATTCGTGTCATTGGTTCATAGTAGCTCCAAGTTATATCCGGTGCAAAAATTGCATTACTTAAAAGATTGTTTAACTGGTGAAGCAGAAGCTTTGCTAAGACACGTACCAACTACGAACGAGGATTACGGGCCTGCTTGGACAAAGCTAAAGGAGCGTTATGAAAATAAACGCATTTTAGTCAATCACCAGTTAAAGACGTTTATGAACATTCCGAAACTAACAACAGAGACTACAAAGGGGATAAAGACGTTGATTAACACAACATCAGAATGTCTTCAGCAATTGAAGAGTTTGGATGTTGATACGAGTTCCTGGGATGCCATTCTAATTTATTTGATTGTGCAGAGGTTGCCTTTCATAACATTGAAATTATGGGAGGAAGAACAAGGAGCAAGCCAAACCTTACCCAGCCTAGCACAGTTCCAAACTTTTTTGAATACCCGATTAAGGATATTAGAGTCCATCGCCGACGTGCTTGTTACCAAACCTGCAGCGCAACCAAGCTCGGTTGCATCAACACGGAGCACACATACTCATCATACACGGAATCAAAATTCTTGTCCAGTTTGTCATGCTCACCACTTCATTTCCACATGCAAAAAATACCAAACAATGGACACCGCAGCCAAACGGAAACTGATACAATCCACTGGAAGATGTTTGAATTGTCCTTCAAGCCATCACATGGCTAGTGAATGCAGCAGCAAATACAGGTGTCGCAAATGCAATTCAAGACACCACACATCGTTACATGCAGACCTCAAGAAGGAAAAGACCGGATCATCTGGATCCAATGAATCACACACGCAAGTAGGAGACAACATCCCAAGCCATTCTCCTACAACAACACAACTATTCTCAGCCGACGGTGCTGAAGGAACAAACTCCGTCAAAACCTTTCTCGCTCTGAAGAATCAACAGGCACTACTATCAACTGCTTTGGTAGTTGCTCACACTGAACATGGGGGACAACAAACACTGCGATGCCTCGTCGACCCTGGGTCCGAGTCATCTTTTATTACATCTGCTGCATGTAAACGACTAGGCGCCAAGATCTTCAATACAAAGGTATCAATTATCGGTATAAACACAAGCCCTGCAGGTACAGCTTATAACCAAATCAAGCTGACACTGCAACCACGGACGCCCAAGAAGACCGCAGTCACAGAGGACTTCTTAGTTCTTGACGGGATTACGGACTCCCGCCCAACTAAGCCAATACAAAAGGAGGAATGGGAGCATCTCAAGGATCTAAACTTAGCAGATCCAACCTTTTGGCAACCAGGCAACATCGATGCTTTATTAGGAGCACAAATATATGCAAAAATTTTACGGAACGGTATCCGCCGTCAGCGCAACACAAGCCTGGTAGCTGTCAACACAATGTTCGGTTGGATCATTATAGGATCAACCAAAGCAACCCCTACAAGTCAAACATCCGCATTTACCATCCAAACTAATGACATTAATCTTAACGAAGAACTAAAACGTTTCTGGGAGATGGAAGAAGTAGCAACTAAACCAATCCTCAGCAAGGAAGATGAACTATGTCAACAAATTTATAACTGCACATACATACGCAAACCTAATGGAAGATATCAGGTAGAACTTCCATTTGTCAACAACCGCATGCCAGCATTGGGAGACTCCAGATCACAAGCTTTCACCAGATTTAACGCATTAGAACGACAATTTATTAAAAGGCCGCAGCTCGAAGATGACTACAAAAAATGTCTCGATGAGTACATTACCCTTGGTCATATGAAAGCAGTCAATCCACCTAGCAAAGAGGAGGAGCAATACTACATACCACACCACGCAGTATTCAAAGACAGCAGTACCACTAAGCTGCGCGTAGTCTTTCATGAATCTGCCAAGACAACGAATGGAAGGTCCCTTAATGAACAACTTTTAACAGGACCAACCATCCAACCTAAGCTCTGCGCAACTTTACTCAACTGGAGGAAGTACAAAGTCGCAATGAACGCGGACATAGAAAAGATGTATCGGATGATTGAGGTCCACCCAAAACATCAACCATTCCAACGCATAATTTGGCGAAATCCGCACACACAGCTCCCGCAGGACTACCAGTTGCAGACCGTAACCTTCGGCATGGCTTGTGCACCTTTCTTAGCCATTCGCGCATTGCAACAGTTAGCAGAAGATGAAAAAGAAACCTGGCCACTAGCATCACAAGCTATCTATCATAACTTTTACGTTGATGATGTATTGACAGGAGCTGACACTACCAAGGATGCTAAACTTTTGCAACAAGAACTAATCAAAATGACAAGTTCAGCCGGCTTCACTCTGCGAAAGTGGGCAAGTAATGAACCATCATTGTTGGAACATTTGCCTCCAGAATATCGGGAACTGAAGCCTACATTAACTTTTGATACTAATACATCCGTAAAAACACTCGGCATACGGTGGCATCCTGCTTCGGATCATTTCACCTTCAGTATAACACCATTATGTGAACACACCAACACAACCAAACGTAACATATTATCAGACATCGCATCTTTATATGACCCCCTTGGGTGGCTGTCACCAGTCATAATAACAGCAAAGATTCTAATGCAAACGTTATGGCTCACTGGTTGCGTTTGGGATCAACAGGTATCCAAGCAAATAGAAACCCAGTGGCATAACTTTAAGCGCGAGCTGCAGACTTTGGAATTACTGCGGATTCCAAGATGGGTTCATTATTCAACCGGTTCCAATATGCAATTGCATGGATTCTGTGATGCCTCGTCAAGAGCATATGCAGCAGCTTTATACCTGAGCGTTGAAAAGGATAATGGAGAAATTACTTCAACACTGCTCACATCTAAAACAAGGGTGTCTCCTACAAAGCCTACCACAATCCCTCGTTTGGAATTGAATGGCGCCGCGATTTTGGCTAGGTTGATAAAAAGCATCAGGCAGGACATGCAATTACCCGACATTCCAACATTTGCCTGGACGGATTCCATAATAACACTTCAGTGGGTAAAGGAACATCCGTCCAGGTGGAAAACATATGTCGCTAACCGAGTAGTAGAGGTTCAAGAGGTTATTCGCTATGACCAATGGCAACATATTTCTTCTAAGGATAATCCCGCCGATTTAGCCTCGAGAGGTTTATCTGCGTCATCATTAATAAACAACACTTTGTGGTGGCATGGTCCAAGTTGGCTAACAAGCAAGGAAACCCAATGGCCTAAACATATAGCTGTTACGGAGCAAACCGAATTGGAAGCAAGAAGGCCTGCCGTGACCAGTTTTTTAACTCATCTGAAAGATAACATTTTACTACGATACTCCTCCATCACTCGACTCACACGTATCATCGCTATCATACTAAGATTTAAACATAATTGCAAGCACCCTAAAGACAAACGCCTAACATACTTAACTGCCATGGAATTACAAGATGCAGAAATCACAATTCTACGACTCGTCCAATTAACCAGTTTCCCAAATGAACACAGCACCATGATTAAACATGGAACAGTATCACGCAACAGTCGTCTTCTGAAATTAACTCCCTTCCTTGACACTAATGGACTACTAAGAGTAGGCGGAAGGTTGCACAATGCTACAATGACATATAACAAAAAACATCCCATTATTTTGCCCCCCAGGATCATCCAGTGACCCATCTAATAATCGACAAAATACATCTAGATACTCTACATGGAGGAACATCTTTGGTGTTAAACACAAGTCGGGAAAAATATTGGATCCTGGATGCAAGAAGGTGTATTACCAGCAGGATACATAAGTGCTTCACATGCGCAAGGCTACGTGGTGAAACTGCAACACAATTAATGGGAAATTTACCCACACCCAGAGTCACCCCGAGTAGACCCTTTACTAACATCGGCATTGACTATGCAGGTTCAATTATCATCAAATCATCGACCATCCGTAACGCCAAACTGCAAAAAGCGTATATTTGCGTTATTGTGTGCCTAGCAACAAGGGCGATTCACATAGAATTAGTGTCCGATCTATCAACCACGGCATTTATAGCTGCATTAAAAAGATTAGTGGCTAGACGAGGACTATGCAGGAATATCTATTCAGATTGTGGCACTAACTTCATCGGAGCCCAAGCCGTGCTCGACAAGGAACTGAAACAAGCAATCAGGGAAGCAACACCAGAAGCAGCACATTTCGTCGCATCTATGGGAATAACATGGCATTTCAACCCACCAGCTGCCCCACATTTTGGAGGACTCTGGGAAGAAGGGGTAAAGTCCATTAAACACCACTTACGACGAGCTATAGGAAAATCAGCCTGCACGTTCGAGGAATACAACACAGTCCTTACTCAAATAGAGGCCTGTTTAAATTCTCGCCCGCTCTATTGTGTGCGAAATGACCCTGAGGACACGTTCATTTTGACTCCAGGCCATTTCTTGATTGGCGAAGCCATCAACGCCATTCCAGAATCAATTGAAGATGCTAAACACATATCCCTGTCTCAACGATGGAAGCACGTTCAACAAATGGTAAAATCTTTTTGGCATATTTGGACGAAGGACTACTTACACCAATTGCAACAAAGGTCAAGGTGGCAGCGAGAGCAACCCAACTTGGAAGTTGGCGACATCGTGCTTCTCAAATCTGAAAATATGCCTCCAACTAAATGGCCTCTTGGGAAAATTGAAAGGGTTTTTCCTGGTCCAGATGGTCTCATAAGAGTTGCACAAGTAAAGACGAGCGACAACATATTTCAACGTCCAATCGCTAAACTGTGCCGTCTACCTGTTGAACGAACAGGATCTGAGGAACTAACATCGCCATGAAGTAGCAACCACAATATGTGTCGTCATGTTTAATGTAGTTTCGTACTATTATGTTTTTGTCCTTTATACTCTGTCCTGCTAATCCTTCTATACTAATTAGATCATTACAGAAATGTCAAACTGCGACTATACAGAGGAAGACTTGGCAGCCGTGGAGGATAGCTTTTTATATTCATCTGGAAGCTCATCCCGGACTCCATTTCTGGATTTGGATTGCGAATTTAATTTTGATTTCTCTGACGATATTGTATCCAGTGAACCAGCTTCAGACGCACAACAACCAGGTCCGAGTCCCAATGTCAACCAATGGAAGAAACCTGCGATTCCAGTGCCGAAATTAGCAAAACCAGCTACCATCAATGGGAACGAGACGCACCATCTACATTTGCTGAGACCAACAAAAACCCTGGCGGAGCTAAAAATGAGAGCAAATAATTGCTTCCAACGATTTGTGACAAGGGAAGGAGAGGATTTATACCTTCCGAAAGCAGTGATCGACCGGATTAAATTCGATAAGGTACGAGCTACGAAGAAGAAAGAGTCAACCATCAGCTTACCCGACAGGTTTCAAGTTCGCCTACAAGTGAAAGCCGACGGTAGGATCATCTTTCATCACCATCATAAGCGCGGCATTGGAAAGAACAAGGATATCTTGAACGTATCCGTTCAACAGGCGGGAGAATGTTCAATCCCAAGCAAACGAGTTTCCTAAAATAATAAAAAGAACAAGGAAATCAACAAACATCTGAAAAACAAAACTTCACCAAAAACGGCACAATAACAAAAAGTACAAAATTATATACAATATATACACATTTATTAAAATGAAACCTAAAGTATTAACTTAAACTACTTAAATATAACTTAATTAATCTTAAACTTAAACTTAAACTACAAACCTAAAAAGAGAAAGAATTAATAAAAGAATCAACGCAAATATAATGATACAATAATACTCACCTGATGTTCTATAAGTACCTAAAATAAAGGAAAATGAATATAAAATTAATACAATGTCAAGCACACATACTTACCTGGAGAATTGAAGACTTCATACACAGCCGCCTGAAATTAAAATCAATGAATTAACCATTAGAACTTGAGTTAACTATTAGAATTAACTATTTGGAATAAAGCATATGATACAAATACACAAAATTAAACATGAATTAATAGTAATATAAAATTTAAACCAAAAAAATGTCACAACATGGAACACAAGATGACAGACAAGGCAACAACATATACAAGGAAATGTAAACAAACCTAAAATTTTACACGAATCACATGAATTACATATTATTCGCAAATAAATATAAACTGCACACTAAAATTATAGTTTACCTGAAACGGAAACGCAATTAAAACCGAATATCAGGTAAAATTAGCTAAAAAGCAAACGACATAACCTCGCTTTCATAGATACACCAAGTTTAGTATAAAACACAAAACAATTGAAATTTTCATGCACCACAGATATAATGAACTACACAAAACACTGAATATATGTCAGTAGTATACTTACCTGAATAAAACTTGCACCTTATAGAAAACACCGCGAAACACATGCGCGCGAACTCGCGAAAAACATTAGCCGGCGCGAAACGTCAAACTTCATACATATGCGTACTATGATACATCAAACTGATGTAGAATTTTACGGCGAATTCAACGGCAGTGCCAGAATGACGAAATATTTTATGCTGAAAAAGATATTTAGATAAATACATATTTACATAAAATAAATAAGAGGGAAAGAGAAACTACAAAATCATAATTAAAGCGAGACAGCTGTAAAATTTAGAAAATTCATGTCGGAATGCAGTGAAAAATGCCCTTCGCCATTTTTGTATGAGAAATATCCAATTAGACTGGATTTTAAAAATATTAGGGTATTTGATGTAAATGTAGTATGAAAAAATGCGCATGAATTTTTAACATATATTATGATTAATTGCTTTCTTGTTATCGGCAAATGCTTGGAGAAAACAAATAATTTGTCAGTAAGGTTAATGCAGTTTTCATCAAGTTTAAGCAAAGAACCGTTGATTTTGGACTATAAAAGCCGGGCACAACTTGCATTCAGCACCTTTTTTATTTTTGCAAACGTGACAGTGTTCTCTGAAATACATGCAAGTAGCTGAGAATTGTCTGCTCGTTTTTCCAACAAGTCTGCATGCAAGCAACGTGGGACTCTTCAAATTTTTCTTAGATCTGCGACGAAAACATTGGCTTCATTAGTGGTGTGATAAGATACACCAATAATTTACTAGTACATTTTCAATTAATATTTTTTTTGAATATTTTGTTTGGTGCTATCCGCAAATTTGTTTTTTTTAAACCAGTAATAATTATTTTTATTTATTTATAAGAGGCATAAGCTACGAATTATATTATTTTTGAAATAAACTTAATCAAATTTGAATGTCAACCACCACGTTTTATTCCTATTTTTTTTACAGTGCAAATCGCTGCATTTTTTTTTTGATTTGCATTGAACACACTTTTTAATTCAAATTTTATTTTACTTAAATCACTATTATTTTTGTTTTGAGAATTTGACTTAAAAAATATTTCAGAATCAGAGTTATATCCGCCTTCCGCGGCGTTTTTTAACCCTGGAGCTTTGTACGGAGCTTTAGAAATTTTCTTATTTTTGGAATTTAATTTAGAAAGGAAGGACATTAGAGGAAATATGTATCAGTTATGGACTTACCCCACAAGAACAATGATTGATGTAAGCCAGTTTAATTGCATTTCCTCCTGAATGTAGATAATTGCCGAGTTGGTTGTGGTCCGACGAAGCTAAAGAATTGAGATCCACCAGCTGACGATGTACCCTCGTTGCTGTGCTTCGATTCCAATGTTTGTTGTCCAGCGAATTCACTATATGCCGTAATACCTTCGACACGGAGTTAATGTTAAATTAACACACTGAAATTTAGTTGCCAATATGCTTTTGACAAAACTTTCACTGTTTCTAAAAATTCTTAATTAACTCCCGAATTTACGACAGGACGATTTAACAAGGATTCTAATTGACAGAATCCTACCGATGACTGCGCCAATAACGAACTTTGATTAATTAGAAGATAAACAATCACAAAATAAAAGATAAAACAGATTCCAATTTAAATTTTATAAATTTATTAGACAACTTGACAATTTAAATCTCCGTACTAGACTAAAGCTTTATTTTAGAAAATTTTCTTAACAGCTAACAACGGAAATAGTTCAGACATGAAATTTTATCATTACAGAGAAAAACAAAAGCGTTAGGTTACAATTTTTGTGGGAATAGCAAAATAAGCAAAATATCGTGAGAAATGGAAATTTAAAAGAACAGAAAGTTGTAATTAATTTTTATAAATGAGTTGTGTTTGTATATATGTATATGTTATATTTATATGGTGTATTTATTTAGGGTGGAGTCGGGGACGTAACTCGCGTTATGAAAGTTTTGCTTTAAGGGATATAATAATGTTCTTCTAACTTCGTTTCATTTATTTAAGATTTAACGTATTCTTTTAAATTATAATTTACTCTTTTCATTTAAATAAGAGTTACTCATTTCACTTGTAAATTCATAATTTATAATTGAAAAACTCTCTCCCTTATTTCTTTTAAAATATTGACTATTGCTTTCCGTATACAATCACGAGTCCAGAAACGTCACATAAAACTTGAAGTTGCTTTTGGCTGTTTTACATGAGACGACGGCCAACCAACAAAATCTGCTGTCATCGTCCATTCCCTTTTGAAATTTTACGAAAAATCGTACGGGCTTTCACACGGGTCAATTTTTCAAACCAACTGTACGTCAGAATGCTTTAGCTTATTGTTGTCGTTTTTAATCTTAATTCTTCCTTCTGCTATTTCTCTCTCTTTTCTCCCAGAAAGAAAAAACAACAACCACACCGCTCTCAAAAAGTCGTATCGAAAATCGTGTGAGCAATTTGGATGGGAAAATCTTCCCTCCCCATCGTCCTCTCTCACCCTCTTCTCTAAAAATAATGTTTCCGTACGATTTCTGTTGGTTGGCCGTCGTCCCGTGTGAAACAAGCATTTGACGCTGCACTTACTTAAGTTTATTTGCAGTAGGACGGCATAGCTGCTGCAGTTTTTGACGTTTCCGAACTCACACATTCTCTTTGCGAGCAAAAGGGAATTTCAGAAAAAAACAACAACAATGCAGGAGCTGTCAAAGTGTTCGATCAAAAATTTGCTGAAAATATCGTTCAAATTTGTGTGCCCTCCCCATCGTTTTCTCTCACCCTCTTCTTCATAAACCACTTTGCAGCCGACTCTTGTCGTGTCGTGTGTACGCTCGTGTGAAATCAGCCATAGCGTGCCATATTAACGGGAGTCTCGGATATCGGTCTCTTCCACAACTCTCCAGCAGTTTTGGAAAAATTCACCGTCATAGATCGCCGACTAGATTCACCATAACTTAACTTGTTTGTTTGAAATATTGGTATTTTTCAAGAATAAAAATAAATAAGCGAACGAAAATTCTTAGGCGGGGTAATTACCCAATTACCCCCCTCTGAAACCGCCCCTGGATCTGTCCCAGTTTCATTTAATCAGCAAAATTAATTTGCAGCAATTAGAAACCAGAGGGACGAACTTGTGCAAAATCGAGCCGGAAGAAAAACGCAAAGCAACGCAGGAAAACAGCAAACTTGCAGCAACATCAGCAGCAATTCCCGAGGAATCAAAACAACATCAAGGGCTATTCGGCAGACATCTACCGAGGCAGTTTTGAATTACATCTCGCAACATCGAAGAAATTTATGTTGAAGTACATCAAAGTAAAATAAGTCATAATTAAAGTATCAACATTGGGCAATATTTCGCGTAAGCCTGAAATTTTAAAGAGTAATTTTTTATACATGTAGAATTCGAGTTACAAATCGTAAAGTAAAATAATAGTAGAATTTAAATTGAAGTATATTGGCAATTTTGTGATTTACATTGAATAATATTGGATTTCTGTTTGAGAAAATCAATTATTGTACAGAAACTGAATAATAATTCGAGTATTGGAAATTTATCTTTTATTAAATCACACCCTTCCGGCACCTTTCTATTAAATTCAGAAATTAAATTGCTATTTCTGAACATTTGGCCCTTCGAGCCGGATAGTGATTCAAATAAGATAAATCAAATCGCAAAACCAATATGGATGCCTTAATAAGTCAGCAGGCAGAAATACGAGAAAAATACGAAAAATCATTCAGAAATTTACTGAAGGATGGGCCATCCAGGAAAACTGAGCAATATTTCCAAAAAAAGTCAAGCTGCTCGACGACGACTGGTTAGAATTCAACACCAACCATCGACAAATCATAGCAGCAAAGACAGCGAAGGATGAGAAAGAACGACCGTATTTCAAGGATGACTGGTATTCAGACACAGAACAAGCATATGTGGTAATATACAGCAAAATCTATGAGGATTATCACAAGAATGTTCCAGACACAAACTCAAGAGCTGAACAATCATCTACAGAGCTAAATAGCAGCCACATTGCTCACAACAATGATGTGAAGCTCCCGAGGATCTCAATATCTACATTTACAGGAGACTATGCATCATGGCCATTATTCCTCGATCTGTTCTCCAGCCTCGTCCACAACAAACCATCATTATCCGGAGCACAAAAACTACAATATCTTAAGGCTCATCTATCCGGGGAAGCATTGAGACTTCTCAGCAACACTTTAATAAGCGACGCCAACTATGAGCCAGCATGGAAACTACTCGTCGAAAATTATGACAACAAAAGACCATTGTTGAAGACGCAACTCGACATTCTGCTCCGTCAACCAAAATCAAACCATGAATCAGCTCAAAATATTAAAGAGCTAAAGACAAGGACACACGAATGCCTCACCGCCATTGAGAATCTGGAGATATCAACACAGAATTGGGATCCCATTCTCATACACTTGATCGTCCAGAAATTACCAGCTGAGACTCACGAACTTTGGGAGCAGTCTCAGAGCACTAAATCAAGGCGATCAATTCCAACATGGGCAGAGCTACGTGAATTCCTCGAAACCAGGTTTAGGACCTTGGAAGCCGTCAGCAATCCGGTAAAGAGCAAGAGTAAACATCATGAGTACCAATCAAGGGAACAACCAAAAAGAATGTTCCACGTATCTACCAATAATATATGTGGTTTGTGCAAAGGTGCACATCTTATGAGGAACTGCGCAAAATACCTACAAATGAATGTAGACGAAAGATACAAGACAGTCAAGGCAAAGGAGCTATGCATCAACTGCTTGGGAAAGAGCCATCGCGCCTCAAATTGTCCCAGCAAGACAGGGTGCTTCCAATGTGGAATGGCTCATCATACAACTCTACACAGAAGTCAATCCGAGAATCAGGCCAACAACAGCATCGACACGTCGAATCCACCATGTTCCGAGAATGAAGCACTGATCACCCAAACCCAGTCATATTTCTCTCGGGAATCTCCTGATGTACCTGAACAAGTGTTACTAGCCACCGCGCTAGTCACTGTGATATCCCCATCCGGTCGACAGCAAATATGCAGAGCTCTCATCGATCCCGGATCCCAAGCATCATTTGTGCGTGAAACAGTAGTCCAGAGTCTACAACTCAAAGGGCAATCGGAACAAACGGCTGTATCAGTTCTCAAAAACATGCCAGCCGGAAATATCACAAATAAAGTCACACTGCGGCTGAAATCACGAAACCAGCCATCGAAAATCATCCAGGCCAAGGCGCTAGTGATCAATGAAATCACCCACCCTTTACCAAACAACGAATGTACCAGCAAGGAAAGGAATCATTTGAACGGTCTATTGGCGGATCCAACGTTCCACAAACCAGGACCCATCGACATCCTTTTGGGAGCAGACATCTTCACTACACTCATCATGGACGGCTTAAATAAAGGCGCTGTTGGAACCCCAGTAGCGCAAAACTCAATATTTGGATGGATCATCACTGGAGAAATAACTCCACCCGGACAGGTAGCAACAAATCTCGTGACCTTATGCAATCAAGTGAACCCTGATAGCAATCTAAAGAAGTTTGAAGAGTTGGAAGAACGTCCTTCAACACCTTCATGGTCCAAAGAAGAGGCACGGTGCAAACACCCCGTCGCCAACGACTCCATTAGACGTAACGATAGACGACATCAAGCTCAGCATCCACCCATGACGGACAGAAACCATGTCCAATCAGGCACATCAAATCAGACAGCCACCAGAAGGTCAACGCAACCGAAGAAGTAGCTCATGCAAAATCCCGTCCTGAAGACTAAGCGTGTCAAGAAACCATGGCCTCAGCGCAAGAAGTTGAAAGGCACCACAGATGAACAACACAGGAGTATCACTAATTTACACGTCAAGGCAGATCTTCCAAGCCAAGACTTATTAAAGAAGTGTTCATCAGTGACAAACCTACTCAGAGGTATGGCTCATCAACAGCGACGACTGCAGTACCACAAACCAAAGCGTCATGGAACACAATCAGCGCACTTAACATCCATCGAAATCCAGAAGGCCTTGAATTATTGGATCAAAATAACCCAGGAACGCGCATTCCAAAATGAAATCCGTTCACTACAAACTCAACAGAAGCTACCCAGCAAGAGTAAGCTACTGAAGTTAAATCCATTTCTCGACCGAAACGGTATTTTAAGAGGTAACATCCAGAATGCCAACAGGACATTCCCCGAATATCATCCCATTATTTTATCGCAAAATGATCCACTCACAAGGCTGATCATAGAAAGTGTTCGTCACGCCACACAGCACAGCGCCACTCAACTGATGCTAACCATACTCCGACAGAAGTATTGGATTCCTCACGCAAGAAACGCCATTAGATCACACAACCATAGGTGTATGCAGTGTTTCAAGCACATATCAGCAGGACGAACCCAATTGATGGCTAAGCGTCCATCCATTAAAATCCACCCTACAAGACCATTCACTAGCTTTAGAGTCGAATATCGTGGTCCATTCAATCCAAAAGCGTCAAAAGCGCAGAACAAGAATCAAAATGCGTTACATCACGCCATCCATCGGCATAGCAATCAAAGCCATGCAGATCCAAGTTTTCACTAGAACAGCCACCAAAGGCTTCCTCCCAGCATATTCATCTCAAGACAAGTATTATGCGCAGACAAATACATATAGTGACTAACAACATGCTTACGCAATACAATATCTAACACTGGAACAAAGTAGTAATCGAAATCAAGGAGAGCAAAAACCTTGCTGGCATTTAATTCCACCTAAAGCAAACTATAGGAAGAGTTCATTATACTCACACCATAAATTGAAGCTGCGCTAAACTTCAAGCCTCTCACCAAACTTACCATAGATCCAGGGAATGTATCATCATCAAACCCAGGACACTTACTTCAGTGGACGTCGTCAAGCGGATCATTATTAACACCGCCATAACCACGTCCTCCAGTCTAGACTAACATCAACTTACCCAACGTTTTGCATAATGGAGCATTAAGCAATCAATATAAATATTTGAAATCAGGATCAACGACCCACAGACATGGTAATCTAATTCAGTGACTGCAGTACACACTGTACAATTGCAAAAACAACCCATTACAAAAGGATGTTCTTGCCGGTAGCTACTGCAGCGCCATCACCGCCGAATATTAACACAACACAAGAACCTTCCGCAAAACAACTACCATAACCACCAAACCATCTAACAAGAAATTTATATTCGATTTCAAACATAGGAAGACACAAAATCCATGAGAACAAGTAGAGAATAGTAAACGCATCAAGATTAGTTTCAAGGAGAATATTTATTTGCTAATCTAAATAAACTTATTTACGCACTATTCACTATACACGACAAGCGGCGTCCCGGAGACAATTTTATTTTTTTAAGCTTAACGCTTCAAGGCGAGAAAAATGTTCGGTCCTATCGTCCTCAGACGAACCAAAAACTAAAAACAAACCGGATCAAAATAAAACACATATATTTATATTTAAAACCACATTATTTATTAAAAGCCAATGTTGACATTAATCACTTAGCACTAACTTTCATACTATAAACACCAAATATGTACAAAACAACAGACACTAAATTTAACCACCAACACTAACATTTCAACACTAAAAAGAAATCCCTGGAATTTCCACGTCCGTCAGCATTTTCTGCAAAACAAGTATTAATAATAAAATAGCAAATATTTATACAAACTTTCATCTTAAATAATATACGAAAAACGAAGTCAAAAAGGTGGTCGGCAAATCGCACATCTAGAAAATAAAAATAATCAGAAATTTAGAAACAAATTCCACAAAGGCACTTACCTCCCAACACAAAAACTGGACTCCGCCTCCCGATTCTCCCACTTAATCACCAAAAGGGATCTAAAATATAAACTAAATTTAGTAAATAACTAAAACTGAAATAGAAAATACTTACCCCATTTGACATCCATAAGCAAAACAAGGAACAACTCATGGAGAATATACAAGGAGACAAAACTCTTATGGGGAAAATGACAGGAAATGGATGGGTAAAAGAAACTAAACTTCTAGTCCATTTTTGGCCACAGATGTCACCTTTGTCCGATGTACCCCACATGAATTTGATAAAAATTCATTGGAAACATCAAAAATTTTTTAATTACGAATAATCGCATTGATATAAAATCCAATTTAGAAGCTGGTAAACAGCTGTAAGCTGCTAAACGTAAAATATATTAGTAATAAACGAACTTTACCATGAACCGGATAAATACAATCGGCCATGTTTTGTGGGGTACATTTGACTGCAGCGCCACCAATAATCAAACGAAAATTGACAACACGGAGTTTTGTCTCCTTGTATAGCCTCCATGGAACAACTGATCGACAGACATCGAGCACAGCTCAAGTACATAACCAGAAATTATGTAATATAAGGCAATATTGCCATCCCCACTTAAGGATATTGTGCGAAGTAAAATAAATACCAGCGCTCAACCGAAGTCAGATCAGATTGCTTTTTGGTCTTACTAGCGAATTGAGCTATAAGATATAAAATCGTACTGAGATTTTTAGAAGCAATTCCAATCAAAAGCTGTATTGAGGCTTTCTTCCAGCCTAAAGAATCTGCTAAACGTATTGAGTTAGCATTCTAAAAGACTGTATTGAAGTCTTTCCTACCAAATTCCTAAAACCAACCGACATAGTGAGTCGGCAATCGTAAGATCGTATTGAGATCTGTCCCAGTTTCATTTAATCAGCAAAATTAATTTGCAGCAATTAGAAACCAGAGGGACGAACTTGTGCAAAATCGAGCCGGAAGAAAAACGCAAAGCAACGCAGGAAACCAGCAAACTTGCAGCAACATCAGCAGCAATTTCCGAGGAATCAAAACAACATCAAGGGCTATTCGGCAGACATCTACCGAGGCAGTTTTGAATTACATCTCGCAACATCGAAGAAATTTATGTTGAAGTACATCAAAGTAAAATAAGTCATAATTAAAGTATCAACATTGGGCAATATTTCGCGTAAGCCTGAAATTTTAAAGAGTAATTTTTTATACATGTAGAATTCGAGTTACAAATCGTAAAGTAAAATAATAGTAGAATTTAAATTGAAGTATATTGGCAATTTTGTGATTTACATTGAATAATATTGGATTTCTGTTTGAGAAAATCAATTATTGTACAGAAACTGAATAATAATTCGAGTATTGGAAATTTATCTTTTATTGAATCACACCCTTTCGGCACCTTTCTATTAAATTCAGAAATTAAATTGCTATTTCTGAACAGTAGGGGTTAATTAAACCGGCAAAAAGTTCCGAAATGGCAAGGAATCTCTTGAAAACTATATAACAGGGGGTTTTCGAGGTCGTTGATTACGAATTTGACATTATTTTTTCAAAAAACAAAATGGCGGATCCAATATGGCGGACGACCACATGAAAAAATGCATATTCGCGGATAAAATTCAGTATCCGGGGGTTTTCGAGGTCGCTGATTACGAATTTGATATTATTTTTTTAATAAACAACATGGCGGATCCAATATGGCGGACGGCCACATGATAAAATGCATATTTGCGAATGAAACTCGGTACTCGGGGGTTTTCGAGGTCGCTGATTACGAATATGATATTATTTTTTCGAAAAACAAAATGGCGGATCCAATATGGCGGACGGTCACATGAAAAGATGCAAATTCGCGGATGAAATTCGATACCCGGGGGTTTTCGAGGTTGCTGATTACGAATTAAATATTATTTTTAAAATTTTTTTGTATTTTCCGTGGCATATCGAGTATCGGTTTTTCCTGCGTTTTAATGCTTTTCTTTGTTGTTAAATTGTAGTCGAAGCGACTAAATTTAACGGTTTTTTATGTTTTCAGGAACCCAAAGAGTACTTCAATTAAAACGAAAAGAGATCTTCTGCCTAATTAAAGATGCTCTTTATATTGAATCTGCTGACGAATTAGCTCTCACTATTGAGAAGCACATGACGCTCCAATTGGGATTCGCATACTTCATGACTGAAGAAGTGAAGAAAAATTTTAAATACGTCATGTGTAACTGTCGGGGAGATTTTGTGCCGGGGCACGACGAAGGGAAGATGCCATAAAGGCCAGAGCGACTAATATTACAAAAAAATTTGGGGAAGGGGACTCAAAAAAAAGGTGGCTCGGACGGTTCGACCGCCGTAAGTATCGCGAAAGAAATGCATCCCTTGCACCGGTTGTCGGCACGACTTGCGATGCGCGAACTAGCTCGCCGGATGGGGTGGGGTCCGCGGTACAGGGATGTCGAAGGGTTGACAGTTAGACTGAACCAACTCGTGCCTTTACAACAACAAAAAAAACTGAAGGGCGATGAGGGGGTGGAACATCGTCCAGGGCCAACGAGAGGGGCAAAATGGGGAAGAAAGAGTGGTCACCGGTCACCGATCGTCGGTCATGTCAAGGGTGGTCACATGTCGGACAACACAAGAAAAATTAGGGAGGCACTTACCTTGGTGAGGACATCCTCCGTTCCGGGGCCTCACTACAGGGGGGTGTCTTACTCCATCATTTAGTACTTATTCGACTTTAACTTTTATTATTTAGTATAGTATTTTTATTTCAACTTCACCTTCATAAATTTATTTTGGTATTCCATTTCAACTTCATTTGTATTATTTAATTTGGTTATTTATTCATTCTATCATCTAACATTATAACCCCGACCGAAAGCACGACTAAAAATTCAACTATCAAAGCAAAATTCATAAAAAAAACCCAATCCTGAAAATCGCGGCCGCTCTCTAAAAAAAAATCCTGATTCCGTCTGTCTGGTCAATTGTGGTTAGCCTGGTATGTCATCAGAACGATACGCAGTACTTATTCAAAGTAAATGTGCCACCCGAGGGTGTTCTACTCATCATGTGACGGCTACAGTATTGCGTTAGTGTTGTTAGGCATGGTCTGTACACTGTATTAGCAAGGTAAATGTTTAAAAATTTCGAGAGCGATTCATAGCTCCACCGCAATGCGATGGTTATTGTTATATCACTTCAATATTACAACGTGTAGTTGTTCACTCTATCCAAATCAAATCTCTAACTCTATTAACTATTTTGGTAAAGAGAAAAATTCATATTTGGTCAACGGACCATCATTATTAATATATTCATATTGGTACAGGTTATGTCAATAAGGTAATATTATCAAAATATATTTGTAAAGAAAAAAATTCTTATTCGGTCAACGGACAATCATTATTAATATATTCATATAGATATAGGATATGTCAATAAGGTAATATTATCAAAATATATTTGTAAAGAGGAAAAAATTCTTATTCGGTCAACGGACCATCATTATTAGTATATTCATATAGATATAGGTTATGTCAATAAGGCAGTAGCGTACGCAGGATGAAACCATTGGGGGGGGGGGGTTCACAAAACATATTTTGTACACATATTGGGTAAAAAAAATTTTCTCATGTAATAGGACTATGTACTTATATTATATTTTATGTTATTTCACTATAAAAATAATTACCTATAGGTATATTTTTATCGCAATTTTTTTATTGAAAATTGTGAAGAAACATAAATAATAATTTTTTACCATTTTTCGAATATCACAAAATGTCTTTTTTTTCTCCAAAAATCATGGTTTCGTGGTGTGCGCAAGACTTTAGACTTTGATTTAGGGCATTTTTACAATTTTTTTACCGAAAAGAAGGGAACTACTCTGAAAACTTGGTGGCGCGTAGTTTTAGAGTCAGAACATCGATTGGTGACATGAAAAAAAATTTAAAAATTTTTGGTATATCACATCAAGTTCACGAACATATTCCCAAAGTTTGAGAGATATTTATTTTTTTGCTATCCCGTTTGAAAAGAATCCACCATATATTATACATCCTTATTCGGAATATTTTTTTAATTGTTTAATAAGTTGATATATTTATTAATTATAATTTTTCCTATTATTATTGGAATCATGGGGGGGGTTTAACCCCCAGTAACCCCCCCCCCCTGCGTACGCGCCTGCAATAAGGTAATATTATCAAAATATATTAGTAAAGAAAAAAAATGCTTATTCGGTCAACGGACCATCATTATTAGTATATTCATATAGATATAGGTTATGTCAATAAGGTAATATTATCAAAATATATTTGTAAAGAGGAAAAAATTCTTATTCGGTCAACGGACCATTATTCGTAATATACTCATATTATAGGTTATGTCAATAAACTAATATTATCAAAATATATTGGTAAAGAGAAAAATTCATACCTGGTCAAAGGACCATCATTCTTAATATATTCCTATAGATATAGGTTATGTCAATAATCTAATATTATCAAAATATATTGGTAAAGAGAAAAATTCATATTTGGTCAAGGGACCATCATTCTTAATATATTCCTATAGATATATGTTATGTCAATAATCTAATATTATCTAAATATATTGGTAAAGAGAAAAATTCATATTTGGCCAACGGACCATCATTCTTAATATATTCCTATATATGTCGAGAATGGTTTTGACTCCCTAATCCCAACCGCGGCAACCACAACTCTTTACAAAAAAACCATCATTGGGAGCTTGCTTTTAATCAGCTCTATCAAACAAAAAAAATTCTAACTTCAAGTACTTAACACTATAACTTAAATACTTAATAGATTAACCAACAACTGACCTATCGACCTTCAAACCAAAAGTGATTTCAAATTTCGAGAAACTTAACACTATAATCCTAAATAGAACTAACGAACCTCGTCAACGGCGACAACGGAATTTACTTAACCTGCTGTACTTAATGGTTTAACCAAAAAAAACTGATCTAGCGTCTCGTAGTTATATTCAACTGCCATTCCGTTACTTCACTTCACATCCCCTTATCAATGTAGGTCCGCGACACTTATTCAAAAATCATCAATTTGATTTATTGGTACTTTGCTAAGCCAAACTTCCAGTGCCTCAATTTTGTAATCTAAGCCTAGAATTTGGATTCCGCCTTTTTCACTAACTAATAACCTACTTAACTCGGGTTATTGAAAGTAATATCCACAAAAGATGCGTTTGAGATTCCTCAAATTAACAAATTCCTTAACTAAGGTTCTGGTAACCCTTATCGATATAATTCCTCGTAATTTACGCAAAAAAAGAATTTAAATTCACAATTTACCACTTAATAATACACTTATTCACTAGCAAGGGTCATTTTCCTCCGCCATTTTGTAATGTAAGAAAAGGAAAGAAAATTTTTCTCTAAAATACTCCAAATTCGTCACTGCCTCGTAATTTACTCAAAAAAGTTAACTAAAAATTCCTGAAAATCCTCTATTAGAAAAGTACTTATCTTGCAGAGTCCATGACATATTCCTCAAAATCGGCTAGTAACAGGGTACTTATCTTGTCAGCCTCATATCGTCCGCTATTCCTCCTTCTTGGTGGCTTGTCTGGCCATTTTTCGGGTCCGTTATAGCTCTCTATGGGATGTCACCGAGACTCCGCGTGGTATCACCAGGTGAAAAGGGGTGAATCCTTCAATTTCCACTCCCAAAATAAAACCGGTCACAAGATCAGAATCTTACGAATCAATTTCCCCCAAGATCCTATAAAAAGAAAAGAAAAACTCTCGCCTTCGACTACTTTGCAGCAGCAAACTTCGATATCCACTAAAAAAAACTCTCGACTTCTTTCTACACTCAAGCTGCTGACAGAAACAGGCGCAAACGCCGTGCGGGCAATGACAGAGAGAATAGAAGTACTGTATTCAAATGCGCACTAACGAAATGCTGTTTTACGCTACGCACACACCGCGCAAGTTGCTTTACTTTCTACTCTTTGCGCGTTGCCGCCGCCTAGTGCCAAGAGATGTTTGTGTTTTGAAGCTAAGTATGCTGTTCTTAAGTACGGCGGTCAAGAAAAATGCTCTTATTATTTCTCGACCCCGGTACAGAAAATTTTGACAAGTGAATGCGAAGACTTTTTTTCTTGACTAAAATTGACATTTAACATTTATGTGTAGGAAAATAATATCGGGCTGCCGGAAATGTTTTTTTAAAGTTCTTCCGCACAATAAAAAGAAGGAATTTTCTCAGAAACGTATTTTAAAACAACACTAAAATAATGAATAATCACTTAAACTGTCCTCTAATTATATTAAGCTCTATAAAAACTATAAAAAAAATGAAAACACTTCCCGCGGCCTAATCAAATGTCAATTTCGGTCAAGAAAAAATTGTCTTCCCAATTTTTTCTTTACCGCATCAGAAAAAGGCTCCATCCACGGTATACAGAAACAAGGTAGTGTAAAAGAGACTGACAGCTCAAATATCGTACGAATATCGTAGAAAAAGCCGACGTCACCCGGCAAGTTAATACAGAAAACAACAACAACAATTTCGATTTTGTATGGGGAAGACTTGCCGAGTGACGTCAGCATTCAAATGACATTTCTCTTTTACATTACCTTGTTTCTGTATACCGTGGGCTCCATCTACGTGTCAGAATAGTACTAGCACTTTTCTTGAGCGAACACCGTACTAGGTACAGAAATTTATTGAGCAAAAATTCCTAGAGCATTTCTTGACCGATTACTTGAGCGTTTTTTTACATGAAGTTTATATGGGGAAATTTTTCTTGACCGCCGTACTTAGGAACAGCATACTTAGCTTGAATCGTGTTTTGATGGTGGTGAGCATATGTTTGGAGTCGTTGGTGGTGTTGGGTGGGATAGCAAATTTGTAGGATTTTATATTTAATGAAAATCTTTATTTTTCCAAATTATGGTAATTAAATTAGCACCTAAAACAAAGACAAGTCCTGTAGGATAGAAAAATTTTATGTAAATCATTCAGGTTTTTCAATTTTTTTCCTATCACGTCCACTTGTCACTTTGATTTCGTTGTTGTGTTCAAAGTCGGAGCGCGCCGCCGACACCGCAACATCATGTCAGTGAAAAGTCGCCACATACCGCGAAGCCAATGTCCGCACCGCCTTTGCGCCTGTTTCTGTCAGTAGCTTCAACGTTCAGTATCGACTCCCTTTTTTTCCCTCTACAAACGCCGGCTCACGCCGAAGGGAGCCAGCCGCGTCCCGTTAACCTGCATTCCTCACTTCGTGCAGATTTCTATGTCTCTTTCGGCTGTAGATTTTACAGACAAGTCTGCATAACAGTGCTTGATGCGGTTTTGCATCTGGCTGATGTTGTCGTGATTTTTCGTTTTTTTTCTTTCTTCTTCAAAATTTACATTCCTCGCAAGAAAATCCGTTATGAGAACTAAATTCAAAACTTGAATTCCTCTTTGAAACAATAGATAATATTGCATGGGGGGTGATTTAATATCATTGTTATGAAAATCTTGAAACTTGAGTCCTGCCTTTAAAATTTACAATTTTATCATTGATTACTTCTGTGGTCACAAGCCAAAGTATCTTATGTCAAAAAAACTAGTTTTGAGAAAAAGTGATTTTAAGTTCTAAAAAGAGATTTTAAAAAAATGTGCAGGTATTTTACAAAACTGTTTGCACATTTCTTTTTTATGTAAAATAAAGGAAAGCTGAAATACTCATACCTTTGATTAAACCTATTATTATTATAATTTTAACGCATTTTTTTAACATAAGCTCTTTTTCCTTTTTCAAAACATTCTGTGAAATTGTATTATGTTACTTTGTCGACTTTTCCCGAATCAGAATTCAAAATTAGTATTACATTAAGTCAACTCAAGTTGTTTTTCCATGTTAATAATGTACATTATAATGACCTATGATAATAAAGACTAAGAAGAATTTTCATATCAGAAGTAACTTTATTTAAGAAAAATTATAAGAAATTATTAATAATATAGTTTTTCATATTTCCTCAGCATCTGATTCAGTTAAATCTGGATGAATTAGTGGTGAATCATTCGTATTTAAATTCTGATAAAAACTGTGGAAACATTCACTTATTAGAGGCAACATGTCAAGCAAGTCCTTTTTCTTTTCATTATTTATAGGAACTGGTTGTGAATAACATTTGGGCACATTTTCTATTTTTATGCCATTAAATCCACGTCGTTTTACGTTGAGTACTTTAAAAGGCACATCCTCGTTTAATGTAGTTTTATACTCTATTTTTCCAAATTCCTTAGAGAAACGTAGCCACTTAACATTTTTCCAAACGAACTTTTCTTTGTTTACATCGACCTTTCGCCAAAGAAATTGATTCTTAGAAGTACTGGCAAAATCTAAGACTTCCTCCTATGAAATTTCTTCGACCACAAATTGCCTTTTGACACCTACTCCTCTCACGAAATTGTACCAATCTCGTGGATGGTGTATATTTACCATAGTCTTCTTTTTTTTCCTTTCAATCAATGCATGATCCACGTCACACTCCATGTGAGTGTGACCTGGTACAAGAAATTTATGGTCTATAATTTCAATACTGCTATTATTACTTAAAAATATCATAAACATATTGGCAACAAAGGAATTTTTATTTTGCCCTGCGCATGAATCACTGAAAAATACTACGTGTTTGGCCTCATGTGAAATATTGTTCAGATGCTTAAAAAGGCAGGAGGCTATTTCATTTCCCCCTCGTTTTGCAACAGCCTCATGCCACATGTAGCAGTAGGGTTGATCATTCGCACAATCATGCACCGTTAAATTGTATGTCCATAATGGACGTTTGTAAAATGATACGGAGGATTTCAAAAAAGGAGTTGGAAGGCACTGCTCCAAATCAAAAGTGAAAACTTTATATGTCGAATCCTTTTTGGCAACATTTTTTGCTTCAGCTTTCATTTTATAAGCGAGATCTGCATCTGCATGATGACGATCCTTCTCCTGCCTAACAGACTCCAAATCTTCATTAGATGCTGTCTGCAGCTTTAATTTTAAAATTTCACATTTATGACATGTGTCTACCTGAGGCTTTTTAAACTTTATGTTCATCGATTTAAAAATTTCAGAGTATTTTGTCTTTGAAACGGGTTCAGAGTGGGATTCTTTATACAGTCTAAACATTAATGATAAGGATAAATCGCTGCCCAAGTATTTTTTTTCTGTATCTCTACGACTGTAATGGCTTTCATATGCTGGGAAGGATAAAATATGATTTTTTACTTCATTTTCTTTTTGTTCAGACAATTTCTTGATTGGTATACGAGATCCTCTCTTATCTGTGGCACTAACAATTCCATTACTTTCTAACTTTTTCCTAATGATTGTTTTAAAGAATTGGTCACTTTCTCCCAATGTAAATTTAAAGCACCTTTGGCAGACGGAGATTCTCTGACCGTTTTTATCTAAATAATAGGAATAAGAATATTCTCGATTTCTTGGCGCAGTAGAACTTTTAATTTTCCGTTCAAATTTTTTTGGATGAATTTCAATTAGTGCAGTTAAGTAAGCCTGGCGTAGCTTGTAGTCACCTAATGCCCAATATTGATCGAAAATATGTTTTTGATCACCTTCTGATAATTTATCATTACAACTTTTCCGACACTTCTCCAAAATTTTAAACTTTCTTTCTGGTACATGTTTTCCCTTGTTGGTGGTGTAGGATAGCCCCAAATTCCTTTTTTTCTGCCTGCATTTTTTAGTTTCCTTGCCAATACTTTCAACATTTCCATCATCTTCAGTCTGGGCAACTGACTCTATGCCTGCTTCAAGTAAATTACTAACTAAATAGTTTGCAGCGCGTTCTAAATCACTACTAGCATCAGAAACGACTTCAACATCTGAACAATCAGATGGTTTATAGTCTGGATCACGTACACTGTCGTCATTATCATCACAATCAAATAATGCAAAATGTTGTTGCAAAGAATATACATCAAAATCAAAGCCATTAACAAATGAAGAATAAGTTTCGTTTGTAACACATGGATGAAAAGCTATTGCAGAACCTATAATTATAATTATTTACTTTAATTTTCCAAAACATTATTCGGCATAATAAAGAAATGAACTTTAAGCTAGAAACAAATTGCAGCGGTCATAAGAATCCAACAGCGCTGAGAAATGCTAATAGGAATAAAAAGCTTAACGCGCATTCTGCTCAGCATAATTGGATTGTATGTATTCTTATTCATTTTGACATCTATCAGCGCTGGTGGACTCTTATGACCGCTGCAATCTATTTCTAGCTTAACTTTTAAATTATTACAATTCTGTTACCTGTAGAAGATGTACCTATATCCCTTCGAGCCAACGATACTAATTGTTTTCCTCTGTTCATATTGTTTTTGTTTATAATATATAATATATTTTTTTATCTAATTTTAACACTAAATGAAACTTTGTATACCTCTGTCGTCACAATTGAACCTTTCACACGGACTGTTTTCCCGAAACTAGCTAATGTGTTACCCTAACAAGTGAAATACACGTAGAAAAATGGCTTATGTCGACTTAAATGCGTATCTTTCCCATTTGTAAATTTGAAAAATAGCTTGTGTTACTTAAGCTTGTTTTCCATGAGAATGAATAAATAAATTTTATACTGACTTTTCATCTTAAGTATACATTTGGCCAGTAAAGAAAAAATTTTCTTTTTGGAAAATTAGCTTAGATAGACATAAGATACTGATACTTATTATTTCAGTAATGATTTTTTCGGTTAACGAACCGTTATTCTCAAACATAAGCGGTTTTTCTAAAATAACAAAATACAGATTATTTTCGATCATAGACCTATGTAACATAAACTGCTTTTCCAAATGCACAAATGTATCAAAACCACATAAGCTATTTTGAAATTCAAGTTTTAATAAGGGACTGGTGATTGTATCAACCTGAGGATAAGCTAGAAAAAAAGCTGTTAGGATTTATTTTTAAAAAAAACATAACAAGCGAAATTCGCTTAAGTGAACATAAGATACTTTGGCATGTGACCACAGACTTATAGATTACCTAGGGAATATATTTTTTTGTTGTTTGTCTTGCAACCTCGAATAATTATGCTCTAAAGAATTGAACTATTCTAACTAGGTATTGTCGACAAATGGGGCATTCGCTTAAAACTTTTCCGCAACTAGTGCATGTTGCCATATGTCCACATTCTAGTATCACGCACTCAATTGGGGCCTCCACACGAATTTTGCACAGGTCATCAGTTTGAAGTTTATCAACAGCTGAGCTACTAGTTGAATTCGAATGACTAGCTTGCTGTTGGTATCAGTCCGGCATTGGTTCCGCTTAGTTGTATATTTGGCACCTATGTGGAGGATGGCTGAGTATTTTGCGGCGGCGTGCTTCTATTCACACTGCGTTGATATTTTTCGAATACTTGTTACCCTTGGCTGATCAGGAATATTTTGTTGCGAATTAGATGATGCTGGAGATGTTATAGTATCAAATTGACAATCTGAAGCGATTTTAACCGAAAACTGCTAAATAAATTCTGGCATGTTTGCTTTAATTGATCGAATGGATTTGAGCAATTTTCGGAATCATCTGAAGGAGAAGTTTCTTGCTTTTGCATTAACGGCGGTGATAATTTCACTATACCACCAACACTATTACCATCAATAATAGCAGAAGTTATTATTGATGGTGATTTTGATATAGAACAATTATTCAATGTGTTACGTATTGGGGATAGCGATGATTCACGATAATTTTTATTATTACTTTTAATTATATTATCATTATTATTAATGTTATCAATAGTAGCTGGTTTTTCGGACCGTTCTTCCTCTAATTGCTGCTGGTTCAGTAATTGTTGCGGATTGCGTTTTAGGTAGATTTCTAGCAGCTGGCGTTGGTAATGGAATTTCTGCGAAGTGCGAATGATGGTGGTTGTATTGTTGGTGGAGGTACAAGGGTAGGTTGCTTGGGTTGGTAAGTGGCCTAGATCGCGGAGGGCGACCGTTACACATGTACAAATTGCGTACTTTATGGAAAGAGGCTCGCCGGAAAGAGGAGTGGTTTTTCAACAAGAATGCGGATTGGCTGAGCAGTCAATTGATACTATCGGAGGACGGATCTTCTCAAAGTACTGCGGAGACAAAGGCAATCGGTGGTCGACCTTCTACAAGTTTTTCGGATAGCAGTGAAAAGTCCAAAAGGCGAAAAACCGAGGAATTGAGAAAAGACCACAGCCTAGAAGAACTCTCTTATGCTAGGCGGATGAGCCTACGTGCAAGTGGGAAAGTTGCCGCTGCGCAGGTATTGAAGAACGTCACAGCGGGGAGTCCGTCTAAGGCATCGTTCTACCTGTCGTCTTCTAACACAATTAAAGAAAGAACAATGACGCCGGAAGAAGCCTTGTCAGTTTTGGTAGAAGGTAGATTTTCCAAAAGTCAGTATTTAGTGGTAAGTTCAGGCTGTAAATTAGTTAAAAGTAAGGCGTATCCGTCATACAATGTACTGCAAAAAGCCGAAATTGCTTGTTATCCAGCGATGAAAACAATTACATGTACAGAAAGACGCGCAGCTATCGATCTTCAAGCATTGTTAGATCTCACGGTGAAACGAATCGTTTTAGCAAAAGAAAATGTTGTACAAAATATGTCACCCGGTGATTTGCTTAAAATGAATTTAATTTTTAAATGGGGTTGCGATGGAACTTCAGGTCAGAGTGAATATAAGCAAAAAATTACGAGTGATGATGGCACATTCACAGACGCAAATATTTTTTTTACGTCATTAGTTCCTTTACAACTGTTTTATCTTGATGAGAAAAACGAAAAAATTGCTGTTTGGCAAAATCCTGTGCCTTCTTCTCCGCGATATTGTCGACCAATTAAAATAGAATTCCTAAAAGAAACAGCAGATGCAACGAAAGCTGAAGTTAAATATGTGGAAGATCAAATAAAAAATCTAGTTCAATTTTCAGACATGGTTAACGGAAGATTAATAAAAGTAAATTGGAATCTCGCTTTAACCATGATCGACGGAAAAGTGTGCAATGCATTGGCGAACAATCCAGCTACTCAAGGCTGCTACCTTTGCAAAGCCACGTCAAAAGATTTTAATAATCTTGACAAAATGTTAACGCTGTCAGTCAATGAAGAACATTTTAACTTTGGTCTCTCTTCGTTGCATTCGTGGATACGGTGCTTCGAGTGCTGTTTGCATTTATCTTATAAATTAGACATTAAAAAATGGCAAGCACGATCAGAGAAAGAAAAAATGTAAAAGAACGAAAAACAGCCACTCAAGAGTCTTTTAGAAAAAACCTTGGTCTAATTGTTGACAAGCCAAAGCCAGGGTTCGGGAGCACGAATGATGGTAACAATGCTCGTCGCTTTTTTGAAAATGCCAAAATTTCATCCGAAATAACTGGAGTAGACCTTCGTTTGATTACCAGATTTTATTCCATTTTACAAGTTGTTTCATCAGGACGCGAAATTAATATTCAAAAATTTGGAGATTACGCTTGGGAAACTGCGAAACTATTTGTTTAATTGTACCCATGGTTCTTCATGCCACCATCAGTTCATAAACTGCTCATTCATGGCCCAGAAATCATTGCTTCGGCTTTGCTTCCAATCGGTCAGATGTCTGAAGAAGCCCAGGAAAGTTGCAATAAATATATTAAAAAATTTCGTCAGGTTTTCTCGCGCAAAAGCAGCCGTTTTTGACAATGAGAGATGTATTTTGCCGCCTTTAATTAGTTCTGATCCTTACATTTCAAGCGCAAGAAAACTTCCAAAAACTAAAAGAAAATAAATGTCGTCTGATGATAAAGATTTAGTTGTACCCGATGACAGTGACACTGAAGATGAAACTGATGTGTCTACTTTAGATTCCGACATCGATTTATGTGATAGCGATAGCGAATAGATAGAGCCTATGTGTTAAAAATAAAAATGCAAATTTTAAACTGAATTATTATTTTGTATTTATTTGTACCTATTCCTTGTGTACGATACTATTTTTATGCTTCTGAAATTTTTTTAATACGATGAAACTGTATTAAAATTTTATGCTTCTGAAATTTTTTTAATACGATGAAACTGTATTAAAACTAAAAATACGAATTTTTTATATGACTGTCCGCCATATTGGATCCGCCATTTTGTTTTTTGAAAAAATAATGTCAAATTCGTAATCAGCGACCTCGAAAACCCCCGAGAACAGAATTTCATCCGCGAATATGCATTTTTTCATGTGGTCGTCCGCCATATTGGATCCGCCATCTTGTTTTTTGAAAAAATAATGTCAAATTCGTAATCAGCGACCTCGAAAACCCACAAATAAGAAATTTCAAAGCGTTTATTGCACGTTTTGAGGTTTTGGCCAGCTTTTTGGGATTCTGTCCCACTGTGCATCGTAGCTACCATTAATTTGCGACACATGCGTTTAACTTATTATGGGGTTTAAAAATTTATTTCTTTATCCGATGTCTACACTAGCCATCATCCATGGCAATGTCAATCAAAATGTCCTGTGTAGACGCGTTATGTCTCATGGCAAGACATCAAAACACTTGAGGAGTACGTCACGCTGACATTGGGCATGCCATGGATGATGGCTAGTGTAGATACTGCCTTAAGGGCTTAAATTTAGGATGAAGAATTTAAGAATTCGCTTAAGTCCAATTGGTTAAGAGTTTGAATTTGAATTTGAAGTGGAGAATTTTTCTGTACTTATGATGATGGGATGATTTACTACGCAGGAATCAATTACACTGAAGCCACCCAGATGTGATTGAACAAGTTCAGCTAAAACACGTCTCAATGTAAAAAAAAAGTTGGCTATATCGGCATATTTGGAGTGGGAAATCTCAATGGGTGGTGCTACACGGAGACTCGAGCAGTCGTCCGAAATCAGATTTGAGTCTCGTTATTTAATGCTACACGATGCTGTCTTCGGCTTAGAATAATTCTTTACCCTACTTGAAAGCTTTGATTGTGTGTGTATACCGCGGCATTGGTTACATCTGGGAAGGGAGAAGAGAAAGAAATGCGCGCATGAGTTAGTTTTCACCCCGGAAATTTTTTGGAGAAAATTCTTTCGTTCAAGTTTCGTCATGTGCGTCCTTCTTTCTCTCCACTCCTTCGTTTCTTTCCTATAAAACCGGGTTTTTCGTACTTCTTGAGTCTCCGTGTAGCACCCCACAATGTGATGCAGCTGTATAAACAAAGTTTGATTGAAATTTTATGCTTTTTGAACGCCTTGGGCGGGGAACTCGAATGGGATCTATGGTATTCACCCTTTTAACCGGAAAATCATATAAATAGTCGAAAAGGTGAAACATATATGATCAGGTCTGAGGATGATTGTTATAAAAAGAACGAGCAAATCCTTATTTTCACAATTCGTAGGTATAAGCCTATGAATAAACAGCAGCAAAGAAAAAGTGAAAAGTGAAAATTAGAGCCGGTTTAGACGGTGCGCTCCAGCGCATGTGCCTCACGAGCTTTGTGGATAAAGGGAGAAGTGGGGTGGTACCTCTCTTCATTCCCACTCCTCCCTTCACCCCTAACACCACTGTCTAAAACAGCTCTTACAAGTGAATAATGTGGATGTGCTACGTAGCTGAATCTTGGCCAAAAGCTATAGATTCGGAAAGTGCAATTAGACGAATTGAACATCAGCTGAGTGATTTTCAACATGATGCAATTCTTTGCCAAAATAGCGCATATGAATGCGAGGATGAACAGCATTTTAAAGACAAAGAGGAGGTATATCGACGAGGACTTATTTTATGCGACCAGTATTTCAAGGGTAATATAAACTTAGAAGAGTTTTGCGACTTACTGGCATGCATAAAATTAGCGGAGTTTCTTTTGGATTTTAAAGATTTTCTCCCCGACAATCTGACATTAAAATACAAAGTGCAGCATACAGAAAGTTCTAATTTGCATGACTTCATTAAATGTACCCGTTGCGGTTTAGGCAATGAACTTAGCGACTACGTATATTTCGATATTCCTACTAATAGTCCGGTAGCCAGCGACAGTAAAAATTTGCCGATTTCATCGTCAATGAAAGTATATCAGGGTGTGCAATTTGTTTGTGCTTATCACAGAAACTGACCACTTACATCGCACCTCGAGACCTTTTGTTGTCAGAAGTGTTGACAACATGTAATAAACAATAGAAAAAAAACCTCATATCATCGGCGTTCATATTTTGAGGGGTTTTCAATTGACATCAGACGTTGTCAAAAAACGACCACTTACATTTGTTGGGCGGGACAATCAATCATTTACAAGCGCGCAAACGTACAAAAAAATTTCAAAAATTGACTTATTTCATCATTGCTCAAATTTTACATGGTTACAGAGGACCATATTTAACATGTAAAAATACTGTGCTTACAATCGATTCGCGGGACAATCCTACTTTAAGCGATCCTCAAAGTCGTAGGTGCAAGAGTCCGCGCGCGCACTGCAAACCCCAGAATATTTTTTCCGTGTGAATTTAACACATTACACACTTCATAAGCGTGTAAATTCGGCCAATCGTGCTAAAATTAAGCGTTTTAGGATCAAACCATGTTAAAATAATGCGGATAAAAAGACATAGGTGTAAAAATCCACGCGTTCAGCGTATAATATTTTTTACACGCTAAAGAAATTGTAACGTTTTATCGTTTTATGTCTTAAGCGTGTGAAAATCACACATTATGTGTCATTTCACACACTTCACTACATTAACACACATGAGAGGATAAATTAAAGGCAAGTTAGACAGTTGTAATTCTTTATTTAAATACATAATGACCAAAGAGCTCCACGACCTCTCTTTACAGTCAGTCGGTAACAATTTGCCGATTTCATCGTCAATGAAAGTATATCAGGGTGTGCAATTTGTTTGTGCTTATCACAGAAACTGACCACTTACATCGCACCTCGAGACCTTTTGTTGTCAGGAGTGTTGACAACATGTAATAAACAATAGAAAAAAAACCTCATATCATCGGCGTTCATATTTTGAGGGGTTTTCAATTGACATCAGACGTTGTCAAAAAACGACCACTTACATTTGTTGGGCGGGACAATCAATCATTTACAAGCGCGCAAACGTACAAAAAAATTTCAAAAATTGACTTATTTCATCATTGCTCAAATTTTACATGGTTACAGAGGACCATATTTAACATGTAAAAATACTGTGCTTACAATCGATTCGCGGGACAATCCTACTTTAAGCGATCCTCAAAGTCGTAGGTGCAAGAGTCCGCGCGCGCACTGCAAACCCCAGAATATTTTTTCCGTGTGAATTTAACACATTACACACTTCATAAGCGTGTAAATTCGGCCAATCGTGCTAAAATTAAGCGTTTTAGGATCAAACCATGTTAAAATAATGCGGATAAAAAGACATAGGTGTAAAAATCCACGCGTTCAGCGTATAATATTTTTTACACGCTAAAGAAATTGTAACGTTTTATCGTTTTATGTCTTAAGCGTGTGAAAATCACACATTATGTGTCATTTCACACACTTCACTACATTAACACACATGAGAGGATAAATTAAAGGCAAGTTAGACAGTTGTAATTCTTTATTTAAATACATAATGACCAAAGAGCTCCATGACCTCTCTTTACAGTCAGTCGGTAACAGAAGGGCATCGAGACAACTCGTTGCAGCTTACATCAAACATTTTTAGTTTACTGTGACGATTTTTCTAAGTTTACTCTCCGCAAGGCGACGCTGAAAAAGCTTCACTCAAAAGCTTCAAAGCAATACATATTTGGTGTGTTTTAAACACGCGCTTTATGTGTTAAATTTACACACTTTTCGCGTATTAAAAATAACACATTTTAAACGCGTAAAAAGTGACTACATTATTTTACACCCGAAATGCGTTTTAATATCACACACTTGGGTTTGCAGTGCGGTTGTTTGCCATCCACGAGTTCACCTTAAAGGATTTTTTCTGACAAAATGCCATGTTTTGTGAAGAAGAGCATTACTTCAATTATTTTATCTCTCAAGTAATGTTCTACGCTTTCGGGTAAGGCGACATTTTCTTCGATCAGAAAACTCTGGAAGTGCAAATTTTCAAGTGCTAAACAAATGAATGGATGAAGTCTTTTGCATTGATTGAAATGTTTTCCGATTGATTCCGATTCCGATTGAAACTGTTCAGCCCTCGGCGAGAAGTCCGGAATCAACCATGATGTTATGTAAGACCGCATTTGTCGATGAATCCCCAAATAAATGAACACCTTGTCAAATCGTGACTGTTCTGTGATTTGCAATTGAAAGGAAATCTTAGCTATCGCTTAAATCGTAAGTCACTTGAACGTATGGCTCGGAACACTCGGCGGAAACGTGGAGATTTTGAGACATTGTTCTTGGACGACATTTGTGTGGGTGGCGGATTTGTTAATGGTCGTCAAGTACGATACTACTTGTTGGGGAGAATGGGCCTATTCACACAGTGCATATTCATGGCGCCTAAAACCGGTTTTATAGAAGAGAGGGGAAGGGAGCGGAAGAACTTAACGAAACATTTTTCACGCAAAACCAAACGCGTGAAAACTAGCCAACATATAAAAAGTAACTTCTATCTCTGGCATTCTTTAGCTCTGTTTTGCTCTAACAAGTAAATTTCATCTGCAACACATTTAAATGTTCCTGTATAGCATTCAAATTTACTATCTATAATTTACGCCCCGTGTGGGTGGTGCTACACGGAGACTCGAGAAGTCGGCCGAAATCAGACTGGAGTCTCGTTATTTAATGCTACACGAAGCTGCCTTCGGCTTGGAATAATTCTTTATCATACATGAAAGCTTTGATTGTGTGTGTTTACCGCGGTCATTGTTTACATCTGAGAAGGGAGAAGAGAAAGAAATGTGCGTATGAGTTAGTTTTCACCCCGGAAACTTTTGGGTGAAAATTCTTTCGTTAAAGTCTCGTCATGTGCGTCCTTCTTTCTCTCCTCTCCTTCGTTTCTTTCCTATAAAGCCGGGTTTTTCGTACGTCTTGAGTCTCCGTGTAGCACCCCACTGTGAGTCGCTAGGAGTTGAATAAAACCGGTTTTACTCACCACACTTATGGCAACGTATGAATATGCCCAATCATCATTATTAATAAGGCTGTTAAAGCCAACCAACATTGGAACGTTCGGTAACTGCTTTAAAACTATTCAAACACTTTGTATGGTTTATGGTATCCGTCGTGTTGAGTAAATGTCGCGGGTAAAGAGACGTCGTCGCCCCATTTCAAACACTTATCCGAACGAATTTCGAGCGAGATTTTCTAGTGAAAAAATAAGTCCTTATCTGATGCGCTTTTGCAAAAAACACATTTTAATTTGGACATTTTCCACGTTTTACATCCAAATATATTTCACAGAACATGCACGCATTTGAACGTTCAAACTGCGAGTGAGCTCCAGGACTTGCTTGTTTTGTTTTTACGCCGTTTTCTAGAATTCCCACCCGTTGCATCGAATGGGACTTTTCCGAGGCCGCGCGCTGACTCTTGCAGCGGCAGCTTTGACGATCACTTAAAGTAGGTTTGTCCCGCGAATCGATTGTAAGCGCAGTATTTTTACATGTTAAATATGGTCCTCTGTAACCATGTAAAATTTGAGCAACGATGAAATAAGTCAATTTTTTAAATTTTTTTGCCCGTTTGCGCGCTTTTAAGTGATTGATTGTCCCGCCCAACAAATGTAAGTGGTCGTTTTTTGACAACGTCTGATGTCAATTGACAACCCTTCAAAATATGAACGACGATGATATGAGGTTTTTTTTCTATTGTTTATTACATGTTGTTGATGCTCCCAGTAAACGTCCCGCTAACTGGTTGTAAGTGGTCGATTTTCGTGACTTACTAGACCTTATTGAGGATAATTACATACTTTGATCGACGATAAAATGAGTCACCAAAAAATGTCGCTGGCTCCCGGACTATAAAGAAAAAGATCTAGAAAACTAGGAGTGAAAGAGCCAGAATGTGAAAAGCTTCTTTAAAATTACATGAAAGCACATTGGACCAAGCTAGCATTCCATTGCAAACATGGCTGTAGGTAGGTTAAAATTTGTTTACTGTACCCAGTTAAGGTAGCGAGTGGGAAGAATGTCATAAATAGTATTATAAGAAAATAAAAGAATATTTGTAATGTTTTAAAAAATCTGTTTTACTTAAAAAAAACTCTTTATTATAAATAAATACTGTTTTCAGAGCACATCGGCCCTAGTGTTTTATACAAGCTAAGCAATTTTGATGATGTTGTTGTTAGCTTCCTCTTCTGTATCTTCATTAATACTTTCCATCAGGTGTGTTCACTGAGCTGTATGATTGCTGCTGGGCCGGTTTATTTTGTTTGTGTATTCAATAAACCCATACTCTTGCAACTCCACTATGATTTGCACTATCTCATTTGTATGACTATTATTTCAACTAGCTCATTGGGGTCGTCCCCGTCCCAATATATGTAGTCGATATTTTTCTTGGGGATAGGCATTACCCCCTTCAAGTATGAGGAGTGCGAATCAACTTTTTTATAATGTTTCTATATTTGTAGCTATTTGTTCCTTTTATCTGCTGGTTTTCCTTAAAATCACGCCTGTAGTTGCATGTATCATTTACAATTGCTTGGTAATTGGCGACGTCGTCCATTGAGTAACCCTAGGGTATTTTCATTAAAAGTAGTTCAGCTAAGCTTTCGGTTATCTTATACTGCTTCCCACCAATAAGAAAATTTTCTTTATCAACTTTTAAGATCGCATTACCAATATGTAGTATATCGTTGAGATAGTACACCCCAAAAGTTTGATCAATTTTCATGCTATTATTTTCAAGTAGTTGTTTATATCGGTTTTGTATCTGACCTGGAGACTCTAGTTTTCGTTTTTTTATAGGCGTTGCAAACTCTTCATCATCACCATCATCTGAATAATCCCTAACGGGAGTGCTAGTTGGTTCCAGCTTTAAATATTTACGTGCAGGTGGTGTGTATGCTTCATCATTCTGCGGTATTTCACCTTCTTTCTCTTCCTCTATTGGTTCAAGTTTGGCCGCATCTTTTAATTCGTATTTTACATCTGCTACTAATTGTTTAAGAGGTTTTGTGATTGGTTTGAAAGTTTCCTCCAGATATGATATGTTGAAGTCTTCCAGCTTTTAAAGTTCGAGATTTCTTTCGAATTGAATTTTCGATTTTTACAATTTTCTCCAGCAATTTAATATCCTTCTCATAACTCATAGCTAAAGGTTCCTTTAAATGAATTATTAACGGTCTGTTCACTGAGCTGCCTGATTCGATACTGAGCTGTTAGATTCCGCTGCAAGTTCATTTATCTAATAATGTCAAGCTCCCGTAACTGTTTAAGTATCCAAAATATTTCTCTTCCTTCTCTAGTTAGCGCTAGGCATCTCAATCGATCAACTAGCTCATTGGGGTCGTATAAGTTTGAATTTTCATCATCATAATCTTCATCTTGAGTATTTAATTGAGGGTGTTTGTAGCGATACTGACGAAGTTTTTCAGTATATTTACTCGCATCTTCAACCATCTTGGCTCGTTTTGCTGTGACTTCGTTAATTGATTCTAAATCTGAACTTTGCAAAGTTTCATCATCTTCTTCTTCAGAAGTATACGATTTTGGTTCATCATTTTGGTTTTTATAAGGGATTTGCGAATTTTATCACAGTTTTCACTATATTTATTTACATCCTCAACAAACTTTGCTCGTTTTGCAATTGGTTCCGAATTTGAGCTCTGATATGCTCCAAGAATTGAATTTTTGCTATTAGATGGTTCCACCTGACCCTCTTCATATTTACCCATCGGCACTTGCTTAGAGAAAATATTACTAGAACTGTTCTTGTTGTTAGAATTTTCGGAAACTGTTTTCGGTGTTTGAATTTGCAAATATTCCCGACTTTTTCTTAATTTCAACATTTTATTTCTAATGTTTCGGCGGGGCTATGCCTATCATCATCCTCATATCCCATAACATTATAAATATCAGCATCAGTATGTATTAGTGATCTATCATTACCTTTATACCCAGTCGGGAATATTGGAAGCCCTTACTTATGTATTGAATTACTTCAGTCCTGATTTTACTGCAAAAAGGTAATCGGTTGAAATGTAATTAATACAGAATCCAGAACATGAACAAGCCATAAGAACTATTTACTTTTTTGCATTACCTGGTAATGCAGAAGGTAATGCCATTAATGTAGTCTTAATCTTACCTGGTAATGCAAAAAGTAATAGCTCTATTACGTTTCTTTTGATTCTTTCTCCCTTTTACCAGTAATGACCTATGAAAGGCCTTCCATTGCTATGACATTTCTATGTTAATTGTAATTAACAAAATAATCCAGCTGGTAATGTATAGTATTTACAAAATCAGGCATTCCGCTTTAATGAAGAAGCTCTTCCATTCCCGACTGGGTATTCTCTGCTTCTGGATGTGTGCGTTGATCGGTTTTTATGTCTAACTAGGCTTTCCGCAAGAGTGAATGCCTTGTTACATACCATGCACATGGGCGTAGCAAGGGGAGGGGCCAGGTGGGCCAAGCCCACCCCAGAATCCTTCTGGCCCACCCCAGGATAAAAGTGAATCACTTATTAAAAACCCGTGATGTTACATAAGGCTTAAAACAATTTTACAAAAAATAGTATGGTACACGAATGGCTCCAAAACAGAGGCAGGTGTGGGTGCCGGAATCTGAAGCGCAAGCCCCAGATTCAGCAGAGCGATAAGCTTAGGCACCATGTCTTCCAAGCAGAGGTGTGCGCTATACTGGCATGCACTTATGAAAACTTAAGAAGGGTCTACCAAAAATAACGGATTTTTATCTTCTCTGATAGCCGAGCGGCAATTAGGGCCGTAGGACCAAGTCTAAATGAGTTTGGAGCTGCCAAAGTGCTCTTTATGAGCTGGAAGTTCTCAATCAAGTTACCCTTGTTCGGGTACCGGGACATGAAATGAAATGAAAAAGCGGATGCCCTAGTTAAACAGGGCTCCGACATTGCATTTATCGGTCCAGAGCCGGCTATCACCTACCAGCTTGCTGCAAAGGGCCCTAGCCGATCGGACTTTGATGAAACATACTGAACGCTGGAGATCCACGCCTGGACTGGTCAACTCTAAGCGGTTCCTTCCTGGGCCGTCTCCTAACACCGTCAAAAATTTGTTGGGGCGTAGTAGAAATGATGTCAGAAGACTCGTTGGCTTGATTACCGGGCACTGCGCCCTGCGCTTGCTCTCCACGTCCTCTGTGAATGCTCCGTAATAGCGAGGAGCAGGGTTTTTTTGTTCGAAGAGTCCCCGCTCAAGCATGCAAGTCTAAGCGACAAGCTACTAGGCAGACTGCTGAACTTGTTCAAGCGGCCTGGCCTAAAAATATGAGGTATAGGGTTGTAGTACAATAGGCCAAATTAATGGCCGCAGTACCTTTGGACCCAGTACCTCACACACGAAAAACAAATTTTGATGCGGCCATACATACGAAACATATAACGCAGAATACAACCATAAATAAATTATATGGGCCTATCATCTTCAGTATGATACCGTGTAGTTCATGACAGGCCCGATAGATCACGGTATGCAGAAACAAGGTAATGTAAAAGAGACTGACAGCTTCGAATGTCGTAGAAAAAGGTCTCCAAATGACGTCAGCACTAATGGAGAAACAACAACAACAACTTCGATTTTATATGGGAAGAGGTCGCCGAGTGACGTCGCACTAAAACGATATACAGTCTTTTATATTACCTTGTTTCTGTATACTGTGCGATAGATGAGAAAAGTAAAAAAACAAAAAAAAACGTTCTATGAAATGAATTAGACGTTCAAAACTAATTGAGCGATTGGATGTGTTAGTGAGAAATATTTGAATGCTGCGGAGTTATAAAATATTTTAATATCTGTTTCCTGGAAAATTGGGTCACTTAACGAAAAAAGCAATAAAATCACGACAGGCCGCTTTTAGAACAGCGCGCGAACAAATTGCGAGATTTAGGGTCTGATCACGTTGGAGCTGCGATAAACGAATAGAGCGGCGATGCTAGCGGAGCGGAGATAATACAAGGTTTTCAATAAAGTTGTTTATATTGGAGCAACGCGGTGACTCAGGCTTTGGTCGCGACCACCGACAAGAGCTGCGATAAAGCTTGGGTTACTTTTCTCCGCTAGTATCGTTAGTATCAAGATGGATGTTGATTCCTCAGTCATATCTATTGTTAACGTTCTGTTTGCACTTCTCTCAGAAACTGGTAAGACTGCTTTATTCGCGCTACTCACAGCTTTTGTCACAGCCTTTGTCACAGCCTTTGTCACAGCTTTTGTCACAGCTCTGTTACCATCGATCGCAGCTCCAACATAATCAGACCCTTAGTTGATTTTCCTCAAAATTTGTGTTAACACACGATGTATTGTTTTAGTGGTAAGATCAGGCAGCATAAGACAGCATACTGGTCCATCGAGGCCAATTTTAGATTTTCCGAGAAAAAAGTCGGCGCCAGATAGAGATGCTTTTCTTCAAAATATTATGAAGAATGTCCTTGGATTGAGTATAGTAGTTACCACGTATACATGACCAAATCAAACGATCCAGAGATCGAAAGATTGAAAGTGAGAATCTGAGTATTTGACACCGTCAGATCGAGTAATTGAAGTTTAAATGAATTCAAAACGTAATCGAAATGCAATGAACATAAACTACAATTTGTAGTTTTCGTATCGTTTTACTGTTGTTTCGCTTTTTCATCGAATTCCGCTCGATCCTTTTTGAATACGATCTCCGTATACAAGGATTTTTCTAAGTTCCAAAGTGGCTTGAATCCGGCTCAATTTCGCATGTATACGTACTAGTGTCAATGAAGAAAAAGTTTACTGTTTTGTTTGCAGAAACTTCTGTACAAAGAACTTACGTGCTCAAAACGAAAAGTTTGTTTCAAGCGGCTATGATAATTGGAAAAAAATAGGAGAAGCATTACAAGAGCATCGAAAATCCTTGATACATAAGCAGTCCACGGAAATGCACGTTTCTTTCAAACAGGATAGAATTGTGAGTCAACATGACACAGAAATAGCTGAAAAAAGAAAATATCGGTAAGCGGTAACGGGTTTTAAAATCTTGCCCACCCCAGCAGAAATTCATTGCTACGCCCATGACCATGCACTCAAACATAGTGATTGTAAGATACTGCCATAACATTCTATATTTACAAGCGCTGAACAAGGAAAATATTGAGAGCGAATTTCCGCTCAATCGGACTACAACTCGGTGAAGTCACGTTATGTTGTTAGTGTAGTTTGGAGAATTGGTAGTCCGATTCGCTCAATATCTATTCTTGTTCATGGCTTGTAAATATAGAAGGTTATAATACTGCTCGATATCGAGCGAGGTTAGTATTTATATATTGATGCGCCAAAATTGGTGTGCCAAAATTGGTGCGCCAACACCAGTTTTGGGGCACCAATTTTGGCGCACCAATATATTGTTATGTTATAAGGCCTGATTGGGAATATTTTCAGTTTCATAATTTTTTCGACTCGGTGATTTAAGTTGATGTGTATTTTGCTTAAGGCCCCTTGCCGCGCGATCGGTACGCACAGAATTCATATGAAAAAAGCGTGGCCGTGCTTGTGTTAATTTATGTGCTTTCCTAATATAATGGTGTGATTTTATGTGAAATATGCATGAGGATATTTTATTTCTAAGGGATATTTCTTAGGATATTTGAAATGTAATTTGAATATTTTGCACGGTGGGATATTTTATTTCTTAGAAATGTTGTTAAAAAAATATTTGAAATGGGGTTTGAATATCTGGAGTCTTTGGGATCCTTGAAGCCGAGATATGGATTTTAGTCTCTCGGACCCTTGCGCAAGCTTAGCAGGAGTGCAAACCAAAACTCGAAGTTGATGTCCTGAATAGCAAGACCCCGCTTAAAGCACTGCGAAGTTCAAAACTGCAGATTCGATCACCCGCATAAGCGCATGCGAGACACAGCATAGCAACTTCAAAAGTTCGTCCAGAGTGCAAGTTCAGCCGAGGCACATGTAAGTTCAATCTAATTCCTCAAGCTCATCCGAGGCACATGCAAGTTCTATCCAATTCCGCAGGCACATTGAAGTTCAAAAGCTAATCCAGCGCTAAAGTTCAGCCGAGGCTCATGCAAGTTCAATCAAATTCCTCAAGCTCATTCGAGGCACATCCAACTAACACCCAAGACTACTTCCAAGGCACATGCAAGTTCAGCCAAGGCACAGGAAAGTTCAAAAGCTCGTCCGGAACGAAAGCTCATCCAAGACACATCCAGCTAACACCCAAGACCCACATCCACACCCAAGACAACAACCGAAAAATGCGAATTAAGACTCCCCCGTATAACCAATTGGCACAGCAAAAAAATCCAAGATGGCGGAAACCGGGAATTTAGACCCCCTGTATAAACTTTATGGGATTTTGGCCCCGTACGCCCATTGTTTATTTACTGGTATAGTTTTTATTCGAATAAAATACAGAGAACGAAAGTTAACACGAGAACTAATTGTTCGATGCATGCAGTAGGTCGGGGCTAAATAAAAACTGGTAATGTGTAGACTCTACCTGAATTTTTCATTTGGAAAAAAACGTAACGTTGGCGGTCTTAAGTTAAACTTCTGAATATTCTCGCCTAACACAAATCCAACAGAACTTATAAGAAAATGATATCGAGTCTCAGCTGTCGCCATAAGACTTCTAAATACATGCGATATCCGTCTATTTATACTTGTTTAGGGTTCGTTCCGATACTGCATGGAAAACCACTGTCGATGATCATCTTTGCTACAGAAACTCATAAACTATACAAATGCGTTAGTTTCGAGTTTATCTTTTATGTTCAGTAAAGGGTACTCAGTATTCAGAAGCACGGCAAGCCGGCTTCGGACGATTCGCTGGGTCAAAACCAGAAAAAGGAACATCCAACTTGGCCTTAAAATAAATTACTGCCACCGCAGCCTCTTATCCACGATATCTGGTTAACATCTCGACATTCATAATTTACCCGGTTAACATCGAGTCATTTAGTAAACGCCAACGAAATTTATATCTTGATATGGACTCTTCTGTGTCAACCATTTCGGCACAAATAACATCGCCAAACAGACTAAAGGCCCCCATACACGGTCAAATTGGATGTACATCGAAGTGCGGATGTACAACCAAAACTATCGATTGTGTGGCGGTCGGCCGATCAAAACACATGGCGAGCATGGGTTTGATGAAAATCTGGATGTACATCCAATTTGACCGTGTATGGGGGCCTTTAGTCTTCCCTGGATTATTTGACGATGTGATGAAATGTGAAGCTATTTTTTAGGCAGGTCCCAGGCAAGTGAGTCGTGAAAGTTTCAAATCTGACACTGATTTGATAGCCCCCATTACATTAAGTTTAAATTAAGCCATCCTGGACCGAGGTTGACTCTCTGATTCCAGATGTAGTTGCAAAACGCCGCTTTGTCCAAGATAGGAGGAAATGTTTAACGGAACGCGGGACCAATAAATATTGTGAGCTAATTGCTGTCAGGCACCCGTCGCGCTAAAGGGCTCCTGTGGTTTACAGCTTTTTATACTTTCCCTTAAGACAAAAAAAGTAAATGCAGGCGCTATTGTGCTCAGTTAGGGATGAATTTTATTTTTCCCTGTGAAAGGGCGCAGCACAATTGGGCTTCACGTTTACTGTGTGAGATGAGAACAAGACGTCTCTTTGATATATGGGTACACTTGTATCCTTGCCTGTGACCTGGCCCTGTTGACATATTTATTGGGGCAAAATTTTAATTTTCTTTGGCTAGTTCAGACAATAAGTATGTTGGGTAATCCCAGGCGAAAACGGAATGTTGTTAAAAGAAACTTTTGAAATAAAAATAAAGGTTGTACGGAAACGAATTTAGGTGCACGACTTTTAAAACAACTTTGGAGAAAGTTTCTAACGTGATAATGTGAGCATTAAAAATTATTATTAAAAGAACTTTGGGAATGTTCTAAATTTTTATTTATTTATTTATAAGCCATGCAAGTCACATATAAATTAAATTACGGTATTGCTCTTATTAAGTTTACATAATATAACTTTAGCAATATTGTTAGTATAGTAATTAGCATGTCAACAGGTCAATTTTCTTCTATGGGAATATTTTTCAATGGAATGAATGGAAGAGGAAAAACATGATCTCTGTGAAGATTGAAGACCACACAAAACCTGAGCCGAGTGGTAGTCTTACGAAGTGGGTGTCGCTCCCTCCTCAGTAGCTCTGTAATGTAATTAATCAAACAAGCTCTTCTGAAATGGAACTGCAGTCGTTATAGGACTAAGCTCATCAAAGCCCCTTCCATTGAAAATCATTCAGCATTATTCTTCTTAATACTCCGGCTTCTCCGGCCGAACTGCGGTGCGCAAGTTCGAGCAAATTAGTGTACTGAACTTAAATTTTTGCCTGAGTTACCATAAATTTTCAAATTTTGAAGTCAGGAAAAATAAAGCCTGAGTTCCCCCAACAGAACATGAAAACGAGCTCGAACGTAAAAGCTAGCTCAAAGAGAGTAATCAACTGGAATTGTGGAATGCCATTCCAGTGACCTTTTGCATTTCTGATTTCTTTCTGGCTAAAATCACTAATACCCCGGCTTCACCGGCCTCAGTTTAATCAAGTTCACTTCAATCGGCATAAGTGGCTTCACCGGCTAAAGTCAAGTTCAGTACTTGTAATTGTTGTTGCTTTTTCGACAGAATTCAGAAATGCAAAAGCTCCCTAGAATGACATTCCACGATTCCAGTTGATTACTCTCTTTTGAGCGAGCTTTTACTTTCCAACTTGATTTCAGGTTCTGTTGGGCGAAATCAGACTTTATTTTTCCTGACTTCGAAATGTGAAAATGTATGGGAAATCAAGCAAAAATGAAGCTCAGAAGACTAATTTTCTCGAACTTGTGAAGTTCGGCCGGTGAAGCCGGGGTATAAGCATATAACACATAGAGGAGTTATCTTCTTCTTCCCTGGGGACCCAGCGCGCCCTCTACTATACACCAGAATCTGCTTCAGATCGCAATGTTCTTCCTTCGGAGACCTAGCGCCCCTGCTACTATACATCAGACTCTGCTTCAGAGGGCTAAGGTGGTAGCAGATTATTGTAAAGGCAGTTGGTGGAGCATTCCGGTGAGGTAAGGGAATCTGGGGGAGGTTTGTTTTGGGTTCCAGACGTCTGAGATGCGTGGATTGAGTTTTTTCCTTTTATGCGCATTCGAAGAAAAAAATCAAAGTCGTCTGCTCATGAAAAAAATTAAATTTTCGTGGATAGCGGAAGAAATGTACCTTTTTCTTTTAGCTTAGGCATAGATATTCTTTGGGATATTGAATTTTTTTTGTTGGAATCATTGTAAAATTTAAAATATGAGATTACATATTTTATTTAATTTTGGAAGTAATGATGATTTACCCTAAATTTTACCCGATGAGGTTTTCATGGGGGTTGAAAGGGGAAAAATTTAGTTTTTCTTAATTATCCATTGATTTATTTATTTAAATAGTTATTACAAAAATTATTCATTAGGTTTAAAAATAGTTGTAAATAAGTTCGTTCAATTTTCGGAAAACAATATATTTTGTCTTTTTTTGTACAATTAGTATCTACTAATAACTATCTAGTTATAAAACGTGCGATGAAGTTTGGATGTCCCTTGAAAGTTAGCATTTTTGTTTGACATGAATACTTCCAGCACCGGGATACAGTATAAGGGACGATTTTTTATATGTGGTTATCCCTGATGTGGTTCCTCCTGTCTTTCCCTTGCACATCTATATACGACTGTCGATGAACATGAAGGATTCCACATCAATATATAAATTTATCAAATTAATTAATTACGGTTAAAAACACTTTCGTTAATGACAACATATATTTTATATTAACTTTTTAAAAGAATCGAGTACATTTAATTCGCGTATAAATTTTACAAATCAAAAATTCATGTGGCTATGTTTTTAGAAAATTAATACTTGTACAGTGTCTGCGTACGTGATTGTGATTACCTTAAAGTGTAGTTTCAAAGTAGTAGTGAAAATCCCAAAACGATGACGTAACGCACACTGTACTCCAAAATCGTAAGTACTCATATTTGACTTAGATAATTAATAAAACTCGTAACAAGAGAAAATTAAAAGTAATGCGTAGCGACTGCTACATTCCCCAGTAGGCCTAATCCACATTTAGAGATATGTTTTACATGAAGTAACTCAACGGCAACGTAAGAAACCAAGGCGGAAATTCAACGAAGTTGGCCTGTACCACTGGCTCGTGAATTTATGAGCGCAGGTGAAGTGTATGAGCCCTTTTACTACTAAATATTGAGGCACAGGTGCGTGTCAATACTTGTGATCGTTGCATTTTTCAAGTAGGCGGTATATACGGTTAGGCTGAGCGCTTCCTTAAACCAGGGCTTCGCAGTTGGAGTCGGAGTCGTAAGGAATTTTCTAGTTACTGGAATCGGAGGCGGAAGAACAAACAAAAAATTTGTCGACTCTGTAAAATACGAAATACCATAAGTATAAATTATAATAATTATTAATTATTGAATTGAGTACATATTTTAAAATGAAGTACACATAATGTGAGTATCTCATTGTGGTTAGGCGTTAGGCCTGAATGCTGGTCAACTTAAAAATTTATTATGAAAAATTACTGGAATTCCCGCAATAAAGAAAGGCGAACGTCACAAGCTGTACACGTCGACCCCATGCCGGAAGAGAGAGCAGCCAAGAAGGTCTTCACTGGCATCATCGAAGGAGAAAGACCCATAGGCAGGCAGAGGAAAAGGTGGAATGCGATTGCTGCAGATGCGGAAACATTACTCCACATATCGAACTGGAGAACTTCGGCCAGAAATCTAGAAGATTGGAGGAAAAGAAGAAGAACGTGGTAAAAGAATACGCTACAAGGGTTGGAAAACCCCGCCCCCGGTCACAAGTACGCCAGTAAGCGATTTATTATACGCCCACGGCACGATTCCCTATTAATTAAAATAATTAAGAACTTTGAGGAGTAACAAGGAATCTTGAAATGAAAACTGATTCGAATCAGATGCAGAACACGATAAAATAAAAATTACAGGGAGCCCAGGATGTAGACATAATTACCGCTTAAAGACCAAAATTTTGTAACCGTACTCGTAAAAAGCCTTACATAAGCGCATGTCGGTGAGCTTGGAGTGACTTTAAATCCAGTCCGTTATATTCAGATATCCAATCATACCTCTCACTTTAAGCTTCGAAATCTCTCCAAACTTATGAAAGAAAAGGTTTCCAATTGTACAGTGTTTTATCCTAGCAAGAACCAGACAACTGCAAAGAAATTGTTCGTCAAAGAGGGAAAGCAACAGTTATACATATATAGGACCACGTCATAGCTCTTGTTAGGCTGCAATATTTCGCATCCCTTTCTGGTGAAGATCTGGACATTGAAACCTGAGTTGAAATTAATTTTCAATGTAATCAGTTCTGTGTAGAGCCAGCAACTCATGTGTACCTTCAAGTTTCATCTCTTGCCGAAGGTCTGCTTACTGGCATAAAAAGCTATACTGGCGTTCTTTGGCAATTCTTCGAAGTTGTGCCTGCAATAAAGGTTTGGGTCCAAAATGAAGCCTTAGCTGATCGGACTAGGCGCAGAACATGTCCATATTTGTAGGTAGACTGACACCATAGATTTTTTTCTATCTTCCTTCCTGGGGTGTGCTACTGCACGTCGTCTTTACCACTCTGTTGTTGCTTAATCTGCTGTGGGTGATTCTAGATTTTAGCATGAAGAGGATGCACTGACCACAAAGTGCCTTCTCTATCCAGGAAGATTTTCCAAGGTAAATTGGTCGTATTCTATGGAGTACTCTGCGGGACGCACTACTTCATGCAGTGCGGTGTCATTCGAATTTCTCTTGCAATATGCATACGGAGAGGAAGACTTCAGCTATAGAATTTTGGAGGTGTAGGTCTAACATGCGTTCTAGGATATTGACGACGCATATCATCCTTTGCCGTTTCGTCCTACCTTCGAAATAAATATAACTTTGACCATTTTCCAGTAGTGCAGGCTATTCCTGTATATTGACAAGAGCAATGAACCACCATTGATGTCATACGTCTTATTATGTAATCCATTCCTTATGATGAGAGAAACTTTTCACTGACAAGAGCTCCTTATAGTCCGGTTGCGCCCTAAACCTTCATGAAAATTTTCAATTGCGCCCTTGCTTCCAAAAAGGTTAACCACCCTGCACAATAAAATTAGTTCTTTTTTGTTCTTCGGTATAACATAAATATTTCCCATCATATATAACAGTCGGAGCCGGATTTAAAATTTCAAAATATTGGAGTCGGAGTCGCTAATTTTAAGGGCCGACTCAAAGCCCTGCTTCACACTTCATCCAGATTTTGTCTGTGTCATTTTGAAAAAGCCGTTGGGTTACTTCATGTAAAACATATCTCTAAATGTGGATTAGGCCCACTGGGGAACACCACATATAAAAAATCGCCCCTTATACTGTATCCCGATGGTGGAAGTATTCATGTCAAACAAAAATACTAACTTCCAAGGGACATCCAAACTTCATCCCGCGTTTTATAACTATTTACTAATTGTACAAAAATATACAAAATATATTGTTTTTCGAAAATTGAACGAACTTTTTTACAACTATTTTTAAACCTAATGAACAATTTTTGTAATAACTATTTAAATAAATAAATCAATGGATAATTAAGAAAAACTAAATTTTCCCCCTTTCAAACCCCATAAAAAACCTCACCTCATCGGGTGAAATTTAGGGTACTCAGCTTGCCTTAAAATCGTCATTAAGGCGGCTACACACGTAACTGCATGCTTGACGAGCACGCATGTTCAATCTTTTTGTCCAAGCGTGCTTGAGCGTGTGTATGAGATTTTTTGTGCAAGCATGATGATTGAACACCAGCTTGAAGATTGGTCGAGTTTTCATCTGCATGCTTCAACAAATCTCGCTTGAAAACAAAAGTGTGAGTGCGAGCGAGCGCGTCGCCACTTTCCGAACGACATTATTTAAGGATAAACTGCGGCTATTCAAGCATGATTGCGTCGTGGGGAGGCTACAGAGAAGTTGTGCATGAATGCGCAAAAAGATTAAACATGCGTGCTTGTCAAGCATGCAGTTACGTGTGTAGCCGCCTTTACTTACAAAATTAAATAAAATCTGTAATCTCATATTTTAAATTTTGCAATGATTCCAACAAAAAAATTCAATATCCCAAAGAATTTCTATTCCTAAGCTAAAAGAAAAAGGTACATTTCTTCCGCTATCCACCAAAATTTAATTTTTTTCATGGGCAGACGACTTTGATTTTTTTCTTCGAATGCGCATAAAAGGAAAGAACTCAATCCACGCATCTCAGACGTCTGGAACCCAGAACAAACCTCTCCGCAGATTCCCTTACCTCACCGGAATGCTCTACCAACTTTACAATAATCTGCTACCACCTTAGCCCTCTGAAGCAGAGTCTGGTGTATAGTAGCAAGGGCGCTGGGTCCCCGAGGGAAGACCTTAGCGATCTGAAGCAGATTCTGGTGCATAGTAGCAGGCGAAATTTTTGTTCTACGTGCCTCCTCTATGTGTTATATGCTTAGTGCTAAAATGCAGCAACAATTTCAAGCACTAAACTGGACTTTAGCCGGTGAAGCCACTTATGTGGATTAAACTGAATATTATTGAACTCGAGCCATCGAATTCTAGCCAGTTTTATATGTGAAACCATATTTATTTCATCATATAATTCTTCAATCAAAAAAACTCGTTGCTAAAATTTCTTTCCTTGTCTGTAATTGCCGATACATTTGGAAACGAGGCTTTGTTATCGACACTGATCTTCTTCAGAAAAGGAGCTGACGATAGTCAGCTTATAGTATAATTGGGTTCGTTGTTTCATCTCTCCATACAATTCTTTGGAAATCCCGGTTTGCCAGTGTTATCAATACCTGACGGTACATTTTATCCATGTCTCGTTGGTCCTACCATCAGCTTGCTATTATCTTATCTTCGCCACTGGAGTATTTTTGAAAACGGCATGATGTAGCAAGTGAAAAAGATTTTGTATTTTAAACTTAAATTTCTTTTGAGGGTTTTATTCCATATGTCCGAGCTCCTCATACTCCTTCATATTTTCTCTGTATTTCTCTTTGAAAGACGAGTCCTTAGCAAATTGACGTTCCATATCATAAAGTCTGGTCAAGGCAAGAGATTCTCCAAGTGCCGAAGATTCATGTCTAAATGGTTAGGAAACTACGCATCGTCCAGAACAATTGCGAGAAAAGTTAGCTTGGAAATGTCTTTCACATTGAGCTTCTTCGATTGTAAGGCTTTTCGTATTTGTCACCACTTCTTCGATTTCCCAGAATCGCGCCAATGATTGAAGTCAATGATAGAATAACAAGCAACTGCTGTTTTGCTGTTTGCTGATATAAGAAGCCGAGCATTATCTCTTTTCAGTAGGAAACCCTGAGCACAAGTTTCAAAGATAAGTGATACTTGTGTTGTGATCCAGAGTCCAGGCAGGCCTGCAGGTGGAGAATATTTTTTGTTCGTCTATCCAAAACCTATCCGGCCGCTTTGTAAACTTAGCGGGTACACCCTGTATGACAATTCCAAACGCAGTTCTGCACAATGAAAAATTATCCGACAGCTTTGAGGTGAGCTCAGGAGTACGACAAGGATGCCCTCTTCCGCCACTACTATTTCTTATAGCAGTTAATGGCATTCTTGTCAGGGCTTTAGGTAGTAGAGCAGGTGGCATACAATGGGGGTTGCTAGACCACCTTGAGGATCTCGACTACGCGGATGATATCTGTTTGCTGGCCCACAGACATTAACACCTCAAAAATATGTTAAGCAATTTAGCAACAATTACTACAGCAACGAAAAGTCAAGATTTTTATATTGTACTAGGAATTTAACAGATTTGTTTCATTTTGAATTATTTCAAATAAATAAGCATAATTGCTTTGTGTATACTGAAAATTGTAAATTAAATGTGGCTAACCACCAGGCGTAATTATTTCGCATCATGTTCTTAAATTCTTTAAGCAGTGCCTAGACGATGAAATTAATACAACATGTGAGGGGCGATCTCGCCAAACTTCCGCAGATTTAACAACTCAAGAGTCAATTTCACACCCAATTGCATTTTTCCTCCTCACGAAATCCACTACAATCTGAACTTGGTTTGCCGGCGTTCTACATGAAAGCCACAAGGAAGGTGCGTTAATCAGACATACTTTCGTTTATCCGGAATAACGCGTTAAATTCAGTTTGAGTTGAAGGTGTGATTTGGAATTCAAGAAACAACTTCCTTCAGGTGGTAAAGCCGATTCAGTGCATAAATATTCATCGTGTGTACGGTGTGCCGATGGAGCCCCGCACAAGCCCCAACAAAGTGGCACCACCGCTCGTTTGGCTTTGATATGTGCACGGTGTGTAAATGGCAAAACGTGACGCGCGGTTTTATCGGCATTTCTAATCGATTCATTAGACCTACGGAGAGAAAGGAGCCGAGCCTTGCATACTTTTATGGAAGAAACTGAGACTGGCAGGTAGACATGGCACGTTGGCCCTTTGCTGCCTCACACTTTTATGTTACAGCATTAAAATAATTTTTATTTGAGAATATCTGTGAAATTTAAAAGCAATTATTTCTAGTAATAAAAACCAGCGTAAACAACTAAAACATGTTGCATGTGAAAAGCAACACTGGTGCTGTTTGAATATATTAAACGAATTACCTGTGAAAAAAAACTGCGGTTGGGACATTTCTAGCGACTAGAGTTATAAAGCTGGGTAGTTTACTACTAGGACTACGTAACTTAAGTAAAACAGTTGCAAACTCTTTTCACATGAAACGAAATAAAATTCGACGCTTTAACTAAGAAAACATTACTTGCTTACAACTCTTAAGCCACATTTACATCCCAAAGTCAACGCGAAAGTGCATTTTGAAGCTCTTTTATCGCACAGAAATTTGTTCTGAAACTTTCGTGCAACAGAGAAAAAAGCATACAAATTTCTGTGCGATAATGATAAAAGAGCTTCAAAGTGCACTTTCGCGTTGACTTTGGGTTGTAAATGCGGCTTTAAGGCTACAAAATGGTAAAGACAAATGAAGCAAGAATAGGAAATTGAGATAAGCATGAAATCTCAGAAGTCTTAAGTTTTTGTAATCAGAAGGGCAAATCCGTCTGAGATGCAGACTAGAGCAAGAATTTTTTTTGTTACACCACCTTTAACATAAGCTTGCCCAATCTGGCACCCCATATTTGAGGTTAACAGCAACAGGATTGAATCTGTTCAAAAGAAACTTCTCCTTTTTGTTCTGAAACATCTGCACGATCCGCACGATTTCCGAAGTGTATCACCTTAAGCCGGCTCTACACGATGCTGTGAACACCCTCCTGCTTGATGTTAGGACGCATCCTGTGGCAGATGCTCGAACTACGAGGGTACAATGTCAAGCGTCCAACGTTCGTATTTGGACACGTTCGGGCTGTGATGGGTATCACTCCAACGTTGGAAGCCAACATTCGAATCAAACAAACTTAAGTTAAGCTTTGCTGCTGCTGTTGATGGTGCAGTGTTCCGTTCGGCGTCCCATGTAAGAAGAAGGTTTCTTCCTCATTTTGTAACCTGATTTGGTTGCGAAATTTGGTGCTGCCCCAACGTCGAATGCTATTTCGAATTGTGAAGCTGCCCTAACAGCTTCAACGTTAACATGATCTAGGAGACGGGCTTTGTGCTTTACCGCATACTTTCATCGATAACTAAATCGATTTTTAGATCTCTGTGCAAGTCGTTACTGCGCACATACCAGGGTGCACATACCATGTTCCTCAAGACTTTGTTCTGGAACGTTTGTATTTGCTGTAAATGAGTCTTTTTGGCACATCCCCATATTTGTATGCCGTACAACCATATCGGCTTGATAATTTGATTATACAACATAATCTTATTTTGTATCGGCAATTTGGATTTTTTACCTAAAAGCCAATACATATCTCTATATTTTATTTCTAGTTCATTTTTTTCTTTTTGACGTGCTCTTTCCACCTTAGCTTGACATCTACTGTCATTCGTAAATATTTGGCCGTGTTTCCTTGAGGAACATCCACCCCATTTAAGTTTACTGTATGTGGGTTTACTAATTTTTTATTTGTGAAGTTAACATGCACTGATTTTAATTCATTTAGTTTAATTTTCCATTTTTTTGTCCACAGGTGCAATTTATCAAAGCCCCTTTGTAGTTTCCTTGTAGCCTCATCCATATTGGATCCTCTTGCTATTATCGCAGTATCGTCAGCAAAGGTAGCTACTAGTGTATTTTCCATTTGTGGTAGATCACTAGTGTAGAGCAAGTATAGTAGTATAGGCCCCATAATACTACCTTGTGGCACACCCGCTTTAATTTCTCTAAGTGTAGAATACTCCTCGTCCTGTTTAATTCTAAATAATCGATTTTTTAGGCAGGATGTAACGGTCGGTTATTTACCGGAAAATTCTCCCTTTTGTTGGTTCTCCCATCTATCGGGAATTTCAGGATTCAATAACAAAATTTACTGGGCACAAAAAAAAATTAGTACAAAATTTAAAATTTCAAGGAGGCGAAAGAAAAAAATAGTTTTTGTTCGAGTTGGAAAAAAACGATTAGGAGAGTTGGAGCTAGACCCGTAGCCTGTAGACTTTTTTTAAGAAAATTTTCACCCCGAGGGAAAATATCGTCTGAGGGACGAAAACTGATACTCAAAACCCCCCGATAACGCAGGATAGAGGAGCGGAGGATATTAACGCCCATATTTGAAAGTTGGAGCTAGACCCGTAGCCTGTAGACTTTTTTTAAGAAAATTTTCACCCCGAGGGAAAATATCGTCTGAGGGACGGAAACTGATACTCAAAACCCCCCGATAACGCAGTATAGAGGAGCGGAGGATATTAAGCCCATATTTGTAATAAGTGCTTCTCATTGTTTTTTTCTCCAAAGGAAATTATAGCAAGATTAGTGGCAGTAATTTCGTACCGTTATATGACAGTTGGAGTTATAGAATTTATCAGCTTTGTGGAACATCTCCAAACTACTTTGGACGTCTCTGGTTTCTGTTTCTATTAGAATCGTACCTTGCAGCTAGAAGTATTGTGGACTGGTTTTCCAGCTTGTGATAACTTGCGAGTGTGTGACAGATTGTCCGCTAGTAAGTTAATATAGCCCATTCGAATCAGTCGTGGTACCACTACAGGTGCTAAGACAACAGACGGGGCTCGTGGCGCAATCCGACGAGCCACCAAACCGACACCAACAAGAAGCTTTTAACAGATACCAACCAACCCAAGGAAGATTTTTTTGTAGTGGTCAAACTATAGTTTGGGCAATACCCCACGTTGAGTAAGTTCGTTTGTTTTATTATCTTACCGTAGTAATGTTGTCAACTAGTTAGATATCCAATTAATATTTTGTTAACTCAAAAAAAATTACGGTCACTGTTGTGATCCTAATAATAGTTCACCTATAAAAATTTTTTTTATATTATAAATTTCTATACATATATATATATTACAAATTTTAATTATAAGGTTACACGCATCTTTAATTACACCTTTATACAATACATAATTATCACAAAACAGTGTAGTATTAGCCATTTGAAGTTATACGCATTGTACACTGGTATTTATTTTACACCCAGGTATTGCTACTAATATTGACTTTCAACGTTGTGTTTCACTTAAATATTACTGTAAAAACAGGAATCATCGACTGGTACCAGCGCGACGATTTGTTTTTTTTTCCTTTCCGTTGTTGAATTGAAGTTCTTATTTGATGGTAATATTTGGTTGCATCCACAGTACCTATATTGTAAAGTTAATTTTTGTTTGAGGTACACGTATCAAATGGTTAATGCAAACTTACCTTCATTTTGGTTGTTAAGTAATTATATTGTCTTGGCCTGTAATTATTGTATAATATATTTGTTGTAAATTTCTTTAAATCCACGAGTATTACTAGGCATGACAGTCTAAGGGGGTAATTTATCCAGGATGGTTGGGTTAGAGGTTTTCTCTCCAGAGTTCTCTCGAAGTCGCGTTGAACATTTACAGGTTCACCAGGTCGTTGGGAATTTCCAGCGATGACTACCTTTGGCTAACCTAGGACAAGAACGATATGAAGAAAACTCCTTTTTGATTAGTAGGTAAGTGGTGAATCATATATGGAGCGTTCCGGTCACACACCCCACGACCCCTACCGTCGAGCTAGCGTATACCGTGTGGCCGGTTTAGCATCCCCTATAAATATTTAGGCAAATAGGGAGGATGTTGTCTCTAAATTTTTTATGTATACCCAAGCATGATGGCAGTAGCCTTGTTGTCACCAACAAGGAGCTCCATTGTGCCGGTACAAGGATGAGAGTATGTCTAAGTACTGTCTAGGAAACACCTGACTTATTTTATGTATTAGGCCTTCATGCCATACCTTATCAAATGCTTGAGCTACGTTTAGGAATATTGTGGAGCATATCTGCTTTTCTTCTAGCGCTTTTTCAATATTATCTGTTATTCGATGTATTTGATCGGCAGTTGAGTGATGTGTTCTGAAACCAAATTGGTTATTTGGAATTGACTCATTATTTGCTATTATAGGCCTCATTCTTTTCAATAGCAATTTTTCAAAAAGTTTTGACATTATTGGTAGTAAAGAATTTGGTCTGTACGATTTTGTTTCATTTGTAGGCTTCCCAGGCTTTGCTATCATAATAATTTCTGCTATTTTCCAAACATTAGGTGCATACCTTAGTGTAATCGCCGAATTTATTAGCAGACTTAACATTGATATTGCTTTTTTCGGAAGTTGTTTTAAAATTTCTGATGTGTTTAAGTCAAAACCTGGAGCTTTTTTAGATTTCAAGTTTTTAATTTCATCAGCTATTTCTTTCTGCGTAAACGGTGCTATAACATTTTCTTGACTACAGATATCCCCCGTAGTATTGTCATCGGAGTCAAACTCGTTAGGACGAAATATTTCTTCAAGATAATCTGCAAATGTATTAGCTATGTCTTTATCGTTTCTTGCCCACTCGCCATTTCTTTTCCTAATTGGCGGGACATGAAAGGTCCGTTTTTTAATACCCTTTGCGGCTTTCCACGGGGGGTAATTAGATTCTTTATTAGCCGAATAGATTTAGATTTATTTTTCAAACGATTTATCTTTTAACTCTTTTATTTTCCTTTTAAGGTTCTGGGATAGTCTATTTAAGATAGCTTTATCTCGCGGGTCTCTTGATAGCTGCCATCTGCGTCTAGCTACACTGCAAATGTAAAGTGTGTTGAAATAACACACTAAGTGTGTTGTTTTCTTGTAGTCATTTTTAATCCAATTTAAAGTGTGTTGTTTCCGTAAAGTGTGTTCAACAACACACCTAAGTGTGTTGAAACAACGCAGTAGAAAAAAGCTTTTTAAAATAGAATTCATGCAACATCCATTCATGTAATATTTGAAGGGTTCGATAAGCTTTTATTTTTGTTCGCCTTTTGCAATTGCTTTTTCGTCTTTTCAAGCACGAGTGTCGTTTTTCCAAGCGGTCCCCGGACTAAGAACTAACCACGTGTAATGCCGCTTATCTTCCGTAATCGAACGAGAACCGGCCTATTTAGTATGCTAACGGCACGATTTATGGTCATTAGGATAATTGCTAGTTTTGCTTTTTCTCACTGCTAATCTCAGCTTTTGGAAGTTTGTTATTTTAACACGCTTTAGTGTGTTATTGTGACGCCACCCATTTGATTAATATTGTAGTAACTTTAAAGCGTGTAAAAAGTGACTACAATGTAAATCAAATGGGTGACGTCACGACAACACACTAAAGCGTGTTAAAATAACACACTTCAAAAATCTGAGATTTGCAGTGTGTACAATTTCTTAAAGCTCAAAATTTGATTTTAAGAAAATGTAAGACAACTAAATAAAATTTAACTAAAACTGAGATAACTAAAAACTAATTGAATTTTTTCGTAATTTGATTTTTCTGAGTTTTTCAAAGCCTGAAAAAATGTTGCCAAGCTTGCATTTTTTTATTGATTTATTTGACCTAACATTTCATGTTCCATATATTAAATCATATTTGAGGATGCTGCTGGATAAATTCGGTTCCATACGAAAAGGGACGCAAAAGTATCGTAATCATTTGCTTTGCGTACGGATTTTCTAGTTCAATTTCCACTTTATCTTCAGGAACTATGTTAAGTCCAGCGGGAAAGTATTCATATGTTAAAATTAATTTAGCGTGCGAGTTTTTAACGCTATAATTATGAGAAAAATAGTAGAAGTTATATGAATATGTTTTATAAAAATTTGCTCCGAAGAACAGGTGAGAAAAAGTTAATAATAGTAGCGAAAACTAGCTTTTTCACGTTTAGGGTGCGAATTCCTTTTGTGGAAAACATAAAGTCGTATGTAATACCGCTTAAAAATGAGTTTTGGACAATTGAAACCGGTCAGCAACTTTTTTGTAAAAAATCTACAATTCATCGAAAAATAAGAAGAACTTTTCGCTTGACATTTCTCTTAATTATAGCGTTAGAAATCTGCAGGGTAAATCTATTTTAAACAAAAACTATCGCTGAATAAGTCTCTAATTGATTTTTGCGATTAGATTTTTCTACATGATTTGACTTTATTTAAAGGTATGAGTAAAACATAATGTTCCATTAGTGTATCACGAGCAAATTGAATTTTATGGGTAAAAAGCATAATAAATTACAATAAAAACAATTATAAGAGTTTTCATAATTATCCTATTATAGTATTTATTCATTCCTGTTTTCATCTCCTCATCAAACCTAACTAAATAGTAGAGGGAAATTGTCATACGATAGTGATGTAGTTGGGAAGTTGAATATTTTCTTTTTTTTCTTTACATATCTTAAGATGAAGCGAAAAAATATTCTGCAAAATCGGCCCTGTGGTGCACGAGAAAATTGCATAAATGTGGATTTTTGATGCATTTTGAGTTGAGTGACTATTTTTTTAATTTTTCCAGTTCTGTTGGTCGTAGAAAATTAAAAAAATTAAAAAAAAAATGAAAAATACTCGAGAATGAATCGACTATCAAGCTCATGCATTATAAATACTTTAAAAATGTATCCTGACCCCAAAAAACCAAATTGTATGAATTTTTTTTACTAAAAATGCAATAAATAACGGGAAAATAGTCGAATTTTCATAAAAATTGGAGAAAATGTGTATTTTGATGCTATGAATACGTGGTTGAAATTATAAAACAAAATAGTTTTTTACGGGAACAATTGGAACTTTTCGAAAAACATTAAAATTGCCGTCATTTTATGCCAAATCATCATAGGGTTTTTTTTTAAATTGTAGGTGTTTTTATCTACTTTTTTGTGAGCATACGCAATACTTCGTTACTTTATTTAAAATGCCCATTTTAGGAATTTGAAAAAAATAAAAAATTTCAATTTAAAATTGAAAATTAAAAATTATTTAATTTTATTGCAGTACAGGCCCGATTTTGCAGAAATTTTTTTTTCGCTTTATCTTAAGATATGTAAAGAAAAAAAAAGAAAAAAATCCAACTTCCCAACTACATCATAAATTTTCTTTTTTTTTTTGTTTAATTTCCCTCTACTAAAATTATTCTACACATCAAAAAGTGTGTTGTACTTTCATAGCTCAAAAGTGTGTTGTTACTCCAAAAGTGTGTTAATAAATGTTAAGTGTGTTGTTTCAACACATTTCAGTGTGTTGTGTAGATTTCAGGTCATAATTCACGACTTATTTTTAACACACCAAAAAGTGTGTTATAATTTTAACACGGAAAACCGTGTCAATTGCAAGATAAAGTGTGTTAAAACAACACACTTTTTCTTGACAACACAATTAGGTGTGTTGAATAACACACTTTGATGTGTTAAAAAACACACTTCAGTGTGTTACACCTTTTACAATTCTTTTTATATTTATCATGTTTAATATTTCTGTAGGATATTTAACTCCTACAGATTTATGTTTACACTCTCTTGTATTATTCCAGGCAGCATTTTTAATAATTTTTATGAAATTTTCAGTTTCAGAATCTCGTTGAGTATCTGACGGCAGACTAATTCTTAAATTTATTTTATTATCTATTTCCTGTTTGAAACTTTCCCAGTCTGTTGATTTATTACAAAGTGTCGGTTTAAAGACATTTTTTAAACACCGAACTACGTAGAATCGATATAATATCAAATAAAATTAAACAAAAACACACCTTAATGATTCTACTCGCAATTTATTGGAATATAAAAAAAAATTTCATATTCTCAATAATAAAAACCCGAATGCATTTCGATTTGATTTACAAATCATCATCAGCAATCACGACTGAAGTAACTAAAATTTGCGTTGATCCATAGTAGGCATTAAACGATTTGAAACGGCCGGTGTTATAGGAGAGAGAACAACACCGACTCGATGTTGCCATTGTCCAAATTAACGGTGTTATTGGTTTTGTGGATATAGGCACTTTCATAGGCATCGAGTCTTCTCTCGTCACGCACACTTCTTATCAACTTTACGTTGTCAATAGAAATATTGAAATGCATTTTCTCTATGGCGTGAGCTGCAAATGCCGATTTTGTTACTTGCCTCTGTGTTATACACTTCTCATGTTCGCTGAATCTTTTCCTAATTGAACGTCTCGTTTGACCAATGTAGACAGAATCACATTCGTTACAGTCAATCCGGTAAATGCCCGATTTTTCAAGTGCGTCTTTTTTGTCTTTTGTGCTACCAAGCAAATCACCTAGTTTATTATCACCTTTGAAAATTAATGTCATATTTTGTTCGTTGAAAGCAGATTTCAACTTATTGGTAATTTGTGGAACATAAGAGATCGACACTTTCATTTTTACTGGTTTATCCAAACATGATATGACGCCCTCGGAGCAAAAGCGGGTTAAAATAACAATGAGAGCGAAAACGGTTCGGTAATTTTTTTAGAGCAAAACAGGAATATCTTCGTGTTCTTAGAGTAAAAATGGTGCAACTATACTTCAGCGCAAGAACGGTGTATCAAAAAACCGAGGGCAAAAGCGGGTTAACTTTTTATTCCGCTTTTGCTCTTAATGAAAACTTATACCGCTTTTGCGCATAACTAAAATTTTAACTGCTTATGTTCTCAGTTTTCATTAAAAATATTTTTGCTTATACTTTCCCAATAAAAGCCTAACTAAAGCATCAACCTCCTTTACTCGAATTTTCCATAACTCGAAGATTTTTACAGTCCGTTGCAATTAATGAGGTTCCACTATAGTTTTTGCATTTTTACAATTTTTTTTCATTTCTGAGGTAATTTTTGCAACAATAAAACATTTTTGTTATTTTTGAAGTTTTCGTTTTTCATATTTTTCGAAATTATACATAGTATAGTTTGTCTCTAGTTCTAGTTTGTCCACTTTCTGAAATTTTATCTTTAATTTTATGGTAAATGTTCTACATTTTTTCCATTCAGTCATGCCATTTTTGTATGGCCTTAATTTCTAAAAAAATTGATATTTTTTTTTTAATTTTTGGACTTGACAGTTTCAGTTTCAAAGGGATTGCCCTTTTCATTTTAATATTAATAAATTTGCATTTTTGACAATAATATCTGCAGTTTTTGACTTTTGCAATTTTTAAAATGTAGTTAAAAATTCGGAATTTTTGAAAAAAATGAATATTTTTTCTACTACTACTATTATGTAAAAAAACGTTGACTGAAAATATTCATAAAATGCAAACATTACAATAATTGAAGTAGTGGAGTCGAACAAGCATCAAATTTGAGTGAAAAAGGAATTGTTTCCAGTCTCTAAAAATTTTTTTTAGTATGTTAGTTACATCGAATACTATACGAAGTGGACATTTTCTACCACTGGCAGCCGCCGCTACATAAGTTATGGGCCATTTTGTGAAAAATCTACCATTTTGGTCGTTCTTTCTAAATATAGATGAGAATTTCTCGGTATGTGCAGGTCCGGTGTGGTAGAAAATATCCGTTTCGTATAGTATTCGATGTAACTAATATATTAAGAAAAGAAAAATTGAGACTGGAAACAATTCCTTATGTTTTGCTTGTCCGACTCCACTAGAGGTAGTAATACAGTACAGGTAAATGAAGCCAAAAAAGCGAAAAAGCGGAAATAGTTAGATACATGCTGAAAATTGGCAGAGAGTTTCCTTTTAGGGTTCTTAATAGGGTTATAAAATCTACCAATTTTTTACCCAGGGCGCCCTACTTTTTAAGGAGTTGTTGGCCGCAAAATGGGTGTTTCTGGATTTTTCTGCAATTTTGATAGTTAAAGGATAAAAATAGGCAGAGATCTCCTTTTAGGGTTCTTAATAAGAGGTATTAAAGTCTACCGATTTCCCACCCTGGGGAACCCCACTTTTGGTGTTTTGCTCCCAAAATGGATATTTTTCGATGTTTCTGCAGATTTTGTTTTTTTTGGTTTTGGCCGAAAGTCATGGAGAAAAAGGTATGATGGAAATGTCAGACAAAATTGCAGGTTTTGATTGTGAATACCGCAATTGAAAAATCGTATGCAATGCAAGCAACTATTTTAGGAGAGGATGTTGATCTACTTGTTATTTTAACTGCATTAACTCTAACACAAAATGATATTTATTTTTTGAGCCAAGAAGTGGTAAAGTCCAACCAAAATTTAGATGAATTCAATAATGTCGAATACACTTATGAAGAACTGAAAAAGGCCGCTGAAACTTGATTCTTATAAAACTGGAAAGCATTCATTGAATGAACAAAGATATAATGCATTTAAACAGTCCCTTCAGAAAGAGAAAGCAATGTTTCACTCATTTAGGGCATAGGAACAGGAACAATGTTGGCTTGGGAATGAAAAAAAATCCAAGCGAATGGGGCTGGGAACTGGAAATGGATTTTACGAGCCTATGAAAACTCAACAAGAACCAGAACTATATGTACCAACACATGTGTGTCTTATGCCTGCACTACACATCGGAAGATGCCTCAGCCCTGGATACATCCGCCGATGTGTAGAGGGGGTTTTTGCTCGTATCCGGACAATATTTAACATCCGGAGATACGTCTGTCCTGAATCCATTCTTGACGGATTTTGAGCCAGACGTCAGAGCGAACGCAAGGCTTGTGTCCACACATCTGCCGCCGCATCAGTGTTGTGCGCATTTTGAATGCAGGTGGACGCGTCGGTGTATTGTTTTGAAGTGTATTGTTTTGAAAATGGCTACAATGACAATGAGCACCGAGGAAACTTTCAAGTTTATAGAATTATACCAAGGTGAGAACTGCTTGTGGAACCCCAAAAATAAGTACTTGATGTCTTGCGTCTTCCGATGATCAACACAGACTGATTGATACGCGGACGTGTGGACGGCTCGCGGATTTATTCCCGGATGCATCTGTGGATCATCTCCCAGATGTATCTTTCGATGTGTAGTGCAGGCATTATATATTTATGTATTCAATAACTCAAGCAGATACAAGTTTTCTAACAAAAGGCGTAAAAAAAGAGAAAATCTTCGTTTTCTCATAAGATTTAAGATTGAAATTGCATAAAAAAATATCATTAGGGAAATAAAACACAGAACAAAAATCGAAACATACCGATTTTGGGGCTAAAATTCCCTAGAAAAGGGGTTTCCCGAGGTGGAAAATCGTGAGACTTTAATACGTCTTATTAAGAACCCTAAAAGGTAGATCTGTGCCCCTTTTTAGCCGTTAACCAACAAATTGCAGAAAAATCGAAAAGTACCCATTTTGAGGTCTAAAACCCCCTAAAAAGAGGACTTCCCTTATTAGTAACCCTAAAAGGAAGCTCTCTGCCAAATTTCAACCTGTACCTAATGTGTACCGCTATTTTTCCTATTTTACCTGTTACTATAAAGATAAAAGATAAAAATGACAAAAATTTATGTCAGAAATGCAAAAATCCCCAAATAAGTAATCATAAATGGGAAAATGGCAAAAACATAAAATTTGTCATAATAACAAACACTTCACAAATACAAAGAATTTATGTTACAAACGCGGAAATTCCAAAAAATTCAAAATTATTATGAATTGAGTTGCATTGTCTTGTCTAGTAAAGTGAAGAAAATGTAGTCTAAATATAGATTTCCAAGTAATAATGTAAGCAACTGCGGTATAAATAAAAACTTGGGGCAAAAGAGGTTTAAGTTTTCGTTCGAGGGCAAAAACGGTTTAGAAAGTTAACCCGCTTTTGCTCTAAGATTTTTTCCGTTCCGTTCTTGCTCTGAATAATAGTTGAACCATTTTTGCTCTGAAATATTTTTATTCCTCTTTTGCCGCAACATCAAATATGGCCCGCTTTTGCTCTGAGGGTGACATATTAGAGTTGTCAAATTCTTCCTTTTTGCACTCATGGAGTGTTTTTTAATGATTTGATCTATCATATCTGTTGGATATCCATTAACTTTGGCTACTGACTTGATGTAATCGTATTCATTTTTGCAATGCTCGATCGAGAGTGGAAGCGTACACAAGCGGTGAGCCATTGAATGAAAAGCTGCTTTTTTGTATTGAAATGGGCAATAAGAATCACTGGTTATAACCCGCATTGTACTTGTTGGCATATGATAAATTGCGAATTAGAGTGAATGGTCTTGTTTTTTAATCACTTGGATATCTAAGAACGCCAATTTATTGTTAGATTCAGTTTCACAAGTGAATTTTATTGTTGGGAATTGTGAACTCAGAACATTTAAAATTTCATTTAGTTTATTAGAGGCAATCACAGCAAAAACGTCGTCAACATATCTATACCAAACTCTAGGTAACAAACCTTTTTCTTCCAATTGATTCTCTAAAACAGCCATGAAACATTCACTTATTAAAGGCGACAAAGGATTGCCCATATTTGTACCTTTCTCAACATGATAAAATTTATTTCTGAATTGAAAGAAATTTTGTTTCATACAAAGTTTTGCTATGTCGCTATATATTTGTATTTTGTCATTGGAAATATCTAAATCCTTTAAATATTTGTCGAATTCATGTAAATTAAGGGCAACATCTATACTTGGGAATAGCGATGTAACGTCAAACGAAACCATTATCCCTCTATCGTTAACTGTAATCTTTTCCACTTTCTTTACAAAATCGAAACTGTTCTTAACTGAGCGACTTTTTCTGAATTCTTCTTCTTCTGAATTTTCTAGTTTATTTAGCCTTGATGAGATTTCGTCAATTGCATTTAACATATTTTGCATCATCTGCATTAAGGCATTGTTATCAGTTTGGTTTTGGGATGGCCCATTATTCTGTTTTTTCGATTTAGTGTGCCGCCCTTTTTCATTATCTTGCAATACGTCTGCATAAGATAAGCCATGGGATACTTTTATCGATGTGAATTTCCTAGGGGTCTTTGGGGCTTCCTTAGGATTTTTTTGAGTTTGCATTGGCATCGTCGCTTGCTTTCTTCTTGCCTGTAGTTATTTTGCTACCAAGCAACAGCGATAACTTGCAGGGTGTGCCTCAAGGCTAGGGTTGCCACCAGTACTTTATTATAAAGTATTGTACGTTATTTCGGGTAATTATACTCTATACTATAAGAGGGCAATAAAGTACCCGAAAATACTTTATTTCGCACGATTTGATTTCTCTGGGAATCATTTTACATAATACTGGCATCGATGTCGACATTGTCATTTACCTGGTTTATAGCACCTACAAAAATAATTTGAATTATGGATCATACAAAATTGTTGGTCGTATAATCGGGGTAATTCGAATTATGGCTTAAACCGAAATCTTTCGGCTTAAGCCAAAGTTATATTGAATGTAATTGTGAGAATTTTCGAAATTAAATTGAGTTAAATCGATTTAGTATTGTTGCTATAAACTTGGTGAATGTCATTGAGAAAACATCTTGTTTGTTTTGTGAAAAGCGGATTAAGTGCAACAAAAATACGGTTTTATAGCTTTATGCTGTTGTAAATCATGGACAGGGACAACGTTAGTAAACAAAGTACTCCATGTACACCTACAAAACGTAATCTTGATAGCGAAACGGATCAAACAGGTGAATATATTACACCGAAAAAATGCGCCAAAAATATTGATACAACGAAACAGAAAACTAAACGATTGCAGAAGTATAGAAGTCAGTGGGAAATCGAACATGGTGAATGGTTAATGAATGATCCACAAAACGAATATAATGGAAAATGCAAATTGTGTGGAATTATATTTACAATTGCTTCAGCTGGAATAGGACAGGTAAGAGGAAAAATCTGTTATGCCTGTGTGTGTGTGTTTGTGTGATTTAAAACGGATATGTGTTTTTTTCATAATAACCATATAAGATTATTTATGGTGAATGGTGGAGCTTGGTGATGGCCTGATGGGTAAGGTGAAGGGATTATTCTTATTATTTTCAGGTTAAACAACACCTGCAAACAAAACAACACAAATCGAAATTAGAAATGAAGAGAACATCTGGACTACTTGAGAAATTTCTTGACTCTTCTTCTGCTTCCACATCGTCTAAAAGTTCATGCTGCAGTGATAAAGAAAATGTTATTGCAGCTGAGCTAGCCTTAACATATCACACTGTAAAACACAATTTGTCCTACACTAGCATGGATTGTATTGTAAAATTGAATAAAATTATTTATGTTAATTCAAATACAGCTACAGGAATTCGTCTAGCCAGAACCAAAATGGAAGCACTAGTTACAGAGGTGTTGGGCCCCTATGCTATACAAAATGTAATAGATGATATAAATACAGAGAATTTATTTTACTGCTTACAAACTGATGCTTCTAACAAAAAAAACATAAAACTGTTTCCATTAGTGATACAATATTTTACGGCCAAAAACGGCATTCAAAATAAGTTATTAGATTTTTATGAAAATAGTAACGAGTCTGCAGATGGCATGTTTGAAGCAATTCAAAAGTCAATGGAACAATACAAATTATCCTTTCATAATGTATCTGGGCTAAGTGCTGACAACACAAATGCAAATTTTGGAATCAACCATTGTTTATTTACAAATATGAGAGATTTGGTACTGTTGGAAAAAGTGACTATCACCTTGCCACAGTAGGACACCATAACTATTGTTTATTACAGCTTTACAACAAACGATGATGAGAAGATGGGAAAAAATCACCAACATGACAATAGATAACATCAACAACAGAAAAAGAACAATAACAACACCAGCCGCAACAACTAACCAGCTGTAAGATTCTTCTATATGGCGATGTACAACATTAATAACTCTCAACATCATTAAGTAAAAATTATTGTTATAACAATATTCAAAATCAAAAATCAGAATTAATATTAATTTAAGATGCAAATGTAAATTTCACTCGAATTCCACTCAATAATCCACTCAAACGAAATTTAAATCTGGCTACACTAAAATCGACCAAACTTACACCGTATACACACACAGCCAACTGTATCCCCACTTCGGTTGTTATCAACAAAACCAGTTTATACCGTTATTTTAAAGATCAAGTGAATAAAAATATTTGCTCGGCTGATTTTCGCTCTCTTGTGATCCAACAGCTCCACAAAGCAGGTAACTTTATCCCATTACTAATTCCACTTCCTATTCATATATTTTAGTTGTGTCTTGTTGAGTCGAGACAAGGCATAACTAGTTATTAATTCAAATCCTATCTTGTATATTGTTATACAAGATATATAATACTTATATATTAGTTATATCTAGAGTCGATACAAGATATAACGACATACTAACCTTGTTTGTATCTTGTTGTATCAATACAAGATATAAACCCGTATTTACTAAATCATAGTAAGACCTTATAGCATTGTATAAGGTGTTACCACTTTAATATTGGTGTATCCTGTAGGGTCGATACAGGATATAACGCCATATTAACTTTGTTTATATCTTGTTGAGTCGATACAAGATATAAACACTCTACTAACTTACAGCAAGACCTTGTAGCATTGTGCAAGGTATTGCTACTTTATCACTAGTTATATCTTGTAGTGTCGATACAAGATATAACTTGTTACTAACTTTGTTTGTATCTTGTTGCGTCGATACAAGATACAAACACTTTACTAACTTACAGCAGTACCTTGTAGCATTGTGCAAATTATTGCTATATAATCACTAGTTGTATCTTGTAGTGTCGATACAAGATATAGCTTGTTACTAACCTTGTTTGTGTCTTGTTGCGTCGATACAAGATACAAACACTTTACTAACTTACAGCAGTACCTTGTATCATTGTGCAAGGGATCGCTACATACTCATTAGTTATATCTTGTAGTGTCGATACAAGATATAACTTGTTACTAACCTCATTTATGATTTATATCTTGTTGCGTCGATACAAGATATAAAGCTTTTTACTAACATATGGTAACATTACATACGGTGTTACTACAATACCAATTATTCACTGCACATTCCTACAAAGTTATCCCTTTCCCTCACGTTAACCTGCTGTTGATAGAATCAGGTGAGTACAAGTTTTTGGTCACTTATTTGTTCTCCTTCATATTAAATTATATTATTTTATTGTGGCATGGTGAAGTTCGAGTGAAATTAAGTGAACTATTCATTAACAAATCCAATTACTTTGTTGCATACTTTACTTGAAATGCGAATGAATTTAATTAAAAGTTAAGCTGTTTATTTTATTACATCTTTATTTTGACGTAAATATTCTCTTGTGTTAATCAATTATATGAAAATAATATATTTGTGAATTAAAAATAAATAAATTGAATTATATTAAAAGAGTCAGCAATTTAAGTTTGTGCTAGTTACATCCTTACCTTTGTTGGCCACTGAGCATTGGGATTGTGGGGCTGCGTGCCGGGAAATAAAAAACAAAGCGAAATAAGTTATCCGAATTTAAAACAGGTACCAGATTTGATTAAAGGAAATTGTCATGCACATATAGTGCATAACTGCGTGAGACATGCCATGAGCTTTTTATGATATGACATAGAAAATGTGATTTTGAAAATTTATGCTCATTTTTTACATTCTGCTGTAAGAAGAGAAGAGTTGAAAATATTTATAGAATCGGTAGATGGAGACTTTCATGAAGTAAAACGCCATGTGGGAACAAGATGGCTCTCTCTTTTGCCCTGCATCGATACATTATTATTAAATTGGTCACCTATTAGAAGTTATTTTGTAAGCTTAAAAAATTGTCCAATGATTTTACAAAATTTATTGATGCTCAACAACATTGACAATGACTTGAATGAAATTTATTTAAATTTTTGTAGCCACATGTTAAATTTATTTAATAAAGCTGTAAAATGTCTAGAAGGAAATTGCATAACAATTTTAGATGTTTATGGGATTATGGATAATCCTAAAAATGGATTAGCACAAAGGAAACAAGATCTCTTCTTTGGCTATGAAACAGGCAAAAAAAATTAAACTGTTGTCTTCACCTGAATTGACTACCAAAATTCACACAAATTTTTTATTATTTATTGACAAAGCCTTAGAGTACCTAAATAAATGGTTTAATTTTAATGACACAAACTACTTATTTACATTTAGCAATATAAATTTAAAAAGCAATGTCGAATTTGATCATTTTGTTAACATAATCGAAAATTTAAATCTGCAAAAACTTAATATAAATATGGATGTTCTTTATGGAGAAATTTCTTTATTAAACAAATTATATAATCAGATATATAGTTCTGAAGGTTTTGAGGAATTATCTACTGCACAAAAATGGCAGCAAGTAATTAATAAGGCTGATGGTAATTTTTCAAATTTGTTTAATAGTCTAAGAGCTGGAGACGAAAAAGTGCTTTCATCTTTGATGTGGACAAACTCGATTGCAACTCATTCTATTACTAAACGGGATTATATGTCCGAGCTCTCCGACACTTTTAGTGGTGCAGGACAAAGTTATGAAGGGTAAAAGAAGTCATCTTCTTACTGAAAAAATGTCATCGATGTTGCGCATGAAAATTTGTAGGATGGAAGACTATAAGCTACTTAATATAAATTCCAAGTCTCCGACAGCTTGGTTGGTGCAAAATGGGTGGCTGACAGGGCTCAAGTTGCCGAAAATGTTTGCAAAAAAAATCATAACGGATGAGCTTTCCATTATCAGAGATGTAATATAATGAAGAAAAATGACATTTCTGGCAATCGTCTGGCCCCTGCGTTCTTATCTGCAATGTCACTAACCATATTTGTGTAGCCATTTTGAATTTCGGTTATATTTCGGCGGCCATTTGGAATTTCGAAAATCGGGCTTTAACATGCATCAAAGGAGACCCCCACGGACCTTCGTGCAAAATTTTGAAGCTCAGCGATGACTGGTAATTTTTTTTTTGCAAACATTTTCGGGAACTTGAGCCCTGTCAGCCACCCATTTTGCACCAACCAAGCTGTCGGAGACTTGGAATTTATATTAAGTAGCTTATAGTCTTCCATCCTACAAATTTTCATGCGCAACATCGATGACATTTTTTCAGTAAGAAGATGACTTCTTTTACCCTTCATAACTTTGTCCTGCACCACTAAAAGTGTCGGAGAGCTCGGACATATAATCCCGTTTAGTAATAGAATGAGTTGCAATCGAGTTTGTCCACATCAAAGATGAAAGCACCTTTTCGTCTCCAGCTCTCCGACTATTAATTTAATTTCATTTTTACTGTCGATTCCCGCCACGTCAGCATTTACAGAGAGAGTTTTTTCTGTAATGAAAAGCAAATGGCGAGACGAAAGAAACAAAGCGTCTCTGAATCTAATAAAAAATGAATTACTTATTTACTTTAACTTAAATATAGACTGTAAAGATGCTGTGCGGCTGTTTAGCAGTGATAATTATTTGTTAAAAGTTGCTAAAAGTAATAAAAAATATGTATTTAAGCAAAATAATAAAGTAAAATAAATCGTACTTTATTTTGACACAATGTACTTTTTTTTCCTACCTTTAATAACCAATGTCCTTTATTTGCACAAAAAAAAGGTGGCAACCCTACTCAAGGCAGTTAGCACACTTAGGTACAATCGATTTGCCCTTGTCACAATTTAATGTTAGGTGAGGACCAGCACATTGGACACATTGAACTCGACGCTGGCAAAACTTTTGCGTATGGCCGAATCTTTGGCATCTTTTACATTGAGGAATCAATTTGTTTTTCGGAGAGCCTCTATTTTGACTCTCATATTCTGAATATATTAAATCGCGTAAATTTTATTAATGTTCTCAGAGTTTTCGAACGTTAGCATGAAAAGTGGAAGGCGAACAATTGTTTCTCCATCTTTTTCTTTATTTTGATTAATTTTATTTGTTACGTCTAATATTTTAAATCCTCTGCTTTGTAGCTCATTTTTTATATCATCAGGCTCGCAAGAGGGGTGTAAGTTCCCAACCATAGGCCTGGTAATCTTATTTTCATAAGAGTGCCATTCTACTTTAGCTTCATTAATAGCTCTAGTCAACTCCCTATATTCTTGTTCCTTGTCAATAATAATTTTGAGTTGCTTATTGTTCATCATATTAACTTTATAGTTTATTTTTATCTCTATCTTTTCCTCTGAGGGCGCAGATTTCATTTTTTAGTTCTCTGCATAAATTTTCGAGTTCATTTATTCTTAGATTTAAGTGACTATTGTCAATTTGTTCACATCTGTTTTTTGCTTTTTCTTTTTTAGCACCGTCATGGGCTTTAGCATGTTGTCTTCTTTAGACTTAATTTCTCTATTTGCAATCTCTTTAGTCACCAATGGAGGTGATCTCAGAACCCTAGGTTTTCTTCTAATAGGGTCTATTAGATTTGCTGTAGATTCAATATGCAATAAGTGGTCTCCCCAGAATCCGTGAGACCAGCCTCGAACGAGGGTGGATTTTCCAGGATGACTGGATTACCACCTGAGGTATTCATTCCATGAGTTTTGTTCATTGCATATTTGTGGATTTTAGTGGACTTTTACCACAAGCATTCCTTACTGCGGGCATTTCTTCCCCCCCCCCCCGGCGGGGAAGGGTAATGCTCAGAAAGAACATTAACGTTGGTCATGGTTTGGTCAAAAGAGCAATGGGTGTCATTCGGAATATTGAGTGGCATGCACTACGTCGTGATCAACTTGAGCCCGGTGAGCTACCACAAGTAGTGTTTGGAGAATTTAATGACAGAACAATACATGGTGTGGGTGTCAAAATTGAGTCAACTACTACGGAATTTGACTCTTTGAGGGGACAAGGAAAAGTAGAGCGTCGTATGCTGCCACTAATTTTCTGCTATTCCGTAACAGTGCTAGTGATGAGCAAACGCAAGAACAAGACAAGACTAATAGCCAGTACTCAGCCAGTGTTGTTCTTGCTCTTGCGAGCACAGCTAAGTCTTGGTATTGTTCTTGTTCTTGCAAACATAGCTAAGTCTTGGTCTTGGCCTTGGCTTTGCTAAATGTGCAAGACCAAGACAACACAAGACAAAACTGCAAGACCAAGGCTATTTTCGCTCATAAAGTATGTATTGTATGTATTTTTATAAATTGGTTATTAAAAACAGAAACGTAGGAATCTTTGTTTTTGTATGGTTTCCTTTTTAAATCCTGAAAGATTTAACAGAAAAAGGACTCATTTCCTAGACACCAGTAATTGAAGGAAAGTAACAGAGCACCCAATTGATTAAAAAAAGACTTGACAGTGTGAAACATCTACGTCAAATTTTGCTTCGAAATGCAGAAATATTGATTGTGAGTCTCGTTGACGCACAATGCATGCAAAGTCATTATGTACTTATGTACAAATGTGGATAATTGCTTTTACAATTATCATACTAAAAAGTAAATATACAATACACACATATATTTATATCAACATCCTAATAAATTTTACATTTTTGAAGTGAAAACTTCTATAGGCACGTTGGGCACTTTTTGGCCTGGGAAAAAAACTAAAAACTCGCGTCACGCGCACTTTTTGTGTGCCATCACGCGCACGTACCATCACGTGAGAAAAATGTTTCCTTTGGGGGTTTTAGTTTTAATTATGTAGTATGAATTATATATTATATATTAAATATTATATATTAAATATTATATATTGAATATTATATATTTAATATTATATATGCATTAAATATTATATATTAAGTATTGTGTATTATGGACTATGTACTGTGTACTACGTACTATGAACTATGTACTAATTATTATGTTCTATGTGCTATGTATTATGAATTATGTAGTATGTACTATGTACTATGTACTATGTACTATGCACTATGTACTATGCACTATGTATTATGTACTCTGTACTACACACTATTTACTATGTACTGTATATTATGCACTATTTACTATGTACTATATACTATATACTATGTATTATGCCCTATGTACTATGTACAATGCATTATGTATTATATACTATGTACTATTTACTATGCACTATGTACTGTATATTATGCACTATTTACTATGTACTATATACTATGTATTATGTACTATGTACTATGTTCTATGTACTATGTACAATGCATTATGTATTATATACTATGTACTATTTACTATGCACTATGTTCTGTATATTATGCTTATTTACTATGTACTATATACTATGTATTATGTACTATGTACAATGTACGATGTACTATGTACTATGTAGTATGTACTATGTACTATGTACTATGTTCTATGTACTATGTACAATACATTATGTATTATATACTCTGTACTATTTACTATGTACTATGTACTGAATATTATGCTTATTTACTATGTACTATATACTATGTATTATGTACTATGTACTATGTACTATGTACTATGTAATACGTACTATGTTCTATGTACTATGTACAATGCATTATGTATTATATACTATGTACTATTTACTATGCACTATGTACTGTATATTATGCACTATTTACTATGTACTATATACTATGTATTATGTACTATGTACTATGTTCTATGTACTATGTACAATGCATTATGTATTATATACTATGTACTATTTACTATGCACTATGTACTGTATATTATGCTTATTTACTATGTACTATATACTATGTATTATGTACTATGTACAATGTACGATGTACTATGTACTATGTACTATGTACTATGTACTATGTTCTATGTACTATGTACAATGCATTATGTATTATATACTCTGTACTATTTACTATGTACTATGTACTGAATATTATGCTTATTTACTATGTACTATATACTATGTATTATGTACTATGTACTATGTTCTATGTACTATGTACAAGGCATTATGTATTATATACTATGTACTATTTACTATGCACTATGTACTGTATATTATGCTTATTTACTATGTACTATATACTATGTATTATGTACTATGTACAATGTACGATGTACTATGTACTATGTACTATGTACTATGTACTATGTACTATGTTCTATGTACTATGTACAATGCATTATGTATTATATACTCTGTACTATTTACTATGCACTATGTACTGTATATTATGCTTATTTACTATGTACTATATACTATGTATTGTGTACTATGTACTATGTACTATGTTCTGTGTACTATGTATAATGCATTATGTATTATATACTATGTACCATTTACTATGTACTATGTACTATTTACAATGTATGCACTATGTACTATGGCCATAGAAATCCACACATTTGAAAATTAGTATGTCGGTATAAAGTTTAATCGTGCATTTCCGAAGCTTGGTTTAGCCTTCCACGCGACTCATCGGATACCAAAAATGTATGTACATCGTTCATTATATTTATAGGAAGTGAGTAACTACTTTTGACTGCATTAAATTAGTTATCCTAAATTGATGTTAAAATGTCTGTATCCGTCAATCTTTCTCATGTAAGTATAGTTATAATAAATATAAAAATATAGGTATACATTATGTATATATATATATATATATATATATATATATATATATATATATATATATATATATATATATATATATATATATATATATATATATATATATATATATATATATATATATATATATATATATATATATATATATATATATATATATATATATATATATATATATATATATATATATATATATATATATATATACTAGTTGGACCCGGCATAAAACCTTTTTGCCCGCAATAGTTGGCCAGCATATCTGTTTCAGTTATTTAGAGTTCAATGGCAATTGTGATGGAATTATAAATTAAATTTGTGAAATGTTAGAAGGAAAAGTAATTTTCGTGAAAGGTAATTTTTTTTTAATGTACAAAAAATAAATATTTATATTTATTTTTAATCTTAATATCAACAGGAATAAACTTTTTATCTTAATGCTATTTGATGAACAATATTTTTAGTTAATCCCTGAGGGGTAAAAACGAACAAACCTGATGGTTTGCCAACCCTTGAACACGCAACATATAATTGGCCATGTGAAAAGCACGGATTTTCTAGATCCAACCCACAAATTGACATTGTTTGGCCTTGTGACTTATTAATAGTCATTGCGAATGCCAAGCGAATTGGGAATTGCAGGCGTTTGAATGGAATGGGCGAGTCTGATGGGATCATTGGGATCCGTGGTAGAAGAACAACTTCACCTTGAAACTTGCCGTTTAAAATGGTAGTTTCAAGAACATTACTCATGATTTTTTATGATCAATCGCGTGCCATTGCATAGCTTTGGTGCATTCAAATTTCAAAGTAAAATTATTGGTGAACCAATTTTCAATCGCAAGTTATGTGGTGGCATTCCAGGTAAATCCAATGAATTCAAGAATTCAACAGGGTATTTAACAATTTCTTCAGGATCGACAACAGTATCGATCGATTTGAATGATATTTCATTTTCAAAATTAATTGCGTCGACATCTATATTTTTTGCGGCTAAAATAGTTCGGTCACGTAGCCACGCATGATTAGTGTAATTAGCTTGTAAATCTGGAAATATACTTTCGATCAAACTATCTTTAGTATCGACCATGTTGCAAAAATTTTCTGGGAGTCTGATGTATTGTGTATTTTCATGCAATTGTATGGTGCCGTTGCCAATGTTGAGCAATTGTTCTGAGAATGCCAATGCCAATGGATCATTTTGAAGTTGAACACGCATATTTATGGTAAGACATAATTTCCTGGCACTTCGCCATAGGTATGATTCTTTTAAACATGCGTTAATTTCGTCCGCATATGTAGCACGTGGAATTACCGGCAATGTCTGTCTGAAATCACCGGACAGCAACAGTAGAGCACCACCGAAAAGTCTGGTATTATTATTGAGATCTTTCAGCGTTCTATCGAGGGCTTCAAGTGAATGCTTGTGGGCCATAGTGCATTCATCCCAGATAATAATTTTGCATTTTTTCAAAACTTCAGCCATGCCTGAATGCTTCTTTATGTTACACATTGCGTCTGGATTTGTGTGAATGTTCAATGGCAACTTGAGTGCTGAATGCGCAGTCCTCCCACCATCAAGCAAGGTAGCTGCAATGCCTGATGAAGCAATTGCCAACGCAATATGACTTTGTGATCGAATGCGCGCAAGTATCAGTGAGATGAGGAATGTTTTGCCAGTGCCACCTGGTGCGTCCAAAAAAAAGAATCGTGTAGAATGTCCTCACTCATCGAATCTTTATATTTATCCCAGAGAGCAGAAGCCTTAGACGGAAAACATGTCGTCAATAATATAGCGAATAATTGACGAATTTGATGAGGAAAGGAACTCAGTACTGCATCTGCAAGTGTGAGATCCCAATGGTTATCATCTTCCAGTAAATGCAATTCGCGACACGCATTGAAGTACGTGTCGTACAAAATACCATTGACTGTTCGCAAATATTGAAAGGATGTCGGTCCAGGAACGTTAACCAACAACAAACGCAAAAAAAAACATTCGCGTTGCTTTGGATGGACTGTATATAATCGGCCTAAAGTATTTGCCATAAATATGTCGACGTATCCTTCGACTGGAACGCCTCGCTTTCGTGGTTGCCAATTTTTTGACTGTTTGTTCCATGTGAAAAATCGTGGCACATCAGTATACATTAATGTCTTTGCGAATTGACCCAAAATATCTAGTCGGCTGCATAGATTGAAAAACTCCTTATAAAAAAAATTTACTCCAGATAACAACAGGTTGTATATGCTAATTTTACAAAGTGGCCGACTGTTGATAGTTTTTGGTCAGACAAACCAAAAATTGTAGTTTTCGGGTGGTTGGAAATAATAACGGTTTATCTGCTGTGGTCCTTTTATTTTTTTGTTTAGATCTGTACATGTCATCCAGTGTTATTGAAACGCTTCAACCTATTTTCATGAATAAGGTATCAGGGTACGCAGAATACTCCCACCTATCTAAAATTGTAAAAGTGACGGTTCGGCTGCACCAACTTCCAGATTTAAATGGCTCGCCTCAATACAGGGGTTGTTTTAAAAAGAAATATAAGTAAAACCCAAAGGAACTACGGAAAAATCTAAATAAATTTCACTGCGAATTAGTTTTAATAGCTTCATGGCCTACCTATATACTGTTTGACAGCTGCGTAAATGTGAAATTGTCATTAAATTGGGGTTTTTGAAAAATGTCCGATTCAATTTAATGACAATTTCACATTTACGAAGCTGTCAAACAGTATATAGGTAGGCCATGAAGCTAGAAAGTAATCTCAAGTGAGAAATCCCAAAATTACCAATTTTTTGGATTTTTCAGGTGTTCCGTTTAGGTATCGGTTCAAATTGTGATTCTAAACCATTCTCGAATCAACTTAAATACACACAGAAAATTACATAAAGATCAGTCCAGCCGTTTAGAAGGAGTTCAGTAACATACACACGGACAGAAGAAATTTATATATATAGATATATATATATATATATATATATATATATATATATATATATATATATATATATATATATATATATATATATATATATATATATATATATATATATATATATATATATATGTATATATATATATATAAATAAAATTTATTGATCCTTATCCTATTGTAATATTAAAATTGATTTGGAAATATCGACTGGCCGGCCATAGAAGTTTTCACTTCCAACGTGTGGTCCTACGCACACTCATATTTTTTGTTTTTAAAAGAATAAATTTAGGTGAAAATTTTGCTACATTCTCGCTAAAGTCTTGCTGTTTGTTGAATGAGCACTGATGGTAATTAAGTTTCTTTAATTTTATGCCGGAGCTGTGGAAAGGCAACGGGCTTTTATACACCAAACTAATTCTTGAGCTTATTAATGATTGGAATTTATTAACTTTTTTCTAGAACAAAAACTAACTTACACCTTTATAAGTTACTAGCTGGGACCCGGTGCGCCTATGCTGCTCCCAAAGCCAATAGTAGTAATCAGGTGATTTGGCAAAATTCTTCCGCCATATTGGTCCCACAATTTTGAATAAGTTTTGATCATAAATTCGTTATTTACTACCTTAAAAACTCCCATATACCGATTTTAATTGGAATCGGAATACAATTCGCAAACTCGCCGGCCATATTGGTGAGGCCATTTTGAATTTAAATTTTGATCATAAAGTCGTTATTTGCTACCTTAAAAAACCTCAGATACAGATTTTCATTGGAATCGGAACACAATTAGCAAATTCGTCGGCCATTTTGAATTTATAAGTTTTGACCACAAATTCGTTATTTGCGACCTTAAAAACTCCTAGATACCCACTTTCATTGAAATCGGAATAAAATTGGCAAATTCAACCATATTTCTGCGGCAATTTTGAATTTCGGTCATAATTCGGCGGCCATTTTGAATTTCGAAAATCGGGCTTCGAGGTGTATCATAGGAGACCTCCAGGGAACTTCATGCAAAAATTCAAAGCTCTGCGATGATTTCCAACGAAGCTCTCCATGACAGCGCCATCTAGGAGTGGCTTTAGAAAGTAATAAAATAGCCTATGTTCTAAGTTTGAATGTAAATAGCACATGGTTAAAATTTCATTAAGATCGGTAGCACGTTGTAGGAGCCTATAGCGATCATACATACACACATTCATTTTTATATATATATACTAGCTGGGACCTGGTTGAATTTGGAATGACTCCACACAGAGCTAATAATATTCTACTTGTCATACCCTTTCATTTAATACCCATACCGAATGGCTTGCAAAGAAAAAGGTAAACCACCATTTTGCGTTGGCCGCCATTTTGAATTTGGATTACGCCACAGAGCTAATAATATTGTACTGTTCATACCCTTTCATTTGATACCCATACCGAATGGCTTGCAAAGAAAAAGGTAATCCGCCATTTTGTGTTGGCCGCCATTTTAAATTTGGACCGATCGATCTGAAACTTTGGGAATCGTATTTTTTTCGGATAAAACCAAAATAATATAGATCTGAGCTCTTTAGCAGTAATTCGAAGAGTAGAGGAGAGGAGGGTATTATGGAATAGTCGGAGAATATGGAATATCGAGGTTTCGGCTGTGTTTGTTGCGCTGCTCTTGTTCAGTCATTAAAAATAAGGTACCTAAAAAGAAGAAAAAAGGGAAAAAATTAAACAGTACAAATTTTAACAAACAATTTTACTCAAACATAAAAAAACCTAAATAATAAAGAAAAAAAAGGACAACAGATTAAAAAACATACAATAGCTACTTATAAATAAAATAAAATAATTAGTTACAATAATATGAACCACAATTACATAAATAAAATTATATATATATATAATGAATTACAATGTACAAAAAGAACTATAAGTAAATAATACAATAAATAATAAAAACTACATGCTAAATAAATTCTAAAATTAAATAAAGTGTGGAATCTGGAAAAGAAAAATACATTAATGAACTGCCAAAATTTGAATTACGATACACCTACTCACCTGTTTCACATACTATATTAATTTCAAAACATAAAAAATAATGAATTATTATATTAAGTTAAGTTAAACAATTATAAATTACCTGAAATTAAACAAATATAAACATAAACTAATCTTTTTGTTAGACACAATCCCTTTGGCAATAGGAATTCAACGGCCAACAAAATTTACACATAAAAACAACAACAACAAATGTCAAGAAATGAAAATGAACAAAAAAGGCACAATACATAAACAAACCATATTACATGCAACATATAAGAAAAATGAAGAACAAGGAACACATACTCCACCTTATGTTGCACATAGCAATGCAAAACATAGGTAAAATGTATGTTGCAAAAACATAAACAAACATAACCCAATTTTTTTTACTTTCGCAAAACAACAAAAAAACAACATAAAATCGCACATAATTTTTACACAAACAATTAGCACAAACACTGGTTCACTACCACGTCACGAAACATGTCCCTGAGTACAAAGAAATCAGGTGAATTCCACGAAATTAGCGATCGCGATTCCGCGAAGTTTCGATTTCGCATAAACGTCAAACTTCATGGATTGATATGTTGTTGTATATCAAACCAATGTAAAATTTGAGGTAGAACATAATGGTGGTGCCGAAATGGCAAAAACTTTAACAAATAAAAAATTATTTAAATTAATTAACTTTTCCATAAAGATACGGAAGAGAGAGCGAGAATAAAAAGGAGCCAGAAGTGAGGGAGAAAAGAATATTTTCGAAAAAAATGGACGATGCAATTTCCGCATAGCCATTGTGTACTAAAAGGGAATTTTTGTACTAAAAAACAAAATAAATAAAATGGAAAATGTAGATAAATTTGAAATTATTGACGAAAATAGAAGGAAAAATTAAGATTGAATTGTTAAAGAACAAATCTGCCAGTAGAAGGCGCACAATAACTACTCATGTAAAAACGCATCAAAGGGTGTCACATGACAAGTGCAGTACTTCCGCTGACAGGGCTATATAAACAGCACATCAGCAAGGCTCAGTCTCTCTCTTGTTCCAGCAGTTCAGACACACGGATCATGGTATGCATTTATTGCCAACTTGATCTCACGTGCTTACAAACAGATAGTAGGAAAACACAACATGCCAATTAGGCCATGAGTGTTTTTATGCATCTGCCTTAGATACTTGCATTATTGCAAGCACTTAAACAGATAGTAATAAAGCACAACATGCCGATTGTGACATGAGTGTTTTTTTAAACATCTGCAACATAATTTTTTTTACTTTCGCATACGTTTTGGTTGCTGACCGATTGTGTAGATGTCATTTTTATCCATTTCGGACCATTTTACACTCCAAGGACGTGAGATCATACGGAGCACATTCATATTTATTAACTTCCCAGTAGGAAGTTATTCTAATCGGTCCGAAAATCGGATTCGAAATTTTCAATGTATTTACACGTTTCAAGGTCCCAATAGCATTTTAAGCAAAAATTTGAGAAGAAATATGTGTGTGTGTGTGCGTACGTATGTGGTCATTTTTTCCTGCACGATTTCGCGCGAACCGAAAAAGATATCGACTTCGTTCAGATGCCGTTCGAAGCGTGTTCAAGGGACATGATCTGAAAAGATTTTCATAAAAATTGGTCGAGCCGTTTTTTTGTTTGAACGACTTAAGTGATTTTTGTACCAGCACGATTTCGCGCGAACCAAAAAAGATATCGACTTCGTTAAGGTGCCGTTCGAAGCGTATTAAAGGACATATGAATTGAAAAGATTTTCATAAAAATCGGTCGAGCCGTTTTTTTTGTTTGAACGACTTAAGTGATTTTTGTACCGGCACGATTTCGCGAGAACCAAAAAAGATTTCGACTTCGTTAAGGTGCCGTTCGAAGCGTATTAAAGGACATATGAATTGAAAAGATTTTCATAAAAATCGGTCGAGCCGTTTTTTTTGTTTGAACGACTTAAGTGATTTTTGTACCGGCACGATTTCGCGAGAACCAAAAAAGATACCGACTTCGTTAAGATGCCGTTCAAATCGTGTTAAAGGAAGTATGATCTGAAAAGATTTTCATAAAAATCGTTCGAGTCGTTTTTTTGTTTGAACGAATACTGCGAAGTTAATCTTGTGGACCGAAAGGGTCAAAAGCCACATCCCAACTAGTTTTATTTTATTTTCATTTACATATATTTACGTTTTTCCCATTGCATTGTTTGTACCATTTTTTAACACATTTTTTTGAAATAAAAACAAGCTTGAATTACCAACCGACACGTGTTATTATTTTACTACCCATCCAAAGTGGAAGATTTTTATTTTCTGTGATTGAAAAGGTGGGTATTACTTGTGAACCGTTAATTGTTTCTGTTTGAACAATTAAAGGTTCGTGATTAATCATTTGGAGGTTCCACCGAGATAAACGTGCACGGCGTACTCAAGCTTGTTTTTAGTTCATTTCGGGTACTAATATTTTACGTGCCGGTAAAAATGACGTCGCTCAAGCAATTATGCAATGACCAGCGAAAGCTACAAGCCGATATGGATAACTTCATCGAAAATTGCAAAAAGACGGCCTTAGTAAAAAGAACGCAGGGATTTTATGAAACCAGAATCACGGGACTAGACAAGATTTGGGTCCAGTTTCAAAAAAATGATATAGCGATTCACGATGTACTAGTAGAAGATCCTAAAGCAGATACCGGGGAATACTTAGAGTTCGATATGTATAACAAAGTAGAAATTAAATACTACGAATGTATGGGAGAATTGGTGGATGGGCTTAAGCGACAAACTCTAAGTAACACATCACCACCACCTGTCACACCAACTGTAGTCGCAACGACGTCACAACAGGAAATCCAACTGCCTAGGATAAGCCTTCCCAAATATAATGGCAACTATGATTTATGGCGATCTTTTCACGACATATTCGTGTCCCTAGTCCATCATAATCGCAAATTGCAACCTGTGCAGAAGTTGCACTACCTCAAGGAATGCCTGACTGGCGATGCTGACGCCCTTATACGACATGTGCCAATCACAAATGATGCTTATGAACCAGCTTGGGCCAAATTACGAGAGCGGTATGAAAACAAAAGGATTCTTGTCAACCACCAACTGAAAACGTTTTTGAATATGCCTAAAATAGCGACGGAAACTGCAAACGGACTTAAGGTATTTATCGACACCACTGCGGAATGTTTGCAACAGCTTAAGAGCTTAGAGGTGAACACAACTTCCTGGGACGCCATATTAATATACATCTTGGTACAAAAGATACCTTTTGCCACTTTAAAACTATGGGAAGAAGAACTAGGACCAACACAAACATTACCGAGTCTCGCAACCTTCAGGAAATTTCTCGATACCTCTATTGCAGATACTATTACTTCCAAGCCACCACAGCACGTGAAGCCAGTAGCTCCGCAAAGGATGTTACATGCACATCATGCTAGAAAAGCAAACTGCTGCCCAGCATGCCAAGCCAAGCACTTCGTGGCCACCTGTAAGAAGTATCATGCCATGAACCCTGAAGCAAGACGGAGGGTCTTGCAAACAAATGGACATTGCTTAAATTGTCTTGCAAGCCATCATAGCAAGATGTTAAACAAGAGAGCCCTGGATCAACATTATCCAAGGAGAACTATTTACAAGGAGAAACCATACCAAGCCATTCTCCGACATTACACATTACTACTAGCAGAGAGATCCCTAGATCAACATTATCCAAGGAAGACTCTTCACCTGGAGAAATCATACCAAGTCATTCCCCGTCATTGCATGCAATTATGAAACTAGAGAAACCTGAATCACTAGAATTCAAGGAAGATAATTTACAAGGAGATATTGCACCCAGCCATTCTACTATCCACAACGGGGTACAATCCTCCAACACTACCTCCAAAAACAAGATACAAAGTTTTTTAGCGATGAAGAACCATCGCGCCCTACTAGCTACCGCATCGGTAGTTGTACGTGCGAATAAGGGCAAGGAGGAAATTTTACGATGCATCGTTGACCCTGGCTCAGAGTCATCGTTTATTACTACAGCTGCATGCAAGCGATTAGGTGCACAAACCAAAAATACAAATCTACAAATTACAGGCGTGAACAGGAGTCAAGCAGGCACTGCAGAAAAACAGGTCAGGCTCACGTTGACGGCACGGACTGCAACCCCAATACCAATCGTAGATGACTTCTTGGTGATCGACAACATCACCGACCCGTGGCCTACAAGAACATTTCAAAAACCGAAGTGGGAACACATACAGGATCTCCAACTGGCAGACCCAACCTTTTGGAAAACCGGAGGAATCGACATGTTGCTTGGAGCAAGAATCTATGCAACAATCTTACGAGACGGCATAAGACGTGGAGCTAATACAGATCCAGTCGCTATAAATACGGTGTTTGGATGGATCATACTTGGACCAATATCTACTATGTTTTGCAACCAAATTACAACATGCACCGCCACCACACATGATCTCCGACTAGAAGATCAAATCAAACGTTTTTGGGAAATAGAAGAAATACCCACAACTCCATTGCTTACTGAGGATGACAAATTATGCCAACAAATTTTCGAAACTACTCACGTGCGACTTCCCAATGGGAAATATCAAGTCAATCTTCCATTTGCGGACAATAGGCTTCCGATACTAGGAAATTCAAGAACCCAAGCATTAAAACGATATACAACACTTCAACACCAGGTTACCAAAAGACCCCAATTAGGGGAAGATTACAAGGCATGTTTGAATGAATATATAGAACTAGGACACATGGTTCCGGTAAATCCTCCTAAAGACGATGAAGCCCATTATTATATACCACACCACGCAGTCTTTAAAGATAGCACAACAACGAAATTGAGAGTCGTCTTTGATGCTTCTGCTAAGGCTAGTAATGGAAAATCACTAAATGAGCAACTTTTAACTGGGCCAACATTACAGCCTAAACTCTATGCGACACTACTTAATTGGCGAAAGTTTAAAATAGCCATGAATGCTGACATTGAGAAAATGTATAGAATGATCGAAGTTCATCCAGATCATCAAACATATCAGCGGATTTTGTGGCAACATCCTGAAACAAAACTGCAGCAAGATTATAAATTAAAGACTGTGACCTTTGGCACAGCATGCGCTCCGTTCTTAGCCATCCGCACTCTACAGCAGCTAGCAGAGGACGAGAAGGGAACCTGGCCCATAGCGTCCGAAGCAATCTATAATAATTTTTACGTGGATGATTTGCTCACTGGAGCAGATAACATTCAGGAGGCTAAAATACTGCAAACCGAGTTACTCAACATCACACATGCGGGAGGATTTAAGCTAAGAAAATGGGCCAGCAACGAGCCAGCGCTACTAACTACTATACCCTTGGAGGATAGGGAACTGAAAACTACGTTAACACTCACCAAGGACGAGTCAGTCAAAACATTAGGTATTGTTAAATCCCATTTAATTTAATCTAATTTAATTTCTAAGAACTAGAATTAATTTATAAGTCATGCAAATTTTCATTTTCCCACATTCAATTTTTATTATCAAAATAAATTTTTCACACAGATCACATTACATCCACCAGCCCATGCACCTGTTTCTTGGCGCAAAACGCTGATTTAGCGTCTAGCCCTTTGCACCAAGAAAGCAAGGTCAAGGTGCATGTGCACTCAATTCATTTTTCACTTTTATCAGCAATTTAAGTTAGTTTTTTAAGTTAAGTTTTGTTGACATGCTTGCAATTAGGTTTAAATAAATGCAGTCTTAATTCAGACATCTTCAAGTCAAGTCAGTCGTTTTTATTTCAGCATTAATAACTTTTTCAGCCAGAATCGTTGCACAGGTAATGAACCTGGGAAACATATCACATAAAAAACAGTCGTCAACTTATTGTTCAGGTACTGTACCTGAATAATAGATAAACAATATTGTGATACAATCTATGTTATTGCACAGATATAGGATCTGGGTAATAGCATAGATATTCCGTCAAGTATAGGAATTTGGCGCAAACATTTTGGTGACCCCGATCGCCTAAGATCACGTAGCAGAAACTTTTCAAGAGAAAAAAGTTTTTCCTAGCATCATGGAAGATCTGACTGCTAAACAAAGCGCTATAGGAACCGAGATCGACAAATTGTATATAAATTTTAATAAGGATTCGTCTATCAGGAAGACCACAGAATATATAGAGACTCGACTCCATCGCTTAGAGGAGCTATGGGCTAAATTTGAATCTAACCATCGGCAACTTATGCCGCTGGCCTCCACCGACGCCGACCATCCCTATTTCGAAAACCAATTTTTCGAAGAGATCGCCAAGGTCTATCAGAAACTGAAGGCCACATTACTTCAGTTACACCAGGAAATGCAAACAAGCACCAAAGATGGACAACCAGGCCCCAGCACATCTCAACAAGTGGCTGAACCAATTAAAACAGGGCCGCCACAAGCCCATGATTTCCAACTTTCGCCCAAGGAAGAGGAAGATATTTTATTGAAACTTGTGAAGCGACAGAGGGCTTTATTCAAGACCATCACTCACATCCTACAAGAGGTGGAGAAAAAACTGGTAGACACCAGCTCAAGGGCCTTTTACCAGGTCAAGTTAGATTTGGTGCGTCAATACGAGAAAGAATGCAGACAGAATAACCAACTCATATGGGAAGTTGCAGACGTTGAAATTCCACATGGGTATGAGCTGAGTTATTACCACACCATACTAGACTGGATACAGGATACAGTCATAACTTTGCAAGGAGGATTGGATGAACATGGGTCCGAATCTCACCATAAACCGACTTCCACCCAATTTAAACTACCAAAAATAGTTCTGCCAACCTTTGATGGGAGCTATTTACGGTGGATCCAGTTTCGAGAACTGTATGGGCAGCTAATCCATACACAGCCGCTCAGTAATGCACAGAAAATGTTTTATTTAATTACCAATCTCACTGGAGAAGCGCGCTCATTAATCCAACATCTTCCAGTCTCAGGAGAAAACTACATGTCGGCTTGGGACATCTTATGCAGTCGATACGACAACAAGCGTCTGTTGGTTACAGCGCTGCTAAACAAATTTCTGGCGCTTCCATCGATTTCATTTGAATCCAGTGCAGCGTTAAAAAATCTACATGATAGCACCAAGGAATGCGTACATGGCCTCAAGAATCTGGGTCTACCAGTGGATTCCTGGGACGCTATGCTGGTCCACATATTGACGAAGAAGTTCGACAAAACCACCCAGGCATTGTATGAGCAATCCCTCACCCATCCGAAGGAATTGAACTCATTGAAAGCAGTCCTGGAGTTTCTAGAAGCACGATTCCAGTCCTTAGAAGTGCTAGGGGGAAAAACCAGTCTTTCCACCAAGGAGAGAACATACAGGACAACCACATTAGCAGCAGTAGCAGGATCTGGAAGTCAGTGCAGGCTTTGCAAACAAATCCACCACATCTATGCTTGCCCCACGTTTCTAAAGAAGAACCCCGGTGAACGCTGTGCCTGGGTAAAGAAAAATAACTTATGTCTAAATTGCATGCGGGAAGGGCACGCGGCCAGCAGCTGCAGCTTAAGATCATGTACCAAATGCAGCGAAAAGCACAATACATTGCTACATCCTGACGGTTCGAAGTCAACCACAAGACCGAAACCACAAGCAACCCCAGTCACCGCAAAACAACAATCATACTTATCGAAGGTCCCGAACGTCCCATCGGAATCAACCACATTAGCAGTACAAACATTGAGACAACGAGAAGGTTACGTCATTTTGGCCACTGCCAATCTAATAGTAAAAGGCAGGAATGGCGCCGAAGTCAGCTGCAGAGCAGTTTTAGATTCAGGATCCCAACTTAGCTTCGTCACCGAAAAGTTCGTAAAGAAGCTGCAATTAGACGAGCTGTCGAGGCCAGTCAGCATTCTAGGGATATTACCTGGAGTAGGCAGGTCCGAACGTAGTATCTCCTGTGTCATTAAATCCAGAATAAATGGGTTCTCAGCAGTCGTGGAGGCAAACATATTGCCGCAAATAACATCATTGCAACCAGCTATACCACTTAATTCAACCAATTGGCCGATTCCGAAGAACATCAAACTCGCAGATCCAGAATTTTTCAAACCAAAACAAATTGACCTGCTCTTAGGAGCGGAGATATGCTATCACCTCTTGACAGTCGGTCAAATCACTATGAGCAAGGAGTTGCCCATACTGCAGAATACTGGGCTGGATTGTTGCCGGAAAACTTCACAACATGAACTCATCAGGTGATCTTGTCTGCGGCATCTGTACCGAGGATGAGGACAAGCTCAAGGAACAAGTGGAAAAATTCTGGAGTTTAGAGGACACTCAGCCCACTACTAGCGTCATACCCCTAAGCGCAGCAGAGCGACGATGCGAATCATACTTTAACCAAACTACCAAAAGAAATGACATGGGACGCTTCGTGATCAGTTTGCCATTCTCAGAGCATCCTTCCGCGTTAGGAGAATCAAAGGAAATGGCGCTCGCCAGGTTACGCGCCATCGAACGAAAATTTCGAAGCCAACCCGAACTTAAAAATCAGTATGTCGAATTCATGAGAGAATATCGGGATCATGGACACATGGAAGAAGTCATCATGCCAGAAGGACAACCACATTATTTTTTGCCCCACCATTGCGTTTTGAAACCGGAAAGCACCACTACAAAACTACGAGTGGTCTTTGATGCCTCTGCACGGACATCGTCTGGGAAATCGTTGAATCAAGTGTTACATACTGGACCCAAAATTCAAAATGAGCTCTTCTCCGTTCTACTACGTTTTCGACTACCGCGGTTCGTTTTCACTGCCGATATTGAAAAAATGTATCGACAGATACTAGTTGAACCTACTGACAGGAAATACCAACTCATCTTGTGGCGAGAGAACGAGAATGAGCGTGTCCGATGCTACCAACTCGCAACGGTCACATATGGAGTAACAACTGCACCATACCTAGCCATTAAGTGTTTACGACGTTTAGCACTACATGGCAGAGAGCAATTTCCACTTGGGACAGAAAGCCTTAATGAAGACTTTTACGTAGACGACGCAATGGTAGGAGCAGATAGCCTAGCTGAAGCGTTGGAAAAACAGAAGCAATTGGACAAACTATTGCGGTCGGCAGGCTTCAAACTACGAAAGTGGTGCGCCAATCATCCCCAATTACTGGCCGGTATCCCAGCCGAAGACAGAGTTTCTCATCTTGAGTTTCACGACGATAATGAGTGTCAAGTCAAAACCCTCGGCATGACATGGTTACCCAAGACAGACGAGTTCCAGATCACAACTAGGCAATCCACGGATGATAAGGCTGTCACTAAAAGGCGAGTCCTCTCAGACATCGCCCACTTGTTCGACCCGCTGGGATTGATGAGTCCTGTCGTGGTTAGTGCAAAAATATTCATGCAAACTCTGTGGTCATTAAAACTTGACTGGGACGCAGCAGTTCCGATGAATCTTCATACACAATGGAATCACTTCCGAACAAATCTACAGGAATTAGATAGGATTAGAGTTCCAAGACGGTGGTCAGTCATCAGCGGAATAGGGGGAATAACATGTAGCATAACATGCACGTGCCGTAACTATTCCGGACTGGTTGAAGTGCGATCATAACCTCCTAGCGGTGGCCACTGGTAACTATCCTATGAGAGAGGATAGGCTAACATGATCGGGCTAGTCCCTTCCAAGTAAGGTTGGCGTGAGGCTAATAACCTCACCCGTAAAAAACAAACATTACGGAACGAGCAACATGCCTCGGATACTGGAAAAAACGACGACGACCACGGCAACGAAAAAGGCAAAATGATTTAAGAATTTTCTCATGGAACGTACGAACTCTGTACAAAACTCGAGCTACACAACACCTGGCCGATACCCTGTCAACATATAAAGCTGACATTACCGCCATTCAGGAGATGCGATGGACAGGGAATGGTGTTTTGCAAAAACCTGATTATGACGTATATTACAGCTGTCATACGAAACACCATGTGCTCGGGGTAGGTTTTATGGTCAGCAAAAGGATGAAGCCTACCATTATCGGCTTTAAAGCAATAAACGAAAGGCTATGTACCCTTCGTGTGCGAGGCAAATTTAAGAACATCAGCCTCATAAACGTTCACGCACCTACAGAAGAGTCCCCGGACGATGAAAAAGAAGAATTCTTCGAAGTAGTTGAACGGGAACTTAATGCCTGCCCCAGATATGATGTAAAAATCATATTGGGAGACCTGAACGCCAAAGTAGGCCGGGAGCCCGTATACAGGCAATATGTCGGCATCCACAGCTTGCATGAGAACACTAATGACAATGGGCAGCGAGTTATAGAGATGGCAGCAAGTAAGAACTTGGTCGTTGCAAGTACCAGATTTGCGCGTAAAGATATCCATAAAGCCACCTGGATATCTCCTGATGGGGCAACTCGCAATCAAATAGACCATGTGTTGATAGACCGCCGCCACCTTTCGGGTCTGATGACGGTACGAACGTACCGAGGTGCCAACTTCGACTCAGATCACTATCTTGTTGGTATGGTGCTCCGAGAGCGCATTACAACGCTGAAAAGCTTTGTATCCGCTGATCAGGCTCGAATCAACACAGCTGCACTCCGCAACGAAATGGCCAGAAACAGCTACGGTCAGGCGTTAGAACTCGCACTCAGAAGAGCAAGTCCTGGGGATGAGATGCCGGGCGTCGACGAGAGCTGGACCCGCCTTAAAAATACTGTCATTAGTACTGCTGATTCCATCTTAGGCAGAAGTCGTAGAGATCGGAGCGACTGGTTCGATAATGAATGCAAGCTGGCAACTGAACGTACGAATGCTGCGTATCGAGCAATGCAGCAGTCTCAGAGAACACGAGCACGCGAAGAGAAATATAAAGAGCTCAGAAAAGAAGAAAAGAGAATTCACAAACGAAAAAAGGAAGCCTGGGAGAAAAATCTCGTTTGTGAACTAGAACGCTACAGAGAGCGACGGCCGCACCAGGCGCGGGAGTTCTACCGAAGAGTACGCGGTATGACGCAATTCACACCTCGTTGCACATACTGCAAGGACAAAGAAGGGAATCTGATCACCGATCCTCAAGGCATCTTGGAGCGATGGGAAGAGCACTTTCATGAATTGCTAAATGTCGAGCTAACGGAGGATTTGGAGGCTCCACCAATATCTGACGATAATGCTATGCTGTCACCACCAAGCTTAGCAGAAGTTAGCAGTGCCATCACCAGGCTCAAAAACAACAAGGCCTCGGGTGCAAACGGCATCCCTGCGGAGCTGGTTAAATATGGAGGGCCTACATTACACCAAGCGATTCATGAATTAATTGTGCAAGTATGGGAGCAGGAAGCGATGCCAGAAGACTGGAGAAAAGGCATCCTCTGCCCGGTACATAAAAAAGGAGATATCACAACGTGCAGCAATTATCGTGGTATAACGTTGTTGAGTACCGCGTATAAGATATTCTCCGCCATCCTACAAAACAGGATGGCCCCATACGCTAGAAACATCATAGGCCAATACCAGTGTGGCTTCAGCCCAGGCAAATCAACAACCGATCAGATTTTCACTTTGAGGCAGGCTATGGAAAAATGTCTAGAGTTTCAAAACTCAATCCAACACCTCTTCATAGACTTTAAAGCCGCCTATGATAGCATAGCCAGAGTAGAACTCTACAAAGCCATGAGAGAATTCGGCATTCCCAATAAGCTGACAAGACTATGTAGGTTGACCATGACCAATGTGACAAGCCAAGTAAAGGTATCCGGAATACTGTCCAGACCAATCAACATCTATAATGGACTCCGACAAGGGGACGGTCTGGCCTGCCTCCTTTTCAACCTGGCGTTGGAGAAAGTGATCCGAGATTCGGGCGTGACATCAAGGGGCACAATCCCCCACAAGTCCACCCAATTACTGGCTTACGCAGACGACATTGACATCATTGGAAGAACATCAACAGCTGTACAAGAAGCTTTCATCCAGATTGAGCGGGCGGCAGGAAATCTAGGACTGCACATCAACGAAAGCAAAACAAAGTACATGGTGGCCTCGTCTGCAAGAACACCTAACATTGGTCCCACAATCAAGGTAGAGGAACACGAGTTTGATGTGGTAAAATCATTTACCTACCTTGGGTCAATAGTAGCAGCCGACAATAGCATGGAACCTGAAATACGCGTACGACTGCTAAAAGCCAACAAAGCCTACTATAGCCTGTCAAGGCTCTTCAAATCCAAGCATCTAACCATAACGTCTAAACTTTTACTATATAAGACGATGGTCTTGCCGGTCCTCACATATGCATCCGAAACGTGGGTGCTTAGCAAAAAGCACTCTAACCTCTTGGCGGTGTTCGAGAAGAAAATACTTCGGAGGATTGTTGGCCCCGTATGTGAGGAAGGACGATTCCGGAGACTCTACAATGACGAGATCTACGAGCGCTATCGCGACATAGATGTTATAAGGAAAATAAAGCTCGGTAGACTCCGGTGGGCAGGACATCTAGCTCGTATGAGTGAAGATGAGCCTGCTCGGAAAGTTCTCTGCGGTAAGACTTATGGGGTGCGACAGCGAGGGAGACCCAACCTCCGCTGGAAGGATGGCGTAGACCAGGACGCTCAGAGCATAGGGATGCTAAATTGGATGACATCGGCTCAGAATCGGGACCGGTGGAGAGAACAGTTGCGAGAGGCCAGGACCGGATCCCGGTTGTAGAGCCGTTAAAGAAGAAGAAGAGTTCCAAGACACGTGTTGTCCAAATCAAACACAGTGAACAAGCAACTTCACGCATTCGCGGACGCTTCCGAGAAGGCCTACGGCAGTGCAATTTATCTTCGATCCACTCTTCGAGATGGAACTATCATAGTGCGACTGCTGTGCGCAAAGTCCCGAGTAGCGCCGACCAAAACCATCACCTTACCACGCCTGGAATTATGTGCTGCAAAGACGGCTGCTCAGCTCCTTCATCGAGTTCGTCAGGACCTAAATTGGCAAGACCCATGCTACTGTTGGACTGATTCACAGATTGTATTGGCATGGATAAACGCTCAATCTGCCAATTACCACACGTTCGTCGCTAACCGCATCGCAACCATTCATGAGCTGACCACGGCCCAACAATGGCGACACGTTCCATCAAAGGACAATCCGGCTGATCTAGTTTCTCGAGGTGTATCGCCTGAACGATTACAAGAATGTAATTTATGGTTCTATGGACCCATTTTCTTACACGCTCCTGAATCAGCATGGCCAACAAGATCCGTAGTCGAAGAAACAGATTTGGAGAAGAAATCCACCAAAAGTAGTTCGTTGACAGCTACAGTCACCACAGACATAACCAGTACATTTGATCATCGTAATTCATTTCTCCACATGCAACGCCCCATTGCTTATGCACTTAGATTCATAAAGAATTGTCGAGCCCAAGTGACGACAGGACGCCTCAATGGTCCTTTAACAGTGGAAGAATTAGAGGAAGCATTAATCATAATTATACGAGATGCACAGCACCAAGGGTTCCCAGAAGAGTTAGTGCAACTTCATAAATCAGGATATGTGAGCACCAGCAGCTCACTCGTAAGCCTCAACCCATTTCTTGATACCAAAGGACTGATTAGAGTCGGAGGACGACTAGAAGAAGCTAGCATCTCGTACGACGCCAAACACCCGATGCTGTTACCCTATCCACACGAGGTTACCAAGTTAATTATCAACCACCTGCACCACGCCAATCGTCATGCAGGACCTCAAGCACTACTTGCCATCGCTCGACAACGCTTTTGGCCAATTAAGGGAAAAACAATTACACGATCTGTCGTTAAGAACTGCGTTAAGTGCTGCCGAACAAAGCCTCAACTACTCTCTCAGCTTATGGGCAATCTACCGCCTGACAGAATTCAACCAGCACGACCATTCCTACATTCAGGTGTCGACTTTTGTGGTCCCTTCCGCATCCACTACAAGACTCGAGGAAAAGGCCCTACTAAGGCATATGTCGCTATCTTTTGTTGCTTTGCAACTAAAGCCGCGCATATCGAAGTTGTGAGCGACCTCACCACAGAGGCGTTTATTGGAGCTCTCAAAAGATTTACCAGCAGGAGAGGCAATTGTAAGAAACTATATTGCGATAACGCTACAAATTTTGTTGGCGCCAAGAACCAGATGAAAGAATTGGAAGAGTGTATCTACACGAAAAGGGCCGAAGATAGCATCTCAAGGTTTTGTGCAACCAAAGGCACTGATTTTAAGTTTATTCCACCGAGATCGCCTCATTTCGGCGGATTATGGGAGGCGGCAGTCAAATCTGCGAAACAGCTTTTTTATAAAAGCGTGTCAGCAGCCTCTCTTACATATGAAGAGCTAGAGACAATCATGGTCGAAATAAAGGCGATTCTAAACTCTAGACCTCTAACACCATTGTCGAACGACCCACTGGACCTTACGGCCCTCACACCTGGCCATTTCTTGATTGGCGAACCTTTAACCAATAATGTCGATCCGCATGCAGAACCAAGAAAGGGAAACCTGCTTTACAGATGGAAGCTGGTAGCTCACTTGAAAAATGAATTCTGGCAACGTTGGACGAAGGAATACTTATGCGAATTACAACATAGGTACAAATGGAGTAAATGTAGTGAAAACGTTCAACCCGGAGCAATGGTGATCTTGAAGGAAGACAATATACCAGTACTGTCATGGCCGTTAGGACGCATAATTAGAACCATCAAGGGTCGAGATAATCTCGTCAGAGTGGCCGATGTCAAGACCACCAATGGGATCCTGCGTCGACCAATCCATAAAATGGCACCGCTACCTGTAAAGTCTCAAGAAGCGCCTTCGGACAATACCACAACTCACGAAGAGGATGTATTTCCACCAGAGGAATCGTCAGCAATACAACCTGTAACTCGAACAGAAGAGCCAGGGTCATCTAGTAATAAACGTCGTCCCACACAGTCACCTCTCAGCCTACTCTTAATGACTTGCTTGCTCCTACCATTATTTGGAACAGCAGAGATCATCATGAAACCCTTCAATAATCAACCAGGATTATACTTTGAGGATTTGGGATCCACATACCTAGCGGTAGATGACTGGGACTTAGTAGTATTCTTCGATCTCACTACCTATCGCCAAGAGCCAAACCTAATAACAAAAGGGGTGGAGCGACTAAGACAACTGTGTGAGACCATGACATGCTGTCAATCATGCAACGACACAGTAGCACATTTTGCAGCAGCAACCATCGAAATCCATAACTCCAACGATCTTCTAACTCCACACTTTTCTAGAAGGAAGAAGAGAGCACCACTCAATTTTGTTGGAAACATGGCAAGTGCGTTATTCGGAGTGTTGGACTCGGAATACGCTGAGAAGATGTCACAAACCATTAAAAACTTGGAGAGCAATCAAGAGCACTTACTTGCGCTCCTTAAAAATCAAACCTCGATTGTCGACTCCACGGTTAATATTTTTAATTCATCTAATGCGATGACACAACGTCAAATCTACGAATTCAAGAAGTATGCCAACCAAACCAACTCTGTCATCGATTCCATACACCAAGATATGCGAGAGCAGCGAACAATCGAGTTCTTCAACGCCTTATCGATACAGCTTCTTCTCATCAGCACCAAGTACCAACGGATACAATCCCCATTGCTAAATATCATCATAGACACACATCAGGGGAGAATTAATCCAATGATCCTGACCCCTACACAACTTCAGGCCCAGATCAATGTCATAAAAGGAAATACACCACCAACGCTCAGAGTACATGCTGCCAACAACAATCTACTGGAATTGTACAACCTAATCAATATCGAATGGAGATTGACCGCCACAGAAATGATCTTCAGGTTGAAGGTCCCATTAGTATCGACCGAGAATTATCAGCTTCTACATGTCATTCCGATCCCCATGCGGATTAATAATACATACTACACCATCGAACCGCTCTCACAATTTTTCATGGTAAACCTACACCGTGACACCTACGCACCACTTTCACAACAGGAATTTGCAGGGTGCTCTACCACTCAATCTGCTCATATTTGCAGACCACGGCGTGCTTTGTACAAAAGGAGCAACCAGCCTGGAGCGTGCGAACTGCACATTCTCATACATCAGCCAATCCTGAAATTATGCAAGGTCGCCATCTCTCCTACAATACAACGATGGATCGCTCTTCGGACTCCGAACCAATGGATTTACGTGATGAACCAAGATAGAATTGTCACCGTCCTCTGTGGCAGCAGTATCTCGCAACGAACATTAGGTGGCTCTGGACTCCTCACTATTTCTAATGGCTGCATTTTGAAGGACGATTCTACCACCATCCGAGGACGCAATCTGTACTCAACCACGCTCAACACCGCCCTCATCCCATCAAGGAATTTTACCGATCTATTAGCACCAATTACGCATTTAAACCTGTCGTGTCCACCAATGCTACATCCAGCGATCGCCGACGACTTATCCAACCTGAAGGGACAAATTCGTGACTTGCAGCAGAAGGAATCAACCCCTTTATTGAATGCACCACACTGAGAAGAATTTCTAGTTACCACAACCAAAATTTTACTAAAATTTTTAGTTAAATACGGCATCAAATAAATATATTTAGTTGTCGTTATTAAAAAAGAAATGCTTCTCATGACCAGAAAAAATTGTTGGAGTAACAAATATTGCCACTATAGTGGTATAGTAACATGAACATAAATATTTTATTGTTACAGATACTAAATAATAATATGCTGATAACTATATTTTTTAGTTGATGTACTCAATAAATTTTTAAAAACCGACTACAGAAAAAAACCAAATGCACAAAAAAGGATGAAATAATTGTTTGTAATTCTTTACAACGGATTTAGAAAGAAGAGAAAAAAGAAAAAAAGTCGAACTGCCCGTCCGGGGTTTGAACCCGCAACCCTTCCTCACTCTTTTGTTTTGTTTTAGATCAACGCCTTTACCAATTCATCCACGCGCCTCTTATACATCTCGCGACAATAAAATAATTTGTTCGCTGCCTTTAAAAATAGTTCTATCCGTTCAAGGTGTACTAATCTTACCAGTTTTTTATGCCTACCTACGAACTCTTTCATCAGAATTTAAAAAAAATTGCACGGGACCACCGTGGGAAGCTACCCTTTCAAACAAAAAAAATATAAATTCTTACAATTAAACAAAAACGTACCTACAGTTACATAAGAAAGAGATTTTTCCTGAATCTAATGTTAAACATACGCTGTGAAGCAGAAAAGCAGTAGCAAACAATGTCCAACCCAATATTTTTTGTTACACCAACAAATGTCTTTATTTCGTAGCACAATAATACTTTGTTGAAGTAACCATCAACCTATAGTAATATCAGCTAATAAAATTTTTATTTAAACCTTTTTAGTTATCACAAATAATTTTTATTTGTTGGCGAGACTTTATTTATAGTATTGTGAAATATAACAATTTATTAGAACAACTATTTCACATTAACTAAAATTTCTACAGTAACATTAACACAATAGGTTTTTCAGTGCAACCATCACACACCATCATATTGTGAGCTATGGTACAAGCATCGCGGTCATTGCCGTGATCGGGTATCTATTGTGGAAGGGCTACCAGAAATGGAAAACAACTCGACGACCAACACCAGCACCGCGATGCAGAAGTAGCGAATTTCGACTTTCTTCTTCAGCTTACTTAAACAGCGAGGCTGTTCAAAGTGGGGGAGAATGTTAAATCCCATTTAATTTAATCTAATTTAATTTCTAAGAACTAGAATTAATTTATAAGTCATGCAAATTTTCATTTTCCCACATTCAATTTTTATTATCAAAATAAATTTTTCACACAGATCACATTACATCCACCAGCCCATGCACCTGTTTCTTGGCGCAAAACGCTGATTTAGCGTCTAGCCTTTTGCACCAAGAAAGCAAGGTCAAGGTGCATCTGCACTCAATTCATTTTTCACTTTTATCAGCAATTTAAGTTAGTTTTTTAAGTTAAGTTTTGTTGACATGCTTGCAATTAGGTTTAAATAAATTCAGTCTTAATTCAGACATCTTCAAGTCAAGTCAGTCGTTTTTATTTCAGCATTAATAACTTTTTCAGCCAGAATCGTTGCACAGGTAATGAACCTGGGCAACATATCACATAAAAACAGTCGTCAACTTATTGTTCAGGTACTGTACCTGAATAATAGATAAACAATATTGTGATACAATCTATGTTATTGCACAGATATAGGATCTGGGTAATAGCATAGATATTCCGTCAAGTATAGGAATTTGGCGCAAACAGGTATCAAATGGCATCCTGGACCCGATTATTTCACTTTTAACATTATTCCAATGCGCGAACATAATACAACGACAAAAAGAAACATTCTATCGGACACTGCATCATTGTACGACCCACTGGGATGGTTGGCACCGGTAATAATCAACGCTAAATTGTTAATGCAATCTTTGTGGATAACCGGCTTTTCTTGGGATGAACACGTACCAATCCAGATTGAACAACAATGGAAGGCCTTCAAGGCAGAGCTACAGGATCTCAACACACTACAAATCCCAAGGTGGATCAACTTTTCAAAAACAGCAAGCATGCAGTTACACGGGTTTTGCGATGCATCTGCCAGAGCCTTCGCGGCCGCTGTGTACTTGAGGGTTGAGTCAAACAGCGGACAAATCACGTCAATACTACTTACGTCAAAGACTAGGGTCGCCCCTATTAAACCAACCACAATCCCGAGGCTGGAGCTGAATGGTGCGTTGATTTTAGCCAGATTATTGAAAACTACAATTGAAAACATGCAATTATTTCACCTACCAGCGTTTGCGTGGACGGACTCAATGATAGCCCTTCAATGAATTCAAGAACACCTTTCTAAATGGAAGACCTACGTAGCCAATCGGGTAGTGGAGATACAGGAAGTCATTCGACACGATCAGTTGTTACGGGCCAATTTCCGCGTAAGGCTCGGCTACGCTCAGCGTCGGGGTGGTTCGAAAGGGAAAACTTAAGATTAAATGGGCGCCACGTAGTTTTACGGTCTACGAACCGAGCACGTGGGGCTTGAACCCACCTTAAGGTACACAAAAAAAAAGATTATTAAAATATCTTTCCTCAAAAAAACAAAAGGAGTGCCTTTGCCTACTTTATTACACTTCGCACAATATAAAAATTCAAAAAAAAAATAATATATATTTATAGATACAGTATACTATATATCAAATCAATATTTGTAAATATATTTAATTTATATGCTTTATTTCAAAAACTTAACTTGAAGATACTTAGCTTTAAAACTCTGCACGCGCAAAGACTCCGCCAACGATCCTGTTCCTCTTTCTCCACTTAGCACCACTTTCCACTATCAACAACCGTGCCAACAATTAACTACTAAAATTTCACTATCACCACTGACTTCAACTGAACTAAGAGACCGATCGCTCCAGGGGCCCGCTTTATAAGGGGAAATGCCCACTATTTTAGGGATTTCCAGTGCGCCTTCGAATCGGTTTAACCCGCTTGGAATCGGGAATGTAATATTATTTAAAAAATATAATTTATCCTAGTTTTGGTTTTAGGAGGCGCACTGGGTCCAAGGCACCCCATTTTTCATCCCCGGAAAAATCCTAGAGGCTGGGCGGGCCAAAATTCCAAATTACAAAGTGGGGCTTGACAGCTCCCGGCCACATTCCTAGGTTTCCTAAATTGGATGATTCCTTTAGATTCGACTCATCTGAGCTCGCCCTGTTTGCTGGTCAGCTCTTGTGGGATTTTAATTGTCGACTAAATATTTCTGGGTGGATTCCTCAGCGGAAGTGTGGGAGGTTAGGATCGCTGCTGGAGCCCTACGTCGCGCTTACAAGTGTCAAGGTCATTATAACAATTCACTGACTTTTCGAATCATATAAGTTATCTAGATTGTGTTTATAGTTCCCTCCGGCTTCCAAGGACTCTACAGCCGCTGCGGGAGGTTATGGTGGTGAAACGCTGTCGAGATTAAGTGTTGCTAGTTTCCTCCAGCTTCCACGGACCCTACAGCCACTGGATCATGCTGGTGAAATGCTGCCGAGCTTCCGGTCTTCTTGGGTTACGATCTCACGACCCCCAGCTGAATCGTCATCTGGAAAAAAATCGGATCAGCAGCCTCAAGTTTTAAAACAGCTAAGGGACAAGCACTAGGGACGCCACACATAATATGCATTGATCCTGTGTATGACATAGAGGTGACACAGAAGTGAGGTGGGTGAATTGACTATTCCTATTTTATTACTTTAATTATTTTTCATTTTAGGAATTTTAAGATCCTAACATATACCTCCCTTTCCTTCGAGAGATTTCGACGAAATCTCTGAAGATTGGGCCCAAGATATTGACTCTTTCCTGATTATTTCTTAGTGAAGAACTCTTTCGCCTGATTTGGTTCACAATTTACTACTTCTCCCTACCCTACAAGGATTTTCCTACTCTAATTTCAAATTCAATTTTATTAATCCAGCTCCAATTTATTAATCTTATTCTAATTCCGAATTCATTTGAATTAACCTTACTTCTAAGTTTTATTGCATCCTTACTACTAACTGGGTGGGACAGGGTGCTCGCATATCTTTAAGTCCTTTGAGTGCCATACCCCAACCACTTTCCCTGTCTGATCGCGCAATTGATACGTCCATGGTGACAGGACCTTATCGATTGTATATGGTCCCACAAACTTCGGTGCTAGCTTAGCACTAAAGTATTGCGAGGCATCCGACAGAACGTAATTTCTCCGCCAGACCGAATCGTTGACGTAAAATCTCTGATCTCTTCTTCTAAGATTATAGGTGTGTTTGGCTGCTTCCGCCACTTTGGCCAATCTCGTCCTAACGTCTCTCCATACGTCCTGTAGTGCCTTCGCGCGCATCTCCGCGTTGTCTCCTCCCTGATTCCCGCCAGGCGTCTCGTGACCATACAATATTATCTCCCTGCCGAAGTTGATGAAGTACGGCGTCAACTTGGTTCCTTCGTGTGTTGCTGTTCGGATTGCGCAGCCGATTTTCGGCAAGTATGTGTCCCAAGTCCGGTGATTATCAGACACATAAGCGCGCAACATCGCTTTAACATTCTGATTCATCTCTCCGTCGGGTTGGCCTGGGGATGGTACGAGGCTGTGTAGTGGATCGTTATTCCGTATCCTTCGGTAAGTGTCTTGAATTCCTTCGACTTGAATTGTTGTCCATTATCACAAATTATTACCTTAGGTACGCCGAAAAGCAACAATACCGATTCCTCCAAAACGCGACAAATAGGTGGGGCAGTAGCCGACCGTAGAGAAAAAAGCAGAGGAAATTTACTAAAGTAATCCACCACAGTGAGGATGTATTTGTTTCCGTGGGTGGAACGGGGAAGGGGACCGATCAGGTCGATACACACGCACTCCCATGGATAGCTGCTGACTGCACGGGAAGACATCAAGCTTGCCGGCCTTTTCCGCTCCGGCTTAGTCGTCTGGCACGTCCTACATCGCTTTACATACGATGCGACGTCGCTCTTCATTTTCGGCCAGTAGAATCTCTGAGACAGCCGGTCGTATGTCTTCTTAACCCCTCCATGCCCTGCGGTTGGAAGACTTTCTTCCTTTCCGCCTTTGGTAACACCCTTTTCCAGTCGAAGCCCTCCTGGGCCAACTCTGGATACTTCGGACGTACGTGCCTCCAAAGACTACCACGGTTAAGCTTCCAGTCTGGGAAGCGTTCGGGGTTCTTTCTTACCTTTGCTTCCATGCGTGCATACCATGCTTCCTTCGGTGGGGGCCCGTTGTCAACACAGTCTATGACTGGGACAGATCGCGACAGTAGATCTGGCAACAGGTGTTCTTTGCCCTTCCTGTGTACGATGTTGAAGTCATACTGTTGCAGCCGGACGGCCCATCGGGCCAGCCGACCTGCGGGGTCCTTCAGATTGTGGAGCCAGACCAAGGATGCGTGGTCTGTGACAACAGTGAAGCTAGTACCCTCAATATATGGCCGCAACTTTTCGATTGCCCAAAGCACGGCGAGGCACTCTCGCTCCGTTGTTGAATAGTTGCGCTCTGCCCGGTTCAAAGACCTACTCAAGTATGCTATCACCTTATCCTGGTCCTCAATATGTTGAGTAAGGACTGCGCCTAAACCATAACCAGAGGCATCGGTATGGATTACGAAAGGATAATCAAAATTCGGGCACGTTAGTATGGGTGCACTCACTAAGCAATCCTTCGCTTTCTTAAAAGCTTCGTCGCACTGCGGCATCCACATGAACTTCGTCTTCTTCTTCAATAAAGCTGTGATAGGGGCCAATAGCGTGGCAAAATTAGGGACGAATCTACGGTACCAGGATATTGTGCCAATAAATTTCCGTACCTCCGTGGCAGATTTAGGTGTTGCGATGTTCAGAATACCCTGCACTTTCTCTGGATCCACCTGTAACCCATTTTCCCCTACTACATACCCTAAATACCTCAATTCCTCTCTGCAGAATTCACACTTGTCAAAGTTGATGACGAGCCCAGGCTCCCGAATTTTATCTAGGACTTCCCTTAGTACTTTCTTGTGCTCTTCAAACGTCTGAGTCACAATGATAACGTCGTCCAGGTAAACGAAGACCTTATCCTCCAAGGTACCGGACAGTACTCTATCAATCAACCGTTGCCAAGTCGCCGGCGAGTTGGTTAACCCGAAAGGCATCCTATTAAAGTGGAATAAACCTCGCCCTGGAATAGTAAAAGCGGTGTATTGTTTGGATTTTTCTTGCATCGGTACTGGCCAAAAGGCCGACTTGATGTCCAACGACGACAGGTATCTGGCGTCGCGCAACTTGTCTAAGGTAGTCGAGACAAAAGGCAGAGGGTAAGCATCCTGCTTTGTCACCTTGTTTAGTTTCCTAAAGTCGACGCAGAACCGGTACTTGCCATCCTTCTTCCTTACCAATACCACCGGTGAGGCCCACGCGCTGTTAGATGGTTCCACCACTCCGGCTTCCAACATTTCCTCCAGTTCTTCATTGACGACCTTTTGCATGGCCGGCGAGATGGGGTTATGACGCTGTTTGATGGGCGGTGATTCTGTTTCGATCACATGTTCCACGATACGCGTGCACCCTAGGTTCGTCCCCATTACGTGCTTCGCCTCCCCGATAATCTCCTCCAATTCCTTCTGCTGCCTCTCCAGAAGTTTCGACTTACTCTCCAAGGCGTGTATTCGCACCCCCGTCTGCTCTTCCTTGAATTTCCAGCTGTTGTCATCGAAGTCTACCACCAGCTTCATTTCTTTGCAGAAGTCTATCCCCAGGATGATTGGGTGCGGCAACTCTGGGACTATCAGTACCTCCTTAACCTTCGTTCTCCCTTCTAATGCAATGGGTATGTCCGTTTTTCCCAACACCTCGACAGACCTTCCATCGGCTACATTAACCACCTTCCTCATTGTTCCGCTAATTTCCAACTTCATCTTCTCCAACTTTTCCCAGCCAGGGCCACCGATGACGGTCGCTGTTGCTCCCGAGTCGAGTAACCCACGAAATCTTACCCCAAAGGTTTCCACTAAAAGATGAGGTCGCACATCGTCTTCCGGACCACAGAAAACATAGTCCACTCTTTCGTACTGAGCCAACCCTATTACCCCCATTTTAGCGGAATGGTCCGGCCGTTGATGGTTGGCCGGATCTTTGCTGGTTACGGCTCCCTGCGGACTACCCGGCTCGCCGTCTAGGCTCGGGCTCCCTGGTCGTTTCCCGATCCCTGGACCTGACGCTGTTCCACCGGAACTGGACGTTGCTCCTCTGCTGGTCGCCGGTTGCATCGATCACAGCGTGAACGGATTGTCCCTGGTGTGCCGCAACCGAAGCACCTTAGTACCCGACAATTCCGGGCAAAATGCCCAGGCTGGCCGCATCGGAAACACCTCCTCTCTGCCGTTGCACTCGGCCTCCTAGGTTGGTTGGAGTTATCTACCGCAGCTATGACTTGAGGTTCGTAGCCAATATAAGCAAGGTCTGGCTCAAGCAAGGAGTGGTTTCGTCGCGACGGGGAGGAACGAACGCTTCAGCAGATGACCTTATCGACTCGAGTTTCCGACCTAGTTCCACCATTTCGGTTATTGATTCTATTTCGTGCAACCCCAGCTGCGTCTGGTAGAATGGGTGGACTGTCCTCCTAAGGATTCTCAGTTGCTCCTTCTCCGAAAGGGGTTCGTTCAACCGCGCAAACATATTTTTCATAATGGCCACATATATCCCCATAGATTCGTCCTTTCCCTGCGTCCTTCTCCGTATCTCTTCCAATAGTCGCTCGTCGTAGTCCGGTGGCAGAAACTCTTTTCTCAACTCCTTCACTAAGTCATTCCATGAGTGCAAGGAACCCTTATTGGCCCGGTACCAAATTAGCGCGCGTCCGCCAAATAAATCCAGGGCTGAGCGGTATAGCTGGCATCGGTTTATGCCCCTCGCTTCCGCCATTTCATTAACCCTTTCGAGGAAGGAACTTAACGATTGCCCTTGTTCCCCAGTGAATTTTATATCCCACTTATGTATTTGGGCCTGAGCTCGGTTGGTCGTCATCACCGCTGCAGGGAGCGATAACTCAGATGCTTCGTCGTCAGGATCATCCCCTTCGGCCTTTGCATAAAGCGAACCCAAGGATATGATTAATTCTCCTCTGATGCGAGATTTTTCTTTCTTTTGATGTTCCTCCTCAATCGTCATGGTGTTTGCTCGGGCCAGACACCATTCTATCTTCGTCAGCAATTTCTTGTATTCGCTTGAGCCTGAGTCGCCTTCGAAGACTTCCTGCAGGGAGGCTATCTCGCTCAGCTTCCTCTGTAATGCCTGAACGTCTTCGTCGAAGGAAAAAGGGTAGGGTTCAACCAATACTACTTTTCCTTCCCTTTCCACTTTTAACGCCGATCGGAGCGCAGCTCTCATTTCCTCCACCTTGCCTGTCGGTAAACCTCTAATTATCAGCTCATAGGACAGCTCGTCCTGGCTGAGCCTATTGACTTCCATCTCGATTTCGGACCGCTAACCCTAAAATGTCGCGAACCCCCTAAAAGAAAAACCCCAACTGCAAAAAAAAACGACAAACAAAAAAACGAATACGGAAGTTCCACGGGCTAGTACTCCAAAAATAGTAAAATAAAAACACAAGGAAAGAAAAGTTATCGCAACCAACAAAAAAAAAATCCAAACACAGAGAAAGTGTCAGTGCGAAAGCGCCAATAAAAAATTACACTTTTCGATTCAGTGTCAAAACAAAAAAAATTCAATTGTTTCTCAATGAAATTCACTTGTTTCTCAAAAAAAATTCTTCGTCTTCACACAACCATCTACCAGCTTCCGGGCCCCGAGTACCTTGAAAAATAACTGCCTGTTAGGAAATATATTGTATGTAACCTAATAGTTAACCTAATATAATCCGTTGGTTAAATCTTCCAAATATCGATCAATAACAAATAGAGTCAACAAAAGCATGAACTTGACCCACAATTCGTTTCCAATCCTTTTCTTCCCAGTAGAGTAATGGCCGACTACTTAAATTGGGAAAAAAAAAGAGTCCGGTGCTGAGCCTTCCCCAAAAAAAAATTTCCTTATTATTCCCAAAAAAAAATTTTTAATTCCTTGCAAAAAAAAACATCCAATTCTCTCTCCTAATATTGAAACAACGATTCTCTTATACTCGATTGTCATTCATAGTGGAGCATTGACTACTCCCTCGGACCGGGCCAGTTGTAACTAGTAAGTCCTCCTCAACTCCCTATATCGTGACTAAACCCGTAAGTAAACCAGGCACCTATTCATTCCAAGTGTAATTGTGATAAAAGAAATTTAGTGGCGTGGTTTTAAAAAAAAAATTTGAGTGGCGTGATCATTTCCTATGTTGCGCAACTCGCACTATGTTTTGCACTTTCGAAGTTTCGGAGCTTTCCAAGTTTCGCAACTTCTAAAGTTTCGCAACTTTTGAAGTTTCGCAACTTGTAAAGTTCCGCAACTTTTAAAGTTTGGCAACTTTCACAGCTTTGCAACTTATTCAAAGTTCTCAACTTCTCGAGGACTTGTTGCCTCGCTCCTTGCTTCCCAAGTAGCTCTACACGCTCAGGCTCCACTGACACTCGCACGCCGCCAATAGGGTATAACAGTTGAGTGGCTGAACAGCTGACTGGCTGAACAGCTGATTGACCGATGCCCTTGAAATAAATGTCACTCTGCCACAAGACTTTTAATCTTAAAAATTTTACCATACGACCTTTAATGACCACCGCTAATTTTTCTTCAAAATTCGACCAACAAAATAAAACAAAAATTATTTCACTTTTTTTTCTCAAGTATCTTCCATAAAGTTTTACTTTCACACAAAATTTATTTAGTTAATTACTCCTTTTTGATTCTAAATTTCCCCTATTAATCGCCCACGTTGGGCGCCAATTTGTTACGGGCCAATTTCCGCGTAAGGCTCGGCTACGCTCAGCGTCGGGGTGGTTCGAAAGGGAAAACTTAAGATTAAATGGGCGCCACGTAGTTTTACGGTCTACGAACCGAGCACGTGGGGCTTGAACCCACCGTAAGGTACACAAAAAAAAAGATTATTAAAATATCTTTCCTCAAAAAAACAAAAGGAGTGCCTTTGCCTACTTTATTACACTTCGCACAATATTAAAAATTCAAAAAAAAAAAATAATATATATTTATAGATACAGTATACTATATATCAAATCAATATTTGTAAATATATTTAATTTATATGCTTTATTTCAAAAACTTAACTTGAAGATACTTAGCTTTAAAACTCTGCACGCGCAAAGACTCCGCCAACGATCCTGTTCCTCTTTCTCCACTTAGCACCACTTTCCACTATCAACAACCGTGCCAACAATTAACTACTAAAATTTCACTATCACCACTGACTTCAACTGAACTAAGAGACCGATCGCTCCAGGGGCCCGCTTTATAAGGGGAAATGCCCACTATTTTAGGGATTTCCAGTGCGCCTTCGAATCGGTTTAACCCGCTTGGAATCGGGAATGTAATGTTATTTAAAAAATATAATTTATCCTAGTTTTGGTTTTAGGAGGCGCACTGGGTCCAAGGCACCCCATTTTTCATCCCCGGAAAAATCCTAGAGGCTGGGCGGGCCAAAATTCCAAATTACAAAGTGGGGCTTGACAGCTCCCGGCCACATTCCTAGGTTTCCTAAATTGGATGATTCCTTTAGATTCGACTCATCTGAGCTCGCCCTGTTTGCTGGTCAGCTCTTGTGGGATTTTAATTGTCGACTAAATATTTCTGGGTGGATTCCTCAGCGGAAGTGTGGGAGGTTAGGATCGCTGCTGGAGCCCTACGTCGCGCTTACAAGTGTCAAGGTCATTATAACAATTCACTGACTTTTCGAATCATATAAGTTATCTAGATTGTGTTTATAGTTCCCTCCGGCTTCCAAGCAGGGGCGGCGCGTGGTTTTTTTGCGCCCGGTGCATTATGCTATATTGCGCCCCACCAGAACACACAAAATTCTGATGAAGTGATTTGTTATGCATACCATACATATTGCCAGCGCATTTTTAATTTTTTATTATTGACAAGAAATTCATTATTTCCGACCTTAAACACCTCCAAATAGCGATTTTCGGTGAAATCGAATCGTAATTGCCAAAATCGTACTGCCATTTTGAATTTTAAAATTTTGACCACAGATTCGCCATTTGTGACCTTAAAAACCCCCCGATACTGAGTTTCAATGGATTCAGAACACATTTGCAAAATTCATCCGCCATATTGGCACCGCCATTTTGAATTTTCAAATTTTGAGCACAGAATCGTCATTTGCGCTAATAAAAACATCTTGATACCGATTTTCAATATAATCGGAACACAATTGCAAAATTCGTCCGCCATCTTGGAACCGCCTTCTTGATTTTTTTACAAAGTTGTCAGATTGCATTGTCATGGGAACTCAATGTGTGTGCAAAGTTTCATACAAATCGGTTTAGTAGAAGTAGTTAAAAAAGCTGTCGGAAGATTTGAACCAAAGAAACAAACAAACAAACAAATATACGAGGTCAAGCTAAATAAAACCATTAAAAACTCCATAATATGCTCTAGTCTTCCACATAAAAAAATATATAATCAAACATAAGAATATATAATACATAGTAATATAGTATAATAATTTATAACACTTAATACAAACTAAAACCCCCCAAGGCAAATTTTTTCTCACATGGTACGGTAGCGTGATGGTACGTTAGTGTGACGGGAGTTTTTAGTTTTTCCCCGAGCCAAAAAGTGCCCAACGTGCCTATAGAAGTTTTCATTTCAAAAACCTTTTGTGGAGTTTAAAATATCAACTGCAGCAGACATTTGGGCTTTGTAAGTACATTTATTTTTCTAAAATATCACACTAGATTACTATGGAACAAATTAAATTTAACTCAGTAATTTTATTTCGTAATTCTGCTGTATGTTTCGATACGGGTTCCCTACCTGAACGAGTTCTACCAACGCCTTGTAGACACCATCTAATTGACGAACTAATCGTTTTAACGCGTCTATGCTACTTTCACTACTAGTCTTACTAAGCTTGTTAGTGTCTTCTTTTTCAAAATAATAATCTTTTAACCGAACTGGAGAAATAAGCATATAAATTTTGAATAATATCAAAACAAGAAGTTGCCTTTAGAGACATACGTTTTTTTCGAAATTCACACCTATTATCAAACGATGCATCAATGAAGTCTGAGTTGAAGAGTTAATTAATGGAAAATTGTATGTTCTATTTATATTTGCCCGGTATACCATTTTCATAATTCGCGGCACAGTAAAATATTTTAAATTTCGTAACATGAAAACAATAAACAAATTAATTCCAATAAAATATAAATATAAATAATATAATTTACAAATGTATTACCTGAAATTAGTAATTTAATAATTGTTATTAAATCTAAAATATTACTTTTATAACTCAACATTTTAAATCTAATAAAAATATTTCACTCAATTTTCTCTTTATAAATTCTTCCACAGAAACAGGCACAAAACTTAAATTTGCACCATCAATAACTCGTATAACATAAAAAAAATCTACATATTAATTTGTTAGACAGTCGCAAGATATTTAGAAAATCGCAAGATATTTTGTTCTCATTTCGTTTCTTTACCTCTTTGAACAAATCTTGGAACAAAATTTAAAAGTGCACCAACAGAACAGCGCCCCGAAGTTTATATCAATCACAGTAGCCAGCAATACACAATACAGAGCCATCGGAACAATTTTTTCCTTTGTGTGAGTTGATATGGTGCATTTACAAACATTTCAAAAAGTGCTCCAGCGTAGTAAAAATGAAATTATTATGTGTTTCGTCTCCTTCATTCCACTGGTTAATTCTGTATTTACATCTCACGTTCAAATTTGAGAACATCAGTAGAATGAGAGATTTTTCTCTCACTTGGTGGATATTTCTCCTGAATTTTTACTTCTGCTGATTCTCTGGACAGAAATTATATAAAAATCACGAAGCAAAAGTCTTGAGAGGAAGTAAAATTTCCAGGTTTTTTTTGCATGGAATTTGTGTTGTGTTGTTACATGAGTTGAAATATAAAGGGTATTCACGATTCGTAGGAAATGTTTCCCAGGCTTATTTTTCCAAGAGCTGTTTTCTTCATATCGTGAACGCCCCTTGACAAATTAGAGTTCTTCTCATCAGCTGATTGTCAAGAACTGTCAAGCTAGTCTACTTTTTATTTGGTTTCGATCTATTTTTCGTTTTTTTCTTTTTTTACATTTTCGCTAGCGATTTTTCTAAAACAATTAAACAAAATCGCCAGTACTTGAAACAAAATCGCCACATGCCAATTGATTTCTCGTTGCCATAGGAAAACTTTACACTGGCTCGGCGGTCTAGAAAATTTTTGCAGTGTTGGAAAGTTTCATTCTGTACAATTGTTGTTGTATCGTTGGAAAGTTTTCCTACGTTGCACCCAAACCTACATAAACATCCACATGTTATTCATCGACTACAAATATGCTTACGATAGTGTGAACCGTAATGAGTTATTTGATGCTATGGAGCAGCTCGGAATACCTAATCACCTAGTAGAACTGACGAAAATTTCGATGAAAGATGCAAGGTGTAGAGTCAGAATAGATGGTGAACTATCCCCACCCCTCAGAACAAATAGAGGATTAAGGCAAGGCGACGCACTATCCTGCTTGTTATTCAACGTGGCCCTAGAAAAAGCAGTAAGAGATGCATCGATTAACACATCAGGGTGCATCTTCGATAGGTCAGTGCAAATATTAGCCTTTGCCGACGATATAGCTATCCTTGGAAGATCATTTGAGAGCATGAAGGAGACCTTTGTAGCACTTGAGCAAGCCGCAAAAAAAATCGGGTTGGAAATAAACGAGCACAAAACAAAGTATATGTACACAAAAAAAGCCAGAAGTAGCAGACAGAACATAACGATAGACACCTACAATATAGAAGCAGTAGATGAGTTTGTGTACCTCGGCACGATTATAACAAAAGGTAATGATACATCGGCCGAAATCAGAAGACGAATAGCACTGGCTAATAAATGCTACTTTGGTCTACGCAGGCACCTGACGTCTAGAAATATATCAAGGAAGACGAAACTGGCACTTTACACGACACTAATAAGGCCTGTCCTACTATATGGTTCGGAAGTGTGGACATTGAAAAACGCAGACGAAGCATTGGTAGGAAGATTTGAAAGGAGAATTCTTCGTTCGATCTACAAAGGAATACAGGTTGATGGCGTTTGGAGAAGAAGATACAACTCAGAGTTGTATGAAATCAGCAAGATTCCAAACATTGTCAAAGTGATCAAAATAAACAGACTGCGATGGATTGGTCACGTCCAACGAGGTGCGGAACGGAACCCGACAAAGATAGTGCTGGGGAAAGTACCGTCCGGAAAACGCAGACCCGGCCGGCCTAAGAAAAGATATATAGATGACGTCGAAGAAGACTTGAGGCAGTTGGGAATAAGAAACTGGAAAAGTCGAGCCAGAGATCGAGAATCATGGAGGCGAATGCTGGAGGAAGCCAAGGCCAACAATAGGCTGTGGAGCTCCTGATGATGATGACCCAAACCTACGAAGCTAGACCTGTTTCCACCGAATCGTGAATACCCTTATAGAATATTTTAAACTGGAAAATTAAGTCGTGTTAATAAAAATGAAATCCTTTAATATATGAAAAGGATGTAAGAAAAACATTTTTAAACATTTTTTTTTTCAAAGTTTTAAATTTTTTTTTAAAATCTGAATATCTGAAATAGCGCCCCCGTCCAATAGCGCCCGGTGCAAGTGCACCATTCGCACCTATGAAAGCGCCGCCCCTGCTTCCAAGGACTCTACAGCCGCTGCGGGAGGTTATGGTGGTGAAACGCTGTCGAGATTAAGTGTTGCTAGTTTCCTCCAGCTTCCACGGACCCTACAGCCACTGGATCATGCTGGTGAAATGCTGCCGAGCTTCCGGTCTTCTTGGGTTACGATCTCACGAGCCCCAGCTGAATCGTCATCTGGAAAAAAAATCGGATCAGCAGCCTCAAGTTTTAAAACAGCTAAGGGACAAGCACTAGGGACGCCACACATAATATGCATTGATCCTGTGTATGACATAGAGGTGACACAGAAGTGAGGTGGGTGAATTGACTATTCCTATTTTATTACTTTAATTATTTTTCATTTTAGGAATTTTAAGATCCTAACACAGTGGCGGCATATTCCAACCAGCGACAACCCAGCAGATTTGGCCTCCAGGGGTGCACCAGCATCCATACTACTTACCTCGCAACTGTGGTGGCATGGTCCAAGTTGGCTAATCAATGACCCGAAAGAGTGGCCAAAAACGCAATCTACAATTGAGAAAACCAACTTAGAAGCGAAAAAATTAACAGTAACTAACTTTCTTGCGCAATTGGATGATAGTATTTTACTACGATATTCCAATATAAGACGGCTCACATCCATCATTGCACTCACACTACGCTTTACTTACAATTGTCGAAATATCAAGGCTAAACGGCTAAATTACGTATCACCAGTTGAGTGGAAAGAGGCAGAAAGGGTAATATTACGGCTAGTGCAACAAGCAGAATTTCCGGCAGAATACACGACTCTGCAATCCAAAAAACTATTATCGCCAAACAGTCGCCTGTATAAACTATCCCCATTTATGGATAAAAATAACCTAATGCGAGTAGGTGGAAGGTTAGTTAACGCCACAATAGCCTACAATGCAAAGCATCCGATCATTCTCCCCCAAAGGCACCTGGTGACAAAATTAATTGTCAACCAAATACATCTAGGAACAATGCATGCAGGTACTTCACTCGTGCTAGCCACCAGTCGTCTAAAGTACTGGATCTTGGATGCCAGAAGAACCATTACGAGTCAAATTCGAAAATGCGTTACGTGCATAAGACACCGAGGAGAAACCATGACACAACTCATGGGACAGCTACCAACACCTAGAGTTAGCATCACGAAGCCTTTTACAAACATCGGAATAGACTATGCCGGTCCAATCACCATTAAAACATCTACATCCGTAATGCCAAACTTCAAAAGGCATACATCTGCGTCATAGTTTGCCTAGCTACACGGGCTCTACACTTAGAACTAGTGTCAGATTTATCTACTTCAGCATTTATAGCCGCCTTTAAAAGGTTCGTAGCTAGAAGAGGGTTATGTAAAAACATTTATTCTGATTGTGGCAGCAATTTTATAGGAGCTAAGACGGTACTTGACAAAGGCTTAAAACAAGCAATAGACCAGGCCAGCCCAGAAGCTGCGGAATACCTTGCATCGCGCCAAGTCACTTGGCATTTCAATCCGCCAGCGGCCCCACACTTCGGAGGCCTATGGGAAGCGGTGGTCAAATCCGTGAAACACCATCTGCGTAGAGCATTGGGGAAGGAGACGTATACCTTTGAAGAATATACTACCATTTTGACCCAGGTAGAAGCATGCTTAAATTCTCGACCGCTTTGTCACGTGAGAATGACCCAGACGACCCATTTGTACTAACACCTGGCCATTTTTTAATTGGGCAAGCCACAACCTTCTATATTACAAGCCATGAACAAGGAAAATATTGAGAGCGAATTTCCGCTCAATCGGACCACAACTCGGTGAAATCACGTTATGTTGTTAGTGTAATTTGGAGAATTTGGGAGAATTTGGTGGTCCGATTCTCTCAATTGAGATTCTTGTTCATGGCTTGTAAATATAGAAGGTTATGGGCAAGCGCTTAATGCAGTGCCCGAGTCAACAGACAACAAAACCATATCATTCTCTGGACGATGGCAACGCCTTCAAGGCACGATTAAGGGATTTTGGGACAGATGGACCAAAGACTATTTAAATCAGCTTCAGCACAGATCAAAATGGCAACTGGAAAGAACGAATATTCAGATTGGTGAGATCGTCCTCGTTAAACAGGAAACCATGCCCCCAACACATTGGCCTCTTGCAATCATCGAAAGGGTCTTCCCAGGGCAGGATGGCCTAGTACGTGTAGTGCAACTACGCACTAAAGATAATACATTTCAACGACCCATCACAAAAATTTGTCGTATACCCATTGAAGACTCGACGCTCGAACCGAAGCAATAACTCCAAGAAGGAGCACCATCGTGCGTGTTGTTACGTTTTATGTGTTGTTCCGTAACTCCACTGTGTAATCTTGTCCCATCATTATCTTGACAATCATTTCCCTAACATGAGAGTTCCTTTCAGACTTCCCAATGCGATTATACAGAAGAAGACCTCGCCGCGGTTGAGGACAGCTTTTTGCAGTCACCTGGCAGCCCATTTTTGGATTTGGAATGCGAAATCATGTCAGAATTTTCCAGCCCGTCACCTCCAGCTGCAGCACCACCAAAGACGGCATGCCCACGACCCAGCTTCGATAAGCCAATCAAAAATGTTCCAGCTATACCAGTTTTAAAAAAACCCGCCATCATTAATGACAGGTTTACGTACAACCTAGAAGCATTGAAACCTACCACAACCCTCAAGGAGTTGGAGTCCCGGGCGCAAAACTGCTTCCAACGCTTCATCACCCGCGAGGGGGAAAGCTTATATCTGCCTAGGAGTGTACTGCAGAGGATAGATTTCCATAGCGTGCGGCAAACTAAAAAAAAGGAGAAACCCATCAACTTGCCAGATCTGTTTCAAGTGCGCCTGCAAGTGAAGGCCGACGGGCGAGTGGTGTTCCATCATCACCACAAAAGAGGCATAAGCAAAATGAACAATATTGAACGTGACCGTTCAACGGGGCGGAGTATGTTCAATCCACAACATTAAAAATAAGGTACCTAAAAAGAAAAAAAAAGGGAAAAAATTAAACAGTACAAATTTTAACAAACAATTTTACTCAAACATAAAAAAACCTAAATAATAAAGAAAAAAAAGGACAACAGATTAAAAAACATACAATAGCTACTTATAAATAAAATAAAATAATTAGTTACCATAATATGAACCACAATTACATAAATAAAATTATATATATATATATATATATATATATATATATATATATATATATATATATATATATATATATATATATATATATATATATATATATATATATATATATATATATATATATATATATATATATATATATATATATATATATATATATATATATATATATATATATATATATATATATATATATATATATATATATATATATATATATATATATATATATATATATATATATATATATATATATATATATATATATATATATATATATATATATATATATATATATATATATATATATATATATATATATATAATGAATTACAATGTACAAAAAGAACTATAAGTAAATAGTACAATAAATAATAAAAACTACATGCTAAATAAATTCTAAAATTAAATAAAGTGTGGAATCTGGAAAAGAAAAATACATTAATGAACTGCCAAAATTTGAATTACGATACATCTACTCACCTGTTTCACATACTATATTAATTTCAAAACATAAAAAATAATGAATTATTATATTAAGTTAAGTTAAACAATTATAAATTACCTGAAATTAAACAAATATAAACATAAACTAATCTTTTTGTTAGACACAATCCCTTTGGCAATAGGAATTCAACGGCCAACAAAATTTACACATAAAAACAACAACAACAAATGTCAAAAAATGAAAATGAACAAAAAAGGCACAATACATAAACAAACCATATTACATGCAACATATAAGAAAAATGAAGAACAAGGAACACATACTCCACCTTATGTTGCACATAGCTATGCAAAACATAGGTAAAATGTATGTTGCAAAAACCTAAACAAACATAACCCAATTTTTTTTACTTTCGCAAAACAACAAAAAAACAACATAAAATCGCACATAATTTTTACACCAACAATTAGCACAAACACTGGTTCACTACCACGTCACGAAACATGTCCCTGAGTACAAAGAAATCAGGTGAATTCCACGAAATTAGCGATCGCGATTCCGCGAAGTTTCGATTTCGCATAAACGTCAAACTTCATGGATTGATATGTTGTTGTATATCAAACCAATGTAAAATTTGAGGTAGAACATAATGGTGGTGCCGAAATGGCAAAAACTTTAACAAATAAAAAATTATTTAAATTAATTAACTTTTCCATAAAGATACGGAAGAGAGAGCGAGAATAAAAAGGAGCCAGAAGTGAGGGAGAAAAGAATATTTTCGAAAAAAATGGACGATGCAATTTCCGCATAGCCATTGTGTACTAAAAGGGAATTTTTGTACTAAAAAACAAAATAAATAAAATGGAAAATGTAGATAAATTTGAAATTATTGACGAAAATAGAAGGAAAAATTAAGATTGAATTGTTAAAGAACAAATCTGCCAGTAGAAGGCGCACAATAACTACTCATGTAAAAACGCATCAAAGGGTGTCACATGACAAGTGCAGTACTTCCGCTGACAGGGCTATATAAACAGCACATCAGCAAGGATCAGTCTCTCTCTTGTTCCAGCAGTTCAGACACACGGATCATTGTATGCATTTATTGCCAACTTGATCTCACGTACTTACAAACAGATAGTAGGAAAACACAACATGCCAATTAGGCCATGAGTGTTTTTATGCATCTGCCTTAGATACTTGCATTATTGCAAGCACTTAAACAGATAGTAATAAAGCACAACATGCCGATTGTGACATGAGTGTTTTTTTAGACATCTGCAACATAATTTTTTTTCTCTAAATCAACGATTCCTGCCACATATCAGATAGTAGGAAAACAATATGCCATTGCGTCATAATTGTTTTTATATACATCTGCAACATTCAAGGTACAGTACACATATCGAAGTACGGTACACCAAAGACGCCAGGAAAGTTTGTATGCCCATGAGGTCATACAAACTTTCGCATACGTTTTGGTTGCTGACCGATTGTGTAGATGTCATTTTTATCCATTTCGGACCATTTTACACTCCAAGGACGTGAGATCATACGGAGCACATTCATATTTATTTTATTTTATTTTCATTTACATATATTTACGTTTTTCCCATTGCATTGTTTGTACCATTTTTTAACACATTTTTTTTGAAATAAAAACAAGCTTGAATTACCAACCGACACGTGTTATTATTTTACTACCCATCCAAAGTGGAAGATTTTTATTTTCTGTGATTGAAAAGGTGGGTATTAGTTGTGAACCGTTAATTGTTTCTGTTTGAACAATTAAAGGTTCGTGATTAATCAGCTATTACGTCGGAATATCATGAACTAGTCAAGAAAGACTCTCATGATGCAGTGCAATGAGAATTGAGCGGTTGTTGATATAGTTCCACTCGCTACAAAACAAAGTGTGTTTTGTAATTTTCAAGAGTTCTTACTAGTAACCTTTCAAACATTTGAACCTACCAGTAAACATATGACTTGAACATTGATATTAAGCACTAGACACATTAAAATAATTGTAGTTTGTTATACTGTGGTCGTTTTTTAACTGACAATGCTTTGTCCACCAGTTTAAAGGCTCATTTTCCAAGATGGCGTGTCGGGTATTATGGAATACATGGTATTCCATATAACCCAACAAAATATACTGAATAAAAATGGAGTTAAAAATGAGTTTTGAGTATAATATTGATAGCTAAACACTGATTATTAATTATATAAATAGAAATATAGCTTAATTTAAAACCAAAGTACATTTTTTAAAAGCTAAATTGGTTTATACCACCAATTCCATATTACCCGACTATTCCATATTAACCTCCAATTGCAACTTTTTTTTAAATACATTTTTTTTATTACAAGAAAATAAATAGTAGTTTTTTTTCAAGTGGCAGTTCACTACAATTAGTTATAGTATGTACTCATAATGATTTTGGGGATTTTTATTCAAAAACCAGTAAGCAATTTTTAGAAATGTAAATGGTATTCCATAATACCCTCCTCTCCTCTACCTCCCATACAAAAGTTCGAATTTTACGGATATCGGTACACTACAGCCACCCGAAGTGTTCGAGATAAAGCAAAATAGACCGAGTAGGAACACCGCCGTACCCGAAAACCCCTATATACAAAAATTCAGACCAATCGGATGAGCGGTTTCGGAGTCTATTGAACATTTACAGACAGACACTTTCACTTTTATATATATAGATTACAAAAAGTTATATTTGACTTAAGGTATACTTGTGAAGCAAGAAAAACGAGGAGCTGACATTCCATGTCCGTACAGAACCCTTTTAGAAAAACGAATGGCGATGCATGTTTGTGCAGGCAGGAAAAGGAGTAGAGGTTAAAGTTGATCGCAGTAGATGTAAAGTTGAGCTGTAGTAAAGTTGGGGCTACGTTTTCTCAACATTCTCCCCGCCTTCAGCAACAGTGTTGGTGAATGTATCTACTGGTAGAACTACGAGCTTGACGATGGGCCGTGTGAGTGTTGTTGGTGCAGTCTTGATTGTGACGACTCTGATGCGACCATCCTTCCCTGGATGAACGTCTATGACTCGAGCTAGTGGCCATCGAGCTGGGGGAAATCATTCATCCGTCATCAGATCTAATGAGCCGATCTTGAGCTGATGATGTTCATGGTGCCATTTGGCAATCGCTTGGTAGCGCTGTAGGCATTCTTTGGACCAGCGTTGCCACAAGTGTTGGAGCTTCTGTTGAACTAATTGCCAGAGAGACAGTCTAGATTCTGGTAGAACTGTTGGAGCTGAACCAGTGAGGAAATGGGCTGGTGTTAGAGCGGTGAGATCCTCTGGGTCATCAGATAGTGGAGATAGCGGACGTGAGTTCAGGACCGCTTCGATCTGAGCTAAGAGCGTCGTAAAATCTTCATAAGTGAGTAGTGTCTCTCCAATTACTCGTACCAGATGAAACTTAACAGATTTGACAGCAGCTTCCCATTTTCCTCCAAAGTGAGGAGCACCTGGTGGAGAGAAGATCCATCTTGTTACTTCTTGAGCTAAGGAGCTGATGAGCTGAACGTTGTCTTGAGAGCCTGATCTGAACAGTTCTTTAAGGGACTTATTGGCACCTTGGAATGAAGTCCCACAGTCGCTGTAGAGCACTGAACTTATTCCTATAAGCTTTAATGAAGGCCCTAGTTGAATAATCGGTCACCACCTCCAAGTGGACTGCTGAAGTGACGACGCAGACGAAGACAGCGATCCAGCTTTTGTAAGTTTTAGCGCCTCTTCCTTGAATCTCTTGAGCGGTTCCGATTCCGACAGGCATCCGTATAATGCCTGCCAAGACAATTGTTGCCAGAGTTTAAACTGTGTCGCGAGCTGAAGGCGAGCACGGGGCGTCTTGTCCCTGAATTTGTCACATGCCCCTATGTAATGATCGTCCTTCACACAACAGTCACATATATGACCGGGGTCGTTGGGGCCTCTAGCACCATTCATCCAGGGTTTTAATGGCGGGCTGGAGTGTGATGGAGCCTTTTTAAGGTGAGTGAGGTTCCTTCTAATCTCAACGAGTCGATGAGTTTCACCTTGAGCTGATGTAGCATAGGATCGAGCTGTGCAGTATTTCTGTTGCTTCGAGCTCGACGGCGTTGGGCTGAATCTTGGTGGTGTCCTGAGCTTGAGCGAAACTCCTGAAGTGAGTTCTATGCTCTCCAACGATGTGGCTTCTGACTTTAGGAAGTCTTGTAGAGCCTTGAGCGTCGGGTATTCGGTGACTGATCCCAAGTTTCTTTCCCACTCCTTCCTGATGGTAGGGTCCAATCGACGCACCATGTGGTATACCACTGCATAGTCCCAAGTGTTGACCTGTACTTCGAGGGATTTCAGGGCGTCTAGAGCTTCTCGGACACCGTTGAGGAGGTCATTTAAGCTTTGGGAAGTCGGGGACACTATTGATCTACTTCCGAAGAGCTTGTCGAGTTGAGCTGACATCAGGAGCCGTTTATTCTCATATCGAGACTCGAGCAGGTTCCAGGCCACTGAATAGTTCTCACCGGTTGTCTTCATGTGGCTGATAAGGCGTGCTGCTTCCCCTTGAACTGAATTCTTGAGCACCGACATTTTATGTACTGGTAGGATATCATGAGATGAGCCTACCAAGGCCTGGAACATATCTTCGAACTCCTTCCAGTCTTGATGCTTGCCGCTAAATGGTCGGAGCTTGAGTTTCTCAAAGAGCTGATAAGCGGTCGTACCAGGAGATGTCCTGAACTCGGATCTGGATAGCGCTGGAGCGTGAGCTGGGGCTGGTTGTAGAGCGGCGATTCTGGAGCTAATCGACGAATGAGCGTCAGAATAATAGGACAGAGCTCCCGCAAAGACCTTCTTGGTGCAGTAATTTGAAGCTACGTATTCTTGCGGGAGCTCCGTTGCGAGCTTATCGTGGTTGAGCTTAAAGGAGGACCATGTGTCATCCAAAATGTGAAGCTTAGATTGGAGCTGTGGGATGGTGAGCTGGTTCAATGCTTCAGTAGAACATTCATCTCTGATGAGTTCAAGAACGTCCCCCTTTTTCCCGCTGGAGGACTAGGCGAGCATTAAACACTTGCTCGGCATCTGCTTCGAGCATGGATTCGATAGGCATATTTGATGAAGAGCACTCCCCAGAACTGTAGCTTCTTGATATGAATTAAATATGAACGGTTGTGATAAAGCTTGAGCAGTTAGAAAGAGCACTTAAATAGTTTATAAATAAAAACTGGAGCACAGAGCGTTATAAAAAGTATTTAAGAAAAAATAGGTTATGATTAAAGCGGTTAGTAAGAGCACTGAAATCTATATATATAAAATTCGATGTATGTGTGTATGTATGTATGTTCCCTAATAACTCCTAAACCATTCAACCGATCGCCACAAAAATTTAACCATATGTTACTTACATCCAGGGGGTGGTTTTAGCATCGGTGCCTACTTTCAAAAATCACTCCTAGGGGGCGCTGTCTGTTTAGTGCAAAATGGAAATTGCACTAAAGGAAAGGGAAAATATGAAGGAAACACACGTGTCAGGTAGAGTTCAATATATTGTTTTTATTTCGAACTGTTTGCTTAAGACTAACAAATAGGACTTATGCTTCACTTAAATTATTTTGTATATACTACAATTACTAACCAATAACACCTTACTGGAAGGGTTCTAGTTAGGATTCTTTATTTTTGAACAAAATATATATAACAACTAGATGTATTCAGATAGCGACCAAAGTATTTGACCAAAAGTTGTATGTAAAATTACACTGAGTATATCAAAGATATAGCCAGACAGTAATTTAATACTCGACTAAGGCAAGATACAAAATCGCACTGAATATTATCTTTGAACTGATGCTGAAAAGGAAACTTGATTAGAACCAAACATATAACATTTCCCAGAACACATGCGGCCTGTAGAAAATTTAATGATTGGTGAAAAAATACCTTATAAATTGTTGAAAAATCCTTTTTCACAATAAATACCTTAAAGAAGATTGCTTGGGAGTAATTTCACTTACTTTGCTTGATACACTTTCTTTGACTGTTAATAGACAAGAGAGAGTGATTGCTTCTGGGTTCGGGTTTTTATACTCTAGATCCAACGGTCCTGGCTTAAACTGCATTGCCATTTTTAGGTGGGGATAGTTAGACCTTTTTGATGACTGAAAAATAATTTCCAACTATTTTCCCCTTTTTATTTAATTCTAATTATTTTATTCTTTTTAATTTCATAAAATTTCAATTCATTCAACATAAATTTTTTATTTTTCTTTAATTTTTATGATGTACTAAAAATGTCCTTTTCGACCATTTCCTTATTTTTTTACTGCAATATCATAATTTTATTAATTCATATATTCATCCTTTTCCACTATATTTTCTCTTTTCTTCTCATTATCTTTATGAAAATTTATCTTTTATGGAAATATCTTTTTATTCATAAAATATTTCGTTTTTCTGACATCGCCGCTGTATTCTTCGTTAAATTTTACATCGATTTCATGTATCATATGTTGATACAGCATGAAGTTTTGACGTTTCGGACGACGTCACATTTTTCGCGAGTGCGCGCGGTGTTTTTCGCGTAATTAACGCAAACATCGCGGTTTGCAGGTGCGTGCATGTCGTTGTTGTCTTGTTTTAGTGTTGTGCTGTGTTTTATCTGCATATGCAGGTAAAGTTGTAGTGATTGTTGGTAAACAACAAGTTTTTTATAAATATAGGGTTATGTGTATGTGCATGTTTTTCTGTGGCATTTTACCTGTGTTTTGTAGTTTATTTAATGTTTTTATTCAGGTAAATGTTTTGTAGTAGCTAATTTGTGTTTATAGTACGTTATATGTACTGAATTTGTGTTATTGTGGCGTTTTTCTTAATTTGTTTACTGTGTAGTTGTTGTTGTTGGTTTTTTTTTTTGCATGTCATGTTTTACTTGACAATTTTTCATAAATTCTTAACTATCTACAGCCGAACTGCTGGCTATTTTAATATGTTTACTAATCAATCTGATTGTTGCCTTTTAGGTTCATCATGGGATTCTAATGAACGAAACACAAAACATAGGAAACAAAAAAAGGAAAGATGTGTTTCAGATTTTTTATTATTATTTTTGGGTGAGTTTTTATTTTTTATTCTTATTATTTTTTTTTATTTAAATTATTGTGATTGTCGTATCTTTGGGGCTGAACATTCTCCCCCCTGTTGAACAACCTTGTTCAACTGCATGTTTAGTTTGCTTAGCCCTCGTTTGTGGTGATGGTGGAAGACTATGCGTCCATCCGCCTTAACTTGTAACCGAACCTGATATCTGTTGGGTAAGCTTATTGTTTGCTCCTTTTTGCGGGTGGATCGTACCTGGTCAAATTTGATCCGATTGATGATGTGTTTAGGAAGGTACATGTCTTCCCCTTCCCTAGTGATGAAACGTTGGAAGGAGTTTTCCATTCTGTCTCTTAATTCGGTGAGCGTCGTCGTCGGCCTAAGAAGTGTGAGGTTCCTCACTTGGCGTCCATTGATAACAGCAGGCTCTTGCAGTTGAATGCTGATGTTGTTATCTCTGGTTACATAGTGGTATTGCATGGATGGTTGGAGTCCTGTGTGTCCTGGTCTAGCCAGGTTTTGTATACGTGGAGTTGTCGTTGTCTCATCATCGGACCGAGTGAGATCGATTGTGCACGTCTCAATTGCCTGTTTAATTTTTTGGACTGGTATGTGTTGTATCCGTGGTCGTGGTGGAGCTGATTTGATGACGATGTCACTAAGAATCCTTACTTTTAGATCACGTGTTGGCGTGGATGATTTTGTTATTAATTGAGTCGTTCCTTCTTGACTCTGTGGTGCGCTGGACCTGGTGGTTGGAATTCGCCTGGGTTGGGTTCGTTTCCGAATTTCGGGTCCACATGGATTTACCTCGACTGACCTGTTCACCACTGGACGTTTTGATGAAGTTAAAGTAGTTGTTGACTTCCCTCTTTTCGGCTTTAGCTCCTGAGGAAGTAGTCTGGGTGGGTTATTAGTCCGCTTAAATACTCTTCCTTGGAACTGATCCGAATCTAGTTTGATGTCAGCGTTGATGCTTCGATTAGCCTTGACTGATTGCTCGGCTGCTGCTAAGGGATCCTCAAGAAGTGCTGCTAATTCAGCCAACTCGGCGTCGAAATCGCACTCGATTTCCAGAACTGGACTCCCTAGTGGGCTTGTGGTGCCATAAAGTAGATGATTTTCAGCGGCGGCCAAATCTTCCTCCGTATAATTCATTTGGGACATCTATAAAAAAACTGTATTAGTTTTATGCCTTTGACAGGGATTACCTTTGGACAAGTGGACAACATTACCATGGACTAGACATTTAACATGACAACACTTGAATTGTTACTCCCTGTTACGGATTTGGTTCTATTTCTTGAGAACTTGGTTGATCCATGGGTAGGCGACAAATTTTTGTTATTGGTCTTCGAAACGTGTTTTGACTCGTTCTGACCTGCACGACTCGTATCAACCCATCTGGCCCGGGGAACGTCTCTTCGATTATTCCGAGCGGCCACCTTGTAGGTGGCATGTTCTCATGTTTAATGAGGACTATATCCCCGACCTGTAATGTGGTTTGTGAAGTATTCCATTTTGGTCTCTGTTGCAACTGATTAAGATAGTCCTTAGACCATATCTTCCAGAATTGCTTGACCATGCTTTGAATATGTTTCCAGCGTTGAAATGATGACATAATTTCTGTCTCATTAGTCACTTCAGGAAGGGCGTTGAGAGCTTGCCCAATTAAGAAGTGTCCTGGAGTCAGAATTAATGTGTCTTCTGGATCATTTCGAACCCAACAGAGTGGTCTGGAATTCAAACATGCTTCTATTTGTGTTAGCAATGTGGCATATTCTTCAAACGTACATATTGTATTTTTAACAGTCCTATATATGTGATATTTGATAGATTTTACGCTTGCCTCCCATAGTCCACCAAAGTGAGGTGCTGCAGGAGGATTGAAGTGCCATGATACTTGTTTTGGCGTAAAATATCGTTCTGCTTCTTGGTTGGATTCCTTAAGTATTTGTCGAAATTCCTTGTCTAATATGGATTTAGCTCCTACGAAATTTGAGCCACAATCGGAATATATGTTTGCACACAGTCCTCGTCTAGCTATGAATCTTTTGAGGGCTGCGATAAATGCTGTTGATGATAGGTCTGACACCATCTCGATGTGTATAGCTTTAGTTGTCAGACAGACTATAACACAAATGTAAGCCTTTTGTAATTTTGCATTTCTGATGGATGACGTCTTAATGGTGATTGGTCCAGCGTAATCGATGCCAACATTAGTGAATGGTTTACTAATATTGACTCTAGGGAAAGGTAGCTGCCCCATTAATTGTGTCATAGTTTCTCCTCGTTGTTTAGCACATACCATACATTTATGAATCCTGCTTGTGATACATCTTCGTGCATTTAAAATCCAAAACCTCTGACGACTCGTATTTAACACCAATGAAGTTCCGCCATGCAATGTCTCTAGGTGGATCTTGTCTATGAGTAAGTGTGTGAGCGTATGGTCTTGGGGTAAAATGATAGGATGTTTCACTTCGTATGGTATTGTGGCATTAGTTAATCTGCCTCCCACTCGTATCAATTTATCCTTGTCCATGAAAGGCGTAAGTTTTAATAGACGGCTGTTTCTTGAAAGTGGTTTCCCTTGTAGTAAATTAGTGTATTCTTCCGGAAAAGCCATTTCTTGTGTAAGCCGCAACGTGGTGTTTTCAGCCTCTTTCCATTCTATGGCGGAGAGCTGGTTAACTTGTTTATTATTGGGATTTTTACAATTGTGTTTAAAACGTTTGAGCATGGCTACAATATGTGTAAGCCGTGTTATTGATGAATAACGAAGTAAAATGTTGTCCTCAATTTGTGTGAGGAAACTTGTGACGACTGGTTTTTTCGCTTCCAGATCTGTGTTTTCCCTTATTTCTTGCTGCTGAGGCCATTGTTCTTGTGGTTTGGTCAGCCAACTGGGTCCATGCCACCATAGTTGGTTGCTAACCAAATTCGTTGCTGCGATACCTCTGGATGCTACATCGGCAGGATTATCTTCTGTTGCAATGTGTCTCCATTGGTCGTATCGTATGACATCTTGAATCTCGACGACTCGATTGGCCACGTATGTCTTCCATCTGGACGGATGTTCCTTCACCCATTGGAGAGCTATCATAGAATCTGTCCATGCGAATGTAGGGATGTGCTGTAGTTGCATGTCCTCAATCGTGCCCTTTAATAATTTAGCCAAAATTACAGCTCCATTTAATTCTAGCCTGGGTATTGTTGTTGGCTTGGTAGGAGCTACCTTTGTTTTCGAAGTTAATAACATTGACGAGATTTGTCCATCATCTTCCTCCACTCGTAGGTATAGGACTGCAGCATATGCTTTTGCTGAAGCGTCACAAAAACCATGGAGTTGTGCCTTTGTGTGGGCGCTGTATTTAATCCATCGTGGAATTCTTAATTTGTTTAAATTGGTTAACTCACGTTTGAAAGTTATCCACTCATTTTCTACTTGGTTGGACACTTGTTGATCCCATGAGCAGCCGGTTATCCATAATACTTGCATTAATATTTTTGCAGTAATGATAACAGGAGACAGCCAGCCTAAGGGGTCATACAAGGATGCGATGTCCGAGCGAATGTTGCGTTTAGTTGCGATGTTGTGTTCTCGCATTGGGATGATAGTGAATGTAAAATGATCCGGTCCAGGATGCCATCGTATCCCGAGGGTTTTCACTGTTTCGTCTGTGTTGAATGTTAATACATTCTTCAGTTCACGATGTTCTGGAGGGAGATGGTCTAATAGTGTCTGCTCATTTCTAGCCCATTTCCGTAGGTTAAAACCACCTGACCGTGTGATGTTTATCAATTCCATTTGTAATTGTTTTGCATCATTGATGTTGTCAGCTCCGGTTAACAAATCGTCGACGTAGAAATTATCATGTAGTGCTTTAGAAGCTAACGGCCAAGTTTTCCTTTCGTCCACTGCGAGTTGTTGCAGCGTGCGAATTGCTAAGTATGGAGCACTTGCCGTGCCAAAAGTCACCGTTTTCAACTTGTAGTCTTGAAGTTGTGATGTTTTCGGATTTTGCCATATAATCCTTTGAAATGTTTGATCCTTTGGGTGGATATCAATCATGCGGTACATTTTCTCAATGTCTGCATTCATAGCGATTTTGTATTTTCGCCAATTGAGCAATGTTGCAAACAGCTTGGGTTGAAGAGTAGGTCCAGTCAACAAGTGTTCGTTGAGTGATGTGCCATTTGTAGTTTTGGCGGATGCATCGAACACGACTCTCAATTTGGTCGTGGTACTCTCCTTGAAGACTGCGTGATGAGGGATATAGAAATGTTCTTCTTTATCTGTTGGGGGGTCTACTTCTTCCATGTGTCCAAGCTCAATATATTCATCCAAGCACTTTCTGTATTCTTTTTCGAATTCTGGTTTCTTAGAGAACTGCCGTTGCAGCGATGTGAAACGCTTGAGTGCTTGTGGTCTTGATAATCCTAGAGCAGGAGTCTTGTTGTTCCTAAATGGAAGTTTGACTTGGTATTTTCCATTTGGTTTACGTGTGTGTGTTGTCTCGAAGATCTGCTGGCACAGTTTATCATCCTCTGTTAGGATCTGTTTTGCAGGAGGTTCTTCGATTTCCCAAAAACGTTTTAATTGGTCATGTAAATCTAGTGTTGTGACCGTAAATGCTGAGACTTTATCTATGACTGTGTCTGTCGTTGGTCCCACTATTATCCATCCAAAGATTGTGTTTACGGCTATTGGGGCGGTACTAGGTCCCTTTCGTATGCCGTTCCTTAGAATACGTGCGTAGATTCGTGCTCCTAGGAGTGCGTCGATCCTTCCTGGCTTCCAGAATGTTGGATCTGCTAGAGGCAATTTGTTGAGGTGATTCCATTCCTCCTTGCGAACTACCTTTGTTGGTAGAAGATCAGTGATACTGTTGAGTATCAAGAAATTATCCGTCACTGACACCGTGTTGGAGTTGTTTGGTTTTAACGTGAGCCTAACTTGTTGGTGTGCAGTAGCTAATGGATTGGTGTTTATACCTGTTATTGCTACAGTTGTATTAGTTCCTGTAGCTCCTAGCTGCTTGCATGCAGCCTTTGTGATAAATGATGATTCGGAGCCATTGTCTATTAGACACCGCAATACCTTTTCCGTGCCATGATTAGTGCGAAACGTTACCAGTGCTGTTGACAACAATGCATGGTGATTTTTCATGGTTAAAAAGTTTTGAATTGTGGTTACTCCGTCAGCGCTGTTGGCTGATTGGGATTTCGAGGTTGTTGGAGATTGGCTTGGTATTGATTCTCCCTCTCGTAAATGTTTTTCTTTGGATCCTGTTGATCCCTGCTTCTCTTGTCTGGAGTCGTCGTGTAAGGTAGTGTGATGACGCTTCTTGCATCTGCGACATGTATATTTACTTGTGCATTCCTTTGCCATGTGGTTGTTGGATAAACAATTTAAACAACGTCCAGCTGCTAGTATGACCTTACGTCTGGCATCACTATTCATTTGTTGATACTTGGTGCATGCTCGAATGTAGTGCTTTTGATGGCAAGCTGGACAACAGTCTTGCTTCACTGCATGATACGTATGTGTAACCTTTTTGGCGAGTGTTGGCTTGATTGGTGTTGATGTCCGTGGAACGATTGCATCAGCGATTGATTCTAGTACCCGTAATCTCATTGTCAAGAACTTGCTGAATTGTGAAAAAGTTGGCAAAGTTTGATCTGCTCCTTGCTCTTCTTCCCATAATTGTAGTGTTGTGAAAGAAAGCTTCTGTACTAATAGATAAATTAGAATGGCATCCCAAGACGCAGTATCAACACCTAAGCTTTTCAGCTGTTGCAAACATTCGGATGAAGTATCTATTAATTCCTTCATGCCCTTAGAGGATTCAGTAGTCAGCTTCGGTATGTTTGTAAAAGTTTTTAACTGGTGATTTACCAACATTCTTTTATTTTCATACCGCTTCTTCAGTTTTTCCCATGCTGGTGCGTAATCTTCGTTAGTGATTGGAACATGTCGCAATAAGTTTTCAGCTTCTCCAACCAAACATTCCTTTAAATAATGTAATTTTTGTACTGGACCAAGTTTTGCATTATTATGGACCAACGCAACGAATACATCATGAAATGATCGCCACAAATCGCAATCGCCATTGTATTTTGGCAAACTGATTCTCGGCAGTTGTATTTCATATGATGTTGTAGTTGGAGGTTCTGGAGGTGGAGTCATTTTTAATTGGCATTTTTCCAATCCATCCATTAATTCTCCGAGATAGTCATAATATTTGGCTTCTGTGGTTCCGTATATATCACTATTGAGATACGCAATTGCTGCTTCTGCATTCTCTTGCACTGATGATTCATCTAATGCTATGTCGTTTTTTTGAAATTTCTCCCATATTGCATTTAATCCAGTGATTCTGGTTTTGTAGAATTCTAGATTGCGTTTTGAATGTGCCGTCTTTTTGGCAGTGTCGATATACTGGAATAGACGGAGTTTCAAACGTTCTTGTGCTTGACACATTTGTTGTAACGTAGTCATTTTGGATATGTTGCACTATAAAAATTACACGAACACCGATAACAAACAAAAGAAATTGAAACAAATTGAATTCGCTGACACGTGTTCCTGGATGGAACCACCAAAATGTTTAGTGCAAAATGGAAATTGCACTAAAGGAAAGGGAAAATATGAAGGAAACACACGTGTCAGGTAGAATTCAATATATTGTTTTTATTTCGAACTGTTTGCTTAAGACTAACAAATAGGACTTATGCTTCACTTAAATTATTTTGTATATACTACAATTACTAACCAATAACACCTTACTGGAAGGGTTCTAGTTAGGATTCTTTATTTTTGAACAAAATATATATAACAACTAGATGTATTCAGATAGCGACCAAAGTATTTGACCAAAAGTTGTATGTAAAATTACACTGAGTATATCAAAGATATAGCCAGACAGTAATTTAATACTCGACTAAGGCAAGATACAAAATCGCACTGAATATTATCTTTGAACTGATGCTGAAAAGGAAACTTGATTAGAACCAAACATATAACATTTCCCAGAACACATGCGGCCTGTAGAAAATTTAATGATTGGTGAAAAAATACCTTATAAATTGTTGAAAAATCCTTTTTCACAATAAATACCTTAAAGAAGATTGCTTGGGAGTCATTTCACTTACTTTGCTTGATACACTTTCTTTGACTGTTAATAGACAAGAGAGAGTGATTGCTTCTGGGTTCGGGTTTTTATACTCTAGATCCAACGGTCCTGGCTTAAACTGCATTGCCATTTTTAGGTGGGGATAGTTAGACCTTTTTGATGACTGAAAAATAATTTCCAACTATTTTCCCCTTTTTATTTAATTCTAATTATTTTATTCTTTTTAATTTCATAAAATTTCAATTCATTCAACATAAATTTTTTATTTTTCTTTAATTTTTATGATGTACTAAAAATGTCCTTTTCGACCATTTCCTTATTTTTTTACTGCAATATCATAATTTTATTAATTCATATATTCATCCTTTTCCACTATATTTTCTCTTTTCTTCTCATTATCTTTATGAAAATTTATCTTTTATGGAAATATCTTTTTATTCATAAAATATTTCGTTTTTCTGACATCGCCGCTGTATTCTTCGTTAAATTTTACACCGATTTCATGTATCATATGTTGATACAGCATGAAGTTTTGACGTTTCGGACGACGTCACATTTTTCGCGAGTGCGCGCGGTGTTTTTCGCGTAATTAACGCAAACATCGCGGTTTGCAGGTGCGTGCATGTCGTTGTTGTCTTGTTTTAGTGTTGTGCTGTGTTTTATCTGCATATGCAGGTAAAGTTGTAGTGATTGTTGGTAAACAACAAGTTTTTTATAAATATAGGGTTATGTGTATGTGCATGTTTTTCTGTGGCATTTTACCTGTGTTTTGTAGTTTATTTAATGTTTTTATTCAGGTAAATGTTTTGTAGTAGCTAATTTGTGTTTATAGTACGTTATATGTACTGAATTTGTGTTATTGTGGCGTTTTTCTTAATTTGTTTACTGTGTAGTTGTTGTTGTTGGTTTTTTTTTTTTGCATGTCATGTTTTACTTGACAATTTTTCATAAATTCTTAACTATCTACAGCCGAACTGCTGGCTATTTTAATATGTTTACTAATCAATCTGATTGTTGCCTTTTAGGTTCATCATGGGATTCTAATGAACGAAACACAAAACATAGGAAACAAAAAAAGGAAAGATGTGTTTCAGATTTTTTATTATTATTTTTGGGTGAGTTTTTATTTTTTATTCTTATTATTTTTTTTTATTTAAATTATTGTGATTGTCGTATCTTTGGGGCTGAACACTGTCTTAGAGAGCTTTAAAAGGCATGATAATATACGAAGGTGAAAATGTATACATAGAGGTTTCTGGGTACGAGAAAGCGATTGGTGATGTCCATTACTTTCGCAAAGATGGCGGTTCCAATATGGCGGCGGAATTTTGCAATTGTGTTGCCCGACCCCCGGCATGGGTATCAAATGAAAGGGTATGACATGACAAATAGAATATTATTAGCTGTGTGGCGTCATTCCAAATTCAAAATGGCCGCTTACACAAAATGGCGGATTACCTTTTTCTATCCAAGCCATCCGGTATGGGTATCAAATGAAAAGCTATGACAAGTAGAATACTATTAGCTGTGCGGCGTGTGCAAGCTGGCGGCCAACACAAAATTACAGTTTACATTTTTCTTTACAACGCCCGGGGCCCGCCCTCGGTATGGGTATCAAATGAAAGTGTATGACGAGTATAGTACAGTAAGCTGCGTGACGTCATTTTAAATCTAATATGTCGGTCACCACAAAATGGCAGAAGACATAATAGTCTAAAATGTAGAAAATAAAATATAGTTTAAAAAAACTAAAATATACACTTTTAAATTAAAATGAACTAAAAAATCGAGCGAAGTTCTGCACAGGGCGTCTACTCCCCCGGCATAGCAAAATCAAATCTGATCGATAAATGCCAAGTCAGGGGATGGTTTTTATTGTCTCGATTAAAATGTCAGATCCCTAATATTTTCACATTTTGTTATTTGGAATCAAAAATACCAAAAAATTGCCCTTTTCAAACTCTCCTACTGTATATTAAAATTCATATCACCTGATTACTACTATTGGCTTATGGGTGCAGCATAGGCGCACCGGGTCCCAGCTAGTAGTTTATGAATAAGCACTTGAGCACACAGAATGTTATAAAAGTTTGTTTTCAGTTATGGTTAGAGCTGTGAATTTAAGGGAAAAGTATAAAAATTAGAGATTACAAATTAAGCTAATAGTATAAAAATTAATGTAAAAAATATTATTATCAAAATTAAGTATTGTTCTGAGCTTCTTTAACCTCGAGCGTGTAAGTCTTTTTACTACATTATGCGCTTTAAACTTCACAATATCAAAACCCTTGCCTAAGGTTATGCAAAGTCTTTGAGCTTTAATGCATCTAAAAAAGATAAATTGTAATTAATTTAACGAGCTCAGATCATAAAAAAATTAACACCGATTTTATCCTTAATAATTCCGCTTTTGAGCCTGTTTTGAGTTAAATGCTACAAGTTTCTGTTGAGTCCCGTGAGCTTTTGAGCTTTCCAAAATTGAGCGCCAAAAAAAATAATGTTGACTTCTTGAGCTCACATAGTAGTTGAGCTTTTGTACTTTCTAAGAACTGAGCGCCAAAAAGTACTATGCGTGCTCCGTGAGCTCTTGAACTTCTTTTCTAAAAGTAAATAATCAAATTATTAAAAAGTTAGGAAGTTCTGACTTCGAAACTGAGCTGCAATAAAAAATATAAAGTTTTCCTTATCACGCAGATAATGTCACCCAACACTCTTTTGACAAGAATTTTAGATCTCCGAGCACTGTTCCTAACGGTGTTTACAATACGGGATCACGATGTGCCGTTGAGCTTAAGAACTAACTAACTAACTAATTGCTCCTTTAATCCCTCATGGGACATAGGGCGGAAACAGTTGCCCTCCAGCGGACTCTGTTTTGCGCGACAGCTCTCAGCTCTGACCAGGATCTCCCGGTTGTTGCGGCCTCTGCTAATAGGGTTCTCCTCCACGTTGTTCTAGGTCTTCCGACTCGACGGGTTCCTTGCGGATTTCAGTCGAGGGCCTGTTTGGCTAGATTCTCGTTTTCGCGTCGCAAGGTGTGGCCAATCCAATTCCATTTCCTTCGCCTGATTTGGTCGTCTATCCTTTCTTGGTCGGCACGGCGCCATAGTTCTTCATTTGAAATTCTATCTTGCCAGCGGATTTTTAGGATACGACGTAGGCATCTGTTGATGAAAACTTGTAGGCGCCCTGTGATGAATTGGGTGACTTTCCATGTTTCGCAACCGTACAAAAGAACTGCCTTAACGTTAGAGTTGAACAGCCGCAATTTGGTGTTAATTGAGATCTCCGTCGATCTCCATATGTGAAACAGGCATCCATATGCGCTTCGTGCTTTATTTATTCTGGAATTGACGTCTTCTTCTGTACCGCCGTTTTCGGTAATAATACTACCGAGGTAACAGAATTTGTCTACCAGTTCCACGTCACGGTTATTTAGCGCTGCTCGTTCAAGGGTGTTTGCATTTATCCGCATTTCTTTGGTTTTAGTCGGATTTAACCTTAAGCCTGCCGATCTACTTTCTGTTGCCAAATTGTTTACCATGTTTTTGAGGTCCTGGTGTCTGTGGGCCGGCAAACAGATATCATCCGCGTAGTCGAGATCCTTAAGGCGGTCTAGCAATCCCCATTGTATGCCACCTGCTCTAGTATCTAGAGCGCTGACAAGGATGTCGTCTTGCCGTACTCCTGAGCTCACTTCAAAGCTGTCGGATAGTTTTCCATTGTGAAGAACTCTGCATTTGGAATTGTTGTATAGAGCTTTTATCAATTCTATTATTTTATCCGGCAGTCCACGTTGCCGTAGAGCTCGCCATATAAAGCTCCTATGAACCGAGTCGAACGCTTTCTCATAGTCTACGAAAGCAAGGTAAAGGGGGGATCGGAATTCAGTAGACTGCTCCACTATGATTCTCAAGGTGTTAATGTGGTCTCTGCAGGAGCGGCCTTTTCTGAACCCAGCCTGCTGTCTTCTAAGCGTTCGATCTACTGCCTCTCGTATCCTTGATAGTAATATGTGGGACAAGATTTTTCCCACAGTAGATAATAAACAGATGCCTCTCTAGTTGTCACATATTGTTAGGTCCCCCTTCTTTGGTATTTTGACTATGATACCTTCCGTCCAATCCTCCGGAAAGGTACAGGTGTTCCATGCTATTTCCAGGATTGGCTGTAGCGCATCTGCTATGAGGCTTGAGTCGGCTTTCAACAACTCTGGCGGGATGTCATCTTTTCCAGCTGCTTTACCATTGTCCATTGCATGAATTGCGGTTGATATTTCAGTCTTGGATGGGGCACGAGTGGTGATTCTTATTGGCTGTGCATTGTTGTTGTTGTTTTCCTGAGGTTCCTGTGTAAATGAACCATTCAGGGCGGCGAAGAAGTAATCTCTCCATCTTTGGAGTTGCTCCTCGTCGCTGCACAGCAGCCTTCCATCCGCACTCTTTACGGCATGCTTTTTAGTAGAGTGCTTTCCCGAGAGCTGTTTAGTGATTTGGTACAGCACCTTACTGTTGCCTGTGTTTGCCGCGTTTTCCGCTTTCTCTGCGAGCTCATTTATCTGCCGCCTTTTATCACGCCGGACACTTCTCTTTACCTCCCGGTGCAATTGGGAGTATTCCCGTTCAAGTTGTTGTCGTTTTTCCGGGTCGCTTGTAGAGTTCACGTTATTTTTGAGGGCCCTTCTGCGTTAATTTTTTTGCCAGGTTGTGTCCGAGATCCAGTGTCGCTGGTAGTGACAAAACCAATGCTTGTTTCCGCTGCTGTTATTATAGCGCCCTTTGTTGTGCTCCACAGCTCTTCAATATTTGTGTCGTCAGAAACGGTTTGCTGGTTTAAGATTTCTTGCAGTTTGCCAGCAAATTCTCGCTTTTTGGTGCTCTCACGCAGAAGGTCTACGTTAAACCGTCTACGGTTTATGGCATCGCGTTGGACGTTTCTGATTGCAGCGATTTTTAGGCGATAGTTGAGCTTAAGAACGCGAGATGAAAACTCCGAGCTGAGCACTTGCGATGAATTTTTCATGCACCGTTACCTTCCACAATCCACAATTTCCACAATTTTAATGTTTAATGAGCACTGATGGTAATTAAGTTTCTTTAATTTTGTGCCGGAACTGTGGAAAGGCAACGGGCTTTTATACACCAAACTAGTTCTTGAGCTTATTAATGATCGGAATTTATTAACTTTTTTCTAGAACAAAAACTAACTTACACCTTTATGAGTTATTACAAAAAGATATATTTGACTTAAGGTATACTTGTGAAGCAAGAAAAACGAGGAGCTGACATTCCATGTACGTACAGAACCCTTTTAGAAAAACGAATGGCGACGCATGTTTGTGCAGGCAGGAAAAGGAGTAGAGGTTAAAGTTGATCGTAGTAGATGTAAAGTTGAGCTGTAGTAAAGTTGAGGCTACGTTTTCTCAACACTGTTAGTCTTGTTCTTGCACAGTTAGTCTTCTTCTTGTTCTTGCGAGCATAACTAAGTCTTGTTCTTGTTCTTGGTCTTGCTAAATGTGCAAGAACAATACAAGACTGCAGGAACAAGACCATTTTTGCTCATCACTAAACAGTGCACAAGCTTCAAGGCACAATGCTAGATAGATCTGTTGTATAGTAGATCTAGGCTCTAAAATTTCTGCCACGGGGCAGGCTTATGTCGGGCTCAGTTGCGTAAGCAAGTTGGAAGCTCTAGCTGTTAGCGATTTGGATCCTCGTAAGGTCAGGCTCAGAAAACTCGACCAATAAGAGTCAATGGAATTTTCGCTCACATCTCTATGTAATAGTTATTACAATTATTATCAATTATAATTTATGTATGCACCACTTTTGCCTAATCTATCAGGGTGTCTTAATTAAGCTGGAATAAATCAAGCTTCGATAACTTTATTTTTGCATTGAAACTGAATCTCAATAGTTGTAAGTCCTATAATAATGAGAAGTAAAATAAAATCACTTAATAAAAACTGCATTGGTACAATTATAATATGTATTTTTACAGTCACGGTACAGTTTTAATTACTTATACTCATAACATTTGTACCCCGACTGCAAAAATACAGATTGTACATATACGATAGATAGTTGAGTTTACTTAACAAAATAACTATTTAAAGTTAATATTTTCTACAGTAGCTAGAAAGTATCTTATATATTTAATATACACACATTGACTATACTAATGCCCGGTTTCACAGTGTTCACTTAAGCTTTCGCTCAGCCTTGAGCTTTCGCTCAACTTATTTTACTGTTTCACAGTACTGGTTCAACTGTTGAACTTGGTTCAAAATTGATTTGAACTGAGCGACTAAATTTGGGCACTTAAGCCAAAGCTCAGGATATAAGTGAGAGAAATGTCATTAATTTTAGAGAAATCACAGTGAACTTGTGTTTATTTATTTAATTTATGCTGTTATGACACTTACTTTTTTTCAGCGTCGAATTTTTAAGGCCAAAAAGACAGGGACAACTTGATGTGAGCGAGAAGGTGGCTTTGCATTTTCGTGCAGTTTCAAACAATAAATATACTTTTTCGTATCCAATAGCAACATAATATTATCATATTCGCATATATTTACAAGTTTTTTTTCAATTTCACTGTATGTACACCATAATAAATCACGAACATTCAATACTATTAACAATGAAGTCTGAATTGTCAAAAATTAAGATGAAGATCCCAAAAAAGTATGAAAAGTTCATACTTTTTCTGGCACTTTTCGAGTTAGCTGAACTTTTTCGCGTAGATTAGCTTCAATTTTAAGCATATGGCTAATTCTTCGCACTCATGCCAAATCTCCGTAAAGAATTTTTGTCCCTTTCTAAACTTGCTAAATGTGTAAGATTCGTCTGAAAAAAAGTAAGTGTCATAACACCATTAATTATGTTGGATTTTTCAATTGTAAAAAGAAGAGAGCGTTCTATTACAAAGCATGCCGTAAAGAGTGCGAAAAAATGAAGAGATTATTTATTTGCCGCTCTGAATGCTTCATTTTCACAGGAACCTGAAGAAAACTTAACAATGCAGAGCAAATAAGAATCACCGCTTGTGCACCATCTAAGACAGAAATAGCAGCCGCCATTCATGCAATAGCCAATGGTAAAGCTGCTAGCAAAGATGGCATCCCGCAAGAATTGCTGAAAACTACTGCAGACGCGACACATCCAAGCTTGGAACTAGCACGGAACACCTGTACCTTTCCGGACGAAACGTATCAGTAAAAAACCAAAAAAAGGGGACCTAACAATATGCGACGACTGGAAATCATTTGTCTATTATCTACTGTAGGCAAAATCTTGTCCCACATATTATTATCAAAGATAAGAGAAGAGAGGCAGTAGACCGAACACTTAAAAGACAGCAAGCAGGATTCAGAAAGGGCCGCTCCTGCATATACCATATTAACATCTTGAAACCAGTTTACTGGATCTCCCTTTTACCTTGCTTTCATAGACTATGAGAAAGCGTTCGACTCGGTTAATAGGAGCGTTATATAGCAGGCACTACGGCAACGAGGATTGTCTGACAAAATAATAGTATTGATAAACGCTCCATATAACAATTCCAAATGCAGAGTTCCCCACAATGGAAAATTATCCGAAACTTTGAAGGGAGCTGATGTCTACTTTTGTCGTACGTAATAAGCGGCCATATCCTTTTCAAAAATCCTTACAACTAAGATTAAAAACTAGAAAAATGACACAAATTATCAACCAAAAGCAAAAATTTCTCCAACTGATTCAACCACAGTGGCCTGCAAAATCCAGTGAACTAAGTTCAGCTGAACTGAGAACAAAAACTAACTGTGAAACAGTTTTGACTTGAGATAAAGCTCAGAATTACTGCTCAGGTTCAGCTGAGCGAAAGCTCAAATGGACACTGTGAAACTGGGCATTAGTGTCTTTACATTAGTACTTAAAATTTGTTTTTGACTTTTAGTTCATTTTTTGTCACAAAGGCGTCGTGTTTTTAAATTTTTTAATTATTTTTGTATACATATATAGATGGCTGTCGAGCTCGTTGCATAGCATGAAACTTAGAGTGTAGGCTCCCATGACGTTACGCCCGCCAGACTACCTGGTAAAAATTTGTTAATTGTTATTTTTTATGAATTTTTCAATTTAGCTAAAAAAATTATTTGTTTTTCCAAAACACCTGCTTGAAATTTATACAATTTGTAGTAAATAATGAACCATTTTTGAAATAATTTGTGAGGCTGAAAATAAAGTTTAAGATCTCTTCTATCTATTATAACACGTCTGGCTGACAATTTTTGTTAATAAACTTGTCAGACTGACTTTTGAATGCGTAGCAATATTCAATTCAATCCACATAAGTGGCGTCACCGACTAAAGTCGTCGAGTTCAGTGCTTCAAATTGTTGTTGCTTTTTCGCCAGAAGTCAGAAATGCAAAAGCTCCCTGGAATTGCATTCCACTATTCCAGTTGATTACTCTCTTTTGAGCAAGCTTTTACTTTCAACCTTCATTTCATGTTCATGTGAAAATATGTATATATATAGGAAATCAGGCAAAAATTTAAGCTCAGTAGACTAATTTGCTCGAACTTGCGCAGTTCGGCCGGCGAAGCCGGGGTATTAAGTGTTTTTTGGTAGGTCAAAACTTACTATGCAAGAAAATAATATATAGATTCAGAAGTGAAACTTCATTGCAAGTAATCTTTGATCAATCCTCAATAGGTTTAAAAATGCCCAATATTCAATTAATATTTTTATAATTAAAACATATTGTGTAAAATGGATGTAAATCTTAAAAATCTCTGAAAGCCGGCCCAAAATCGAGTAGTAATTTCAGTGTAGATAACAAATAAGCGTACAATTTTAGGATGCAACATATGGTATATAATATATGTAAATTTATAGTCCCTTAATTTTGCAGTACTACGAGTGCAATTCAAAATATTATTGGAGGAATGGTTATCCAGCAGTAGTGCACCTACTGTTGAAATTTTCAAGTGGTTCGCTTTCATGTTCGCTATTGATTCTGTAACCAGAAATGAATTCGCATTCACAACCTACTATATGAATTCAATAGCACTTAATAAGATTAAAATAATCAGGAAAATTTATTCAACTACCATCATGCCGCCCTGTGCTATAAGAAGCAGCTTTACAAAAAGTTAATCAATTACCTTTTTTCCTAGCAAATTATTAAACTCAACTGCTATAAAATTGGGTATCTGCGGTGCATTGAAGCCAATCGAAATTTATGATCCAGCAGTGACTATCGGACTTTTTAATTTTCCCAATAAACAATTCGGTATGATGCCCATGCACGGCCCTAGTTTTTACGCTTATTAACATACTAAAAACATTATTTATAGCACAGGATTTATGTTCTATTGCACTAGTAATAAATTTCCATTTCTATACCGTTGTGTGATCAATTGGGGGTGATAAGACTTTTTTCCGACTGAATAATCCCATCGAATGCAGTACACTCCCAGTGCACCCTCTCATAGTTCCATGCATTGACAGTGGCATGGTGGTTTTAAGGTGATAGGTCATTCGCTCGATACCCAATTGCGGAAAGCGTTGCCAGCCTTCATGGCTGAATTATACTTATAATGGCCGTGAGGATTGCCTTCTTTAAACAATGTGATTTTCCGCGAGTTTGTTGAAGTCAATAAAATGCTCACGAGGCTGATGGGCAGTAGTCATGTACTCAACTAATTTGCATTATTGAACGAACTGGTGTAGGGGAAATTTTCGAAAGGGGTTGCGACATCTCCACATACGTCTTCTTGGGTATAATAAAATCTATAAAAATACAAAACGGTATAAAGTAAACCGAAGTCAGAATAAATGTTTGGCTTTTTTGGGAACTACATGTTTGCATTGTAGACCAAAACCTAGCGAACGGTTGTGAAAGGGTGGCTACTCCTACAAATGGATTGAGTACACAAAGGCCAGTCCAAAGAAAACTTAAGGACTTTCAGCGTTTTTATTACATATATCATTTTTAATGGTTTTATTTAGCTTCACCTCGTATATTTGTTTGTTTGTTTGTTTGGTTCAAATCTTGCGACAGCTTTTTCGTCTACTTCTACTAAACCGATTCTTATGAAATTTTGCCCACACATTGAGCTCCCGTGACAATGCAATCTGACAATTTTGTACAAAAATCAAGATGGCGGTTCCAAGATGGCGGACGAATTTTCCAATTGTGTTCCCATTCCATTGAAAATCGGTATCGGGGGGTTTGTAGGGCCACAAATGACGATTCTGTGGTCAAAATTTAAAAATTCAAAATGGCGGCGCCAATATGGCGGATGAATTTTGCCAATGTGTTCTGAATCCATTGAAAATCGGTATCGGGGGGTTTGTAGGGCCACAAATGACGATTCTGTGGTCAAAATTTAAAAATTCAAAATGGCGGCGCCAATATGGCGGATGAATTTTGCCAATGTGTTCTGAATCCATTGAAAATCGGTATCGGGGGGTTTGTAGGGCCACAAATGACGATTCTGTGGTCAAAATTTGAAAATTCAAAATGGCGGCGCCAATATGGCGGATGAATTTTGCCAATGTATTCTGAATCCATTGAAAATCAGTATCGGGAGGTTTGTAGGGCCACAAATGACGATTCTGTGGTCAAAATTTGAAAATTCAAAATGGCGGCGCCAATATGGCGGATGAATTTTGCCAATGTGTTCTGAATCCATTGAAAATCGGTATCGGGGTTTTTTAGGACCACAAATGACGATTCTGTGATCAAAATTTAAAAAATACAAAATGGCGGATGAATTTTGCAAATGCGTCCTAAATCCATTGAAAATCGGTATTGGGGAGTTTTTAAGGTTAAAAATGACGAATTTGTGGTCAAAATTTTAAAAAATCAAAATGGGAAATAATGAATCTGTTGTCAAAATTATAAAATTTAAAATTCACCAGAATTTTGTAAAAAGTAAAATCGAAAAATTACTGAATTAAGACTAAAAGGAATACAATAAGGTTATTTCATTGGAATAATTTTTTATGTTTTGAATGCACCCAAGTTAAGGTTTCTGTATTGTGCCGAGAACTGTGTGGCGTTAGGGTGGTTAAAAATGATACGTCGTTAGCGATACACCAACCAAGTCAACGTTAGAAACGTGCCGAGGACTGTGTGGAATTAGGATGGATAAAAATGATATGTCGTTAGCATTTCAGCCTCAAGGCTGGGCACACCTTGTTGTATAAGAGCCTTGCCCCTCTACATGGACCTCTGGTGGGGTCGACTATTATTTGTCCAATACTCGTGGGAACAATATGAAAGAAAAAATTAATAAAAAAATTGAAACTAAAACACAGCGAAAAAGGAGGCTAGAAAAAGCGAGGAAAGAGTATAGAGCAAAGCGCACTAAAATGAATGAAGACGACAGGCATGCTGAACTACAAAGTAGACGGGAACAGGCAGTTGATGAGTTCGCTATCGATAAGGCGTTAAGAGTATACCCAACCAACCAACAGGTTCACAATCACAACAATGCGGTTCTTAATTCGTTCCGAAACAAAAGTGCCCCTATATACAAAATCAAAGCCCAGAACCAGCTGGTAGATGGCACACGAAATATGGACAACGTTAATATAATCGATATCATACCAGCAGATATTAACAAGACAGAAGGTTTACCACAAGAACTTGAATTATTCGTAGGAGCCAAAGTTATGTTACGTGCTAACGTCGACGTCTCGAAAGGGTTGGTGAACGGCGCTATCGGCTACATCACAGAGATTGTATGGCCTCAGTTTCGTAGGACGCAAATGTATGAAACAGATATACCATCTGTTCAAATTGATTTTGAAAGAGACGGCGTACACCTTATTCATCCTCAAGCCATACAATTTCCAGCAAAATTTAATTATGGAACGGCCGAGAGAAGGATGTTGCCGATAATTTTGTCATGGGCCTCCACTGTCCATAAAATGCACGGTAGTACTGTTGACCATGCTGTAGTGTATTTGGGCTCCAAACTGTTTGAGGAAGGTCAAGCGTATGTAGCATTGAGTCGCGTAAGGGCTTTGGAAGGGCTATGTATTGAGGAGCTTGATTGTCAGAAATTAACAGGTAAGAAACCGTGCAGTAAAGATACAATGAAAGAGTTGGAAAGGATGAGGAGTTTGCATAATGATACGAGCCAAAATCAAACTAATAACTAGAAAATAAAAAAAATAGGTAAAAAAACTTTTAAGTTAAATGGTTTTATTTGAAATGATAAGCTGTACCAAAAACTAGAAAATAATTAGAACACAAACATGGACCTTCCTGAGATTCCGACGTCTGGTAAGAAATCATGCAATAGTAGCCGTGCTGTTTTCTTATGTCGTATGCCAAGGTACCCTTTGTGCCGCTGCGTCAACGGATTAAGTAATATTCTGGGACTTTTAACAGACTAAAATAAAAACATGGGGCGCATAAAAACCTGTATAATTAAATAAGAACGACTTGTCTAGAAGAATGTGTTTCCAAGCCCACCAATATATTTTGTCACACTAGACAACACTAATCATTTATATGCATTGTAATGAAGCCACTGTTTAAAGTGGACCAGTAGTACATTCTTGAACTTTGTACGGAACGTGCGTCCAAAAGAATCCAATTTGTTATTCAATAAAGAACGGGACAATAACACGTTGTATTTTTATAATTACCTATTTTAATTCGCTCTCCAGGTTTTTATCGAGTTATTTCACATTTGGTGCCGAAACCTGGGAGTGAATCGTGGAAGTGAACGGATCGTTTTTATCGACAAGTGTTATTGTTATCATTAAAACAATGGATATCATAAGCAGAGGGACATTTCGAACCCAGCTAACAAAGCTCGCGAATGCCGCACAAGAATATTTATTATCTGTGGAATCCCAGACTGTTTTAACCAACGCTCATAACTTCGATACAATTGAAGAAGAATGTGATGTATATCTGCAACGTGTTACTGCAGTAAGGGAAAATCTTCTTAAAGCTAATGCGGAACTAAAACCATCAATCAAGACAGAGGATTTTCAAAAGGAATGTGAGGGAGTGGCTGAGTATGAGGATAAGGCAACAGCCATAATTAGTCGATTAAAGGTAAGACTGAACAAATTGGCCCAAATTTGAAGTCGTGAGCTTGGTAATGCAAACCCACCACTACCACATGAAGGCCCACCTTCTACCGTTACGGCAGCAAAGCCCTTTAGCCCTGAAAACCTTTTCGGGTAACTTTAAGGAATGGATCCCATTTTGGGAACGTTTCCGTACAGCGGTGCATGAGCGACAGAATTTATCCGGGGCAGATAAATTCAACTATTTGCAGCATCACCTGATGGGCAAGGCAGCAGAATCGATCGCAGGATTTATTCCCTCTGAAGAGAATTATGATGCCGCTATTTCCATGCTGCAAGATGAATATGGCAACAGCGAAAAATTAATTGATTTTACGATGCAGCAGCTGACGGCATTACAAACGGTTGTTTCCCGTAGAGACATTTCTGGGCTACGCAAACTGTATAACGATGTCACCACGCATACAAGATCGTTAACGGCTCTAGGAGTTTCATCAAATAAATATTCGGTCATGCTTAAACGGTTATAAACTCAAGTGCATACCTAAAGAACTCGTGATAGAATATTATAGAAATTTCGGCAATCGATCGGAAACCGCTATTATAGTCTAATGAAAATGTCTTTGAGAAACGAACAATTACGTTCAAGCATTTTTATGGTTTAATATGTTAGCTTGGCACCTAAATATGCTAAAACCACAAAGTGCCCCCTTTTTTAGGGGTGCGTTTTTGAGCGCCGAACCTAAGTACCCCTTTTTCAGGTTTTTCAAAATAACTCGAAAACAAAGCGAAATTCGAGATTTTTACTAAAATACTTTTTTGTAGAAAATTAAATTTCCCATCGAAATGCGTCTTTTAAATTTTTTTTACCATTTGTAATTCAAAGAATAATCGAAAAACAAAACTAAATTTTTTCGAAAAATCACGTTTTTTTCTTTTTTTTATTAATTTGGTTATAACTTTTTTTACGGCATCCTGGGTATACATAAATGTTCACAGAAAGGAAAGGTTATGAAAAATTGAAGAAATCGCATTTTTTAAAATCTCCGCACGACCAGCAGTGACCGAGAAATCGCCATTCAAAGTTGACCATTTTGAGCCATTTTTTAAATTATTTGCTCTTAAACATTTTTTCTTTGTTGAAGCCTGTGTTGTCTATCTCTATATTCCAAATATACACAACATTAAGCAAAAAATATAATGAATTTATATAAGGGTAGGCTAAGAAATTTGTGGTATAAAAAACTAATTCTGTTTTTTGCAATTATTGTCTCGTTTTTGATGAAATCGGTTAAAATAATTTTTATAACGTGTTAAAATCGAAAATCCCCAGAATTAAATAGTGTGAGTCCTACGGCATTAAGATTCTTATTCACCCAAAACAGATCACATTTTCGTACGGTGTTAGTGTTGTTTAGTTAACCTCTAGGAGATAAAAATGGAAACGTGCTTTTTTTGTTCAAAAAATATAAATTGTGAAACAAACAGATTGTTACAAAAAAAAGTATTCAAACTGTAGCTGCCACCAGTATTGAAAGGGATGATGGAAAACATCAGTTTTTAAGTAATGAAAACAGTCTACAAGTGCATGATAGCTGTTACAAATCCTATATTCGACAGAAGAATATTGCGTCAGCTAAGAAAAGGAAAGAAAGCGACAACAATCCTCCATCCCCTGTACCAAGCAGAGGACATCAATATTTTAACTTCGAAGGACTGTGTAATTTGCGGCATGGAAGCAGGAGAAGTATACTTAACGCGACAACGTAAAAAAGGACGCTTATCTCTCGGTAAGGTTTATATTATTTAAATGGGCACATATTCATTGTTTCGGACACTGACCGTGTGTATAAAATGTAAATGATTATATATGTATACATAAACATATTGTAGGCGATGTTCACGTTATTAAAAGTTCTTCGATGCAAAATACTTTGATTGAACTGGTTAACGATAAGGCTGAGTTTGAAGATCTACTGAACAGAATCGGAAATGTCAGAAATATAGAGTCCCTGTCGGCCAAGTATCATCATTATTGTTTTCGAAAATTACAACTTCCTGGTGGAAAAAGAGGAATGTCCGAAAGCGAAGAGACCTCGTCAGTGATGCCTGCACCGCAATCTCTACTACGAAAAATTTCATGTGGATGTTTAAAAGGCTGTCAATTGTAGTTGCAGAAAGTTTGGCATCAAATGCTCCATATTTTGCAAAGAATGTGCAGGCACTGATTGCGAAAATACAAATGTCCCTGAAATGTCCCAAGAAGATGTCGATAAGGATATTGATACTGAAGTTGATATTTCCATCGAAAGAATGAATATTGAAGAATAAACTTCTTTACGTATCTATGTATGTATATAATGTACTGTTTTTTGGGCCTTCGGGAAAAAAGTTAGTGTTTTTGGTAAATTACCTTGAAATTGTTGTTTTATTGCACAAAAACAATTTTATTTGCTCAAAAAAAAATGTTTAAGAGCAAATAATTTAAAAACTGGCTCAAAATGGTCAACTTTGAATGGCGATTTCTCGGTCACTGTTGGTCGTACGGAGATTTTAAAAAATGCGATTTCTTCAATTTTTCATAACCTTTCTTTTCTGTGAACATTTATCTATACCCAGGATGTCGTAATAAAAGTTATAACCAAATTAATAAAAAAAAGAAAAAAACGTGATTTTTCGAAAAAATTTAGTTTTGTTTTTCGATTATTCTTTGAATTACAAATGGTAAAAAAAATTTAAAAGACGCATTTCGATGGAAAATTTAATTTTCTACAAAAAAGTAGTTTAGTAAAAATCTCGAATTTCGCTTTGTTTTCGAGTTATTTTGAAAAACCTGAAAAAGGGGTATTTAAGAGCGGCGCTCAAAAACGCAACCCTAAAAAAGGGGGCACTTTGTGGTTTTAGCATATTTCGGTGCCAAGCTAACATATTAAAGCATAAAAATGTTTGAACGCAATTGTTCCTTTCTACCCTTTAATTTTGGACATTTTCAATAGCCTATTAAGGAAAATACTAATGAAGGAATGCATGATATTGATATAAATTCCGAAGCTGACAACAACACCTCAATAAATATTAGCCGTGATTCACAACTGGGCTCTATTATGAAATTTTTAAAAAGAGAAGTTGAGTCTCTCGAGCAATCGAGTCCAATTACAGTGCACAACTCGCAAAACATCTTCACATCAGAAGGTAAATTAAGTCGGCTGCAGGACCAATGTTGCCAGGTGATTTTTTCGAATTTCCGTAGATTGCGATTTTCTGAGGTGGGGGAAATTCCGTAAAAATCCGTTGCTCCGTATTGTTACTCAATCTGGCTGAAAAGTTCGCAAACTACGTTTTCTACAATGAATTTAGCCGGGAAATTTGAATATAAATGAAAATTTATGAATGTAAATATTTATAACATAAAAAATTTCAATTTAAAAAAGTCCGAATCATTGATTAATTTGTATTATGCATATACAGTATGGTTTATGTGAGAAATTATACAAGGGGCATTGCGCCGAATGAATTTTTTTCCTATTTCAATGAAACTTATAAATTATTTGATATAAAAGATACTTAAACTGACCAGTTTTTCATACTTTTTAGTATTTATTTTAAGTAATTTAATTTAATGAATGTGGAAGGGCTGCGATGCGATCAACCATGTCTAAAACCAATGGAAACTCTGTGGAGCCATCAGCGTTTTCATAGTTACGCACTTTGTTTCAAAAAGAATTTTTGTCCAAGTGAAAATAGTTTTTGAAGATTCTTTTCAGCGTTTTGAATTTCTTGTGTACGATGTCGAAGCCAAAGAAGGCGGCAGCGACTGCTACATTGTGAGACATTTTCCAATTCATGGCTTCAATGAATTCGAATTCTTTAAGCATCTCTACATTCTTCTCCGCTAAAGGAAATCTTTTAGCAATTTCCAAAAATCCGTTAATTCCGTAAATTGATTGTAATATTCCGTTAAAATTCCGTATTTGGGTTAAAATCCGTTGAAAAATCCGTTATTTTTTTTCTCATTCGAGAAATCCGTGTTTCTACTGAGAAATCCGTAGTTCTGGCGACACTGTGCAGGACTTATGACTGCGGATGGGGCGACGCGTTGTTGTTTTTGCAAATCCACACGGCATTCATCACAGAAGTGTGACAGTTCAACAACTTTACATCAAAAGAAAGAAATTTTAAAGCAAGAAGGACGATGTTTCCGGTGTACTGGTAAGGGGCATAGTGCGCGCAATTGTGCAAATAAATCTATTAAATGCTTGAAGTGTAATGGAAGGCATGCGACCTCTATGTGTGACCCTTCATATCGGCCTTCGGCAGTGGCGGACTAAGCCCGTCAGAGGCCCGGGGCGGCAAAGCTGAATGAGGCCCTCAGTCTAAGAAGTCGATGTAATTTTAGAAGCCTTTTATTCAGTTGCCATTTGTATGGACAAGTGTGTGTATATGTTTATTTCCCAGTAGGAAAAGCATTTAATTACCCATCGATTCCGAAAGTCGTACTAAAGGCAAGTGTCCACTATAGAGTTTTTTTCGGTAGAATGTAGAGCGTAGAGTGTAGAGCTCTACCTGCAGTAAGTACTCTACAGCGCTTCTCTACCACTCCACCGCCCGTAGAGTTGATCTAGAGAAATTTTGAGTAGAGATCTACCACGAGCTCGACAGACTGAGTACACTGCAGATGCGTTTTTCTCTACTGTAGAGTCGTATGGTAGAGCGCGCAACTGCGGCCATCAACTTTTGCATCTCATTTCATTTCTCAGTTATTCAGAGATGCGTACGTACATATATTGTGTAAAAAATTTAAAGGAAATTAATAGAAATCAAAAAAATAATAAAATGAGTTTTCCCCAAAAGAAGGGAAAAGAAGGAAAGGAAATGTTGAGAGCGAGATTGGATTGCGAAAAGAAAACAAAACCCTGGAATGTACCGAGAATTATGGAATGAGCTCACGGAAGAAGATACATCTTCATACCAAAATTTTCTGCGCATGTCGTATTCGAATTTCGTTGTTATTTAACACGCCGATGCAGTGCCGCGGCTGGCATATGTGCTGGGTGTGCAACTGCACAGGGTCCCGCGTGTTTGGGGCACCGCGAGCGAAGCGAGCAAAACATTTTTTTGGCAATAAAAATCATTTGAGTTCTTTATTTGCTTTTTTACTTCAATGAATGGGTCATACAAATCAGCATATGGGTCATATCAGACGAACTCGCATCACACTAAATATTACATGGGGCCCATTTTCCATAATTCTGTCGCGGGGACGGGTCTTTATGGCAGAAAATTTTTTTTGGAGACTATGGGGCCCCTCGCTGAATTTTTGCACAGGGCCCCCAATTGTCTGGCCGCGGCACTGCGCCTATGTACAACAATTCGAAGCGCAGTCGAAACACAAATAAGAATGAATACTGTAGAGAGAAAAACTCTATCAAACATGCTTGTTAGAGCGTAGAGCAGATGTAGAGCTCTACCAAACACAAAAAAAATGCGTATACACTTTATAGTGTAGAGTGCAGAGCGCGTAGAGTGGGTGTAGAGAGCATGTGTAGAGCTCTAGACGGTGTATACACTAGTATACGCATCTCTACGCGAGAGTTTTCTCTAGCTCTAGGCAAAAACCTCTATAGTGGACACTAGGCTTAAGTTCACAAAAACTCCTCTTGCATGATGCAACCGAGATGAAAATGGTCAAGAAGTATTGAAGTATATGTAAGCGATGTAGAGGGTAACGATTCAGTAAAGACCCATTTTAATAATTACATGCTGTACTTATTTGTGTCTACGGGAACATTGTACGCGACCTCCGACTCCAAAGTACCACTTAGGTAGGCACTGTCCTTATTTTAAAAGCCTTGTTTAGGATATGATCAAGGGAACTTGTAGACATTTGGAGGCCCCAGGAACCAGAGGCCCGGGGCGGACCGCCCCCTCCGCCCCCCTTAGTCCGCCACTGGCCTTCGGCTATGGCTAAATCCCCATCGAAAGATAAGTATAGTGAAGAAAAATTGGTAACTTCGCCAAATTCGGCAAATTTGTGCTCGGTTTCTTGTCAATCCCCAGATATACTTTTGCAGACCGCGCGTGCTGTTGTAATGCCTACATCTTTACAGAGGAGTGCTAGTGTGACGGTGCGAGCCATACTTGATGGAGGTAGCCAGCGCACTTACATTAAAGAAAGTGTTGTCGCTAAACTTGGAATTAAATCAGTTGACACTGTGAATCTACGCATTTTACCATTTGGTAGTCATCAGAAATTACCGGCTAAAGAATTTAAACGTGTACGAGTACAAGTCAGAAGTGTTTACGATGGAAAATCTATCTCCTTATTAGCAGTAGTAGTGCCGAATATTTGCATGGATGTTTTACCTGTACCCCCTGTTGACTCTAATTTATTTTCAGGCATATTACTTGCAGATAATAGCAATTTCAGTTTGACAGAAGATGGCCTTAGTTTATTGGCTGGTGCAGATTATTATTGGCAAATTGTTCTGGACGAAAAAAGGCGGCTATCACATAATCTAGTTGCAATCCACACCATACTTGGCTGGACAATTCAGGGATCAAATTGTATCAAGGATTGCGATAATTTACCCATCTCCGAGGCGTTCTCATTTTTAAGTATTTGTGACGATGACAAATGTGCTATCAGAAGTTTCTGGGATTTAGAAGGCATGGGCATAATTGACCCGCCAGCGAACGAAAAGGTTTTTGGAGATTTCATCCGCAAAAACGGACAACGATACGAAGGAAGTTTATTGTGGCGCAACCCCACTTGTAGGATTGAGAGTAACAAAGAAGGTGCTATTGTGCGATTTAATAAATTATTAAGAAAATTGTCACGGGTTTCTCAAGACTTGCTTAAATACGATTCCATTATGTGGGAGATGATTGAAAATGGAATAGCAGAAAGAGTGCCAAATGATAAGGATATAAGCGATAAAATTTATTATATGCCACACCGGCCTGTTTATATACCCGATAAGATAACGACAGACTTGCGTATCGTCTTTGATGCCTCAGCACGCACAGGTAATTCTCTATCTTTAAACCAACATTTATTTCAAGGTCCCAATCTGTTACCGAACATACTCGTTATCCTGCTAAATTTTCGAGTTGGACCAACAGCATTAGTTGCTGATATTGAAAAAGCATTTCATCAAATAAGTCTTAATAAGAAGGACCGCGACTCCCATCGTTTTTTTTGGTTTGAGAAAAGGGTGAGTGACCCGAAGAAACTGCCAGCCAGAGTGGAATATCGTATGACACGGGTCACATTTGGTGTAGCCTGTAGTCCTTATCTTCTTTGCGCAGCCTTACAAAAGCTTTTTAGTACGATGTCAAAACTATATCCCAAGACAGCCCCGATACTTAGTAATGCATTTTACATGGACGATTTTGTGGTCAGTGTCAATGATGGCGAAACAGCATATCAACTATACACCCAAACATGTAAAATCATGGGCGAAGCATCCATGAATATCCGCAAATGGAATAGTAACGATCCTCAGTTAAGAGAAAGATTCAAAGGTGCATCCTGTCCTGCTATCAAAAGGTTTTAGGTGTGAAATGGTCATGTGATAATGATGAACTTATTACTGAATTTGCAAAGGTATCCGAGTTATCAAGAACGCCAACAAAACGCACGGTTTTTAGCTTTATAGCGAGTACTTATGATCCACTTGGAGTTCTGGGACCATTCATTGTCAGTTTTAAAATCCTGTTTCAAGAGTGTTGGAAACTCCGGCTAGATTGGGACGAGACATTACCGCCACATCTTCAAATAGTTTGGAATAAGATTAGTAAGCAGGTTGTGAGTTTGGAAGAAGTGAAAATTCCAAGATGTTGTCTTACTAGCCCTGAATTCATAAATGTTCAACTACACCTGTTTGCAGACGCTAGCCCTCAGGCTTATGGATGTGTGGCTTATGTGCGAAGTACATATTCTGACAAGACTGTGTGCGTTAGATATTTATGCTCAAAAAATCGAGTTGCACCATTGAAAGGCAATAATTCCAACGAGCTCACACTACCGAAACTTGAATTAACCGCAGCATTAATTGCAAGTAAACTTGCAAGTTATATTCAAAAGAATCTTCAACTTAAATTTAATAACGTATTTTTTTGGACTGACTCCAAAATTGTTTTATCATGGATTACGCATGACATACAATGTAATAAACCATACATTGGTAATCGTGTACAGGAAATCCGATCATTAAGCGACGTAAGTGACTGGAGACATTGCCCAGGAGTTCTTAATCCAGCTGATTATTTAGCGAGAGTGGCTCTGAAGAAACGTTCAGAACTTCCTACTACATGGCTCAACGGACCGGAGTGGCTTGCCCAGGTTGACAATAATTGGCCAAGTATTAATTTTTTGCCAGATTTATCTAAAACTTTAATATGCTTACAGGTGACTGATCAAAATGAACAACCAATTGTTGCATCATTATTTAACATTGAAAGGTTCGGTCGCTATCGTAAAATACTGCGAATAACGGCGTATGTATTACGTTTCATTGGGCGAGTTAGAAACAAAATAATTTATAGGAGTTTTCTCAGTAGTACTGAGATACTATTAGCTGAAGAATATTGGATTAAATTAACACAACTAATACATTTTTCTGGCGAAATAAAATGCCTAGAAGCGGGAAAACAAATATGGAAATCATCCTCAATTTTAACGTTACAGCCATTCATGGATGATGCAAAAATTTTGCGAGTTGGTACGCGTCTTCAGGAAGCTAAATTTGATTTTAATGAAACGTTTCCGATAATTCTTCCGAAGTCATCCTATTTTTCGCTTCTCCTTGTGCTGGATGTACATGAACGAACACTACATGGTGGTGTCAATGTTACCCTAGTTAGGCTTAGGGAAAGATTTTGGATTATCAAATCTCGACAGTTAATCAAAAGGATTATAAAGCGCTGCGTCGTTTGCAAGAAATATTATTTCAAGCGACTTGAATACGGCCATCGTTTTCAACGTTTACTATTCCGTTATTTGTTTTTCATTATAGTGTTTTTCTCTCGCTGCAATAATTATAGGAAGGTAATTGTAAATCGTAATCAAATTCGGATCAATATTGAAGTCTGCAAATGTAAACGAACATTAATTAATAAAAACTTATAAACGAACAAAACAAATAAAAGCATTTAAAAGCTCTTTTAGTGTTCGTTGTTCCTTTGGAAAAAGATTTATTTGCCCAGGCACATCACATAGCAACCGTTCATTATTTTATTGGTCAATAACATCTCGTAAAAGTGAAGTATTTGCCTACTGCATTCAATAATGGAAAAGCATAGTAAATAAAAGTAAAAGGCTACGCACACACTGTCAATGGCAATTAAATTAATTAAAAAGGAAAAGGAAAACGATTAGCGCTGCTCCAGCTTTTGGATATAGAAAATAACCTCGTGCAGGAGTTAAAAACAATTCATACACAAATGTGCATACATGAAAAAATGCGAACCATCATTTCCCTGCAAACAATTTCTCGGAGGCTCGCTTTCTCGGACAGTTCTCGATTTGAAAAATGCTTGCGAAGGGTACGAGAAAAAGATTCAAAACGCAAAATGAAAGCTTTCCTGGGTGATTTGTTTCTCCCAAAGCCTTCATACTGTAGAAAAATATTGAGAGCCGATTTCCCCTGAATGGGACTTCAAATCTCCAAATTACACTAACAACATAACGTCATTTCACCGATTTGAAGTCCTATTGAGAGGAAATTTTGAGAGCTTTTGGTTTCTCTTCAACGATTTGTTTGGAAAGTTTGAGCTTTTGACTTGTTTTGCTCGGCGGAGTGATTTTCGGCGCAGAAGCGATTTGCTATCGATACGAGCATGCGATTCGTTATCAGCACGAGAAAGCGATTCGTTTCTTGCTCCGCTTTTATTGGCTTCGAATTCGTTTACGAGTCGTTAACGAGTCCGAGATCGAAGCAAGCTTTCTCTTTTGGCAAATCGTTCTCGAATCGTTTCCGAATCGAAATGTTTGCAAGGTTGCTATTTGCTGAGTGGCCACAGACATAAAGTTAGCCGTAATTGATGATGCAATTATCACAACCGTATGTCAATCCGTAAATGATTTGAACTTCAACTGCATAATACAAAGCGGCGTGTTTTTGAAGTTGACTTGCATACCTACACCTAACCGCCCGCATGTATACCTTGCCATGAGAGCAGTTTTTGCCTTCTGGTTTGTTAAATACAAATGCACGAGTGAGACATTTTTATCATTTTAAGTAAAAGGTCTAATTCCGGGCTACGTCGAGGTTAATGGAGCTGGCGACTAACCGGTTCCAATGGAAGGAATTCTCTGGACTTTAGAGCTTCTGCAACGTCGTCTTAACTTACGCTGGCTCCGCTGCCGTTCATCTGCCGCCTGTACAAATTCAATGACAGTCCAAGGCAGATGCAATTAGTCACTATTAGCGTTCCTCGGTATCAATTCGATACAAGACTCTTCGTAGAATGCTCGAAAAAGCAATAAAAAAATCTTGTAATAACTTTTATTCCCCAGACACAAATTGACATTTCTTTGCTTTGATCAAAAGCGGCTCGTGATGTGCAAGAAGACGAACTTTGGGATTAACGAGATTATTATTCTTAGGGACTTTTTAATGTGTTTGTTTACTATCGTGAGTAGAATGAATAAGTGTGAAATATTAAGTGGATTCGCGAGCTATTCTTCAAGCAGTCAGTGCACCAGCGGGTCTGTCTTACCTGTATATTATTTACCTTGGTAGAGACGAGTTTTATCTAAATACTGAAAACCTTTCTGCTCCGATGATAGTACTATCTTCCTAATGGTACGCTTTTTTAGCCATTTTGTCGCTTTTTAGTTTTTACAAGGATTAAATCTCGGGATATTGGTTTTTAAATTATTACTGCAAAGGACGGGTTGCGTTTTAAAATTATAATATGAATAATTATTAACTTGTCAGCTTATAAGAAAGTCATTGAAATGGTGCGGATATCGAAATTTTAAACCTGTAATTTTTTTCAAAGTAGCGCAAGTTGATTTATTTTTAAATCGACATGTTTAAGGACTTTGAATAAATTTAAAAATATTGGTTACTGATAACATTTTTTTATGTGGAAAACTACGATTAGCTACAGGGACACTCTGCTCCGCAGTCGAATTGTTCTATTTAAAAACGAACTTCTAGACCATAGTGAAAAAGAAGAATCCATGGCATCAAACCCTCAGTTAAAATTATTCCTTCGACATAATTCTTGCGGCCCAAATTAATCAAGACTGCTATTAGTCCCGGAACCAGGGGTTTCAACCTGTCACTAAATCCAATAGAAATGATTTTTGGCACACGGCAGTTTTTGAAGAGTACTTTAAGAACAAAAATTATTCTGCACGCGACCACCTAGGGAAACTTCGGTAAATTCCCGGGAAACCTCGGAGAATTGATATTCCATCAATAACTTGGAAGGGGTTGAAAATTTCGATATAATGTATAGAACAAACTTGTAGAACGTGAAAATCTTCACAAAAAAGGTCTTTACATGTTTTCTCGAAAATTGCTTCCTTTGAGAGATAATGAGCTTTAATTGATATTTTCAGTTTTCGGCCCGAATAACTCCTAATATCATAATAATTACCCCGAAGCTCGACTAAAATCGCTGTAACTCCCTTGTTTTTGGTCGTTGTTGACGAGCTCGTTCTCGTTCCTTGCATACTCGGTCCGATGTATTCCTGAACTGCAGTGTTGTCAGATGAGGGGAATTTGAGCTCGTCAGGAGAATTTTAGAGGAGAAAAATTGTCCTGTCAAACAACAGTGCAGAGATTTTTTGTTCAAACTAACGGAAGAAATGCAAAAAAGGGTTCAAAAGAATAGCGTCCGTTTAAAGAAAATCAGCATTCTCAATCCCACAGCTTCACGTTATTATTATTAACGAATGGAAACTACTTCATCGTTTTGAAATAGAAAATATACCATTTACAAATGAGTTCTGGGAGAAACGAAGAAGGAGATGGCCTAGATATAAGCATGTATGTATTTGCAAACTTAAAACGGCTTTGCTATCGTTGGCATTTCCAAATGCCTCAGTTGAGAGGACATTCTCCATTGCAAATGTTGTTAAAGATAAGCTGAGCAATAGAATGCCAATAATGAATCTGGAAGAAATCGCGCGAATAAGGTGTGTTTTAACGGGAAGAACGTCAAACTTTGAGCCACCCGAGTAAAAATAAAAAATGGACTTACAACGGGCGAACACCGGCCGCTTGGCTTTTTAAGAGGCATATGATGGCAGTAGGGTGTTGGGAGTACATACGAGCTCACGACGGCCAAACTTGACCAAAAGATTTAAATGGCCAAGTACTGAGCTGTACACACGGGCATAAGACGGGAAATTTGAGCCAGACAAAGGATCAGCACCAAATGATTGCTGAATGTGTTTTATGGGAACTTGGTCATTTTCGTTATAAACAATTGTCCTTTGGGTTATCATACATAAACACTATCGATGCACAAGAGAAACAAGTTCACTAGTCATCGGATTGTTTTACGTGAAGGGTGTGGTGCGTGCTGGTGTAAATTTCTATTTTAGTAGGAAATTTTGTTATTTAACCGCTCCAAGAAAGAAAAATAATAAATCATTTAATTGCAGTGTGTTGATAGAAATTTTTAAATGTTCGAATTCGAAGATATGAGCACCGGATTTCATGATGTTTCAATAAATACGTGGTGTGATTGAGTTTTGTTGGTGAGCGAAAGTCGCACTTTCCCCCAAAATGATTTATTTTTTGAGTAGTTAAATTGCGCCAATTTAACGGATAGTTTTGCCTAGTGTCGACCTTGAATGTAAAGAGAATGAGGAAATTACTATTGTCCGTTTGTGTACGCGTCTGTTTTATTATAGGGGAACCCAATTGGATGAAGCCTCGGCCACGATACGAGCGGCGAGCGGCAATCGGTGAGCAGCGAGCGGCACCAGAAAAATTTAATGTCTCGAATTAGCGGCGAGCGGCAGTAGAGCGGCACTTTAGTATTGCCGCTCTACCTCTTAACGCTCCCCGCACGTATCGTGGCCGGATTAGGCCTTTCCATCTAAAACAATACAAAATAAAACTCACAATCGCCGCTCTGTCGCTCACCGCTAGCCGCACGCCGCCACCGCTAGTATCTTGGCCGAGGCTGTGGGAAAATATCTCAATATATCTAAACCGATTTTTTTTGAGTCGCATTATAAACAAATAACTGGGGAATATTATTATTTTGTATAAATGTTTTTTTTTCACTTTCTATATATGTACCAGAATTCCCGCGCTCTTTATCATGAATCGGATATTTTTCCTACAATCTCTATCTTGTTCTAATTTTTATAGCCATTTTGCTCTAATAACATTTTTTTATTCACTCTTGTAGTCTGGCAAAAATTTAATAAAAAAAAATAAGTGCGTGTCAGCTCCGACTCGAGACTGGAGTTTACTCCTGAAAGACGATTGACTTAAAATATATATAACAGGCAAAGGAAGTAAATGAACCCATATATTTATTTATATTGATTTGATAAAATACATTACATCAATTTTATATTCTACTTTTTAGTCTATAATATGTCTTCCACCATTTTGTGGTGGCCATCATACTAGATTTAAAAAGACGTCACAGAGATTAATGTATTATAATCGTCATACCCATACTGAGGGGGTTGTCAAGAAAAAGGTAATACGCTATTTTGAATTTGGAATGACGCCACACAACTAATTGTATTCTACCTGTCATGCCCTTCCGTTTATACCCATGTCGGTGGGTCGGGGACTTAGAATAGAGAAGAGAAGGAAGCGCAAATAATTAAAATCGGGGAAGCATTTCGGCAACACATATGCACAGCACCCCCATAGTATTTCTTCAGATCCCGGACAATGGCGGTATCATATTTAGTCAAAAACCGGGAGGGCATTGCGTTTGTCCAAATGAGAACACATCACTTGGCTGAAAATGTTTGGAGCAAACGCGAACGAATTTCGGTACGCCTGTGTCCGGGATCTGCATTTCTGTTTCTTTTCTTTTAGAGCGAGAGGTTCTTGAATCCAAGTGCTTCCCTCGAATCCGTATACATCTCGACATATTCGTATATATCTCGTGAAAGAAATGTCTGACGCGAAATGGACCAAGCCCATTGGAAAGAGCATCAAATCTTCCATAACTCCAATAAACTCCAATTTTCTACTTTTTAGTCTATTATGTCTTTCACCATTTTGTGGTGGCCGCCATATTAGATTTAAAATGACGTCACACAGATTACTGTATTATAATCGTCACAAATTTCATTTGATACCCGTACTGAGGAGGTTGTGAAGAAAAAGGTAATCCGCCGTTCCTTTACGCGGCTTGCGGGTAGAGTGACTTGGTAGAAATCGTCACGTAAGAAAATGCGATACGCTGTGTGTATGCGTGCGAGTATCGAGCAGCCCGGCAACCTACAAACGACAAGGCGAGTGCGCTGTGTGTGTGGTGCGATTATCGAGATTCGAGCAGCCTAACAAACGAGCAAGCGAGTGCACAGCACAGCCGCGTGGGCAACCCTCTCACTTTCTCACTCTCTCCCTCTGTATCTGTCTCTTTTTAAACGCTTTATCTTAGTTTCACCTGTATCTTGTATCTCGTATGTAAACAAATCTTGCAACTTGATTTTGACAAACTTTCATATAACCGATCAACTTCAATTTTTGCACATATGTATAGTTCGCTTGACAAAGCAATCTGAACATTTTGTATAAAAATCAAGATGACGGCCGATTTTTGTAATTTGTTCCCCGGCCGCCCACATGGGGATCAAATGAAACGGTATGACAGGTAGAATACAATTAGCTGTGTAGCGTCATTCCAAATTCAAAATGGCGGCCAACACAAAATGGCGGAAGACATAATAGACTAAAAAGTAGAAAATATACCCGATCAACTTAAAATTTTGCGCATATGCATAGTTCGCGTGACAATGGAATCTGACCATTTGGTAAAAAAAATCAAGATGGCGGTTTTGCTATTGTGTTCTCCGGCTCACCGACATGGGTATCAATTGGAAGGGCATCACAGGTGGAATACAATAAGTTGTGTGGCGTCATTCCACGCAATTGGAGACACAATTGCAAAAATCGGCCGCCATTTTGGAGCCGCCATGCTGATTTTTTTACAAAATGGTCGGATTGCATTGTCACGCGAACTATGCGTATGTGCAAAATTTGAAATTGATCGGTTATGTTTTCTACTTTTTGGTCTATTATAGGTACATATTCTGCCATTTTGTTGTTGCTAATTGTATTCTACCTGTCATGCCCTTTCATTTGATACCCATGTCGCAGGTCGGGGAACACAAAAGCAAAAATCGGCCGCCATCTTGGAACCGCAATCATGATTTTTTTACAAAATGGTCAAGCAAACTACGCATATGTGAAAAATTTGAAGTTTATCGGTTATATTTTCTACCTTTTAGTCTATTACATGTCTTCCGCCATTTTTTGTGGCCGCCATTTTAAATTTAAATTGACGTCACACAAATTACTGTATTATAATCGTCATACCCTTTCATTTGATACCCATATTGAGGGGGTGTGAAGAAAAAGGTAATCCGCCATTTTGAATTTGGAATCACGCCACACAACTAATTGTATTCTACCTGTCATGCCCTGCCTTTTGATACCCATGCCGGTGGCTCGGGGAACACAATTGTAAAAATCGGCTGTCATTTTGGAACCGCCATCTTGATTATTTTACAAAATGGTCAGATTGAATTGTCAGGCGAACTATGCGTATGTGCAAAATTTGAAGTTGATCGGTTATATTCTCTGCTTTTTAGTCTATTATATGTAGATATTCTTCCGCCATTTTGTCTTGGCCGCCATACAAAATTTAATTGTTAATGCTAATTGTATTCTACCTGTCATACCCTTTCATTTGCTACCCATGTCGGGGGTCGGCGAACACAAATGCAAAAATCGGGCGCCATCTTGGAACCGCTATCTTTATTTTTTTACGAAATGGTCACGTTGCATTGTGAGGCAAACTACGCATATGTGCAAAATTTGAACTTGATCGGTTATATATTTTCTAATTTTTAGTCTATTATATGTCTTCGGCCATTTTGTGTTGGCCGCCATTTTGAATTTGGAATGACGCTACACCGCTAATTGTATTCTACCTGTCATGTCCTTTCATTTGATTCCCATGTCGGGGTCGGGAAACATAAATGCAAAAATCGGCCGCCATTTTTAGACCGCCATCTTGATTTTTGTACAAAATGGTCAGGTTGTTAAGCAAACTACGCATATGTGCAAAATTTGAACTTAATCGGTTAAATTTTCTACTTTTTAGTCTATTATATGTCTTCCGCCATTTTGTGTTGGCGCCATTTTGAATGACGCTACACTACTAATTGTATTCTACCTGTCATGCCCTTTCATTTGATACCCATGTCGGGGGTCGGGGAACACAAATGCAAAAATCGGCCGCCATTTTGGAACCGCCATCTTGATTCTTTTACAAAATGGTCAGACTGTTGTTACACGCGAGCTACACATATGTGCAAAATTTGAAGTTGATCGGTTATTTGGAAGTGGGTCAAAATCAAGTAGAAGGTTTTTTTTTGTTAACGGGTTTTTTTTTTGTTAACGCTTTGATTTGACTCCCCATCTATTTTTCATACCGGGCTCTATATATGAAACGTTTCTTAAGGAGTAAACTCCAATAATGCTCAAAAGATGCCGATAAATCTAATGGATTATCTATAAAATTTACGAATTTTGAGATACTGACTGCGGATTGTTCCGAGTTTAGGTCGCGTCTTTGAGGCGTCAGCCCTAATAAACCTGTCGTATTCACGTGGGGCCGAATATAGGGCTTGTAAGAACACATTTAAAGCATTGGCGATTTGGAATATCTTCTTCTTCTTAAATGGTGCTGCAGTCCATGTAGGACTCGGGTCCTTAGTAATTTTTAGTACGTAGTAATTTTTACGTTGTAACTCAGATCTTGGTTTATATTTGGGTCGTGTGGAATACCTTACTAACCTTTATTTGTTCCCTGTCACAAACGCCGGGTCTTCGTTTTTGTTGTCAAAACACGTTGGGGTGGAGCAGTTGCTGGTTTTATTATTATTGTCTTCTAATTTTTGTTTATTAACACTTTTAAAGACACAACGATTAAATCATTAAATTGAAGTTATTGTTAAGTTAATATAAAATCAAAATAACTTCTTATTAACACTATTTTATTCGTTCTATAACTCTTCTTATTAACACTATTTTATTCGTTCTATAACACCTTTTTAGACACAATTTAAGTTAATGTTAATTTTTTGATTTTTCAAAGGTTTTTCACTCAAAACGACACGCCGCCCGCTCGCGACCAACGACACTACTCGCATTGATTGATCAATTCATCGATCTCCGTTTCAAAAACTTTTTTCCAGAAAATCCGCCGTTGCGAATTTCTTCCGGGCCATCAACCTTGGGGCAAAAGTCAGCTGCTGGTCTTTCACCCAAGGCTGAGGGCGCCGGCCGGAAAAGCGCACCCGTCGGCTTTTCTGCCAGTACCCCGAACTTGCGCAATTTGCTTACGTTATTTTTATTTATTTCGTAAGGCAAATTGCGCGAAGTTTTCCTCTGCCAATTTCTTGGCGGTTTCGGGTTACACTTGGAACCTTTTTATATTTTAATGTTCTGCACGGGGTCATTTACCGGCCCCGTGCATTTTTTGTATACAACATTCCTTCCCCCCGGAACAAGAGAATCGCCGTGATACGAAGTTGAGTGGGCGATTCTCTTATCAGCGTTAGTTGTGGGGTTGGAAGGGAAATAAAAATTTGTGTGATCGGTTTGTTTTGTTTTGATTTTGTTTGTTTTTGTTTTTGCGTTTAGGTGTTAGATGTCAATTGAAGTTTTTAATGTGTGTTTTATGTTTGGTAATTTGTTTGTGGACAAGTGATAATCTTACTTGGATCTGTACATATAATATATATATATCCCCGCTTTTTTTTGTTGTTTGTTGATCCAATGTTTTTTGCGGTCGTATATGTGTGTTTTGACGGTTGGTGATTTTGTTCTCGCTGATCTGTCGTTTTTTGGTACCGTTAGGTACTATGGTTTTTCGAGAGTACTTAGTCTTTGTCTAATCCTGATTGCTGTAAGATGGAGTAAGTAATTATACCCTTACGTTATTGGTATTTGTAATTTAAAAATTTATTTTCTTCTAGTTTAGTACGATTGCGGGAAATTGTAGCGGAGATGTCTCAACTAGTTCGGGACTTGATGGCCAATCTCGCTTCTGTTCAGATGTTGTTGGCCCCCGATCCTGTCGTCCCGGAACGTGCTGGTCCTTTCAGGCCCTGTCTGCGTTGCAGGTCCCTGGACCATAGGGTTCAGCAGTGTCCGGTAAGAAGGGGGGCCAGGAGGCGGCGTCGTCATCGGTTGTCCCGGAGCCATGGTGTTACATCTAGTGGCGGTGGATCTCAGCTGTTGACTGTTGCTGATGATGCGGATGAGCGTGCTAGTGGTGGAACCCCTTCCGTGGCCTCTTTTGTCACGGCTTTGGCCGATGGTGAGTAAAGTTTGTTTCCTTACCACACGTAGGGCTTTACTAATTGTCTTTTGTTTCAACAGGTGGCGATGATCATTCGCGTGTTTCCTCCGACGGCGAGGGGGGTTCCTGCATCGACGTTATCCTGCTTGCTGATGAAGTTTAATTTTGTTGTTTGAAAGGACAATAAATTTACTATTTTTTGAACCAGAAACTTTTGTTATGTATTTTTCTTCCTATTTTTCAGGGTTGGTTTTCGCTTTTTTTTTTTGTCTTTGTTTTGTTGTTTCTTCAGTTTTGTTCTGGTTCGATTTATTTTCAGATGTTTAATTCGCCTTACTTGAGTTGATTGAGGTGTCTTGATTAGTGGAATGTAAGTATGTGTAAGAATTTTACAATTGATATTGGGACGGAGTAGGTTGGGGGAGGATTTGATATCCTTGACGAAAAAAATTTTTTTTTGTTTCATATATCGTTTATTGGGAGATATTTCCTTTATTTGGGGGTGATCAGTTCTTCCTCTACATGCTTGTGGTTATCTACGATTTTATTATTGAAAAACATGCCTCAATGGGAATTTATTAATATTTGCTCATTTATTTATAGTTCTAATTGTCATACAAAAATTTTGTTAAATTACTTGATTAGAAGGGTAGTGTTAGCTCGATTACTTCATTCGTTTTCTTTAGGTTCCGCTTATGTTGTCTCATCCGGTGGTTAGTGTGAGGTGCTGCGCCTATACTAATTGATGGGAGGCGCTCCTTGGTAGTGTCTGAGACCGGTTTAGTGGTTTCGGTACGGCCCCCTGTTGCTTCCCCTCTGCGTTTCCTGCGTGCTGTTTTCTGGTGTTCCTTGTGTCTGAGTGTTTTGAGTCCTAACCTTTTTCCTTAGCCAGGGGATGATTTGGTAGACTAGGTATCCTAGTACAGCTAATATGGTTATACCACTAAGTGAGAAGGAGGTGGTTGATAGTACGTGGGTGTGCTTTTGTGTTACCCGATCTAATTGGTTGCTTATTGATTCAAGGGATTCGGCGCCCTCTTGTAGTACTTTATTGGTTTCGTCCCCGGTTATTAATTTAATGTCATCTGTTTTGGTGTCCGTTTGTGCCTTTGGTATTTCTAGACTGTAATTTGCGGTCCCTATGCCTGAGAAGTACGGTCGTTGATCCAGTTGGTATGTTCCCTTCGCCTGATTTGTGTATATTAATGTCTTGTCTTTTACTCGAACCTGGCAGGGTTCGTTTATTGTCAGGATCCCTTGTTTGGCTACCTTTAGCGTGTGTGTCATTCTACTGCATGTAATGCGAAATGGTACCGGCGTGTTTAAGGCGTATAGCCATGTATTGGGTCTTGCCAAGCTTATTAGGACATTAGGGGGTGACTCTAGGACCTTTATTGGGCACTGTACCTTTTCTTCTGCTGGATCGTATAGTAGTTTGATGGCACATTCCTGAGTATCGGGGTAGTGTAACGGTCGCCTTGAGCACTTAGGCCTCTGACGCTCCTTATCATCCTAAACAATATTGGCGTAAGCGTCAGATGGAATCCGAATTGTTAAGCCTCTCACACATCGTGTAACTCGCATGTAACATGGTTTTCTGTTGCTTACAAGTTACAATTTTAATTACATTCGTTTTTACCGGAGACATTAGCCATTTAGAAGTAACATATAAAATTTCCACATTTTTCTACATAACTTTATAAACATCTTTTTCCTATTTTTTTTTCTATTTTAAACCGATGTAGTATAAATATATATTTTATTTGTAAGAACAAAGAATCATGTGTCAGAGGGTTAACCATTCGGAAAAAAATTACATGGCAACTACGCATTCTTCAAAAACAAAAAAATTCTTTTTCAAACTAACTTAACTGGCAACAACTCCTCTGCACGCCAGTTATATGAGTTTGAAAAAGAATTTTGGACCGAAGTTTTTTCTCGACCGAAGCCCCTGCGCAAGAAGCGCAGTGACTCGAAGAATAATTTTACCGCTCATCGCGCCGGAGCATCGAGAGAAATTGCCCAAGTGGCATGATCGAGGAAACGGATACGAAAACGCCAGACACGGCTAACATAATGAGATTAGGCGATTTTTTTTTGAATCCAGGATTACGGGGTCCCGTCTGCTGGTTTTTCGGTGGAGGGACGAGAAAAGGATTTGGGGTCGAAAAAGGGAGTCGGTTTTGAATTTTTGAACTAGACAGTCGGTTTTTTCGTTTTCACGTTTTTCTACCTCACTTTTTGGAAGAATTCTTGGTTTTTTTCGAGTGCGCCGCCCAGTGGTTTAAATTATTATTAACTTCCTTTTTTTTCTGGGCAGTTTTTGGTGGTTTGACGTATGTTAAGTAGTAATAATAGCAAAAGAAAAAAAAATAATTTAAATATTTGTGTTAATTATGAAGTTAATTTGAGAAATTATAGTGAGAAATGTGGAAAAACTTCTATTCTCGGTGCGCTGACAACAAATCGTGTGAGAAGAAGTCTATTTTACCGGTTAATGTCATATAGGAAAGAAATAATAATAATAACTTAATAATATTAGTCCATTTTCAATGAAATTACTTAATTGAGGCTTTGCTGCTGGGTTAAAGGTAAATTTAATAGAAGATAAAATCTCAGTCTGCACATGGTCTTTGGTAAAGTTGTGCAGTCGGCCGAGGAGAAAAATTTTGTTTAGATGCAGATTGTTCGTGAAGTTTTTGCATTATTCTTGTCGGAAAAACTATTCAATTTGTCTTAATTTTACGTTAGCCACACATTATTTTTTTTAATAATTATATATTATACAAAATGAAATAAAAAAAAAACAAGATATATAGTAACAAAACATAAATCCAAACTATAAATGAAACAAAGATAACGGTGCTTTTGTTGAGAGAAATTTTTTTTCCGATTAATGTTGATGGATTTTGCACGGCGTATAATCAACAGAAAAACCTTTGGTGATAAATTGCATACTTTTCTCTCGATTTATGCTCAATTTAAAGCGAAGTAAAAAGACTATATCTAAAATCCTACGATTTAGTTTGGTGCGGATATGATAAAAAAGTTGGAAAATACTGCAAGAAATAATATGAATGAAATTTGAAAATTGCTAAAAGAAATAATATAAACAAAACTTGAAAATTACTGGAATAAATAATATAAATAAAAGTTGAAAAATTACTATAATATCTAATATAATTAAAATTTGAAAATTATTCTAAGAAATAATATGAATAAAATTTGAAAATTGCTAAAAGAAATAATATAAACAAAACTTGAAAATTACTGGAATAAATAATATAAATAAAAGTTGAAAAATTACTATAATATCTAATATAATTAAAATTTGAAAATTATTCTAAGAAATAATATGAATAAAATTTGAAAATTGCTAAAAGAAATAATATAAACAAAACTTGAAAATTACTGGAATAAATAATATAAATAAAAGTTGAAAAATTACTATAATATCTAATATAATTAAAATTTGAAAATTATTCTAAGAAATAATATGAATAAATTTTGAAAATTGCTAAAAGAAATAATATAAACAAAACTTGAAAATTACTGGAATAAATAATATAAATAAAAGTTGAAAAATTACTATAATATCTAATATAATTAAAATTTGAAAATTATTCTAAGAAATAATATGAATAAAATTTGAAAATTGCTAAAAGAAATAATATAAACAAAACTTGAAAATTACTGGAATAAATAATATAAATAAAAGTTGAAAAATTACTATAATATCTAATATAATAAAAATTTGAAAATTATTCTAAGAAATAATATGAATAAAATTTGAAAATTGCTAAAAGAAATAATATAAACAAAACTTGAAAATTACTGGAATAAATAATAAAAATAAAATTTGAAAATTACTATAGGAAATAATATAAGCAAAATTTGAAAATTTCTAAACTAAATATGTAATATGATTAAAAATTTGAAAATTTCTAAACTAAATAATATAATAAAATTTAATAAAATTACTAAAATAAACACTCCTTGAAATAATACTAAATAAACAAAGTAAATTAAAATTTGGACATCGTCAGCGGGATGATGGATTGAGACACGCCCCCCCCCCAGGTGTGGCCCCGGACCAAGAATGTCCCAATCAAGGTAAGTGCCGCCCCACTAATATTTTAATATTATTATATTGTCGGACATCAGGTAGTCCAGAATATGACAGGTGACCAGTGACCACCCTTTCTCTTCTTCCCCTTATTAGCCCCTCTCGTTGGCCCCGTACGTCGTTCCTCCCCCCTAGTCGCCCTTAAATTTTCATTGTTGCATAGGCACGAGTATTTTCAATTTGACTGTCACCCCTTCGGCATCCCTGTACCGCGGACCCCACCCCATCCGGCGAGTTAGTCAGAGCAACGCTAGTCGTGCCGACAACCGGTGCATGGGATGCGTTTCGTTCGCGACACTTCTCCGGCGGTCGAACCGTCCGAGCCACCCTTTTCTTGAGTCCCCTTCCCCAAATTTTGTAATGGTAGTCTTTTGGCCTTTATGGCAATTTCCCGTCGTCGTGCCTCGGCACAAAATCTCCCCGACAGTTACAAATGGCCCCCAACGTAGGCTAGTGAATGTTTTGATTCTCTAGTCTCGTAAGTATAGCTCGGAAAGTCTGTTTTTTTGTCACGTTCCCCTTCCGAAGCTATGAATTCTCTTAATAATTTTTCCATTTTAAATCGTAGTTTATCTTTTAAATTTTGTGGCTCAGGCCAACGAGAGGAGCCAGGAGTGGACTTCTTTCGCTTAGCAGTTCTCCGTTCTCCGTCCAAGTCCCTCTGGCTTCTGGTTACTGGGCGAAAGTACTTAGCGCGGTACTCTAGCCCTTATCACCTCTGTCTTTTTCCTCTTTACTATCTTTCTTCTTCTTCACTCATTTCACCTTTCGATATCTTTCTGCGGTAGCCTCCCAATATCATTTACAGTTCCTGTCATGGAGGCTCAAAGTCTGGTTAACAGGCGTTATACCGCCTGACTCTGTGCGAGCCTTCCCTGACAGGAACCATCATTCGTCAGTTTTCTTTTCTTGTCTGGTAGTATGGACGGATGCGTGCCTGGACGTCGGACCTGCCCCGTCAAGGCTAACAGGCGTTCTATCGCCTGGCGCTGCGACAGGGTCGACGTCCTGATATGCATCCGCCCCCGGCTGTTTGACCGTTCTGACACTTCACCTTCCTGGGACTCAGCAGAGTTGCTGACCAGTTGTGGCTGGATGTCAGAGCGGTCTCATTTATTACTCCAGGGAGGTTCCTATCTCTTCTTTCACCATTTCTTCTTCAGTGGTCACTGGGATCCGGTCATCGTTTTGGGCTGCCGGATGTAAGACAATGGGGAATCGGTGGTGTGAATGGTGTTGGACACTAGTCTGTCACCATCCTCAGCATCGATCCCGCAAGTGGACGCACTTGGTACTTCTGGTGACGCGGATGCCACTCAGTCCTGAGCTCAGGCTGTCTGTCATCGGCGCCACCAGCCACCGTAGCCCTGGGTATGGCATCCTTGCTGGGGCCACCCTCACACCCAAAGAAAAAAAAATTTTTTTTCTCGAAGATTCTTTTCTTTGTCTATATTAATAAAACTGTTATTTTATAACTCTAGAATAATAAATATATTTTTCCTTGGATTTGTTTTTATACCATTATCGAATCTATTTCTTTATTATACAGTTTCGCGTTTTGCTTTTATTAATTAGAAAAAATATCTCCGGGAGTTCATAAACAATAACAGCAATAACAATGCGTTATTTGAAAGTTAGTTTTCTCTGTTCAATACCGTAGGCATTGTTAATTTCTCCCACTAATTTTTTTGAGCGTTTGCGACCGGGTGAGGGTTGACGGTATAAGTTTTGTTTAGGTTACGCTAAGGATTCAGCCTTGGTGAAAAACGTGTACCTTTTGAAGTCAACAGTAACGTAGTAGCTATCTTGAGACCACACAAAATCGTAGTTCTATTTGAAGACAATATAAATATTTAAAGGAGTTGGTCTTATAGGTTCCCCCTTCCCTAATATATATATCGTTCTGCATATAATATAAGCCATAGGCGAAACACCCAAGTATATGTATTATAGAACGAAACGGCACCGAATTGTGTATTAACTCTGTTAGAATCCCTATAGACTTGGTATCTAACCCTGCCGAACACCATGCCGCCAAAAAGGAATGGAAAGGGGCAATTTGTCGCTGACAATAACGATGAAGGAGATCCCCAAGAGGACTCTGACCAGGGCGATTTTCGTGACTCGGGTCCTGAGGAAGAGATCCAAAAGGAGGGCGGCCCAAGCAAGGAGAGCACTTCTAAAGCCGGCCCCCCCAAAGTTTCCAAATCCGACCTGAAGAGCGCGGTTAATAAAGCTCTACGATATTGCTCCTCGGAGCCCGACCGGTCTCGCGTAAAGCCCCTCACTAGACATGCCAGCCTCCAAGTCCCGTTGGTGCTTGACGTCCATCAAAGAGGCCCGAACGTCAGCGCTCACCCTTCACCCGGCGCGTACCCCCCGTACGCCCCCGCCTACTATTCAGGACCCAACGACGTCTGGTCCACCGGACCTACCATGGGACCACCTGTCCATCCTGCCGAGCCCAGTGCACCAGCACCCCCGACCAAGTACAAGTCCCCAGTAGTTAACTGGAAGCTCCGCTTCTCAGGTCGGGAAGGAGAGCTCCCCGCCGAAGAATTCCTATTCCGAGTGCAGACTAAGGCTCAGGACGAAGGAATCCAGCTCCGGAACTAATAAGAAACGTCTCCGTACTATTAACCGGAAGCGCTGAGGACTGGTATTGGGCCCAGTTCCGCAGAGGCTATCCCGTCCCCACCTGGCAAGACTTCCGCTTGAGGTTCGTTGAGCAGTTCGGTGGTCAAACCTCCGAGTACCAGGTCATCAAGGAAATCTTGGAGACCAAACAAGGTAACCGGTCCTTTGATGACTACTCTGCACAGATTTTCACCCTCCATAACCGGCTATCAAGGCCGATGCCCCCTGCTGTGCTGGTTCGCATCCTGATGCAAAACCTGAACGTCTCTCTAGGGTCCGCCATAATGGGATCCTCGTTTCAGGATGTTCGACAGCTCCGTGAGGCTTGCCTGAGGGTAGAAAGATGGCAGCGCGAAAGGAGGGGTGATCACCGAGCTGCACACCGAGTCCACGAACTGGAACCAATACCGCCCCCGACATACCCCCGCCAGTACCAACCATACGCCCCTGAACCAAACTATCGGTCGGAGCCCCAAATTAGCCAACAGCCGGTTCTGGAAGAAGTCCGTAGGACCCAGCCCGGCAGACCAGCTCTTAAGTGTTGGAATTGTCGTCAGGAAGGACATGGGTTCATGGTGTGTACCTCCCCCCGCAACATCTTTTGTTATAAATGTGGGCGACCGGATACATACTTACCTACTTGTCCTGACTGCTCGGGAAACTAGAGTTGGGGTGCGAGTATCCTTGCGAACCCGCACCCTGCTCAGATTTCTCTTCCGAACGTGTCCCACCTGCCATGTCAACTAATTCGTTAGACAGCTCTGACCTGTCGGCAATGGAACCGCTACCGGTATTCCCTTCTCCACAGGCCAGAGCCTCCTTTATGCGACGATGGGCCAACTACCACCAAGTCCGTAAACGAATCTTTGGGGAAAGCGACGTGGCGCAGCCCAAAGCTAAAACCCCACGCATCCGCCAGAAGGCCATAGAGAAAAGTACTCTCACCAATCGAGTTCTGTCAGCGATACTTACGGACGCCACTGATGAACGACCATTTGCTAACGTACAAATTTTGAGCGAAACGGTACTCGGCTTGCTGGACAGTGGGGCAAGCATTAGTTGCCTGGGAAGAGGGGCAGAGTCGTTCCTCCGAAATCACCCAGAGGCCCAGCTAAAGCGTTTGCGTACCTCTGTCCAGACAGCCGACGGCTCAGCCAACCAAATTCTGGGCTTCATCACGGTCCCTGTCACGTATGGCCTTCGTACATTGCCATTGACCATCTATATAGCCCCTAGCCTTACGCAAACATTGTACCTCGGAATAGATTTTTGGAAGGCCTTTAAGTTGGCCCCACACATTATCGGTGAAATACAGCTAGCACCACAACCAGACCCAAACTGCCATCCCCTTGAGGAAGCCCAGCAGGCGCGTTTGAACCAGGCCAAGGCGCGGTTCCCGTCCTTTGACACCTGTGGCCTCGGCAAGACGCACCTGGAACAACATGTTATCGACACTGGCGAGGCGGTGCCCATTAAGCAGAGACACTATCCGGTCTCTCCTGCCATCCAGACCCTCATGTATGAGGAAGTCGATCGCATGCTGAGTCTAGGTGTGATTGAAGAAAGCAACAGTCCGTGGAACTCCCCTGTGGTTCTGGTTCGAAAGCCCGGCAAGGTGCGACTCTGCCTGGACTCCCGCAAGGTGAATGCAGTCACGGTGAAGGATGCTTACCCTCTGCCCCATATCGACGGTCTCTTGGGACGGCTACAGGACACGAAATACATCTCAGCCATCGATCTAAAGGATGCCTTTTGGCAGATTCCTTTGGAGGAAAAATCCCGAGAGAAAACAGCTTTCACGGTCCCAGGGAGACCGTTGTATCAATTCACCGTAATGCCGTTCGGCCTTTGCAACGCGCCACAGCGTATGTGTCGCCTAATGGATAAGGCAATCCCAGGCTCTCTTCGAGAACGCGTCTTTGTCTACCTAGATGATCTCTTGGTGGTGTCTCCGACGTTTGAAGCCCATATCCAGACGTTGGAACAGGTCGCAGACTGTCTGCGTCGCTCAGGGCTGACGGTGAACCTGAACAAAAGCTGGTTTTGCGTTCGAGAAGTCAAATATTTGGGATTTATCATTGGCGATGGTTCACTAAAGACCGACCATGACAAGGTTTCAGCCATCAGGGATTTCCCAGTTCCAAAGTCGGCCAAGCAGGTACGACGGTTTTTGGGCATGACGGGATGGTACAGGCGCTTCATAGGTAACTATGCAAGCATTGCCTCTCCCATCACGGACTGCCTAAAGAGCGGCAGATTCGCTTGGACCGATGAAGCCCAACAGGCATTCGAGGAACTGAAGAAATCCATGATGTCTGCACCCTTACTGACAACCCCAGATTTCACCAGCCCTTTCTTCATCCAGTGTGACGCCAGCAAGACCGGAGTAGGAAGCGTCCTGTTCCAACGACGCGGGGACGAAGAGCACCCAATTGCCTACTTCTCGAAGAAACTGAACAATGCGCAACGTAACTATTCCATCACAGAAGTAGAGTGCTATGCAGCGGTGTTAAGTGTCAAAAAGTTCAGGGCATATGTGGAAGGTCACACCTTCACTATAATAACCGATCATGCCAGCCTGAAGTGGCTCATGAGCCAGACCGATCTAAGCGGCCGATTAGCTCGCTGGAGCCTAAAGCTGCAGGGCTTCCAATTTTCAATCGAGCACCGCAAGGGTAGTCAGAATGTGGTACCGGACGCTTTATCACGGGTCGACTGTGTCGATGAAGTGTTCTTCTGCAACGACGTGGACTTATCGTCCCCAGCCTTCAAATCGGAAGATTATGTCCAGCTCGTTGAGCAAGTGACCAAGAAGGCTGATCAGTTACCTGATATTCAGGTATCTGATGGATACGTGTTCCACCGTTCGGCCCCACGGACTGGCGACCCCGAGACGGACGATCTGATTTGGAAATTGTGGATCCCTGTAGAATTGACCGCCCCCTTGATCCAGTCCGCTCATGATCTCCCTCAGGCTTCCCATGACGGTGTTCGCAAAACCCTTACACGCCTCCGGGAAAAATATTATTGGCCCGGCATGACTAGCCAAGTCAGGAAATACATCGCGAGCTGTGAAGTATGTGTACCGGCACAATGGAGCTCCTTGCTGGTGACAGCAAGGCTACTGCCATCATGCTTGGGTATACATAAAAAAATTCCGAAAACTCAACCTCCCTAATCCACCGAAAATTACCGTTAGGGGGAGAGTGTTGCTGACCACACGGTAAACGCTAGCTCGCCGGTGGGGGCGTGGGTGTGTGTGATCAGCCAGTCCCTATCCTTGGTTCACCACTTACCTATTGGTGTTCATGTGAGCTTTCCTTCTGTCATTCGGGTCATGGATTAATCCATGGTGTTGATCGCTGAAAGTTCCCAACGACCTCGGGGACCTGTGAATGTACAAAAGCAATCGAGAGAACCATAGAGAAGACCCCACTCAACCATCCTGGATAAGTTACCTCTTTAGGCTATCATGTCTAGTAAAACCATTAGAATTAAAGAATTGATAACACTTATAATATTAATTTAATTATCACAAATAATGTTAGTTAACAACAAAACAAAGGTGGTATGTAACTGTGAATCAAAAAGAATCAAAAAGTAAACTTACTATACAGGGATTGTGGATTTAAACAACTAATACCACAAGACAACAACTCCCATGCAACAACGGGGAAAGGAAAAAACAAACCGTCGGCCTGGTACCAGTCGAGGATTTCGATTTCTCTTACAACGCACGCATTCAAAACGGTAATACATAAGTGGTATTAAGGTAATTAATTCAACGTGATTATTACTCACGGTGTGAAATATAAGTAAAGGTGTACGAGTATCAATTCAAAGGGGTAATATACTTTTCTTTGATATTTAATTAGTGGATATGTGATATGTGTAGTTAACAATTTGTATTAAAATCTAGAATATATTTGTATTAAAATCTAGAATATATTTGTATTAAGTGAAAGTTCATTATGTTAATATCTATAGGTGCCACATATTTAATATAATACTCCAAAGAAATATATATAAAAACAAAAAGAAGCTTACTGCGAGACAAGAATTAATCTTATCAAAACTGAATCATTAACCCAGGAATAGTTCACTGGGAGCACTGCGACCTTCCTCGTCGACCTTGATATTTTTTCTTCCGTCTTGGTTGATCGGTGATGTCACCTGGAATAACCCAAAGGCCACTGTCTCTGACAGATCGAATATTTGCCCAGTGGGGTATTCAGAATTGCTTACAAGTCCTGAAAAGTTAAACACTCAACTGACACTAAAGAATAGTTCTCTGCTTCTAGTGACCAATTAACTTCAGTGGGACCTGTCTCGACAACCGTCAGTCTAGCGCAATCACCATCAATAACGTAAGGGTAATCAAAAAAAGTTTATTTGCAAATCTTCTCCTATTTCTCCTGGAGGGGCTTACACTTGTAACCACGAAGGAACAGATCTTGTACAAGCAGATCGTCGTAGTAGCACGAAAATCGTCCAGGAAAGCCAAATTTTGTGTCCACAGGAGAACTTCCTTCTCTATCCAGGGACAAACCCAAAATATAAGGCACCAGATGACCCAATCCAGTTGTGGTGGGTAAATTAATTTAGCCTTACAATATAGTTCCACGGGAACAATTTACCACGTTTGACTAAAGCGGATATTTTCTCAGCGGCCTAAATCAATCGACTATATTCGCCCGTCTCCAACATCCAACTCTAAAATCCAGACTGTATATCTTCCCGACTCCAAAATCCAGACGGACCTGATTTTCCAATTGTTTCCAGCGCAGCCTCAGCGATATCATCAAAACAAAACCTCCTCTCGTCGCGACTGAAATCCAACTCTCTAAATCATTTTTTTTTCATCCAGAACAAAAATTATTTTTGTCTCGAGCCTACTTGAAAAACCTAAATGTCTACAAATTTTTTGTGTGAGCAGTAATTTTTGTTAGTCAATCCTGAAATTCCCGATAGATGGGGGGGATCATCAAAAGGAGAAACTTTCGGTAAATGACCGACCGTTACATACCCTCGGGTCCACAAAGCCGACTTGCGAGGCAGTGAGGAGCCGAAAAAAACGGAAGGTTTTTCAGCCGTACGAATTAGTGTTTGGCGCCAATGGGTGGCTCGTCTCACACCCTGAGATTAAGAGTCTCATGCTATACCGACTGAGCTAGCCGGGCATCCAATATCTAAGGCTTTACCCAAAAATTCGGGGAGAATGTAATCGTGCTGTCTAAATTAAAATTTCAGAGATGGACAGTCTGACGAGTCTCTCGGAGGATAAGTCTGGAGTTGCAGGGATCCGGCGGCAGAAAATTCCACATTGTCCCCCTCCGGGTCTCTACCATCATCCAGGCCTCCACGTCGAACATGTCTCCTTTCGGTCCATCAGGTCAGTCTCCAGCAATACCATATTGCCTTTGACTCTCCCCGGTGGATCGCCAGAACACCCATTCGCCGAGAGTTGTTCTCCAAACTGACCGACAAGCAAGGAGGTGTAGGGATACTCCGATGAGCCCTTGATTCGAGGACAATCAGGGTCTTGTACGATTTCACACCATTTGATAAACTGTGCATAGAAGTTAAACGAACTGAAAAAGAATTTTACCGGTTAATATCGTTAACAAAAATACGGAGAGCTCGCCATCATAAATAAAACTAACGAAAAACTTAATATCATCGACGGAGGCGATATGAACACAATAATACGTAACAAATGTCAATTGTTACTACCTGACTATAACTATAACACTAACACGCCACTAAACATACGGCCTGGACTAACAGGATTTAACATAAACAACGAACCAGGGAACATCTCTCCGAAATTCATACAAATAAACCTATATCCATGTCAATTCCATGCAGAATATCATGAATGAACCCTTAACTGTTGTAACGCATAAAAGTAACTAAATCGCCAACTGGTTGGTTAACAACAACGTAACAATAACTAACATTAACGAGACGTAAACAACGAAGTCAAGAATAAAAAGGTAACAACAGCAAAGAAGTAATTAACACCGCTTAAAATAGTTAAGCCAGGACGGTCAACCAGGGTGACTCCCTGTATAAATCGCGTAGGATAAGCGAAATTTGGTAAGGACAATCCTCCCGGATTTCCCAACCTGCTGCTTGGCACGCTTGGCAGAAACATTCTAAATTGTCCGGAGTGGGCTCTTGGAGCAGCTGATTCAGCAGCCCATCAAGCATCTGTCCCAGTTCGCTTCCCAGTGAACGAACCTTCTGGAAACGACGGTACGTTTCTGCCACGAGCAACGTTATCCCGCGTACTTGATATCCAACCGGTGGGATATACCTTTTTATAATTTCCTGCTGATATGCCAGGATCAGTGGCAACACATTTCTAAAGACGCTGTCATCCACAGGATTCATTGAATCAACCAGCTCATACAGTTTAGCTCCCGTATGGCAGAAGCTTGGTTCGCTCAATGAATGTTGAAAAACAATCTCAACAACGTGGATCAGGGTAAGCGGCTTGTTAATAATATCAGCCAGCATGGTCAATATCCTGGAGGCCATGGTCTCAAAAGCACCTGGGTGTGCTTCCAAACATTTAATAATGTTTAGGGTGTAACGTATAGCGGCACCCTCCATCTGTGTGGACAACCTCCTGGCTTTGATGGCTGCATGGAACGAAACAAATTCGGGGGCGTGCGGGGATAAAAAGTATAAGCGGTGCGGTTTCCTCAACACCTTATGCACTACTGGACGTCCATAAAAAGTTAATGCTCCGGTCACGTCCATCGTGTCAGCGACGTTAATCCGGATATCCAGGCAAAAAGTATAGTATTTAGGAGTAATTGACAATTCAACAATATAAGGGTGTATTTAAAAGATTATGTATATGGTCGCTAGGCCGTTAATACTTATATACCGCAAAAGTGATAACCATATAAGATAAGTAATTCCACCACAATACGTTGTATGGACCAGATTAATATGTAATATAGTGTAAATTTGTTTTTTTTAAATGTGTATTAATTTTCGAGGATGGTTGAAGCAAAACATTCTCTCTCTCCAGGACTCTCGGTGACCGAAGTCATCAGTGTCAGTCGGTGGTAGCTATGTGACACAGCCAGCACCGAGTGTCATCGACACCACCGGAAGCACCACACGTCTCCCGCTACACGAACGACATGAAGGGTCTACCTCAACATAAAAAACAAGGAAATCTTCTTCGAAAATGATAATAATTTATTTTGGTTTCCGCTGTCCATCCACAACTGAGCTACACTACGGAAAATCAATCAGTAGTGGGGACAGACTGGAGAGAAAAACAATAAAAGCACAAGGAAGGAGCCGGATGTCCCTCAACAAAAGTCCACAGGGCGCAGGTGATTAGCCAGACGGTTAAGCCTGTGCGGCCTTCTAGAGGTGCACCTGAAGTGACCACATCCCTTACCATATTTCGACCAATTGTCTAAAGTGAAAGAAAAGAAAAAGAATTTGAGGGGACTGAATGGATTAAAGAAGTCCACGGGACGCAGTGGGCAGGCGATAGCACGCCTGTTACTTCAGACGGTTAAGCCCGAGTTACAACTCAAGCGTCCATCAGCAAAAAGTAACATAGATCCTGTCCACTGAACGCAGCACTGGCAGGCGGTATGACGCCTGATACTCAGGACGACGAGCAAAAAAAAACAGGACAAAGGAACTCCTGACTCAGCCTTCACCCATGGCCAAGCGGTATTACGCTCGTTAGCCAGCGGTGCCGGTAAGTAAGCCTAGTTCAAGAATGCCTAAAGCGAAGAAGATAACATATGAAGGGACAATATAAAACTGAAAGCAACATAAAATTCACACGGAATTTAGACAACAGCGATGAATCTGTAAAAAGAGGCATTGGTGGTGAACCATAGTCAAGGATAATTTGAATAAATTACAGAAGTTGGGGCGTCATCTATGTACTCAATGGACGCCGTAATTTAAACTCGAAACTGATTTGCTGCAAGCATGAGCAGGTAAGCAACGTTGGGCGCCATTTATTTACCGGCACAATGGAGCTCCTTGCTGGTGACAGCAAGGCTACTGCCATCATGCTTGGGTATACATAAAAAAATTCCGAAAACTCAACCTCCCTAATCCACCGAAAATTACCGTTAGGGGGAGAGTGTTGCTGACCACACGGTAAACGCTAGCTCGCCGGTGGGGGCGTGGGTGTGTGTGATCAGCCAGTCCCTATCCTTGGTTCACCACTTACCTATTGGTGTTCATGTGAGCTTTCCTTCTGTCATTCGGGTCATGGATTAATCCATGGTGTTGATCGCTGAAAGTTCCCAACGACCTCGGGGACCTGTGAATGTACAAAAGCAATCGAGAGAACCATAGAGAAGACCCCACTCAACCATCCTGGATAAGTTACCTCTTTAGGCTATCATGTCTAGTAAAACCATTAGAATTAAAGAATTGATAACACTTATAATATTAATTTAATTATCACAAATAATGTTAGTTAACAACAAAACAAAGGTGGTATGTAACTGTGAATCAAAAAGAATCAAAAAGTAAACTTACTATACAGGGATTGTGGATTTAAACAACTAATACCACAAGACAACAACTCCCATGCAACAACGGGGAAAGGAAAAAACAAACCGTCGGCCTGGTACCAGTCGAGGATTTCGATTTCTCTTACAACGCACGCATTCAAAACGGTAATACATAAGTGGGATTAAGGTAATTAATTCAACGTGATTATTACTCACGGTGTGAAATATAAGTAAAGGTGTACGAGTATCAATTCAAAGGGGTAATATACTTTTCTTTGATATTTAATTAGTGGATATGTGATATGTGTAGTTAAGAATTTGTATTAAAATCTAGAATATATTTGTATTAAAATCTAGAATATATTTGTATTAAGTAAAAGTTCATTATGTTAATATATATAGGTGGCACATATTTAATATAATACTCCAAAGAAATATATATAAAAACCAAAAGAAGCTTACTGCGAGACAAGAATTAATCTTATCAAAACTGAATCATTAACCCAGGAATAGTTCACTGGGAGCACTGCGACCTTCCTCGTCGACCTTGATATGTTTTCTTCCGTCTTGGTTGATCGGTGATGTCACCTGGAATAACCCAAAGGCCACTGTCTCTGACAGATCGAATATTTGCCCAGTGGGGTATTCAGAATTGCTTACAAGTCCTGAAAAGTTAAACACTCAACTGACACTAAAGAATAGTTCTCTGCTTCTAGTGACCAATTAACTTCAGTGGGACCTGTCTCGACAACCGTCAGTCTAGCGCAATCACCATCAATAACGTAAGGGTAATCAAAAAAAGTTTATTTGCAAATCTTCTCCTATTTCTCCTGGAGGGGCTTACACTTGTAACCACGAAGGAACAGATCTTGTACAAGCAGGTCGTCGTAGTAGCACGAAAATCGTCCAGGAAAGCCAAATTTTGTGTCCACAGGAGAACTTCCTTCTCTATCCAGGGACAAACCCAAAATATAAGGCACCAGATGACCCAATCCAGTTGTGGTGGGTATATTAATTTAGCCTTACAATATAGTTCCACGGGAACAATTTACCACGTTTGACTAAAGCGGATATTTTCTCAGCGGCCTAAATCAATCGACTATATTCGCCCGTCTCCAACATCCAACTCTAAAATCCAGACTGTATATCTTCCCGACTCCAAAATCCAGACGGACTTGATTTTCCAATTGTTTCCAGCGCAGCCTCAGCGATATCATCAAAACAAAACCTCCTCTCGTCGCGACTGAAATCCAACTCTCTAAATCATTTTTTTTTCATCCAGAACAAAAATTATTTTTGTCTCGAGCCTACTTGAAAAACCTAAACGTCTACAAATTTTTTGTGTGAGCAGTAATTTTTGTTAGTCAATCCTGAAATTCCCGATAGATGGGGGGATCATCAAAAGGAGAAACTTTCGGTAAATGACCGACCGTTACATATGCAAGGAAACAAAAGCTCCAAACACACCCCTTCGGCCCCCTATGGGGGAAGCCATGGATGTGTGCCGACCTTTTCAACTCTTGTACATTGATTATATGGGCCCTTACCCTAGGACTAAGAAAGGCCATACGGCTGTATTGGTAGTCCTAGACGCGTTTTCTAAATTCAGTTTTCTCCACCCAGTAGCTGGCGAAACATCTAAAGCCGCTGTGAATTTCCTCGAGCACCAAATTTTCCACGCTTTCGGAGTCCCTGAGGCGATATTCTCTGATAATGGAAGCCATTTCACGTCTAAAGAATTCGCGAAGCTGTTGTCCGACTACGGCGTCAAACATCAACTCACCGCCGTCTATTCCCCACAAGCCAACGCTAATGAGATTAGGCGATTTTTTTTTTGAATCCAGGATAACGGGGTCCCGTCTGCTGGTTTTTCGGTGGAGGGACGAGAAAAGGATTTGGGGTCGAAAAAGGGAGTCGGTTTTGAATTTTTGAACTAGACAGTCGGTTTTTTCGTTTTCACGTTTTTCTACCTCACTTTTTGGAAGAATTCTTGGTTTTTTTCGAGTGCGCCGCCCAGTGGTTTAAATTATTATTAACTTCCTTTTTTTTCTGGGCAGTTTTTGGTGGTTTGACGTATGTTAAGCAGTAATAATAGCAAAAGAAAAAAAAATTTAAATATTTGTGTTAATTATGAAGTTAATTTGAGAAATTATAGTGAGAAATGTGGAAAAACTTCTATTCTCGGTGCGCTGACAACAAATCGTGTGAGAAGAAGTCTATTTTACCGCTTAATGTCATATAGGAAAGAAATAATAATAATAACTTAATAATATTAGTCCATTTTCAATGAAATTACTTAATTGAGGCTTTGCTGCTGGGTTAAAGGTAAATTTAATAGAAGATAAAATCTCAGTCTGCACATGGTCTTTGGTAAAGTTGTGCAGTCGGCCGAGGAGAAAAATTTTGTTTAGATGCAGATTGTTCGTGAAGTTTTTGCATTATTCTTGTCGGAAAAACTATTCAATTTGTCTTAATTTTACGTTAGCCACACATTATTTTTTTTAATAATTATATATTATACAAAATGAAATAAAAAAAAACAAGATATATAGTAACAAAACATAAATCCAAACTATAAATGAAACAAAGATAACGGTGCTTTTGTTGAGAGAAATTTTTTTTCCGATTAATGTTGATGGATTTTGCACGGCGTATAATCAACAGAAAAACCTTTGGTGATAAATTGCATACTTTTCTCTCGATTTATGCTCAATTTAAAGCGAAGTAAAAAGACTATATCTAAAATCCTACGATTTAGTTTGGTGCGGATATGATAAAAAAGTTGGAAAATACTGCAAGAAATAATATGAATGAAATTTGAAAATTGCTAAAAGAAATAATATAAACAAAACTTGAAAATTACTGGAATAAATAATATAAATAAAAGTTGAAAAATTACTATAATATCTAATATAATTAAAATTTGAAAATTATTCTAAGAAATAATATGAATAAAATTTGAAAATTGCTAAAAGAAATAATATAAACAAAACTTGAAAATTACTGGAATAAATAATATAAATAAAATTTGAAAATTACTATAGGAAATAATATAAGCAAAATTTGAAAATTTCTAAACTAAATATGTAATATGATTAAAAATTTGAAAATTTCCAAACTAAATAATATAATAAAATTTAATAAAATTACTAAAATAAACACTCCTTGAAATAATACTAAATAAACAAAGTAAATAAAAATTTGGACGTCGTCAGCGGGATGATGGATTGAGACACGCCCCCCCCCAGGTGTGGCCCCGGACCAAGAATGTCCCAATCAAGGTAAGTGCCGCCCCACTTGTTCAATTCTTCACAATCTAAAATAAATTTCCCTCGTATATCCCTCTTGTCTTATTTCACCATATCACCTTAGGGCACCTTAATACCTCTCTTTTTTCAGACTAATAACGCTTATCCAGGAGAAAACCAGGTGCAGACAAGCATCGCTCGGATTGCTGTGAAAAATCATGGACAGTCAACTCTATACATCAATTATCGACATTCAACATCATTAGCACTGGATAGTGGACATGGATTAGTAGCATATGACATCAGTACATATTTTTAACATTAATTTAACCTGAAATCAATTTATACTCACATTCACAACAACATTCAACATTGACTCAAACTTTACGATATTCACTCTGAATTTCATTATATGCAATAATTTAATCTGATAACACTTATCACCTCAACACATTTACACATATAGAAACTCATTTCCACTTCTATCAACGATCACTTCAATCGTCCCGTTATATCTTCAATCCCCACTCTAATTGAATTCAAGCGAACTAATAAAAATCGTTGCGCGCATGAATCTCGCTCTCTTTTGGATCTGGAGCCTGATTAGGTAAGTTGGTCTGGAAAACTAACAATTTCCTCTTAACTATTAATACTTTTCCTTCCCTTTATGTTCTTGGGAGTCGACCAAGAACATTTACCTTCCTTCCTTCAAGTTCTCGGGATTCGACCGTGAACATTTTTCCTTCAAGTTCTCGGGATTCGACCGTGAACATTTTTCCTTCAAGTTCTCGGGATTCGACCGTGAACATTTTTCCTTCAAGTTCTCGGGATTCGACCGTGAACCCTCTCCCTTCAAGTTCTCGGGATTCGACCGTGAACACCTTCCCTTCAAGTTCTCGGGATTCGACCGTGAACATTTACCCTTCAAGTTCTTGGGAGTCGACCAAGAACTAATCCTACAAATTTTCTTTACCTTTTTCCTTTAAGTTTATTTAACTTGAATTCCAAACCAACTATAGAGACCAGGTGAGTACTTGTTTTACATAAAAACACATATATTCAATTACATACAATTTCGTAAAAATATTGGTGATTTGGTGAAATATTTCTTGATTCTTTTTATTAAAATTTTATAAACGGTGAATTCTGAAGTGACTTTTAGTGAACAACGTTGATGAGGTTGTTGTGGTTGTTGTTGGTTAATTTTCTTTGCCTCATAATTTGGTACTTTAGTTTACGACATTGATGAGGTGTATAATGTGATATATGAAGTTCTTTTAGCTAACATCGTTGTCGAGGGTGAATATCGGAAAGGGTTGAGTAAATGTTGACATCGTGTTTTAACTCTCAACTCATAAATTTCAACCATACATAAATTTGGAATTGTTTGAATAGCTATTGTTTATTTGCTCATACATAATCAAGGAAGTGTTTGAAATCTAGTGGACCTTCATTATTTTCTTTAATCGTAAATAATTTGAAATTGATCGAATTTTTCTGAATTTTGTTGCTTTAAAATTAAATTTAGCGTGATATTTTTTTTTTATAAATACATTTGTTATTAATAACGTACATAAATTGAATTGCCCTTTTTCATATAAACTGAAGTGATGTATTTAATTAGTGATAATTAAATTATTTTAAATAAATTGAATTAATTGTTATAAAGTGAAACTTGTGTTCTTTTATTCAGTGTGCTGCAATTGGAAGCCAAGTTTTGGCAATTTATTTTACAAGGTTCTTTTGGAACAAAAAACATATGGTCCTTCGAGCCGGATAGGCTTCTAAGTGCAGTGCATAGTGTTAAACGAATACAAGTGGTGCTTTGTGACAAATTGAGAAATAGTGCCTGTTAAAGTTTGGTGATTCAGTTGAATATGGCTACCGTTACCCCCTTCAACGAAGCATTAACATTGCAAAAAATATAGATAGAACTTTTGAATAATGCCATCTCCGGTTATAAGAGGACGGCTCTTGTCAAAAGAACTAAAGAATTTATAACCGAACGTATTCGTCAATTTCGAGAACAATGGTCGAGGCTAGAGCAAAACCACATAAAAATTGAAGTACTTTTTGCAAGTTTAGTTGAGAAACCCACTTGTGATTATTTTGTAAAAAATACATATCTAACACTTGAAGATAAATATTTCGAGTTCATGGGAGTAATAAATGCTGCCCTTAGTAAATTTGAGGAACCTACACCTCCACCAAGTCCCTCAGTGCACGAATCGACGCGTTTGAATTCAACCTCCATGTCATCACAGTTATTGCGACTTCCAAAAATTTCACTTCCCACCTTTTCGGGCTCTTATGAATCATGGCGCTCCTTTCACGATCTCTTTAACTCATTGGTCCACCAAAATCATTCACTTTCAAATGCACAAAAATTGCATTATTTAAAGTCTGTGTTATCTGGTGAAGCTGAGCATCTCATTCGACAATTTCAAATAACAGATGCTAACTACGAAAGGGCATGGTCAACATTACTCCACAGATATAACAATAATAGAGTTCTGGTTAATTCTCAATTGAAAAATTTATTTAACCTTAAACAAGTGTCTAGTGAATCAGTGAATTCTATTAAATCCTTAATGGATAAATCGAATGAGTGCTTATGTGAGTTGGAAGCTTTAGGTGTTAACACTTCGTACTGGGATCCGGTCCTTATTTATCTCATTGTTCAAAAACTTCCTTCTGAAACCCATCGAATGTGGGAAACAGAACTTGATGGGGCATCAACACTTCCAACGTTCGAAAGACTCAAGCAATTTCTCGAGAAGCGTTTCCGTATGCTTGAAGCTATTGCAGAACATAAAACTAATACTCAACAACGCCCTTCTAGTGGATCAAACTCCAAATTTCTCACCCACTTTGCATCCTCCACCATGACTACTTGTCCGTGTTGTAAAAAATCGCACACAATATTAACATGCCCTAAATTTTTAAATCTACCTCATCAACAAAAGTATGATATTATTAAATCATCCAAATTGTGTTTTAATTGCTTCTCGAAATTTCACCATACTTTACACTGCTCTAGTAAGTTCAGATGTAGAAAATGCGGTAAATCTCATCACACCTTACTACACAAAACTACTTCACCAGGTTCAAATCCCAATAACACCCACAAAACTAACATTCCAACCACTTCTACAGGGACATCAGCTCCCAAGGTGAATAATGAGCCCGGTTCACTTGATAACACCGAATCTACGGTTCTTCTCAACACGCAATCGTTCTGTTGTACTAATCAGAACAAACCTTTATCCAAAGCACTTCTTGCCACTGCCTTGGTAAATGTTCCAACCAAGACAGGTATTGTTACTCTACGAGCTCTTGTTGATCCGGGATCCCAAGTTTCCTTTATAACTCAAACGGCAGCAAGACAGCTCAATATGAAAAGTTCTCCAATCGCAGTAACTATTGATGGATTGGATAAAAAGAAAATCACTCAATCTACCAAGCGAATCGAATTTATAATACAATCAATAGACCCGTCCACTCAGGTGCAAGTTCCTGTAACGGCCTTAGTTGTTCCATCGATCACAAATATATTACCACCCTCACGTTTACCACACGAACGTTGGACCCATTTAGATAATCTTAATCTGGCTGATCACCATTATTATTTACCTGGGAAAATTGATATATTACTTGGAGCTGAGGTGTATTCAATTTTAATCCTAGATGGAATAGTAAAGGGCCCCATCGGTACACCTACTGCTCAAAATTCATTACTTGGTTGGTTGATATTTGGCAATACTGAAGCAACGGGCAATGAACTTAATATACAATCATTTAGCATCCAAGCACATAATATCACCGATGAGCGTGATCTTAGTGCAGTATTGCAATCGTTTTGGGAGGTTGAGGAATTACCTGTCCAGGTCAAACAAACTGCTGCAGAGATAGAATGTGAGAAGTTGTATAAAGATACAGTACGAAGGCTGCCTTCTGGTGCTTATCAAGTCAAAATTCCATTTATAAATAACCAACTTCCCGAATTAGGGTTTTCAAAATCCCTGGCTTTTAAACGGTTATCTTCCCTTGAGACGAAGCTCTCTCAACATCCACAATTATCTTTGGAATATACCAAAACATTACAAGAATATCTTGATTTCGGGCATATGAAACCCATACATTACAAGTCCTCTTCTCCATCCTTTTATATGCCTCATCATGCTGTTATTAAGGACAGTACCACTTCAAAGGTACGTGTGGTCTTTGATGCTTCAGCTAAAACTTCTAACGGTCGATCACTAAATGAATGTATGCATTCTGGTCCAGTTTTACAATCCGATCTTTATTCTATTTTACTCAGATGGAGAAAATATCAGTATGCTATGTCAGGAGACATAGAGAAAATGTATCGGATGATTCATCTACATCCGTCGGACCAACCTTATCACCGCATTCTTTGGAGACCAACAACCTCGGAACCTGTCAAGGAATTCCAAATGACCCGCGTTACCTTTGGGACTACGGCTGCTCCTTATTTAGCAATTAGGACGCTTCGCCAACTGGCTGAAGATGAGCAAGAAAGATTTCCCAAGGCTGCCCAGGCAATAACAGAAGATTTTTATGTGGATGATGCCATAACGGGCGCAGATTCAGTGACAGAAGCTATATCATTATACAAGGACTTGACCCAATTATTGCATTCAGGAGGTTTCAACCTTCGAAAATGGTCAAGTAATAATAATGAAATTCTCGCAGCAATCCCGGAGGACAAACGGGAATTAAAACCAACCCTGACGTTTGTTCATGATGACAAGGTGAAGGCATTAGGATTGATTTGGCATCCAACATTTGACTATTTTACGTTGCAACATCCAGAAGTTGCAGTGGGGTCTTTCACAAAGAGACAAATTTTATCTTGTGTGGCAAAACTTTTTGATCCATTAGGTTGGATTTCTCCATATGTGATTAAAGCCAAAATATTGATGCAAAGCCTTTGGCTCCTCGGCTCATCTTGGGATGAAACACTCCCAGCACCCGTTCAACGGGATTGGCAAGAATTTCATAGTCAATTTCCTCAAATTGCTTCACTTACAATTCCCCGTTGGCTTCAAACCAATGCCTCCTCGAATATTCAACTTCATGGATTCTCCGATGCTTCTCAACAAGCTTATTCCGCCACTGTTTATGTACGGATCATTGATGATCAAGGTAATTCTCAAGTTAATCTTCTGACGGCTAAATCTAAAGTTGCACCTGTAAAACCTATGACCCTTCCGCGTTTGGAACTTTCAGGAGCACATCTTTTGGCCAGATTATTGAGCAAGGTCCAAAGAGAATTGAATTATTCTGCCGTCACCACCTATGCTTGGACAGATTCCACCATCGTCTTCAACTGGGTTCAATGTTCACCTCATAAACTTAAAACATTTGTGGCAAATAGAGTTAGCCAAATACAAGAGCTCCTTCCATCCATCAATTGGCGCTTTGTACGATCGAAAGATAATCCGGCAGATTGTAATTCCCGCGGCTTGACCATTTCTGAATTAAAATCATCTTCTCTCTGGTGGCATGGACCTAGCTGGCTCCAAGAGAACGAAACATCCTGGCCAAGGATTCCCGATATTTCGATCAAACACTTACCGGATATGCGTAAGGATTATTTGACTTGTTCCCTATTTTCACATATTTTTCACGATACGATTCAGAAATTTTCCTCGTATTCCAAACTTCTACGAGTATTCGCTTATGTTTTCCGATTTTTAACAAAGTTGAAAAATTCTGACTTACTCATAACAAGTGTGTATCCGACAGCCACGGAGCTAAATGTTGCAAAGGTACATTTAATTCAGTCCATCCAGAGACAGGCCTTTTCACAAGAATATCAAGCACTAAAAAGGGGACTGAGAATTCCATCACAAAGTACGCTACTCCCTTTATATCCATTCATTGATAAAGATCACCTCCTCAAGGTTGGAGGAAGATTAGCTCATGCTAACATTCCGAACAACCAAAAGCATCAAATAATACTTCCATCCAAACATCATTTCACCAAGCTGCTCATTGAATATATCCATAAGCTAACACTGCATGGTGGAACGGAACTCGTTTTGAACACCTTGCGAAGGGAATATTGGATATTAAAAGGTAGACAAACTATCAAGCAGGTCTTACATAAATGCATACCTTGTTTTAAAGCATCCGCAAAGGCACGTCCACAATTAATGGGTAATCTTCCACCTGCAAGAGTGACGGTATCAGCACCTTTTTCAAGGGTCGGAATTGACTTTGCAGGTCCTTTTCAACTAAAAATGTCCAAATATCGTAGTGTCAGAACCTATAAGGGTTATGTTTGCATTTTTGTATGCATGGCTACTAAGGCTATTCATTTAGAAACTGTGTCCGATATGTCCACTTCCGCCTTTCTTGCAGCATTAAAAAGATTTATTGGTCGTCGTGGTCTCTGTTCAGATATTTATTCAGATTGCGGATCAAACTTTATTGGTGCGAACAAAGAACTAAATTCACATATTATGCATTGTCTCAACGATTCTGAAAACTTCTTTAACATCTCCGGCATTAACTGGCACTTTAACCCACCTTCAGCCCCTCATTTCGGAGGATTGTGGGAGGCTGGTGTGAAATCAGTTAAATACCACTTACGACGGGTTCTTCAAGACTCAAATCTTACCTATGAGGAATTTTCAACTGTCTTATCACAAATTGAGGCATGTCTTAATTCCAGACCTTTGAGACCTTTGTCTGATGATCCAAGCGATTTACAAGTCTTAACACCTGGACATTTCTTAATAGGGCGACCATTACTGGCCCCCCCGGAGGTGATTGATGAAAATTTAACATCTATAGACAGGTGGAAATATGTACAAGTTTTGCAAAAACAATTTTGGATGAGATGGTCGAAGGAATATTTAAACCAATTGCAGAATCGGCCAAAGTGGTTAGTACAGTATGCAGACCCTAAAATCGGGGATTTGGTTATCGTTAAAGATAATCACTTCACTCCACGATCCTGGTTAACTGGAAGGATCATACAAACTCACCCTGGAGATGATGGGATTGTACGTGTTTTAACGATCAAAACACCAACCAATGTAATTAAAAGACCTGTACACAAAATTTGTCCATTTCCAGTTGAAATTAATGCCTCTAAAATTAAATAAAACCTAATTACAATCATCAAACCCTTTAACATGAACTCTGCCCCTCTGTAGAAAATCTACGAAACAATTTCTTCATATAACTTTCCAAACTAAATGTTCTTTTCTTTAACTCAATTGTTATCGGGATCCCATTATCAATTATTTGATCATTGTATCATACTGAAATTTGCCTGTATTTATTTTAATATGACAAAGATTCGAATTTGTGAATGCATCGTCGTAGCTCTAGGAGTTCCCCTGTTATTGTCAACTATCGGCCATAATTACCGTTATCTCCAAATCAACTAACCAAAAATCTGATGAGAAATCAGTTCTGATTAATCTTTGACACGATCAACATGTCTGCAGTAGTCCAGGAAAACAAAACCCAACAGCCAGAAGAGGGCACAATCGATCTAACTAACACCGATGACGAAGATGTCATGGACGATCAACCGGAACTAACCGACGCATACGGAAGTGTAACAACCACCGCAAATGAAGACAACAGCCATGACGTGGTAATGGAGGACATCACGCAATCCTTAGCGGATCTTAAGATTTCGGCACCTCCGTTTGTCCATCTCGTTATGGCAACCCAATTAGTTCCGCCAAATGCTAACGAAGATGACATTTATTGCACGGTTGTCGACGAGGACAACAAATATTCGGAGACACAAAAATTCTCATTCAACTATCTAAAAAACACTAAGAAACGAAAAATTCGTCTTCGCTTTGTAAATGGAGACACCGTAAAAATCAAACTCTTGTGTAATGGCTTAATAAAGGTTACTCGTATATAAAATTCCACTCTTGCTTTTCTTTCAATGTCCTTTTCTCTAACCCTTTCGATTGCGTTTAAGGTCAAGATGTCATATATTTAAACACTCTCAAGTGTTTCAACGGGGGGGAGTATGTTCAATTCTTCACAATCTAAAATAAATTTCCCTCGTATATCCCTCTTGTCTTATTTCACCATATCACCTTAGGGCACCTTAATACCTCTCTTTTTTCAGACTAATAACGCTTATCCAGGAGAAAACCAGGTGCAGACAAGCATCGCTCGGATTGCTGTGAAAAATCATGGACAGTCAACTCTATACATCAATTATCGACATTCAACATCATTAGCACTGGATAGTGGACATGGATTAGTAGCATATGACATCAGTACATATTTTTAACATTAATTTAACCTGAAATCAATTTATACTCACATTCACAACAACATTCAACATTGACTCAAACTTTACGATATTCACTCTGAATTTCATTATATGCAATAATTTAATCTGATAACACTTATCACCTCAACACATTTACACATATAGAAACTCATTTCCACTTCTATCAACGATCACTTCAATCGTCCCGTTATATCTTCAATCCCCACTCTAATTGAATTCAAGCGAACTAATAAAAATCGTTGCGCGCATGAATCTCGCTCTCTTTTGGATCTGGAGCCTGATTAGGTAAGTTGGTCTGGAAAACTAACAATTTCCTCTTAACTATTAATACTTTTCCTTCCCTTTATGTTCTTGGGAGTCGACCAAGAACATTTACCTTCCTTCCTTCAAGTTCTCGGGATTCGACCGTGAACATTTTTCCTTCAAGTTCTCGGGATTCGACCGTGAACATTTTTCCTTCAAGTTCTCGGGATTCGACCGTGAACATTTTTCCTTCAAGTTCTCGGGATTCGACCGTGAACCCTCTCCCTTCAAGTTCTCGGGATTCGACCGTGAACACCTTCCCTTCAAGTTCTCGGGATTCGACCGTGAACATTTACCCTTCAAGTTCTTGGGAGTCGACCAAGAACTAATCCTACAAATTTTCTTTACCTTTTTCCTTTAAGTTTATTTAACTTGAATTCCAAACCAACTATAGAGACCAGGTGAGTACTTGTTTTACATAAAAACACATATATTCAATTACATACAATTTCGTAAAAATATTGGTGATTTGGTGAAATATTTCTTGATTCTTTTTATTAAAATTTTATAAACGGTGAATTCTGAAGTGACTTTTAGTGAACAACGTTGATGAGGTTGTTGTGGTTGTTGTTGGTTAATTTTCTTTGCCTCATAATTTGGTACTTTAGTTTACGACATTGATGAGGTGTATAATGTGATATATGAAGTTCTTTTAGCTAACATCGTTGTCGAGGGTGAATATCGGAAAGGGTTGAGTAAATGTTGACATCGTGTTTTAACTCTCAACTCATAAATTTCAACCATACATAAATTTGGAATTGTTTGAATAGCTATTGTTTATTTGCTCATACATAATCAAGGAAGTGTTTGAAATCTAGTGGACCTTCATTATTTTCTTTAATCGTAAATAATTTGAAATTGATCGAATTTTTCTGAATTTTGTTGCTTTAAAATTAAATTTAGCGTGATATTTTTTTTTTATAAATACATTTGTTATTAATAACGTACATAAATTGAATTGCCCTTTTTCATATAAACTGAAGTGATGTATTTAATTAGTGATAATTAAATTATTTTAAATAAATTGAATTAATTGTTATAAAGTGAAACTTGTGTTCTTTTATTCAGTGTGCTGCAATTGGAAGCCAAGTTTTGGCAATTTATTTTACAAGGTTCTTTTGGAACAAAAAACACCACTAATATTTTAATATTATTATATTGTCGGACATCAGGTAGTCCAGAATATGACAGGTGACCAGTGACCACCCTTTCTCTTCTTCCCCTTATTAGCCCCTCTCGTTGGCCCCGTACGTCGTTCCTCCCCCCTAGTCGCCCTTAAATTTTCATTGTTGCATAGGCACGAGTATTTTCAGTTTGACTGTCACCCCTTCGGCATCCCTGTACCGCGGACCCCACCCCATCCGGCGAGCTAGTCAGAGCAACGCTAGTCGTGCCGACAACCGGTGCATGGGATGCGTTTCGTTCGCGACACTTCTCCGGCGGTCGAACCGTCCGAGCCACCCTTTTCTTGAGTCCCCTTCCCCAAATTTTGTAATGGTAGTCTTTTGGCCTTTATGGCAATTTCCCGTCGTCGTGCCTCGGCACAAAATCTCCCCGACAGTTACAGTAGTATATGAGCGGAGTCCTGAGTGGTCCTACGTATGAATGGGTTCTAGGGTCCCCTGTAACTTTTTGGAAGTTCCTGACGTCTGTTGCGGTAAATAGCGCGAATTGTTGTGATTTGACCTCGGACGCTATGTGTGAGTAGTTGATGACTGGGATTACTGAATGTCCGGTGTTAGATAACGTTGGAAAGCACCTTATTTGGTAGTATGACATTTTTGGCATATTGAAGATGGGTAGTGTTATTTTTACTACTAATTTGTCTCTGATCATATGGGTATGGATCCTTGTCGTCTGTTGGAGGATCGGTATACAATCTTCACATTCGGGGTGAGTCTCCCGATAGGCTTTGTTCAGGGTTTCTGGCGATACTAGTAGAGGGTGGATCCTGTTATTTTGACTGGTTATTATTATGTCCAGCAAAGTTCTTTGCCTGGATTCGATCTCCACTAACTGGAATAGGAGGTTGGTTACTAGTCCCTGTCGAAGCTGGTCTTTTCCCCTGCCTTCTATTGCGTTGTTCAAGGCTCTAATCTGCTCGGTGATCCTATGCTGTCGGTCTAGGAGGGTTGTCAGTGGTGTCTGGATCTTCCGGAGTGTATTGTTGACCACTGTTATCTGTAATTTTTCTAAATCCGCCAGGGCCTTTTGGTTTGACTCCAGTTCTCCTACCCGGCTGTATATCTCCCGCTCGTTGTTTCCATCCATGGTACCGATCAGGTAGTGTAGGGCGTGACCAATGCCGTCGAATATAGATCTAGTGTTTCGACTCTTTGGTAACATTTCTTGTATGGTGTGCGTGCGTTTTTTTATGTGTTCTAAGATCGAGTGTGCCTGTTGAGCTCCGCATAGTGGGAGTATCGTTTCGTTGCATAATTGTTTGGCGGTTTGTCCCGCCTGTTCCACCAGAATTGTTTGGGCCTCTAATTCTTGGAGGTCGACCTCGGTGATAATGTTCCATTCATCGTGATATAACCATAGCTCTCCTAAATATTCGTAGATTACCCCAGTCGCGTTGATCTGCAAGAACGTGTAAGGGGGTACGTTTTGGTCGGCCAGCGTCGCGTGTAGCAGTAATAATGCTATTAGTGTCGTCATTTTGCGCTGTAATGAGATTAATAAATAGGAGATTAGTTTTGGTGGGCCGTAATTTATATCGTTAGGTGTAGGTTGTCCGTAAGCCATCCGTCTATTCGGCTGTTTTACCTTGTAAAACACTTTTAGACAATAGTTGGCGGGACTGGCTTTTCCTTAAAGCTGGGTTTTATCTTCATAAAACGGCTTCAAGCGGTTATTATGGACAGTTACTAATCTCTTATTTATTTTTATGGTGGTGTTTACCGCGCTTGGGACAGCGACCACGGTATAGGGCCCGATCCAAACTTGGGATAACTTATGTTTTCGGGCCTCGTTGCGTAGGAGGACCTTGTCTCCTATGTGTAGGGTGAGTGTACGTATGTTCCCATCATAATATGCTTTGGAGCGATTCTTGCTTGTGAGTAAATTTTTCCTTGCCATTGCGTGCGATTTTTGCAGTTTGTACCTCAATTGGTGGTAATAGCTCTCGTGATTGTACAGAGGCTCCGGGGTACGTTTCAGATTGGGTGGGACGTCGGCGGTGAACCCATATAGGCAGTCCATTGGGGTAAGTTTGGTTCCCTCGTGCACACTATTGTTGTATACGAACGCTGCTGTACGTAAAAACTGGTCCCAACTGTTTGGGCTTTCATCTACTATAGTGCGTAAGTATTCAATCAGGGGTCTATGGGTCCGTTCTAGTGCACCATTGGACTGGGGGTGGTAGGCTGATGTCTGAAGTTTCTTAATCTTTAAGAGCCTACACACGCCTTTAAAAAGGTCACTTAGGAAGTTTGATCCTTGATCGGTGACTATTTGTTTTGGTATGCGGTAGCGCGTGACGATTTCGTCGAAGAAGATTTGTGCTACCGTTTGGGCTTCTGCATTGGGCATGGCATACCAGTCGACGAATTTGGTCAGGTTATCCTGGAAGGTTAGGATATACTTGTTTCCTGAAATAGTTTCTTCCAGTGGACCCACAATGTCCAAGTAAACCTTGTCAAACGGCTTTTCTGCGATGTCCGTTATGACCATGGGCATTTTGAATTGCCTTGAAGCCTTCATGGTTTGACATTTTTTGCATTTCCGGATATATCGACTTATGTCGTTGAACATTCGCCTCCACCAATACTTTCGGCGAATTCGGTTGTAGGTTTTGGCAATTCCTTGATGTCCGCCGAAGGGGGAGTCGTGGTAGTCCTTCAGTATTGTGTTGATTTCTTCGGGACTTGTTATTACTGTACCACCGGCACGATGTAGCTCCTTGCTGGGGTCAGCAAGGTTACTGCCATCGTGTTCTGGGTAACATAAAAATTTAGAGAAACTACATCCTCCCTAGGTTCCTAAAGTTATAGGGGATGCTAAGCCGGCCACACGGTATACGCTAGCTCGCCGGTGGGGGCGTGGGGTTGTGTGGCCGGGACATTACATCTATGATTCACCACTTACCTATTGTTTAAAAGGGATATCTCTTCATGTTATTATTTTCCTAGGTTAGCCAAGGCGATTCATCGCTTGACGTTTCCATCGACCTGGTGGACCTGTAAATGTTCAACGCGACTTCAAGAGGACCCTGGAGAGAAAGCAAAATCCAACCATCCTGGAAAATTTACCCCCTTAGGCTGTCATGCCTAGTAATATACGTGTAGTTAAAGAAATAGACAACCAATATATTATATAACAGTTACAATTTAACACAATATAATTAATTAATAACAAAATGAAGGTAAGTTGGCATTACCTATTAGAGACGTGAAAAGCAACCAAAAAAATACTCCTACATTAATACAAAGAGTGGAACAAAATTAAAAACCACTCTGGCGTTACAATGAGGTATCCTTGACCTTGAGGTATACTCCAATAATTATTAACAGTGCCTCCCAATCATGTTTCGTAAAATTAACAAAATTTAAAAAAAACCTAAAGCCGACCTGGTACCAGATAGATTTTCGGTTGTACAACACTTCGTTATTAAAAAAATTAGTGAAACAAAAAAACATTCAACAATTAGTCAGGCAATGTAGATATTTAAAGTATAACTAGGCCATTAACATAATCATAGCTTGCTACAAAGAAATTTTTATCCAACATAAACCAAATTACCGATAAATACAATATATACTTGATATGTACACCAACAAATAAACAAAAATACTGTCTTCGCTTACATTCGATGTAACGACCTGGGTGCCTAAGATATTTCCTAACGAAATATCAGAACAATGCTGTAAAGAACTAAAAGTAACTATTTATCCAGTCATATAACTTAGGCATAATTTTACGGGATTAATGCCAAAAAAACTGTTTCGAAATCATAGAGGACACTAAGCTAAGAAATATGTGTACATTTGTTATTTGATTTATATTTATTCTAGAAGCAGAAACAAAGCCTCTATTTCTTCCTTGTCTTCCTGAGTTTTAGGCCAACTTCGTCTCTTCTCGATGAAATAACACCATACGAAAATGATTTATTTAAACTGCTGAGCGTTCACCCATACAGACAAAGCAAAACACCATGTCTTTTAGGAGCACTTGGTCAAATTTTAATGGTCCTTGTGATTCAACTGCTAGAACCTCCGCGCTATATAGCTAATAGTTTTGCCATAAAAAAAAAGAACTGGAACATTTGTACATACCACCGTAGATGCAGACAATAATCAGTCCAAAATTACAAGATGGCCGTTATGTCCTGTCTTGATTGTTGGGGGGGACTAATTTCTTTGGGTTTAGTTTGTCTAAACCTAATCTACCTTCCTCTCTCCACCACGGTCACCAGTTACAGGATTCAGGACGTCTTTGAGGTTTCCGACTTTCAGCAACTCTTGGAAAGGTGCTTCGCGTTGTCCAAAGGTTTTTTTCCAAATCCTACGTTATCAACCAAAATTTTTTTCTCAACAGCAATAGTTTTTCCCGACCGACTTTTATTAATTTCCAAAATTTTTCCACAAAGACAACTTTTTCCTATTTTCCAGAACAAAATTCAGACCCTCCCGTCTGTTCGAAATTCAAAAATTCTTTTCTTTTTTCCTGTTCTCCAGAACTCAAACTATTTTTTTTTCCGACTACTAGAATTTAAAAATTTTTCTCAAAATTTTTTTGTGTGAAGTAATTTCATTAATTAAGCCTGAACTTTCCGATAGATGGAGGACCATTAAAAGGGAGAAACTTTCGGTAAATAACCGACCGTTACATACCCTCGGGTCCACAAGGCCGACTTGCGAGGCAGTGAGGAGCCGAAAAAAAACGGAAGGTTTTTCAGCCGTAAGACTTAGTGTTTGGCGCCAATGTGTGGCTCGTCTCACGCCCTGAGATTCAGAGTCTCATGCCACAGCTGCAGAGCTAGCCGGGCATCCAATATCTAAGGCGTTATCCATAAAAATCTGAGAGAATTTAGTTGTGCTGTCAAAAATGAAAATTTGTGAGAGATGGACAGTCTGACGAGTCTCTCGAGGATAAGTCTGGAGTTGTAGGGATCCGGCGGCAGGCAATACCACATTGTCCCCCTCCGGGTCTCTACCATCATCCAGACCTCCACGTCGAACAGGTCACCTGTCGGTCCATCGGGACAGTCTCCAGCAATACCACATTGTCGTTGACCAAACCCCGATGGATCGCCAGGACCACCATTCGCCGAGATTTGTTCTTCAGACTGAACGAAAATCAAAGAGGTGTACCATAATCAAATGTATAGTACATATGGAAAGAACCGAATGAATCAATCGAAAAAATAGTAGACAAAGGGAATAGTCTTGAAGAAAATTTAATACTATCGACTGAGGCGATATGAAAACAATAATACGTAACGAATGTCGATTGTTACTATCATGCTATAAATAAAGTTAACACGCCACTAACCATACGGCCTGGACTAACAGGATTTAATATAACCAAGGAAACCCGGGGTAACCATTACCAACACAAATTAACAAGAACGTAGAACAATATGAATACCATGACTACTTCATGAAGTCCCGAATGCCATAACACCGGAAAGTGAGCCATTCGCCAACGGGATATGTTGGTCGACATCAACATAACACGTAACTTTCACAAGAACGGGCGTAAAGAAATTAGCAGTATACCGTAGCAACGAACCAAGGAATCTTCCTAACGATAAAAATAATAACATTAACAAAAACATCCCTAACAATAACTTTAAAATTATCAAAACACAGTCCGTTTATAGTCCTCGTGTGACCTCTGGTTTCCAATCCCCTAGACGAGAGGGTCTGGCCGGTCGCAAGTTTAACAAGCCCGTAAATAGGTGGAAGACTTCATAAGGGCAATACAGGACTAAAGCCAACCCTGTCCCCCTCCATGCTAGAGTAAGGCAGTGGATATTTTCGTCGCTTGGCTCCTGGAGTAATTGTTTCATGGTACGCCCAATGCTCTGGGCCATCTCCCTCCTGAACCCTTCATCTAAAGGTAGCTGCCAATATAATGCTACCAGGAATAGCAAGATACCTCGGTTCGTTTCACCGGCCGTTGCTGGCTTGATCGTAATAGGGCCCTGGGCGAGCATTAGCCTCAGCAAAGTCCGGAAGACGCTCTTATTTCCTGGATTCAGGGAGTCCAGTAGCCTATACAGCTTGGCTCCTGTGTGGCTGAACTCCTGATTCCCACTAGCTTGCTCGACTACCATATCCATAACTTGACCGATCACGACGGGATTATTCCTGAAATAACGGAGGATGGTGACGGCTCGCGACGCCATTGAATCATACGCACCCGGATTATTAGTTACATATGTAACCATCTGGCGAGTGTAATTCAAGGCGAAGCTCTCATACTCTGTCGCATCGGGCCAAGTTAGATTTCTTATTCCCCTTGTAGGAATAAACTCTTTGGCGTGCGGTGATAAAAAGTATAACCGGTGAGGTCTTCGCAATACTTTATGTACCACCGGCAACCCATAACAAGTCTTTAACCCTGCCACATCCATTTATACTACGTATTACCAGAAATCCAAAAATAATTATGAAGGGGAATGTCTTCGGGTTACTATCCGTTATAAAAACAATACCCGTGCCAGATATGTGCACGACTCTAGCGCAAAAAAAATTGCAACAACAACTGATACCCTAAGCAGTATTTCGCCACAATATACACAATAATTAAAGAGAGAAACAAGTTAATTGGTCCTTCCTAGACGAGATATAACCAAGGCCCGTAAACCGTATACGCCACAAGATCGGGACTAAACAACAAAATAACCAAATTAACAAAAATGATGACCAAGTCGGTACTACTACGGTCCTTGTAGATATCCTAATGAACGAGTAAGTCGTCTAACAATAGTTATGCTACTCGCAATAATCAAAACCGTACAATAGCTGAGAAAAATTAAAGTGTAAAATAGTTTTTATTTGTTTTAAAATGTGTGTTAATTCTCCAGGATGGTTGAAGCAATACAATCTCTCTCTCCAGGACTCTCGTTGGTGGCCGAGGTCATCGGTGTCAGTCGGTGGTAGCTATGAGACACAGCCAGCACCGAGTGCCATCAACAACGCCGGAAGCACCACACGTCTTCATCTACCTGAACGACATGAAGAGTCTACCTCCACATAAAAACAAGGAAATCTTCTTCGAAAATGATAATAATTTATTTTGGTTTCCGCTGTCCAACCACAACTGAGCTACTCTACGGAAAATCAATCAGCAGTGGGGACAGACGGGAGAGAAAACAATAAAAGCACAAGGAAGTAGACGGATGTCCCTCAACAAAAGTCCACAGGGCGCAAGTGATTAGCCAGACGGTTAAGCCTGTGCGGCCTCATAGAGGTGCACCTGAAGTGACCACATCCCTTACCACATTTCGACCAATTGTCTAAAATGAAAGAAAAGAAAAAAAAATTTGAGGGGACTGAATGGATTAAAGAAGTCCACGGGGCGCAGTGGGCAGGCGATATCACGCCTGTTACCTCAGCCGGTTAAGCCCGAGTTACAACTCAAACGTCCATCAGCAAAAAGTACCAAGGATCCTGTCCACTGAACGAAGCACTGGCAGGCGGTATGACGCCTGATACTCAGGACGACGAGCAAAAACACAGGACAAAAGAACTCCAGACTCAGCCTTCACCCATGGCCAAGCGGTCATACGCTTGTTAGCCAGCGGTGCCGGTAAGCCTAGTTCAAAGATGCCTAAAGCGAAGAAGATAAAATGATGCGGGACAATCTAAAAGTGAAAGCAAAGTAAAATTCACACTGAATTTAGACAATAAAGATGAATCTGTTAAAAGAGGCATTGGTGGTGAACCATAGTCAAAGATAATTTTAATAAGTTACAGAAGTTGGGGCGTCATTTATGAAATAAATGGGCGCCGTAATTTAATATTGAAAGAAACTTGTTTGCCAAAAGCGTTGGCAGGTAAGCATACGTTGGGCGCCATTATGAAATAAATGGGCGCCGTAATTTAATCTCGAAACTGGTTTGCCGAAATCGTTGGGCGCCATTATGTACCACCGGCACGATGTAGCTCCTTGCTGGGGTCAGCAAGGTTACTGCCATCGTGTTCTGGGTAACATAAAAATTTAGAGAAACTACATCCTCCCTAGGTTCCTAAAGTTATAGGGGATGCTAAGCCGGCCACACGGTATACGCTAGCTCGCCGGTGGGGGCGTGGGGTTGTGTGGCCGGGACATTACATCTATGATTCACCACTTACCTATTGTTTAAAAGGGATATCTCTTCATGTTATTATTTTCCTAGGTTAGCCAAGGCGATTCATCGCTTGACGTTTCCATCGACCTGGTGGACCTGTAAATGTTCAACGCGACTTCAAGAGGACCCTGGAGAGAAAGCAAAATCCAACCATCCTGGAAAATTTACCCCCTTAGGCTGTCATGCCTAGTAATATACGTGTAGTTAAAGAAATAGACAACCAATATATTATATAACAGTTACAATTTAACACAATATAATTAATTAATAACAAAATGAAGGTAAGTTGGCATTACCTATTAGAGACGTGAAAAGCAACCAAAAAAATACTCCTACATTAATACAAAGAGTGGAACAAAATTAAAAACCACTCTGGCGTTACAATGAGGTATCCTTGACCTTGAGGTATACTCCAATAATTATTAACAGTGCCTCCCAATCATGTTTCGTAAAATTAACAAAATTTAAAAAAAACCTAAAGCCGACCTGGTACCAGATAGATTTTCGGTTGTACAACACTTCGTTATTAAAAAAATTAGTGAAACAAAAAAACATTCAACAATTAGTCAGGCAATGTAGATATTTAAAGTATAACTAGGCCATTAACATAATCATAGCTTGCTACAAAGAAATTTTTATCCAACATAAACCAAATTACCGATAAATACAATATATACTTGATATGTACACCAACAAATAAACAAAAATACTGTCTTCGCTTACATTCGATGTAACGACCTGGGTGCCTAAGATATTTCCTAACGAAATATCAGAACAATGCTGTAAAGAACTAAAAGTAACTATTTATCCAGTCATATAACTTAGGCATAATTTTACGGGATTAATGCCAAAAAAACTGTTTCGAAATCATAGAGGACACTAAGCTAAGAAATATGTGTACATTTGTTATTTGATTTATATTTATTCTAGAAGCAGAAACAAAGCCTCTATTTCTTCCTTGTCTTCCTGAGTTTTAGGCCAACTTCGTCTCTTCTCGATGAAATAACACCATACGAAAATGATTTATTTAAACTGCTGAGCGTTCACCCATACAGACAAAGCAAAACACCATGTCTTTTAGGAGCACTTGGTCAAATTTTAATGGTCCTTGTGATTCAACTGCTAGAACCTCCGCGCTATATAGCTAATAGTTTTGCCATAAAAAAAAAGAACTGGAACATTTGTACATACCACCGTAGATGCAGACAATAATCAGTCCAAAATTACAAGATGGCCGTTATGTCCTGTCTTGATTGTTGGGGGGGACTAATTTCTTTGGGTTTAGTTTGTCTAAACCTAATCTACCTTCCTCTCTCCACCACGGTCACCAGTTACAGGATTCAGGACGTCTTTGAGGTTTCCGACTTTCAGCAACTCTTGGAAAGGTGCTTCGCGTTGTCCAAAGGTTTTTTTCCAAATCCTACGTTATCAACCAAAATTTTTTTCTCAACAGCAATAGTTTTTCCCGACCGACTTTTATTAATTTCCAAAATTTTTCCACAAAGACAACTTTTTCCTATTTTCCAGAACAAAATTCAGACCCTCCCGTCTGTTCGAAATTCAAAAATTCTTTTCTTTTTTCCTGTTCTCCAGAACTCAAACTATTTTTTTTTCCGACTACTAGAATTTAAAAATTTTTCTCAAAATTTTTTTGTGTGAAGTAATTTCATTAATTAAGCCTGAACTTTCCGATAGATGGAGGACCATTAAAAGGGAGAAACTTTCGGTAAATAACCGACCGTTACATTACCTCAATTTTCGTTTGTAGCGTGATTGGGCTATTTTGGGAGGTTTCGGCAGGTTGGGGTATTTCGGTTTCGAGATCGTTAGGCCCTACGTCGATATCGGGGGCTCTTGGGGTTGGAACGCGTTGGTCTTTACCGTTGTCCTGCATCTTCTCTGCCTGAGCCCTTGTGACCGCATTACATTGTTTTAGCCTTTCGGTAGAAGGCGAGTTAGTCACGTTTTCTGGAAGTATTGATGGTGTCTCACCGGGTTGGTGAATTAGAGCTTCCACCGTGGAGGTATTGGGCTCTTCTGCTCTTTGAGGAATTCGGCTGAGAGCGTCAGCATTCGTGTTGTATTTGCCCGGTTTATATTCTATATTATAGTCGTATTCGGACAGTTTGTGATGGAATCTTACAAGTCTCGTGGTCGGGTCTTTAACGTTGAAAACGCCCTTTAGGAGTTTGTGGTCTGTGTAGACCGTGAATTGACGACCCATTAGGTAGCATCTAAAATTTTTTACAGCCCATACTATGGCGAGCAACTCTTTCTCGATGGTGGAGTAATTGCGTTCTGCCTTATTTAGAGTGCGACTGGCATATGCTATGGGCTGATCCTTGCCTACGTCTCCTTGGGAGAGCACTGCTCCGAGTGCCTCACTGCTGGCGTCCGTTGTTAGGTTGAACGGTTTGTCGAAGTCAGGATAGATCAGCAGTGGTGGGGAGACTAGGGAACGCTTTATCGTTTGAAATGCTTCCTGGCATTTCGGTGTCCAAGAAAATTTCACGCCCTTTCTTAGCAAATTCGTTAGAGGTCGTACTATTTTAGAAAAATCTGGGATAAATTTTCTATAGTAATTGGCGAGGCCTAGGAATGATTGCACCTGCCTGATTGTTCGTGGCGCTGGGAAACTTTGGACACATTCTGTCTTTCTGGGATCGGGGAGGGCTCCTTTCTCGGAGCATACGTGACCCAGATAGACTACTTCCTTCTTTAGGAACTGGCATTTCTCCGGTTGTAATTTGAGGTTGTTTTCCCTCAACCGGTCGAATACCCGTTGGAGCTTTGAATTATGGTCCTCGAGGTTCTTCCCGTAGATGACTATATCATCTAGGTAGACGAAGCATTCGAGGCCTTGTAGGCCTGTGAGGACATAATTCATTAGTCTCTGAAACGTAGCCGGGGCTCCTTTCAGCCCGAACGGCATGCGTTTAAACTCATAGTGTCCATAATTCGTGCTAAAGGCTGTCTTGGGGCGGTCTTGTGGTTCCACTAATACTTGATGGTAGCCACTGGCCAAGTCGAGGGTGGAGAAGTATCTCGAGTGACCGAGTTGGTCTAGGATATCCTCGATTCTTGGTAGTGGGTATGCGTCACCTATTGTGTTTTCGTTTATTTTGCGTTAGTCTACAACTACGCGCCATTTTTTCTTGCCATCGGGGCCCGATTTTTTGGGAACCACTAGGAGGGGTGAGTTCCACGGACTTCTACTCGGTTGGACGATGTCATTATCCAACATTTCTTCCAACTGTTCGTTTATGATATGTCTTTGGGTCTCTGGCAACCTGTACATTTTTTGGTTTATAAATTTGTCGTAGATCATGGGGATTTCGTGTTTTATGGCTTCCGTGTAGGAAAGTTTGTCCCCTTTTAGGTGAAATATATCGGCATATTCGTGACAGAGTTTCTTTATGGATTGTTTCTCATCGGCCGTTAGGGGGTGGTCGAAACTGAGTTCTTCATTTAACTGTTTGAGGCGCGCTTCGCGCTCAGGGTCCGGATCTTCGTAGTCCGGGTATATGTATCTCATCTGGTGGAGGGTCTCGATTTCCTTTTCCTTTAGTTGTAACTTTAATCTTGCCCGTTTCCCTTTGGGTATACCGTGCGGGGTTGCACCATTTTTGGGTATACTTTTAGGCCTTGCGTTGGGCGACGATGGGGTACTGGCGTTCCTGAGACCGACTGGTTCAGAGCCTGAAGGATACCCACATTCGTCGTTAGTGTTCGTTAGAGGCTTAGGGTTGTTGTTGGGGGCTAGAGATATAGTGGAGTAGTCTTTTGTTGGCGTGAGCGTTAGAGTTAGGCTCGTCAGGAATACTGGTTGGGTATTAACGTTGAGGAGGCCAACAAACACTGTTTTGGTTCCAGATGGTAAGAGGGCATTGGCGAGGAATACTCCTTCGCTCGGCTCGTATGCTTCACAGAGCATTTCCTCCTCTAACCTTAGTGGGATTGACGCTACCATTTGAGACCGGCTTGGTAAGCGAAGGGGTTTCTCCAACGCTACTGTATGACTTATGCCTGAATGAGTCTCAAAATCGTTGGGGTGTTTTCCAACCTTGACCCATCTTGAGATAGGCAGCTGGTATTCTTCTCTGAGTGTACCTGGGAGCCACCACCGGGGATTATCTCAGTTTCTGCGAACTGATACTCCCTGGTTTGGGTTTGCTCCTGCTACTCTCTGGGTTCCGATTTGGTGGTATTACTGCGTAGGGGAATTGCAATTTCTTCTGGATTGATTTCCGTGCGAGGAAATCGCAGTGTTTGGTTTAGGCCCTCAACGTTACAATGTTTGGTAACAAAATCGTATCCTAATAGGCCATCGTCAGGAATCTCTGGCATGTTTTGCACGATTTGGAAGGAGCATGGGGGTATTGAAAAGGAAGTTCCCCTGACAGCTCCCTAGTGTTTTTCCTTGGCCGAATGGCGTTTGTAATGTGCACCTTTTTGTGGAATCTATTAGGTTGGGAACCTTTAGTTTCTTGTGTTTTAATATACTGACCTCAGCGCCAGTGTCCACTGCTAGGTCGGCTTTGCCGTTAAGGCTTATGTCTAGTGGAAGAGTGACGAGTGGGACACTTGGTTCGGGCGCTTGAGATCCCCCTTTAGTATTATTTTTAGAAATTAGTGTCGGGCCGGGGTTTCTTGGTCCGACTGCGGGGAGTTTCCCGCCTGTTGTGATTCCCAACGTTGTCTTTGGTGACAGTCGTCTACTAGGTGCCCACGTCTGTGGCAGAAATCACACCTGTATCTAATGTTGAATACCGCCCTCGTATTGTTAGTGGGTTGTTGACGGTTAATTTGCTGTTGGGGTTCATTGTTAGGAGGCGGTCGTTGTGATAACGATTATAGCCTTGACTTACCTGTTGAGGCCTCTGGTTCTGGTATCGGTTGTTACCTTGGAATTGGGATCGTTGATTTGGGTAGTGAATATTATTATTGCTGTTAAATGGGGGTCCCTGATTTTGGTAACGTCCATTATTATTATTAAAATGCCTTGGTGGTTCTGTTGGTTGACGACAGTCTTTGGCATCATGTGTGTTTGACCTACAAATTAAGCAGATAGGTGTATTTTTACGTTTCAGGCAATCAGTGTATGTGTGCCCTCTATTTCGGCAGTAACTGCAGGTTATATTTATCGGGAGTTTCGCCGCAAGTTTTGTGGGAGATATAGCGGCAATCGCCTGCTGAGCGCTTTGTAGTGGGGGCTGTTGTATGTTTTGGAGATTGCTTGGTGGTGTAGCATACGTAGTGTACATCACATGTGGGTTGTTGGTGTTTTGGAGTGTTGCTGGTGAGATTATTACGGGCGGGGCGGTGCGTTGTGTATTTGGGTATTGAGAGTTCGCAGCGGGCATTGTTTGTTGTATACTTTCGATTTGTGTCATAGGAGCTGGCTGTGTGTAGGGACTATATATCGGGAGGTTGGGCGACACCTGGTACGGGGCTTACATATACATGGAGGTTTGTTGGAGTCTCTCCATGTCTAGGGCCTTCTGGATTAAATTGTCCAAGGTGTCGTCTCCTGCTGCCAGTAAATACTGACACAAATGAGGGTTTGTAATCCCACTCCTTAAGGCGTTTTTAGCGAAATCCGCCAGTTGTGTTTTTACTGGATCCGCTGTTGCGCCGTATTTGTTTGTGGCTGCCTCTTCACATAGAGATAACTGTTGCTTCACCCTTGTAGTGTAGGCTATTAGTGGTTCGAGAGGGAGCTGACGTAGGGTAATTAGTTTGTTCACTAGTTCCTGGTACGTCTCTCTTGGGAGATACGTCCTATTAAGGAGCTTCTCAGCATCGTCAAAAGTAGCCGGTTGACTGGCGGCTATCAGTTGGTAGGCTTCACCTCGAAGCCTGGTTGGGAAAATTTGTAGGAATGCTGGTTGTTCAGCTTCCGTCAAACATTGAATTACCCTCCGACAGCACCCTAAGAACATCTGGAGCTCACTTGCTAGGGTTGGGCTATGCCCAACAGAGAATATTGGTACTAACTGAGAGGTTAGCTTGGCGACTTTAATGTAAGCGTCTGCCATGGCTAATTTCAACAGGGGTTTCTTTTCCTCTTCCGAGGTAACGTTTCCTTCAGTTTTGTTCAGGGTAAGGTCGTCCTTCTCCGATTCCGTGAGGGACACGCTTATCCAATTGAGGAGTTCTTCTGCGAGACTGGTGGTGTTCGTAGCGGGGGTGGTGGTCGAGCGGTCGTTGGTTTCGGTTTCACAATTTTTTTCACTTATATTTGAGTGATCTAATATATTATTGTTTCCTACACTAGGTTCTTCGCCGGGCAGAGGGCGCTCGAGAGACTGAAATTTAGCTAATTCCTCTCTAAATTGGAGGGTACTTTTGTTTGAGTTTATCTACTTGTGTCAGGCGGCGTTTACGGATTTTATTTGTCTCCCGTTCCACTGCCTGACACGCGGTGATATTTATGTCACCTGTCTCGAGCGCTCTCTGTAATATTTGTTCTAAACTTAAACTAGGACCTACTTGTTTGACCCCTTTTTCCACTACTTTCCCGCTTCTTAGTATTCGGGGAGACGTCTGGGGTGTCTCTGTTGAAGTTGAAGCCGTCGGCGTGGATGTGTTGCCTCGCTGGATTATCAGGTGTTCTGATGGGATGTGACTGGATCCTTGTAATGCTGCGAGGTCTGATGCGGCCGGGATGTTGGTTGCTGCTTCGCCTGCCTCGTTGAATGGTGGGGTGGTGTCGTTGGGCCCTGATGCTGTAGAAAGGCCGTCTGGTGCTTGTTGATCCCGTTTCCTGGGCACGGATGAAGCCCGCAAAATTCCCTCGATGAAGTTACTTAGGGGGGTGTATGCTTGTTCGCCTGGTTCGCCTATGCTTGTTCCGCCGTTGCGAATTTCTTCCGGGCCATCAACCTTGGGGCAAAAGTCAGCTGCTGGTCTTTCACCCAAGGCTGAGGGCGCCGGCCGGAAAAGCGCACCCGTCGGCTTTTCTGCCAGTGCCCCGAACTTGCGCAATTTGCTTACGTTATTTTTATTTATTTCGTAAGGCAAATTGCGCGAAGTTTTCCTCTGCCAATTTCTTGGCGGTTTCGGGTTACACTTGGAACCTTTTTATATTTTAATGTTCTGCACGGGGTCATTTACCGGCCCCGTGCATTTTTTGTATACAACACAGTCTCTTCTTCCAGTCGTCTCTACGTTTTGCTAGTTCTCTGCAGTTTGTAATGCGAAGTTTCCTTATATCTTCTAGCAGGTCATTCATCTACCTATTTCTTGGTCGTCCTACTCTTCTTCTTCCTGGTCCTCCATTGAAAATCCTGGCTAGCATTCTTCCTTCCGAAGCTCGTACAACGTGTCCGAGTCATCGTAGTCCTAATATATCCTATACTTTTTAATTCTTCAAGCTACCTTCACTAGACATTTCCCTATAACAGACTTTCCGCACAAAAGGAGGATAGCACACTTTATTATGTATTTTTTACGTTTCACTGCTGTTAAAATATTCAAGCATATTTTACAATTTGTGGAATTTTCGTATTCCGCAAATTATTATGTTATTGGCCCAACAATTCACCCTACCTTCTGTTGTTATATTGCTTCATTGCAGGTGTTGCCAGTATCAAACTTAATTGCATTGACATATATATTGCCACGAATCGGGCAATGCTCCCAATGCAACTTGATACGACATTCTCGTTAAGATTCACTGCCATGAATAAAAGGTGAAATTCTTTTTTTGTAATATAAATTACTACTCAAGCCAACAGAAATCCAAAAAATGCGCTTTTTAATCTGAAATTTCACCGTTGAAATTAATTTCATTAATTAATTTCCTTGAATTTTACAATATGCGCCTTGACCCGTTTCTATGTACGAAAGCAAAAGTAGTAAACGTCCGTCAATCAATTCGACAGCTGAGTCTGTAGTCCTTCGTTTTTAATTGCTTCACTGATTGATTTCATTGTTTTCTCCCAACTCCAATAACGCCCCCAAAATGCGGTCGTTTCTTGTTTAAAGTTCTGCTTTGTTCACTTTTGACTCTACACCTAGATGAAACCTTTTATTGGCTACTACTATAAACAAAAGGCAATCGTTTAGTTAGTTTTCAAGAACGGATTCAATGTAATTAAGCGAGTGTCAATCAAGCTGCTCCCAAACATGAAGTGGATTCCCCAAACCAATTGCTGAGGACACTGGTCAACTCGCTGCTTGGACATTGTTTTCAGGTTGGCGTTGATTGTGTATACTTAGCAAAACAAGCATTTCGGAAATTTTTTTGATTATAGTCAACAATTTTATAGTTTTTAATTGACTGTGTAAATTCTGAGTGTTAGCTCTAAAAACTGATGTAAGTGCGAAATATTTGATGTCCAATGATAGACAATATATGAAGGAGTTTAGATGGGTGTTTCCACAAAAACCGGCAACTCTGTGTCGCAGCACTCCCCACTTGATATAATTAATATTATTTTATTTTAAAATTGCTAATAAACTGTTCAAAATATGTTTTATTTATTCTCCAAACTTTGTTTAAAATAAAATATACTATACTCTTAAAATAATTTTTATTGATCCCAAATGTCAGTCCCTATCCCTAGCCATGTCCGCGCACCGAAATTTCGAAAAATATTTAATTTATACTTTAATTTTCTTTACAATTGTTCAATGTTAAAGTACTTACAACTAATTCCATCAATTTTTGTAATTTTAAAAAACAATAAATATGTTTCCTAAGGTCGAAATTACTGTCCTCAATTTTAATCATCAGTCCCTAGCCATTAACGGATTTTAAAATTTCACGGTATTATATGAGTGTAGAGTGAATGTCGGCCTGTTGATTTTAAAGATAGAGATGAAATTATCCGCAGACTTCACTCCCTTTGCAGCGGTCATTTTGTAAATCTGTGCAAACGCAGCAGTTACTGTGTAAGCTCGTGTTGAACCAGTCACTTCGTCAATCGCTAGGTAAGAAATTTTATAGTTTAATAATAATAGGAGATTGACATTAATTAATTAATATTTACAAGGGATTTATCGGCCTTGTTCGGTAGATAGTGGTAGATGTCGTACTATAGCTCCCGCTCAGTATTTTTTTTAGTTTTAATCAGAATCGTCAGTCCCTGAACCGTCAGGCCCTAGTTGTGAATGGTGCTAAGGACTGACGTTCACTTAGAATTATATAACATTTATTGGACAACTACTCGTATTGACTTGTCCTTAATTATGTTTATTAACTTAGAGAACTAGGCCAGTTATTTAAAGATATAGTTTATATATGTGGGATTTAGATTCCTAAACACTTACAAACGGCACTTTACGACAAAACGCCTAACGGCGAAACGCACGCCACCCGATAGATACCCCTAGGAGGAGAGAGTTAGTCACGGAGAAGTTGTTGTAAAGTGGAGTTGTTAAGTGGTGCAAGGCAAATCATTATAAAAACTAGTGAGAATTAGTGCTAAATATTATTAGTGGATAGAAAAGAAAATTGTATTACTAGAAACTAAGGAAATCTGAACATACAATTTGAATTGGATGTAACAAATAAAATTTGGACTGAACGTTACCTGTTTTAACAATACAAAACAAAACTCTTGATTTACCCATATTCCCACATATATGGGACGTTCTTTTACAGACCGAACACCTTTCTGACCGACACATTTTTGATTTGGCTGAAACTTTTTTTACGGGTTCTATATTGAAAAAAAGAGACCCGTATTTTTTTTCACAATATTTTGGCCGCTAGAAAGGATTGAAATTTCGCGATTTTGGTGATTTTGGGCTTGAGGTAATTTTCAAAAATTCACAACTCCGGTTCTGTTAGTGCTACCAACTGGTTTTTTTTCATTTCAAAGATAAAAGAACAAGCTTTAAGAAAAAAATACTTTCGAAAAAAATTATAAACAATTTAAGATTATTATTAACAATTAAAATTTTTAAATTGGTTTTTAACAATTGCCCCCAACTCGTAGCGAGTTTTAAGTATTACCATGGTATTCTACGTCAAATTTCCTTTCAAAAACACTTTTTTAATCGTTGGACAAATTATTACTACTATCGGGAAAAAATTAACTTAGCGCGCTACATCGCATCGGCGCGCGGGTCCCACTGCGCGCCCTTCTTTCTTGTCTCTCATCGGTTTTCTTTGCAATATACATTAATACTATATATTTTTAGTTAAATACTTTTATTTGTTCGTCGAGAAGGCTTTATAACAAATTGAAAAAATAATAATGAAAAGTACATAAATAAAATATATCATTGCTTACAAAAAAATTACTTTATTAATATCTCAATACTACATAAAAGTACCTCGTTCAGTTTGCAGTGCCTGTTGTAAATTAAACCACTATTTTTATACATTTTTTTCCTTTAACAAAATAATAAGGTTCTTTTTAAAATATGCTGCAATTGATACCTCTTACATATATTTTTCAACCATAGAATATTTATTTTTGACTGTCATAACACATGGAAATTCCGTAATTGCATTTACCCTTTGTCTGATGGTAAAACAAAAACTCTTAGGGTTTTATGACTATGTTTGTTTCAAGGATGTCAGAGGTATGAATTGTTGTACATGGCTCTGTAATTTTGAAGAAAGGAAATCGGTTCTTGATGAAGAGCTGGAATTTCCTCAACCAGTCATTTTGCAGACTTCATAGCGAGCATTTGAGTAAAAATAAAGCAAATATTTTTAAAACGAAATAATGCGTTTTATTTAACAGTAACGGAAATATACTTCAAGCAATAATTTGTGGTGTTTTTTTAAAAAGAAATTCGTATAGTGCCTGTAGCGGTCGTTCGTACGAAATTCGTACAGTGCGCGTGATTTGCTGATCCTTGTGCGGTTTACGATTGAAACGGTTTTTGTTATCTTGAGATATCTCTATTAGTGAGTGTGGCCCTACAATGTCAAAAAAAATGTCTAAAAAATTGGAAGCAGTTACCATTCGTACAGACGCATGTTTTAATCCTTTTAATAAAATCAGTCATGCAAAAAAGAGAACCTTAAATTTGCGAAAAGTGAATGAGAATCAGCTACGTGCACTAAATTTATCTGTAACTACGGAGTCGTTGCAGCAAAGAATCTGTGCTTCCTGTCGCCTACGCATCAAGAAGGTCAACGAAGAAAATAATGAAGAGGACCAAAATGAACAATTTCAAATGGTACGTTACTATCTTATTATATTAAAGTAGAATATTATTATAGATATATAACGTGTAACTATGTCGTAGTAAAGGAGTCTAGTGGAACCAAGCCTTTACGTACAAATGTGCAGCATAGCCAGCAACAGCGTTGTACGCCCTTAATTCTCTTAGCCACAGTAAACTCCTTTCAGTCCAGAAAGTCTTTTTAGTTTGTAGTTTTACGATTGGGCTCGTCGATAGTAATAATAACGTATTATATTTTTTACAGCCACAAAATACAGTAGATTCACCCAATGAAGAATCGGATGATAAAGTCGCTAGTGGAGAAACTTCGTCAGCTGGACCATCAGGTGAAAACAGAAGGTTTCTGGATGCTCGTGTTGATCATTTAAACAAAGGTTTAGGTATCTTAGGAGCATCTCCGATCAAGAAAATAAAATTGACACAAAAAAGGTATTCTGAGGAAAAAGTGAAAAAAATTACGGAAGTCAATAAGAAAAAAGTTTTTAATATAAATGGCAATGATCCCGATGATCTCGACGACGATGATGACGATAATACATCAATTTTGAGAACTCTTCAAGAAAGTTTTAATACGAGTCAAGACCGAGCTCACAAAATAAAAATCTTAACTATTTTTCGACACTGGTCTTACCAAAAAATATAACTGTCGCAAAAAAAATCGCTCAGGATAAGGGGATATTAAGCGATCCTACACCAAAACACCATCCAGGTTTAGATGAAAATGCTGCTAATATTATAGTTAATTTTTACCAGCCAGATGATTACACTCAATTAATGCCAGGTCAAAAAGACTATATCTCTGTTAAACAGGATGGAAAAAGAATGCAAATGCAGAAACGCCTGCTTTTGAATAATTTGAAAGAATTGTATAATACATTCAAACTGAGCCATCCAACCGTACAATGTAGTTTTTCGAAATTTGCAAGTTTACGACCTGAGCACTGTGTATTAGCAGGAGCGGCTGGTACTCATTCTGTTTGTGTTTGTTCCATACATGAAAATGTAAAATTATTAATTGATGGAGCAAATTTGAAATCAATTACTGCTGATTCTATGCGACCTTTAACAAATTACCATGATTGTTTGGATCTAATGATATGTAATGTGAAATCGACTAACTGTTTCTTAGGATTATGCGATAAATGCCCTGGGGTTTCCAATATTATTGATCAGCTAGAAAAAAATTTCGAAGAAAAATTAATAGAAAATATCAAGTACAAGCAATGGGTTACAACCGAGAGGACCTCATGACAAACCCTCATATCCAATGTTGACGGATTTTTACAAGTTCTTAGTAACGGTTTGTTTAATTATTATTATTATCATTTTTTGTTAATAAACAAAGAGAATTTTTGAACGAAAAAAAGGACTTTAATGAAAAATGAGTGTATTGTCATTTGCGATTTCTCAGAGAACTATGCATTTGTAATTCAAAATTCAGTGCAAGGCATACACTGGAATAATGACCAAGTGACAATTCATCCATTTTCAGTTTACCACAGAGATGATAAAAATGAATTAAAGATCAAAAGTTTGGTTTCAATGTCGGAATGCTTACGTCACGATACCGTTGCTGTTCATCTATCTCAAAAACAGTTGGTCGATTTCATAAAAACGAATTTAAAGGAAGTAAAAAAAATCATATATTTTTCGGACGGCGCCAGTGGGAAGTATAAGAATAAAAAGAATTTTATAAACCTCACGCACCATTTTGAGGACTTCCATAGAGCAGCTGAGTGGCACTTTTTCCCAACTTCCCATGGGAAAGGACCATGTGACGGAATAGGTGGCACACTCAAAAGACTTGCTGCTAGAGCTAGCCTTCAAAGGATGAACGATCCAATTCGTTCTTCAAAAGAATTATTTGACTGGGCGACAGAAGTTTTGCCAAACATAACGTGTCGTTATTCGAGTAATGCGGAATACGAAGAACATGAAATACTGAAACCACGTTTTCAAAAAGCATTGACTGACAATAAAGGGAACTTTAAAATTTCATAGTATGATTCCCATCTCTCTTCAAGAATTGAAAGCGAAGCAATTTTCATCGTTCGAAAAAAAGAGCACAGTGAAAATTTTTAAATAACTAATGTTAAAATTTTACAACTACATCATACTGTTTACTACTACTATTTGATTTTGTAATTCTAAACGAGGTACTTTTAATATAGTACCTACACGGAAAGAAAAAAACTTGAATTTTTATGAGGATTTTCATAGAAATATTGTTGTGCAGCACAGTAATCATGGTGCAACTTCCAAACTAAATCAAAAGTACAGCTTATAACCTCATTTTTTATTTTATGGAAAAAGAAAATTTGTTCAATTATTGAACAGAATTATCTCTGCTGTCGTGACAAAATTGATTGTATCGACTGTGAAATTTTACCGTGCTGTTACTATATAAATTCTTATTCTTTACTATACAATTTGCTATACTTGCCGCCAATTTTTTCGTACAAAAAAATAAATTTCAAATTAAACTACACATCTATTATAATCGACAAAAAATAAATTTGTTAACGAATAAACAAAATTTACTATACTTACTATACGCCAATTTTTATTTTACATAAAGCAATTTTTTTTTATTTTTTTTATCATTACTCTATTTTAAAATCGTCATTAATTATTAGTTATCTAATGTAAAGAATTTTTGGGGAAATATTATATAGAATGAAACCCACATCATGGAATTCATGTCAAAAATCAATATTTATTATTTTTATTAGAATATTACATATATTTACATCCATTTCTTAATTATAAATTTATAACCGTTACACGCTCTTGTTAAATTTGTAATTATAAATGAATATATGCTGTTCACATTTATTATTGCCCATTTATAAACATTATTGTGGACTATGTAACATTCTGTATGTTGATCTAAAGAGACAAACGAAAATTTTTTTGTAGCTAATAAAATTTGATCATCACTTTCAGCAACAATACAATTTATTAAATAAAAATTTGGTCCAGTATCTCTTGGTATCATAATAACTTGGCCAACTTCAATCACAGTTCCATCAATTTCGACACTGTTCAATTGATTCACCATGATATATGAAGCTCTGAGAGAATGTGGTAACGAATCGTTCATCTCAAAAAATCCTTGTATATAATTTACAGGTATCTTTTTTATTGACTTGGAGTTATATGACAAAGTTTTAATGGTACATATTATTCACTGAAAAACGATAATGCAAGCGGAGTTGGTGTTTTACAGCAATGGTTTTACATACATTGATTCGACAGATTGCTGTGCGAGACGTTATCTTTCCTTCTCTGTGTTTAGCTTCGTACCTCATTGTCGAGGTTTTGCAAAGTGGACCACATAAATGCATTGCTTGACTGTAATGCAGAAGAAAATGATGTTTAGGTTTAAGCGTACCAGGAAATAATTCTAATAACAACTCTAAATACTCAGTAATTTGATCTTTTAAAAGATAATGCGTATTTGGTTCTAGCTCATAGCTCATAGTTATATTGATGATCTTACGCAAAGACAAAAGTAACTGCCAAACTAGATTATTGTGGGGAACTAAATGTCCAATTATGACAGGTAAAAATGTAATCAACGTTAACATCTCCGATGCAGACATAACGATGTATAGATTCTTTACTTGGGTTGTAAGAATTTCTGGACGTTTGTTCTTGATTCTTCCATAATTGAAGCCTTTAATATGTCTATTTAAATCATTTAACTCAAAGAATTTTTTTTTATAAAATGATCAAAAACGAGTGCAATATCGTATCTACAGACGCCTTCAAGTATATCATGAACTACTTCAACTGTCGTATTTTTAATTGGGTGAAAATCTCCAATACCTTGGAGTACACACCGCTCTTTTATTCCAGTTTCTTTAGAATTTATTTTTAATGCATCAGCCTCATAATTAGTTTCAGTCCGTAAAATACACTGTTCTTCTGTAATAATTTCATTTATCTCAGATATATTTGTTAGACAATAACGACAAAAGTTAGCCTGAGCAAAGCTTTCTGTAAATGCTAAAACATAGTGCATCCCCAAATTATCTCCAATAACTAAAGATAAGCGGAAATAAACAGTTTTCTTTCCTTCCGGGATCTCGATAGTAGAGGAGAGGAGGGTGTTATGGAATAGTCGGGGAATATGGAATACCGAGGTTTTGGCTGTGTTTGTTGCTGCTGTTATGTCGGAATATCATGATCTAGTCAAGAAAAACTCGCATGATGCAATGCAGTGAGAGTTGAGCGCTTGTTGATGTCGTACCACTCGCTACAGAACAAAATGTGTTTAATGATTTTCAAGAGTTTCTGTTGGTAAGTTTTCAAACATTTGAATCTACCAGTATACATGTGTCTTGAACATTGATGTTAAGCACTACAAACACTAAAAGAATTGCAGTTTGTTATACTGTGGTCGTTTTTTAATTGACAATTTTTTCTCCATCAGTTTAAAGGTTCATTTTCCAAGATGGCTTGTCGGGTATTATGGAATACATGTTATTCTATATAACCCAAAAAAATAAACTGAATAAAAATGAGTTTTGAGCATAATATAGGTAGCTAAATAATAATTATTAATTATATAAATAGCAATATAGGTAGTCTAATTTATAACCATAGTACATTTTTTAAAAAAAACATTGGTTGAGACCACCTATCCCATATTACCCGACTATTCCATATTAACCTCCAATTGCAACTTTTTTTTAAACACATTTTTTTTATAACAAGAAAATAAATAGTAGTTTTTTTACAAGTGACAGTTCATGACAATTAGTTATAGTATGCACTCATAATGATTTTGAGGATTTTTATTCCATAACCAGTTAGTAATTTTTAGAAATGTAAATGGTATTCCATAATACCCTCCTCTCCTCTAATACCTGTATTTTCTAAAAAATCTAATTCTTTTTTAACTTGAGAAAAAATAATTGAATTATTAAAATGTTTTCGATCCAAGGTATTAAAAAATATAAATAATAAAATTTTTTCTTGTTTTGCTGGGAATCTAATAGGCAAACACGGAATAGAAATATAAACTGCGGCGCATTTGGATATACCACGGTGACTGCCTAATGGATTGTTATTTTCGTACTCATCGAAATATAAAAATAAGGGAAGCACTGTTTTTTCTCCATCATCATAACTTAGATTTTTCCAAAGATCTCCCTGAATAAAATTCGAAATTATTTCTTGGTTATTTTTTAAAGAATTAATATATAGTAAAGTTTCATTGAAAATTGAAGGCAATTAAAAATTTTTTTTTAAAACGAAACGAAGTTACCGGAATCATGTTCAACTGCATTGTTTCACTATGTAAACGAAAATCTTGTCTTACTCCTAGAGAATATGATTTTGGAGGAATAAATGTTTGGTTCTTTTCAAACTCTTTAAATAAAACATGCTCAGTACTAATATTACAAAGATGTTGGCTGCAATCATCAGCAATTTGAGTAATTTTTTCGATTACATTTAGCTCCAAGCGTCGATCAGAACTGATAGCTTCAAATTGTAGACATTCAGAGACAACGTGAACAGTTTTTATTAATATACTATTTACTAGACCACGAACATCATCTAAAATTTCTATAGTTCGTTTTCGTGAAATATCAGAGTAATTATACATCTTTGAGGCGAATTGAAGCCATTCACTTTTACTTATAAAAGTAATCGACGATGGAGATGATGTATAGATGCTTGATTTTCATAGACATCGTTCTCTCTTTCATTTGGCTTACTCGTTTTATCTACACCCACTTCTACACTCACCTCTCGATTAAGCTCATATTTTTTTTTCTTTCTTGGAGACATAAAAAACTGTTCTATTTTATCTGTAATTATATTTTTTTTTGTTTTTGAACGATCACTTATTTCTGCATTATTTTTATTTCTAATATGGGAACGTAACGAATCAATAGGTTTAAAAATTCTCAAACATTCTGAACAACCACATGTAAAACTGCTTGTTAAAGAATGATTAAGTTTAACACGAGCTATATAATTTTTAGGTTCTGCGAATGTTAAATCACATATCAAGCAAGTGAACATTTTCATTTCGATGAATGTTTGGATCTATATTTTCTCCTGCAAGAGTCTGTGTGATTTGCCCTAATAAAACGGTTGTTGGTCTACTGCATTTATCTGTAGGTAAATTAATGTCGTATAATGCTTTTTGAAGAAAGACCCAAATCGATTGTGCTCTAGTTGAAAATTCACAATGAAAGGAAAAAGCAATCTTTATCGTTAACTGAATAGTATGCAATGCAGATTGTGTTTGATAAATAGTCGGATTTTCCAATGAGTCGTTAATATAAACGTAAGTTGCTTCCAAATTCACCCAAGTTCCGACAAAAACCGGTACAGGTTGCAACGTTGACTCACTAGCTGTAGCAATATTCCGTAGCCTGTTGATAGCTGTATCAATATCACTTGCCCTTTCCACATGTACAATGAAGGCCTCCTGCTTTTCTCTGATTGTCAATGTGGTAGTGGCATGATTTCGAGGAGGTTGTATTATATACGGAAGTAAATAGAAAAGAACGGCATCCTTGTTGTGCTGTGAAAGTGCATTTAATATTTTGAAATATCCTAAATCTTCTCCAGTCAATCGTGCGCAATCATTCAAACTGTTTATGATACTGATCCTTGACGCTTCCCCACGACCGAAAAATACGTTCTCACGACCAGGAAAACTAAGTCCAAAGTCATATGCCACCTGTAAAATCATTCAGTTGTGAGATTTTTGGAAGTTTATGAATAAGTGAACAAAAAATACAAACATACCAACTCAGGACCCAACAATCCTTTTAAAGCTGGAAGCTCCTGGATATAGTCAGAGACTGTACAATTTTGTTTCAAACGAAGTTGTCGTACTGGATATGATATACGCCAATTTTCTCGGACTAAATCTGGTAGGCTAACATTAGTTGCTAACCAGACTGCTGCGTTTGGTTGATCCTCTGAAATATAAATATAATTAAAGTAGTGGTCAATAAATAAAATGCATGTACAGTATAAAAGTAGCACTAATAAACAAACCAGTAGTTTGAGGAGGCTCAGTAATCACTTCTGCTTGCTGTCGACTTGGCAATAATTCTTGTTTTCTCAATACACCCAAAGTATACTCGTAATGCTCAAACAAAATACCAGATGCATTCTTTTTCTGAAGCTTTACTCGGGGAATATTGTCAGCAGTGGCGGTTCCTCTTTGGAAGCAAAGGAAGCACTGCTTCCCTTGACGAAATAGGCAACTTCATAAAAAATTAATTTAAATATATTAAGATTAATCAAAAACAAAATCTTAATATATTTCTTCATCTGGAAACACTAAGCAAGCAATGTACAGATTTTTTTATATAAAATGTACAATTCATACTACTGTATACAAAGAATAAAGCCTCGGCCACGATACGAGCGGAGAGCGGTAGAGCGGCAATACTAAAGTGCCGCTCACCTCTAATCCGAGACATTAAGCCCGGGTCACACCGAACGCGGCGCGGCGCGGGGCGGTGCGACACGGTGGAGCGCAAAAAGGCGCGGTAAGGCGTCTGATTCACATTGGACGCGACGCGGTGCGATATATTCTCCATTACAGACCTTGTTTTCATTCAAGAAATAATAATGAAATGTGATATTCACCGCTGGCGGCGACGGCAAAATTTGGTTTTGAGTAATCACGAATTTTGCCGCGCGACGGAATTTATCCTCGCCGCCCCGCGCCGCTTCTGGTGTGAATCACAGATTCATTTTTCGTGTAGAAATCGCTTAACGGCATTCGCGTCGCGCCGCGCCGCGTTCAGTGTGACCGGGCCTTTAAGTTTTTCTGGTGCCGCTCGCCGCTCTTATCGTGGTCGAGGCTTAACATAACGTAGGAAAGCTGTAATATCTCCAGCTTCTTTGGCACCGAAAATCAACGTGAAAAGTCCAACCATTCAATTCAATTGAACTCACACTCACGCAAAGGTTTGCGTTGATACAGGTTCCTGAGAAGCTGAACTAAACGCAGCTTCTTCGGAGCCGAATACCGGGATATGAGAAGTCGACCAATTACCTAGTTTATAGCTACTCCAAAAATAATGCGAATTATGGATCATCCAAAATTTTTTGTCATATAAACGGGATAATTCGAATTATGGCTTAAACCGAAATTTTTCGGCTTAAGCCAAAGTTATAAGAATCTAAGTTGATCCGTTTATACGTTAATTTGAGATTTTGGCGTAACTTTAAGATAAATCGATTTAATTTTGCTGCTATAAACTTGGTAATAGACAAATTCTCTCTATCCACCATATTCTTTTGTTTTCTTGGTTTCGTTTTCTGGTATTCTGCTCTGGTTTCGCCTGCTGTGGAGTTGCTCTTGAAAATTTTGCTTCGAAATTTGTTTTGACTCTTAATATGAATTTTCGTTTGAGTCAATAAAAAAAGAGATCGATGATGGGTGAACTTTCTCTTTATTCTAATGGGGTGGCAGGAGGTGTGTATTGAAGAAGCTGAAAATTTGTAGCTTCCATTTGTTTTTTATGATTCTCTTTAATGATGATTTAAAGGGATAGAGAGATTATTTTTTTGAATTGTGTTATACAGTGGCGAACAAAAGTCAACGTACACCATATAAAATAGCGAAAATTCGTTTACTATAGCATAAAAAAATTGTGATATTACAAAATAAATATGTAAGTACAATCCTCTGTACAAAAACATTATATTGAAATTGCATAATGAAATTGTTTCTACAAAAAATAATAATAAAAATTTTTAAATGTACGTAGACTTTTGTTATTTGTGAATTCTGTATATTTCACTTTTTTGTTATTTTTTTTGTAGAAATAATTTATTATGGAATTTCAATAAAATGTTTTGATACGTATATTATGATATCACAATTTTTTTCAATTTTTAAAAATAAAATAAAAATACGAATTTTCGCTATTTTGTATGGTGTACGTTGACTTCTGTTCGCCACTGTACTATATTATTTTTTATTATATTAAAATAAAAAGAATATAGATTGGTAGTACGGGTTTCTACTTTTTGCATGGGGTTAATTACTTAATTCGTTTTCAAATTTGTTATTTTTCAGTTTTTCTAATTAAAGCCGCCGATACCTTTACTTTTATCGCTCGCGGGGTACATTAGCTTTGACGCCCTACGCATTGCTTCCCTTATCCTGATCCTTACGAACCGCCACTGATTGTCAGGCCCAAGTACTTTGATCCGTTTTGATTGGTATGGAGTGTAATGCACCCATTGACTTTCTCCAGGAAACAAATTCTGCACGTCGAGTGACCATGCGGTAAATTGCTCTGATTTAATCCTAGGAAACAATACTTGAGATGAAAAAAAATTCTCTAATCTGTTTGTCTATGTTTAGGTTCAATTTATTACTTACTTAAAAGTCTGCAGTTCTTCTGCGCCTGTTACTCGTAAGAGATACTGAGACTGCCTATCTTGTTCGTAACTAATCACAACACGGCTTAGTAAATTTCTTAGATTTTTTTTTATACGTCCACGATTTAAATAAAATTTAATAACCGCTTTACCTTGGGTCAAAAGTAGTAAAATTTGATAAACAGTCTGTAAGAAAATTAAGTAAATCTATTAGCTTAGCATTAATATATACTTCAAAACTTTGGTTTTTTTTTCACTAAAATTTCAACCAAAACCAACTTTTTCTCGAAAAAATACGTAATTAACTGATATTTTTTTCCAAAATTGTCTGGACAATTTTTACGCTACGGCCTTTACTTTTGAAGTTATTAGCAAGTGTGATGTTAAAATTTGCCTTATTTGGTGCTTATTTCGTACTTTTTGGCGAAAAAAGAGGCAATTTTAGGATTAAAATTGCTTATATCTCCAAAAATAAGAGCCGTAGGATAAAAATTGTCCAGACATTATTGATAGGAAATTGTCCAAGCTTTGTGAGAATGTGAGAATTCTGCGTACACTGATATCTTCTTCATGAAAATATCTGAAAGGTTTACAAAAATACAGGGTGATATGTAAACCTCTACCAAAAAATCTCCAAAACCCCCTAGCTGCTAAACCGTTAAGATTTAACCCCCCCCCCTCCCATACGATTTTTTTTCGTCTATCTAAAACCTATCCACAGCCGCTTCGTAAGGTTAACGGTTTACACCCTGTATATGGCCGTTATTTCCCAAATTAAATATATTTATGAGAGGACTAGTAAAATCGATTATTTATTATATCAAAAAGTATATTTTCACTTTAAAAAAGTTTTTAACACTAATTTTAATGTGCCTCTAGCTAGATAAAACAATTTTCCCATTTAAATAACATGGGAAAATCCATTTTCACGTTATGTCATGTAACCCTATGACCTATTTTCATGAGTAAGATATCAGTGTATGCAGAAAACTCCCACTTATCCAAAACTGTAAAAATCAAAGTTCTACTCTATCAACTTCCCCAGTAATGAGTCATCAAATCAAAATTTCGTTTTTTTAACTAACATTTCAAATAAAATTAAACAAAAATACACCTTAATGATTCTACTCGCAATTTATTGGAATATAAAAAAAATATTTCATATTCTCAATAACAAAAACCCGAATGCATTTCGATTTGATTTACAAATCATCATCAGCAATCACGACTGAAGTAACTAAAATTTGCGTTGATCCATAGTAGGCATTAAACGATTTGAAACGGTCCGGTGTTATAGGAGAGAGAACAACACCGACTCGATGTTGCCATTGTCCAAATTAACGGTGTATTGGTTTTGTGGATATAGGCACTTTCATAGGCATCGAGCAAGACCCTCGTAAGTACAGGCCTGGAAGCAGACTTTTTGGTTTTGTCTGTGCGGGGCCAAAATCGTCTGACATTTGTGGAATTAACATGGCCGAAGCCGTACGAAACAATTTTTTAACTTTGGTTTTGGAATAAAAAGTGGTAAAATATTGTATTTTATCACTTTTTAGTGCACACGGATTATCAGTGATAAGTTATTTAGTGATCTGAGTCCATAAATTAAAAAAAAATTAGTGGTTAAGTGTATTTTAAGAGTGTTAATTGATTAGGTGACCATTTTTGTTTACAATCGCGGTGGTTTTTTCGTGTTAATTTAAGGAAAAATTGTTGAATTTGTGTAGTAATGGAATTAAAAGTGAATTTAAAGTGGTTAAAAATTATTATAGAAGAGTTATTAAAAATATAAGTGCAAGTACTTCCACACAACATGAATAACAATAACTTTTTCACTTTTCCTTCACATTTTTCTGCACTTATGTTTTTAATAACTATTCTATAATAATCTTTAATCACTTAAAAAGCACTTTTTATTATATTACTACACAAATTCAACATTTTTTCCCTAAATTAACACGAAAAAACCACCGCGAATGTAAACAAAAATGGTCACCTAATCAATTAACACTCTTAAAATACACTTAACCACTCACTTCATTTTAATTTTTTTTATTAAATCACTAAAGCACTGATCACTGATAATCCATGTGCACCAAAAAGTGATAATATACAATATTTTACCACTTTTTAGTGCAAAAACAAACTTAAAAAATTGATTCGTATGGCTTCGGCCATGTTAATTCCACAACTGTCAGAATATTTTTGGCCCGTTTTCAGCTATGTTAGTATTAGTGCGAATGGCTGCTTCCAGGCCTGTACTTACGAGGGTTGTTCGGTATAAAAAACTTCCAAATTATGCAAAAATAAAAACACCGACGAATTCCCTTAAAAATGACAATGTTTATTCACAAAACTATGAGTGCAATGCCGAATAATTACAATTCAAAAAATTTACTTTACTGGAAAACAAAATCTTGCGGAAATTATGCCGAATCTATCGAAAAGTCTCGAAAACGACTGAACCACCACTTTTCTCTTTTTCTTTTAAAAACCTTCTTTTCGTACCGTTTTTTTCTAAAACCGTTTTTTCTTGTGCCTACGTGCCTCGTTGTACCTCTCCGTTAGCACATATTTTTCTCTTTTTCACTTGACTTGCACATTTGTTGTCAATGGCCACCTATTGGTGGGAATTAACAACAAGTGTGCATCAATATTAGTTTTATACTGATAAGTATAAGAAAAATGTTAACTGTTATACTGTCTCGAAATGACAGTTCTAGTTTGTTTATGATTTTTATAAACCTAATAAGAATAAGTGTTTGTGATTTTTTTGTTCCTTGTTAGTTGAGTTTGGTGGTGCAGGTCAGTGATTTGTTATATTTGATTGTTATTTATCTAATTTGTTCAATTTCTTAATCTAATGTTAGTATATTTTATTTTTAGGGTGTACAGTTTCTTCCGGGTGTCTTTGCTGGGGTTCTCATGGACCCAATCTTATAGATGTGTCGATCATCAGATAAGTATCTTTGTACTTTGCTGAACATTAGTTTCTTTGTGTCTTTTTAGGTGGTTCCAGGATGGAACATGCTCCGGGGCGGCGTTGGGACAGCGTCCCAATGTTGACTTGTATGTAATGCTGCTATATTACTAATCTGAGAAAAAATAACAAACAAAAGATTGAAGGAAGCTTTACAATCATTCAAATTTGATAAGTTTTGCGGAATGTGGAAAGGACACGTGAGTTCGATGGCTTGGGGAAATTCTAAGAAATTTTGGATATTTGGGTAATGTATTTGTTTTATAGTATATGATGTGATTGTTGATTAGGATTAGTTTCTATTGGAAGGAGGCATAATTTGGTAACAGGACGTTTGCAAATTGAGTCCTTAGTCTTCACTGAGACGACGCGAACTAAATTATCTGAACCTGGGTGTGTCTCAATGACTCTTCCTAGTAGCCAATTACACGGTGGTAGGTTTTCTTGTTTAATCAACACAAGGTCATCCTTCTGCAAATTCCTAATTTGTGCTTTCCACTTCGGACGCTGTTGAAGCTGTGTCAGATATTCGTGTTTCCATTGTCTCCAAAATGATTGCATTAACTGCTGGACGTATTGCCAACGAGTTAAGCTGTGTTGTTTGTGCTCTAAATATGATGGTTCCGGTATAGCCAACATTGGTGCTCCAATCAAGAAATGCCCCGGGGTTAACGCAGTCAAGTCTGAGGGGTCATTAGTTAACGGACAAATCGGTCGCGAATTCAAACATGCTTCCACTTGCGCTGTTAAAGTCGTAAGCTCCTCGAATGTTAACGAACTATTACCTATGACCCTTTTTAAATGGAACTTCGTAGCCTTGACCGCACTCTCCCAAATTCCGCCGAAATGAGGCGCAGCTGGTGGTATTAGATGCCATTTTATCCCTTTACCTTCCACTAAACTCGGGATTTCCTCCGCCAGCTGACGTAAGTGCCTTGCAAAATCCTTCTCCAAAATTGCTCTGGCTCCTATAAAGTTTGTCCCGTTATCAGAATATATATCGCTGCAGAGTCCTCGACGGCCTGTAAATCTTTTAAACGCTGCTAAAAAGGCCTGGGTTGACATTTCCGAAACGACCTCTATGTGTGTAGCCTTAATTGCCAAACAAATGAAAATAGCCAAATAACATTTGTGTTTTTTCGCGTTTCGTAATCTCGATGTCTTGATTTCCATAGGTCCACAATAGTCCACTCCAACATGACTGAATGGTCGAGAGATGTTCGTCCTTGGTGCTGGTAAGCTCCCCATTAATTGACTTCCGCATTCAGCCCTTTGTTTAAAGCAAATGATACATTTGTGAATTCGTGTTCTGACAACGCTCCGAGTTTTTAGGATCCAATATTTGCGCCTTATTAATCCAAGTTCCAATTGTGGCCCACCATGAAGAGTGATTTTATGTTGTTCGTCTATAATTAGGTTTGTGACGTGGTGCTGGCTTGGCAAGATAATTGGATGTTTTTCGGCCCAAGTAATTTGCGCATTTTGCAGTCGCCCTCCTACTCTGAGCACGCCCAGGCTATCTATAAAGGGGCTCAACTTTGCTAGTCGCCCTAAGGAAGGTCGCACTTTCGAAGACAGGCTCCTCAATTCCTGCTCAAATTCCTGAGCTTGCACCTTTTTAATCATGAGATTGTGAGCTTCTTCTAATTCCCGAGTTATTAACCATTTAGTTTTGTTTGATCTCTCCTTAGATTTGCATCGCGAGATAAAACGAAGAACGTATGTTATTATCCGGATAAGCTTTCGTAATGACGAATATTTGCAAATATCTAAGCCGAAAGTTGTTGTTACTTCATTGGTGGTACTCAAATTGACCTTTATTGTCCGTGCTTCATTATCTGTTTCCTTTATGTCATTTAGTAAAGGCCAATTTTCTTCTGATTTTTGCAGCCACTGTGGTCCATTCCACCATAGGTGATGTTTTATTGCTTCAGCCGGCAATAAGCCCCTCGTTGCACAATCTGCGGGATTGTCTTGTGTGGGGACATGATGCCACATTTCGCTGCTACAGATGTCTTGTATCTCTGCTATCCGGTTTGCAACGAACGTTTTGTATTTGTTCGGGTGGCTCCTGAGCCATGACAGAACAATCGTAGAGTCCGTCCACGCTCGAAAATTTACCTGAGTGAAGTTCATTGCTTTTATGACTGCCTTGTATAATCGTGCTAGTAAAATTGCTCCACAGAGCTCAATACGGGGCAGAGAAACCTGTTTTACCGGTGTCACCTTTGTTTTCGCTGCCATGAGGGTAATCTGGACATTGCCGGACGGATCCACCGATCGGGCATATAGTACCGCTGCATAGGCGTGTAACGAACCATCGCAGAACCCATGTACGTCAATTGCATCTGTCGTCGTTCCTATCCATCGAGGGATCTCGATCTCCTGGATCAGCGTAATCTGTTTCCGAAATTCATGCCAGACACGTTGAATGTCGCTTGGGATTGGTTCATCCCAACCAGTGCCATTTAGCCAGATAGCTTGCATCATCATCTTGGGTTTTATGGTTATTGGCGATAAAAAACCAAGGGGATCAAAAATTTTCGAAATGTCGCTTAAAAATTGTCGTTTAGTGATGGTGATGCTGTCATTAAGATTCAGGTCGATGTTGTATTTGAAAATGTCTGATCTCGGATACCAGTGCATTCCTAGTGTCTTTACCTTTTCGCCGAATTCAAAGTTGCGAACCCCACTCAATTCTCTGTCTTCATTAGGTATGTTGACTAAAAGTTCGGGTTTATTCGATGCCCACTTACGAAGATTGAAACCGCCAGATCGTAGCAGCTGAATGATTTGTCCTTGAATCTCCAGAGCTATTTCCACAGAATTTGCCCCGGTTAATAGATCATCAACATAGAAATCTGATAAGGTTATGCGAGATGCCAAAGGGAAATGTTCCCTTTCATCTCTTGCCAACTGTTGTAAGGTCCGAACTGCTAAGTACGGCGCGGACGTGGTGCCGAAAGTTACCGTTTTGAGTCGATAATCCTTGATGGGTTCGTTTGGTGACGTTCTCCAAAGTATCCTCTGATAATCCGTGTCATGGTCGTCCACCCAGATCTGCCGGTACATTTTCTCTATGTCGGCGGTTAAAACAACTTGATGTTTGCTCCATCGTGATAATAACGTCATTAGGTCGTCTTGTAAAGTTGGCCCAGTCATGAGAACTTCGTTGAGAGATGGTCCGTTTGCCGTTCTCGATGATGCGTCAAATACTACGCGGAGCTTCGTTGTGGTGCTCTCCTTTAACACACCGTGATGTGGCAGATAGTTCGTTTCGCACACTTGGTTGTTTTGATTCAACATTATGTTTTCCATTTCGGTTGATCTAACCAATTCCATGTGATTGAGCTCTAAATACTCTGTCATACATTTTGTATACTCCAGCTCCAGTGGTTTGTCCCTTCCAAACGCTGATTCCATTTTAATTAGTCGGGAAAGGGCAATCCCTCGTGAACGCCCAAATTCTGGTGACGCATCCGCTTTGAATGGTAAGCGCACAATGTATTTTCCTTCTCCTGTTCTCTGCGTGGTTTCCTCATAATGTTTTTCACACGCCTTCTCCTCTTCAGTAAAATGTTTAATTGGCAGAACTTCCTCCAATTCCCAAAATTTGCGCAGCTGTTCGTCCAGTGACACTGTGGAATGGTACGATGCTATCGTTGGTACCTGTTTCGATTTCTCATCGACTTCGCCGGACAAGATCCAACCTAGCATAGTGTTCTGAGCGACGGGACTACCCCTTGGCCCGATTTTCAAGCCATGGCGAATGATTCGGCCAAAAATGTCGGCTCCAATTATCATATCAATTTTACCCGAAGTGTTGTAATCTGGATCGGCGAGCATCAGGCCGCGAAGATGTAACCATTTATCATTCTTACTTATCATCCGAGGGGGTAACACGGAAGTAATGTGTTTCAGAACTAGGACGTTAGCGGTAATTTTAGAATCGCTGTGAAGTGACTGTAGTTGGATGTTTACTTGTGAATGAGCCTCTCCAGTTTTGACATCTGATGCTCCTAGAATGTCGAAGTGCACTGCAGTACTACTTAGATTTAATCGCCGTCTAATGGAATCCTTTATAAACGATGCTTGTGAGCCTTGGTCAACCAGGGCCCTCACGATGATGTTATGTCCATTCTCGCCCATTAGTTTTACCAGTGCTGTTGCTAATAGAACTTCGTTTCCTATTGAGACGTTACCGACATGAATATTACTCAAGGAGGAGACGACGTCAGGATTACTTATCTTGTTGTCATCGGATTCTTCCTTAATTGTGCATGTATTCGACACGATTTTAGTCTTCGTTGCGATAACTTCGTCATTATGTAGCAGGGTGTGGTGTCGATGGTTGCACTTAAAACAAGACGTTTTACTCGGACAGTGTGACGCGAGGTGACCCTTTGCTAAACAGTTTGAGCATAAATGTTTTTGGATCATGATATTTCTTCTTTCAGGATGACCCAACTTTAAGAACTCAGGACAGTGCCAAAGTGGATGAGAGGCTGAACAAACAACGCACGAATACGATCTCATTAATTGGAAATTTCGTTTAGGAGTTGACGATCTGGACGTGGTTGGACTATCGCTTAGGCATTCCAATGCCCGAAATTGTGCCTCCAAGAACGTCTTCAGCTCAGCGAATTTGGGAAATTGCCGTGTTGCACCAACCCTTTGTTCCCAAAGTTTTTTAGTCTCAGGTGCTAATCTTTCACTAACTATATATGTAAGAATAACATCCCACTCTTTTGTGTTTATTCCCAGGTTATTCAACGCCTGAACGCATTCGTTTGTGGTATCCATTAGATTTCGGATGTCCATTGCAGTATCCTTGGTGGCGTACGGTTGCGAGAATAGGACCTTGAGCTGTGTTTTTATTAAGAGCCGAGAATTATCGTACCGCTCTTGTAACAGGTTCCAGGCTGGTATATAGTTAGCACTCGTCGTAGTAAAGTGCCGAAGAAGGTGTTCTGCTTCACCTTGCAAACTGGATTTTAAATAATGCAACTTTTGCACTTGCGACAAAGATGCATTGTGGTGAATTAGGGTTACATATAAGTCAAAAAACGCTTTCCAGGAATTATAATCGCCATTAAACTGAGGAAGACTAATTCTTGGTAGTTTTATTTCTTGTTGCTCGGAATTCCCGTCACCTTTTGTCTTAACAGTCGGTGTTGTGTTGGCGTGCTGGAAATTTTCAGCTTCGTCTTCTATTAGTGTTTTCATCTCAATCATCAGCTCCTCAACCTTTGAGAAACATTCCTCGCTGAAATATTTTCGTAGGGATTCGTCTAAGTCCGTCGGGATGTCCAAGGCCACGATTTGCCTATGGGTTTGCTTAAAGGACTCCCAGTGTTCCTTCAAAACCCCTAACTTGTTGGACATATATTTTGGAGTTTTTCTGTCTGGACCATCCTTTCGATAGTTACGAAGGGCACGCTTCAATTCGTCGAATGCCGCTAGCTGCGTCTTTATTAATTTCTTTATCATTCTAAATCTACTGCCACCAAATAGTATGGAAAAGACTCACCAAGTTTTATTCCTTAAGTTAGGTTCCGTGGGCTGATGACTCCTTTGTTAAAGGGAATTCTTACAATTTCACTTAATATCACCTTTCACAATATTTTTCAATTATAGTGTCTAAAAAGTTCAAGTCAATTGTTTCACTGCACCGATATCAAGTTAATATCAAAGTATTAAATTTAAACGTCTCACCTCACCGGTATCAAAATAATTGCTATCCAATTAATCACTTTCGCGGATTTTTTCACTATATCCGGCTCGAAGGACCAGAAAATGTTCGGTATAAAAAACTTCCAAATTATGCAAAAATAAAAACACCGACGAATTCCCTTAAAAATGACAATGTTTATTCACAAAACTATGAGTACAATGCCGAATAATTACAATTCAAAAAATTTACTTTACTGGAAAACAAAATCTTGCGGAAATTATGCCGAATCTATCGAAAAGTCTCGAAAACGACTGAACTGCACCACTTTTCTCTTTTTCTTTTAAAAACCTTCTTTTCGTACCGTTTTTTTCTAAAACCGTTTTTTCTTGTGCCTACGTGCCTCGTTGTACCTCTCCGTTAGCACATATTTTTCTCTTTTTCACTTGACTTGCACATTTGTTGTCAATGGCCACCTATTGGTGGGAATTAACAACAAGTGTGCATCAATATTAGTTTTATACTGATAAGTATAAGAAAAATGTTAACTGTTATACTGTCTCGAAATGACAGTTCTAGTTTGTTTATGATTTTTATAAACCTAATAAGAATAAGTGTTTGTGATTTTTTTGTTCCTTGTTAGTTGAGTTTGGTGGTGCAGGTCAGTGATTTGTTATATTTGATTGTTATTTATCTAATTTGTTCAATTTCTTAATCTAATGTTAGTATATTTTATTTTTAGGGTGTACAGTTTCTTCCGGGTGTCTTTGCTGGGGTTCTCATGGACCCAATCTTATAGATGTGTCGATCATCAGATAAGTATCTTTGTACTTTGCTGAACATTAGTTTCTTTGTGTCTTTTTAGGTGGTTCCAGGATGGAACAAGGGTCTTGCATCGAGTCTTCTCTCGTCACGCACACTTCTTATCAACTTTACGTTGTCAATAGAAATATTCAAATGCATTTTCTCTATGGCGTGAGCTGCAAATGCCGATTTTGTTACTTGCCTCTGTGTTTATCCAAAGTCTGGACAATTTTTATTCTACGGAGTTATAGGCAATTTTAATGCCAAAATTGGCTCTATTTCGTACTTTTTTAGTACCAAAAAGTACCAAATAAGCAGCAAATAAGGCTAATAACTTCAAAAGGAGAGGCCATATCATAAAAATTGTCCAGACAATATTGATAGGAAATAGTCCAAGCTTTCCAATTTTGCAAAAAAAAATTTGTTAACGTGGTATTTTATGGAGAAAAGGGTGGTGAATATGAATTATTATACGTACATTATTATTGATATCTGGTCTTTGGAAATGAGCTCTCCTTAAATCCTGAGAATAAAATGAAGTTATGAAAAATAATTAGTACAACGTATTCAATTATTGATCCTTAACTTACCATTTTTCTGAAAAAAAAATAACGGGAAAAATATTAATTTTGAAAGACTGCGTTTATACAGCAAAAAGAGAGTTGTGTACGTATAATTGCATGTAGGTGAATATAAAGATTGTAACAGGATTATGAATTAAAATGGCCAATGGCGACTATTTAGCACTTTTTGTTATATACTTTTTCACATTGATAGAATATTAAAATTCGTAGCATTTAGAACACTTATTTATAATTGAAAAAATTATTCATTTAATTAACTTTATCTCGATCGAATTAATAATCACTAATATTAAATAAAACTGTAATAACCTTAAACTTGATAGTTTTAGGTTAGGTATGATTCGAAATGTTATTTATATTATTATAAAACATAAATTTATATGATCATTATTTTATTATTTATATTATTAAAATGTATATATATATATAATAACAAATGTTAAAAACTTTGTTCTTAAATGTAGTTCTTAACCTTATTCTTTGCAACTAGTCACTTTGAATATAACCTTACACTAGTGGGACCCCAAACACAAAACGAAAAAAAATAGCAAACAAAATCAAACAGAAAACGAAATTCTCTTCTGTAAAAATTGTCTTCTGATCAAACAAAACAACAGAAAAAAAATTTTCTTCTGAAAAAAATTCTCGTTGGATTTCTTGGAAAAATGTTGAAAGTGGCACAACTAGAATATTATTACTACCAAGCGGTAGGCCCCAAAAAGTATATCGACGAATGGTAAATAATCTGCATAAGCACGAGAAAATTAAGTGAAACAGCACGGTAAAAATTAATTGTAAGCTTTTACAAATTTTCAAGTAAATATACGACTTTATTACGTTCAGATAGTTTATTTTTCTATATATGAACTTTATAATCACTTTAAATGCTAAAGGATATTTCAGTCTCATATCAATATTTCTTGCAGTTATAAGTAGTAGAGCAACAGGGCTCCTGGCGCAGTGACGTCATCGGTTGTTGTCTTGGGTGTGGATGTGGGTCTTGGGTGTCAGTTCGATTTGTCTTGGATGAGCTTTCGTGATGGCTGAGCTTTTGAACTTGCTGTGCCATGGCTAAACTTGCCTGTGCCTTGGCTGAACTTGCATGCGCCTCGGAAGAACTTTAGCGGCGGATCAGCTTTTGAACTTCAATGCGCCTGCGGAATTAAATTGAACTTGCATGTGCCTCGGATGAACTTTAGCGCTGGATTAGCTTTTGAACTTGCATGTGCCCTGGATGAGGTCTTGGGTGATAGATTGAACTTACATGTGTCCCGGATGAGGCTTGGAAAATTAAATTGAACTTGCATGCGCCTCGGATGGGCTTGAGGAATTAGATTTAACTTACATGTGCCTCGGATGAGCTTGGGGAATTAGGTTGAGCTTCGCTGAGTGTCGTGGATGAGATTATGCGGGTGATTGAATCTTCAGTTTTGAACATCGCTGTGCTTTGAGCGGGGCCTTGCTATTCAGGACATTACCCTTGAGTTTTGGTTTGCATCCCTGCTAGGCTTGCGCAAGGGCCGAGAGACTTAAATCGATATCCCAGCTTCAAGGATCCCAGAGACTCAAGATATTCAAACCCCATTTCAATTTTTAACCAACTCTCCTAAGAAATAAAATATCCCGCCATGCAAAAATATTCAAATTACATTTCAAATATTTTTCCCATAAGAAATAAAATATCCATGTTTCACCTAAAATCGCGCCACTCAAAACATGTGCAAGTGATATACTTATAAGGGGCAAGCGTGAAAGGAAATTACCATTCTGATCTCGACATGAATTTTCATGCCCAGCCGCCAAAACCCAAATCCAAGCATCAAATTGCATTCCTTTGCCTCATAAATTTTTCAACAAAATTGACCTCACACATATCCTTCATGCCCATATGCCATGAAAGCACCTAAAAAAACTCAAGCACGGGTCACTCTCTTTTCACGAATGCTATTTTTACCGATCGCGCGCCAAGGAGCCTTAAACAAAATACACATAAACTTAAATCACCGAGCTGAAAAATTCATGAAACTGAAAATATTCCCAATCAGGCCTTATAACATAACAATAGCAACAATGCGACACTTAGCATACAATTTACAGCTCAAGAAAGGATGACGTATTTCAAGGGTTGAGATCTCCAGCAGATCCTCCATGCAAACAAATATATATGCCGGGCGTGGGATGTTTCCAATTAAGAGTCCTCAGGGTGCTGAGGCTTATCAGCAAAACTTTCAGGCATTGTGGCTACCATTAATTTGAGGCACATGCGATTTACTTATTATGGGTTTAACAATTTATTTCTTTAAGGGCTCGAAATTTAGGACGAAGAATTTGAGAATTTGCTAGGTCTAATCGTTTATGAGTTTGAGTTTGAATTTGAAGTGGAGAATTTGTCTGTACTTGAGAAAATGCTGGGATGATTTACTACGCAGAACCCAATTATACTGAAGCCACCCAGACATGATTGAACAAGTTCCCCTATGTAAAAAAAGTTGGCTATATCAGCATATTTGGAGTGGGAAATCTTAATGTGATGCAGCTGTATATACAAAGCTAGATTGAAATTTCATGCGTTTTGAGTGCCTTGGCTGGGAACTCGGATGGGATCTAAGCTATTCACCCTTTTAACCGGAAAAACATATAAATACTCGAAAAAGTGAAGCATGTATGATTAGGTCTGAGGATGATTGCTATAAAAGAACGAGCAAATCCTTATTTTCACAATTCGTAGGTATAAGCCTATGAATAAACAGCAGCAAAGCAAAAGTGAAAAGTGAAAATTACAAGTGAATAATGTGGATGTGTTACGCAGCTGAATCTTGGCCAAAAGCTATGGATTTGGAAAGTGCAATTAGACGAATTGAACATCAGCTTAGTGATTTTCAACATGATGCAATTCTTTGCCAAAATAGCGGATATGATTGCGAGGATGAACAGTGTTTTAAAGACAAAGAGGAGGTATATCGACGAGGGCTTATTTTATGCGGCCAGTATTTCAACGGTAATATAAACTTAAAAGAGTTTTGCGACTTACTGGCATGCATAAAATTAGCGGAGTTTCTTTTGGATTTGAAAGATTTTCTCCCCGACAATCTGACATTAAAATACCGAGTGCAGCATACAGAAAGTTCTAATTTGCATGACTTCATTAAATATACCGGTTGCGGTTTAGGCAATGAACTTCGCGACTACGTATATTTCGATATTCCTCTTACTAAAGAAAAAGATCCAGAAAAAATAGGAGTGAAAGAGTCAGAATGTGAAAAGCGTCTTTAAAATTAAATTAAAGCACATTGGACGAAGCTAGCATTCCATTGCAAACTTGGTTTCTATCGATGTAGCTGTAGGTAGGTTAAAATTTGTATACTGTACCAAGTTAAGGTAGCGAGTGGGAAGAATGTCATAAATAGCATTATAAGAAAATAAAAAAATATTTGTAATGTTTTAAAAAATCTGTTTTATTTAAAAAAACTCTTTATTATAAATAAATACTTTTCAGAGCACATCGGCCTCGGTGTATTATACAAGCTAATCCATTTTGATGCTGTTGTTAGCTTCAGACATCCTTCCTCTTCTGCATCTTCAGTAATATTTTTCATCAGGTATGTTCACTGAGCTGACTGATTTGCTACTGGGCCGGTTGATTTTGCTTGTTCATTCAATAAACCCATACTCTCGCAGCTCCTCAATGATTGACACTATCTCATTAGTATGACTATTATTTCCAGCTAGCTGCGATGCTACCAATATGCGTAGCCTGTCAACTAGCTCATTGGGGTCATTCCAATATATGTACTCGATATTTTTCCTGGGGATATGCATTATTCCCTTTCCAGTATGAGGAGTGCGAATCAACTTTTTTATAATGTTTCTATATTTGTAGCTATTTGTTCCTTTTATCTGCTGGTTTTCCTTAAAATCACGCCTGTAGTTGCATGTATCATTTAAAATTGCTTGGTAATTGGCGGCGTCGTCCATAGAGTAACCCTGGGGCATTTTCATAAAAAGTAGTTCAGCTAAGCCTTCAGTTATCTTATACTGCTTCTCACCAATAAGAAAATTTTCTTTATCAACTTTTAAGATCGAATTACCAATATGTAGCATATCGTTGAGATAGTACACCCCATAAGTTTGATCAATTTTCACGCTATTATTTTCAAGTAGTTGTTTATATCGGTTTAGTATCTGACCTGGAGACTCTAGCTTTTGTTCTTTTATAGGCGTTGCAAACTCATCACCATCATCTGAATAATCCCTAACAGGGATGCTAGTTGGTTCCAGCTTTAAATATTTACGTGCAGGTGGTGTGTATACTTCATCATTCCGCGGTATTTCATCTTCTTTCTCTTCCTCTATTGGCTCAAGTTTGACCGCATCTTTTAATTCGTATTTTACATCTGATACTAATTGTTTAAGAGGTTTTGTGATTGGTTTGAAAGTTTCCTCCAGATATGCTGCTTGTTGAAGTCTTCCAGCTCTTAAAGCTCGACATTTCTTTCTAATTGAATTTTCGATTTTTACAATTTTCTCCAGCAATTTAATATCCTTCTCATAACTCATAGTTGAAGGTTCCTTTAAATGAATTATTAACGGCCTGTTCACTGAGCTGCCTGATTCGATACTGAGCTGCTAGATTGAGCTACAAGTTCATTTATCTAATAATGTCAAGCTCGCGTAACTGTTTAAGTATCCAAAATAATTCTCTTCCTTCTCTAGTTGGCGCTAGGCATCTCAATCGATCAACTAGCTCATTGGGGTCGTATAAGTCTGAATTTTCATCATCATAATCTTCATCTTGAATGTTTAATTGGGGGTATTTGTAGCGATACTGATGAATGTTTTCAGTATATTTACTCGCATCTTCAACCATCTTGACTCGTTTTGCTGCGACTTCGTTAATTGATTCTAAATTTGAACTTTGCAAAGTTTCATCATCTTTTTCTTCAGAAGTATACGATTTTGCTTCATCATTTAGGCTTTTATAAGGGTATTGGTGAATTTTACCGCAGTTTTCACTATATTTATTTACATCCTCAACACACTTTGCTCGTTTTGCAATTGGCTCTGAATCTGAGCTCTGATCTGCTTCTAGAATTGAATTTTTGCCATTAGATGGTTCCGCCTGATCCTCTTCATATTTACCCATCGTCACTTGCTTAGAGAAAATATTGCTAGAACTGTTCTTGGTGTTAGAATTTTCGGAAACTGTTTTAGGTGTTTGAATTTGCAAATATTCCCGACCTTTTCTTAATTTCAACATTTTATTTCTAATGTTTTCGGCGGGGCTATGCCCATCATCATCATCCTCATACCCCATAACATTATAAATATCAGCATCAGTATGTATTAGTGATCTATCATTTTCTTCATATTCTCTGTTTCTGGATGTATGCGTTGATCGCTTTTTATGTCTAACAAGGTTCTCTGCACGAGTGAATGTCTTGTTACATACCATGCACCCAAACATAGTGATTGTAAGATACTGCACGATATCGAACGAGGTAAGTATTTATATACCAGTGCATCAAAATTGGTGCGCCAAAACCGGTGCACCAAATCCGGTGCACCAAAATTGGTGCGCCAAAATTGGTGCGCCAAAACCGGTGCACCAAAATTGGTGCGCCAAAACCGGTGCGCCAAAACCGGTGCAATAAAATTGGTCCGCCAAAACCGGTATAGTGAAAACTGCGGTAAAATTCACCAATACCCTTATAAAAACCTAAATGATGAAGCAAAATCGTATACTTCTGAAGAAAAAGATGATGAAACTTTGCAAAGTTCAAATTTAGAATCAATTAACGAAGTCGCAGCAAAACGAGTCAAGATGGTTGAAGATGCGAGTAAATATACTGAAAACATTCATCAGTATCGCTACAAATACCCCCAATTAAACATTCAAGATGAAGAACCTATTTAAAGAGAAAGGATACTCCGAGTCTTAATTTATTTATAAATTGCTACAACCGATTTCGCTCTCTCTCTTCTGCTCTGTATCGTGAATATCTTAGCTGTATGAGCGATAAAGTGTTCACTGACCCTAGAAATTTCTTTAAATTCGTCAACTCTAAGAAAAAGGTTGATAACTACCCTAACACCATGCAGCACACGGACTTGTCTAGTAGTGAGTCCCCTGCGATTTGCAACATGTTTGTCTCATTCTTTCGTCAATCTTTCCCACCTTCTGACTTTCAGCCTAATGACAATAATTTTCGTCATATAATTCCCAACCGAGAGGCTTATAGTGTATCCCTTTCAATTTCCAATGACGATATCGCGAAACATATTGATGAACTCCCATACGATTTCACCTCTGGCCCTGATGGTATTCCTCCTGCTGTCCTTAAGTCCTGTGCAGGGGTTCTCCAGTCACCTCTGAAAACCCTGTTTCAAAAATCCCTTGACAAAGGGTACTTCCCTACTCTCTGGAAGAATTCGTTCATAATCCCTATTCACAAGAGTGGTAGCAAGAATGAAATATCGAATTATAGACCAGTTGCGAAGCTGTCTGTCATTCCGAAACTCTTTGAATCGATTATCTATTCTGCAATCGCGCCTATCTGCAGGAGGTTGGTATCAACGAATCAACATGGCTTTCTTGCAGCGCGTTCCACTACCACCAATCTTCTTGAGTTCACTTCTCATACTGTCGAGGGCTTCGTTTCCGGTTGCCAGACTGATTGTGTTTACACTGATTTTAGTAAGGCATTTGACAAGCTCTCTCACTCCATTATACTTCTCAAATTAAGGATGTTAGGCTTTCCGCGAGCCCTTCTAGTATGGTTCCAGTCTTACTTAGCTGACAGGACCTACCAAGTTCTTTTTCGTGGATCCAAATCAGTAACCATTGAAGCGTCATCCGGTGTTCCTCAAGGAAGTCATCTTGGTCCCTTGCTCTTTATTATATCAATTGATGATATTGTTCCCTTGCTAAGACCCTGTAGAATCTTGATTTACGCTGATGACATCAAATTGTACCGTCATATAAAGCGTATCGAGGATTGCAAACTTTTGCAAGCTGACCTTGACACCTTTTACTCTTGGTGTGCGAACAACAACCTGGTCCTTAATATTAGTAAATGCGAAACCATGACTTTTGGGAGAAGTCGTAGTCCCTTAATTTTTAACTACACCTTTTCTAACGTGAGTGTCCCTCGTGTTCATTTTGTTAAAGATCTCGGGATAAGATTTGATAGTAAGCTTGATTTTTGCGCTCACATTAACTATATTGCTTCTAAAGGTAGTCTAGTCCTGGGTTTTATAAAAAGGTGGTCTAAAGAATTCAATAACCCCCTGATTACTAAACACCTTTATATCTCTCTTGTCAGACCATTACTCGAGTATGGGTCCCAGGTTTGGTCTCCTCACTACTCTTCCCACGCTGGAAAAATTGAGTCGGTTCAAAGAAGGTTCATTCGATTCGCACTGAATCATCTTCCTTGGGATAACCCATTAGTTCTTCCACCATATGAATCCCGACTTAAGTTACTCAACCTAAGCTCTCTTTCCAGGCGTCGTGAAGTGGCCGATGTTGTATTTGTTCATCAGCTCCTTAATGGAAAGGTCGACTCAGGTTTTCTAAGTCGCCGTGCGTCGTTTAGAGAGAGTGGTTACAATTTGAGAGGGCCACCTCTCTTACACACCAACTCCTCTAACACGAATTACGGCAGATTCGAGCCTGTTAATCGCATGTTCATTAATGTGAATTAAAATATCAATGTTTTTAGCGTGAGCATTAGTAAGGACGGCGTTAAAAGGAGTCTTTTTAATCTCACGTGACTCACTTTTCTTGCACGCTTCTTTGTGTATTGCATTTCTTACTGTTTTAAGTTATATGTTTTTAACATTTTTTTGTGTTTGCATGTCTTAGCTGAGCCACTGTGCAGTGGTAAATGTGACCGCGTTTGTGTGCAGGGACCGGACCGGCTTGGTACCGGAGTGCCGGGGAGGGTCGAGAAGGAGCCTGCATTTTCGATCGCATGCTCGTTATGTGGTGTTTTCTCTTCTTATACCTTTTTTGGTGCTTTCGGCTGGTTCGGTCCCTGCACATAGGCGTGGCCCGTTTCTCAGCCCAGCTGAGAAGTGTACCTTCTGAGCTAGAAGGATAAACTCTACTATTATTATGATGATGAAAATTCAGACTTATACGACCCCCATGAGCTAGTTGATCGATTGAGATGCCTAGCGCCAACTAGAGATGGAAGAGAAATATTTTGGATACTTAAACAGTTACGCGAGCTTGACATTATTAGATAAATGAGCTTGTAGCTCAATCTAGCAGCTCAGTATCGAATCAGGCAGCTCAGTGAACAGGCCGTTAATAATTCATTTAAAGGAACCTTTAACTATGAGTTATGAGAAGGATATTAAATTGCTGGAGAAAATTGTAAAAATCGAAAATTCAATTAGAAAGAAATGTCGAGCTTTAAGAGCTGGAAGACTTCAACAAGCAGCATATCTGGAGGAAACTTTCAAACTAATCACAAAACCTCTTAAACAATTAGTATCAGATGTAAAATACGAATTAAAAGATGCTGTCAAACTTGAGCCAATAGAGGAAGAGAAAGAAGATGAAATACCGCGGAATGATGAAGTATACACACCACCTGCACGTAAATATTTAAAGCTGGAACCAACTAGCATCCCTGTTAGGGATTATTCAGATGATGGTGATGAGTTTGCAACGCCTATAAAAGAACAAAAGCTAGAGTCTCCAGGTCAGATACAAACCGATATAAACAACTACTTGAAAATAATAGCGAGAAAATTGATCAAACTTATGGGGTATACTATCTCAACGATATGCTACATATTGGTAATTCGATCTTAAAAGTTGATAAAGAAAATTTTCTTATTGGTGAGAAGCAGTATAAGATAACTGAAGGCTTAGCTGAACTACTTTTTATGAAAATGCCCCAGGGTTACTCTATGGACGACGCCGCCAATTACCAAGCAATTTTAAATGATACATGCAACTACAGGCGTGATTTTAAGGAAAACCAGCAGATAAAAGGAACAAATAGCTACAAATATAGAAACATTATAAAAAAGTTGATTCGCACTCCTCATACTGGAAAGGGAATAATGCATATCCCCAGGAAAAATATCGAGTACATATATTGGAATGACCCCAATGAGCTAGTTGACAGGCTACGCATATTGGTAGCATCGCAGCTAGCTGGAAATAATAGTCATACTAATGAGATAGTGTCAATCATTGAGGAGCTGCGAGAGTATGGGTTTATTGAATGAACAAGCAAAATCAACCGGCCCAGTAGCAAATCAGTCAGCTCAGTGAACATACCTGATGAAAAATATTACTGAAGATGCAGAAGAGGAAGGATGTCTGAAGCTAACAACAGCATCAAAATGGATTAGCTTGTATAATACACCGAGGCCGATGTGCTCTGAAAAGTATTTATTTATAATAAAGAGTTTTTTTAAATAAAACAGATTTTTTAAAACATTACAAATATTCTTTTATTTTCTTATAATGCTATTTATGACATTCTTCCCACTCGCTACCTTAACTTGGTACAGTATACAAATTTTAACCTACCTACAGCTACATCGATAGAAACCAAGTTTGCAATGGAATGCTAGCTTCGTCCAATGTGCTTTAATTTAATTTTAAAGACGCTTTTCACATTCTGACTCTTTCACTCCTATTTTTTCTGGATCTTTTTCTTTAGTAAGAGGAATATCGAAATATACGTAGTCGCGAAGTTCATTGCCTAAACCGCAACCGGTATATTTAATGAAGTCATGCAAATTAGAACTTTCTGTCGAGGAGAAAATCTTTCAAATCCAAAAGAAACTCCGCTAATTTTATGCATGCCAGTAAGTCGCAAAACTCTTTTAAGTTTATATTACCTTTGAAATACTGGCCGCATAAAATAAGCCCTCGTCGATATACCTCCTCTTTGTCTTTAAAACACTGTTCATCCTCGCAATCATATCCGCTATTTTGGCAAAGAATTGCATCATGTTGAAAATCACTAAGCTGATGTTCAATTCGTCTAATTGCACTTTCCAAATCCATAGCTTTTGGCCAAGATTCAGCTGCGTAACACATCCACATTATTCACTTGTAATTTTCACTTTTCACTTTTGCTTTGCTGCTGTTTATTCATAGGCTTATACCTACGAATTGTGAAAATAAGGATTTGCTCGTTCTTTTATAGCAATCATCCTCAGACCTAATCATACATGCTTCACTTTTTCGAGTATTTATATGATTTTCCGGTTAAAAGGGTGAATAGCTTAGATCCCATCCAAGTTCCCAGCCAAGGCACTCAAAACGCATGAAATTTCAATCTAGCTTTGTTTATACAGCTGCATCACATTAAGATTTCCCACTCCAAATATGCTGATATAGCCAACTTTTTTTACATAGGGGAACTTGTTCAATCATGTCTGGGTGGCTTCAGTATAATTGGGTCCTGCGTAGTAAATCATCCCAGCATTTTCTCAAGTACAGACAAATTCTCCACTTCAAATTCAAACTCAAACTCATAAACGATTAGACCTAGCAAATTCTCAAATTCTTCGTCCTAAATTTCGAGCCCTTAAAGAAATAAATTGTTAAACCCATAATAAGTAAATCGCATGTGCCTCAAATTAATGGTAGCCACAATGCCTGAAAGTTTTGCTGATAAGCCTCAGCACCCCGAGGACTCTTAATTGGAAACATCCCACGCCCGGCATATATATTTGTTTGCATGGAGGATCTGCTGGAGATCTCAACCCTTGAAATACGTCATCCTTTCTTGAGCTGTAAATTGTATGCTAAGTGTCGCATTGTTGCTATTGTTATGTTATAAGGCCTGATTGGGAATATTTTCAGTTTCATGAATTTTTCAGCTCGGTGATTTAAGTTTATGTGTATTTTGTTTAAGGCTCCTTGGCGCGCGATCGGTAAAAATAGCATTCGTGAAAAGAGAGTGACCCGTGCTTGAGTTTTTTTAGGTGCTTTCATGACATATGGGCATGAAGGATATGTGTGAGGTCAATTTGGTTGAAAAATTTATGAGGCAAAGGAATGCAATTTGATGCTTGGATTTGGGTTTTGGCGGCTGGGCATGAAAATTCATGTCGAGATCAGAATGGTAATTTCCTTTCACGCTTGCCCCTTATAAGTATATCACTTGCACATGTTTTGAGTGGCGTGATTTTAGGTGAAACATGGATATTTTATTTCTTAGGGGAAAAATATTTGAAATGTAATTTGAATATTTTTGCATGGCGGGATATTTTATTTCTTAGGAGAGTTGGTTAAAAATTGAAATGGGGTTTGAATATCTTGAGTCTCTGGGATCCTTGAAGCTGGGATATCGATTTAAGTCTCTCGGCCCCTTGCGCAAGCCTAGCAGGGATGCAAACCAAAACTCGAGGGTAATGTCCTGAATAGCAAGGCCCCGCTCAAAGCACCGCGATGTTCAAAACTGAAGATTCAATCACCCACATAATCTCATCCACGACACTCAGCGAAGCTCAACCTAATTCCCCAAGCTCATCAGAGGCACATCCAAGTTCAATCTAATTCCGAAGGCGCATTGAAGTTCAAAAGATAATCCAGCGCTAAAGTTCATCCGAGGAGTAAGTTCAATCTAGTTCCTCAAGCTCATCCGAGGCGCATGCAAGTTCAATTTAATTTTCCAAGCCTCATCCGGGACACATGTAAGTTCAATCTATCACCCAAGACCTCATCCAGGGCACATGCAAGTTCAAAAGCTAATCCAGCGCTAAATTTCATCCGAGGCACATGCAAGTTCAATTTAATTCCGCAGGCGCATTGAAGTTCAAAAGCTAATCCGCCGCTAAAGTTCATCCGAGGCGCATGCAAGTTCAGCCAAGGCACAGGCAAGTTCAGCCATGGCACAGCAAGTTCAAAAGCTCAGCCAGCACGAAAGCTCATCCAAGACAAATCGAACTAACACCCAAGACCCACATCCACACCCAAGACAACAACCGATGACGTCACTGCGCCAGGAGCCCTGTTGTTCTACTACTGTTATAGCACAAAAAAATTAAGTGAGGCAGCATAGCAAAAAAACAATAAGCTTTTCTAAATTTTTGTGTAAATATATGATTTAATTACGATCAGATAGTTGATTTATCTGTAATTCAACCTTACAATTACTTTGTTATACAGATTTTACCGTGCTGTTTAACATAAATTCTTAAACACATCTTAAAAATTAAAAATAAGAAATTAATTTTCAATTTTCCAAGGGATAGTCGTTCACACCTCCATCATAGCATAAACCATGGGGAGGGTTTCACAAAACATATTTTGTACACATATTGGGTAAAAAAAAATTTCTCATGTAATAGGACTATGTACTTATATTATATTTTATGTTATTTCCCTATAAAAATAATTACCTATAGGTATATTTTTATCGCAATTTTTGAAAATTGTGAAGAAACATAAATAAATAATTTTTGACCATTTTTCGAATATCACAAAATGTCTTGTTTTTGCATTTTTACAATTTTTTTACCGAAAAGAAGGGAACTACTCTGAAAACTTAGTGGCGCGTAGTTTTTGAGTCAGAAAATCGATTGGTGACATGAAAAAAAAATTTAAAAATTCCTTTTTTTTCAAATTTTGGCAAAAAAGGCCAAAAAATTGGGCAAAAATGCGTCCAATTGTTTTTTGCTTAATTTCATCTGAAAATACGGAAGATTTCCTACAAAAATCTATATGGCCATCCCGAAACTCAGAGTTTGTCGAGAGCTATAAATAAATGAGAAATACGTGATTTTTGAAAAATCGCGTTTTTTTCAATAACAGTTGTAACTCCGAAACTTGGTATATCACATTGAGTTCACGAACATATTCCCAAAGTTTGAGAGATATTTACTTTTTTGCTATCCCGTTTGAAAAGAATCCATCATATATTATATATCGTTATTCGGAATATTTTTTTAATTGTTTAATAAGTTGATATATTTATTAATTATAATTTTTCCTATTATTATGGGAATCATGGGGTGGGTTTAACCCACAGTAACTCCCCCCCCCCCGCGTACGCGCCTGCGTCATAGTGACAAGCACTGTAATTTTTCATAGAAATTTATTTCCGTGTATTGAGATATTAATAAAGTAATTTTTTTTGTAAGCGATGATGTATTTTATTTATGTACTTTTCATTGAAATTATTTTTTCAATTTGTTATAAAGCCTTCTCTACGAACAAATAAAAGTATTTAACTAAAAATATATAATATCAATGTATATTGCAGAGAAAACCGATGTGTGACAAGAAAGACGGGCGCGCAGTGGGACCCGCGCGCCGATGCGACGTAGCGCGCTAAGTTAATTAATTTTTTTCCGATAGTAGTAATAATTTGTCCATCGATTAAAAAAGTGCTTTTGAAAGGAAATTTGACGTAGAATACGATGGTAATACTTAAAACTCGCTACGAGTTGGGGGCAGTTGTTAAAAACCAATTTAAAAATTTTAATTGTTAATAACAATCTTAAATTGTTTATAATTTTTTTCGAAAGTATTTTTTTCTTAAAGCTTGTTCTTTTGTCTTTAAAATGAAAAAAAACCAGTTGGTAGCACTAACAGAACCGGAGTTGTGAATTTTTGAAAATTACTCCTCAGCCCAAAATCACCAAAATCGCGAAATTTCAATACTTTCTAGCGGCCAAAATATTGTGACAAAAAAAATACGGGTCTCTTTTTTTCAATATGTATACAACCCGTAAAAAAAGTTTCAGCCAAATCAAAAATGTGTCGGTCAATTTTTGCCAAAACCTGTAGGGTTTGTAAAAGAATGTCCCATATGTGTATTGGTCATATTTTCTAAATAAGAATTTTTTACACTTATTAAAGAAAATTCTACACTTATTGGTCATATTTTCTAAATAAGTGTTGCTTATATGTTTTATAGCAACATGCCGCCTTCAAAGAAGCCAAAGTTATCTAAAGAGGAGATAGCCATAAGAAAATCATAACATAACAGTCAGTCCCTAGATGCCCAAATACGCAAAACTCTTAATTTTTCAAAAAATACTACATAAAGTGACTGGCCCTTTTAGATATGACCTAATAAATTAATCACCCATTATATACACTATTAGGAAATGCAATAGCGTCTTAAATATAATGAAGACAAATTACTGCCAAAAGTGTCCCTGATTTTATGGAAACACCCAGATATATCAAATTGAGAAACTCCTGTAATTCCATCAGGAAAGTCAAATCGTCATTCGATTATAGGTTGAGAAGTAAGATTCTCAATACCATTGCAGGCAGTAGAAACTTCGGGTCGTTGGCAACCTTCATCAAGAAAAATTTTTCCTCTTCGACAACCCCCTCTTTCATTTATGAGGAGAAGGTGATAACAGAAAGCAAATCCAAGGCCGATTTATTCGCATCTTTGTTAGCCTCAAATTCTACTTTACCCGAAACTTCTTTGCCACCCCCGTCACCGTCTATACAACCAACTCAATAGACGGGGTTTTCTTTAGGACTCGCGAGATATATATGTGTCTGCAAGAGCTTGACGGCAATAAACTGGCTCTGACAATATTCGCCCTATGGTACTAAAGCAATGTGCCTCGTCTTTGGCTAAACCTCTGCGCACACATTTTGCCCTGTCATACTTCTCCGGAATAAATCCACACTCTTGGAAACTAACTTGTGTCCATTCCAAAAAAGATGAAACCAAGGACCCCCTAACTACCTCCCAATAGGAATTACTTCTATTCTCTCTAAAATCATGGAGGCAAAAAACAATATATCTATCTTTCTATCTATTTTCTATCTATCTATCTATCTTCTATCTATCTATCTATATACATATACATTAGGGTGGAGCGAAACTGGCAAAACAATTTTTTTTTGTTTTATTAAATCTCCAGTATCTTCAATCGATAACTCCATAGGAAAGTTTCATTCGTACAAAAAACCAAAAATCTACGACGTTATTTTCAGGTGGCGCACCGTTTAAAAATATGTGCTTTGCTTTAAGTTTACTTTGCTTTCAAACCATGGTTCTTAGCCTTATCTCGCGTAAAAAGTATTGTTTTATAGTAAAATATCATTAGTTAGTGCTGAAAATAGTGGTATATAAGGAAATTTTCTTCGTAATAACTGCCGGTAGAGAAGTGAACTTTATGTTAAAAAATGTCTAAAACACGGCTAGATTTGCGGTGTCCTGTGTTTGGTGATGCGCTGGAACTAAGTGGTAACATGTTGCCAACATATTGTGATGTTATAAAATATTACTTTTGGCTTCGAAACAAAATGCTAGACTTGAATAACGGAAAAGACCCTTCAGTGAAAGAATTGTGTGAAATTATTGCGACCGACATAGAGAAAATATGGATCAAGTCATCAATTCCTACAATAAGTCATCAACAAATTGTCGCTAGGTTGATAACGTATTACTACAAATACAAAAATATGAAAAAACTGCGCAGTGACGCAAAAAAAAAATGTTTTACGAAGTCTCTGAAAAAATTGTTTGATATCGCAACATGTAAATGTATGTCTAGACCAGTATGCAAATTTGTAACGAAAGTGCCCGTTGCGGAAGAACATTTTTTGAAAGACCAACGAAATGATCGGAAACTGTATATTGGCTCTGTAGATAAGGTGATGACACAATCTATCCGTCGCAGTGAAATTCGAAAGCGAAAATAAGACGAATTTGTGAAAAAATCTGTCGGTGCTCCAAGTATTTCTTCATCTACTCCATTGACAGTCTGGACGTCTGAAAATTCTTTTACTGAAACATCAGATGAAGATGAAGATGTTTTTCGCATATCACAAACGCCGAGACGATCTGGCAAAGAAACTCAACAGATGAGAAACAAGCTGCAAAATCTTGCTACCGCGTGTGATAGAACTGGCGTTTCTGATCGATCAGCTGCATTTATTGTGAACGCTGCATTGCATGATTTGAATATCATCAGTACAGACAACTCATCAAAAGTAATAGATCGAAGCAAATTACGTAGAGAGGGGAAAAAGTTCGCAAAGATTTGCAATGCATCGATAATAACAAACCTTTAACAACTATTAACAAATATTAAACCAGCAAACCGTTTCTGACGACGCAAATATTGAAGAGCTGTGGAGCACAACAAAGGGCGCTATAATAACAGCAGCGGAAACAAGCATCGGTTATGTCCAAAGAAACCAGCAATACTGGATCTCGGACACAACCTGGCAAAAAATTGATCGCAGAAGGGCCCTCAAAAATAACGTGAACTCTACAAGCGACCCGGAAAAACGACAACAACTTGAACGGGAATACTCCCAATTGCACCGGGAGGTAAAGAGAAGTGTCCGGCGTGATAAAAGGCGGCAGATAAATGAGCTCGCAGAGAAAGCGGAAAACGCGGCAAACACAGGCAACAGTAAAGTGCTGTACCAAATCACTAAACAGCTCTCGGGAAAGCACTCTACTAAAAAGCATGCCGTAAAGAGTGCGGATGGAAGGCTGCTGTGCAGCGACGAGGAGCAACTCCAAAGATGGAGAGATTACTTCTTCGCCGCCCTGAATGGTTCATTTACACAGGAACCTCAGGAAAACAACAACAACAATGCACAGCTAATAAGAATCACCACTCGTGCCCCTTCCAAGACTGAAATAGTAACCGCAATTCATGCAATGGCCAATGGTAAAGCAGCTGGAAAAGATGGCATCCCGCCAGAATTGTTGAAAGCCGACTCAAGCCTCATAGCAGATGCGCTACAGCCAATCCTGGAAATAGCATGGAACACCTGTACCTTTCCGGAGGATTGGACGGAAGGTATCATAGTCAAAATACCAAAAAAGGGGGACCTAACAATATGTGACAACTGGAGAGGCATCTGTCTATTATCTACTGTGGGCAAAATCTTGTCCCACATATTACTATCAAGGATAAGAGAGGCAGTAGATCGAACTCTTAGAAGACAGCAGGCTGGATTCAGAAAAGGCCGCTCCTGCATAGACCACATTAACACCTTGAGAATCATAGTGGAGCAGTCTACTGAATTCCGATCCCCCCTTTACCTTGCTTTCGTAGACTATGAGAAAGCGTTCGACTCGGTTAATAGGAGCTTTATATGGCGAGCTCTTCGGCAACGTGGACTGCCGGATAAAATAATAGAATTGATAAAAGCTCTATACAACAATTCCAAATGCAGAGTTCTTCACAATGGAAAACTCTCCGACAGCTTTGAAGTGAGCTCAGGAGTACGGCAAGGATGCCTACTTTCGCCATTACTATTTCTTATAGTAATAAACGACATCCTTGTCAGCGCTCTAGATACTAGAACAGGTGGCATACAATGGGGATTGTTAGACCGCCTTAAGGACCTCGACTACGCGGATGATATCTGTTTGCTGGCCCACAGACACCAGGACCTCAGAAACATGTTAAACAATTTGGCAACAGAAAGTAGTTCAGCAGGCTTAAGGTTAAATCCGACTAAAACCAAAGAAATGCGGATAAATGCAAACACCCTTCAACGAACAGCGCTAAATAACCGTGACGTGGAACTGGTAGACAAATTCTGTTACCTCGGTAGTATTATTACCGAAAACGGCGGTACAGAAGAAGACGTCAGTTCCAGAATAAATAAAGCAAGAAGCGCATATGCATGCCTGTTTCACATATGGAGATCGACGGAGATCTCAATTAACACCAAATTGCGGCTGTTCAACTCCAACGTTAAGGCAGTTCTTTTGTACGGTTGCGAAACATGGAAAGTCACCCAATTCATCACAGGGCGCCTACAAGTTTTCATCAACAGATGCCTACGTCGTATCCTAAAAATCCGCTGGCAAGATAGAATTTCAAATGAAGAACTATGGCGCCGTGCCGGCAAAGAAAGGATAGACGACCAAATCAGGCGAAGGAAATGGAATTGGATTGGCCACACCTTGCGACGCGAAAACGAGAATCTAGCCAAACAGGCCCTCGACTGGAATCCGCAAGGAACCCGTCGAGTCGGAAGACCTAGAACAACGTGGAGGAGAACTCTATTAGCAGAGGCCGCAACAACCGGGAGATCCTGGTCAGAGCTGAGAGCTGTCGCGCAAAACAGAGTCCGCTGGAGGGCAACTGTTTCCGCCCTATGTCCCATGAGGGATTAAAGGAGCAATTAGTAACAACTATTTACTTTGACGGTCGTAAAGACAAGACTTTAGTCATGACTAAGACTGACAGTATATCGCATCGGAAGACTATTACTAAAGAACATATTTCAATTATATCAGAGCCAGGCTCTGAGTACATCGGTCATCTCTCCATAGATTCGGGGAAAGCAACGACGATTAAGAAGAATATTGTTGACTTTCTGGAAACGAGATTCGAATTTCGTTCTTCTTTGGTGGCAGTTGGCTGAGATGGCGTTGTAAACACGGGACACAAAAATGGAGTCATTGTTTTACTAGAAAATCATTTAAATCGACCTTTACAATGGTTTGTGTGCTGGTTACACGCAAATGAATTGCCTCTTCGCCATTTGTTTTCTCAACTCGATGGCACTACAACAGGCCCTAATAGTTTTTTTTGGCAGCATAGGCATAAAGCTCCCTAATTGTCTCGACTTGAAAGTAGAAGCCTTTGAACCCATCCCCACAGAATTGCCGGATCTGAACACTAGTTTGTTAAGCACCGATCAAAAATACACGTATCAGATGTGCTCCGCAATTTCCGCTGGTACGGTCTCATCAAACTTGGCCAATAAAGACCCGGGAAAACTGGCACATTCTCGGTGGTTGACTCTCGCAAACAGGATTCTTCGTTTATATATAGGAACAGCTAAACCGACAAAAAACTTGAAAGAGCTGGCCATTTTTATCATTAAAGTTTACGCTCCAGCATGGTTTGATATCAAGACAAAAAGATCTTGTAAATATGGTGCGGCACATGTATTTAACATGGTTAAAAGATGTTTGTATTTGCGAGATGACCTGAAAAGTATTGTCAAGCTATTCAAAGAAATGCCTTCTTCGCATACCCAGAAAATATGTTGCTGGCTATGTTACAAGATGATGAAGCACACGTGAGGGAGCTGGCTGTTCATAGAGTGTTAACGGCAAGAAAACAGTGTAAAGGGAAGAAAGTTCGCAAATTTCAACTACCAGAACTTAAGGTGGATGCGCCAAGTTATTATGATTTAATAGATTGGACAAAAGAAAAAATAACTGAACCTCCAGTAACAATGAAATACAGAGATACAGAAATTTCAAACATTTCTTCAGGATTTAATTTGTTTGAAATTGAAAAGTATCCTTGCCACACTCAGAGAGTAGAGAGGTGCGTGAAGCTCGTAACAGACGCTTCATTATCTGTTTGCGGACCAGAAGCAAGAGATGGTTTCATTCGCTCAAGGATAAAAGCCAGGCAAGATATCGTCGTTGCTGTGGTATTCGGAGTAGCTAAGCGAAACGCACTTGTCGAGTTCTGAGTAGCAACTGCCTTTATTATCAGTCAGTACTCTACATCTTCCCTTCTAAGCTAATAAATTAAATTTAATTCAATAATATAATACAGTATCTCACTAATTCAAAATTGTAAGGTATAAAAGAAGGTTAGAAGGGGAGTAAAAGTGTTCATACATAGATTAATACATAATTCCAAAGCGAACTAAAAATGTTAATAATTAAATTTAAAATATATGAGCTTAGTAAACTAATTTGCTATGAATGAGGATATCACTAGCCTATCCGGTCTGTTTACTGTACGACCAGATCTCCTCGTTGTTATATATCTTTCTCCATATGATTGCTTTCCAGTTTGGTCAACGGCCGTTGTACATCCCGGCTGACTTTTAACTAAAGGTGTATTTGTGAATTCTATTACTTCACCAGGTGTATAGGGCATATGTTTGCGACGAGCATTAACAAGATGAAAGGTATTTCGTCGGAAAGTTCCACGATTTGTCTTCACGATGTAAGCTCGTGGTGTATCTGCCTGCTTTTCAATCTTCCCTCAAATGCTGAGATCGCGAACCCAAACCACGTCACCTATGTTGAATTCCTCACGAGTGACGACGCCATGTCTACTATTATAATTTTCCGCTTGTTTCATCTTGAGTTTGCGGCCTTTTTCGATAGTTTCTTCAATATCAAATTTTGGTTTAAGTTGAGCTTGTGTAGTTGGCAAGGTAGTGCGAATTTTTCTACCCATTAGCATTTCCGCTGGTGATAGTCCATTCGACAGTGGTGTTGACCTGTATTCCATTAAAGCCAAGTACGAATCTGCATTTTTTTTCAAGAGTGACTTGACTGTTTTTACGACTGACTCAATAAAACCGTTGCTCTGTGGATACTTGGGTGAAGATGTTTCGTGGTGAAATCCCCACTCTTTAGCAAATTTCGCAAATGCTGAAAAGTTAACCTTTTGAAACTGAGGTCCGTTGTCGGATCTTACGATATCAGGTATGCCGTGCCTAGAAAAGATAGATTTAATATGGTTTACAACACAATTAGTAGATTGATTTTCAAGACGTGCTATCTCTGGGTATTTTGAGAAATAGTCACTTATGACTATGTAACAATGTGAATTGTGAAAGAACAAGTCCATTCCAACGATTTTCCAGGGACGTTTTGAAATGTCGGTACCAATTAAGTGTTCATGGCGTGGTACGACTTGTTGGATGCATATAGAGCATTTCTTTATGTAGCTTTCAATATCCTTAGTATAACCATGCCACCATACCGACTGTTTAGCTCTGGATTTGCATTTAACTATGCCAAGATGACCAGCATGAATCTTCTCAAATATCTGTTGGCGTAAATTTGCAGGGATTACTAAACGACATCCATGCATCAGAAGGTCCTCATTAACCGAAAAACTCGTTCTGTCGTTGTAAAATGGACGAAGTTCTGGTGGTATTTGATATCGACTTGGCCAACCCGTTAACGTATATTTTGTTACCATCTCTAGGATTTTATCATTCCTTTGTGCTTGTCTAATAAATTCCAATTTTGGCTGTGTAACTGGTAGGTCTGCAATAACGTTGTTCACAAATGTATGCAGTTCTTCTTCAATGTCACTTTCACTGTTTTGGTTAAAACATTCTACCGGCTGACGAGATAATGCATCTGCCGCAACTAAAAATTTGCCTGCTGTGTAATAAATGTCGAATGCGTATTTCATCATCCTCATTCAAGATTTTTGGTGGCGAAAATAGCTACGAGTGGGTTGTGATCGGTTTCGATACTAAATTCAATTCCAGTCAGCAGCTCCGGAAATTTTTTCACACGCGGCCCACGTAAGTGCTAGAGCCTCTTTTTCGATTTGCGCATACCCCTTTTATGCATCTGTAAGCGTTCTTGACGCATATGCTACCGGACGGACAATTTCACTCTCATCCACTTGAAGTGAGACAGCTCCTAGCCCATATGATGAAGCGTCGGATGAAATAATTGTTTTATGCTTTGGATTGTACAATTTTAGAACCGGTGCACTCACGAGCATTTGTTTCAATTTCTTGAAGGATTCTTCTTGTGGACTTTGCCAATCGAAATTTATATGGTTACGCAAAAGCTGGTTCAGGGGTTGACTTACATCTGAAAGAAATGGAACAAATTTTCCTAAAAAATTTACCATGCCAAGGAATCTCTTCAACTCTGTAATGTTCGTTGGCCTTGGATAATATTCAATCGCTTTGATCTTGGAGTTGCATGGATGAATTCCATTTTTATCGATGCGATATCCCAGAAATTGCAGAGAAGTAATTCCAATTTCGCACTTATCTTTGTTTAATGTGACCCCATGCTCTTTTAACTTGGTTAGAACTCTTCGTAGGGTTTGGTCATGATCTTTTGTAGTAGGACCAAAAACTAAGATGTCATCTGTCTGGCAGACTACATCTGGAATATCTTTTAAAATTTTCTGCATTAGCTTTTGATAGATTTCGGGCGCAGACGAAATACCAAATGGCAATCTCAAAAAACAATACCTTCCAAATGGAGTTAAAAAGGTAGTTAATAACTGTGAATTTTGCGATAGTCGTACTTGCCAGAATCCCGAGTTAGCATCCAGTTTTGAAAATACTTTAGCTCCTGATAGTTGCGCTAATGTGTGATCTGCTACTGGCATAGGGTGTATTTCTCTTTCAACTGCCAAGTTTAATTTCGTTAAATCGACACATAGTCGAATATCTTTATTCGCCTTTGGCACGATGACCAATGGAGCGCACCAAGGTGTAGGTTCGTCGACTTTCCTGATTACTCCCATTCTTTCTATTTCGTCTAGCTTAGTTTTTAAAATGTCCTTTAGTGGCACCGGAACGCGGCGAGCTGTAAATATTTGGAATGGTTGGGCATTATGTTTTAATTTAATTTCACATTCGAAATCTTTTATACATCCTAGCCCTTTAAATAATTGAGGAAATTCATTTGCTATATTTACATTGGATTTTGTTCCATTATCCATTTCATTAGTGCTTAATAGCTCACATTTTTTTATTAATTTTAGTTTTTCGCTGGAATAAAGGCTTAACAACGGGGATTTTAAGTCATCAATTATGTAAATTTTGTTCTTAATTTCAAATGATTTATACCTTAATTTTGCATAAAACATTCCTGTAACGTTTAATTTTATACCATTAGGGCCAGTTATAATTTTGTCCGCAACAGAAAGGTCTTCGTTTTTAAAATATTTTTTATAAATTTTACTTGGAATTACATCCACTGGAGAACCGGTATCTATAATAAAATTAACTTTTACATTGTTTATGTAAATATCAACGGTCCAATTATTTTCATTGTTTATGTTGTTTATTGTTAGTAGTCATAAAAATTCCTCATCTGTTTCTTCCGAACTGTCATCGATGGCCCGGCTTTCACTGTCCATATGGTACACGGTATGTTGTTTCTTGCCTGTATTATTGTTTTTCGATCTGCATACACTTGCAAAGTGATTCCATTTACCACATAAGTTGCATATTTCCCTGTAGGCAGGACATTCAGATATCCGGTGTGCACTGCTAGATCCACACCAAACACATTTATGCTCGAATTTTTTTTCCTCTTTTGAAGGATTATTATTCCTTTTGATACGATCACTTTTATTGGTGGTGTGCATTCTATATATTGCAGAGGAACTCAATTCCAGCTGTTGTTTTCGCACTGCATAATGCTGTCTTACTTCTGTTACAGCTTTTTCTAATGTGAGATCCGTAACCAGCTGCAATTTTAATAATAATAACCTTCGGTCTTGCACCCCGACCAGTATTCTGACCCTGATCATTTCTTCTCTCAAATTGCCATAGTTGCAGTTTTCTGATAACAAATAAAGGTCCGTTATAAAATCTTCAACCAGTTCGCCCTCCAGTTGATATCGAAGGTTAAATTTTGCTCGTTCGTAAATTACATTTGTTTTCACTACAAAATGATCAGTGAATGCTTTCATCACTTTTGAATATATCTTCTTATCATTTTCTGATAATTTAAATGATAGGAAGATATTATCTGCTTGATCACCCATTAAGTAGATGAGGGTGTTAATTTGCTCTTCTTCTGAGCCTTGATCTAATTTAGAGGCTATACGAAATCTCTCGAATCGCCGTTGCCATTTCGGCCATTCAGATGGATTACTGAAAGTAAATGCTTCTGGTGATCTTACGGTGAAGCTGCTACCGCTGGGGAGCTGTTGCTGTGTCATTTTGCTTTTCACTTTGGCTCTGCCACGCTTTGTTCGTTTTGGCTTTGCCACGTTTAGGACGCGCGATTTTTCGACGGTCCGCGCTTATCAGATTTTATTAATATATTTGTTTTATCACTTATCAACGAGCCTATCACCTCCTCTTCAAAAAACAAACAAAGGCCCTTAAAAGTTTACTTCTTTTACCGCTGCCACCATGTGGTATTCGGAGTAGCTAAGCGAAACGCACTTGTCGAGTTCTGAGTAGCAACTGCCTTTATTATCAGTCAGTACTCTACAGTTGCGACCTTGTTATGTTTTTATGTTGGTTGAACTGTAAACCACCAATTCTGATCACAAATGTATTTTACTTTAACACTAGTCAAACTTCATCAATTAAAATCTAGTTTTGCGTTATTGGATTTAGCAATATATTTATTTTACTTTAACACTAGTCAAACTTCATCAATTAAAATCTAGCTTTACGTTATTGGATTTAGCAATGTATTTTTATTTTACTTTAACACTAGTCAAACTTCATCAATTAAAATCTAGTTTTGCGTTATTGGATTTAGCAATATATTTATTTTACTTTAACACTAGTCAAACTTCATCAATTAAAATCTAGCTTTACGTTATTGGATTTAGCAATGTATTTTTATTTTACTTTAACACTAGTCAAACTTCATCAATTAAAATCTAGTTTTGCGTTATTGGATTTAGCAATATATTTATTTTACTTTAACACTAGTCAAACTTCATCAATTAAAATCTAGCTTTACGTTATTGGATTTAGCAATGTAATTTTATTTTGGTTTCTTATAAACCACCAATTCTAATCACAAATTTATTTTAAGGATTTATAGACACAAGGAGCCATGTAATTAACGACCGCGACACTAACTTCTACAATCACCCGTTCGTGGTCAAGACTTGAAAAAAACTTTCCTTAATAAAAAGCCCGTCCGTCGCGGAAAAGGGTTAAGACAACACTCGCCGGTCGATCAATCGATCGATCTTGGCTTCAAAAACTTTTTTCCAAGAAAACCCGCCGTTGCGAATTTCTACCGGGCTATCAACCTTGGGGCAAAAGTCAGCTGCTGGTCTTTCACCCAAGGCTGAGGGCGCCGGCCGGAAAAACGCACCCGTCGGCTCCATTGCCCCGAAACTTGCGCAATTTGCTTATGAAGGTTTTAATTTCTTTCGCAAGACAAATTGCGCTAATTTCTTGTTGCCAATTTCCTTTGGCGTGTCGGGTTGCATTTTTAATATTTTGCACGGGTCATTTACCGGCCCCGTGCATTTTCATTTACACAACATTCCTTCCCCCCCGGAACAAGAGAATCGCCGTGATACGAAGTGAGTGGGCGATTCTCTTATCGGCGTTAGTTGTGGGGTTGGGCGAAGGGAAAAAAAACAATTTTTGTGTGATCGGTTTGTTTTGTTTTTGTTTTATAACATAAAAATCGTTCAAATTAAATAAGGCTAAAATCTTACAAGGTGGTTGAGATAAAGACTTGGGATTGATGGATGTGCGAAAAATGTTATTCCATGACGACATCACCATTGTCATGAGAGTTATTTATATAATTAAGATGATTATAGCTGTAATCACCCTTTTTCTTCCCCTTCTCCAATTTCCTTGTTTTCAAGATGCTGATTTAAGCTCTCTCGTGCACTATGTCCTCTTGCTAATCATTTCTGCACTTTTAAAATAGGCTCATACTCATATAGTTGGCTTATAAGAAAAAATCTTTCAAGTTTTGCCTTCTTGAAAACACCCTTGATCCGCTAAAGTGCGTCATTAAAATTAATGTTATTTTTATACATTAAATATGCAGTCGATATTGTTAAGCACTTTTGATTAGCGATACTGTTGTTAGGTATGATTTTTCACCGAAATTTAAATCAAGGAACTCAAAGTTATCTTTTAAGTCTAGCGGTGTGCTACTACTATGTGTTTATATTATTTGGATAGCTATTGTCTATCGGTGTTATTTTATTACATTCTCGGTTATGCTCGTCAATGTTGATTATGTGAGTGGATCCATGGGAACGCAGTCTTTCTTTTGTCCAATGAGATAGGGTATTTGTTAAGTAGATTCCTGGTAATATTAAACTGGGATGCGTTCGGTCTGATGCTATTTTAACTGGCAATCGTATATGCTCGACCAATGTAAGGTAAATAAGAGATTAGTTTTGGTGTGCCGTAATCGTAAGGTATGCCATCCGTCTAGTCTGATGTTTTAGATTGTAAAACACTTTTAGACGATATTGTTGGCAGGACTGGCTTTTCCTTAAAGCTGGGTTTTATCTTCATAAAACGGCTTCAAGCGGTTATTATGGACAGTTACTAATCTCTTATTTATTTTTATGGTAGTGTTTACCGCGCTTGGGACGGCGACTACTGTATAGGGCCCGATCCAGACTTGGGATAACTTATGTTTTCGGGCCTCGTTGCGTAGGAGGACCTTGTCTCCTATGTGTAGGGTGAGTGTACGTACATTCCCATCATAATGCGCTTTGGAGCGATTTTTGCTTGTGAGTAAATTTTTCCTTGCCATTGCGTACGATTTTTGCAGTTTGTACCTCAATTGGTGGTAATAGCTCTCGTGATTGTACAGAGGCTCCGGGGTACGTTTCAGATTGGATGGGACGTCGGCGGTGAACCCATATAGGCAGTCCATTGGGGTAAGTTTTGTTCCCTCGTGCACACTATTGTTGTATACGAACGCTGCTGTACGTAAAAACTGGTCCCAACTGTTTGGGCTTTCATCTACTATAGTGCGTAAGTATTCAATCAGGGGTCTATGGGTCCGTTCTAGTGCACCATTGGACTGGGGGTGGTAGGCTGATGTCTGAAGTTTCTTAATCTTTAAGAGCCTACACACGCCTTTAAAAAGGTCACTTAGGAAGTTTGATCCTTGATCGGTGACTATTTGTTTTGGTATGCGGTAGCGCGTGACGATTTCGTCGAAGAAGATTTGTGCTACCGTTTGGGCTTCTGCATTGGGCATGGCATACCAGTCGACGAATTTGGTCAGGTTATCCTGGAAGGTTAGGATATATTTGTTTCCTGAAAGGGTTTCTTCCAGTGGACCCACTATGTCCAAGTAAACCTTGTCGAACGGCTTTTCTGCAATGTCCGTTATAACCATGGGCATTTTGAATTGCCTTGAAGCTTTCATGGTTTGACATTTTTTGCATTTCCGGACATATCGACTTATGTCGTGGAACATTCGTCTCCACCAATACTTTCGGCGAATTCGATTGTAGGTTTTGACGATTCCTTGGTGTCCGCCGAAGGGGGAGTCATGGTAGTCCTTCAGTATTGTGTTGATTTCTTCGGGACTTGTTATTACCTCAATTTTCTTTTGAAGCGCGATGGAGCTATTTTGGGAGGCCTCGGCAGGTTGGGGTATTTCGGTTTCGAGATCGTTGGGCCCTTCGTCGACATCGGGGGCTCTTGGGGTTGGAACGCGTTGGTCTTTACCGTTGTCCTGCATCTTCTGTGCCTGAGCCCTTGTGACCGCATTACATTGTTTTAGCCTTTCTGTAGGAGGCGAGTTAGTCACGTTTTCTGGAAGTATTGATGGTGTCTCACCGGGTTGGTGAATTAGAGCTTCCACCGTGGAGGTATTGGGCTCTTCTGCTCTTTGAGGAATTCGGCTGAGAGCGTCAGCATTCGTGTTGTATTTTCCCGGTTTATATTCTATATTGTAGTCGTATTCGGACAGTTTGTGATGGAATCTTACAAGTCTCGTGGTCGGGTCTTTAACGTTGAAAACGCCCTTTAGGGGTTTGTGGTCTGTGTAGACCGTGAATTTACGACCCATTAGGTAGCATCTAAATTTTTTTACAGCCCATACTATGGCTAACAACTCCTTCTCGATGGTGGAGTAATTGCGTTCTGCCTTATTTAGAGTGCGACTTGCATATGCTATGGGCTGATCTTTGCCTACGTCTCCTTGGGAGAGCACTGCTCCGAGTGCCTCACTGCTGGCGTCCGTTGTTAGATTGAATGGTTTGTCGAAATCGGGGTAGATTAGCAGTGGTGGGGAGACTAGGGAACGCTTTATCGTTTGAAATGCTTCCTGACATTTCGGTGTCCAAGAAAATTTCACGCCCTTTCTTAGCAAATTCGTTAGAGGACGTACTATTTTAGAAAAATCTGGTATAAACTTCCTATAGTAATTGGCGAGGCCTAGGAATGACTGTACCTGCCTGATTGTTCGTGGCGCCGGGAAACTTTGGACACATTCCGTCTTTCTGGGGTCGGGGAGGGCTCCCTCCTCAGAGCATACGTGGCCCAGATAGACTACTTCCTTCTTTAAGAACTGGCATTTCTCCGGTTGTAATTTGAGGTTGTTTTCCCTCAACCGGTCGAATACCCGTCGGAGCTTCGAATTATGGTCCTCAAGGTTCTTCCCGTAGATGACTATGTCATCTAGGTAGACGAAGCATTCGAGGCCTTGTAAGCCTGTGAGGACATAATTCATTAGTCTCTGAAACGTGGCCGGGGCTCCTTTTAGCCCGAACGGCATGCGTTTAAACTCATAGTGTCCATAATTCGTGCTAAAGGCTGTCTTGGGGCGGTCTTGTGGTTCCACTAATACTTGATGGTAGCCACTGGCCAAGTCGAGGGTGGAGAAGTATCTCGAGTGACCGAGTTGGTCTAGGATATCCTCGATTCTTGGTAGTGGGTATGCGTCACCTATTGTGTTTTCGTTTATTTTGCGGTAGTCTACAACTACGCGCCATTTTTTCTTGCCATCGGGGCCCGATTTTTTGGGAACCACTAGGAGGGGTGAGTTCCACGGACTTCTACTCGGTTGGACGATGTCATTATCCAACATTTCTTCCAACTGTTCGTTTATGATATGTCTTTGGGTCTCTGGCAACCTGTACATTTTTTGGTTTATAAATCTGTCGTAGATCATGGGGATTTCGTGTTTTATGGCTTCCGTGTAGGAAAGTTTGTCCCCTTTTAGGTGAAATATATCGGCATATTCGTGACAGAGTTTCTTTATGGATTGTTTCTCATCGGCCGTTAGGGGGTGGTCGAAACTGAGTTCTTCATTTAACTGTTTGAGGCGCGCTTCGCGGTCAGGGTCCGGATCTTCTTAGTCCGGGTATATGTATCTCATCTGGTGGAGGGTCTCGATTTCCTTTTCCTTTAGTTGTAACTTTAATCTTGCCCGTTTCCCTTTGGGTATACCGTGCGGGGTTGCACCATTTCTGGGTATACTTTTAGGCCTTGCGTTGAGCGACGATGGGGTACTGGCGTTCCTGAGACCGACTGGTTCAGGGCCTGAAGGATACCCACATTCGTCGTTAGTGTTCGTTAGAGGCTTAGGGTTGTTGTTGGGGGCTAGAGATATAGTGGAGTAGTCTTTTGTTGGCGTGAGTTTTAGAGTTAGGCTCGTCAGGACTACTGGTTGGGTATTAACGTTGAGGAGGCTAACAAACACTGTTTTGGTTCCAGATGGTAAGAGGGCATTGGCGAGGAATACTCCTTCGCTCGGCTCGTATGCTTCACAGAGCATTTCCTCCTCTAACCTTAGTGGGATTGAGGCCACCATTTGAGACCGGCTTGGTAAGCGAAGGGGTTCTTCCAACGCTATCGTATGACTTATGCCTGAAGTGGTCTCACAATCGTTGGGGTTGTTTTCCAACCTTGACCCATCCTGAGATAGGCAGCTGGTATTCCTGTCTGAGGTTACCTGGGAGACACCACCGGGGATGATCTCAGTTTCTGCGAACTGATACTCCCTGGTTTGGGTTTGCTCCTGCTGCTCTCTGGGTTCCGATTTGGTGGTATTACTGCGTAGTGGAATTGCAATTTCTTCTGGATTGATTTCCGTGCGAGGAAATCGCAGTGTTTGGTTTGGGCCCTCAACGTTACAATGCTTGGTAACAAAATCGTATCCTAATAGGCCATCGTCAGGAATCTCTGGCATGTTTTGCACGATTTGGAAGGTGCATGGGAGGGGGGTATTGAAAAGGAAGTTCCCCTGACAGCTCCCTAGTGTTTTTCCTTGGCCGAATGGCGTTTGTAATGTGCACCTTTTTGTGGAATCTATTAGGTTGGGATCCTTTAGTTTCTTGTGTTTTAATATACTGACCTCAGCGCCAGTGTCCACTGCTAGGTCGGCTTTGCCGTTAAGGCTTATGTCTAGTGGAAGAGTGACGAGTGGGACACTTGGTTCGGGCGCTTGAGATCCCCCTTTAGTATTATTTTTAGAAATTAGTGTCGGGCCGGGGTTTCTTGGTCCGACTGCGGGGAGTTTCCCGCCTGTTGTGATTCCCATCGCTGCCTTTGGTGGCAGTCGTCTACCAGGTGCCCACGTCTGTGGCAGAAATCACACCTGTATCTGATATTGAACACCGCTCTTGTATTGTTAGCTGGTTGTTGACGGTTAATTTGTTGTTGGGGTTCATTGTTAGGTGGTCGGTTGTTGGGGTAATGATTATAGTTCTGACTTACCTGTTGGGACCTCTGGTTCTGGTATCGGTTGTTACCTTGAAATTGGGATCGTTGATTTGGGTATTGATTATTATTATTACTATTAAATGGGGGTCCCTGATTTTGGTAACGTCCATTGTTATTAAAGTACCTTGATGGCTCTGTTGGTTGGCGACAGTCTCTAGCATCATGTGTATTGGACCTACAGACTAAGCAGAAAGGGGTATTTTTACGTTTCAGGCAATCAGCGTATGTGTGCCCTTTATTTCGGCAGTAGTTGCAGGTTATGCTGATTTCAGGTTTGGTGTTAGGTTTTGGAGGCGGGCTCCGATTTATTATTTGTTGGGCGTTTTGTATTGGCGCCTGTGGGGTAGTGTGATTGGTGTTTGGTAGTGAGGCGTATGTAGTGTACATCACCTGCGGGTTGTTGGAGTTTTGGAGTGTTGTTGGTGGTGTCATTACGGGCGGGGCGGTGTATTGTGTATTTGAGTATTGGGTGATCGCGGCGGGGAGTGCTTGTTGTATATTTTCGATTTGCGTTATAGGAGCTGGTTGTATATAGGGGTTATATGTCTGAAAGTTGGATGATACTTGATGTGGGGCCTGTAAGTACATGGAGGTTTGTTGAAGTCTCTCCATGTCTAGGGCCTTCTGGATCAGACTATCCAATGTATCGTCCCCTGCTGCCAGTAAGTACTGGCACAAATGAGGATTTGTAATCCCACTCCTTAAAGCGTTTTTAGCGAAATCCGCTAGTTGTATTTTTACTGGATCCGCTGTTGCGCCATATTTATTGGTGGCCGCTTCTTCACATAGGGATAACTGTTGTTTTACCCTTGTGGTGTAGGCTATTAGTGGTTCGAGAGGGAGCTGGCGTAGGGTAATTAGTTTGTTCACTAGTTCCTGGTACGTCTCCCTTGGGAGATACGTCATATTAAGGAGCTTTTCAGCATCGTCAAAAGTAGCTGGTTGGCTTGCGGCTATCAGCTGGTAGGCTTCGCCTCGAAGCCTGGTTGGGAAAATTTGTAGGAATGCTGGTTGCTCAGCTTCCGTCAAACATTGAATTACCCTCCGACAGCACCCTAAGAACATCTGGAGCTCGCTTGCTAGGGTTGGGCTATGCCCACCAGAGAATATTGGTACTAACTGGGAGGTTAGCTTGGCGACTTTAATGTAAGCGTCTGCCATGGCTAATTTAAACAGGGGTTTCTTCTCCTCTTCCGTGGTACCGTTTCTTTCGGTTTTATTTAGGGTAAGGTTGTCCTTCTCAGATTCCGTGAGGGACACACTTATCCAAGTTAGTAGGTCTTCGGCGAGGTCGGCGGTAAACGCGGGTGGGGTGGTGATCGAGCGGGTGTCGTTGTTGGTCTTACAATTTTCTTCACTATTATTTAAATGTTCTAACTTATCATTAAAATTTTCTACGTTTGTCCCTTCGCCAGTAAGAGGGCGCTCGAGGGATTTAAATTTAGCTAAATCCTCCCTAAATTGGAGGGTACTTTGTTTTAATTTCTCTACTTGTGTCAGGCGGCGTTTACGAATTTTATTTGTCTCTCGTTCCACTGCCTGACACACGGAGATATTTATATCACCTGTCTCGAGCGCTCTCTGCAATATTTGATCTAAACTTAAACTAGGACCTACTTGCTTGACTCCCTTTTCTACTACTTTTCCGCTTCTCAATATTCGGGGGGAGATCTGGGGTGTCTCTGTTGGAGTTGAAGTCGTCGGCGTGGATGTGTTCCCTCGCTGGATTATCAGGCGTTCTGATGGGGTATGGCTGGATCCTTGTACTGCTGCGAGGTCTGATGCGGCTGGGATGTTGGTTGCTGCTTCGCCTGGCTTGTTGAATGGTGAGTTGGTGTCGTTGGACCCTGACGCTGTTGAAGGGCCTGCTGTTGGTTGGTGATCCCTCGGTGTGGGGGTTTCTGAGTGGTGGTTGTCCCCCGGTTGGCCCTCTGACATAGGGCGTTTCCTGGGCACGGATGAAGCCCACAAAATTCCCTCGATGAAGTTACTTAGGGGGGTGTATGCTTGTTCGCCTGGAACAGAGGCACTTTGTTGAACACCCCCGAGCGATGGTTCTTTGTAGGATCTAGGCTTTGCTGCACTTTTGCAACCGCTGACGCTGCCCCCAAGTTAGGCTCAACCTTGGGCAAAAGGTCTAGTGTGCCTTGACCAGCAGTGTTAGCGATTTTTTATTATTAGCGCACCCAGATCCTACCGGCTGCGCCAAATTGTTATGTTTTTATGTTGGTTGAACTGTAAACCACCAATTCTGATCACAAATGTATTTTAATTTAACACTAGTCAAACTTCATCAATTAAAATCCAGTTTTGCGTTATTGTATTTAACAATATATTTATTTTACTTTAACACTAGTCAAACTTCATCAATTAAAATCTAGTTTTGCGTTATTGGATTTAGCAATGTATTTATTTTACTTTAACACTAGTCAAACTTCATCAATTAAAATCTAGTTTTGCGTTATTGGATTTAGCAATATATTTATTTTACTTTAACACTAGTCAAACTTCATCAATTAAAATCTAGCTTTACGTTATTGGATTTAGCAATGTATTTTTATTTTACTTTAACACTAGTCAAACTTCATCAATTAAAATCTAGTTTTGCGTTATTGGATTTAGCAATATATTTATTTTACTTTAACACTAGTCAAACTTCATCAATTAAAATCTAGCTTTACGTTATTGGATTTAGCAATGTATTTTTATTTTACTTTAACACTAGTCAAACTTCATCAATTAAAATCTAGTTTTGCGTTATTGGATTTAGCAATATATTTATTTTACTTTAACACTAGTCAAACTTCATCAATTAAAATCTAGCTTTACGTTATTGGATTTAGCAATGTATTTTTATTTTACTTTAACACTAGTCAAACTTCATCAATTAAAATCTAGTTTTGCGTTATTGGATTTAGCAATATATTTATTTTACTTTAACACTAGTCAAACTTCATCAATTAAAATCTAGCTTTACGTTATTGGATTTAGCAATGTAATTTTATTTTGGTTTCTTATAAACCACCAATTCTAATCACAAATTTATTTTAAGGATTTATAGACACAAGGAGCCATGTAATTAACGACCGCGACACTAACTTCTACAATCACCCGTTCGTGGTCAAGACTTGAAAAAAACTTTCCTTAATAAAAAGCCCGTCCGTCGCGGAAAAGGGTTAAGACAACACTCGCCGGTCGATCAATCGATCGATCTTGGCTTCAAAAACTTTTTTCCAAGAAAACCCGCCGTTGCGAATTTCTACCGGGCTATCAACCTTGGGGCAAAAGTCAGCTGCTGGTCTTTCACCCAAGGCTGAGGGCGCCGGCCGGAAAAACGCACCCGTCGGCTTTTCTTTCCATTGCCCCGAAACTTGCGCAATTTGCTTATGAAGGTTTTAATTTCTTTCGCAAGACAAATTGCGCTAATTTCTTGTTGCCAATTTCCTTTGGCGTTTCGGGTTGCATTTTTAATATTTTGCACGGGTCATTTACCGGCCCCGTGCATTTTTATTTACACAACAACCTTAAGATCTCCTATGTGACACTTTTATCGAAATTAACTTCTTTAATTGAATGTAAACTTCATGATGTCCTCCATCGATGGCAAAAACTCCCATGTTGATACTTCAACTCATTTTGCAGTTATAAAAAATAATCCTATGTAGTCCTAAAAAGTTGGCAATTTGAAATCTCTTATGTGAAAGTGATAATTACTTCCACATGAATGAAAAAGCAAAAAACATCTTATCTCCCCTCAAAGGTTTTGTTCATAACATTAAATTCCATTGTTAGTACAACTTAAAGCAAAACTAGATGTTTAAATAATTTTTTCACAAAACAGTTTTTTTCAGTTTTCCTAAAGTTTTACATTTTGCACATAGGAGATCTTAAGGTCGCAACGACGATATACCACTTTTCGATTCAAAATCTCAGTATTTTCGTCAAAAGGAATGCGCTGAAACTTCCGATTTGGGACAATAAATTGTATTTTTTGTGGCGTTTGTAAGTATTTTCATAGTAACTCTTTTTAATGGTTTTATTTAGCTTCACCTCGTATATTTGTTTGTTTGTTTGTTTGTTTGTTTGGTTCAAATCTTGCGACAGCTTTTTCGTCTACTTCTACTGAACCGATTCTTATGAAATTTTGCCCACACATTGAGCTCCCGTGACAATGCAATCTGACAATTTTGTACAAAAATCAAGATGGCGGTTCCAAGATGGCGGACGAATTTTCCAATTGTGTTCCCATTCCATTGAAAATCGGTATCGGGGGGTTTGTAGGGCTACAAATGACGATTCTGTGGTCAAAATTTAAAAATTCAAAATGGCGGCGCCAATATGGCGGATGAATTTTGCCAATGTGTTCTGAATCCATTGAAAATCGGTATCGGGGGGTTTGTAGGGCCACAAATGACGATTCTGTGGTCAAAATTTAAAAATTCAAAATGGCGGCGCCAATATGGCGGATGAATTTTGCCAATGTGTTCTGAATCCATTGAAAATCGGTATCGGGGGGTTTGTAGGGCCACAAATGACGATTCTGTGGTCAAAATTTGAAAATTCAAAATGGCGGCGCCAATATGGCGGATGAATTTCGCCAATGTATTCTGAATCCATTGAAAATCAGTATCGGGAGGTTTGTAGGGCCACAAATGACGATTCTGTGGTCAAAATTTGAAAATTCAAAATGGCGGCGCCAATATGGCGGATGAATTTTGCCAATGTGTTCTGAATCCATTGAAAATCGGTATCGGGGTTTTTTAGGACCACAAATGACGATTCTGTGATCAAAATTTAAAAAATACAAAATGGCGGATGAATTTTGCAAATGCGTCCTAAATCCATTGAAAATCGGTATTGGGGAGTTTTTAAGGTTAAAAATGACGAATTTGTGGTCAAGATTTTAAAAAATCAAAATGGGAAATAATGAATCTGTTGTCAAAATTATAAAATTTAAAATTCACCAGAATTTTGTAAAAAGTAAAATCGAAAAATTACTGAATTAAGACTAAAAGGAATACAATAAGGTTATTTCATTGGAATAATTTTTGATGTTTTGAATGCACCCAAGTTAAGGTTTCTGTATTGTGCCGAGAACTGTGTGGCGTTAGGGTGGTTAAAAATGATACGTCGTTAGCGATACACCAACCAAGTCAACGTTAGAAACGTGCCGAGGACTGTGTGGAATTAGGATGGATAAAAATGATATGTCGTTAGCATTTCAGCCTCAAGGCTGGGCACACCTTGTTGTATAAGAGCCTTGCCCCTCTACATGGACCTCTGGTGGGGTCGACTATTATTTGTCCAATACTCGTGGGAACAATATGAAAGAAAAAATTAATAAAAAAATTGAAACTAAAACACAGCGAAAAAGGAGGCTAGAAAAAGCGAGGAAAGAGTATAGATCAAAGCGCACTAAAATGAATGAAGACGACAGGCATGCTGAACTACAAAGTAGACGGGAACAGGCAGTTGATGAGTTCGCTATCGATAAGGCGTTAAGAGTATACCCAACCAACCAACAGGTTCACAATCACAACAATGCGGTTCTTAATTCGTTCCGAAACAAAAGTGCCCCTATATACAAAATCAAAGCCCAGAACCAGCTGGTAGATGGCACACGAAATATGGACAACGTTAATATAATCGATATCATACCAGCAGATATTAACAAGACAGAAGGTTTACCACAAGAACTTGAATTATTCGTAGGAGCCAAAGTTATGTTACGTGCTAACGTCGACGTCTCGAAAGGGTTGGTGAACGGCGCTATCGGCTACATCACAGAGATTGTATGGCCTCAGTTTCGTAGGACGCAAATGTATGAAACAGATATACCATCTGTTCAAATTGATTTTGAAAGAGACGGCGTACACCTTATTCATCCTCAAGCCATACAATTTCCAGCAAAATTTAATTATGGAACGGCCGAGAGAAGGATGTTGCCGATAATTTTGTCATGGGCCTCCACTGTCCATAAAATGCAGGGTAGTACTGTTGACCATGCTGTAGTGTATTTGGGCTCCAAACTGTTTGAGGAAGGTCAAGCGTATGTAGCATTGAGTCGCGTAAGGGCTTTGGAAGGGCTATGTATTGAGGAGCTTGATTGTCAGAAATTAACAGGTAAGAAACCGTGCAGTAAAGATGCAATGAAAGAGTTGGAAAGGATGAGGAGTTTGCATAATGATACGAGCCAAAATCAAACTAAAAACTAAAAAATAGGTAAAAAAACTTTTAAGTTAAATGGTTTTATTTGAAATGATAAGCTGTACCAAAAACTAGAAAATAATTAGAACACAAACATGGACCTTCCTGAGATTCCGACGTCTGGTAAGAAATCATGCAATAGTAGCCGTGCTGTTTTCTTATGTCGTATGCCAAGGTACCCTTTGTGCCGCTGCGTCAACGGATTAAGTAATATTCTGGGACTTTTAACAGACTAAAATAAAAACATGGGGCGCATTTGAAATATATTGGTGGGCTTGGAAACACATTCTTCTAGACAAGTCGTTCTTATTTAATTATACAGGTTTTTATGCGCCCCATGTTTTTATTTTAGTCTGTTAAAAGTCCCAGAATATTACTTAATCCGTTGACGCAGCGGCACAAAGGGTACCTTGGCATACGACATAAGAAAACAGCACGGCTACTATTGCATGATTTATTACCAGACGTCGGAATCTCAGGAAGGTCCATGTTTGTGTTCTAATTATTTTCTAGTTTTTGGTACAGCTTATCATTTCAAATAAAACCATTTAACTTAAAAGTTTTTTTACCTATTTTTTTTTTAGTAATATTATGGATGTACATTGGAGTAAAGATAGTAATATACTTGTAAATAAAGTTCAGTTTGTAAGCTTAAAATTGTATTTTTTTTCAAAAATTCCTTAAGACATTGGCTTATACCCTTGACACACTGCAAAAACGAATGAACATTCTTCCAACTTTATTGGCTTTCAATGATCATTCGTTTAAGTAGTGACACGCTGCATTTCTCAATGTTCATTGGAACTGTCAAAATACAAACTATAAATAAACTGCCAAATATATGAACTGAAAGTGATTACACAGTTAATTATACTTTTAAATTTAATAAAAATTATTAATTGAGGCCCAAAAACAGTTATATACAATGGACCGTACTATTTTTTTAAAAATTCTAAAATTTGAATGACAGTTTGACAGTTATGTATTTCAGTTGGAAATTTTACTGGAAAGTTCATGGAAAGTTGTTCGATAATTTCCCAATTTCACTTCCATCTTTATTGGATGAAGTTATTTTTACTTCATTCGATTGAATGATCAATGAAGTTTTTAAATGAACATTGGACATTGCAAACTGGGCGCAAATGATCATTCGTAGCCGAATGATACTTCAATGTTCATTCGATGCTGTAGTGTGTCAAGGGTATTATTAGATAGCTGAAATTTTTGCACGAGCACGTCTAATACTATAGATCATCTATTGATAATACAGGAATCTTGAAATTAAAAAAAAAAATCACTCCTCCCTAATATACATATGTATAAAAATGAATGCCGTGCGTTAGTCCCGCAAAAACTCGAAAATGGCTCCACCGTTTTCAATAATTTTTTTTTTCGTCTCAATACAGGGGTGGTTTTAGAAAAAAAACATTAGGATAAACCAAAAGGAACAGCTGAAAAATCTAAAAAATTGGTTATTTTGGGGTTTCTCACTTGAGATTAGTTTCAATAGCTTCATGCCTACCTATTGTTTGATAGCTGCGGAAATGTGAAATTGTCATTAAATTAAATCGGCCATTTCTCAAAAACCCCAATTTTATGACAATTTCACATTTACGCAGCTGTCAAACCCTATATAGGTAGGCCATGAAGCTATTAAAACTAATCGGCAGTGAAAATTCCAAAAATTACCATTTTTTTAGATTTTTCAGCAGTTCCTTTGAGTTTTTCCTTTTTTTAAACTACCCATGTATTGAGGCGAGCCATTTTCGAGTTTTTGCGAGACTAAAGGCCCCCATACACGGTCAAATTGGATGTACATCGAAGTGCGGATGTACAACCAAAACTATCGATTGTGAGCCGGTCGGCCGATCAAAATACGTTGCGGGCATGGTTTTGATAAACATCTGGATGTACATCCAATTTGACCGTGTATGGGGGTCTTAACGCACGGCAATTGATTTTGATATACAGGGTGCATTGCATAAAGTTACAAAACGGCCGGCTGTGGATAGGTTTTGAATAGACAAACATAAAATCGGATGGGAGGGGGGTGAAATCGTAACGGTTTAGCCGCTAGGGTGTTTTGAAGTTTTTTTGGTAGAGGTTTACATACATACATACATAACGCTCCTTTAATCCCTCATGGGACATAGGGCGGAAACAGTTGCCCTCCAGCGGACTCTGTTTTATGCGACAGCTTTCAGCTCTGACCACCCAGCAAACCAAACTTTCCGAATTCCTACAAGTCGAAAGGTTTTCGGAAGTAATACAACAACAAAAACTAAAGCTTTGTATATGGCGATTAGTCGAAACTAGTTCAAAAAGAATTCGGAAAACAACTCCGCAACAATGTCACAAAGAAGCCGGTAACAAGTTTTCTTAAAGAAGTAGGAAAGAAATCGGAACATTCCTGTCAAACTTCATTGTGAAATCGTGAGTCTTTGAGTGAAGTTCGCGAGTGGCCTTTTTGTGAATTTATTTTATAATTCAATTTCCCAGCAAACCAAATTTTAAGATATCTTATCGAATTCGTTTCGGAAATTCGTATATTTCTCCCAAATTCGCAATCGATTTCTGAACAAGTTCGTAACGAAAAATATATGAAGGAGTTGACTGACACGACATCGTTACAAAATTCTTTTCGAAATCGTTACGAAATTTAGTAAAGATTTAGCAAAGCTTTTTACCCCTAATAAAAAAAAGCTTTGCTAAATCTTTACTAAATTTCGTAACGAATTCAAAAAGAATTTTTGTAACGATGTCGTGTCAACCCCTTCATATATTTTTCGTTCCGAATTTGTTCAGAAATCGATTGCGAATTCGGGAGAAATATACGAATTTCCGTAACGAATTCGGAATGATATCCTAAAATTTGGTTTGCTGGGCAGGATCTCCCAGTTGTTGCGACCTCTGTTAATAGGGTTCTCCTCCAAGTTGTACTAGGTCTTCCGACTCGACGGGTTCCTTGCGGATTCCAGTCGAAGGCCTGTTTGGCTAGATTATCGTCTTCGCGTCGCAAGGTGTGGCCAATTCCATTTCCATCGCCTGAGAAGTTTACATATCATCCTGTATTTTTGTAACCCTTTCAGCTATTTTCATGAATACTCCCACCTATTCAAAACTGTCAAAATCAAGTTTCCACCTTACCAACTTCCACAACAATGAGTCATCAATTTCAAAATCTCTTGCAATAAGTGACAAAAAGCTGCATATGAAGCTTTGGAATACGGCCGGCGTTAGACATAGCCACAATTTTGGACTTAGCTTGAGGATTTCAATATTTAGTGGAGTCAATGAAGACATTTTCTCGGAAGTCCTCAGAAACAACTCCAATTTTGATGATTTTTTTTAAATTTTTGTTTTTTTGTATTATTTAAAATCAGAAACCTTTTGAAGTGGGGAAATAATTATTTATATTGTTTAATCATTATATATGATATTTGTACAGGGTGTATTACATAAAGTTACACAGCGGACGGCTGTGCATAGGTTTTGGATTGACGAACAAAAAATCGTATGGGTAGGTGCGGCAAAATCGTAACGGTTTAGCCGCTAGGGCGTTTTGAAATTTCTTTTCTAGAGTTTTACATATCACCCTGTTTTTTGTAACCTTACAACCTATTTTCATGAGTAAGGTATCAGTGTACGCAGAATACTCCCACCTATCTAAAACTGTAAAAGTCAAGGCCCTACCCTATCAACTTCCAGAATCATGAGTCATCAAAGTCAAAAATTCGGTTTTTCTTAACGAAAATTTCTACTAAAACCACCTTTTTTTCCAAAAAATACCTAGTTAACTAATATCTTTTTTTTGCAAAATTTTAAAGCTTGGACAATTTCCTATGAATAATGTCTAGACAATTTTTATCCTACGGCTTTTATTTTTGGAGTTATAAGCAATTTCGATGCCACACCCATACAATTTTTTGTTCGTCTATCTAAAACCTATCCACAGCCATCCGCTGTGTAACTTTATGCAATACACCCTGTACAAATATCATAAATAATGTTTAAACAATATAAATAATTATTTCCCCACTTCAAAAGGTTTCTGATTTTAAATAATATAAAAAAACAAAATTTTAAGGGAAATAATATAAAAAAAAAATTTTTAAGAAGGAGGGGTTTTTGGGACTTTGTGCCCATGGAGACTTTTGATCTACATGTTGAGAACTATCAACTTGCAAAATTTCAAGAAAATTCACCGAAAGACATTTTCCCATACAAATGGTGCGGGGTCCTTTTTATACGCTTTATATTAGCTTCACCTGTATGTATGTGTGTATGTATGTATGTATGTATGTTCTATGTAAACAAATCTTGCAACTTGATTTTGACCCACTTCTATATAACCGATCAACTTCAAATTTTGCACATATGCATAGTTCGCGTGACAATGCAATCTGAACATTTTGTAAGAAAATCAAGATGGCGGTTCCAAGATGGCGGTCGATTTTTGCTATTGTGTTCCCCGACCCCCCGACATGGGTATCAAATGAAACGGCATGACAGGTAGAATACAATTAGCTGTATGGCGTCATTCCAAATTCAAAATGGCGGCAAACAAAATGGCGGACTACCTTTTTCTTTACAACCCACTTGATCTGGCTATCAAATGAAAGGGTGTGACAATTAGAATACTATTATCTGTGTGGCGTCATTCCAAATTCAAAATGGCGGCCAACACAAAATGGCGGATTATCTTTTTCTTTACAACCCACTCGGTATGAGTATCAAATAAAAGGATGTGATAATAGAATACTTTTCGCTGTGGGGCGTCTTTCCAAATTCAAAATGGCGGCCACCACAAAATGGCGGTATACCTTTTTCTTTACAACCCAGTCGGTATGGGTATCAAATGAAAGTGTATGACGAGTATAGTATAGTAAGCTTTGTGATGTCGTTTTAAATCTAATATGGCGGTCACTACAAAATGACCGAACACATACATATAATAGACTAAAGCGTGGGGCGCTAGCTAAAAATTCCGGTGTTAATAAAATAAGAATATAGAGAGCCCACGCTTTTTTACATTTCGAAAGGTAGGTTGTTTTCTTATACTGGTTGGAGCAATAAAAACTTTACATTCAAAATTATTTTTTACTTTTTAGTTCATTTTGAAATAAAAGCGTATTTTTTAGTTTTTTTTATTATTCATAACTCATAAAATGGTAGAACTTTCTGTATAATACTTAAAAACATGGTGTTAAAACGGAGCTTTGATACCTAGTCCATGGAAATGGTACTTTAACATTGCAAAAATGCAGGACAAGATTTTTTTTTGGGGTTATGAATGAATGAATGACTTTACTTTTAGATTGTAAAACATAGCACAAAAAACCGCAATAAATTGCTAAACAATTTGATTACATTACTCAAACATCGGCACTTATTAGAACGTAAAGTCATTCATTCAGTATTATTACTTGCTACCTGTTATTGAGAACTTCTAGGGAGAGGAGGAGGTAAAATCGTAAAAAAATTATTCAGAAAATTTGTCACTTTGATACCTTTGGAGCGCTGTAAATCCTTCCTAGTCAATGAAATTAAAAAACGGATGAATGAAAATTATTCGTTATGAAACCCTCTAAAAAACTTGTTAGTTTTTTTGGTTGAAATTAAAGGAAAAAAAGTTATAGCCTTTAAAAGAAAATATTGTGACTAATTTTTGTGTTCTAAGGCTTATAACTTCTTAATTATTCAATTTACGACAAAACAGCTTATATAATAAATTGCAGACAATTTAATTCTAAACAAAAAGTCTGTACTGTTACGGAAATATAGTGGAAAAACCATTTGCACACCTTTTCCAAGATAGCGGCCAAATAAGGGGCGGCTAAATCGAAAACTCAAATTTAAACTAACACCGACCCCCCCCCCCCCCCCCAACACAACCCAAAAAAAAATCTTGTCCTGCATTTTTGCAATGTTAAAGTACCATTTCCATGGACTAACCGGCGAAAATGGGGCTCTATTGTGTATTTTATTCCATCTGAGTGACAACGAGAAACAGCGGTAGCGAGCTCGGCTTTTTACAAGGAGTTTGTGTACACACTTATATTACGAAGTCCTTATTTATTTATTTATTTATTTATTTATTCGCCAAACAAGGCACACTTAAACTAAATACAACAAAAAATGAAACAAATCACTGGCTTATTTAAATTACTTAATTCTAAACAGTGTTAGTAATTAGGATGTTAGGAAGGATTTAAGTTTTTTTTATAGGATGCTTATTTTATAGAAAGGGAGTAACATGATCTATAATTGTTAAAGAGCACACAGCATCTGTTGACCGGCTCATTCCTTCCATACTCAGTCCGATGTGGGTATTTCTTTAGCAGTTTCGTATGTCTTGTAAGTCGGATGTCTTCATTGAACTTGATCATATCGGACAGAATCTGAACTTTAAGGTTGCCGTTAAGTACTTCTAAGGTGAGAGATACGATAAGAAATTTTCTCCTAGCAGAGAGCGGCAAGAGGTCCAATACTTTGAGCCTGTCCGTGTAGGTTGGTAGTCTTAGAAAGTCACGCGGGTCGTGTAGACTTCTCAGAGCAAAGAGGATAAATTTGTTCTGAATTGATTCTATCCTATTGCTACTTACGAGAAATATGGGATCGCAGATAGGACATGCATATTCCAGGATAGGGCGCACTAGAGAGCAAAAGAGAGTTTTTGTGACCCATATATTGTCGAATTCTTTGGCTCTTCTCTTTATAAAGCCAAGAAGTTTTTTGGCTCTGGAGGTAATATTCGCCCCTATTGTGATTGTTGAGTCGATAGTCGATTCTAAAATGATGACTGAATCCGTATTGGAACAGCCACTCATATTGGGAAGGCAAAACCACTTTGAAGTTCCTGAGTTGTTTTGACTTCTTACTCCGAGGGGATACTAATTCACAATCAAGAAGTTGTATGGAGAATTCATCTTGGAAGAGGTTGCCTATCCCGGCTGGATCAGCGTATCTAGGGGCTCCTTTAAGGAAGTAAGTTGTTAAGGCTTCCTTGCCAAGAAGCGACGTGTTTAATTTATTGGTAACGTTTCGCCGCAGTTTTTTGGTTACCTTCTTGCTCGCTATGGTATGCTCCTTGTTTGCTGCGTCAATTTTTTGTAATCTTCTGTCCCAATCTTCTACTGACCATATTGTTCCGAGCTTTGTTTTGGCGTTAGGTACGTGAAGCGGTGGTTGAGGTGGGCCGGAAGAGATGGACAGACTCTGGTTGTGGAGATTAGGAAAGCCTAGGGTGAAATTATTCCCACTGTTGTACCTGCTTGTAATTGCAATCCTTTCGTTGAAAAGCCGAGCTCGCCCCAATTCGTCTGAATTCGTCGCCACAACATCTTCGTTAGTGATCAATCTCGTCTCCTCGTTAACCTTGGACAAAGACTTTAAACTCGCTACTTCAGTTTCTAGATTAGTAAAACGTCTCGTTAATTCCTTTCCCAACATTTTTAAAGATTCATCGAAAGTGGAAAATTTGACCAAATTGTTGGAGATTTTGAGGAGGAGATCAGACAATTCGCTATTGCTGTGAGTGCAGGTATTCAGGCTCTCTGAACTTACTTTTATTTTCTTAATGGCTGAATTGACGATATTCAGCTCAATTTTATGAATTGTGGTAGCTCGTCCATCATATCTCTACTAAATTCGGCACTATCCTTGTGAGTTGATATGTTGTCGAGTTTAGATTTAAAGGTTTCTATTTTTTATAATGTTTTATCGGCTTCTATCCGTAGGAGCGAACCTGCTCATCCTCACATCTAAAAATGGTAGGATTTCAATGGCAAGTTGGTGAAAGATTTTACTTTGATGTGAGTAAATAATTTTCAGAGGTATTTGAAATACATATGGGAAATTCTAGTTGAGGCAGAACAGTAGAATTATGAATTGCTGGTGGCCTATTTCCAACCTAGTAGGTCAATTGCTAGAGATACCCGACGTGGACGTGAATTTCCACATCAATAAACGATAATCAAGTTAGCGTAATTCATGTTATGATTCAGAAACGAAAGGAGTGGAGCAGATATATGAGCTTCATTTTGAAACCGTTGAATGAAAAACTCATCCAAAGAAGCATATCAAATATGGAAAAATCGAATTGAACGAGAATATTTTGAAAGGTACAATGCTGAATGCATTCACTACAAAGTAAAAAGTAATAAACTTTCCTTTTGCCATTAAGCGTGATTTTTTATTGAACATATATCGTATATCCTGGACATTCTCAGAGATGTTTTGAAAGTATCTACCCTTCAAGCAGTTTTCCCTTTGAAATAAATTTACAAAAAAGAGAAGATTAATGAAAAGAAAATTTTTCAAAAGGAATCGCGTACTCATTTATTGAATTGTGCAGAATTTTTCAAAGGAGCCTGCACATGAAATAGTTCACTTTGATAGCATTGTACCTAGCAATATTACGAAATGAAGAAAGAAGTGAATAACGAATGTTGATTTTCATAAAGAATGCTTTTCCATGATGCTGCTGAGCACACATACACTTTATGATTGAATAAAAATTAACTGATGCATTTTGTTGACATTTACATAAATGATTAAATCAACTTTTAAGAATTCTTTTTTTTTAAATTTTAACTGACAATGACCCGTCAGTCATTCAGTTACACGTTTTTCCAGTAAATGGATACAGCAAGTTCTTCTGGTTAATTCTATGTCTTTAGAAACTGGGGGGCGCCCATATTTTAGGACCGCGGGACTCCGATTTTCGTGATCAGCGATCGAAAAAACATATAGGGTTTGATTTCTTAACGATGTTATGTTTCGATAACCCCCCCCCCCCCCGAGGGTTTTGAATGGACTATTAGGGGTAGTTCTCACCCCTAAGAATGAAAAACAAATTGCCAATTTTGGGATCACCGTTCTTTTAGACCTACAGTGAAAATAAAAATGTTTCCAGCATTTTCCATCTTTTTGTCAATTTAGGCGTGGTTTTCACCCCTTCTCTTCACCCAATTTGACCACAGTTTTTAAAGGCGCACTAAATTTGCCAATTTTCGGCACAATTTGCACATTCCAGAGCATTATTTGGCTGTCTCATAAACATTGTTGCGAAAAACCCCTAAAAATATTTTTTTGGATTTTACGGGTGTTCCGACCATTTTTGTGATCAGCGCCATAGAAAACATAAAGTACAAGTTGTCTCGATACGTGGGGCGTTCCGAGCGTCTTACCCCGCGTTTTAAATGGACTATATTATCCACCGGTGTGTCTAAAAGATTTGCTCCTAGTCTGGCGACTGATATCTGATTCAAGAAAATAGCTCAAAGGGTTACAAAAATACAGGGTGATATGTAAACCTCTACCAAAAAAACTTCACAACGCCCGCGCTGCTAAACCGTTAAGATGTACCCCCCCCCTCCCATTCGATTTTATGTTCGTCTATCCAAAACCTATCCACAGCCGGCCGCTCTGTAATGCTATGGACACACATGTGGTTTCGATACCATGGTATCGATACCAAGTTTGTTTTATACTACATAGTATACTAACTCCTGACACATATCTTTTTGTGGTATACATTTGACAGCTCTCAACTGACTGTTATTTGTAAAGCTTTTAAAAATGGAAAACGAATCAGTTTGTGCTCTTTTACGTCAATAAATATGCTTGAAATCGAAAGTAAAACTTTTCACTTAAAAAATTTTCTTTTTTTTCAACAAAAACACAGCTAAATTTTTATTTACTCAAAAATTTAATTTTTAAAATGGAAAAATTAGGTGTTTTTATTTTCCGCTTCTATATAATGGCGTTGTTAGCAGTTAAAAGGCCACTATACCAGGTTTGTGCATAAGGAAACCAAGAAAAATTGGCTCATTTCGATACCACGTCGAATGATAGTATACCAAGTTTTTGGAATGGTATTGACCTGGTATTAGGTGACACACATCTGGTATACTACGTGGTATTTGAATACCATGGTATCGAAACCACATGTGTGTCCATAGCATAAGGTTAAAGGTGTACACACTGTATTTGTGTAAAATATATAAATGGATTTAGAAAATATTATTATTGACGAGAGGCTTTTACTGGCAACAGCTATGTATTTCAATGTTATTATAGCCGTGTTCCTTTTCTGCTCTTTTTTACTCGTATTTACTTGGAACTACTCCTGCTCTCACAGAGAATTCATACGTTTTACTCATATTGACAAATTTTGCGTTCCTTTAATTTTTTACTCCGGAGTGCTAGTAGAAAAGGAACACGGCTTATGACATACTCAAAATAGATCTCATTGAGGAGGAAGAAAAAAATGCGGCAGATGAAGCAACGTCTCAATAATTTGGAAAGAAGTGTATACGTTTCAATTTTTTAAATTAATTTCAACTAAAGTACCTTATATACAGGGTGTTTCCGACTAAGATGCTAATCCGTTAAGGGGTGATTCCTAGGTATATTTGGAGAAAAAAATTGTTCTACAGAATGGGGCTATCGGACCTATCCACTGACACTGCGTCTACACATTCCATATTTTTCGCCATCGACTTTGCCATATTTTATGGCTTGAGCTGTCAAATGTAATGGTGGTGGGCAATTCATGGCATGAATTTTCATGGAAAAAATGGCACATTTTCACAAATGTTATCGAGACAAAAATATTTTCAGAATTATAAACATGCGTACATGTATTCACACCGAATCAAACTAAATTTTAAACTTTCCGCCATAGTTGTGTGAACAAACGTCAAATTATGGCCAAATTCATGGCAGATTTGATGGCCGGCCATAATGGCTTTCTATCGACTTTGCCATAAGATCTGCCATCAAATATGGCCAACTTTCAGGGTCTACACGGTCCATGCCATATGGAAATGGCCATGGCCATGGCTAGTGTAGACGCTGTGTGAGATACAGGGTGTTTAAGAAAAGTCGTTTGCACCATTTTTTTAATTTACTTAAACTTTAATTACTCCTGAACCATTTATGTTAGAGCAACGTAATTAGGCTCAGATAAATGTACATTCTTTATTTTGATATCAATATCATCAACCTCAGTCACTGCGTTCAGAAAATATGTTAGTTCAAAGTCAAAATTTTGTTTTTTTAATTAAAATTTCAACTAAAACCACCTTTTTCTCCAAAAAATACGTAATTAACCCATATTTTTTTTCCAAAATTGGAAAGCTTGGACAATTTTCCTATCAATAATGTCCAGACAATTTTTATGCTACGGCCTTTACTTTTGAAGTGATTAGCAAGTTTGATGTTAAAATAGGCCTTATTTGGTGCTTATTTGCAGAGATGTGATTTATTTGAAATACATAATACATATTTGAAATGCAAAATGCCTATTTTTATTTTGCATTTGAAATACCTTTTTTCAAAATGTATTTTCTATTTTATTTGAAATACTTTATATAAATATTTAGTTTTTTGTAAAATGCAAAATGGTTTTCTTAATTTTTTTAATTCATATTTCATATTTTCATTCCTAAATTCGAAATTACTTTATTTATGAACGCACCCATCCTAAATGCTGCTCTTCAGTAGTTTTTCACCTATGTCGAAAAGAATTAAATAAAGCCAATTTTAACATCAAAATTGCTTATAACTTCAAAAGCAAAGTCCGTAGCATAAAAATTGTTCAGACATTATTCATAGGAAATACTCCAAGCTTTCTGATTGTGGAAAAAAAGTACGTATAGGTTAATTACTTAGTTTTTAGATAAAAAGGTAGTTGAACTTAAAATTTTAGTTAAAAAAACCAAATTTTTGTCTTTGACGACTCATAACTCTGGAAGTTGGTATGGTGGAACCGTCCCTTTTACAATTTTAATTCTGCGTACACTGATACCTTATTCATGAAAATAGGTTATAGGGTTACAAAAGGGTGATATGTAAAACTGTACCAAAAAGACTCAAACCTCCCTAGCGGCTAAACCGTTACAATGAAATCTTTGAACAAATATTGGTGTTAAAATGTATTTTATTTGAAAAATCTATTTTGAAAATACGTATTTTGCATTTTGTATTTAAATACTTTGTTTTAAAACCATTTTGTATTTGTATTTGAAATAAAAACATAACCAAGCATTTGCATTTTGTATTTAATTACTTTTAATAAACTATTTTGCACATCTCTACTTATTTGGTACTTTTTGACAAAGCTTAAATTAAAAAGTATCTACTAAAAAGCTACGAAATAGAGCCAATTTTGGCATCAAAATTGCTTATTACTTCAAAAGTAAAGGCCGTAGCATAAAAATTGTCTGGACATTATTGATAGGAATTTGTCCAAGCTTTCCAATTTTGGAAAAAAAATTATGGGTTAATTACGTATTTTTTGGAGAAAGAGGTGGTTTTATTTGAAATTTTAGTTTAAAAAAGCAAAATTTTGATTTTGAACTAACATATTTTCTGAACGCAGTGACTGAGGTAGATGATATTGATATCAAAATAAAGAAAGTACATTTCCCTAAAAACTGAGCTTAATTACGTTGCTCTACGATAACTGGTTGAGGAGTAATTAAAGTTTAAGTAAATTAAAAAATGGTTCAAACGTCTTTTCTTAAACACCCTGTATCTCAGTGGATAGGTCCGATAGCCCCATTCTGTAGAACAATTTTTTTCTACAAATATACCCAGGAATTACCCCTTAACGGATTAGCATCTTAGTCGGGAACACCCTGTATATTCCAGTCTAAACTCTATTGTCAATTGGGTTACGACTCTGCTAGTTGCAGAGGAGTCATTATCAAAGATGAGTCCATTATCAGGAAGGGTCTACGAATTTCAGCAGAAGGTCTTGATAGATTATAGGTTCTAATACCAAAGAAAAGACATGGTTGGACTGTTCGATTCGAGCTAGTTGTGTTTTTGTACTATTTACCTTGCAGCGCAAGCTAAAAAGTTACGGCTGCGACATTTCTCGATACACAGTTTCAACAATTGTTCATCGACACTTATAAGATTTGTTTGTGGAGTTTGTCCCCACAATTAAAAAATACCCTGCAAGAAGTAAATTTCCATGCATTGGTGAAGGGCGAACCACCATATTTTCAAATGCAATTGGAGCTATTGACGGTACTCACATGAAGATATCCGTTCCTGTCAGATTAAGGCCGGTATTCTTAGTCGGTGCTTATTGCAAAGTTTGTGCTTAAGCACGGGCTTAGGCTGTCGTTTCGATTCACAGTCGCAACTTAAGCACCGTCTTAAGTAAATGCTCAAGCATGAACTTAATCAAGCAAATCTTATTCAAATAAGTATTCATAGTTGATGCTTAAGCAAATTGTCATGTAACACGATCTTATTTACCCGTAAAATGAATTTATTTTTTAAGTCGTCTCCAAAGGTGACTTAAGAAATTCCTTCTATAGATGATTTTTTAATAATAGTGTGAAAAATGAACTTGTTTTCGTCAGTTACTGATATTGAAGTTATTAGTGACATGGATGATGATGAAGATGATAATGGTAGATTTTTCCGTAGATCTTTGAGTGATCGACAAAATCCTTTGGAGTTTAACGATAATAATGAATTTAAAAAGCCGTTTAGATTAAAAAAAGATTCCGTACGCTAGTTTCCAAAAATTCATGAAGGAATAAATAATCGGAGTTTACTTATTGCACCAGAATTACAGCTGCTTGTATGTTTGAGGTATTATGCAAGAGCAAGTTTCAGGGTAGAGATTTTTCATTACAATTTCATACTCCTCAAATTTAACATCTTGAATTTATGACATTGCATTAGTAGCTCTTTCCGAATTACTTCTTAGGAGAATCAAGTAGTAAAGACAAGTAAAACAATAAACTTTCATTAATTCAAGTCGTAATTTAAACTATTAACTGTTAAACAAAAATTAAATGTAATATCTCCATATATATAACAGTAACGTTACTGACTAATTACTAACTAAATGACAACGCCCAGCCCAAACTGCTGGACCTAAAGGGCTGAAATTTTCACAGTGCATCCCTATAGTGACGTGGACATCCACTAAGAAGCGATATTACGAAATTCATCCCCTAAGGGGGTGAAATCTCTATATAACATTATGACTAAATGACAACGCCCAGCCCAAATCGCTGAACCTAAAGGGCTGAAATTTTCACAGTGCATCCCTATAGTGACATGGACATCCACTAAGAAGCGATTTTTCGAAATTCATCCCCTAAGGGGGTGAAATCTCTATAAAACGTTATGATTAAATGACAACGCCCAGCCCAAATCGCTGAACCTAAAGGGCTGAAATTTTCACAGTGCATCCCTATAGTGACGTGGACATCCACTAAGAAGCGATTTTTTCGAAATTCATCCCCTAAGGGGGTGAAATCTCTATATAACGTTATGACTAAATGACAACGCCCAGCCCAAACCGCGGAACCTAAATGGCTGAAATTTTCACAGTGCATCCCTATAGTGACGTGGACATCCCCTAAGAAGCGATTTTTCGAAATTCATCCCCTAGCGGGGTGAAATCTCTATATATAAAACAGTAACGTTACTGACTAACAGACAACGCACAGCCCAAACCGCTGGACCTAAAGGGCTGAAATTTTGACAGTGCATCCCTATAGCGACGTGGACATCCACTAAGAAGCGATTTTTCGAAATTCATCCCCTAAGGGGGTGAAATCTCTATATAACGTTATGACTAAATGACAACGCCCAGCCCAAACCGCGGAACCTAAATGGCTGAAATTTTCACAGTGCATCCCTATAGTGACGTGGACATCCACTAAGAAGCGATTTTTTGAAATTCATCCCCTAGGGGGGTGAAATCTCTATATATAAAACAGTAACGTTACTGACTAACAGACAACGCACAGCCCAAACCGCTGGACCTAAAGGGCTGAAATTTTGACAGTGCATCCCTATAATGACGTGGACATCAGCTAAGAAGAAATTTTTCGAAATTCATCCCCTAAAGTGGTGAAATGGGGTTGAATAAGTTGTATGGGGATTTTTTTTTCTTTTGTCAGATTTTCTTCAAACTTAGTATAAATACTCCACACCATAAATACTGAAACATGTCATTTAGGATTTTTGGAAATTCAACCCCTAAGGGTGGAAAAAGTTGTATGGGAAGTTACTTATATTTCATCAGATTTTCTTCGAACTTCGTACAAACACTATACAACATAAATAATGAAACACATGTTTCAGCATTTCTCAAAATTCAACCCCTAAGGGGGTGAAATGGGCGTTCAAAATTTGTGAAACTCGAAATCCCCTAAGGGTGTGAAATGGGGTTGATTCAAACCCCTGGACCTAAAGGGATGAAATTTTGACAGTGCATCCCTATAGTAACGTGAAAATTTACGATAAAGTGATTTTTTGAAAAACATCCCCTAAAGGGGTGAAATTGGGTTGAATAAGTTGTATGGGGAATTTTTTCCTTTAGTCAGATTTTCTTCAAACTTAGTATAAATACTCCACATCATAAAAAAAGAAAAATGTATTCCAAGATTTTTTGAAATTCAACCCCCTAAGGGGGTGAAATAGTTTATATAAAACAGTTCCGTTACTAACTAACAGGCAACACACACACCAAATCGCTGGACCTAAAGGACTGCAATTTTGACAGTGCATCGCTATAATGACGTGGTTATCCACTATGAAGCGATATTTCGAAATTCGCCCTTTAAGGGAGTGAAATGCGGTTAAATAGGCTGTATACGGAATTTTTTTCTTTAGTCACATTTTCTTCAAATTTAGTATAAATACTCCACACCATAAATAATGCAACACGAGTTTGAGGATTTTTCGAAATTCAACCCCTAAGGGGGTGAAATGGGGGTTCAAAATTTGTGAAACTCGAACTGCGCCACAACGTCATTGACTTCATTTATCATTCGTTTTTGATTGCTTGATAATTTCTTGCACCCACCTACTGTGCACACATAATCTTTTTGAAGTGAAAACTTCTATAGGCACGTTGGGCACTTTTTGGCCTGGGGAAAAAACTAAAAACTCGCGTCATGCGCACTTTTTGTGTGCCATCACGCGCACGTACAATCACGTGAGAAAAATGTTTCCTTTGGGGGTTTTAGTTTTAATTATGTAGTATGAATTATATATTATATATTAAATATTATATATTAAATATTATATATTAAATATTATATATTGAATATTATATATTTAATATTATATATTAAGTATTGTGTATTATGGACTATGTAGTGTACTACGTACTATGAGCTATGTACTAATTATTATGTATAAATTATTATGTTCTATGTGCTATGTATTATGAATTATGTAGTATGTACTATGTACTATGCAGTATGAACTATGCACTATGTACTATGCACTATGTATTATGTACTATGTACTACACACTATTTACTATGTACTGTATATTATGCACTATTTACTATGTACTATATACTATATACTATGTACTATGTATTAAGTTCTATGTACTATGTACAATGCATTATGTATTATATACTATGTACTATTTACTATGCACTATGTACTGTATATTATGCACTATGTACTGTATATTATGCACTATTTACTATGTACTATATACTATGTATTATGTACTATGTACTATGTTCTATGTACTATGTTCTATGTACTATGTACAATGCATTATGTATTATATACTATGTACTATTTACTATGCACTATGTACTGTATATTATGCTTATTTACTATGTACTATATACTATGTATTATGTACTATGAACTATGTATTATGTCCTATGTACTATGTACAATGCATTATGTATTATATACTATGTTACTATTTACTATGCACTATGTACTGTATATTATGCACTATTTACTATGTACTATATACTATGTATTATGTACTATGTACTATGTTCTATGTACTATGTACAATGCATTATGTATTATATACTATGTACTATTCACTATGCACTATGTACTGTATATTATGCTTATTTACTATGTACTATATACTATGTATTATGTACTATGTACTATGTATTATGTCCTATGTACTATGTACAATGCATTATGTATTATATACTATGTACTATTTACTATGCACTATGTACTGTATATTATGCACTATTTACTATGTACTATATACTATGTATTATGTAGTATGTACTATGTTCTATGTACTATGTACAATCCATTATGTATTATATACTATGTACTATTTACTATGCACTATGTACTGTATATTATGCTTATTTACTATGTACTATATACTATGTATTATGTACTATGTACTATCTACTATGTACTATGTACTATGTACTATGTACTATGTACTATGTTCTATGTACTATGTACAATGCATTATGTATTATATACTCTGTACTATTTACTATGTACTATGTACTGAATATTATGCTTATTTACTATGTACTATATACTATGTATTATGTACTATGTACTATGTACTATGTAATACGTACTATGTTCTATGTACTATGTACAATTCATTATGTATTATATACTATGTACTATTTACTATGCACTATGTACTGTATATTATGCTTATTTACTATGTACTATGTATATACTATGTATTGTGTACTATGTACTATGTACTATGTACTATGTACTATGTTCTATGTACTATGTATAATGCATTATGAATTATATACTATGTACCATTTACTATGTACTATGTACTATTTACAATGTATGCACTATGTACTACTATCCACTATGTACTATGGCCATAGAAATCCACACATTTGAAAATTAGTAAGTATGTGGGTATAAAGTTTAATCGTGCGTTTCCGAAGCTTGGTTTAGCCTTCCACGCGACTCATCGGATACCAAAAATGTATGTACATCGTTCATTATATTTATAGGAAGTGAGTAACTACTTTTGACTGCATTAAATTAGTTATCCTAAATTGATGTTGGGGGGCGAACGGCTAACAAAGACCTCGGAAGGTGGTGGCACCCGATTTGTCACTTCTGCCAAAACCCGAGAAGAGTCACTGCAGACGAACACCTAGCAGCTCTGTTAGCAGGTCCTAATCCCACCTCCCCGCGGTGCCCCCTGGGGTACTTCTTCGGAAGGAGCTAACGGGAGACGGTCGAATGGCGAGTTCTCTGCGCCACAAAACAGAGTTCTAAGTCGGTTGGGCTGAGGGTTAGCAACCCGCTCCTATAAAACACATAATTGCTACGAATCGGCAAACAATGCCTCGGAACCGGATGGACAACACGACGACGACCTTTGCTTTTCGAACCAGGACACGAATCGGATCATGGAATGTGAGAACGCTGCTTGCTGATGGACGGCTGGATGAAGTCCTCAACGAGATGAACCGCTATAAAATCAAGGTCATGGGACTCAGCGAGACCAGATGGACCGATGCGGGGGAACATATCTGCCCAAACGGTGAGTCCTTCTTATATTCTGGGAGAAACGAAACTGAAAATCGTAGGAATGGCGTTGGCGTAATACTCACCAAGGAAGCCAGGTCCAGCCTCATTAGCTGGTCACCAGTTTCTGAGAGGATTATTACCGTGCGCCTACGTACCAGGCTAAGAAGTACTACGATAGTCCAATGCTACGCTCCGACTGAAGACGCAGAAGATGACATCAAAGACGAGTTCCACATGCGACTGAATGAGGTTTTTCGCTCTATTCCAAGGGGAGACATCATTGTTTTGATGGGTGATTTAAACGCACAGATCGGCCCCAACAACACCGGCCTTGAGCACACTATTGGAAATCAAGGCCTAAGCCAAGTTACCAATAACAATGGTGAGCTTTTCGTTGACTTCTGTAGTTCCCATCAACTCATGGTAGGTGGAACCTACTTTTGTCACAAGAAGATACACAAGGAGACCTGGGTATCGCCCGATGGTAGAACGAAAAATCAGATAGATCACGTGGCCGTCAGCCGCAGATGGAGAACTATTCTGGAGGATGTCAGGAGCTTTAGGGGAGCAGACACTGGAAGTGACCACCATTTGGTAGTAGCAACTATCCGCCTAAAAATCGCCGCAATCAGAAACGTTCAACGCGATGCCATAAACCGTAGACGGTTTAACGTAGACCTTCTGCGGGAGAGCACTAAAAGGAGAGAATTTGCTGGAAATCTGCAACAAATCTTAAACCAGCAAACCGTTTCTGACGACACGAACATTGAAGAGCTGTGGAGCACAACAAAGGGCGCTATAATAACAGCAGCGGAAACAAGCATCGGTTATGTCCAAAGAAACCAGCAACACTGGATCTCGGACACAACCTGGCAAAAAATAGAACGCAGAAGGGCCCTCAAAAATAACGTGAACTCTACAAGCGACCCGGAAAGACGCCAACAACTTGAACGGGAATACTCCCAATTACACCGGGAGGTAAAGAGAAGTGTCCGGCGTGATAAAAGGCGGCAGATAAATGAGCTCGCAGAGAAAGCGGAAAACGCGGCAAACACAGGCAACAGTAAGGTGCTGTACCAAATTACTAAGCAGCTCTCGGGAAAGCACTCTACTAAAAAGCATGCCGTAAAGAGTGCGGATGGAAGGCTGCTGTGCAGCGACGAGGAGCAACTCCAAAGATGGAGAGACTACTTCTTCGCCGCCCTGAATGGTTCCTTTTCGCAGGAACCTGAAGAAAATAACAACAATGCACAGCCAATAAGAATCGCCACTCGTGCCCCATCCAAGACTGAAATAGTAACCGCAATTCATGCAATGGCCAATGGTAAAGCAGCTGGAAAAGATGGCATCCCGCCAGAATTGTTGAAAGCCGACTCAAGCCTCATAGCAGATGCGCTACAGCCAATCCTGGAAATAGCATGGAACACCTGTACCTTTCCGGAGGATTGGACGGAAGGTATCATAGTCAAAATACCAAAAAAGGGGGACCTAACAATATGTGACAACTGGAGAGGCATCTGTTTATTATCTACGGTGGGAAAAATCTTGTCCCATATATTACTATCTAGGATAAGAGAGGCAGTAGATCGAACGCTTAGAAGACAGCAGGCTGGATTCAGAAAGGGCCGCTCCTGCATAGACCATATTAACACCTTGAGAATCATAGTGGAGCAGTCTACTGAATTTCGATCCCCCCTTTACCTTGCTTTCGTAGACTATGAGAAAGCGTTCGACTCGGTCAATAGGAGCTTTATATGGCGAGCTCTACGGAAACGTGGACTGCCGGACAAAATAATAGAATTGATAAAAGCTCTATACAACAATTCCAAATGCAGAGTTCTCCATAATGGAAAATTATCCGACAGCTTTGAGGTGAGCTCAGGAGTACGACAAGGATGTCTACTTTCACCATTACTATTTCTTATAGTAATAAACGACATTCTTGTCAGCGCTCTAGATAGAAGAACAGGTGGCATACAATGGGGATTGCTAGACCGCCTTAAGGATCTCGACTACGCGGATGATATCTGTTTGCTGGCCCACAGACACCAGGACCTCAAAAACATGTTAAACAAATTGGCAACAGAAAGTAGCTCGGCGGGCTTAAGGTTAAATCCGACTAAAACAAAAGAAATGCGGATAAATGCAAACACCCTTGAACGGACAGCGCTAAATAGCCGTGACGTGGAACTGGTAGACAAATTCTGTTACCTCGGTAGTATTATTACCGAAAACGGCGGTACAGAAGAAGATGTCAGTTCCAGAATAAATAAAGCAAGAAGCGCATATGCATGCCTGTTTCACATATGGAGATCAACAGAGATCTCAATTAACACCAAATTGCGGCTGTTCAACTCCAACGTTAAGGCAGTTCTTTTGTACGGTTGCGAAACATGGAAAGTCACCCAATTCATCACAGGGCGCCTACAAGTTTTCATCAACAGATGCCTACGTCGTATCCTAAAAATCCGCTGGCAAGATAGAATTTCAAATGAAGAACTATGGCGCCGTGCCGGCCAAGAAAGGATAGACGACCAAATCAGGCGAAGGAAATGGAATTGGATTGGCCACACCTTGCGACGCGAAGACGATAATCTAGCCAAACAGGCCCTTGACTGGAATCCGCAAGGATCCCGTCGAGTCGGAAGACCTAGAACAACGTGGAGGAGAACCCTATTATCAGAGGCCGCAACAACCGGGAGATCCTGGTCAGAGCTGAGAGCTGTCGCGCAAAACAGAGTCCGCTGGAGGGCAACTGTTTCCGCCCTATGTCCCATGAGGGATTAAAGGAGCAATTAGTTAGTTAAATTGATGTTAAAATGTCTGTATCCATCAATCTTTCTCATGTAAGTATAGTTAAGGTGCTGTCAGACGTTGCAAGGAAAGCGCTTGCAGCGAGCATTTTGCTTGCTAAAAGTTATGCTCGCCACGTCTGACTAGCTTGCGAGTACTGTATGAAAGCATTTTACAACTTTCATGCGAGCACTCTCACTTGAAGTGCTTTCTTCGTGTGACTGGCACACATAGTGAAATTAACGAACTCTCTCAGAGCGAAACGCTTGCACGAGGGGCTTTCATTTGCATTTGCTGGATTAGCAACAGCGCTGTCACTATTTAGCGTTAACTGTGGAGTATTTTGACCGAAAAAGGGTAGTAGATTGAACTTTTAGGGAGTAGATACCGATGTCATTACATGTAAGAGCAAAAAAAAACCCGTCGGCAACAAAATGCCCAATGGCCATATTCACACGTTGCCATAAGTGTGGTGAGCAAAACCGGTTTTATTCAACTCCTAGCAACTCACACGGGGCGTAAATTATGGATAGTAAATTTGAATGCTATACAGGAACATTTAAATGTATTGCAGATGAAATGTACTTGTTAGAGAAAAACAGAGCTAAAGAATGCAAGAGATAGAAGTAACTTTTTATATGTGTGCTAGTTTTCACGCGTTTGATTTTGCGTGAAAGATGTTTCGTTAAGTTCTTCCGCTCCCTTCCCTCTCTCATCTATAAAACCGGTTTTAGGTGCCATGAATGTGCACTGTGTGAATAGGCTCAATGGGTGGTGCTACACGGAGACTCGAGAAGTCGGCCGAAATCAGATTTGAGTCTCGTTATTTAATGCTACACGAGACTGCCTTCGGCTTGGAATAATTCTTGATCCTACATGAAAGCTTTGATTGTGTGTGTTTACCGCGGTCATTGTTTACATCTGAGAAGGGAGAAGAGAAAGAAATGTGCGTATGAGTTAGTTTTCACCCCGGAAATTTTTGGGTGAAAATTCTTTCGTTAAAGTTTCGTCATGTGCGTCCTTCTTTCTCTCCTCTCCTTCGTTTCTTTCCTATAAAACCGGGTTTTTCGTACGTCTTGAGTCTCCGTGTAGCACCCCACAATGACCCGTCGTTTTTGGGTGCATTCTGATTGAAAAACTTTGTTCGCATTATTTTGAGCATCAAAATATATAATAAAAAAGTTAGGTATAATTTGTTAATTGGATTACGAAGGAAATTGAATATTTCACCAGCGTCCGAGCTGTGCAGCTTTTCATAACTATATAAAGCAAAGTAGTATTTTAGAGCATCCCATTGCTCCAGAATACGATTCACAACCCTTTCATATCGTCGGTACAATAGTAAACTAGTCTATCTGAAAATTCCTTAATTTTGGGGAGACGCAAAACAAAATATAATTAATGACTGAAAATCCGGCTTTTTTCCGTAAATATTCAAATAAATCAGTTGTATTAGTCTTGGACTATGGTCTTTTGAATCACACTTTAAATAATCACAATATAAATCAAAATAAAATAAAAATTTCTCTAGTTAAGTCAAAAATTCAAAAATGTCAGATAGGTTAGTTTACCATTGGACCGACGATATGTAAGCCATCGGGGTGTGCAAAATTGTTTTAAATCAAAAATAAGAATTCGAAAAGTGGAGTAGAATTATAAAAGTGGCCACTTAATTCGCAAACCAAAAAATGTGGAGTAGATCTACTACAATTGGAGTAAAGTGACAGCACTGACTAGCAAGCGTTTTCACTTTTAGCAGTAATAGTCCAGTCGAAACAGACTAAAAAAAGCTAAAGACTGAAGATAATTGGGAAGTTGCTGAAAATTGGCACATCCCTTAAAAACATCATTATAAATAAAATGTCGAGACTGACACCCCATCGGTTGCCGGGAAATATTTTTATTCAAGATAATCGCTTAAACTGCATACTTTGAAAAAAAAAATATTGTGTGTTTAAGACACCATTTATGAGGTATGTAGTTGCAAAAAACTGCTTTTTACCTTTGATATTGAATAGTTTTTTTGCAAAAGTCGCATTTTTTGGGACCTCTGTCGTTTCATTTATAATGATGTTTTTAAGGTGTGCACCAATTTTCACCTGTACTAGAATTATGCTGGTGTTGAAGGACGACTAAATTTTTAACTTTTCACGATAAAACTCACTATAGCTAGAAAACTATTCGAAATACACCATTATTGTGTATAAAAATATTTTAGGTAATAGTTTGGTGCATCAGAAAAGCCAAAAAAATATACTGTTAATAATCTAAACGGAGTCATTCAAGTTTTTGCTCTTTACACTAAATAAAAGAATACACATTTCCCTAAAAGGTGAGCCTAATTATGTTGCTTTACGATGATTAGTCTGGAAGTTATTCTAGTTTAAGGGGTAACACCACTAATTAATTTAAAAAGTATGGAAAAAGGGATCGAAATTCTTTTCAGGCAATTGATCAAACATTGATATAACATGTAAAACAAAATTTTTTTATTGACTTTTTGTTACAAAATGGTGGCGCCACAGTCGTTTTTCGAAATCCCCTTTTTGTTAAGGGCCTCCACGGGTGGACAGATTCCTCCGAAAGTTGAAGACCTGGAACAAATTCCAAATAGTTTCCCAATCTATTTGACCTTGCCCATAAAAGAACGTAGGATTTTTTTTTAAACTGATTTTTGTAAAAATGGCGCACTTATGAAAAAAAAGTGATTTTCGGCAAAAAAATGAGCAGTAAATTTTTATAAAATTTTTTTTTACAACGAATCAAAAAACGGCTACATACTTTTGTAAAGAATGTATTTGTGAAGCTACTGTCAAAATTTCAAACCGATCCATGCAATAGTCGTCGAGTAATCCGTCCACCCAGTTCGAAAAACTTGGTTTCCAGATAATCGCGCTTAAAGTTTTGAAAGTACTCTAACCTTTGAAAATTGTATTTTACCTTCACTGTGCGATGTAATGTAAAACACATTTATTACTGTGTAGCACACCCTGGTTGACACCTGGGGAACCCAAATAACCTTTTTCCTATAGCAGCATTAATTTATCGATAGGTACAAGCAATATACTAGCAATAAGTCGGACCAACGCGAGTTATATTTTTACCGATAAATTAATCGAACTATACCGATCTGAAATAGAATGAAATATTCACACCAAAAGAAAAGAAAACAAACGAACTTTTAGAAAACCCGAGTAAAAATAATTATATAGAAAGATATATAATTGGATATATTTATATATAAATTAATTATATATAATTATATATGAAATTTGGCCCGATATAATTATATAGAAATATATATTTTTATATATAATAAGGAAAATCATATACAATTGTATAGAATTGTATATATGCAATTATATCTTTTATTTCGCCGATTTTCTCAGACATGGAATGTTCTATATGCTTTTTATCGTGGTAGGGCCAGTTATTTTTAAGAGCGTGATCCTGGCTAAACTCCAAAACAGATATAATGAGATATTTTTGACAGCATGCCTATAATAACTTTTTTCCCATCATTTTTCAGCCACACACCTTTTTCTTGAGGTCTTTCTCCACTCTTGATTGAGCTTTGGGAGTGCCACTGGACAATGTGCATTTTAGTATGTGATTTTCCCGAAAATCTCCATCTACCAATTGATAATATTTATTTCATCAAAATTATTGTAAGGCATTATATATTATTTTATATCGCTGTATATGATCAGATATAATTGCACAAATTCATTTATAAACTTTATATACAGTTTTATATAATGATATAGAGTTATATATCATCCCATGTTGAACTGTAAATGATACAATATATAATTCTATATTATTATATACAATTATATAAAATCGTCTAAAACTGTTGAAATATTTTATATAAGATTTTATATAATTTGATATAAATATATATGATTATATATTTTTCTATATAATTATTTTTACTCGGGAAGAAAACACATTTATTGCGATTGTAACGGATTGAAGTTTTACGACAGACTAATTATGCTATTCCTACTTTTCAGTGTTGCACTTACATTTTCAATTGTCTTTTTGACAAGGTAAGCATTTTCATGGTGGCGAGACATAATTTGATATCTTTTGGACGTGACTTTTTGATGAGAAAATATTTATGTTTTTAAACGGAAATTATTTGATAATCTTTTCTCGGTGAGAAAATAATAATTAACAAAATGTTATTTTATTTAATTCTGGGAATAACGGAAAAGCTTTTCCGTTACCACGACATTGGTTTCACTTGAGTTTGATGTGAACCAGCCTCAGTAGTGTCATCTTTCTTTGAATCATCAATATATGTAATTCCTCCCCGCTTTAGGTCAGAAGTCTCCGGCTTCGGATGTAATATATTAATTGTCTTCTTTTTAAATTTCCGCGAAATGTAAAACATTATGATTATTAAGCTTGCTACCATCACCATGATTATGCTTACATTTGTTCCATACATAATTTTTTTATGATATTTAAATTCTTTAATTGCATTTATATTGCTAATATTTTCTAACATAATCTTATCAAAATTTATTGGTTTTACAAAGGTTTGGTTAACTTCTTTTGAAGGATAGTAATATTTATCTAAGAATGAAATTTTTTTATTATAAAATTTTCTACTTCTGACTCCTAAGGTACAGTTACTAAAATTGATCAAATAATTACCTGTTAATACAATTTTTCTCTTGTCGCAATTTTGCCATAAGGACTCATTATAGGAATTTTTTATTAAAATTGTTTCGTCATCAATTTCTTCTAAACTTGTAATATTATTATATATCAACTTACAATTATTTTGTGCAACACAATTTTGGCTTAATTTCAAATCTTTTAAAAGAACTTCTTCTTCGTAATGATACATTTTATTATTTATTTCTAATATAAACTCATCATCTGAATCAATTTCTAGATTTTCCGAATTGGGTATTGGCTTAATTAATTGCAATTCTTGTATAATATAATTTTTTGGGATTTTGATGGCAAAGATCAAAAGTTGATTTTTATATCTCATGACACCAGATTTTAGCAATCTCAATTTATAGAAGTCTACATTGTATGTTTCTAGTTCTTCTAATGTTAACATGCTTGGATGTATTATATTATTTTTTGTTGCTATTATATTGTCTAAAATCTGATTTATTTTATTTTCAAGATATCTGTGTTTAGTTTCTTGGTCTAAGAATAGGACTTTATAATTTAATTCTTCTACATTCTGATTAATTGTATTTATTGAATCCAGTATTTTTGCTCTGTCATTTTCAATCAAAATTTTTATGTCAGATAATGTCTTGTTAAAGTGTTCATTTATTTTAATTTGTTTATTAAGATTATAGATAGCTCTAGAATTATTTTCGTCAATAGTCTCTAAATGTTCAATGATTTCTTGTCTGTCTGTTTCGTCCATAGTGCCGAACAACCATTTACTAGCTGAGCCAATGAGATTTATTAATCCTCTTCTCTGCCTAATGGGATTTTGAATTGTTCTAAGTTTACTTTTTATTAATTTTATTTCTGTATAAAGTGCCTTTTTGTCTTCTAATTTTAGGTGTTCTATATTATCTTCTAATTTGTTTAAAATTTCTGCCATTTCTGTCGGATCTATTATATGTAAAATGGTGTCGGTTTCGTTTGCTATTTCTACTTGTTTAATCCTAATTCTGACAAATCCATGTTCTTCCTTAATGGGATGTACCTGTAGTCGCCCATCATCATTAGAATTATTATTACTTTCATTAAACTAATTTCCTGCATTATTCTTCCTTGATCCTTGATTGGCCTATATTGTAGTTTTAGTTTTGCCTTGCATTCATTCCAAGTTGTTGGGGGTGCTGTATCCAGATAGTTTTTTGCTGGTCCCAGAATCTTCTCATTATAGATGACAACGTAAGCTTGGGAGGCTTGTTCTCCATAGTCGAGTAAAACTCTTTCCACCGATGTGATAAATGCTGGTAATGTATCTGGTTTTCCCTCAAATGCTGGTAAATACCGAATTTCTTTCTCTATTCGACATCTTAAGGAGGGCTGCTGAGTCTGCCGATTTAAAAGATCCGTTAGAAAAGCCAAACACTGTTCCATTATATTTGCTGGCTGTGCCATCCTTCTAAAATTGTCGATGATCCTTTCTCGTTGATTTCTTCGCTCCAGTATAGTTATTTATAAAAATATCTTTCCTTGTTTTGCAACTGTGCTTGTTTCTTCACAGTACACTAAAGGTTACTTTACACTGCTTCGTTTTCTACACTTTTTTGTTGCGTTTTTGTTTTTTTTTTGTTTTTTATAAGTGAACTTATATATTTTTTTTTTTATTAGAGAACACACAAAAAAAATTTTGTTTTCACTTTACTAATAAGCTCGTATCACTGGATCCTATATCATCAGGATCTAACCGACTGCGCCAGTTATATTTTTACCGATAAATTAATCGAACTATACCGATCTGAAATAGAATGAAATATTCACACCAAAAGAAAAGAAAACAAACGAACTTTTAGAAAAGAAAACACATTTATTGCGATTGTAACGGATTGAAGTTTTACGACAGACTAATTATGCTATTCCTACTTTTCAGTGTTGCACTTACATTTTCAATTGTCTTTTTGACAAGGTAAGCATTTTCATGGTGGCGAGACATAATTTGATATCTTTTGGACGTGACTTTTTGATGAGAAAATATTTATGTTTTTAAACGGAAATTATTTGATAATCTTTTCTCGGTGAGAAAATAATAATTAACAAAATGTTATTTTATTTAATTCTGGGAATAACGGAAAAGCTTTTCCGTTACCACGACATTGGTTTCACTTGAGTTTGATGTGAACCAGCCTCAGTAGTGTCATCTTTCTTTGAATCATCAATATATGTAATTCGCGTGCTCCGAGGCGCCGCGCCGGGGGAAATCGAAAATTAAATACTTCTAAATTATTTTTCTGTTATAGGAGCAACTGCACATTGTTTTTGTGATCCTGAAGTATATTTTAAGCCAAAAAAAAATTCCATTTTTTCAAAATCCTACAGTGGTGTTACCCCTTAAGTGAATTTTAAATAAAAATAAACATGTATCGTAGTGGATAGTGGGGATAGCCGTGTTATCTAGAACACTTTTTTTCTCCAAACACATCCAGGAATCACCCCTGAAAATATTAGCCCCGTAGTCCAACAAAGGATTTATTGTGAATGTTTGATCACCTTTACAAGTCGCGAATGAGTACATATGAGTGTTTTAAATCTTTAAAACGGCGATATCTCATGAATGGCAATTCCTACGGGAAAATGAATAATATCTTTTTTTGTAGATAATCGCATAATCTACAAACTTTGTAAACATTGCTGCATACAATAGCGCACGCTGGCGTCGTAAGAACGCCAATTTCATTTGAACTTGTTGAGACATATCCACCGATTGACAAAATAAATAATAAAACTGACTGTGCACTTTGTTTTTCACGTTCAATCTGTTACGCTCAAAAAAAGCAATAAAGAGGCTTTCTGAGATTTCATATGCTTTTACTTGCTGTGTCTGACACCTAATGCACGTGCTTTTGTACAAGTTCAGTAAAAGTACTTTCATGAAAGTGAATTTTCACTCGCACGGAGCTAAATATTTGCAACGTGTGACTGCAGCTGCGAGCGTCCGAAAAGCTCTCTTTGCAAGGAAGAGAGCAAATAGCTCGCAGCAAGCGCTTTCCTTGCAACGTCTGACAGCACCTTTATAATAAATATAAAAATATAGGTATATATTATGTATATATATATATATATATATATATATATATATATATATATATATATATATATATATATATATATATATATATATATATATATATATATATATATATATATATATATATATATATATATATATATATATATATATATATATATATATATATATATATATATATATATATATATATATATATATATATATATATATATATATATATATATATATATATATATATATATATATATATATATATATATATATATATATATATATATATATATATATATATATATATATATATATATATATATATATATATATATATATATATATATATATATATATATATATATATATATATATATATATATATATATATATATATATATATATATATATATATATATATATATATATATATATATATATATATAAATAAAATTTTTTGATCCTTATCCTATTGTAATATTAAGATTGATTTGGAAATATAGACGGGCCGGCCATAGAAGTTTTCACTTCTAACGTGTGGTCCTACGCACACTCATATTTTTTATTGAAAGGCGTTGCAACGCACGCGGGTTTTTTGCTAGTTTAATATAAAATGAAGAAATAATAAATATTTTCATATACTTTACTATATTGTATAAATATTCTTTCTAAATTTGCAATTTCTGTTTACAAACGTATTACACACATTTGAATCGCATCTAAAGCCTTCCCGCAATATTTGGTAATTATTTGAACAAACATACGAGCAACAAGCGCATCTAACTAACTAATTGCTCCTTTAATCCCTCATGGGACATAGGGCGGAAACAGTTGCCCTCCAGCGGACTCTGTTTTACGCGACAGCTCTCAGCTCTGACCAGGATCTCCTGGTTGCTGCGGCCTCTGCTAATAGGGTTCTCCTCCACGTTGTTCTAGGTCTTCCGACACGACGGGTTCCTTGCGGATTCCAGTCGAGGACCTGTTTGGCTAGATTCTCGTTTTCGCGTCGCAAGGTGTGACCAATCCAATTCCATTTCCTTCGCCTGATTTGGTCGTCTATCCTTTCTTGGCCGGCACGGCGCCATAGTTCTTCATTTGAAATTCTATCTTGCCAGCGGATTTTTAGGATACGAAGTAGGCATCTGTTGATGAAAACTTGTAGGCGCCCTGTGATGAATTGGGGGACTTTCAATGTTTCGCAACCGTACAAAAGAACTGCCATAACCTTGGAGTTGAACAGCCGCAATTTGGTGTTAATTGAGATCTCCGTCGATCTCCATATGTGAAACAGGCATGCATATGCGCTTCTTGCTTTATTTATTCTGGAACTGACGTCTTCTTCTGTACCGCCGTTTTCGGTAATAATAGTAACGAGATAACAGAATTTATCTACCAGTTCCACGTCACGGTTATTTAGCGCTGTTCGTTCAAGGGTGTTTGCATTTATCTGCATTTCTTTGGTTTTATTCGGATTTAACCTTAAGCCTACCGAGCTACTTTCTGTTGCCAAATTGTTTACCATGTTTTTGAGGTTCTGGTGTCTGTGGGCCAGCAAACAGATATCATCCGCGTAGTCGAGGTCCTTAAGGCGGTCTAACAATCCCCATTGTATGCCACCTGTTCTAGTATCTAGAGCGCTGACAAGGATGTCGTTTATTACTATAAGAAATAATAATGGTGAAAGTAGGCATCCTTGCCGTACTCCTGAGCTCACTTCAAAGCTGTCGGATAGTTTTCCATTGTGAAGAACTCTGCATTTGGAATTGTTGTATAGAGCTTTTATCAATTCTATTATTTTATCCGGCAGTCCACGTTGCCGTAGAGCTCGCCATATAAAGCTCCTATGAACCGAGTCGAACGCTTTCTCATAGTCTACGAAAGCAAGGTAAAGGGGGGATCGGAATTCAGTAGACTGCTCCACTATGATTCTCAAGGTGTTAATGTGGTCTATGCAGGAGCGGCCTTTTCTGAATCCAGCCTGCTGTCTTCTAAGCGTTCGATCTACTGCCTCTCGTATCCTTGATAGTAATATGTGGGACAAGATTTTTCCCACAGTAGATAATAAACAGATGCCTCTCTAGTTGTCACATATTGTTAGGTCCCCCTTCTTTGGTATTTTGACTATGATACCTTCCGTCCAATCCTCCGGAAAGGTACAGGTGTTCCATGCTATTTCCAGGATTGGCTGTAGCGCATCTGCTATGAGGCTTGAGTCGGCTTTCAACAACTCTGGCGGGATGCCATCTTTTCCAGCTGCTTTACCATTGGCCATTGCATGAATTGCGGTTACTATTTCAGTCTTGGATGGGGCACGAGTGGTGATTCTTATTGGCTGTGCATTGTTGCTGTTGTTTTCCTGAGGTTCCTGTGTAAATGAACCATTCAGGGCGGCGAAGAAGTAATCTCTCCATCTTTGGAGTTGCTCCTCGTCGCTGCACAGCAGCCTTCCATCCGCACTCTTTACGGCATGCTTTTTAGTAGAGTGCTTTCCCGAGAGCTGTTTAGTGATTTGGTACAGCACCTTACTGTTGCCTGTGTTTGCCGCGTTTTCCGCTTTCTCTGCGAGCTCATTTATCTGCCGCATTTTATCACCCCGGACACTTCTCTTTACCTCGCGGTGCAATTGGGAGTATTCCCGTTCAAGTTGTTGTCGTTTTTCCGGGTCGCTTGTAGAGTTCACGTTATTTTTGAGGGCCCTTCTGCGTTCATTTTTTTGCCAGGTTGTGTCCGAGATCCAGTGTCGCTGGTTTCTTTGGACAAAACCAATGCTTGTTTCCGCTGCTGTTATTATAGCGCCCTTTGTTGTGCTCCACAGCTCTTCAATATTTGTGTCGTCATAAACGGTTTGCTGGTTTAAGATTTCTTGCAGTTTGCCAGCAAATTCTCGCTTTTTGGTGCTCTCACGCAGAAGGTCTACGTTAAACCGTCTACGGTTTATGGCATCGCGTTGGGCGTTTATGATTGCGGCGATTTTTAGGCGGATAGTTGCTACTACCAAATGGTGGTCACTTGCAGTGTCTGCCCCCTAAAGCTCCTGACATCCTCCAGAATAGTTCGCCATCTGCGACTGACGGCCACGTGATCTATCTGATTTCTCGTTCTACCATCGGACGATACCCAGGTCTCCTTGTGTATCTTCTTTTGACAAAAGTAAGTTCCACCTACCATGAGTTGATGGGAACTACAGAAGTCAACGAAAAGCTCACCATTGTTATTGGTAATTTGGCTTAGGCCTTGATTTCCAATTGTGTGTTCAAGGCCGGTGTTGTTGGGGCCGATCTGTGCGTTTAAGTCACCCATCAAAACAATGATGTCTCCCCTTGGAATAGAGCGAAAAACCTCATTCAGTCGCATGTAGAACTCGTCTTGGATGTCATCGCCTGCGTCTTCAGTTGGAGCGTAGCATTGGACTATCGTAGTACTTCTTAGTCTGGTACGTAGGCGCACGGTAATAATCCTCTCAGAAACTGGTGACCAGCTAATGAGGCTGGACCTGGCTTCCTTGGTGAGTATTACCCCAACGCCATTCCTAGGGTTTTCAGTTTCGTTTCTCCCAGAATATAAGAAGGACTCACCGTTTGGGCAGATTATGTTCCCCCGCATCGGGCCATCTGGTCTCGCTGAGTCCCAAGACCTTGATTTTATAGCGGTTCATCTCGTTGAGGACTTCATCCAGCCGTCCATCAGCAAGCAGAGTTCTCACATTCCATGATCCGATTCGTGTCCTGTTTCGAAAAGCAAAGGTCGTCGTCGTGTTGTCCGTCCGGTTCCGAGGCAATGTTTGCCGATTCGTAGCAATTGTGTGTTTTATGGGAGCGGGTTGCTAACCCTCAGCCCAACCGACTTAAAACTCTGTTTTGTGGGGCAGAGAACTCGCCATTCGACCGTCTCCCGTTAGCTCCTTCCGAAGAAGTACCCCGGGGGGCACCGCGGCGAGGTGGGATTAGGCGCATCGCGTACCGCAAATACATCTTCATTATTCGCATTTAGAAAATTAGGATGAAAATCATCATCATCATCAGCAGTATTATCATAGTCATTATCTGCCAAAACATCATTAAATATCAAAGATATATTGTGCAATACTGCCATGCTACAATAACAGGAATTTCTTAAGTAACCTTGGAGACGACATAATAATATGGAATTACTAAAAAAAAACAGGGGAAATGCTTAAGCATTTCCTTAAATAACAAATTCTCAATAAGCAATTGCTTAACAAAGTTCACCTCAAGACATGACTGTGAATACATGATATCTTTAGTACGCCTTATTTAAATAAGGTGAACTTATTTAAGAAATTCTTAAGTCCATGCTTAAGAAATGACTGTGAATACCGCCCAAGAGACCAGTTCATTAATAGGAAATTAGATTATACAACCCAACTTCAAGCACTATGCGGTAGTACCTACTGGAAAATCCATCAGTATTTTCGTTGGTTACCCAGGTTCAGTACACGATGAAAGGGTTTTAAGGAATAATGAACTCTACAAACGTCCTGTGTTTCCGGATGCAGGATATTTTTTTCTAGGGGATAGTGGATACAGATGTCGTTTAGAACCTGTTTTTATTATAACACCGAAGACACAATCTTTCCTGCCATCAACAACATTTCAACCTTGTCAATAGTAATGCGAGAAGTATCATAGAAGCAGCTTTTGACTTAATGAAGGGAGGATGGCGGGCCATTTTTAAAAAAATTTTGGAATTTTCATTAAAAACAATAGCGTGATACACAACGCGCTTGAACATTTGTATTCAGCGGCTTGGCGCGCGAAGAATTTTCGAATTCGCTTTCTCATTTTTAATAATTTTTTATAATAATAAAAAAAATGTTTTTAAATAACTTATAATATAACTTTTAGTAAAATTTCCCGCTCTTTCACCTGGTGCTATTAGTTTTTCGAATTTTTTTTCGAGATATAACGCGAAAGCCACTTTAGAGCTGCAAAGAGTTTTTTTTATCTTTTTCTACACCCAAAAACTACCCTAACGCCTAGTTTCAGCGACATCAAATTTTGGTCTAAATTTGGCTACGACAACTGGGGTGACAGTAGAAACGGACGTGAGTAAGTGGTGAAAAATGGACGAATAAAAAGGTGTAAAAAAGTGACTGAGCAGCGAGTAAGGGACAAAAACCAAATTCAGCACTCTGAACTTTATAGCCTTTATAGAGTATTTTGAGGAGATTGAAATTATATTTTAAAATTCAAAAATTAATTTTAATAATATTATATTTCCAATTCCAATCCTTCGTGGGTTCTGACTCCGCGAATATAGGTTCGTGGAGCAAAATAACCACGTGGCGCCCTTTACGTTTTTTTCTTTTTTTTATCTGGAATACTAGAGCTCAGGGAAAGCCCTTTGTACTGTCGACAATCTATTTTCTTCGTATAGAGTGCAATGTCGAACAGCAAGCTCTAGTCGATAGATAGTTCGCCAGGTCAACCTTATCGGTACACATACGTGGCTAGAATTGGTTCGTAATACGTTTATCCTAGTATCGAAGGCATGTTATAAATCCCATAATAAGATGTTTTTACTGGTGAGTTTATTCGATTATTCATTGTAACTTCTAATTATAAAAATAAATTTTTAAAAACCGACTTCAGAAAAACCAAAAATAATGCACAAAAAACCAAAAATAATGCACAAAAAAGGATAAAATAATTGTTTGAAATTATTTACAACATTAATCCAATCAGAATGGATTTAATAAGAAGAATCACTTTTGAAGACGGTGCCAGGTAGTAGTTGACTTTCATTGCATTAACTATTGCTGCGAAAATTGTATTCATTTCTTTGTTAGCCTTATGCCCTTAATACATCACCCCGAAAACAGGTGTTGGCACCGTCTTCCAAAGTGATTCTTCTTATTAAATCCATTCTGATTGGATTAATGTTGTAAATAATTTCAAACAATTATTTTATCCTTTTTTGTGCATTATTTTTGGTTTTTTGTGCATTATTTTTGGTTTTTCTGAAGTCGGTTTTTAAAAATTTATTTTATTTCGTACTTTTTAGTCCGTTAATTTTTTTCGGGGGCCATATAAAAAAAATTATTTATTACGAGAAGTATGACACTCAGCCGCGCGCCGTCGAAAAGAATTGAGGCAGTAGCTAAATAGCTTTTGCAGTAATCTATTTGCGTATTTTCGGAGCAATTTAAAAAAAAACTTATTTAATAAGAAAAAAAATTCCCCAAAGGAAATTAAAAAGAAATATTTATTGTGTCGATTGAAAAAAGAATTGCTCCAGGTCAAAGAATCGAACTCGCAACCTCGAGGACGAGAGGCAAGCCTCTCAGTCGTTGTGCTACGGGAGATTGTTACAACAAGATGGCTAAATCCGTAAATAAAGCTTTTCAGAAACTGCTTTAAATAGAATTTCATTCCAAAGGAATACTCTCTACAGTCTGCATGAGTAGAGTATGCATGAAATTGCTCACCGAAGAGTTTGTAATTCTTTACAACATTAATCCAATCAGAATGGATTTTAGAAAGAGAAAAAAAGAAAAAACGTCGAACTACCCTCCGGGGTTTGAACCCGCAATTTTTATTTGCAGGTCAACGCCTTTGCTGATTCATCCACCGGCCTCTTCCCGAGCACGCAACAATAAAGTAATTTGTTCGCTGCCTTTGAAAATACTTCTATCCGTTCAAGGTGTACTAATTTTACCAGTTTTTTACGCCTACCTTCGAACTCCTTTATCAGAATTTAAAAAAAATTGTACGGGACCACCGTGGGAAACTACCCTTTCAAACAAAAATGAAAAAAAGCAAAAAAGTCATTGCGTTACAAAGTTATGCGTGAACAGGACCAAAAAATACCTACGCGTCGAATTGATAACCTCCTCCTTTTTTGAAGTCGGTTAAAAAATCATTATATTCTTTGAATTTATAATTAATTTGAATTTAGTAACATTCTAGAACATGATGATGTTTGCTTTTTAATTAACTAATCGATTTTCAGTTTTCGTTCTGAATATATTGTGCCAATCTATGCTAAATATATTGTAATTGCTCACCTTTGTAGGGAAGTGAACCAAGCAGTGTAAGGGTGGCACATTAAGTAAATTGCCAAAATAACATCATGCAAAACTACCTTCACAGGAACTTTCAGTTCAGCCTTATAGAACACATCGTGTTGTATGACCCTAAGCAAAGAGCTTATGACGTTGTTATACTAGGACTTGGAAAGTTGGCGCTGTCGAAGTGTTTCGTAAAGGTAAACTAACTATTCGGCAACATAGAAAAAGAACTATAACTGACTTGCCTCATCGAAACCTTTCACCAACGTACGTAGTAGCAGAGGCGTGGAGAAAGTCTTAAGGCAAGGAGTAAAGGGCATGTTTTAGTTTAAAATTGTTATACATGCATCAAAGGAGGATGTCAGAATTTAAAGTAAGCAGTTACTCTATAGGTAGGGTAGGGGGAGTGTTAAATTGTAATAGTTTATCAGAGTGTTTTGAACATATACTTCTAAGATAAACTTTTAGAAATCATACTAAATCTTACTTATCACTCCTTATTTAACAAAACTTAAATTACTTAATTCAGTAAAATTCTCATATTCTTGGTTGTTCGAAAATTAGAATTTAGAACTTTTTGACTTCTTTTTATGAAAATTGCAATTTAAAAAATCCCCAATTTAATTGAATGCAGTTGAATTGGCACAAACTCTAAATTTTATCAAATCACGATAATCACTTAGTACATAATTCATTCAATTAGATTTTTAATTGAAGAAACCTGAGTAATGTCCTGTACACAGCAATCACTAATTAAAGTAAATCCCTTCTACTAATATATAGAACTTTGTGAACCCTGAAATGGCTGTATAGAACTCCCGGCTCTTTTCCGCTCTACTTCCCGCCTTACAAACCCTGAAAGGCTTCACGTCGCATTGCTTTAAATATAAATCAAGCAGTGGAAACTTTGAGTTACATCCCAGGTAAACACATCATTAATTAAAGGGCCATGGATGTAAAAGCGAGCCTAACTTTAGGTATTATGCACAGCAAATGATACTTGCAGAACGGCTTTCCGCAATGGAAGATTAGCTTTAATTAGCACGGCTAATACTACCCGAAACAGGATGCCATTGAAAGGAAGTCAAGCGTAAATTTCCGAAGAGATAAATAATAATCCTCTGAAATCTTGTAATGCTTTGTCAACGTGGTGAAGAAATTTGTTATAATATTACCTCACTGACCAATTTGAATATTCTGCAAATAATCTAGATGAAATTCTCTTTTTAGTTGTTGCCAGCCTTTATAGGGCATTTAATTGAATTGAAAATTTGGATCACAGATTTATATGGATTTAGTTGAGAAAGATGAGAACTTAAATTTAATTACTATCAACACTTTTACAACTAATTTGATCGATGAAATGTTTGCGATGGTTTGCTAAGGTTGGCTAAGTCATAATTTAGGTTGGATAGAGTTACAACAATTGAGTACAAGTAGAACTAGAATTGTGCAATTTATCGCCTTAAAAATTTTGTGATTATTAACTTCCCGGTCCGAAAATCGGATTCGAAACTTTCAATGTATTTACACGTTTCAAGGTCCCAATAGCATTTTAAGCAAAAATTTGTGTGTGTGTGTGTGCTTACGTATGTGGTCATTTTTTCCTGCACGATTTCGCGCGAACCGAAAAAGATATCGACTTCGTTCAGGTGCCGTTCGAAGCGTGTTCAAGGAAATATGATCTGGAAAGATTTTCATAAAAATTGGTCGAGCCGTTTTTTTGTTTGAACGACTTAAGTGATTTTTGTACCAGCACGATTTCGCGCGAACCAAAAAAGATATCGACTTCGTTAAGGTGCCGCTCGAAGCGTATTAAAGGACATATGAATTGAAAAGATTTTCATAATAATCGGTCGAGCCGTTTTTTTGTTTGAACGACTTAAGTGATTTTTGTACCGGCACGATTTCGCGAGAACCAAAAAAGATACCGACTTCGTTAAGATGCCGTTCAAAGCGTGTTAATGGAATTATGATCTGAAAAGATTTTCATAAAAATCGTTCGAGACGTTTTTTCGTTTGAACGAATACTGGGAAGTTAATCTTGTGGACCGAAAGGGTCAAAAGCCACATCCCAACTAGTTTATTTTAGTTGAAGTGTGGGTATTAGATGGTATACCAAATATAATATATTTAGTGGGGAGAAACTATCCGAAACCTTACAACTTTTGGTTTGCAAACAATTGGGAAGCAGAATTATGGCGAAAGAGCGGCTTCTAGACTCAATTGTTTAGGTCCACAAAAAGGTGAATTGATGAATTGCAAAAATTAAAGCTCAGCTAAGTTTTTTAATGTAAGAATAACGCCACATATACATCGCAAACGCAAAGTGGCAACTTTCGTGCAACAGAGAGAAACTTTGCGTTTGGGATGTAAAATGGCCTTAAATGACACGAGCACAAAATACATGATTGTATTCCAGAACGAACAAAGAATAGGACCATTTTTTTCGACGTGCTTAGAATGGAAATTGCAGACAACTTTGTATATTTAGGGTCAATGCTTAACGTATAAAATAAGATGAAGGACGTCATTCTACGGCGCACTTTAACCCAAATAAAACCTATTTCGCAATAGTTGGAAAGAAGCAAGAAATTTCAAGACAATACAAACTGAGAGTATGAAGCTTGGACATTAAGCAAGCGAACTACCGCCTGTTCCCAATGAGGCTGTCAACGATTAGAACAGGTAAATTAAGCCGAAAAAAGCGAAATAGCGGAAATGATTGGGTACAGGCTGAAATTTGGCAGAGAGCTTCCTTTTAGGGTTATTAAATAGGGGTTATAAAGTCTACCGATTTTCTACCCCGGGAAACCCGTTTTTCGCAAACACATTTTAAACGGTAAGTCTTATCATAAAATAGTGTTTACAAAGTTTGTAGATTATGCGATTATCTACAAAAAAAGATCTTATACATTTTCCCGTACGAATTGCCATTCATGAGATATCGCCGTTTTAAAGATTTAAAATACTCATATAGCCTCATTACAATTTTCTTCGTTTTTAGCATTTTGCTCATGCTTGGGACTTACATTTCTTCTAGATGGAGTCACTCAAGTTTCTGTTCTTTATCCCAAAAAAAAAGAATACACATTTACCTAAAAGATGAATCTAATTATGTTGCTCTACCATAATTGATCTAGAAGTTAGGTAAATTTTAAAATGATGCAAATTGTTTTTCGTAAACACACAATATCTTAGTGGATAGTGGGGATATAGTCGAGGCAATGAAGCAAAAAAGTTCCTAATTGGTTGGGCGCGGAAGGATCGGAATGCGGTTTTTTGCATTCGCTTCCAAAAATTATTTGTAAAAAATGGCCCATTTTTTTTCTGAACAAACCGGAAATTGCACCTGTTCACTTGTATGTATGTTTGTATGTATGTATGTATGTAGACAAATCTTGCAGCTTGATTTTGACCCACTTCCATATAACCGATCAACTTGAAATTTTGCATATATGTATAGTTCGCGTGACAATGAAATCTGACCATTTTGTAAAAAAATCAAGATGGCGGTTCCAAGATGGCGGCCGAATTTTGCAGTTTTGCTCCTCGACCCCCGACATGGGTATCAAATGAAAGGGTATGACAAGTACAATACAATAACCTATGTGGAGTCATTTCAAATTCAAAATGGCGGCCAACTCAAAATGGCGGATTACCTTTTTCTTTACAACGCGCTCGATATGGGTATCAAATGAAAGTAAATGACAAGTAGAATACTATTAGCTGTGTGGCGTCATTCCAAATTCAGAATGGCGGCCAACACAAAATGGCGGACTACCTTTTTCTTTACAACACCCTCGGTATGGGTATCAAATGAAAGGAAATGACAAGTAGAATACTTTTACCTCTGTGGCGTCATTCCAAATTCAAAATGGCGGCCAACACAAAATGGCGGACTAGCTTTTTCTTTACAACACCCAAAGAGGGTCTATTTTCAAGCACAACAATGGCTGCACGGAGACCAGCTGACCATGGACCCAACAGAATGGGGGTGGAGAAAGGAAGGCGACACACTGGTCCCTGCAGAAATGACACAAAAACTTGCGCCCAAGAATATTATGGAACTAATATTCTGTGGATGCGCAGGAGATTGTAATCTGATGACCTGTAGTTGCAAGAAGCACGGCCTCCCTTGCAATCTTGCCTGTAAAATTTGTGAAGGCTCAACTTGCCTGAATACTGAAAGATATTCAGTTGAACACGTTATTGCGGCAGAGAGAGAGGCCTTAGATGAGGAAGATGTTCTCCTTATGAATACGTCAGTCGATGACCAAGAAAATGAGCAGACTACCGATGTGTCACTTGATCAAGAATTTGATATATAGTTACAATCTTGTCAGGAAAATTCTCGGGGATGACGTCCCAAAAAACCCCCGAGTGGCGAGTTTCTCTCGTTCCGCGCGTGATTTTCTGGAGAGTCCCGCGGAGATGACGTTCATCGGCGTTCCTGAGCTCCAGTTCGGCTGTGGGTAAATTTGAACATCATAATCGTGATCAGCGACCTCGAAAACCCCCGGGAACCCGATTTGGGCCAGTTCTGACTCTTATTTACAAAGTTCTTTAATATTCCAAAAACATTCCAAAAGCATTCGAAATTATTTTTTTAGTTCATTTTAAAATAAAAGCGTATTTTTTAGTTTTTTTAAACTATATTTTTTATTTTCTACTTTTTAGTCTATTATATCTCTTCCGCCATTTTGTAGTGACCGCCATATTAGATTTAAATCATCATCATTTCCTTTCGTTTGATACCCATACCGAGGGTGTTGTAAAGAAAAAGGTAGTCCGCCATTTTGTGTTGGCCGCCATTCTGAATTTGGAATGACGCCACAGAGGTAATAGTATTCTACTTGTCATACCCTTTCATTTGATACCCATGTCGGGCGTCGAGGAGCAAAATTGCAAAATTCGGCCGCCATCTTGGAACCGCCATCTTGATTTTTTTACAAAATGGTCAGATTGCATTGTAACGCGAACTATACATACATGCAAAATTTCAAGTTGATCGGTTATATGGAAGTGGGTCAAAATCAAATTGCAAGATTTGTCTACATACATACATACATACAAACACACATCCAGGTGAACAGGTGCAATTTCCGGTTTGTTCAGAAAAAAAAATGGGCCATTTTTTACAAATAATTTTTGGAAGCGAATGCAAAAAACCGCATTCCGATCCGTCCGCGCCCAACCAATTAGGAACTTTTGGCCTTTTTAGTGCTTCATTGCCTCGACTAATAGACCCCCTCTCTTGAACAATTTTTTCTTACAAATACACAGGAATCACACTTGAAAATATTAACCACGTAGTCCAACAACGGATTTGTTGAACATATGCAAGTCGCGAGTGAGTGTATATGAGTATTTTAAATCTTTAAAACGGCAATATCTCATGAATGGCAATTCGTACGGGAAAATGTATAAAATCTTTTTTGTAGATAATCGCATAATCTACAAACTTTGTAAACACTATTTTATGACAAGATTTACCGTTTAACATATGTTTGCAAAAAACTGATTTTTTTACCCTAAAACCCCTAAAAAGTGGGTTTCCCGGGGTAGAAAATCTGTAGACTGTATAACCCCTTATTAATAACGCTAAAAGGAAGCTCTCTGCAAAATTTCAGCCTGTACCCAATCATTTCCGCTATTTTTACTATTTTACCTGTACTAGATAATTAATTAAGGATTTTGTATTTGATTCAATATTTTTGACATGAGATTGATGTTATCCGAACTAAATTTATTAAAATTTGCGGTATTTTTTAAATTTCGAAAGGTGCTACATTTTTCATTTGAGTAATGGCATTTAAGAGTTTATTGTATTTCGGTTGCACTGTTCTTCGTCCAAATACAAACACTCACCTACAACAATAAAATTCAATACTAACTAATTGCTCCTTTAATCCCTCATGGGATGCTCCTTTAATCCCTCAGTTGCCCTCCAGCGGACTCTGTTCAATTCAATATCCCTTCTGGATTGTCCCGTTCCATTAAAAAAAGTCATTTCGAAACTAGGTGAGTTGTGGGTTTGATCTTTTCGGTCCACACCATCAACTTCGCAGTACTGCTACTATTAGTACAGTACAGCTGGACTGGAAAATTGGGGTATGCGCCCAAAAATTCTTGGAAGGATGATTTTTCATAAATCGTTAATGGAGCATAAAAGAAGCTTAATTCTAAATTTGAGGGAAATTTCGAGTAGACGTTTTTTGGAAAACTCAAAAAAATTTTGAAAAGCGTTTTTCTCTGAATCTACGCATTTTAGAGAAAAGTTGTTTAAACAAAAAATGTAGAGAACATTGTTACCTACAATTTGTTTCATAGAGGTCAGGCTGTACAACTTCAAATACAGAAGCTAGGTGGCGCCAAAGTTTCCAAAAAAGTGTTTTTTCGGTTTTTGTCCCAGAAAAAAAGGTTTTTTTACAAAAGTGTAAATCAGTAAATTGTTCCTCTTAAAAATGTCTACAAGATTTATTTAAACTTTTTTTCCCTCCGACTTACCGTTCCAAAGTTATAGCGTGCTGAAGTGTGAGAATTGTGCTCTGAAGACGGCACACAGGTTATTTTGAGTACAGTTATAATTGGTACGTTGCGATTGAATGAGCTATGATTGTTTAAACTGATTAACAACAATTCTTAATAATTATTATTGTTTTAAACTTCAACTCCAATGAACAATGTATTATTGTGATCAATACTAACAGATTTTTGAGACAAGCTGTAGGCAATGCGTATGATATATTTTTTTTGACACAACAGAAATAATAAAATAGAATGGTGTTAACTACGCAGCGTAGCATTTACTGCCTATAACTTTGGAACGGTAAGTCGGAGGGAAAAAAAGTTTAAATAAATGTTGTAGACATTTTTAAGAGGAACAATTTACTGATTTACACTTTTGTAAAAAAACCATTTTTTCTGGGACAAAAACCGAAAAAACACTTTTTTGGAAACTTTGGCGCCACCTAGCTTCTGTATTTGAAGTTGTACAGCCTGACCTCTATGAAACAAATTGTAGGTAACAATGTCCTCTACGTTTTTTGTTTAAACAACTTTTCTCTAAAATGCGTAGATTCAGAGAAAAACGCTTTTCAAAAACTTTTTGAGTTTTCCAAAAAACGTCCACTCGAAATTTCCCTCAAATTTAAAGTTAAGCTTCTTTTATGCTCCATTAACGATTTATGAAAAATCATCCTTCCAAGAATTTTTGGCGCATCAATATTTCATCTGTACTGTACTATATGATGAATGTTGAATATTATGAATGGATATAAAGAAGATACGTTGGACTGGTAACACCATCATAAGAGAGAGGGGGAGACAAGGGAGAAAAGGTCACTGCGTAAAAAAAATCAAATTGGACACGTTAGTGATTCTAATAGTTGAAAAAATAAGTGAAATTTTTGTAATTTAAAATAATTATTATTAAAGGGAATACTTGACATTTGATGTCGTAAGACGTGAAAAGAATTGTAAACATTATAAAAATAAAACCTCTTGTTATTATTCCCACCTTTGAATAATCAATTATTAAAATTATCGACAGTATAAAACGACATTAGCGTCAAAAAAATATATAACTATGGAGAAATTAAGATTTGATTTCAGTATGAAAGTCAACAGATGATGGAAAACACAACAAAATTGTGCTAACCTCAATTGGAACACAGGTGGACAACAATAAATTATTTAATGCCTGCTGAATGCCAAGCAATGTGTTTTAATTCTTCGAAAAAACAAAGGCATATAAAAGAGTGAAAATACCAAAAAGAAAGATACCAGGTAAGCAGAGTGTGGATAACGCTTACAGAAGATTTAAGAATAACTTATCTAGATCAAGATGAAAATTTGATGTTTGGTAATTACTATTAAGAAGAGGTGCAAGAAGAAATGTTTGGAAAAAGAAGCACTGAGGTTGCAAGAGACCCTGATAAAATGACGCAATTATTAGAAAAACTTATTAATTAGCAGCAAAATTATGAAGCTCACAATTTGCAAAAAGTCTCAGAAAAGTTTATAATAGAAAAATATTCATCAAAAAGTGCAAATGCACACCTGTTAGGTAATTTTGACAGGACGAAAGAAAAATAGCTGTTGCTGTCAAGTCGTTTTATATGTGGCTTTTTAACAGTCAGCTGTTCTCTTTTTCTCAGCTGCTTATTTTCTCTCCACGGTATTCTACACCGAATTTTCCAGTGTAGAAATATATAAAAAAAACCTGTAATGCTGCTGTGTCATTTAAGAAAAAGCATAACGACATCATTTTGAAATAACTCGATAGTAGTTATGTATTTTTAGATTTGCCTAAAACGATTTGATTAGAGAAACTCTTTACCATTGGAATAGTAACAAATTATGCTTTGTAATTTTACTGCCACATTTATATATCTACTCACGACGAACGGACCCATTTGGGGAGTCGTTAAAAATCACCATCACCAATGAGTTTAATGACACAGTTTTCACCTTGGCCAGCCACACCAAAGTGGTTGCAGAGACTTCAGCTCAGATAAACGTACGGTATTCGAGGCGGGATCGAATATGAAACATGTAGAATGTTTCCAGAGTTGCTGACTGAGGGAGCAACTTGTATCTTCTAAAAAATCCGTGTTTGGCGATTTGGTATATGTGATCATCGCAGATCCTTAATTTAAGTTAAGCCTAGGATGATAAGAAATAGGTCAGCCGTTAGGTTCCCACCGTCCACTAAGACAGAAGTAAGGTCGATGCAGGACTTAGAAGAAATGACATAGTAACAATGAGCAGCACTTTATATAACTTTAAGTTTCCTATAGGGTAAGAACGTAAATTTTAACTTTAAGTTAGAGCTGGAATTGGATTATTTGTAAAAATTGGTTTTGTACTTTTAAGATCAAATACTCGTATATAATTAAGTTTTAAAATAAAGAATATACCACTTATGAGCCCTCAGATTCTGATTATTATCGGAATTGGATCATAAATGTCAAAATTCGTCGGCCATTTTTCAACTGCCATCTTGAAGTTTTTTAAACGTGTCAAATTATATTTGCATGCGAACTAAGTTATGTGCACCTTGCAAGATCTGCTTACACAACTTAACAAAAGCCTTTTCAAAATATCCATATAATGCTAGTCAATCTCTTGTGGAACTGATTGAAACGCCGGTTTTTATGCCTACAAACTCCCAGCTTTTCATTACAATAGTCAGCGAAAACGAAACTTTAACCTTCACTCTGTGCATTGGGGTCAAATGGACCCCAGTCCATTTAAAATGCGATTTAAAAAAAATTGCGGCAACTAAAATAAACCGCCAACTAGGATTGCCTCAACTAATATCTTTTACACACAACACAAAAAATCCGAATCAAAAACTATTGTTTATAAATTGCTCACGACGGTTTGAAATAAAGTAAACGCATTTCGGTGCACTGGGGTCCAGCTGACCCCATATTTTTTTTGAAAGCATTTTGTATGTAGCATCAGCTTTTTAGTTAATAATTTTGAAATTTCAAAGTATCAAGGAGCTCAAAACAAACGAATAGAATTCTACAGGGAATTGGGATGCAATCCTGATTCACTTACTCGTCTAGAAACTACCTTCAGAAATACATGAACTATCGGAGCCATCACAGAGCGCAAAATCAAGACGGGAATACCAACATGGTCGGAATTACCCGAATTTCTGGGGCCAGATTCAGGGCCTTAGAGGCCGTCAGCAAGCCAACAAACAAGAGTGAACACTATGAGAGCAATTCAAAGGGTGAAGATGAAGAACTAGAATATCCCACGTATCCAACAACAATGTACATATGTGGTTTATTCAAAAATTTACGCTTCATGAGGAAATGCGCCAAATATCTACAAAGGAATACGGATCGAAGTTATAGGGCAGTCAAGGTAAAGGAGCTTCGCATCAATTGTTTGGGAACGAGCCATCGTGTGTCCAACGTAGAGAACAAATCTATCAGAGAATCAGACCAATGCAACACCAGGATCGGCACTTCGAATCCGCCATGTTTAAATAAAGAAGCACTGAACCCCCAAACACAGTCATATTTCTCTCAGGTACCCCCTGACGAACCCCAAAAGTGTTACTGGGCACTGCATTATTCATCGTGGTATCCCCATCAGGACTACAACAGATATGTAGGGCTCTCATCGATCCTGAATCCCAATCAACGTTTGTACGAGAAGCAGTAGTCTAGAATCTACCACTCAGAAGGGAATCAGTACAAACTGATGTATCAGGACTAGATAGAATGCCAGCCGGAGCAATCACGAATAGGGTCACGTTGCTGCTGAAGGCACGAAACCAACAATCAAAGATTATTCAGACATAGGCACTCGTGTTGAACAAAATCACGAACCCATTACCAAGTATCGAATGCTCGATTAAAGAGTGGGCCCATCTAAGAGGACTCGAATTGGCGGATGCAACGTTCCACAAGCCAGGACAAGCAGGCATCCTCTTGAGATCAGATATTTTCTCCACAATCATCACGGATGGCGTAAAGAAAGGCGCGGTTAGAACCTTAGTAGCTCAAAACACCTTATTTAGGTGAACCATCACTGGGAAAATAGAAATAAGGACTACTCTCGCGAACTTCTTCGCCCAAGTAAACTCTGCTGCCGACCTAAAACGGTTTGGCGAGTTGAAAGAACCTCCCTCAAGACCTCCATGGACCAAATAAGAGGCACGGTGCAAACATCACAGCGCCGACAACTACCCCAGGAGCAAGGATGGACAACATTAAGCTCGGCATCCATCCACGACCGAAAAAGACGAAGTCCAATCAGGCGAATTGAAAAAGATATCCATCAGAAGTTCAAAACAAATGGAAAAACGTTTCGTAAAAGATCCCTTTTCTGAAGACTAAATACGTCAAACAGGAAAATAAACCGTGAAATTTGTATTAAATCTGAATTTTCGTTAGTTATTTTTATGTATTAAACGCGAATTATATTTTGCTTATTTCATTTTACAGTATTTATAACTATGCTATTATAATTAGTAAAAATAAAAATAAGATTTTGTTTGTTTTCCTTACAAAATATATCAAAATTTATATGGGGTCTGATTGACCCCTATGCACAGACGCCGGAAAATTTTCAATGCACAGAGTGAAGGTTAATTGGATGGAAAAACCCTCATTATACACAAACACATACACACAGTTCCAATCTTGTTCAAAGCATTTCAAAACTTCTTTCGTGCTTTTCAACTTAAAATTCGCTAGCCAGCAAAAATTCCCTTAAGCCAAAATACTTAAATTGAGTTCCTCAACTCTGAGGACAAATAAATTCCATTTTCGTATTTTTCCTTTAAGTATGTGTATCAGCGCATTTCCTGAGGCAACATTTCCCAAGGTTGCCATGAGTGCAGGCATACAACGGCAAGTAATAATAAAAATACCCCTGTACTTCTGAGGATATAAATCAACCAATGACGGTGAAATTCCATTACAGCTATGTCCCACAGTTTAATATCCTTCCAATCGTTAAAAACCCAGGGAATTCAAGTGACCAGAGGACACTGCTGAAAGGAAACATGAAGTGTAGTGTATGTAGTCAGCCTTAGGCTAGAGTTTCGATACGGCGAAAAGAGAGAGTACCAATAAATCCATAAATCACCGTGAAAAATTGCCAGAATTATATTGACAAAAGTTTTTTGGTTCCCTTTGAAGGATCTAACAATAAAATGGGTGTCCGTAGTCCCTGAAAAGGTATAATAGAGAGCAGAGACCAGGAGTTAGCTAAATCCTAATGGCCTAAATTTTTTCGCGACTGTAGGCGGCAGTGGCGGACGCTCAAGTCGGGCAGCCGTGGTAATAAAAGTAGGCCACAGCCTTTTGCGTGCCCTCCGCACGGGCCCTTCTAGTCTAAGAGCTAGTGGCGCCTAGTTCTAAATCTTTGTCCGTTCTGAGTTATACAGTCAGTACTGTACATGTCTGTTATACAAAAGCCAAATAGCTTTTTTTATATTTCATAATTATTTGGCCTTTTGTATATAGTAACATAACATCAAAAAGAGCTATCCAACGACGTATTGCACTTAGCCATTGGAGGTGGGTACCAAAATTTGCATTCTCCTTTAAATCTATATATATATAAAAATGAATGTGTGTATGTATGTATGTTCGCTAGAGGCTCCTACACCGTGCAACCGATCTTAATGAAATTTTAACCATGTGCTATTTACAATCAAACTTAGAAAATAGGCTATTTTATTACTTTCTAAAGTCACTCCTAGATGGCGCTGTCATGGAGAGCTTCGTTGAAAATCATCGCAGAGATTTGAATTTTTGCATGAAGGTCCGTGGAGGTCTCCTATGATGCACCTCGACGCCCGATTTTCGAAATTCAAAATGGCCGCCGAAATATGACCAAAATTCAAAATTGCCGCAGAAATATGGTTGAATTTGCCAATTTTATTCCGATTCCAATGAAAGTGTGTATCTAGGGGTTTTTAAGGTCGCAAATAACGTATATTTGGTCAAAACTTATAAATTCAAAATGGCCGCGACAATATGGCCGACGAATTTGCAAATTGCGTTCCGATTCCCATGAAAATCTGAGGTTTTTTAAGGTAGCAAATAAGGAATTTATGATCAGAACTTATAAATTCAAAATGGCCGCGTCAATATGGCGGACGAGTTTTGTTACTTTTGTACCGATTCCAATGAAAGTGGGTATCTATGAGTTTTTAAGGTCGCAAATAACAAATTTCTGGTCAAAACTTATAAATTCAAAATGGCTGACGAATTTGCAAATTGTGTTCCGATTCCAATTAAAATCGGTATCTGGGGTTTTTTAAGATAGCAAATAACGACTTTATGATCAAAATTTAAATTTAAAATGGCCGCACCAATATGGCCGACGAGTTTGCGAATTGTATTCCGATTCCAATTAAAATCGGTATATGGTAGTTTTTAAGGTAGTAAATAACGAATTTATGATCAAAACTTATAAATTCAAAATTGTGGGGCCTATATGGCGGAAGAATTTTGCCAAATAAGTGTCACATTTCCCGGTTAGCTGTATGTAGGTTGTTCAAGAGTTGGAAAATCGGAAAATCTTGACATTTTAGCTACAAATGGAAAACCATTGAATATAGTGCTTCCTGAAGCTCTCTAAGCAATCGGTTCAGAATTGATCAACAAAGTTTTTTTTGGAAAGATGGTAAGGAGAAACGGAAATGTGGGATGATTTATGTATAACGGATAAGAAGGAAAGAAACCCATCACCTCTGAATTTTTAGGTATAAGTTTAGGATTCTGCAATACGGGAAAACAAATAAAACCTGAGTCAGTGACATTGCAGATGAGAACCCAGGGGCCAAGCAATTGCAAGACATGTAATTTTTCTGCATTTTATTACATGTCTGGTAATGGACAATATTCGTCTGAAGTCACACCCCCTCAGTACGTGACTGCAAGCATATAATGTCCATCACCGTCAAAAGTCCATTTCTAAATCTGAAATTAGTAGATATAATCCTTTTATTTTTTTTTCTCTCAGGATGTAATAATATTTTCCAACTATAAAAAATTTGTTTCATATGTCAATTTCAATTGAATCATATCACCTGATTACTACTATTGGCTTATGGGAGCAGCATAGGCGCGCCGGGTCCCAACTAGTGCAAAATAAAATTTCAATCTTTTTCCAAATTCAACTTTAATCTAGGGGTGGTTTTACTCCCTCAAGGGTTGATAATAATTTATTTTTGGCTGATAATATCTAATCAACCAAATTTCAAGCAAAAACCAGAAAACAATTATTACAAACTTTTTGCAAATTTTTTTTATTTAAAGTTGATTTTTAAAATTGTAGGGGTAGTGTAAGCCCCTTAACGGTTCAAAATAATTTATTTTTTTAGACAATAAGCATTCAATCGAAATTGAAGCATAAAGTTGGAAAACCAATTTTTTACCTTTTTTTAATTTCAGTCGGTTTGGGGTGGTTTTAACCCTTTAGGACTATCCTTTTTAATAAAATTTGGCTTGATTTGGAAAATCATCAATCACCTTCGCAAATAAATATTGAAAAAAGTGAATTTCATTGGACTATTTTTGATTATTATTGAAATTATCGCGAAAAAACCCCAGAGGGATGTTTTTGCATTTCTAAGGGTGACGCCGATATTTTAGGGCTGCGGGACCCCGATTTTCATAATCCCAAAAGACCCAAAAAACATATAGGGAAAGAGCTTCAAAAGGGTATTATGTTTCGACACCCAAAAGCGCGTTTTGAATGGACTAATGAATACAATTTCCCCCAAAACTGTAACCTTTGACCCGGTATGGCCCCTTTTTCCCACCGCCTCAGCGGTATGGCTGTTTTATTTATGTTGTCGAGGCCACTAGCTCAGACTATTCCCTTCGTTCTATCTATAGCCAAATTTCCCTCTGTCGGTGTTTGCATACTTTCCTGGAAGCCACAAGGAGCAGTAAAACAGGCACAGGCGCCCAACAGAAGATTTCAGGCTGCTCATTGCACTTGACTGCTTGCGGCATAGTCTTCCATTTAGCCATAAAGGAGAAATATTTATTGCCATGCTGGTTTCGGGATGCCTTCATTTGATGACTCTAGCTGGATTGTATGTGATTTTTAGGGCATGGTGTAAACTAATTGCTGCATAGACGATCCTGCCAAGCCAGGGGTTTTCCTCAGATTTTTTGATGTTTCAACAAATTTAGTGGGGTTTTCTTTGAGCAAGTTTTCCAATTAATAAACCTCATATCATCGCATTTATCTCACCATTTTTCGTTGCTTGAATTGCATTTTTTAGCACCTATGGAGTTCACATTTGAGGCGGCAGGCCAAAAGAGTTTGGAGGTATATAGGTTGTTTACCTTCACTTCACCATTTATCCTGCTTTTTTCTTCATTTGCCATTTAGTCGTGCTATGAATTAGAAAATGGTAATTTGTTTCAGCAATAAAAGTTAAAAGTTGTGTTCAAAAAGGTTCTTTTAAGTGTTTGTTGTAAATTGTGCATTTGAATACGACTTTTTGTGAAATTTTATTAATGGTTTTGTGGACATAAATTACGGAGCTATTCTCGAGAACAAAAACTTCAGAAGTAAATAAGTGCCCCAACTGTTCTAACCGGTGTTGTGCGATCATAGCGACTATGGGGTGGCCACTGCAAACTGTTCCATATTGGGGCTAGAATAATATGATCGAGGAAACTCTCAATGCTACTAAGAAAACAGTAACTGGGACATTTACAGAAGCTCACTAACTTTAATAAGGCGAATTAGAAGAACAAAAAGGATTAGTTGGACGCTTTCTTCCAAAGAATTAAATTAATTTCTAGAAATAGTAAGTTCGAAATCGTCAAACTGTGGTAATACGGCAAATCAGATATCCGAAAATGTCAACGAGTTGCAGATAGTGCAGTTTACAAAGTTACGCTGCTTTTGTTGATTGTCAAATTGGATCAGGTGGACTTTTCAGAATAAGTATTATTTTATTAAATTCTGTAATTTTATTATAATTTGAATATTTGTCGTTATAGAAAACAAACGAAGTTCTGGTTTGATTCAGAAATAAAATAATTAATTAATACTCGACTGAAACTTGAAGGCGAATTTAATAACGAGAAGAGGAAAGAACCGTGCTATGGGGAATTGAAGAGAAAATAAAGAATATTAAATCAGATTTTAACAATATTGCGGCTGTCCGTATACAGGGTATTTTCCACTTAGAACACAGCGAGACACTCTGTCCGAAACAGCATGTTGTCCGCGTCCTTCTGTGTAAGACCAAATGGAACACTTAAGATCATGAAAAATCCGCCACAGCGCTCTTTCCTCGTTTTTATTTTAGTTTGACAAGTAAAATGTAAATTCATTTCTTTAAATTAATTACTCGACATCGAAACGTCACATAAAACTTGAAGATGCTTTGACGATGCATTTACACTACTCGGACTGAGTTTCCGAATTCACTGCAAGCTAATTTGCAGTGTTTCCGAACTCCCACTCTGCAAAAATAAACAAAGATCAGTGAAAGCTACGTCGGGATATATCTAGTTTATAAAGAAAACCGTTGGCTCTTTCACACAAACAAGGGAAGAAATCTTTATAATACTGGTACAAGCACACTTGCAGATACAACTGTTCATTCAAAAGCTATCAGGGAAGCAATTCGGTCGTGTATACCTTAAAGGTAGAAACAGAATGGCACGGCGACCGTGGCGGCGGTGGTGTCCGTGACGGCCAATGCTGTAAACATGCTCAGGGCGACGGCGAAACTATTTTTCTCGGCCACGGCGAATGGCCCGACGAAATTAGTTGTGTGCACACTCTATGAGCGACGGCGACACAAATTAAAAACACACACCAGAATAATTATCTTGGACAGACGCATATACTACACACGCCCACAGGAACACACGAGAATAGCAACACAAATCCATGCCACAGCACTCATGCAACTTTGACAGGCGACGGCTACGAAATAGAAATTAGATTGATTCGATAGCCACGCTCGGCGGCGTCGCCGTCGCAGTCGTCTGCAGATTGTGCGCCTTCATATATAAGCCGTGTGTTCTATTCGTTTTTGACAGTCGCCGAGGAAAATAGTTTCGCCGTCGCCCTTAGCATGTTTACAGCACAAAACGTTTAAAATACACGCACCGCCATATATGCTAACATAATGACACGGAGGCGGTGGCCGGCACGGTGAAATTAGAGCAAATCCGAATTCTGCCGCCGCCGCCAAGTGATACCAACCATTGAAAACTGATTTAGGCCGTTTGCCAACATACCATTTCGAATTTTTCTCATTTCCCAGGGCACTTCGATATTCCAAAGTGTGCCAAAATACCAATTCACACATTTCAATGACAATTACAGTTTTTGAGTAAATATGGACAAAAAAATATTTGTGCTAGATTTTATAAACATTTTTTAAAATTTTATGTTATTATGATTGCTTATTCTTTTATTTATAAATAAAAGATTGAACTTTATCCTTGATTTCATTATTTTTTTAGTTTCTTCCTGCTAAACTAAAAAAATATACTAAAATGATGACGCTTGCGAGTGTTTAAGACCAAAAGATTTTAATAATTTTACGTTATGTTTTTATATTTTTACTTTTCTTTCGTGTAATTACAAACACTTTGGGAATCAATAAATTGTATATCTTTTTCCAATAATGTTAAAATGATCAGACAAGCATATTTGGGTTTGAACACCAACATAGTGGATTACAAAATCATAGCTGTCCTCTAGTGTAAAAGTGATGGAATAGTAATAGTTTATGTTTGCATAATATATTTCTCAAAGTTACGTATTTTTGCATTTCCTTTTTTCCATAATTTATTGTTATTTACTTGTTGGATTGTTCAAATTTATTTAACGGCTACCCTTGATTAATAAAAACTGAAATGAGTTATAATAATTTACTCATTTCCATAGACGCAAACCGTCGAAAATCAAATTAGTAGCTTGAAATGAGTTTTCCATACAAATTGACGATTGAATTGCTATTTTGGCACAGACCCTTAGTACACATTTAGCACACAATTTTTTTTAAGTGCTGTCTGCCTGCGATTTGACAATTTGGTCGTGTCGCTGTTTGGCCGTTATTTTCAATTTAATTCGTGATTTTTTTTAGTATTTTAAATAAATTAATGCAATTTATTATATAATGGCAAAAAGGAGTTATTTATAAATTATGGGGCATCAGAAAGACTGCGTTGCAGCTAATTAAAACTAATTTTTATAATAAAATCAAACCAAAACAGTCAACGATAAAAAAATTTCTTGTCTTAATAAAGTTCCATTTAATTCATCTTGAGTTGCTAAAACTTATTAGTGAAAAACAATGAATGTTGAAATGTTTGTATTTTTCCTAGAGGAAAAACTATAAAATTCCGGAACCAGCGCTTGTAGTTGTGATAGCTGAGGAAAAACAGGAGCCAAAGTAAGTTATTACATTCATTTCTGGGAGAGTTTTGTAGTTAAAGTTTTTTGTCAGATAAAAGTTGAAATAAAAAATGCTGAGGATTCAAGCTGGAGATAGTGATGCTAGAAATTTTAGACGGAAACCCGGAAAGGTGAGAAGTATTTTTTATTGCTTTCTAATGATGTAGTATACATTTTTTGTACTTTCAGGCTTTGAAAGTTATAACATCATCCAAGAGAGAAGGGCAATATATGTCTTATAGATTATGTACTGTGCTATGGCTTAAAATAAAAGTGCTTGTTTAATAATTTGTTTTTCTTGATTTTTCTCAATTAGATCTATCCGGCAAGCTATATTTTATTTCTTTAGGTTGTTTTTAGTTCAGATGGTCATGGAACCACCCTCTTTCAAAACAAACCCTTTAATTTTTAAATTCCAGGTAATTTGCGGTAAATGGCAAAATATCATTAAGCAGCCCAATGTAAATAACAAATCGCCCATTTTCTACTTCCAGGTAAATTTATCTAATGTAATGTCATAAAAGAGGTCATGAGACCACCCTCTTTCAAAACAAACCCTTTAATTTTTAAGTTTCGGGTAATCTTCGGTAAATGGCTAAATATAATATAGCAGCCAATTTTTAAAACAATTCTTCGATTTTTGAATTCCAAGTAAATTTTTCTTTACTAAAATATTGAAAAAAAAAATATGAAAATATTGAAAATAACTTAAATTTTTAATTCCAGGTAAGATCAAAGTTGCAATTAACAATCATGAATTTTTACAAAACAAATAATTAAAAAAGTTTATTCTATACTCATGAAATTATATTTACGTTAAAAATTTCAAATTCGTTTATTTGAATTCCGTCGTCCGTTAAATTCCGTTAAATATGACCGCGCCGCACCATTCTGTTAGCTAAGACGGAATCTAAAATCCGTCGACGGCCACCGGCACGGTCGCCGTGCCATTCTGTTTGTAGCTTGATGTTCCCTGAAGCAGACGGCTATCCAATGCTGCTGCAGAACATGTTGGGCATAATCGCTTCCTTACTTTGTGTAATATTCAGTACGCTATTTGCACTTGGTGATATCTCATTGATGTGGAAGAACTTTATACTGCAGTCATGCCCAAGCCAGAGTTTTTCTAATTATACCAAGGCTAAATTTTTCAGGACGATAAGACTTTTGTTTTTCGCCTTAAAGACAATGGAGAGAATTGTCGTTATAAAAATAAGAGGTATTTTTCTTGTGCGCAAACAACTCTACTCAGTGTTGGCCCAAAGTTAATCTGATTAACGATTAAAAATTAATGATTAAAAATCATAATCAAAAAATTTTATTAAGATTAATTAATCATAATCACATTTAAAATGATTAAGATTATTAATCATAATCATTAATCGATAACTTGATTATTCGGTTAACTATGTCCAAATTAAATGTAAAATAAAACAACTAAAACAAAAAGTAAACATTCATGCCCATTTCACGGACTCTACTTTCATGGACAATTTAGTGTGTAAACACTAGGGGGGTAGGGGAAAGTCTAGAAAAAACAAGTCTTTCATCTTCATACAAAATTTTCACCAGGTTAGTTTAACAAGCAAATATCCATCAATACATCAAGTTTAACTCCATATAAAATCATAAAATCTACACCAGGATAGTTGGGTGCGAGCGTGTATAAAAATGGTACATTCCCTCTCTGATAGCATGACATAGTGCCTGTTTAGACGGTTCGCTTTGTCTCTCCTTTTGAGGCGCTCCAAAGCGAAAGTTTGTTTGGACGGTTCGCTTTGAGTCCAGACGCTTTTAAGACAGGTGGAACAAACGGAACGATAACTAGGGTAGGCCAAAAAAGCAATATTTCTTTTTAAGTGATATTCGAAAAATTGTAAGAATGTTAGTCAAAAGAAATGCTCGTACAAGGAGAACCCTGGCAAATGAGATTTAAGTGTGCCTCATTATTGTTAAAACAATTTTAAATTAAATAAAATTGTTTACGTTTATTTTTTTATAATAAATGTTTTAAATTTTCCCGACAGAAAAACGAAAAAAAAACAATATTATACTATACAAATTTCTTTCTTCGATTTCTGACTTATCCCGACTGACTACGGCAGTGTTTTTTTTAATTGTGCAAAAATAGTTTTTTTAATGTAGTGCTTTTATTTTAAAAATCGCTTTTTTTTGGCCCACCCTAGAGAACATATTCCAAAACATTGTCCGCCCTAATAAAAAACACGTCCGCTTATCACTGCGGCTGAAACGAAAATAAAATGGAGCACAAAAATGATACAAAATGAAATTAAAACAGAGAGCTGTCAGAAAAAGCGAACGTGAGTCGTCTGAAAATTGACACGCACTTCCTTCCCACCCGAATCCTCTCCGCATCTACAAATTTCGTGTTGAAAGGTCGCGGAAGCGAACCGTGTAAACAGGCACATAATCTTTTAAAGGATTTGTGCATATACATAGTTCGCCTTTCACTCATTAACCCTATGAAAATGAAAGACTTGTATATTTCTAGACTTTGGTAGGGCCTGAGCCCTGAGATACTTCGCGTTAGCTCTTAGCTTCTTTCTCTCCCTCTCTTATAGCACCACACTACTATAGAGAGCGAGAGAGAAGCTAGCAGTGCGTTGCGCGTGCGCCGGAGTCAGTCACATTTTCAGGCGTAATCTGGCACACGCTCGGCTCGAGCTCGGTGGGCTACCATTTTTTTTTGGATTGTGCACAATTTTGTGATGTTGTTTAACGCAGTGATTAACTTCAAGAACAAACATGAATTCTGATGATGATTTTATTGACTCTAATATTAGTGGTGTGTTAAATGATCCGACGGTGCCGTCAAACAATTTGGACAATTGGACAGTAGCATTGCAATCGGAGTTGGATCTTTCTTCTTCTGCTTTATTTGATGGTACCTATTACAAGCTTCTACTAGACAAACGCACAGACAAGAACACAGTAGCAGTTTGTATGAAGTGTTCGGACCAGCAAAGTACAGAAGTTAGAGGCTATGGAAAAACGACATCTAACTTTTTGGGACACTTAAAACGAAAACATGTCGCTGACATAGTACAGGAATGTAAAAAATATATAAAAAACCATAAGCAAAAGAAGAACCAAAATAATAGAGTTCAGACTGCACGGCGAACTCCAACAAGATCTGTAACTCAAGAAAATGTTGATCGTAATTTAGTAAATTATTTCGTTAATTCAATGATTGCTTTTCGAGCCGTGGAAGACCCGTACTTTATTAAGATGATGGAGGATTTAAATGTAACAACTAGTGGAATCAAGATACCCGGGCGTTGTTCTCTCAGAAAAAAAATAGCTAAACAATCATTCGATCAGACTTGTGAGATAAAAGAAAAATTAGCTGCAGTGAAATATTTATGCACCACCGCTGATACATATATGGGCAGGGAAAAAACGAAGTTTTTTAGGTGTGACAGTGCACTGGATTGATAAGGACTATAAAAGGCGTTCCGCAGCTTTAGCTTGTCGACGGTTTAAAGGGGCGCACCTCTTTGACCGCATAAAAGATTTGTAATCTTCGACCATCCACAAAACAGTTCGTTACCATTTGACTTCAGGTGTAATGCGCACATTTTAAATCTGGTTGCCACTAAGGACGTCCAAGCCTGTTTGACTGACAAATCGACATCTCTTGGAAAAATGCATTCCGCAGTAATGGAAAAATGTAACGATTTGTGGAACGCTGCTGCTCGTCAAAATCAGCCGAGGTGATACATAACATTCTCGGACTTACGTTAACAGGACCTGGCATAACTAGATGGAATAGTTACTATGACGCTTTGAAAAATATATTGAAAATCAAAAGTAGTTACTCTCAGCTAGCCAGGGCACTTGGTACAAGAAATCCATTACGAGACTCTGAATTTCAATATATTGAGGAATACTTCCAATGCGCTGCTCCAGTTGCAACCACTTTGGACATACTGCAGGGCGATGACTCATGTTATGGGATATTATTACCTTGTCTGCACTAAAAAAATTACAGAAGATCACGATGACTCAAAATGTGAAATACTGTGAACCACTTGCTGCAAAATATCTGCAAAGCGTAGAGAAAATATTTGAAGGGTTTTACCAGAGATAACGTAATGTATAAAGATGCGACAGCTAGAACAAAAAACCCAAAACGCATTTCGCATCTGCAGACTTCTGAGATTGCCTCCACCTTAGCAACATGCAACAAATTAAAGTTTCCAGCTACACTACGATGCGAACGTATTCTTCTCAGCCATGGTCCGCAACACAAGAGATGCGGTGAGTTTGTTGATAGGGAAGCTGGCAGTTTAGGGGGGCAAGGAAAGGAACTGCCAACAGAATATTTTTCGCAACATTGTGATCTTTCGGACTTTTGCCTCTAGTGCTGCATTGAAGAATTGTGCTGGAGTTTTGTATTTTAATCATTTGTTAGAACAGTCAGTACATTTTTGGGGCGTCTATTAATTACGTGAGGCGATTTTTCGACCCCCCTCCACCTTGGTGAGATGTCGTGAGATTTGTCTCGGCCCCCTCCCCCACCCCCTGATTTGAGGTCAATTTTTGAGATATTTCTTGTCCATCAGATTTTTTTGGATAGAATGATAGATCTAGGCGTAAATACATAACTATAAAATCATAGTGCGTAAGCACAGTTTTGGCTCTCCCATTGTTTTTCAAATACAATTGTTTAAAAATAATTAATATTGGCCAGCATTTTTTTTATTTTATTATTACATAAACTTTAATGTGCATATAGAGTCGTGTCTGACCCTCCAGGTGCAATTTTAGCCCTTGATTGCATTCAAAAGTGCATTTTATGAATGCTAGTCCATTCAGAACGCGGAGGGGAGGGTGTCAAAACATAACTTCGTTTTCTATAGGTTTTTTAGGTCGCTGATTACGAAAATCGGGGTCCCGCAGTCCTAAAGTATGGGCGTCACCCTAAAAAAATGCAAAAAACACCCCTTTTTAAGGGTTTTTCGCGATAATTTCAATAAAAATCAAAAATAATATTCTAGTTGTGCCACTTTCAACATTTTTCCAAGAAATCGAACGAGAATTTTTTTCAGAAGAGAATATTTCTATTTTTTGTTGTTTTCCAGCGGGAAAAGTTTGAAGGCCTTCCTCAAGAAGCTTTTAGGAAGGAGTTCGTATTCGTAGTTCCACAAAAGTAGGATGGAAGGGTCAAATATGGATATGTAATTAATGTACAGTTTTTATTCAGTTAATACAATTTACCATTAAATTGTGTAAAAAATGTGTATCTAAAAGATTATTATAAAAGGATTGAAGCAATATCTTCCAAGGATCTCAATATATTTAGAAGGTGTAAGAAATTGTACTTCCTTGGAAGAAATAAAAGAGCACTATCACAAACACCTTACAGGGAATGCGTGGGGAAGGTGAATGAGCTTTTAGAGCTTTTCGACTCATTCCTTCTAATGACATGCCTGCACAAAAAAGATAAGGAGCGGAATGCGAAAAGGAAGAATTCTTGCCTTCCAAAAAAGGCTACCGTCATGCTTCTTGGTATGATTCCATTTCCCGCTGGGGTTTGCTCGGAAGAGAATTTTTTACAGAAGAGAGTTTCGTTTTGTGTTTGATATTTTTGCTATTTTACATTTTGTGTTTAAACAGGGGCCGCACTAGTCAAAAATAATCCAATGAAATACACTTTTCAATATTTATTTGCGAAGGTGGTTGATTGTGAAGGTAGTCAAATTTCTTTTAGGTAGATTACACTGGTCAATCCTCCTTCAAATAAAATTGGATAGGAAGGTTTTAACGTGTTGAATCTAAATCTGGTTTCACTTTTTGCTGGCACGTCTAGATTTATACCTAGTTAATTAGTTTTTTTTTTGTAAATTTGTCAAAATTCAGAATATATTGTGTTTCGATTTTGCGTTTACGCTACTTTCTTCTATTTAAATAGTGAGCATGGACGAGTTCAGAATGATAGAAAAAGACAAATATTGGCTGCCGAAAAACTGTTGCAAAAGTTGCTCAAGTTCTTTAGTGGGTTCGCTCGCAGGAAATCATAAGACCATGCCATTTGCAAAGACCATAATAAAACCATAGAAACGATTGTTACTTTTGTATGACTATGACGCTAGGATTCACGAAGACCAGTTCCTCAACAGCGTCAATCGCACAACTGGTTTGTAAGCACTGCTTCAAGCCTATGAAAAGAACCTCATCTCCTTAGACATTGATTTGAATGATCTTGTTCGAAATTTTGCTCTCTCAAAATCGAAGGTTCTTACATTGCTTCAGAATGGTAATATATGCCCTTCAGTCCCGACAGTATTCATAGTACTCCTGGAACATTTGTGCTGATTTAAAAGTTATAGCAACGTTGACTAGAGTGCTGCAGATATACTAAGTTTTGTTGTTTGTTATGTGAATGGGACATTCGCGCAAGAGATAAACCCTACGTAGTAAAAACTGGCCAAGAAGTGCGAGTTGAACTCCTGGAGTCAAATATGTATCTGAAGAGCCTTTAGTGAAAAGTGAAAGAAAAATTTAAAATTCAAAATCTTGGTGCATGAGCATGGCGAAAGGTCTCACCAAGACATATTGCACATAGAGAGACGATACAACGGAAAATGGTCAGAAGAAATTCTTTCAGATTTTTGTTGGTCGATTCGACGCGAAACTCCAATGAAAAATATGAAAAGAAAGTATTTCATATCGCGATTTGTAATTTTACTGCCTGCGAATTTATATTTTTTTACAGTCTCTTTTACGTTTTTCAAACACAAGCTTTGTTTATCTTGTATGCACGTTCGGCATTATGTCTTGTATTGTAGAGACGCTATCATTTAATATCTAAATAAATGAACACATTACTGGATCTCGACGGTAGTGGCGGCGCCCTCTTGGACATGGCGCCCTAGGGTGGTCGCCCGGGTTCGCCTCCCCCCATTACAAATCTGACATGAAAATTTTAAAATTCAAAATGGCTCACCGTAAATGGCTCGAAATTTAAATAAAAAAGTGTTTTTTTCGCGTTTTTTTTCACTTAAATCGTAAAAGAAAACCATGAAAATTGCATACGAGAATTTCCTTTTAGGCTGCCATATCGATTTCATCAGAATTCGCACAAATTCGTACAAATTTTGATCCAGTGTGCGAGCAGCCTTACACAATTTTGTACGTGAAGACAGCAGTGAGTCTTCAGATGGTGAAGCTCCATAAAAAAAAATAAATTTTAATAAATAATATGTACTTAAAGTGGCCCTTATTTAAATGGGCGATTTTTTTTTACATTTTTGGTGGTGAAAACCCCTAAAATGGTTCTCTATACCGAAAAAAAAAATCATATAACAATTTCAGCTGAATTGGTACCGTCTTACCCGTGTCGAAAACGCGGAGAAAATGTTTTTTTGTTTTGTGTTTGTATTGTTAATAACAAATACTAAATTGAAAAATTGTTTACAACTATTAGGGGAGAGTGGGGTAATCACGGACGCGGGGTAATCACGGACGTGTCTGTTTGACTATGTTAGAAAAGGATGGAAGATATTCTGAGTGATGCAATCATGAGTCGTTCCCGAATGCAGTGCCGAGCAATAAATGGAAAGTGACGACGTACTCGTGTTACGAGATATGTTTGCTTAAAGATTTTTCGACAATTTCATATAATTTTTGACTAAAATTGAATAGGTGTATAACATTTTAGGTATAACAAAGAAATGTTGCATTAGTTTGTCGAATTAAGGTAGCATTTAACAATGTTTTGAAGGACTAGCCGCGTGCACCAGGCGATTCGAACCTCAAATAAAAATATAGTTTTGTGTTAGTGTTACTGTTACTAGTGTTACTGCGGTAGTGTTACTTTACCCCCCCCCCCCCACCCCTTTTTTGAAAATATTGACCGAAAAAAAAAGAAAAAATACGTGTACGCTTATTTTGTATAGAGACTCCGTAAAAAAATTTGAAGCAAATCAAAAATTTTGATTAACAAAAGTTTTCTCATAAATTAACAAACTTTACCGCGTTTTCGGGACGGGTTTACTTCAAACAATTGAGATGAAATTTTTTGGAGAATTATTTTTTCTTAGTAGAGAACCATTTCAGGGGTTAGCATGTTGAAATTTCTGACTTTTAAAAATAAGGGCCACCCTAAGGTACATGCATTATACATATAATAAATGTTATCCTTAACAAATAATAAAATATTTCTGTTCTATTTTTTATTTATGAAATACTAATTTTTTTATTTATAATATACTTTGCATCTTATTTGATATCCTATAACTATTTACTTTTTTTATATTACTATATTTTATTTTTTTTTGCATTTAAATTTTATTTATATTAGTTATATTTATTTACTTTAATCTAGGGGTAGTTTAACCCCTTAAGGGTTGAAAATAATTTATTTTTGGCTGATAATACGCATTCAATCGAATTTGAAGCATATAGTTGGAAAAACAATTTTAGGATTATCCTTTATCATAAAATTTGGCTTGATTTCGTATAAATCAACCACCTTCGCAAATAAATATTGAAAAAAGTGTATTTCATTGGATAATTTTTGATTGTTATTGAAATTATCGCGAAAACACCTTAAAAAGGGGTGTTTTTTGCATTTTTTGAGGGTGACGCCCATACTTTAGGACTGCGGGACCCCGATTTTCGTAATCAGCGACCTAAAAAACCTATAGAAAACGAAGTTATGTTTTGACACCCTCCCCTCCGCGTTCTGAATGGACTAGCATTCATAAAATGCACTTTTGAATGCAATCAAGGGCTAAAATTGCACCTGGAGGGTCAGACACGACTCTATATGCACATTAAAGTTTATGTAATAATAAAATAAGAAAAATGCTGGCCAATATTAATTATTTTTAAACAATTGTATTTGAAAAACAATGGGAGAGCCAAAACTGTGCTTACGCACTATGATTTTATAGTTATGTATTTACGCCTAGATCTATCATTCTATCCAAAAAAATCTGATGGACAAGAAATATCTCAAAAATTGACCTCAAATCAGGGGGTGGGGGAGGGGGCCGAGACAAATCTCACGACATCTCACCAAGGTGGAGGGGGGTCGAAAAATCGCCTCACGTAATTAATAGACGCCCCAAAAATGTACTGACTGTTCTAACAAATGATTAAAATACAAAACTCCAGCACAATTCTTCAATGCAGCACTAGAGGCAAAAGTCCGAAAGATCACAATGTTGCGAAAAATATTCTGTTGGCAGTTCCTTTCCTTGCCCCCCTAAACTGCCAGCTTCCCTATCAACAAACTCACCGCATCTCTTGTGTTGCGGACCATGGCTGAGAAGAATACGTTCGCATCGTAGTGTAGCTGGAAACTTTAATTTGTTGCATGTTGCTAAGGTGGAGGCAATCTCAGAAGTCTGCAGATGCGAAATGCGTTTGGGTTTTTTGTTCTAGCTGTCGCATCTTTATACATTACGTTATCTCTGGTTTTACACTCTTTCGAGTGAAACTAGTAAACATGCAGCCGTTGCAGCTCTGTGTTATCCAAGATTTAAGAAAAAGTGGCTGGTATGTCTAACTGTCGCTGATCAAAAGAAGTGTATAAACTTTTTTAAATCAGTCGTACACTGATAAAAAAATTGTCTTGATTCCAGCAATTCGATAGTCTTCGTTTCGTTGTCTTGAGTAGAAAAATTTTTCAGTCTTAACATGAGAATGCTGTCTCAGAGTAAGACACTGGAAATTCTTGAGCCAAGCAAAAGTTTTTCTTCGCTCAATACTTATATTTTTCGACCAAGATATTTCTTTCTCGAACTAAGATTGTTTAATTTTTTACTCAAGAAACTATATTCTTAATTCATCGGCCTTTTTTCGTTTACCGGTCTTTCAAGCTCTAAAAATGTATCACAACTATTAAGACCGATTTTAGAACTTGAATTTTTTTCAATTATAATATCATCGGTTTCGTAATTTTTTTTAACTTCAAGTCAACTTTTGTCTTCATCCAAGACAATAAAACCAAGACTATGAGTATTGCTTATCCCGAGACAATTTTGTTTTCGTTATATCCAAAACATGAGTTGCTTGGTTCAAGAAAAAGTGCTTTAAGACAAGAAATTTTTTTTATCAGTGTAAGGAAGGAAATATCAGAAATCCCAGAGCTTTTAACAGTCAACAATGCATCCAATAATACACGCCACCAGGAAGACGAGTTTTTTGATTTCAATTCCGACTCTGGCAGTTGATGCTAAAAAGAGAGCGGATTTGATCATTTCAAATTCTTTTTCCAAGGGAAGCCAAGAACGAGAGCTTCTACGAAGTTATACTGTTATAGGCAAAGTGTTTTTAAATACAACACACCAATGCCGCCCTCTGGCTCAGTAGAAAGAATGTTTTCTTATGATACCATCAGGCCCGGCTCTAGCGGTGCTGGCGCCCCGATGCAACTTTCTGTTAAGCGCCCTTTATAGGAAATTATGTCAGAAATTGGAAAAAATGGAAATATTAACATGAATCTGGAACACATAAAAAACTGAAAACAAAAAGTTTCAATTAAAGGAAATGTCTTTTTATCTGCCAAAAGCCTTTTTTTAGAAAACTTAGGCTCAAAACAAGAGCGACGGAGCATAATCATTATGGGTGGGGAGCACGAGAACAGTTAACGTTAAAATGTATAAAGTTAATCGGTCAATTTATTTAACAGCTATTGATTTATGTGGTTTTAAATTCGTTATGGCGTTATGCCGATCTCGCTGTTTGAGGTAAGGGGTACAGATAGGGCCCCTATGATGCTAGACCCACTGCCTCATGTGGACCCGGTAGATTACCCTATAAGGCCCACACAGGGCATCTAACGTCTTTCCTCATTCGCGCCTCATCATAAGGAATGCCCCATTTGAAAAATCATTAATACCCGATCCCGTGTGGGTTTTGAGCATTTCGGAGTGGATATGTGAGTAATAACTGCGTCGGTATCGAAAGCTTTATATTTTTAAACGCGATTGTGGTTTTATCAATACGTCCCCCAACTGAGTACTAATCACATCCAATGCTGCTTGACCTCTGTAATCGTACCAGAACCGGGCTATTGAGTATGCTAAATGACACCATTCACGGTCACCAACATGATTCCCTGAGAACCAATGCAACAACAAAAACTAAAGCTTTGTATGAATTAAACTAACGCTTAAGGGTATTTGTTTAAAGCTTTTTAAAAATCTTTCCGAAAACGTAAGGCAGATTTTGGGATTGCCCCATTTAATTTGTAATGAGGTTTGCCTCATAGGTCCCTATGAGAAATTGATAAGGTATACCTCATCGCTGATTTCTTTTTTTATGTGGTGTTCATGAGGAAAAGCCTCTCATTGTGGTGCTCAGGAGGAAATTCCCTTTCAGCATGCCCCTCATTTGCCTCGTGGAGTCCTCATGGGTAACCTACGGGGTGTGTGTGGATTCCCCCTCCCAAGCGAAAGTGCGTGTGCACTTTTCCTTCCATCTCCAGGCGCTCCGCCACCCCTGGCCCAAAACACTTTCGGCGCTGCATACTTCACGCCGCAAGCTTTATAAAGCTGCAGCCGATGGGAAGAAGCCACTGCAGCTACATTTGAAGCTGCAAAAACCAACGCCAACTTGACGGAATTGTTGGCCTTTAAATGTATAGAGACGAAGCATTTTATTTCAAAAAAAATTTTCGGATTTTCACTCACAAAATTTATTATTTTTTTTTTCATTTTAAATTTCCGCTTTTCCACTTTTTTCACGCAAACAGTAAATAAAATGTGACAGTTTTTACAATTCCTTTTTCTAAAGTTGACAGGACTTACGCCGCATACTATGTACAAATTTTGGAAATTGCAAAATTTGAATATGGCTTCATACTTCATTGTAGCGTGAAGTAAGAAGCGGTCAATGTGGCAGCATTAATAAATTCTCGTTGATTTGAAGCTAGAAGTATGCAGCCCCGAATGTGTTTTGAGCCTGAATTCGATAATCGCCTACTTTTCATCTCTCATTTAAAAAAAATAAAATTTGATAAAATTTTAAATATAAAAAAAATTTCAAATGACCTGATTTTCATTTAAATTATGGATTTTAGCGCCCTCTTCTGCTTCATCGGTTGAGCCGGCCCTGGATACCATGATAAATAAACCTAGGTCACACAAATTATCTGACGACTTATTTGAAAAAAGAGTAATTATGAAATGTAACTTGAACATCAAAAAATCAGAAGTGTAAAGATCAGAGAGAGATAATTTGCAATAAACTTAACTAAATAAGAATTCCGTGAATTTGATTGTTAGAACTTATACTAGCAAAAACCGTCGTGCGTTGCAACGCCTTTCAATAAAAAAACATTATGTGTGCACACTCCGGGGTAGGAAAAAGATATAATGAAAAAAGAACAAATCTGCAAAAATTGATTTTGGATACTTAAGCTTTCTTAAGATTCGATGATGAAAAATTGTGTACTATGTGCACAACAGACACCTATCCAAACATATTCAGAATCGTCCGCATAGATTTTGCTATTCCGGGGGATTAGACACCGTGTGCAGAAATACGCTCATGGCGCCCTGCTTCCGTCCAAATTATTTTTCCCAAAAAAGCGCCAAAAAAAGTAATCAATTTTGCAAATTTGGCACTCACCGTGCAGCCCAAAAATGCACAATTTGGTGCGCCTTAAAAAATTTAATTGAGAGGCCCTTGTTCTATGTGTAATCTATGTAAATTGAAACTGAGAATTTTTGATGATGATTCATAATATGGAAAAGTTATAAGGTAGGTAGTTACTGCAATACACTTCTATAAACTACGTTAAATGTTTTTTTTTGTTCTGCGTAAACATGCAGATTTTGTGATGTAGAAACGCGTTAGCAAGCTACGTAGAGCTGACCGTGGGAAAAACATGGCGCGCCCATATGTATTCCTGCTACCTTTAAGGTTTGACCCTGGGATTTATTGACAGTCATTGAAAATGCAACTTTTAATGGGAACTGCAGACGCTTAAAATTAAATGGTAAGTTATTAGGTATGATTGGGATGCGTGGTATAAGCACATTGTCTCCCTTGGCTTCGCCAGTTAAGATTGTGGCCTTCACAATATTCCTTCCTAGTTCAGTGACTCGCAACCGAGTACCGTTGCATAATCTTGGCGCGTTCAAGTTGCGCATTAACAAAACGGGTATACCTACTTTTAATTCCAACTTATGGGATGGCACCCCGGATAACTCCAAAGAGTTTAGGAATTCCACGGGATAGCTCGTAGTGTCATCGGATGACATGACTGTGTCGATAAAGTTATACACTGATGTTTCGTTAGTTATTTCGTCCAAGATTTTTTTATTTATTTTCGCGACTGTCTCATTTTTTGGTGCCAGTATGGTTCTTTCACACAACCAATTTTCGTCGTGAATATTGCGTTGCAGATTTGGAAAAACTTGAACAATAAGGTCGTCTTCCGACTCCACAACATGACAAAATGGTGTGTGAAAAGAACCATACCTTCTTGGTCGGTTTCAAGACGGCCTTCACCAATTTCTGACAGTTTTTGAGCATATGCTCCTGACTCGACATCACTGAATAACTGGACTCGCATGTTAGTGGTGAGATAAAGCTTTTCAACTTTGGTCCACAGGTATGATGCTTTCAGCCATGCGTTAATTTCGTCTGCTGCAGTGCCTCTCTCGATAACAGGTAAAGTCTGTCTAAAATCCCTGCCAATAACACTACCACACCACCCATTAACTTTCGATGGCTTTGTATGTCTTGTAGACAGCGATCGAACGCCTCGATGGCGCGTTTGTGTGACATAGTGCACTCGTCCCACACGATCAGTTTATATTGTTGCAACAGGGCGCCGCGGGCGCCGCTCTTACTGATGTTGCACGTTGGGGTTTTTTCGTTGGCCAGATTAAGAGGTAATTTAAAAACTGAGTGTGCCGGGTCCACCGTTCAGTAATGTTGCGGCGATCCCAGAGGAAGCCACAGCTAATGCAACATTACGATCCCTACGAATTTTTGCTAGAAGCAAATTAAGCAAAAAAAGGCCGCCTTCACCACGCTCAACTCGTTGTAATATTTTGTCATAAATGTCTTTTTGCTCGGGTAGCAGGCGTGGCTCAGTTTCGCTGATCTGAGCATCTAATAATGTGGTATCGTAGCTTAGCTCATTGATCAAATCGGTCGACAGCTCTCCTCGACGCTGTGGTGTAGGCATACCGAAGTCGGACAACTTCTTTCCGGAAATCATTCTTATTTTGTCTTCGATAAGACCCAGTGCTTCATTGAAACATAGATCATTGTTGACTTGATCCATGCTTTCAAATCTATGCAAAATATCTTCTGATAACGCAGTTTTATACTTATCCCATAATTGAAGAGGATTGGATAAACCGCAAGTGCACATCAATATGGCAAATAGTTCTCTTATTTGCGATGGAGAGCGGCACAGCACGGCCTCTTCTATTGTGGCATCCCAATGGTTGTCATCTTCTAACAACCCCAACTTCTCACACGTTTGTTGAAAAGTTTCAAGTTCTTGGCCGTCACCTGTTTTTAGATCCAAAAAGTTAGTTAGTTAAAGCATTCGCAAACAGTAACATTCCAAGTTGCTAACGTGCACTGTGTAAATGCGGCCAAGAGCATCTTCCGCCTTCACACCTGGCCAGCCGTCGACAGCTGTTCCTTGTAAACGATGTTTCCATTTTTTAAACGACACGTTCCATGTGTAGTAGCGGGGTACGTCAACATAAAGTAAAGTTTTTGCAAATGCGTCATTTTGGCACAGCAGGAAAAATGCAGTAAGTGTCGTCCTAGGTGGTGCGGCCATTCTCTCACTAAAATTGTTTTCAGTGAAGTAAATCCGCTCACCATTGGGCAGATGTACCGCAAGATGAGTGACTGTTGGATGTCTCTCATGCAGAGGTAGACCCAAGATCCGCCACGCTGCTTCGTTACTACTAACATATCGCCCGGTTCGAAATGTCTGCACCTCATCTGCACGTTCCCTTGCTGTCGGATGTTAAAAATAGCCTGGTCACTACCTTTATTTATATATTTACAAATATATTTTATAGCCTGTACCGTATTGCAGAACTCTACATTTATATGGCAATTAAACATTTTAGAGAGAAGAGGAGAATATGGGACAACCCAGCTATTGTCAACCAATATTTCCTGTCTTCCACCTCGCATTTTTAGAGTTATCGTACGTCCACCATCTTCTGGTGCTCTAAGCCTGTACAGAGGATAGCTTTTCTCGTTGGTTTGAGTATCTTTTAAAAGCGCCCTTGGATATTTTTTGGTACATTTTCCTTCCGTTATGCATGGTGATGAAGGATTTAGTGCACCACAGGGCCCGTGAATCATATTTTTGGTCACAGTATCATAGAGCTTTCGATCATTTTCTGGGTTCGGTATCTCCGCACTTATGATTTCGTCAATTTGGTTAGGACGTAATTTTTCCGTCAACCACAGCAGCAAGTGCACGTGAGGCAAACCTATTTTTTGCCACTCAATCGAGTACATGAAGCACTTCATGTCACCAAATATTTTGCCTTTCGTAAGTAGAGCAAGTAACTTTCGAGCTTTTATTTTAAATACTCTGGCTGTTAAGTCATGTCTGTCCGTTGAATTTTGGCCTGGCATGAGCTCTATAGTAATTTCTGGCCAGGCGGGATTACATGTCATTGTAATAAACAGATCACGCCTCCCGTAGTTACGCACATATGTGAACGCATCCTGCGTGTATTCATGAAGATATCTCGGGCCATTTACAAATGATGACGGGAGAATCACCCTTTGACCCAAGTTATTTGGATCTAATTCCGCATCATTTCTTATCGCGTCCTGTAAATGAATATAGTTTTCTGCCCGCAGTTTCGTTTGGTTCAAAGCAATAAACCTTAGGCGCTCACTCTCCATTTTGACGTAGACGTCCACCAAAAATTGATGAAGGAGAAGTCTACATCGCAGGAATAAATTAAAATTGTTGCGACGTACCATAATATGATACGCATAAAAGTCTTTACAGGACACTGTTTTGCTAGGTATGGGTTGTTGGGTAACTGGGTTTGTCTGAGGAATATCAAAGCTGTATCCCTCTTGTCCTTTCCAAAAAATTATTGGGTACTCGAGAGCGTCATAAAATCTATGAGTGTCCGGAATTCTAGTGAGTCGGCCATCGTGCGCCTGAACAACGATGTACCGAGATGTAGTTTGTTCACTACTAACTACTACGGCAGCTATTTTATTTGAGGTCGGGGCATTGAATCGTCTTTCGTGTTCACCACGTGGTACACGATCTGGGTGTATCACAACCTTGTAATTATCGCTAGTCACTCTATCTTTAGCTATTTTAAATTCATGCACTAAAATGTTGTGATCATGTAGAACTTGTTGTATTTTTGAAGTGAAAACTTCTATAGGCACGTTGGGCACTTTTTGGCCTGGGGAAAAAACTAAAAACTCGCGTCACGCGCACTTTTTTGTGTGCCATCACGCGCACGTACCATCACGTGAGAAAAATGTTTCCTTTGGGGGTTTTAGTTTTAATTATGTAGTATGAATTATATATTAAATATTAAATATTATATATTAAATATTATATATTGAATATTATATATTTAATATTATATATGCTTAAATATTATATATTAAGTATTGTGTATTATGGACTATGTACTGTGTACTACGTACTATGAACTATGTACTAATTATTATGTTCTATGTGCTATGTATTATGAATTATGTAGTATGTACTATGTACTATTCACTATGTACTATGCACTATGTATTGTGTACTATGTACTACACACTATTTACTATGTACTGTATATTATGCACTATTTACTATGTACTATATATTATGTACTATGTATTATGTCTTATGTAGTATTTACAATGCATTATGTATTATATACTATGTACTATTTACTATGCACTATGTACTGTATATTAGGTATGCACTATTTACTATGTACTATATACTGTGTATCATGTCCTATGTACTATGTTCTATGTACTATGTACAATGCATTATGTATTATATACTATGTACTATTTACTATGCACTATGTACTGTATATTATGCTTATTTACTATGTACTATATACTATGTATTATGTACTATGTACTATGTATCATGTCCTATGTACTATGTACAATGCATTATGTATTATATACTATGTACAATTTACTATGCACTATGTACTGTATATTATGCACTATTTACTATGTACTATATACTATGTATTATGTACTATGTACTATGTTCTATGTACTATGTACAATGCATTATGTATTATATACTATGTACTATTTACTATACACTATGTACTGTATATTATGCTTATTTACTATTATATACTATGTATTATGTACTATGTACTATGTATTATGTCCTATGTACTATATACAATGAATTATGTATTATATACTATGTACTATTTACTATGCAGTATGTACTGTATATTATGCACTATTTACTATGTACTATATACTATGTATTATGTCCTATGTACTATGTACAATGCATTCTGTATTATATACTATGTACTATTTACTATGCACTATGTGCTGTATATTATGCACTATTTACTATGTACTATATACTATGTATAATGTACTATGTACTATGTTCTATGTACTATGTACAATTCATTTTGTATTACATACTATGTACTATTTACTATGCACTATGTACTGTATATTATGCTTATTTACTATGTGCTATATACTATGTATTATGTACTATGTACTATGTATTATGTCCTATGTACTATGTACAATGCATTATGTATTATATACTATGTACTATTTACTATGCACTATGTACTGTATATTATGCACTATTTACTATGTACTATATACTATGTATTATGTACTATGTACTATGTTCTATGTACTATGTACAATGCATTATGTATTATATACTCTGTACTATTTACTATGTACTATGTACTGAATATTATGCTTATTTACTATTTACTAAATACTATGTATTATGTACTATGTACTATGTACTATGTAATACGTACTATGTTCTATGTACTATGTACAATTCATTATGTATTATATACTATGTACTATTTACTATGCACTATGTACTGTATATTATGCTTATTTATTATGTACTATATACTATGTATTGTGTACTATGTACTATGTACTATGTACTATGTACTATGTACTATGTTCTATGTACTACGTATAATGCATTATGTATTATATACTATGTACAACTCCGCCTTGCTACGGCATGCCGGTCCCAAGCACGGATAAAGGAGGAGGGTAAAAAGCAATGGAAGCAACAAACGGAAGTTGTACCCCAGATGGTAAACCTGCAAGCCAGGGAAATCCACCCTCTACGGAGGTCGGCCTCATGGATTCTGGGGGAGGCCATCTATTGCTTATTAAGAACAGGGAGGTGGACGGCTCGCATGTCAACGTAGTCACGCAGGAAAGCGTAGAAGCGGCGACGAGCGAGCTAGTGAAGCTGAACCTGGAGGCATTCTCAGAGAAGGTGGACAATGCGACGCAGCAATGTGTCAAGAGGTCAGCCGGATCTGGGCCGGCGGCGCAGAAATCCGACTCGGAAAAGAGGCTGCAAAGGCAGCTGAAGCAGAAGAGGAAGAGGGAGCGCAGAAGACAGAAGAAGGCCTCTGTTGGGGGATCGGCCGAGTCCACTCCGGAGGAGGTGGGACCCGCGAAGAGGTTCAGAGGCGAAAGTCTCTGCACCCCAGCTGTGGGTTCTGTTGACGAAGGAGCGGACAAGGCCAGCAAGAGGAAGGGTGGACAACCTGCCAAACAGGGAGCCAACCCTCCTGTCTCGGGAGTCGTGCGTGCGGAGCCTGGTGTGGGGAATACCTACGCAGGCATAGCAAGCAATGACCTCCTTATGGGCGTGGCCGACGATGGCAGGGAGGGGGGTCTGGGCAAAAAGCAGCTAACCGCCTTTAAAGCGGCCTTGCTTAAGGCACTAGACTCTCTGCCTGACAACGCTGGCGACATCGGTATTACCGAGGTAGACTTGGAGGACGGGGTCATTGCACTTAGGTGCGTGAACCAAAAATCCAAGGCCTGGCTGTACGAAGCTGTCAGGAAGATGACTGACCTATGGGAAGGAGTCATCCTTAAGGATGTGAGAGGGATGATCGTCCGAGTTCCCGGTTTGCCGGAGAGCAAGGAAACCATCCTAGCCAGGTTGCGTCGTCAAAATGCCTGCGTGACGGACACTTCTAAGTGGAGGGTCAGTCGCATAGGCAGATATGGTGACGCGAAAAACGGCGGTTCCATTTTCACCGTATGGTGTCCGAAGGAGGAGGCGGAGGCGGTCAGACTTGCAGGGGGGAAACTCAACTGCGGGCTGGACCTTGCCTACGTGCGTTTCCGGAAGGACAAGCCGGAGGAAATGGAAGAGTCGGCCGGAAAGGCAGCTGAATGAGGGGACCACTGCAATGGAATCCTCGTCAGCTGGGCGGGAGGTGGGCCAGTTCCGGCAATTAAAGGTTTGCCAGTTGAATCTACACCACAGCAGAGCAGCATCAGCAATGATGACGCGAAGCTTCGGTGGGTTGAAGCTGGATATTGCTCTCATACAGGAACCCTGGATCTACAAGGGTAAGATTAGGGGACTATCTGGGAGCTTTGACACTCTGTACGTTCCCAATGCGAATGAAAGAGTGAGGACGTGTGTGCTGGTGAAACACGGAGTGCAGGTGGTCTTACTGCCGCACTTGTGTACACCAGATCTCACAGCAGTACGCGTAGGTACTGGAAGTGGGGCTTTCATTCTAGCCTCAGCCTACCTTCCGTACGATTCGCCAAATCCTCCGCCCACCAGGGAGCTGGAAACTCTGGTTATTACCTGTGGCGAAAAAGGCACAGGGTTAATAGTTGGTTGCGACGCAAACGCACACAACACGGTGTGGGGAAGCACCAACGACAACCACAGAAGAGAGGCTTTGCTCGAATTTGTGGGATGCAACAATCTGGTTATTGCAAGTAGAGGGGCAGACCCAACCTTCGTTGATGCTAGACGAAGGGAAGTCATAGATATAACTCTATGCAGCAACCGGATGCTGACAAGACTGACCAACTGGGAGGTGATGGATCGGGCGACTATGTCAGATCACAGAGCCATCTCTTTTGAAATAGCGTACGGAACCCCGGGCAGGGGAGACGGAACTAGAACCACGAGAATTCCCCGCAACACGGACAGGTCTAGATACACTGAAATGTTGCGCACGAATCTCGGGGAGAGCGTGCCAAGGGTACCGAAAACCACAAGAGAAGCAGAGTCTCAGTTGCATATCCTGCAGACAGCGATAGAGAACGCTTTTCGAGTGGCGTGCCCTCTTACGTCAGTGGATGACCATGATCCCACACCCTGGTGGTGTAGGGAACTGGAGAAACTGAAGAAAGAGGTCAGAAGGGCTTTCAACCAAGCGATGAGGTGCAATGACCCGGTTGCCTGGGAGAATTATAAAGCCAAGAAAAGAGAAATGAAGCAAACTCTGCGACGACGAAAAAGGGAGTCGTGGAGGGACTTCTGCTCGAGCATGGAGAGCATATCTGAGGCCAGCAGACTTCAGAAAATGATCTCCAGGGACCCGGTCTCCAAAGTCGGACTCGTTCGTGACTCGTCGGGAAGGATGGCGGAGACGCTGGAGGAAACCAACAAGATCCTGATGGAAGTTCACTTTCCTGGCAGCTACGTCTCGGGTAAATCTTGGGTTATTCGTAACAGAATGACTACAAGGATGAACCGAGAGGAGGCTAACGGGTTGGTGACAGAGGAAGGGGTGAGACGTGCAATAGACACATTCTCTCCCTTCAAGACATCGGGTGGTGACGGAATATTCCCTGCGCTGCTCCAATGGGGCAAAGAAATCATTGCACCCAGGCTTAGAGGAATATTCGTTACCTGTCTAGCAACAGGATACATTCCGGCGGTGTGGAGGGAAACCAAAGTGGTATTTCTCCCTAAGCCAGGTAAGAAGGACTACACCGAGGCGAAGTCCTCCAGGCCGGTCAGCCTAACATCCTTTCTGTTGAAAACAATGGAAAGAGTGGTGGCAGACCACCTTGAGAGTACTATGCTAAGGAGGCACCCTTTAAGTAGAAGCCAGCACGCTTACCAGGCTGGCAGATCTACAGAAACGGCACTTCACCAATTGGTGCGAGTAGCCGAGGGGGAACTGTATACCGGAGGCATAGCGATGGGCGTAATTATGGACATCGAAGGTGCCTTCGACAAGATACAGTTCAGCAAACTTAAAGATTCTCTGGTGAGGCGCGAGGTCAGCCCCATGATTGTAAGGTGGGTGGACAGCATGCTGAAAAACAGAGCAGTAAGGATTCAGACAGGAGACTCGCGGCTTCGAGGGAGGGTCAGCAAGGGATGCCCACAGGGCGGGGTCTTATCACCCCTCCTGTGGAACATCACTGTGGACACTCTGCTCAGGCGGATAGAGGAAATGGGCGTGCATACCATTGGGTATGCAGATGATGTAGCGATTGTGGCACGCGGCAAGTTTATGAGCACTACTGCAGATATCATGAGGAATGCACTCCAAGTGGTTGAGCAGTGGTGTACGGAACAAGGCCTCACCATAAACGACAACAAGACAGACGCTATAATCTTCAAAAGGAAGATTAAAGATCTGGATTTTCAGCCCCTCATGCTTTTTGGATCGGAGATCAAGGTGTCTGGGAAGGTCAAGTATCTGGGTGTATACTTGGATTCACGACTAACCTGGAAATACCACGTTGAGGAGAAGATCAAGAAGGCGAAAAGGGTGCTTCACCAGTGCAGAAGAGTATGTGGACTAAGGTGGGGTATCTCACCAAGGTTAGCATACTGGACATATACCATGATGGTGAGACCCATCATAACATATGCCTCGGTGATCTGGTGGACTAAAGTCACACAGAAAACTGTCAAGAGGCGTTTGGACAAGGTGCAAAGAATGGCCTGCGTGGGTGTGAGCGGTGCTTTCCGCACCACACCCGCCGCGGCATTGGAGGCGCTGTTAGGTCTGCTGCCGTTAGATCTCCAGGTGGTGAAGACTGCGGCGGCCTAAGCGATCCGGATGAGACGGGATGCCGTATGGCAGACGTCAGGAGCCTTATATGGGCACATGAAGATCCTAGATCGTATCAAAGGGATTAGGGAGCTCATGATGCCCATAGAAGGGATCACAAAAATGAGGGTGACCGAAAGGTATCACAAAACCCTCATAGGAAATGGAACGCTTCCGGAAGGGAGGCCGGAAGACATATATATCTTCACGGATGGATCCATGATTGACGGCAGAGCAGATGCGGGAGTTTTCTCAGAGGACTTAAACCTAACCTGCTCGCTGGCTTTGGGGAATTACACCTCAGTTTACCAGGCGGAGATGCTTGCTCTGCTGTACGCGCTGGATCACATAAATGATGGTCATGTGCAGGGAAGGAGCATCCTCATAGCGCTGGACAATCAGGCTGTGATTAAGCGCATGAATCAGACAGAGATAAATGCGTCTCTGGCGTTGGAATGTGTCCAAAAACTGAACAGGTGTGTGAAACAAAACAACGTGACGCTAGCTTGGGTTAGAGGACATTCAGGCATCGATGGGAACGAAAAGGCGGACAACCTGGCAAAACAGGGGTCAACCCCGGAATTCTGGGGACCGGAGCCATACTCTGCCATTGGCAGAGGGTTGGTAAGGAACCGCATCGAGAAATGGGTCGCTGAAGAACACCGGAGACGGTGGGACGCTATGACCACGTGCAGGCAGGCTAAGATGGTGCTTACGTTGCCGATTGCCGCAACCAGAAGAAGGATCCTGCATATGCAAAGGAGAACCCTCAGATGGTTGGTGGCACTGATTACAGGACACGGATGTTTCAGGTATCACCTAAAAAGAATGGGAATTCTGGAGGACGACACCTGTCGGATGCGCCTGGAGGAACCCGAGACGGCCACACACATAGTGTGTCACTGTCCGGCGCTGGCGAGAAAAAGGGCTGCCATAACTGGACTCCATTGGATGGAGGACATGAGGCAGATTCCCTTCAATCAGCTGCTCGCGATAACTAGGGGAGTCGAAGCAAGGGAGCAATGAGACAACCCACTGCAACCCCGATAAGATGACTCTAGGTAGAGGGACGAAAAGGGAGGGCATTTTCAGTAATGCAGGTTGCGTGCGCAACTGACTTATTCAGCAATGGAAGTGTGTTGCTGAATAAGTCAGTTGCGCTCGCAACCTGCATTACTGAAAATGCCCGGACCCGCAAACAGTGGTCTGATTCGATATCCCTCGAAAATCTATATATATATATATACCATGTACCATTTACTATGTACTATGTACTATTTACAATGTATGCACTATGTACTATCCAACATTTAACGCGGTTTTCGCAACTAAAACTAAGTGACATCTAGGAACCTTAAAAACACGACATTTATGAACGCATTCCGGAAAATAAAAAGGAGATTTACAGAGCTGAGAAAAAGTTAAGAGAACAAAGAAAATATTACAAAATCAAACGACAAACTAAAAAAACCAAGAATTAAAAAATTGCCGAAAATAAATACCGATAAATAACAAAAAGTTATATAGAATTTATTAACTGACTGCGAATTTTATAAACAAGCAAAACTATGTGTTTTTTTTCACAAGTGTCGACAATCACTTAACAATTCGTGTAGGCTTTTCAACGTAAGAATTAAGCAGCGTTCACATTGGCGTGTGCTAGTGGGCTAGTGGTTAGTCCCTGGTTAGTAGGTACTGGCAAGGCTGAGGTTAGTTATAAGTGAGTAGATGTTCAGACGCAGTTCAGTGTAGACAGGTTAGTGTACTAGTTGTGGGTATCAATCAAAACAAAATTTGCTTAACCAAAGTTTCCACTGCTGCCTGCCGCTTTTGAGTATTTCTGTAATCTACAGAATCATTGTCCCACAAACACTCAAAGCCCCTATATAATTCTAAAAACTTAATTGTTTCACTTTCTGCCCACTTCATTTTCAAGTAAAAAAAAACAAAACAATTTTCAAAAAATCAGAAATCACTTCACAGAAAATCGTAAATTACTTGTCAAATAATCGTTTACTAACCCACGTGTCATTGTTCGCACGAGGCGAGTTAAGTGGTTAGTTTAGAGAAGTGGAGGATAGTGGGCTAGTAAATAGCCCCCTGGGCTATCTACTAGCAAGGCACTACTCACCAGGTTAGTGAACTAACCAAGACAGTACACTAGCATAAGTGTTCCAACGAGGCGTGTACTGGCATACCAGTCACTGGCAATAACCAGTAGCCAACACCTACTAACCCTTTGTACTCGCCAATGTGAACGAGGCTTTATGCACTCAATATGAAGGAAAGGTTGATGTATTTATTCTTTTCCTACATAGAAGTAACAATAACATACAAATACTGTTTCAAAAACAACAACGAAAATCTGTTGACAAGTCAGTAACCAGGCAAAACCTTAAAATTGATTTGGCTTTAAATTTTCAACAAAGTGCTCATTCTCCCCATTCTTTTTTTCGGCCTGTCAAGTTATATTGACACAGGACACATTAAGCCCGTCTTTGAGGAAACCCTTGATTGTGAAATGTATCTATTTAGTTTTTGCGCACAAAAAAATCAAATCCAAATTGATTTCTTTGCATTGTTCTCATCCCAAGTCTGCTTCCAAAGAAATATGCTGTGGGAAGTGCACTGAAAAAAATTCCTGCAACTGATATCCCGTAAAAAGCAAAGGTGAGCTGAAAGGACTTTATTTGGTAGCACACGAAAAGGGACTGTCAAAGAATTTTTACCTGGAGATGTCGATCCAATTCGAGCAGGCGAGGCGACAATGACACACCATTCATATTCGGCGATGCCATTAGGATTAGTTCAGAACTGGACATGACAGGCATACAAAACTAGGAAAAAATGTAAAATACACCTAGCTGGTAGCATCAACTACAACAACAATAGAACAAGAATGAATTATGCTGTTAAGGGTTCGCTTCTTATACCTAAGAAGAAGGAAAGTGCTTCAAAAGCGCAATCTTGTGCCGAATGGTGTGATTTCAGGCACCTTTTCCTCTTTGTGTAAGCACTGTGGCCATTATTTGGATTTTAAACGCTTTGTGACCTGAGGCAGATGTTCCTTTCAAACTTCCTATTGTTGCCGGGTCTCAGTTTTGATGTGTTTATTTGGTAGGAAAGGCGGAGTACCGTCGACGGTTACCTTTTCTCTTCCAGATTTCCCACTACCGACTACTATATATAGAGAGCTACGAGACATACAAGCATGTATCAGGGTGCGAGAACAGGAACTATTTGCGGCTATGCTTATATCTTTTCTTCTGCCCATCTGTTATCAGGTCTTTCTATATTAATCACGAATTATGATTCGGGGTGGTTTAGGTATGGAAAATGATTTCATCAACAACTTTTTAACTAGGAATTGGATGCTATAGCTGCGCTCTGTTTGCCCAGCCAATTTGGGCAGAATCAACAGCAACAACGCGAATGAACGAACCTTCGTAAATAAAAATTGCGGTGATAGACCTAACAATGGTATCGGTACTTGAATTTGAAACAATGCTAAATTGAGAGGTTCGGAGCCGTCTTTGGGACAGAACAATGCACGCCCTCTGAATTTCAATATGCAAATAATAAAGCGTGACACGATTTTTATCTTTGGAAGACTTGGATCTCAGCATTAAGAGGAAATGCAGAAGAAATTCCTAAGACGTATAAGGACCATGCTGCGCCTGCTTGTCTGAAAAGATGTTGTTTTGCCTCCTTTTCGCGAATTCTGCCCTTATTTATGATAGAGTGACGGTGAAATCAGTTCACGCGATCAGTGTTTTCCATAATTTATGCGATTGTATGTTTGTGCGGCTGCATACTATAAAATTATTGGTGGCTTTTGGTGATTTTTCACAGTAAACAAAATAATTGGCTTCTCATAGAGAATTTTTAAATGTGCATTCGTGATTTTACCACGACAGGGGTTATTTTTAAAATAAAATATAACAAATAAGAGCAACGATTTCTTTTGTCGCTTTGGTCGCTGGGAGTCAGATTTTGAATTTAAGGTTGGGTTTTTATATAAATGCAGGGGCGCAACAACAGGCGGGGTCCGGACCCCCATCAACTTTGGCGTCCGGACCCCTCTTATATTAGGTAGACCCAACTTTAAATCAAAATTTTTCGAATCCATATGTCGAACCGTCCACGTAATTACGTTGTAGGACAATCGTATCCCAGAACGGCTTATGGTAGCAGAAATTTCGGGAAATAGACCAGTAGCCTGGCCCAGAAGGAGCTGGATAGAATCTGTGACGGCTGACACAGAGGTAATGCTCAAAATCCGGTATTGGAGACATCCTTACATGGGACTGTCAAACTTGGAAAAATGCCTTAGCGGAGACCACTCATTTTGGGTTGTAGCGCCATTAAATGGATGGATGGATATGACTCTAAAGGTGGCCATAGACGTAGTTCTTTTTTGGCAGTTTTAACCGCACGGGTAAAATTGTATGGGTAAACACGAACAACGACCGTATCCACACACTAGGCGTTGTTTGGTTCAGTTTTTTTTGAATTCGTAGCGTTATCATCATCATCTGATCTGCTATGATGGATCCTACCAAAACGTTACCAGTTGCGGCCGCAGTGGCTATAAAATTAAAATTTTCAAAAAGAAAACGTTCAAAATGGACTACAGAATGGTTACTTAAACGAAGACAATTTTCACATGTTAATCTTTTAAATGAGTTACGACTAGAACCGGAGATTGCTTTAATTATCTGCGAATGGACGAAGAAACGTATTTAGTCTGTAAGGAATAATAAATATTCGCAGTACCACAAATGGGGCTTGTACACCTCATCAGTCCCCAAACCAGATTTCTTAGATTGCATTACTTTTTTTAACTCCTTTTGGAAGCAGCCACGTAGAGGGTCGATTTTATTTTTAACAGATTCTTTCGTTGCGGAATTATCTACTTCTTGTACTTTTATTGTCATGTCTTCGTAAGCTGTATTTCTATCTGAATACTCAATAGATTTATTTTTCCAAAGGCACGGATAGCTCATATACAATTCTATGAACTCAATTATAAATTGTTTGTTATCCCTAGGTCTGTCATTGTGAAAACAAGAACAAAATTTCTACTAACAACAAAACAAAATTATTCAAACTAGGAGGAAGTCGACACTGACAAAACCCGCCCTTTTTAACTGCGTCGTCACACACACGAGCCGACATGAACGAACACAATTGAAAACGGACGGTTAAAATCAAGCTGCGGTTAAGACGGTTAAAATCAAGATATTTTTGAACGCCGTCAAGAAGGACGGTTTTTGGCCACACACCGACCATTTTATCCGTACAGTTGTAGCCGTGCGGTTAAAACTGCCAAAAAAGAACGACGTCTATGGCTACCTTAAGACGTAAATATTATAAAATCCGTGTAGAATCTTTTAACCCCAATGTATATATTTTTTTTTGATGTAGCAGTTCTAAGCTCAGGAGTCACCCTTTGTACTACCAGTCCGTCTAGTTTAGTCTACTCAATGTCGAGCAGTAAACTTAGTACGGGCGGGAATAGGCTAAGGGTTATGAGGGTTCGGGAGGGTTTCAACAGGTGGCGATGAACTCTGCGAACCCTTGGATGTTGTAGGAGCTCGGAAATACTGACTGCGAGAGGTTGTTCCACAGTCGAGTTGTTCTATTTAGAAACGAATTAATAGTTTGTAGAGTGCGAGAAAGCGGAGTTGCAGGTGGAGAGAATGAGGCGAGTGGGATAATCTAGTGTTGCGGGCATAGGATCGCCGTGGAGGCAGAAGACCGTTTATTTCAGTGGAACAGTCGCTATGATAGTAACGATATAATTTTGTTAGGGCTGCTACATTCCTACGCTGGCTCAAGGGCAGCGTCGTCACCGATAACTTTGAGGGCCCATTTTTGTATTTTATATAACCACGCCAAGGAGGTTTTCGAAGCGCGGCCCCAAATGAGAGAGTTGTATTCGAGAAGAGGCCGAATTTAGGATTTGTAAATTACAGCACGGGCCAATCGCTGGAGGTGGAACTTGCATGTCTTAAGAAATCCCAAGCACTGGGATGCTTGTTTGGCGATTTGGTATATCTGGTCATTCCATCTTCTTTGGCTAATGTTACGCCTAAAGGGCCGTCCTCACTATGCGGACTTATATCCCACGCGCTTTTCGTGGAAAGGCCTTTAAATTTTCTGAATCGTGAGTTTTGGATCCTAAAATAAATTAAGAACTAATCTGAAAGAAAATAATTATTTAATGAATATTGATTGAGAAAAAAATCCATTTTCATTTAAAAATCCCGTATTGTGTGGAAGTACAATGTACCTTTTTAAGCGCGGCCTTTTGTCCGCGCAGTTTGGCCGTACTGCCTTTGCCATTAAAAACTCTATAAGAAAAAAAAGGCAAAAGCGCGTATGAGCTAAAGTCCGTGTAGTCTGGATCCACCATAAGATTTTAAGAGATGGGTCGGCCAACACGATCTACTATCACGGGTGGACAGATGTTGGACTTTTTGGAATATTGGAAATAATACAGGGTTATGATCAGTAAAGCAAGTCTCCAATCTGTTTTTTTCAATATCAGTTGGAAAATTTAAATATAGTGTTCTTTGCCATTGGTCCAGGACTCTCACGACCATTTAGTGGACAAATAATTTTTTCTCTTTTCCAGGGGTCTGAACTTTCTACCAGAGAGAGAGAAAACTCGCTTGGGATCTAAATTTTTGTTGGACCCCCCCCCCTACACATTTGTAGTTGTTGCGCCAATGTACATATAAATGTAATGTGAAAATCTAAGCTCAGGTGTCACACTATGTACTATCAGACAGTCTTGTCGTTCGCTTAATGAAGCAATATCTAGTAGTAAGCTTAGCTTATGGTAGGTTAAGGAGAATCTGGGGAATGCATGAGCAGGAGGCGAAGATGAAGAACCCTGATTCTGACCTCTTTGACTGGAAACAGATCTGCCGTGCAAAAGGGCAGATGACCTTATAAGCAAAAAGCTCGAGTCGAGAAAACGCGATCAAAGTTTTCAAAATACATACTTGAAACCGAAGCAAATAAAGTAGTTCAAAATGATAAATTACTTTTAATTAAAAAGAACAATCAGTCTAAAATTTTTTTTAAGGATAATTATAAATATTTTATATCAAAAAATTCATACAAAGCCATTTTCATCTATAATGCGTATAGGTGATTTGTGCTTTGAACCACAGGGATTGGGGCGGTCATAAGAGTCACGCTGATATGAAAATGGTCAAAAAGCTATCAGAGCGATAAAGTCCTGTAGGCACAAGACCAAATTAGTTTGAATCTGCCAAACCGTTTTTGATGAGTTAAGAATTCTTATTCGGATCACCCTTATGTGGTCCCGGGCCATCAGCTCCTCGTGAAGAGGACGCAGGCTCTGGCACTGTTTTAATCGACTTGGACACCCATAAGTTTGGCCCTAGAAAATCCCAAATATCAAGGCGTGACCTTGCTTAATGAAATAAGTGTGAGAGACAAGTTTTTATACAGACTGCTGACTATTGAAGCGGTCTGGCCTACAAATCTAAGCTATAGGGGCTGCTGAGGGCGGGGCGGCAAAGCTGAATGAGGCCCTTCGTCTAAGAAGTTGATGTAATTTTAGAAGCCTTTTATTCAGTTTTCATTTATATGTAAAAGTGTGTGTGTATGTTTATTTCCCAGTAGGGAAAGCATTTAATTACCCATCAATTCCGAAAGTAGTTCTAAATCCAAGTGTCCACTATAGAGTTTTTTGGTAGAGTGTAAAGCTCTACCTGTAGTGGGTACACTACAGCGCGTCTCTACCACTCTACCACCCCACCGCCCGTAGAATTGCTCTAGAGAAATTTTGAGAAGAGCACGTGCTCTACAGACTGTACACTGCAGATGCGTTTTCTCTACTTTTGCATGTCATTTAATTTCTCAGTTATTCAGAGATGCGCGCGTACACATTGTGTAAAAAATTTAAAGGAAATTAATAGAAAACAAAAAAATAATAAAATGAGTTCTCGCCAAAAACAAGCTGCTGCCGTTTTATTTTTGCTCGAAGAAGAGAAAAAGAAGGAAAGGAAATGTTGGGCGCGAGATTGGATTGCGAAAAGAAAATAAAACGCTGGAATGTATCGAGAATTATTGAATTAGCTCACGGAAGAAGACACATTTTCTGCGTATGTCGTATTCGAATTTCGTTGTTATTTAACAGGCCGATGTACAACAATTCGAAGCGCAGTCGTAATGCAAATAAGAATGAATACTGTAGAGAGAAAAAATCTATAAAACATGCATGCACACACAAAAAAATATAGCGCGTGTAACCAGTGCACGTGAAAGATGTGAAACATCTTTGGCGATCTTCATCTTTCTTTAAATTGAATAATTAGTAAGAATAAAGGCCATTTTACATCCCAAACGCAAAGGGAAACGCAGCTCTGGAGCTCTTTTATCGCACAGCAATTTTGCGATGTAAAAAAGCCGTAAATTTTTTACACACCGATTTGTGTTGAAAATGTACCATTGCTGTTGATGACCTTTGACCATGATGTCTGACCGCATTTGAAATATATTTTTGGTGGGCTTGGAAACACATTTTTCTAGACAAGTCGATTTTATTTAATAATACAGTCGTTATACAGATTTTTATGCTCTCCATGTTTTTATTTTAGTCTGTTACAAGTCTCAGACTATTACTTAATCCGCTGACGCGACGCAGCGACTTAAAGTGCCCCTACGACATGAGAAAACAGCATGGCTACTATTAGACGATTTCTTACCAGACGTCAGAATCTCAAGAAGGCCCATGTTTGTGTTCTAATTATTTTCTAGTTTTTGGTACAGCTTATGATTTCAAATAAAACCATTTAACTTAAAAGTTTTTTTTACCTATTTTTTTTCTAGTTTTTAGTTTGGCTTTTGGCTCGTATCATCATGCAAACTTCTCATCCTTTCCAACTCTTTCATTGCATCTTTGTTGCACGGTTTCTTACCTGTTAATTTCTCACAATCAAGCTCCCCAATACATAGCCCTTCCAAAGTTCTTATGCGACTCAATGCTACATACCATATTGCCAGCGGCATTTTGAATTTTCTAATTTTGACAACAAGCACATTATTTCCGACCTTAAACACACCCAAAAAGCAATTTTCAGTAAAATGGAATTGTTATTACCAAAATCGTACCGCCATTTTGAATTTTCAAATTTTGACCACACATTCGTCATCTGTCCCCTTAAAAACCCTCCCATACCGATTTTCAATGGATTCAGAACACATCGGCAAAATTCATCCGCCATATTGCCGCCGCCATTTTGAATTTTCGAATTTTGAAAACATATTCGTCATTTGTGATCTTAAAAACTCCCCGATACGGATTTTCAACATATTCAGAGCACATTTGCAAAATTTATCCGCCATTTTGAATTTTCAAATTTTGACCACAGAATCGTCATTTATGGCCCTAAAAACCCCCGGATACCGATTTTCAATGGATTCAGAACATATTTGCAAAATTCATCCGCCATATTGGCGCGGCCATTTTGGATTTTCAAAATTTTGACAACAGAATCGTCATTTTTGGCCCTAAAAACAACCCGATACCGATTTTCAATGGATTCAGAACACATTCGCAAAATTCATCCGCCATATTGGCGCGGCCATTTTGAATTTTCAATTTTTGACTACAGAATCGTCATTTGTGGCCCTAAAAACCCCCCGATACTGATTTTCAATGGAATCGGAACACAATTGGAAAATTCGTCCGCCATCTTGAAACCGCCATCTTGATTTTTTACAAAAATGTCAGATTGCATTGTCACGGGAACTCAATGAGTGTGCAAAGTTTCATAAGAATCGGTTAAGTAGAAGTAGTTGAAAAGGCTGTCGCAAGATTTGAACCGAACAAACAAACAAACAAATAAAACCATTAAATATAAATAATAAAATTCAAATGCCGAGATCAAGAATTGAACCCGCGACTTTTTGGAATATCAACGTCGTAAGGCAACCACTCAACCATTTGTTCCATTCTGCCTATGTCTGGCTCGTCATGTCTGGCTCGCGGCATATAAACACTTTTCTTTGGTGCTACTATTTTTTTTTAAAATCTCCGTCTTATTCTGTCTTCCTCAATACAGATCTTCCGTTTCCCGGAATAAAAATTGGATTGGAACGAAGCGTTCCCTATAAAGCGTTCCCTAAAAAGCGTTCCCACAAAATGTTCCCGACCTTGAAGAATTACTCTCAACGCGCGCAAAGATGTTTCACATCAAAAATTGCTTATACACTATAGAGTTTTTTAGCAGAGAAAACTTTGGCGTAGAGTGGGTGTAGAGCGCATGTGTACAGCTCTAGAGGGTGTATACACTTCTCTACGCGTCTATACGCGAGAGATTTCTCTAGCTCTATGCAAAAAGCTCTATAGTGGACACCAGGGGCCCGATTCCGCAAAGGTGAGTTTTTCGCCAGTGAACACCGCAGGAAAAACTCACTGACAACCTCGGTGTTCACTTTTCTTTAAAATGCGATGCGCTGAGTTGGTACTATCTTGACCTTTCCATTTTAAAAATTCTAATTAAATAAAATCTTTTAGAACAATAAACTAAAATAACATTTTATTTTTACATACCAAACAAATCTCTCAAAAAAATTATTTTTAAAAAAAATTAAAAAACTTTTTCAAAAATAATCGCACGAAATTACAAAAACAACTTTACTCGTCAAAATTCAAAGTCACCGTAAATTCACAGCCTTTTTCTCAGTGAGAAATTTTTCACGGCGGTGTTCACGGCAAATGTCAAAAAAACTCATTCTCACTCTTGCGGACGCGAAAATAAGCAGTGTACACTGAAATCGGTGAACACCGTAAAACTCACCGTTGCGGAATCGGGCCCCAGGCTTAAGTTTAAAAAAACTCATCTTGCCGAGATGAAAATGGTCAAGAAGTATTGAAGAATAAGCGATGTACAGGATAACGATTCAATAAAGTCCCATGTGACTCCAAAGTACCACTTAGGTAGGCACTGACCATATTTTAAAGGCCTTGTTTAGGATTTGATCAAGGGAACTTGTAGACATTGGGAGGCCCCCAGGAACCAGAGGCCCGGGGCGGACCGCCCTTTCCGCCCACCCTTAGTCCGCCACTGGCTGTGAGTACAATAGATGCAAGTTCCGACCGCAGTACTTCTTGGACTTGGGAAGAAGAAAGAAGTGCCGACCTCGGATGGTGTCGTTCGAAGATTTTGCTCCAGACAGAAAAACAGAAAAATACAGTACAATTCTAATTTGAGTTTTCTGATGCAGTTTCCTGATTGACAGGAAATGTACTGCCGGCAAAATGACTCATTTTGTTACCGCTTGTTCAATCTTTTTTTTAGTTTATACACTTCAGATTGAACCATGCGCTCGACTAGGCAATCTAGACTTGATGGAGAATGAACAAACATATTCCATTCCATCATATAGCAACAATTGAATCGCCGTTTCCATCTATTATAATTTTTAGCTTTGTGGTTATCATAACAGTTTTGTTATAAACTAATGTTAATTCTATTTCATTGAATACGTAAGCGCGGTATAGACTCTAGTTTAGCATGTTAGCAGATAATTACTGAATTCATAGTATCGTTTTTGAGACAGTCTATTATCACCAGCACATCGTACAATAGGAAAGAAGCAATCTGAATGATCTAATTTTGTATTTTCAGAAGTTAGAAATAAGAGATTGAACCCATCTTAGCATTTTCATTCCAGTATCTGCCTTGTCGCACAATAAACACGCACAATTCTCTGTAGAAAGTTAATTGGAAGAAATGAGAATATAATGTTATGTAGCTGGACGGTAGGTTGTCAGTAGTGTTAATATCGTTTTACCTCGATTGTATGTTGTTAACACCACATTGCTATATGATTCTGCCATCACGTGATTATTTTCCCATAAACTTCACATTAACTTATCACACACCTACGAGCAATTCATTGTTTAAGTGGAAGACTTCTCCGGTTTCATTGGATGGTATTTACACCATATTTTTTAATTATCAAAAACAAATTTAATAACTACTTCAGAAGTCAATACATCTAGATTGTATATCTATTCTATAATTTACATATTTTTATAAGAAAGCGGAAAGTAATTCACATGGATATACCCATTCCTTCCGTTTAGATGTGATGAACAAACAGGTGAAAGATAATCACTACATAATGATAAAAGCCGTCATACGATGTCTGTCGGTCATAATTAGTAACCTACTTGAAAAAGATAATTTAAAAGTGAAGTCATCCTTCAACATTGTGAAAGGGTTAACTTTAGCCAGTTTATATTCCTGAGTTTAAAGTAATGACTCTCAACACCTCGACAATGTTATTCACCTTTCGTACACATGTTTCTCGGAGCCATGAGACTTTAGAAAATGTTGAGTCATATTTGCTTAGTGATTTTCTACTGGCATTTCTGCTTATCATGGTCAAGTCATTAATGTGTGGACTTCTTGTACTGACCAATATATGACTAAGGGCCGATTCACAATCAACGCTTCAAGCCTCAAGCTTCAAATTTTTTTTCTATAGTTTCAACTTCATTTGAAGCTTGCAGCTTGAAGCTTTGCATGTGAATCATTGTACATAAATCCTATAATTCTAAAATTTTGAAGCTTGAAGCTTGAGGCTTGAAGCGTTCATTGTGAATCGGCCCTAATGCGGATTCCTTTTCAAAACATTCGTCCGCTACGAATTCTATTTGGGAAAAAAATCATCGTTTTAATTAAAATTTTAATTTTTATGTTAATTAATATAGCAGCTAAAAATAGGGGCCTGGGAAATTAATCGCGATAAACAATTTGGTAAAAAAAAACATTCCTGCTCAAAATCAGTTTTCAATATTACAAAAACGGGAAACTTGATTAAAAAATGTACCTACATTGTGTGAGTTTGGGCTCGATGGTAATTCGAGCCAAACCAATTACACATTAAGTCGTTACGGAATTCATTCAACGTCTTGAACAGTAGATTGTGGCTGTTGAAATGAAATGCTATTGAAGAAAGAAATTTTTCAGGTCATGTTGAAAATAGTAAAAAAAATCTTTCAAATTATTTTTCGGTTTTATAATTAATAAACCAACATAGTTTTATGTAACTGTTCTAACGAGGAATATGGGCCTTTGTAAATTCCAATATTATTATATAATATTTAATTCTAATTGGGAGACGAACGGCTAACAAAGACCTCGGAAGGTGGTGGCATCCGACTTGTCACTTCTACCAAAACCCGAGAAGAGTCACTGAAGGCGAACACCTAGCAGTTATCTTAGCAAGTTCTAATCCCACCTCCATGGGGTGCCCTCTGGGGTACTTCTTCGGAAGGAGCTAACGGTAGACACTGGCTAGTTATCTGCACCATAAAGCAGAGTTTTAAGTCGGTTGGGCTGAGGGTTAGCAACCCACTTCCATAAAAATACCATTGCTACGAATCGACAAACAATGCCTCGGAACCGCATGGACAACACGACGATGACCTTTGCTTTTCGAACCAGGACACGAATCGGATCATAGAATGTGAGAACACTGCTTGCAAGTTTGATGTTAAGATTGGCCTTATTTGGTTGGTATAATCTGAAAGCCCAGTAGGAAAAAATCGTTTCGAAAAGCCTTTTAAAGCGCTTTTGGAAAACTTAAAGTAATTAAAGCGGTTACGTTCCGTAAGAAGCTTCATGCTGTAAACATGCTAAGGGCGACGGCGAATATATTTTTCTCGGCGACTGTCAAAAACGAATAGAACACACGGCTTATATATGAAGGCGCACAATCTGCAGACGACTGCGACGGCGACGCCGCCGAGCGTGGCTACCGAATTAATCTAATTTCTATTTCGTAGCCGTTAGGGATGGCCGATTACATCGTGATTAATCGTACAATCGATTGTTGCTTTCGATTAATCGAAAAATTTCAATCGATTATGCTCAATCCGATTATTATACTAATCGTTTTTTGTTACGATTATTTCAATCGATTATTAAAAAATTGTGTAATGTTATTAGCATGCAACTAGTAACCAAACTCAGAAAATATTTGTTTAAACGAAAAAAGTCATATAACAATTTATTGTTAATTGTATCAATTAATAGAATTAAATCCCATCATTACTTTTTTGAAAAGACCTACTTCATTTTCATGTGTCCCTAAGTCCACTACGGCTCAAATCTAGCCCACTGTGCGGCGGTGCCCTGCGCCTGAGATCTTGGCTAATCAAATACAATTCAAATAGATTATGTCCCGCGCACCTGAAATCTTAGGCCGGGAACAACTATCAAAGGCCGGGAAATGCGAAATGTAGCGAAATGGATTCAAGAAAATGTATTTTTAATCAGGAGTAGCGTTTGGAAATGTAGTAAGTTCGTTGAACAGAGAAATGGCACAGGATTTACCAGGAGGAACCTTCGATGAAGCCGAAAACGAGCCAGATGTTTCGTCGGACACGGACAGTCTTTGGGCCAGCCACGGCGAGGCTGCAAAAATACAACAAACCCGCGCCGAAAATTCGAGTGATACAGTTATGATTGAACTTAGGCAGTATCTGAACAGACCGGTAATGAACATTGAAACAAATCCATTTCAGGCCTGGGAAGTGTTGAAAGGCGAATACCCCAACGTATACAAACAAGCGCAAAAATATTTGCCTGCTTCAGTAACGTCTGTTCCCAGTGAAAGGCTTTTTTCAGGGGTCAAATTGGTGCGTTCTGATTTGCGGAGTAGGTTAACAAGTAAGCATTCGGCGCAACTCCTGTTGTTAGGTTCACTCAGTGTGGCTTTGTGGGCAAAGTACCAAATAAAGTAGACGGCTTATCAGTTGTATTTCCTATTTATAATTTTTTAAACAACAAGAGTTGAATTTTGTAATAAAAAAGGTTCAAACTATGTTAAATTTATTATTTATACATTTAATATCCTTTATTTTATCCTGAATAAATTATAATTTAAATAATAATTGTTAAAAAAAACATTAAAACATGAAGGAAAAAATTTTTAAAATTGCATTAAAAAAGTAATCGATTATTGTACAAATCGAATACTACAAAGCAATTGATCGATTACAAATAATTGTATTGTACGATTAATCGACATTCGATTAATCGGAATTTTTTCACTAATCGGCCATCCCTAGTAGCCGTCGCCTGTCAAAGTTGCATGAGTGCTGTGGCATGGATTTGTGTTGCTATTCTCGTGTGTTCCTGTGGGCGTGTGTAGTATATGCGTCTGTCCAAGATGATTATTCCGGTGTGTGTTTTTAATTTGTGTCGCCGTCGCTCATAGAGTGTGCACACAACTAATTTCGTCGGGCCATTCGCCGTGGCCGAGAAAAATAGTTTCGCCGTCACCCTGAGCATGTTTACAGCATCATGTTATTTTAACATTGCATATCCGTAGATCTCAGCACTTTTATTATGCTGATCCGCTGAGATTGTGCTTTAATACCCCTGTTGTAGGAAGAAGAAACTTGCTGCTTTATATTTGCTCCACAGCAAAGCACTTGTATTTTTTCCTACTGGGAGGGCCATCTCTCTTACACATCAACTCCTCTAATACCCCGGCTTCACCGGCCACAGTTTAATCAAGCTCAATTCAATCCGCATAAGTGGCTTCACCGGCTAAAGTCGAGTTCAGTGCTTGAAATTGTTGTTCCTTTTTTGCCAGAAGTCAGAAATGCAAGAGCTCCCTGGAATGGCATTCCACTATTCCAGCTGATTACTCTCTTTTGAGCGAGCTTTTACTCACAAGCTTGATTTCATGTAGTGTTGGGTAGGACACGATTATAAAATGAGTTTGTAAGCGGTGCCTCTTTTTTCTTTTGAGCCAGTACAATGTCATACTTCAAATGAGGCGAGGTGCTATTGTAATGCCAAAATGACAAAAACAAGCAAATTAAAAAAATAAAGAAAATAAATGTGAAGAGCATTTTTACAAGTTTAATTCTAATATGCATTAAGCTGCCTTAGAGTAAGTAAGAAATCTATGCCTCCACAATGTACCGCCACGGACAACTAACTAGAAACAGTTTCTTACAAATTGCATTGATACATTTTTTATATTTTTATGTAGCAATCCTGTTAGGAATTCATTATGATATTGTTAGTGATTTCCTTCAATAGGCCCACCACTATATATTTAAAACAAAATTGAAGATGAGGTGGTGGGAATTCTTTAATTTGATTCCTACATAAAAACATAAAAACTGTATAAATGCATTTTTTATGAAACTGTTTCTCGTTAGTTGTCCGTGGCCGTATATTTATATTTTGCAATCCCACCTCGCCGTTTAGAAATTTTGCTACCGCGAAAAAAGTAAGAAATATCGCTCCAGTACAAAATTTCGCTCCCTCGAAAATTGTAAGATTGTCTCTTCAGTACAAAATTTCACTCCCTCTAAAAATGTAAGAATCTTCTCTTCAGTACAAAACTTCACTCCCTCGAAAAATGTAAGATTGTTTCTGTTCTTGATCTTTTCAAAATTTGTAAACTTAAAATTATTATTATTTTGTAGCCCACTGTAGCTAAAATATTTCTTTTAAAAACAAATATTTTTTTATGCCACTCTGGCCTATTGTATATTATAAAAAAATTAAAATGTTACCGTTGTGTAAGAAATGTGAACTTCGGTAAAAACTGAAATTAAATTTGTGAGGCACTTGATTTTTGAATTCAGCCAAGTGAGGATTAAAATTATAAACGTGAGTTCTATGTTTTTTTCCTTCTGCATCCTCGTGTTCTTTTTTTGGTAATCTGGGGTCTTCAAGCTGCACCTGTTAATCTAATAGTGGCAGAGAAAAGTTATAGTGCCAGGATATTCATCAGGGCCAATTTTACGTTCAAAATTAGCGGAGGATTTTACCTGCACATCACCTTCCGGGAACGAAGTTAAACCCTTCAGTCTCTCCAGTACAAAACTTCACTCCCTCGAAAAATGTATAAGAATCGTCTCTTCAGTACAAAATTTTACTTCCTCGAAAAATGTAAGAAATCCATCCAGTTCGTATTTACAATCTCACCACGGCTCAGTTAAAATTGGATATTTTACTGCCGCTATAGAAGTGATAAATGTCTGAGTCCTATAGTTTGTCTTTTTCACTTTCCAGAAATGAGGAAAAACAATTTTTCATATTTCTTATTAATATGGGACTAGTTGGGACCCGGCGCGCCTACGCTGCTCCCATAAGCCAATAGTAGTAATCAGGTGATATGAATTTTAATATGCAGTAGGAGAGTTGATATTTTAAAACGTTTTTATTAGCTCGCTTTCTTGTCTGTCTGTTTGTCCGGTACAAATTTTTTGAATACTTCCGCTTATCCTATCATGCTGAAATTTTGCACCCAGCTTTATCTCCGATGACAATGCAATATAGTATTCTCAATATACCGTTAGATCCATGGCGGCCGTCTCAAGAGGGCGGATTACTGGAACAAATTTTGCAATCGATTTTTCGAATACTTCCGCTTATCCTATCATGCTGAAATTTTGCACACAGCTTTATCTCCGATGACAATGCAATACTCAATAAACCATTAAATCCATGGCGACCGCCTCCAGGGGCAAATTAACATTTTATCACAACCCTCTCGACATCGGTATCAAAGGAAAGGGTGTGATAAGTAGAATACAATAAGCAATGTAGTATAATCAATATACCGTTAGATCCATGGCGGCCGTCTCAAGAGCGCGGGTTACCATTGTCGCGGTACATATTTTGCAATCGAATTTTTGAATACTTGCGGTTATCCCATCATGCTAAAATTTTGGGCACAGATTGAGTTCCGATGATAATGCAATATAGTATACTCAATATACCGTTACATTCATGGCGGCCGCCTCAAGAGGAGGGATTAACTTTGTCTTCACAAGCCCCTCGACATGGGTGTCAAATGAAAGGGTATTATAAGTAGAACACAATAAGCAATGTAGAAAACAAAATATACCATTAGATCCATGGCGGCCATCTCATGAAGGCGGATTACCATTTTCTTCACAACTCCCTCGACATGGGAATCAAATGAAAGGGTATGATAATCAGAATAGAATCAAATGAAAGGGTATGACAAGTAGAATACAATAAGCAATATAGGATACTCAATAACCGTTAGATCCATAGCGGCCGTCTCAAGAGGCCGGGTTACCATTTTCTTCACAACCCCTGCGACATGGGTATCAAATGAATGGTTATGATAAGTAGAATACAATTAGGGTTTCTCATACCGAATAACTCGGAATCGGATTCGGCGAATCTTTCCCCTGGGATTCGGAATCGGGATCCGTTTCTGAAATTCGCCGAATCCCGATTCCCCGATTGCTCCATATGAAATTCACTATTAAAATAAATATTCTTGATTATAACAAAAAATACAATTAGTTGTTCCATCTGTTAAAAACTTTGGTAATTAAAAGTGGCAACTTGACTTAAAATTTCAAAATTTGAAAAAAATTAAAACTTAGTAGGCTCTGGTCTTTGGATTTTATGTCGTGGTGAAAAAACTTGTATTGACATTTTAGGATTCTCGATTGTTTAGTTAGTTTAGTTTAGTTTCAGTTTAATTTTCAAAAGTCAAAGTTTGGTTTAAACAAATTTACATAGGTATAAATTAAAGTATTTTAAAATTAATACGACCTTAGCTATGACAACAAACGATCTCAAGTTTGGAATTATTTTACGGTGGAACCAACAAGAAGCATTTCAAGACAAGGAAAAGTAAAATGTACTAAATGCAGCACCATTTTGATATGTGCGGATCATTCTACATCATCTAAGCTAAACATTTAAAAGTTAAACATGGAATTATTGTTAGAAATGAAGAAACTGCAGATAAAACTGAAATAAAAAAACAAAAAACATCAATATTAAATTATACTACAACAGCAAAGAGGACGTTAGAAGATATCGTGTCTGAACTAGCGGCGGCTGATGGCGTATCAATTAGAGCCGTCACTAGATCCAAATTTATTCGAGAATCAATTCTTAAATGTGGTTAAACTTTACCTAAGAATGAATCCGGTGTCATGATGCTTGTCCAACGTAATTTTGAGAAGAAGAAAATAGAAATAATGATCCTGCTTCAGGATAAACTAAAACAAAATAAACGATTCAGTATCACTTTGGACGAATGGACCAGGATTCGTATGAAGAGATACGTAAACATCAATTTACACGATGATGACAAGGAAGTACAATTTAATCTTGGTCTAGTTAGAGTGATTGGATCATGTTCAGCATCTAACTTGGTTTCTTTGGTTACAGATCATTTAAAAAGTTTTGAGATAAATTTTAAAACTGATATAGTCTCGTCCACTAGTGACGGTTGTAAAATGATGGTCAAATATGGGCGGGAATGCCCTGTAATATATCAGCTTTGTTTGAATCATGGTCTGCAACTTGGTGTTTGCAATACGCTTTACAAAAAGCAATTTTTACATGATCTTACTGCGGAATACAACGAATTTGATGTTGAGACTTTAGATGAAGATAACTTCAGCGATGAAAATAACTTCGTTGATGTGGTAAATACAATTGATATTGATGCTGTTGAATTTGAAAAATCTTTAAAACTTTATGAGAGTATTCAAAAAGTTCGAGAAATAGTAAAGTTTTTTAAATATTCTGCAGTAAAAAATGACTTTTTGCAAACAAAAATTAAGGCTTGTTTAGGAAATGAATTACAAATGAAGTTGGACGTAAAAAGTCGATGGAATTCTCTTGCAGATATGATTGACAGTTTTTTGAAAGTACAAATTTATGTTGAAGAAGCTCTTCTCGAATATAATTCAACTGAGTTATTAAAAAATTTGAATTTTGAATTGCTTAAGGATCTGTACAATGCACTTAAGCCAATAAAATTAACACTAGAAGCTCTAAGTCGTAAGGATGCTACTTTACTTTCTGCTGAGTTCGCTATTAATTTTATGAAAAAAAAAACTATCCCAAGCTAATACAAAAGTAAGTTCTGAACTATTACTAAATTTAACTAAAAGAATTGAAGAACGCTTAAATATAAATTTAATGAAACTATTAAAATGTTTGAAAGACCCAAATAGTACTCCATCTAAAGATGTGAATTTAGCTGGTGAAACAATGATGAGAATTTTTGGTACAGATATAGAAGTTGAAGATTCAAACGACATTGTATCAATAGAAATTGAAGAATCCGAAACTATATCCATTGAAACAGAGTTGGATCAGATTTTAAAAAAGCATTGGAGGAACCAAAAGAAAAATGTGATTTTAATAAATTGAAACAATAATTTACTTTATTTAAAAACACAGGAAAAAGAACAAATAATTTACAAAAACTTTACGAGGCTCTTTTAAGTATTAAACCAACGTCAACCTCTTCAGAAAGAGCTTTTTCTTTGTATGGAAGCTTTTGTACAAAGATACGATCTCGTTTATCGGACAAATCCCTCAATTCCTTGCTATTCTAAAAAGTATTTTATTTAAATAGCAAATTAAATTAAAAATTCTTCAATATTACTTTTTTAATACTACTACATAAATTTATAATTTGTATTATTTGAATGTTATTTTTATATATATTTTATTGTCAAAAGTAGAACTTTGTATTGTTAATTTAATTGTTTACTGAATTTCCTTTAATTCAATATATCCTTTTTGTAAATTAAAATTGTGAGTTTTTAATTGGAATCGGAATCGGAATCGGCGGTTCTCAGTTTTAAGGAATCGGATTCGGCGAATCCAAAAAAGCCCGGGTTTTGAGAAACCCTAAATACAATAAACTATGTCGTTAGATCCAAGGCGGCCGTTTCATGAGGGAGGATTACCATTGTCTTCACAACCCGCTCGACAGGGTATAATAACTAGAATACAATAAGCAATATAGGATACTCAATATACCGTTAGATCCATGACGGCGTCTGAAGACGGCGGATTACCATTTTCTTCACGACCCCCGCGACATGGGAATCAAATGAAAGGGTATAATAACTAGAAGACAATAAGCAATATAGTACACTCAATATACCGTTAGATCCATGACGGCCGTCTGAAGAGGGCGGATTACCATTTTCTTCACGACCCCGCGACATGGGTATCAAATGAAAGGTTATGATAAGAAGAATAGAATCGAATGAAAGGGTATGACAAGTAGAATACAATAAGCAATATAGGATACTCAATAACCGTTAAATCCATGGCGGCCGTCTCATGAGGGCGGATTACCATTTTCTTCACAACACCCTCGACATAAGAATCAAATGAAAGGGTACGATAAGTAGAATTCAATAAGCAATATAGTATACTCAATATACCGTTAGATCCATGGCGGCCGTCTGTAGAGGCGGGGTTACCATTTTCTTCACAACCCCTGCCCCATGGGTATCAAATGAACGGTTATGATAAGTAGAATAGAATAAACTATGTCATTAGATCCAAGGCGGCCGTTTCATGAGGACGGATTACCATTTTCTTCACGACCCCCGCGACATGGGAATCAAATGAAAGGGTATAATAACTAGAAGACAATAAGCAATATAGTACACTCAATATACCGTTAGATCCATGACGGCCGTCTGAAGAGGGCGGATTACCATTTTCTTCACGACCCCGCGACATGGGTATCAAATGAAAGGTTATGATAAGAAGAATAGAATCGAATGAAAGGGTATGACAAGTAGAATACAATAAGCAATATAGGATACTCAATAACCGTTAAATCCATGGCGGCCGTCTCATGAGGGCGGATTACCATTTTCTTCACAACACCCTCGACATAAGAATCAAATGAAAGGGTACGATAAGTAGAATACAATAAGCAATATAGTATACTCAATATACCGTTAGATCCATGGCGACCGTCTCAAAAGGGCGGGTTACCATTTTCTTGACAACCCCCTCGACATGGGTACCAAATGAAACGGTTTGGTAAGTAGAATACAAAAAGCAATATAGTATACTCAATAGATCGTTAGATCCATGGCGGCCGTCTCAAGAGGGCGGATTACCAATTTCTTCAGAATACCCTCGACTTGGGTATTAAATAAAAGGGTATGATAAATAGAATACCGCATCAGAATTTGTTTATCGACTCTGCCACCTGCCACTTCGTTCAAGTTGAAGAAAGTGTGTGTTCTTGAGCACCAGAAAGCCTGATCAACGATATAAATGTCTGAGATTTCAGGATAATCAAGCAATTGGATTTTGTTTAAACATATTTGATCCATATGCAAAACGTCCAAGACAACAAGAGCACAGTTTTGATTTCCATGGATCTAACGGTATATTGAATATACTATATTACTTATTGTATTCTACTTATTATACCCGTTCATTTGATGCCAATGTCGAGGGGGTTGTGAATACAATGGTAATCCGCTCTCTTGAGATGACCGCCATGGTTCTAAAGGTATATTGAGTATCCTATAGCGTTTATTGTATTCTACTTATCATACCCTTTCATTTGATTCCCATGTCGCAGTGGTTGTGAAGAAAATGGTAATCCGCCCTTATGAAACGGCCCCTTGAATCTAACGACATAGTTTATTGTATTCTACTTATCATAACCATTCATTTGATACCCATGTCGCAGTGGTTGTGAAGAAAATGGTAACCCGGCCTCTTGATACGGCCGCCATGGATCTAACGGTATATTAAGTATACTATATTGCTTATTGTATTCTACTTATTATAGCCGTTCATTTGATACCCATGTCGAGGGGGTTGTGAAGACAATGGTAATCCGCCCTCTTGAGATGGACGCCATGGATCGGTATATTGAGTATACTGTATTGCTTTTTGTATTCTACTTATTATACCCTTTCATTTGATACCCATGTCGCGGCGGTTGTGAGGCTCTAGAACGTAATTCGGACATGCCAATACGACTTTTTTCATTATCGCTGGTCATCAGTGCGGTTTGCACGTGAAGTAGCTCGCCGCGCATTTGACTGACTTCGACGACTTATGCAAGCTCGTGTTCTCCTCGGCATTGTAATGAACAATGTAAAATGACTCGGAATTGTTTTCACAGACACTCAAATCTGTCGAACTTTCCCTGAGAACTTTACAATATTGAAATCCTCAAACTAAGTCCAAATTTGTGGCTATGTCTAAGGCCGGGCATATTCCAAAGCTTCATATGCTGCTTTTCGTCACTTATTGCTTAGAGATTTATGTTGCAAAGCGGCATATTGCAGCTTTGGTATACGGCCGGCAAAGTCAATTTACTTTAAGAGAATGGCTGATCAAAATGAATGTTCGCAAAATGCAAGTAAATTCGCTTTAACCTAATCTATTCTCTTAGTCCAATAACTTTTTTTAAGAAAAAACGATGTTTAATGTAATAACAGTTAATGATAATTGAATCGGTCATTTCCAAAAGCTCATAAGTCACGTTTTTTTAAAGATACTTCTTTCAAACGCTTACTTAAAGGTAGATGCGTATTCTGGGTCCTCGTCAAATAATACCGCGTAATCATTTGCGCCTTCGACATTATACATATGAGTTTTCATTATGATTCAGATAAAAAAGGTACTATCACAGCCGAGGAATTTATTAATGTATTCATTAAACATTCATTCATACTAAAGTTAAAACTCATAGCTCATACGTAGGGATGGCAAAAATAGTAAATACATCGATATATCGACATCGAAGCTTCATCGGTTTGAATACATCGATGTGCTCGATGTAGTAAAATAAAAACATCGATGTCCACAGTAGATAACCTATGAGACTTCTGGCGCAAAATCCCATAAGGTTTATACAGGGGGTCTAAATTCACATTTTCCGCCATCTTTGATTTTCTTTGCTGTGCCAATTGGTTTGTGACGTCACAGACAGTGCAATGATGATGATGATGACGTCATGGTTGTTGTTGTATGGTTGAATGGTGGGTGGGTAGAGGTACGAGGTGCGGGGTACGGGTACGGAGTACGGGTGTGGAGTACGGGTATGGAGTACGGGTACGGAGTACGGCTCGGTTAGCCAGACGCCACGTGATAATACGTCATCTGTCGCAAGAATTTGATAATGCTGCAAGTGTTGTGAAATTAAAAAAGTCAAAGTTGTGCTGCGCGGGCTTTGCTTGGATTTGAACCTGGGGCATCGGTAGCTTAAGAGACCTGTATCGCAGCCTCGAGGCTATCGAGGGTTCTGCATGTTCTTATTCAATTTGTGTATACAAGCGCTGAGCAATCTAAAAATAGAATTTTTATTTTCCTTCGACCATGCTGCCCATGGCTCTGATAAAAATTTTACCTAGCAGAATGTCTTAACAAAACAAACAACAAGAACTCGATCCAGCCTCAACATCTGTTTTCATTCTTTACGGCAACAACAACAACAGCAAAAACAAGTCAAAACAAAAAAAATTTACAACAAAACAACAGGCCTTCGCAAATGTTGATTCTAATTTCGGCTGAGCGCAGGTTTGAATGACTGGTGATTAATTTGAGCTGCTGATAAGAACAGCGCTTGAAAAATAATACCTTGGTGTCGCGGGTGCCTTTTGTTTTTGTTTGTATGATAAATTTATGCACAGGGTTTATGCAATTGCAGCATATGCATTATAAATACCTCGGAAGATGAAAATAATTCTGATTCGGGCCATAAAATAGATATAGAATTATTAGATCGATAAATTATCAAGTTTCCAATAAATTCTTACCGCATAACATTAACAATGAGCGAATTTTAATTGTGGATTACGTTTATAAAATAGGCAAAGATAATTTTGATCTGGTGCAACCTTCAAATGGATTCCTTATCTAATATACATTAAACATATGTATGTAGGTGCAAAATTCCAAAGTCTTCCATGCCGCGAAAGTTTATTGATAAACAATAAAGAAAACTTTCTTATTGGCGACAAGGGGTATAAGATAACTGAAGGTTTAGCTGAACTACTTTTTATGAAAAAGCGCCAAGATTACTCAATAGATGACTTGGCCAATTATCAAGCAATTGTGAATGATGCATGCACCTACAGACGTGATTGTAAGGAAACCCAGCAAATAAAAGGAACAAATAGCGTAAAATATAGAAACATAAGAAAGCTTATTCGCACTCCTCCTGTAGGAACAGGAATAATGAAAATTCCCAAAGTAACCATAAATAAAACAGATGAAAATAATGATCGTGCTCTAATGCATGTTGAAACAAATATCACTAACCCTATGAAGAATGAAGATTCCGTTGACTCTAAAAGCTGTAATTCCCGGAAAAGTTCAATTCTAGGATCTTATATGAGCTCGGATTCCCAAAACTCTAATAATGACGAGGGTTCCAATAGCCGCGATGGGGATGAAAATGATCCCGATGTGCTAGTGGACGAATTGAGATTGCTAATAAAAATAAATATTGGGAAAAGAGTAATTGAAATTGTAAATCGATTGAGAAGTCTTAATATTATTGAATAAACAAACAAAATCAACCAGCCCCAGTAATCAGACAGCTCAGTGAACATACCTGATGGGAAAGTATTATTGAGGATGTGGAAGAGGAACAAGAACAACAGCATAATGGATTAGCTTGTATAATACACCAAGGCCGCGATGTGCTCTGAAAAATGTATTTGTAATACGAGATTTTTTAAATAAAACAGATTTTTAAACGTTATAAATATTCTTTTATTTCTTATAATACTATTTATGATATTCTTCCCACGCGCTACCTTAACTGGGTACAGTATACAAATTTTAATCTATATCCACATGGATGAAATCTAAGTTTGAAATGGAATGCTATCTTCGTCCACGTGCTTTCATGTAATTTTAAAGAAGCTTTTCACGTTCTGGCTCTTTCACTCCTAGCTTTTCTAGGTCTTTTTCTTTAGTAAGAGGAATATCTATATTTCGATATTCCGCGAAGTTCATCACCTAAACTGCAACCGATACATTTAATGAAGTCATGCAAATTAGAATTATTTTCTGTATGCCGCACTTGGTATTTTAATTTCAGATTGTCGGGGCGAAAATCTTTCAAATCCAAAAGAAACTCCGCTAATTTTATGCATGCCAGTAAGTCGCAAAACTCTTCAAGTTTATATTAATATTACCCTTGAAATACTGGTCGCATAAAATAAGTCCTCGTCGATATACCTCCTCTTTGTCTTTAAAATATTGCACCTACGTGTGTTGAAACAACGCAGTAGAAAAAAGCTTTTTAAAGTAGAGTTCATGGCGGCCTGTGACATTTGTAGGGTTCGATAAGCTTTTATTTTTGTTCGCCTTTTGCAATTGCTTTTTCGTCTTTCCAAGCCCGAGTGTCGTTTTTCCAAGTGGTCCCCGGACTAAGAACTAACCACGTCCAATGCTGCTTATCTTCCGTAATCGAACCAAAACCGGGCTATTGATTATGCTAATGGTACGATTTATGGTCATTAGGATAATTGCTAGTTTTGCTTTTTCGCACTGCAAATCTCAGCTTTTGGAAGTGTGTTATTTTAACACGCTTTAGTGTGTTATTGTGACGTCACCCATTTGATTAACATTGTAGTCACTTTAAAGCGTGTAAATAGTGACTACAATATAATTCAAATGGGTGACGTCACAATAACACACTAAAGCGTGTTAAAATAACGCACTTCAAAAATCTGAGATTTGAAGTGTATAATTTCTTAAAGCTAAAAATTTGATTTTAAGCAAATGTAAGAAAACTAAATAAAATTTAACTAAAACTGAGATAATTAAAAACAAATTTAATTTTTTTCGTAATTTGATTTTTCTGAGTTTTTCAGAGCCTGAAAAAATGTTGCTAATCTTGCATTTTTTTATTGATTTATTTGACCTAACATTTCATGTTCCATATTAAAGCATATTTGAGGATGCTGGCGGATAAATTTGGTTCCATACGAAATCGGACGCAAAAGTATCGTAATCATTTGCTTTGCGCACGGATTTTCTATTTCAATTTCCACTTTATCTTCAAAACATAAATTCGTATGTAATAACTGAGTTTTGGACAATTGAAATAGGTCAACAACTTTTTTGAAAAAAAAAATTATAAACCGTGAAATATGGAAAATGTTCAGAAGGAGGAACTGTAATTATCGTAGAAACTTATCCTAGGGCTTATATACACATCTATGAGTAAATCGCAAAAATTTAAAAACAGCTGTTCCCGAAAAAAGGTTTGAACAAGGACCAAAATAGTCCTAGAGTATTTTGAATAGCCTTATTTATTCGCGAAGAGTTGCCTACAACCCCATCCCCATAAAATGTATGTGAGTTTCCAGCCTTTTTGTCCAGGTTCGACCGAAATTAGCCAAAACATATTCATATAATTCCTACGATTTTTCTCTTAATTATTGCGTTAGAAATCTGCAGGGTAAATCTATTTTAAACAAAAACTATCGCTCACAATCAGAATAAGTCTGTAATTGGTATTTGCGATTTGATTTTAACACATTGTCATATGATAGTGATGTAGTTGGGAAGTTGGATTTTTTCTTTTTTTTTTCTTTATATATGTTAAGATAAAGAGAAAAAAATAATTTCTGCAAAATCGGGCCTGTGCTGCACGAGAAAATTGCACAAATGTAATTTTTCCAGTTCTGTTGGTCGTAAAAATTTGAAAAGTACCTACTCAGAAATGAACTATCGCACTGATTTGATATAAATACTTTAAAAATGAATCCTAACCTCAAAAATCCAAAATGTATGATTTTTTTTTACTAAAAATGCAATAAATAACGGGAAAATAGTCGGATTTTCATAAAAACTATTAAAAATGTGTATTTTGATGCTATGTATGCGTGGTTGAAATTACAAAAAAAATTGTTTTCTACGGGAACAATTGGCACTTTTCGAAAAACATTAAAATTGGCGTCACTTTATGCCAAATCATCGTAGGGTGAATTTTTTTTAAATTGTAGGTTTTTTTATGTACTTTCTTGTGAGCATACGCAATACTTCGTTACTTTATTTAAAATGCTCATTTTAGGAATTTGAAAAAAACAAAAAATTTCAATTAAAAATTGTAAGGGCAGTTAAAACACAAAACTAACGGCTAACGACATTTATTAAAACAAAACTAATAAAATTACACTATACTTGTTTGCAAGTTACTGGTCCGGACGAGACTGCCCACGGTACAATTTCTTCTTTTTATCATAGTCGCTGATAGCGATAAGGAAACTCGAAGGTTTTCTTTACAGTGGTTATCTTGGGATAATGCTATTTCCATTTCGGAATTTTGGATAAATATTTTAAATTATAATATTAAAAGAAATATTAATAATTAAAAATACATTTTTAGGTATGAACCCTACATCTCGTCCATCCTGACAATAAATCGTCACGATTTACATTTGTAATATCAAAAATCATTAGCTTAAAATAAGATAATTTACATGATTTATCAGTTGCAATTTATCTAAGCACATGAGATATGATAACATCAAAACTTTTCTCGTCTTTACTAAATTCTCGTTTCACTTAATACCTTATTACAGGTTAACAATCGAATGAACATACATTATATATTCCAAATTTATCATTAACACAACAATTTACTCTAAGAGGCGGTAATCGAAGACACTTGAAAACAGTGATCAAATAAAAAAAATAAATTTACTTTACCATTTCCGACGACAGTGGTACTGTCAACTTTGCGGTCAATACCGACAAGACTTTCATTTTCCGGTTACTATTAAAAGTGAAATAGTAAACTTGATTAAAGATATGTAAAATAGGAAAATGAAACATACATATTAACAAAATAAAAATATAAAATAAAACAAAGTGTACAAAGCGCGGTAGTTAGGGTAATTCGTTTCTATAATTTATGTTTATTGCATGAATTTGGTTAATTGCTTTGGGAACTATTAGAATGATGATGATCATAAACAGCATACGGTCTCATATTTTCGGCAGATGCTACTCCTTCGTACGGTATGCGTGAAATCTGCAAATTTTCTAGATCTTTTGTTCAATTCTTCACAATCTAAAATAAATTTCCCTCGTATATCCCTCTTGTCTTATTTCACCATATCACCTTAGGGCACCTTAATACCTCTCTTTTTTCAGACTAATAACGCTTATCCAGGAGAAAACCAGGTGCAGACAAGCATCGCTCGGATTGCTGTGAAAAATCATGGACAGTCAACTCTATACATCAATTATCGACATTCAACATCATTAGCACTGGATAGTGGACATGGATTAGTAGCATATGACATCAGTACATATTTTTAACATTAATTTAACCTGAAATCAATTTATACTCACATTCACAACAACATTCAACATTGACTCAAACTTTACGATATTCACTCTGAATTTCATTATATGCAATAATTTAATCTGATAACACTTATCACCTCAACACATTTACACATATAGAAACTCATTTCCACTTCTATCAACGATCACTTCAATCGTCCCGTTATATCTTCAATCCCCACTCTAATTGAATTCAAGCGAACTAATAAAAATCGTTGCGCGCATGAATCTCGCTCTCTTTTGGATCTGGAGCCTGATTAGGTAAGTTGGTTTGGAAAACTAACAATTTCCTCTTAACTATTAATACTTTTCCTTCCCTTTATGTTCTTGGGAGTCGACCAAGAACATTTACCTTCCTTCCTTCAAGTTCTCGGGATTCGACCGTGAACATTTTTCCTTCAAGTTCTCGGGATTCGACCGTGAACATTTTTCCTTCAAGTTCTCGGGATTCGACCGTGAACCCTCTCCCTTCAAGTTCTCGGGATTCGACCGTGAACACCTTCCCTTCAAGTTCTCGGGATTCGACCGTGAACATTTTTTTCTTCAAGTTCTCGGGATTCGACCGTGAACATTTACCCTTCAAGTTCTTGGGAGTCGACCAAGAACTAATCCGACAAATTTTCTTTACCTTTTTCCTTTAAGTTTATTTAACTTGAATTCCAAACCAACTATAGAGACCAGGTGAGTACTTGCTTTACATAAAAAACACATATATTCAATTACATACAATTTCGTAAAATATTGGTGATTTGGTGAAATATTTCTTGATTCTTTTTATTCAAATTTTATAAACGGTGAATTCTGAAGTGACTTTTAGTGAACAACGTTGATGAGGTTGTTGTTGTTGTTGTTTAATTTTTCTTTGCCTCATAATTTGGTACTTTAGTTTACGTCATTGATGAGGTGTATAATGTGATATATGAAGTTCTTTTAGCTAACATCGTTGTCGAGGGTGAATATCGAAAAGGGTTGAGTAAATGTTGACATCGTGTTTTAACTCTCAACTCATAAATTTCAACCATACATAAATTTGGAATTGTTTGAATAGCTATTGTTTATTTGCTCATACATAATCAAGGAAGTGTTTGAAATCTAGTGAACCTTCATTATTTTCTTTAATCGTAAATAATTTGAAATTGATTGAATTTTACTGAATTTTGTTGTTTTAAAATTAAATTTAGCGTGATATTTTTTTTTATATCAATACGTTTGTCATTAATAACGTACATAAATTGAATTGCCCTTTTTCATATTAACTGAAGTGATGTATTTAATTAGTGATAATTAAATTATTTTAAATAAATTGAATTAATTGTTATAAAGTGAAACTTGTGTTCTTTTATTCAGTGTGCTGCAATTAGAAGCCAAGTTTTGGCAATTTATTTTACAAGGTTCTTTTGGAACAAAAACATATGGTCCTTCGAGCCGGATAGGCTTCTAAGTGCAGTGCATAGTGTTAAACGAATACAAGTGGTGCTTTGTGACAAATTGAGAAATAGTGCCTGTTAAAGTTTGGTGATTCAGTTGAATATGGCTACCGTTACCCCCTTCAACGAAGCATTAACATTGCAAAAAATATATATAGAACTTTTGAATAATGCCATCTCCGGTTATAAGAGGACGGCTCTTGTCAAAAGAACTAAAGAATTTATAACCGAACGTATTCGTCAACTTCGAGAACAATGGTCGAGGCTAGAGCAAAACCACATAAAAATTGAAGTACTTTTTGCAAGTTTAGTTGAGAAACCCACTTGTGATTATTTTGTAAAAAATACATATCTAACACTTGAAGATAAATATTTCGAGTTCATGGGAGTAATAAATGCTGCCCTTAGTAAATTTGAGGAACCTACACCTCCACCAAGTCCCTCAGTGCACGAGTCGACGCGTTTGAATTCAACCTCCATGTCATCACAGTTATTGCGACTTCCAAAAATTTCACTTCCCACCTTTTCGGGCTCTTATGAATCATGGCGCTCCTTTCACGATCTCTTTAACTCATTGGTCCACCAAAATCATTCACTTTCAAATGCACAAAAATTGCATTATTTAAAGTCTGTGTTATCTGGTGAAGCTGAGCATCTCATTCGACAATTTCAAATAACAGATGCTAACTACGAAAGGGCATGGTCAACATTACTCCACAGATATAACAATAATAGAGTTCTGGTTAATTCTCAATTGAAAAATTTATTTAACCTTAAACAAGTGTCTAGTGAATCAGTGAATTCTATTAAATCCTTAATGGATAAATCGAATGAGTGCTTATGTGAGTTGGAAGCTTTAGGTGTTAACACTTCGTACTGGGATCCGGTCCTTATTTATCTCATTGTTCAAAAACTTCCTTCTGAAACCCATCGAATGTGGGAAACAGAACTTGATGGGGCATCAACACTTCCAACATTCGAAAAACTCAAGCAATTTCTCGAGAAGCGTTTCCGTATGCTTGAAGCCATTGCAGAACATAAAATTAATACTCAACAACGCCCTTCTAGTGGATCAAACTCCAAATTTCTCACCCACTTTGCATCCTCCACCATGACTACTTGTCCGTGTTGTAAAAAATCGCACACAATATTAACATGCCCTAAATTTTTAAATCTACCTCATCAACAAAAGTATGATATTATTAAATCATCCAAATTGTGTTTTAATTGCTTCTCGAAATTTCACCATACTTTACACTGCTCTAGTAAGTTCAGATGTAGAAAATGCGGTAAATCTCATCACACCTTACTACACAAAACTACTTCACCAGGTTCAAATCCCAATAACACCCACAAAACTAACATTCCAACCACTTCTACAGGGACATCAGCTCCCAAGGTGAATAATGAGCCCGGTTCACTTGATAACACCGAATCTACGGTTCTTCTCAACACGCAATCGTTCTGTTGTACTAATCAGAACAAACCTTTATCCAAAGCACTTCTTGCCACTGCCTTGGTAAATGTTCCAACCAAGACAGGTATTGTTACTCTACGAGCTCTTGTTGATCCGGGATCCCAAGTTTCCTTTATAACTCAAACGGCAGCAAGACAGCTCAATATGAAAAGTTCTCCAATCGCAGTAACTATTGATGGATTGGATAAAAAGAAAATCACTCAATCTACCAAGCGAATCGAATTTATAATACAATCAATAGACCCGTCCACTCAGGTGCAAGTTCCTGTAACGGCCTTAGTTGTTCCATCGATCACAAATATATTACCACCCTCACGTTTACCACACGAACGTTGGACCCATTTAGATAATCTTAATCTGGCTGATCACCATTATTATTTACCTGGGAAAATTGATATATTACTTGGAGCTGAGGTGTATTCAATTTTAATCCTAGATGGAATAGTAAAGGGCCCCATCGGTACACCTACTGCTCAAAATTCATTACTTGGTTGGTTGATATTTGGCAATACTGAAGCAACGGGCAATGAACTTAATATACAATCATTTAGCATCCAAGCACATAATATCACCGATGAGCGTGATCTTAGTGCAGTATTGCAATCGTTTTGGGAGGTTGAGGAATTACCTGTCCAGGTCAAACAAACTGCTGCAGAGATAGAATGTGAGAAGTTGTATAAAGATACAGTACGAAGGCTGCCTTCTGGTGCTTATCAAGTCAAAATTCCATTTATAAATAACCAACTTCCCGAATTAGGGTTTTCAAAATCCCTGGCTTTTAAACGGTTATCTTCCCTTGAGACGAAGCTCTCTCAACATCCACAATTATCTTTGGAATATACCAAAACATTACAAGAATATCTTGATTTCGGGCATATGAAACCCATACATTACAAGTCCTCTTCTCCATCCTTTTATATGCCTCATCATGCTGTTATTAAGGACAGTACCACTTCAAAGGTACGTGTGGTCTTTGATGCTTCAGCTAAAACTTCTAACGGTCGATCACTAAATGAATGTATGCATTCTGGTCCAGTTTTACAATCCGATCTTTATTCTATTTTACTCAGATGGAGAAAATATCAGTATGCTATGTCAGGAGACATAGAGAAAATGTATCGGATGATTCATCTACATCCGTCGGACCAACCTTATCACCGCATTCTTTGGAGACCAACAACCTCGGAACCTGTCAAGGAATTCCAAATGACCCGCGTTACCTTTGGGACTACGGCTGCTCCTTATTTAGCAATTAGGACGCTTCGCCAACTGGCTGAAGATGAGCAAGAAAGATTTCCCAAGGCTGCCCAGGCAATAACAGAAGATTTTTATGTGGATGATGCCATAACGGGCGCAGATTCAGTGACAGAAGCTATATCATTATACAAGGACTTGACCCAATTATTGCATTCAGGAGGTTTCAACCTTCGAAAATGGTCAAGTAATAATAATGAAATTCTCGCAGCAATCCCGGAGGACAAACGGGAATTAAAACCAACCCTGACGTTTGTTCATGATGACAAGGTGAAGGCATTAGGATTGATTTGGCATCCAACATTTGACTATTTTACGTTGCAACATCCAGAAGTTGCAGTGGGGTCTTTCACAAAGAGACAAATTTTATCTTGTGTGGCAAAACTTTTTGATCCATTAGGTTGGATTTCTCCATATGTGATTAAAGCCAAAATATTGATGCAAAGCCTTTGGCTCCTCGGCTCATCTTGGGATGAAACACTCCCAGCACCCGTTCAACGGGATTGGCAAGAATTTCATAGTCAATTTCCTCAAATTGCTTCACTTACAATTCCCCGTTGGCTTCAAACCAATGCCTCCTCGAATATTCAACTTCATGGATTCTCCGATGCTTCTCAACAAGCTTATTCCGCCACTGTTTATGTACGGATCATTGATGATCAAGGTAATTCTCAAGTTAATCTTCTGACGGCTAAATCTAAAGTTGCACCTGTAAAACCTATGACCCTTCCGCGTTTGGAACTTTCAGGAGCACATCTTTTGGCCAGATTATTGAGCAAGGTCCAAAGAGAATTGAATTATTCTGCCGTCACCACCTATGCTTGGACAGATTCCACCATCGTCTTCAACTGGGTTCAATGTTCACCTCATAAACTTAAAACATTTGTGGCAAATAGAGTTAGCCAAATACAAGAGCTCCTTCCATCCATCAATTGGCGCTTTGTACGATCGAAAGATAATCCGGCAGATTGTAATTCCCGCGGCTTGACCATTTCTGAATTAAAATCATCTTCTCTCTGGTGGCATGGACCTAGCTGGCTCCAAGAGAACGAAACATCCTGGCCAAGGATTCCCGATATTTCGATCAAACACTTACCGGATATGCGTAAGGATTATTTGACTTGTTCCCTATTTTCACATATTTTTCACGATACGATTCAGAAATTTTCCTCGTATTCCAAACTTCTACGAGTATTCGCTTATGTTTTCCGATTTTTAACAAAGTTGAAAAATTCTGACTTACTCATAACAAGTGTGTATCCGACAGCCACGGAGCTAAATGTTGCAAAGGTACATTTAATTCAGTCCATCCAGAGACAGGCCTTTTCACAAGAATATCAAGCACTAAAAAGGGGACTGAGAATTCCATCACAAAGTACGCTACTCCCTTTATATCCATTCATTGATAAAGATCACCTCCTCAAGGTTGGAGGAAGATTAGCTCATGCTAACATTCCGAACAACCAAAAGCATCAAATAATACTTCCATCCAAACATCATTTCACCAAGCTGCTCATTGAATATATCCATAAGCTAACACTGCATGGTGGAACGGAACTCGTTTTGAACACCTTGCGAAGGGAATATTGGATATTAAAAGGTAGACAAACTATCAAGCAGGTCTTACATAAATGCATACCTTGTTTTAAAGCATCCGCAAAGGCACGTCCACAATTAATGGGTAATCTTCCACCTGCAAGAGTGACGGTATCAGCACCTTTTTCAAGGGTCGGAATTGACTTTGCAGGTCCTTTTCAACTAAAAATGTCCAAATATCGTAGTGTCAGAACCTATAAGGGTTATGTTTGCATTTTTGTATGCATGGCTACTAAGGCTATTCATTTAGAAACTGTGTCCGATATGTCCACTTCCGCCTTTCTTGCAGCATTAAAAAGATTTATTGGTCGTCGTGGTCTCTGTTCAGATATTTATTCAGATTGCGGATCAAACTTTATTGGTGCGAACAAAGAACTAAATTCACATATTATGCATTGTCTCAACGATTCTGAAAACTTCTTTAACATCTCCGGCATTAACTGGCACTTTAACCCACCTTCAGCCCCTCATTTCGGAGGATTGTGGGAGGCTGGTGTGAAATCAGTTAAATACCACTTACGACGGGTTCTTCAAGACTCAAATCTTACCTATGAGGAATTTTCAACTGTCTTATCACAAATTGAGGCATGTCTTAATTCCAGACCTTTGAGACCTTTGTCTGATGATCCAAGCGATTTACAAGTCTTAACACCTGGACATTTCTTAATAGGGCGACCATTACTGGCCCCCCCGGAGGTGATTGATGAAAATTTAACATCTATAGACAGGTGGAAATATGTACAAGTTTTGCAAAAACAATTTTGGATGAGATGGTCGAAGGAATATTTAAACCAATTGCAGAATCGGCCAAAGTGGTTAGTACAGTATGCAGACCCTAAAATCGGGGATTTGGTTATCGTTAAAGATAATCACTTCACTCCACGATCCTGGTTAACTGGAAGGATCATACAAACTCACCCTGGAGATGATGGGATTGTACGTGTTTTAACGATCAAAACACCAACCAATGTAATTAAAAGACCTGTACACAAAATTTGTCCATTTCCAGTTGAAATTAATGCCTCTAAAATTAAATAAAACCTAATTACAATCATCAAACCCTTTAACATGAACTCTGCCCCTCTGTAGAAAATCTACGAAACAATTTCTTCATATAACTTTCCAAACTAAATGTTCTTTTCTTTAACTCAATTGTTATCGGGATCCCATTATCAATTATTTGATCATTGTATCATACTGAAATTTGCCTGTATTTATTTTAATATGACAAAGATTCGAATTTGTGAATGCATCGTCGTAGCTCTAGGAGTTCCCCTGTTATTGTCAACTATCGGCCATAATTACCGTTATCTCCAAATCAACTAACCAAAAATCTGATGAGAAATCAGTTCTGATTAATCTTTGACACGATCAACATGTCTGCAGTAGTCCAGGAAAACAAAACCCAACAGCCAGAAGAGGGCACAATCGATCTAACTAACACCGATGACGAAGATGTCATGGACGATCAACCGGAACTAACCGACGCATACGGAAGTGTAACAACCACCGCAAATGAAGACAACAGCCATGACGTGGTAATGGAGGACATCACGCAATCCTTAGCGGATCTTAAGATTTCGGCACCTCCGTTTGTCCATCTCGTTATGGCAACCCAATTAGTTCCGCCAAATGCTAACGAAGATGACATTTATTGCACGGTTGTCGACGAGGACAACAAATATTCGGAGACACAAAAATTCTCATTCAACTATCTAAAAAACACTAAGAAACGAAAAATTCGTCTTCGCTTTGTAAATGGAGACACCGTAAAAATCAAACTCTTGTGTAATGGCTTAATAAAGGTTACTCGTATATAAAATTCCACTCTTGCTTTTCTTTCAATGTCCTTTTCTCTAACCCTTTCGATTGCGTTTAAGGTCAAGATGTCATATATTTAAACACTCTCAAGTGTTTCAACGGGGGGGAGTATGTTCAATTCTTCACAATCTAAAATAAATTTCCCTCGTATATCCCTCTTGTCTTATTTCACCATATCACCTTAGGGCACCTTAATACCTCTCTTTTTTCAGACTAATAACGCTTATCCAGGAGAAAACCAGGTGCAGACAAGCATCGCTCGGATTGCTGTGAAAAATCATGGACAGTCAACTCTATACATCAATTATCGACATTCAACATCATTAGCACTGGATAGTGGACATGGATTAGTAGCATATGACATCAGTACATATTTTTAACATTAATTTAACCTGAAATCAATTTATACTCACATTCACAACAACATTCAACATTGACTCAAACTTTACGATATTCACTCTGAATTTCATTATATGCAATAATTTAATCTGATAACACTTATCACCTCAACACATTTACACATATAGAAACTCATTTCCACTTCTATCAACGATCACTTCAATCGTCCCGTTATATCTTCAATCCCCACTCTAATTGAATTCAAGCGAACTAATAAAAATCGTTGCGCGCATGAATCTCGCTCTCTTTTGGATCTGGAGCCTGATTAGGTAAGTTGGTTTGGAAAACTAACAATTTCCTCTTAACTATTAATACTTTTCCTTCCCTTTATGTTCTTGGGAGTCGACCAAGAACATTTACCTTCCTTCCTTCAAGTTCTCGGGATTCGACCGTGAACATTTTTCCTTCAAGTTCTCGGGATTCGACCGTGAACATTTTTCCTTCAAGTTCTCGGGATTCGACCGTGAACCCTCTCCCTTCAAGTTCTCGGGATTCGACCGTGAACACCTTCCCTTCAAGTTCTCGGGATTCGACCGTGAACATTTTTTTCTTCAAGTTCTCGGGATTCGACCGTGAACATTTACCCTTCAAGTTCTTGGGAGTCGACCAAGAACTAATCCGACAAATTTTCTTTACCTTTTTCCTTTAAGTTTATTTAACTTGAATTCCAAACCAACTATAGAGACCAGGTGAGTACTTGCTTTACATAAAAAACACATATATTCAATTACATACAATTTCGTAAAATATTGGTGATTTGGTGAAATATTTCTTGATTCTTTTTATTCAAATTTTATAAACGGTGAATTCTGAAGTGACTTTTAGTGAACAACGTTGATGAGGTTGTTGTTGTTGTTGTTTAATTTTTCTTTGCCTCATAATTTGGTACTTTAGTTTACGTCATTGATGAGGTGTATAATGTGATATATGAAGTTCTTTTAGCTAACATCGTTGTCGAGGGTGAATATCGAAAAGGGTTGAGTAAATGTTGACATCGTGTTTTAACTCTCAACTCATAAATTTCAACCATACATAAATTTGGAATTGTTTGAATAGCTATTGTTTATTTGCTCATACATAATCAAGGAAGTGTTTGAAATCTAGTGAACCTTCATTATTTTCTTTAATCGTAAATAATTTGAAATTGATTGAATTTTACTGAATTTTGTTGTTTTAAAATTAAATTTAGCGTGATATTTTTTTTTATATCAATACGTTTGTCATTAATAACGTACATAAATTGAATTGCCCTTTTTCATATTAACTGAAGTGATGTATTTAATTAGTGATAATTAAATTATTTTAAATAAATTGAATTAATTGTTATAAAGTGAAACTTGTGTTCTTTTATTCAGTGTGCTGCAATTAGAAGCCAAGTTTTGGCAATTTATTTTACAAGGTTCTTTTGGAACAAAAACATCTTTAATTAAGTATCTGTCGTTTGGGAAAATTTTAACAACCTTATAGGGTCCCTTATATTTTGAAAGTAATTTTTTATTTACTCCCGGCGGGATATTAAAATGATTCTTTATCACAACTAGGTCACCTATTTTATACCTATGTGGCGGTTTATGACGTTTATTAAAGTACAATTCATTAGACCTTTGATTTTGCAAAATGTTTTCTGTTGCTTTTTTCCTAATTAATTCTAAGTTTCTTTTCTCAATAGTCATATACTGTTCTAAATTTTTACCAAGATTATCGTCAACTTACCCGTTTTGTTTAATACCAAACAGTAACCTGCTTGGCGTGTCTTTTATAGTTTTATGAAAAGTATTGTTGATAGCAAATTCTATCTTATTTAAAAATCTACTCCATTCGCCAGGATTTACTTCACTCTCCTTGGCTAACATAGGTGTTAAAAGTCGATTCATTCGTTCAACCTGACCATTTGCTTGAGGTGATTGTGTTGTGTTGCCACCTTTATGTGCTGTATATCATGTTCCTTACAGAACTTTGAAAAGTCTTCGGAAGTAAAACTACTTCCCCTGTCAGATATTATCCTATTTGCTTTGCTATAAAATGTGAAATATGATAGAAGGCATTGGGTCACTTCTTTCGTATTCGTTGTTTTTACTGGATAGAGTTTCGTGAATTTGGTAAATCCATCGACTACTAAAAGGACATACTTTTTTAAATTTCTTAACCCTGATGGTAATGGACCATAATGGTCAATATGTATTGTGTCAAATGGTTCAGCGGCTTTTGGTATACTATGCAATACAGCCTCCTTCTTTCCTGTAGAAGGAGAAAAATGTATGCACTTAAGGCAATTCAATATATATTCTTTTATTTTAGGTTTCATTAAGGGAAACCAATACATTTGTCTTAAGTGTTCATAACACTTTTCCACTCCTACGTGGCATAAGGCATCATGATGAAACTGTATTACATTATAAATAAGACTTTTCCATCAGTCTTTCTATATATCAAACCATTAATCATATCATAAAAGGTGTCGTCTTTGGTTTCCAATTTAGAAGCTATGTCCTTAATAACGGGGTCTTTCTGTTGAGCTGCTGCTAAGGCATATTCAAAAGATTCTGGCACCACCAATAAAATGTTATGACATCTACTTAATGCATCTACATGATGTATTCTATTACCATCTCTGTGCTCTACCTGATAATGGTAGTCTTGGAGCTCTAAGGCCCATCTAGAAATTCTGGGGTTAAGTATCTGCTTGTTTAGTGTAAGCGTAAGAGACTTACAGTCAGTAACTATTTTAAACTTAATTCCCCATAAATAGATACGAAATCTTCTAAGTGCGTAAATTATAACAAGGGTTTCCAATTCATAAGAATGGTATTTTTCTTCTTGCGGTGTTGTCCTTTTAGAAAAGTAAAACACAGGATGGAAAGATTTGTCATCTTGTTTCTGTAGCAAAACAGCACCAAAAACCCAAACTACTAGCATCACAGTGTTCAATCTTTATTATAGAATATTCAGTTCTGTTTCTGCTGTAGGAGAATAAATACTCAGTAATGGTGACTGTTGCAATTTACATTTCAAATCTTCGAAGACATCTATTTCATTTACTAACTAATTGCTCCTTTAATCCCTCATGGGACATAGGGCGGAAACAGTTGCCCTCCAGCGGACTCTGTTTTGCGCGACAGCTCTCAACTCTGACCAGGATCTCCCGGTTGTTGAGGCCTCTGATAATAGGGTTCTCCTCCACGTTGTTCTAGGTCTTCCGACTCGACGGGATCCTTGCGGATTCCAGTCAAGAGCCTGTTTGGCTAGATTATCGTCTTCGCGTCGCAAGGTGTGGCCAATCCAATTCCATTTCCTTCGCCTGATTTGGTCGTCTATCCTTTCTTGGCCGGCACGGCGCCATAGTTCTTCATTTGAAATTCTATCTTGCCAGCGGATTTTTAGGATACGACGTAGGCATCTGTTGATGAAAACTTGTGGGCGCCCTGTGATGAATTAACGTTGGAGTTGAACAGCCGCAATTTGGTGTTAATTGAGATCTCTGTTGATCTCCAGATGTGAAACAGGCATGCATATGCGCTTCTTGCTTTATTTACACCAAAATTAAATTTCACGTTTGCTTTTAATAGCTCGTAAAGAGGTTTACTAATTATGGAAAAGTTTTTTATAAATTTTCTGAAATAAGAGCATAATCCCAGAAATGAATGTAATTCCCTTGCGTTTTTTGGTATTGGAAATTCTCTCACAGCTTTTAGACCTTCCGGGTTAGGACCAATACCATGTTTACTTATTCGATATCCTAAATACACAATCTCTTCAACCATAAATAAACATTTGTCGCAGCTAAGTTTTAGATTGTGTTTAAACATAAGATTAATAACATCTTCCAGAATACAAAAATGTTCGTCTTTCGTTTCGGTGGCAATAAGCAGATCATCAATATAGACTAAAACTTTTCCAGCTCTAATTAATGGTTGAAAAATAGTATTAATGTATCTTTGAAAAACGGCAGGAGCATTCTTCAAGCCAAAAGGCATCCGAAGGTACTCAAATTGCCCAAGCGGTGTCACAAAGGAAGTGTATTTAACAGAATCCTCTGCCATTTTAACATGATGGAATCCGTTTTTCAAATCTAAAAGGGAAAAATATTTTTTTCTTCTTAACCCTTCGTCGGGCGCGCTCCTAAGCGGAACAAAATCAGGCGCACCCGGCCTGAGAGGCCACATATATTTTAGCTCCCCCCGCCCTCTCCCTAATCAATTTTAACTCAAAACACCGGAAGGGAATCCTTCGGTATGATCTAACGATAGCAAATATTCCGAATTGAACGGAATAGAACGAGTTTATTGAATGGAATGAAGCTTTATCTAAACCAAGCAAAATTACTAATTTCACACAAAACCGTTTTCAAAATTCGACGAACCAAGCACCGTAAAAATAAAAAACCCCAAAAAAAATAGTACATAGTATACTTCTGACGTGAGACCATCATTTTTCGCCACAGTCGTTGGTAGAAACCGACGTTTAGTTTTCCAAAGCAGAAGCTGAATAAGAGGTCTGGCATAGCGAATTTACGTGGTGCGCCTCTGAGCCAAACAAAATCAGGCGCACCCGGCCTGAGAGGCCACATATATTTTAGCCCCGCATCACCCCCTAATCAATTTTAAGTCAAAACATGTATGTATGCACGCACACAAAAACCATACATTCGTGGAATCAAGCACGATTCGCCATTTTGCCGTCGATAGATGGTTCTTGATCGTCATCAGGCGCACTCGGCCTGAGAGGCCAGGGTCAGAATACCACTTATTTCTCAAGATATAGACGAACTTTACATAGAGCAGGCCTACTTTGAGTATAACGAGCGATTGCAATAAAAATATCTTGAAAAATTCATCTTAGAAAGTTATGACGCAATCGGGCGCACCCGGCCTCACAAGCCAGGGGAGGCCTAGGCGAGCCAGGTGAAAGGGGACGGCGGGCTGGGGTGGCGATTCCTACTCACCGTCCCGAGTCTAGAAACTATTGGGAAGGCCACTCCGCTCTGATGCCAGGGGTAGGGGGCGCGTCTAAAAAAGTGTTTTGCTGGCCTCTCAGGCCAGCCGCGCCCGACGGAGGGTTAATTGGTCTAGATGGTCCTCTATCAATGGGATCGGATAATTGTCTCTTTGAGTTACTTTGTTAAGTTGACGGTAATCAACACACAGTCTCGTTTCGCCCGTCTTTTTCTTAACCAAAACGATTGGCGAAGCAAATGGCGAATGACTTTCCCTAATAATGTTTTTTTCTAAAAGCTCCTGTATAATTTTTTCTAATTGAATTTTTTGAGCATAATACCCAGGACAGACAGCGCTCTTAAATTCTCAATTAACGCTAATCATTGTCAACTGCAGTGTGTGTCGCCCTGAGTTGTTAGTTAATATCCAATTTTTTGATGATTAACATCAAGCTAAATCATCAAAATATTTTGATGATTAGGGAGTTAATCGAGTTCGTTACAGCGGTTCTCTTAGTTTTTCATTTTCTCATAGATGGCGAACCATGCAGATGTTTAATGTTTATGTTTAATATTATACATTTTTTGTCTCCTTAATGCGAAACTTTTTAAAATAAAATGTTTTATGTATACTTCTTTGCGTATTGCGTATTTTTTCTTGCTGGTGTTCTGTACTGCTATGTTTATTGCATTTTTAAAATTTCAAAGTTTTCGCTGTCAAAAAACATATGTTCATCAAAGAGCTCCAATGTCATGCAGATAGTGTCTGTCGCCTTATTTTTTAATGCACATTAGCGCCTAATGTCGATTTAGCAAATGTACATTAAGAGCGCTGTCTGTCCTGGGTATAAGGAAGTCTTCTAAAAAGGCTATGAAAACTATTACTAGAATCTACAAGGGAAATTTTCATTTCATAGGTATCGTGTTCTGTAGTACTTTTATTATTTAAAATATTTTTTCCCAAAATAAATTTGACCCGTTCTTTTTCTTTATATGATAAAGCGTCATTAATATTTAAATTCAATTGTTTATGATCATCATGCATATCTATGTTAATATTTAATATTTGTTGCAAAAAATCTATTTCGTTCTCATTTTGACTCTTTTCCGTCTTGGCATCTTGATCACTATTTTCTCTCAATAAATTATCGGCCGTTTTAACAAAATCTTGCACATTATTTGCATAACTTCGTTCGCAATTATTTAAATTATTAGTATTTTTGGATAATTTATTCATTATTAATTTGCAATTAGTTGCCTTTAAAAAGTCCCTACCTAACACTACCGGTAAATTCATCGTAAAATCTTTCACTACATACAAACATAAACTAACTAAATTATTATTAATTGGAATCTTGCATTGCAGCTTACCGAGTACTACTAGTTTACTATTATTTATTCCTACGAAGTCCATTGTTGAAGGATCAATCTTTATTATAGAATATTCCGGGGCATATCTGCGCTGTATGAAACTTATAGGGCTTCCCGTATCAATAATGGATTCAGCTTCTACTGTCGATATTACTCGTTCGGTGGAGTTATTAAATATGTAGCTAAAAGTGTAAAAGAACTCATTAGCAAAATCTAAAATTTCATGTTCAGTACTTCCTGCCATCAATGTTTTGGCATATGTTGGTTGTAGCATCATTACTGATGACTGACTGACTTGTTTTCCATTTGAAGCAGTTTTGGGTGCTGATGGTGCTGTACAAGTTGTAGAAATGTGGCCTTGTTGACCACATTTGTAGCAGGTACCTTTTCCTCGTCGCGGTTTAGTGCAGTCCCACCAGTTGTGGCCATTTTCGTTGCAGTTGTAACACATAATATAGTTGTTTCTCCTGCTGGAGTAATGTTGAGCGCGATATTTCGAATATGACCCTGAATGCTGCTGATAATGTTGTTTCGATAATAGCGCTTGGGGCTGATGATGATGGGAATCAGTATGTAATAATTTCATTTTCCCATGTTTTTTCAATAACTCTTTTAAGTGATTAATGTCACTAGTCGAATATAATACTTGCTTATTAATATTCACGTCCGTAATTCCATTTATAATATAATATGTCAAATCTTCGTCAGCAATATCTGCCAGGGAAGCAATTTCTTGCATACTCAGTACGTACTGTTGCGTTGTCTCATCTTTCTTCATTTTCCGGTTTCGCAACAAACTATGAATTTCTGCTGCAGACGTCCCATAATGAAATTCTTTAAGAAGACCTTCCTTCAGTTCGTCCCACGATTTACACGTTGCTGATCTCCAGAACGTCCTAGCGGTTCCTTTCAATAATCGGTGACTGTATATGAAATTTTTTTGATCACTCCATTTATATAATGCGGCCGCTTCCTCCATACTTTTGATCCATTTTTTAATGGGATAATTATCATCCCCTGTGAAAGTAGGAAGAGATTCTTCGAGGTCTTTCAGACAATAAGACGATGGCTCGGAATTATTTGTTAAGCTGGATAATTTTTTCTTTAAATTAATTATTTCTTGCTTCTTTTTAATGATTTCCTCAAGAGCACTAATTTCTGTTTGCAAAGATTCCAGAGTCTCATCTTCCTGCTCGTGTTCGTCAATTAGGTTACTGTCTTCCATGAGGTCGTCGTCCATATCTGATGGAAAATATTTTTGGATATTTTCTGGCGATAAAGTTTTTAACGCTTCTGCCAACCTTATTTTCAACTGGGCTTTATTCCCTGTCGTATTTTGTCCAATAATCAATAATTTTTTCCTAAGTTGAGTAACATTCGCTCCTTCGATAAATGATTTGGCGTTTCGTTTTCTGCCATGTGGATTTATCAGTAATTTATATAAATAAATCTATAATAACTGGTGATGATTTGTAATTTTCGAGATATAAAATTTCACGTGGATTGTATAATCCCACTTCTGATGTTGTAAGGGCAGTTAAAACACAAAACTAACGGTTAACAACATTTATTAAAACAAAACTGATAAAATTACACTATACTTGTTTGCAAGTTACTGGTCCGGACGAGACTGCCCACGGTACAATTTCTTCTTTTTATCATAGTCGCTGATAGCGATAAGGAAACTCAAAGGTTTTCTTTACAGTGGTTATCTTGGGATAATGCTATTTCCATTTCGGAATTTTGGATAAATATTTTAAATTATAATATTAAAAGAAATATTAATAATTAAAAATACATTTTTAGGTATGAACCCTACAAAATTAAAAATTATTTTATTTTATTGCAGCACCGCCCCGATTTTGCAGACATTTTTTTCGGGTTACCTTAACATATGTAAAGAAAAAAAAAATCCAACTTCCCAAGTACATCATAACTTTACTTTTTTTTGGTTAATTTCCCTCTACTAAAATTATTCTACACACCAAAAAGTGTGTTGTATTTTCATAGCTCAAAAGTGTGCTGTTACTCCAAAAGTGTGTTAATAAATGTTAAGTGTGTTGTTTCAACACATTTAAGTGTGTTGTTTAGATTTCAGGTCATAATTCACGACTTATTTTTAACACACCAAAAAGTGTGTTATGATTTTAACACGGAAGAGTGTGTCAATTGCAAGATAAAGTGTGTTAAAACAACACACTTTTTCTTGACAACACAATTAGGTGTGTTGAATAACACACTTTGGTGCGAGAAACAACACACTTTGTGTGTTAAAAATACACTTCAGTGTGTTACACCTTTTACAGTGTAAGCATAGTTTTATTTGTACAAACCTATCCTTTCTATAACACACATACACAACTTTTCTTTCTGCAAACCAGTTATATAGGCCAGGCAGAAAATACAAACCAGACAGACAGACACACAGGCAAACAGACAGACAAACAGACAGACAGGTCTGTTGACAGACCAGACAGACAGAGATAGACAGGTCTGTTTGTCTGTCTGTCTGTGTGAAATGAATATTCGATAGATATAAATGATAAATACCATAGAAAACTATTATAATTATAAATAGATTATTCCTCAATCTCAAACATATTTCGCCATGATTCCGACATAAAACCGATCGCAACATAAAACATATCGCTATTTCCATTCACATACACACACACAACTTTTCTTTTACTAAAAAGGCCCTCCAGGCTCCTTACCAGGTGATCGTAAACCTTGGGTATAAATTTATCGTACAAAAAAACAAAAACAAGTGGCACTAGCGGGGCTAGTGAGGTATTATTTCAAGCGTTGTTCTTATCAGCAGCACAAATTAATCACCGTTCATTCAAACCAATGCTCGACCGAAATTAGAATCGGCATTTGCGAAGACACCTAGCATAAATGGCTAAGCATATGATAATAAATACGATTATTGACTATTCGAATCAATATAATACCATCAATTTCAGAATTTTCCATGATATCCAACCCAGCGATCATAAATCAGCAGCAAGCAAGGCTCTTGCCCCGATAAAAAAAAATTACCCAGTCGATCGCCTTAACAGAAAAACCCAGACCTACGCCAACATTCGTTCTTTATGATAACTACAACAGCAAACAATCCAGAGCTTTCGCTAATAATAATTTCATTCATTCAAAAATTCTTACTTCTTATCACCTTTATTCATATAATTCTAATACGAAAATTTTACTATGCCCCAGCGTCACTTTAATATTTCATCTTTTTTTTACTGATAAGCATGCGATTCTACCCAGTCGATCGCCTTAACAGAAAAAACCCAGACCTACATCAACATTCGTTCTTTACAACAACAACAGCAGCAAACAATCCGGAGCTTTCGCTAATGGTAATTTCAGTCATTCAAATTCTTACTTCCATGGGCAGCATGGTCGAAAGAAAATAAAAATTCTATTTTTAGATTGCCGGGCGCTTGTATACACAAATTCAATAAGAACATGCAGAAGCCTCGATAGCCTCGCGGCTGCGATACAGGTCTCTTAAGCCACCGATCCCAGGTTCAAATCCAAGCAAAGCCCGAGCAGCACAACTTTGACTTTTTTAATTTCACAACACTTGCAGCATTATCAAATTCTTGCGACAGGTGACGTATTATCACGTGGCGTCTGCCTAACCGACCGTACTCCGTACCCGTACTCCATACCCGTACTCCGTACCGTACCCGTACCCCGTACCCCGCACCACGTACCTCTACCCACCCACCATTCAACCATACAACAACAACCATGACGTCATCATCATCATCATTGCACTGTCTGTGACGTCACAAACCAATTGGCACAGCAAAGAAAATCCAAGATGGCGGAAAATGTGAATTTAGACCCCCTGTATAAACCTTATGGGATTTTGCGCCAGAAGTTTCATAGGCTATCTACTGTCCACAAACATCGGAGATTTCAAAAAGCAAATATATTTTATTAAACATCTACATAAGGATTACGTGTATAGAACTCTTAATTTTCATTTATTGCTCGTCTCCAGTATTTTTCAGGCAGAGATCCTAAATATGGAAGCTTCGGAAGGATTTTACTAGATAATATGTTTCTAGCTTGATTAATGGTGACGCCCGCTTTAGAAAATAAACTCTCCGAAGGTACTGCGATACAAATTTTCTAGCCAAAATATACAAATTTGGGTAAATATGTTTTGTATCTTCCCAAACTTGCAAGGGTTTTCATGCAAGTTTGATATAGGATTGCTCAAATATAATGATATTTCGTTAGATTGGTGTTCAGTCTTGCTTTTTCTTTTCTTGACATTCTTGTCATACATTAGCGTTTTATGGACGCTCCAAATGTCCAATTCCACCTCCTCAGTTTCTTCATTTTCCGAGCTTGAGCTAGTAAGTGCTTCTTTTTCCAGCAGATCATTAAACACTGTATATTTAATTATCTTGTGGTTTTTGGTAAGACATTGGGCTGTTAATGATGGATGGATTTAAATCTGGGATCCAGTATTGTGCTTAATGATGGGCATGTTCTATTTCTCCAAACCCTTTTTTAATTTCTGCCTCAAAAGCTGCCTTTAAATATTTGCCATTTGAGTATTGTGGTTCAAGTTTTGCTAGGCTTTTTCTAAGACAATGAATTTGTTTAACCTATTCTAATTTATTTTGTTATATACCGCTTGTATATATTTCTACGTAATTATTTCATATATAAACATCGAAAACAAAAACGTTGACGAAACATCGATGCATTGGTCTTCATACATCGATGTCATACCTCGATGTTTTCGCTTTCGATAGATCGATGTTTTTAATACATCGATGTATCATTGCCATCCCTACTCATACGTCTTTTTATCAGAACATATTTAGGGCTAACTACAAATAAAGTTGAAGCTAACCCATATGAGAATGATTGAGAATATGATCTTGCACCTTAAAAATGTTAATAAGATAATGTTTAAGTGTAATTTTCAACAATCTATATAAAAATCAATTGCCGTGCGTTAGTCTCGCAAAAACTCGAAAATGGCTCGCCTCAAATCAGGGGTGGTTTAAAAAAAATAAGGAAAACCTAAGGGAACTACGGAAAAATCTAAAAAATTGGTAATTTTGGGAATTTTCACTGCAGATTAGTTTTAATAGCTGCGTAAATGTGAAATTGTCATTAAATTGGGGTTCTTGAGAAATGTCCGATTCAATTTAATGACAATTTCACATTTACGCAGCTGTCAAATAATATATAGGTAGGCTGTTGAATATTTTTTGTAACTGTACATAATTTAACTGAACACAATAAGGTTTTCTTTAAATAATTAAACACTTATTTATTTTTTGTCTTATTTATTTTTTGTCTTAACTATTTTAATGATAACAAACACAATTACATACACTTAATATTTAATTTTGTTCTCTGTTTTTAACCTTTTTCTTTTTTGAACACCGTACGGTGCCGGAGCAACCGCCACGGTGCCGAAATCACACCGCCCCGACCGCGCTTTTTGTGTTTTTCTTATTCTTTTTATTGTGTAATAATCTATGTCCGCTCAGGACCGAAGTTTAATCAAGACTCCCCGTATCTTTTCAAAAATTATTTCATTACCCTCAATAAGTGTCCAGGTAATTGTTTAGCGAAAATTATCTCGCTGACGAAAAAGCTCAAGTTGCTTTTGTCCTCGTCGTTTCCCGTGAAGGGAAGTATCCTATTACAACTTGGATTTGTCATGAGATAATTTTTGTAAAATTTTCCGTTTAGGACTTTTGGTTTTTTTTTTTTGAAAATATTGAATTTAAGAAGTTTTCCGTTAAGGATTTTCCAATTTGTGACAAATTTGGGAATGCCAAGTTTTTATATACATATAACATTCCTTCCCCCCTGGAGCAAGAGAATCGCTACGGAGTAGAGCGATTCTCGTACTCGAAGGATGAGGGGGTGGTGAGGGTACGTCGAGCGTGTATCTAGTCGAGTCGCATTTTGCGCTCAAGAGCCGGATCCTCTTGGTCCGGGAATATACATATATCTAAATTGTTGGAGGGAATGGATTTCCATTTCATTTCTGCCCAGCTTTAATTTTAGCCGTTTTCCCTTGGGTATACCATGCGCGATTGCACCATTTTTGGGTATACTTCAGAGCCTTGCGTTAGAGGACGATGAGGTACGGGCGTTCCTGAGACCGACTGGTTCAGAGCCTGACGGATACCCGCATGCGTCGTTAGCATTGGTTAGAGGCTTAGGGTTGTTGTTGGAGGCTAGTTTAATGGTAGTGTAGCCTTTTGCTGGGCGAGCGTGAGAGTTAGACTTGTGACTTACTGATCACTGTTCTGACCACCTCGTGTGAGTTTGGCCCCTGGTTTTAAATGTCCGTTATGGCTTGTTTGGGCGGTGGAGAACCGGTTTTGTCTGCCGGTCGTAGGTGCCCCACTCGTCGCTGTCTTGTTCGACAGATGGCCGTGGACTACAATTTGCAGGGCTAAGGTAAGTGGTATAGTAGGGTAGCCATTTGTTTGAACGAGTGTTAGTGTTAGACTCGTCAGGGCTACTGGGAGGTTTTTGGCATTGAGGAGGCATTGGCATTGATACTGTCCAATTTCCGGAAGGTAAGAGGACATTCGCGAGGAATAGTTCATCGCAGGGCTCGTGAGTTTCACAGAGCATTTTCTACTCTAAACTTAATGGGATTAGTACCACCATTTGAGACCGGCCTGGAATACAATAGATTCCCTTAGGATTACCTTTTGTCTCAGGTCTTCATTGGTCTCAAAACCCTTGAGATTATTATCCAATCTTGACCCGTCTTGAGATAGGCAGCTGGGAGGCACCACCGGGGATTGTCTCGGCTTCTACGAGCTGAGATGCCCTGGTTTGGGTTTGCTCCTGCTGCTCTCTGAGTTTCGACTTGGTGGCTTGAATCTGTATTGAGATGGTAATTTCTTCCGCGATTATTTCCGTGCGAGGAAATCGTAGTATCTTGTTAGGGCCCTCGATATTCCAGTATTTTCAGAGGGAGTAATTTCTTAGAGGAAGCCATCTTTGGAGGCCCTTGCATGTTCTGCACATTGTGAAGGTGCAAGGGTTTTGGTTTTTAAATTGAAGTTTCCTTGACAACTTCTGAAGGTTTTCTTTCAAAGGGCTTTGTTTTAATGTATTTATTAGAATGGTCTATCAAAATTCCGATCTTTAAGTTTATTACAAATAAAATTTGCTCTCTTATTGGTGAAATTAACTTCGTTTTTCTATATTTGGATACGAAAACAGACGAGATTAGCTTCATAACACACAGAAACAAAAAACGCCAAATAATCGCCAACATCCATTTTTAAAACGAGCAGCTGTCTTTGGTATATAGGGTGTCCCGTGGTAGATTTACGATTTGAAATTGAAATATCTACAAACAGTTGAGCGGATGAGCGGAAGAAGTGTATAGTTCGGCGCGGCCTGGGGATGGCTCAGTCACGATGTTGCAGTGGTCAACTGAGCAATTACTTATCATGCGTCGATAAGCAAGGTTTTTCATACGAAAACTAAATATATTATATTACAGGTATTAAGAACTTATAACTGTATAGCCTAAGCTTTTTAAACCCCACCCGATTAGCATTTAAAAAGGAGATTGGCTCAGGGGCATGCAGAAACAGGGATTTTCCCGTAGGCTCCTCATGAACACCACACAAAAAACTCTGCAAACTAGGAATTCGCACAACTCGATTGAGAGACAAACTTTCGTAGTACGTATTTCCAAACTTCTACAACACCCAAGAGTTCATTCGCAGGGCTCATCGCCATCTCGTTGAAGGGTGTCATTTAGCACACTTAATAGACCGGTTCTAATTCGATTACAGAGGTCAAGCAGCATTGTACGTGATTAGTACTCGGTTGGGGGATCGCATTGGTAAAACGACACTCGCGTTTAAAAATATAAAGCTTTCTCAATTTTTTCGGCCTCTTTTTCCACTCAGGGGCCGTTTGCTTTCTCGTGTCAATGAATCGACTGGACAAAAAAACTTCTCGGTATTCTCTAAGTTTTATATTTGGCATTACGACCAAATCGACAGATAAGTTTTACCATGCAAAATCATAAAATTTCATTATTCATATTATTCTAAGTTTCGCAAACCACGAATATTTAATTAAAATAGAAATTGTCAAAAGTTTATTTTATGTATAAATTTAGCATTTTTAATAGACGTCATATGTCTATATCGACACGTAAAGAGATGATAACGTTTTTGATATCGTGTTGCCAAATGCCAATTTTTATTTATCGACAGAAGTCGATATCGACTCGAGAAACCAAATACGGCCCCAGTATCGGGTAGATTTTTCCTCAGGGGGCCAAATAGGGCATTCCTTATGACGAGGCGAGAAGGAAGCAAGACATTAGATGCCCTATGTGGACGTTATAGGGCAATCCACATGGGGTCCAACGGTTATCTGTTCAAATGCTCCCCACCCACATTGGTTATGCTCCGCCGCCCCTGAGAATCATCAACACTAACATTTTCACTATGAAAATTGTCAAATAAAAAGTTTCGATTATTCTATTCGTCGGTAGAGCGGCTCAAACGGTCACTTTTTGGTGGTGCAGCGTTTGTTGGTGCTTCAATCGCTGGTTTTTTCTATTTATGCCCAATATCTGCAATTTGGCTTGTTGACAAACTCGTTGGCTTTAATATACGCTTCTTTTGCGAACGCGCGATGCTCACTGGGCCACTGTCATATCCATGGGCGGATCCAGGATTTCTTTCCGGGAGGGGCACAAGGGGCACGTGTTCTAATTTTTGGGCAATGTTTTCTTTTATGTTTCCTACAGAAAATGTCCAATACATCATTAAGGTTCATTTTTCACGCAATTTCTTGATGAATATGAATTAAAGCTAGACCATTTACGCGATCTTCTGTCATCCTGCTGCGAAGATATGTTTTTAGCCGGCGTTAGGTGTAGTGATGTGCGATTCTGCATCGATTAAAGATAAAATCGATTTTTTTGTGTAAAAATAATGGGTTTTTTCGATTCTTTTCTAGCCGATACGATTTTCGATAATCGATTCTTTTTTAGACAATCGTAATCGCACCTTACTACACAGGGTGTTCCCGACTAAGATGCTAATCCGTTAAGGCAGCGGTTTTCTAACTAGGGGGCGCTTATAGCTTTAAGGGTGGGCACGGATGATTTTATCTTTTTTTACCTTTTTGACTCATTTTTTGAATTTCTACTTAAATTTTATTGTGTCTTTTTTATTATACATCTCATCGCCATCTAGACTTCGGTATTTCAACATTGAATAACTCTGACATTTTTTAGCCGATTTCGACAAATTTACACCATTCTGAAAAGTCATTCAGTACCATTTTAGCTATGTGAATTGACACCAAAAGAACGCGCTGAAATTGTAGCGCTTTACATTAAAAATAAATCGTTCAATTGTGAAAACTGTGCGGACTTATCGTAAAAAATATGGGAGAAATTCTTCGACTCCAGACAACACAATTCGTAGTTTGGTGAAGAGTTTCTTTGAGTACGGGTCTGTAGCCACTCGCCAGCAGCGTCTCATTCGACCGCGACCGCGACGATCAAATAAAGTTGTTGAAGCGATAAGAGAGAGTTTTGCCGATAATCCAAATGTGTCGTATGGCCGCCGATCTCAAGAGTTAAACGTGAGTGGAACGACCCTAAAAAAATCTTCATCTCTTCTCATACAAAGTGCAACTTACTCAAAGAATGTGGCCAACGTACAAGCCGCGTAGCTTGCAATATAGAACTGCCGTCGCCAGAATGATCGATGCCCAGCCAGATTTTTGGAACAAAATTTAGATGACGGACGAAGCTCATTTTACATTCTCTAGCGGAGTCAATAAACAAAACTGTCGAATTTAGGGAACAGAGAACCCACATGTCATTCACGAAACACCACTGCACGACGAGAAAGTCACTGTTTGGGCCCAGGTCCGTCCGTAGACAATTTGCCGCCCAGTGCAAATCTGCTGATACCGCCCTTTGGGCCGGAGTGTCCCCAAAAACCATCATCGAACCATTTTTCTTTAAAGCTCGAGAAACACTCGACTGCGCAAGCTGTCGTTGGATGTTGGCGCCCTTTGCCTGTTCGAAAATGCGTGAAAAAGGTCAGACGAACTTGTATTTTCAACAAGCTGCCATACCGCAGCCGCTACGATGAAGCTCTTGCAATGCAAGTTCCCGAGACACGTAGTGTCGTCATCGTTCTCCGGATTTAACGGCACCAAACTGTTTTCGGCGGGGTTATTTAAAAAGTAAAGTTTATGCCAGCAAGCTGATGACCATTGGCGAACTCAAAGCTAATATACGAGCCAAAAGAGCTGCTATAACACCCGAAATGCTGGTCAATGTTATGCAGGATGCCCGAAAAAGAGAGGTATATCAAGCTAGCTGGCCAAAGAGTTGTGCCACACACGTGTCTAGGTTTATAATTTGTCGCTAATTTGTCGCTAATTTGTTACGTCAAAAAAAATTTTGTCGCTCATCTCATTGTTTAGAAAATAATGAAAACGCTAGCTTGATATCAAGCTAGCTAGCCACACACTGTATCTTTCCAACTAAGCAAGATAACAAAAAGGCATTCGTGCAATAATTTGTCGCTAATTTGTCGCTGAAAGGATCACGTAATGCCGATTTTGTCGCCGCTTTTTTAAGGAGCCAGAAGGCGATTATTACCGATCGGCGTATCAAGGTGGCTGGCCAACGTGCCTTTCTTCCATTCCAAAGGAGATAACAAAAGGGCATTGGTGCAGTATTTTGTCGCTAATTTGTCGCTGAAAGGATCACGTAATACCGATTTTGTCGCCGGTTTTTTATGGAGCCAGAAGGCGATTATTACCGATCGGCGTATCAAGGTGGCTGGCCAACGTGCGTTTCTTCCATTCCAAAGGAGATAACAAAAGGACATTGGTGCAGTATTTTGTCGCTAATTTGTCGCTGAAAGGATCACGTAATACCGATTTTGTCGCAGGTTTTTTAAGGAGCCAGAAGGCGATTATTACCGATCGGCGTGTCAAGGTGGCTGGCCAACTTGCGTTTCTTCTATTCAAAAGGAGATAACCAAACAGGGTTTGCGCCATAATTTGACGCTAGTTTGTTGCTGGAAGAATAGCCTAATTTCCATTTTGTTGGTAGCAGTAGGAAGGTAAATGAAGCTGATTCCCCTAATTCGGTATTAATCTTGATGGCCAGAAAGCGTAGCCGTGCTTGTTTGTTTGCTGAACTATATATTTTTTCTATACGAGATTTAATATTTTCTGTTTACTGAATTGTATCGGCTGCAATTATTTTAATTAATCGAACAAGTAATCTTTTAAGAATATGTTTGCATCGCCAAGTTAAGGGGGTTGTATCACAAAACCGTTGTTTCAAGTTATTTTTGTCAAAAATTCTTAAAGATTATAAAAAGAAACGGGTTTTGGATAAAAATAAAAAGATTTGTGTCTGGGTGTTTGTGGATGTTTGTTTTTAGATGTTCATTTACCTTCCTACCAATACTAACAAAACAAATTACGCTATTCTTCCAGCAACAAACTAGCGACAAATTATGGCGCAAACCCTGTTTGGTTATCTCCTTTTGAATGGGAGAAACGCACGCTGATAGGCCGATCGGTAATAATCGCCTTCTGGCTCCTTAAAAAACCGGCGACAAAATCGGTATTACGTGATCCTTTCAGCGACAAATTAGCGACAAATTACTGCACCAATGCCTTTTTGTTATCTCTTTTGGAATGGAAGAAACGCACGTTGGCCAGCCACCTTGTACGCCGATCGGTAATAATCGCCTTCTGGCTCCTTAAAAAACCTGCGACAAAATCGGTATTACGTGATCCTTTCAGCGACAAATTAGCGACAAAATACTGCACCAATGCCCTTTTGTTATCTCCTTTGGAATGGAAGAAAGGCACGTTGGCCAGCCACCTTGATACGCCGATCGGTAATAATCGCCTTCTGGCTCCTTAAAAAAGCGGCGACAAAATCGGCATTACGTGGCCCTTTCAGCGACAAATTAGCGACAAATTACTGCACCAATGCCTTTTTGTTATCTTGCTTAGTTGGAAAGATACAGTGTGTGGCTAGCTAGCTTGATATCAAGCTAGCGTTTTCATCATTTTCTAAACAATGAGAAGAGCGACAAAATTTTTTTTGACGTAACAAATTAGCGACAAATTAGCGACAAATTATAAACCTAGACACGTGTGTGGCACGACTTTTTGGCTAGCTAGCTTGATATACCTGAAAAAGAGCTGGTTTTTGCGTATCGGAGGGAGGTGGTCAGTTAATCGACATCGTATTCAAAAACTGGCAGAGGAAAATAAATCTTGTTCATTGGTCAAAATGGACAAAAAATGTCAGAGCTATTCTATTTAGACTGAAGGTCTAGCTGGCGCACCCCATATAGTATTCAAATTTACATATTTTAGTGGGGGCGCAACGGTTTTTCGTATAACAGGGGAGCCGCAGTATCTGTAAGTAAGTTTGGAAACCACTGCGTTAAGGGATGATTCGTGGGTATATTTGGAGAAAAAAATTGTTCTACAGAATGGGGCTGAGACACCCTAGTAAAAATGTGCACTGCGCATTTGTTCGCTATGCGTGCTAGCTGTGGTGCAATGCGTGCTAGTGCATACCTGATGCATGCTAGCTGCGGGCGAGATTTATTTTTACTCGGGCACAGGGTGTTTAAGAAAAGACGTTTGAAGCATTTTTTAATTTACTTAAACTTTAATTACTCCTCAACTATTTATCGTAGAGCAACGTAATTCGACTCATTTTTTAGAGAAATGTACATTCTTTAATGTATGATATCAATATCATTAACCTCAGTCGAATATGTTCGTTCAAAGTCAAAATTTGGTTTTTTTTAACTAAAATTTCAACTAAAACCACCCTTTTCTCCAAAAAATACGTAAACCTATAATTTTGTTTCCAAAATGAAAAAATAATGTTAAAACAAATTTTATGCTACGGCCTTTACTTTTGAAGTTATAAGCCAATTTGATATTAAAATTGGCTCTATTTCGTACCTTTTTAGTACCTTTTCACGTAAGCTTTGTCGAAAAGTACCAAATAAGCAGCAAACCTGCCTCGTTGCCTTTATTTTTTATAACAATGAATTATTTATTTAAATGGCTTTATTTTTAATAATATAGTGAATTATTTATTTTAATTTGGCAATGAAATTCGTTTTTTTGTTTTGTTAAATTTAATAAAAATTTTATCAAATAAATGTAATTTTTCTTTAAATATTGTACTCGATTTTTATAAAATTGATTTTTTAAACCCAATTTGTAGATTTCCAAAATCGATTTTATTTTTTGAAAATCGAACATCACTAGTTAGGTGAAGCAAGATCGTTCGGCAATGCTAGCAGTTACAGGAAACGTGCACAGCAATTGGCACAGAGTTCTAATATTTGGAGCACTGTTGCTCTTTTGTATGCATCTCTTGGAGATTTTGGTATATTTTTCTCATTTCTTGCCAAATCTTTAGCTCTCCCTCCAAAGCTTAAAAATAAAAACAAGGAAGATCCTCACTTCAGCACCTTGCAAACCCTCTTCTACATACTTCACTATGGTCACTGAAATTATGGGACAGCAAATTTTGGAACTGTCCCATTCTTTGCAGCTAAAAGCTAGGGAACCTGGAGGACATTGCATTTAATAAATAAGTATTCTATAAAAGGATTATAATATTGGTAGGCGGTTCTTCAACAGAGTGAGTCTGAATATTAAAATTTGTTTGACGGCCGGTAATTCTGCGGACTATGATTTCTGTGCCAATTTCGTTTGCAAAGGCCTTAGCCATAGCAAACAGCTTTTTGAATACGTCCGACCTAGTTTCACGTTGCCTCTGCAGACTGACTATGGTCATATTGATAAGCTGAACTGTAGAAAGTATATCAATTTCAATGGCTTGTAATGATTAGGATCCAGACAACGTGATTCCTAAAATATCGGCGAGGATTACCAAGCTTACAACAAATTCCGACAACATTATAGCTTGAAGCAACGAAAATGTAAGTGTTTTAGCATTAAAATTGCTTATAACCCCAAAAATAAAAAACCTAGGATAAAAATTGTCCAGCCATTATTGATAGGAAACTGTCTAAGCTTTCCAATTTTGCAAAAAAAAATATTAGTTAACCAGGTATTTTATGGAGAAAAAGGTGTTTTTAACTGAAATTTAAGTTAAAAAAAACGAAATTTTGACTTTAATGACTCATTACTCTGGAAGTTGATAGAGTAGAATCTTGATTTTTGCAGTTAGGTGGGAGTATTCTGCGTACACTGATACCTTATTCATGAAAATACGTCATAGGGCTACAAAAATACAGGGTGATGTGTAAAACTATAAAAAAAAACTTCAAAACGCCCTAGCGCCTAAACCGTTACGATTTCCCCCCCCCCCCCCCATACTATTTTTTGTTCGTCTATTCAAAACCTATCCACAGCCGGCCGTTTTGTAACTTTATGCAATACACCCTGTATATACGACTTTTTTATTTGTAACCTGTACAATACACAATAATGATGCCTGTTCTTGTCGAAAAGTTCTTTAGAATTATTACTGTACATTATAGTCTTTTAAATTGAAATACCTAAATAAGCGGGCGGCTGACACCCATGGTGAGCAATATTTTCACCAGTGAGTTTAACAACTTTAACAAACATGAGAAAGTCTTCTTGTATTTTATTCGTATTTTCATCAAAATACGGCCAGTTGCTCACAAACACGCATTTGAAGTTGTGTATTTCTTCACTAACTGGGGTCAGTGCTCAGTAGTAGCAGCCGACACCCGGAAATTTGCGCACTGTTGCCAAAACACAACAAAACCTACTCTGCCAGGCTCTTCAAATCCAACCTGCTGCTTTATAAGATAATGGTACTTACCACATCCAGTGCTAACATAAGTATCTGAGACTGGTCTCTACCAAACACCACCCTCTGTTATTTTAACCGCACTAGAGAAAAGACCCTGGAGAATTCTGGGGCCCGGATATGAGGGAAGACAGTTCTAAGACACAAATGACGTGAAGAAAATTTAGCGCAGTAAATTTCGGCGGAAGACATGGGTAAGTCCGCTTGGAAAATCGTTTTCGGCTGGGTTTATCGAATGTTATAGCGGAACACCAAATCTTTATTCGACTAATGACAGAGGTCTGGAAAACAATCTCTCTCCCTTCTCTAATTCAAAAAGTTAAAATCTCCGAAACACAAAATGTTCTGTAGTTTTTTAAATAATATTGCGTGTATCAGAATCAACATCTAAATAGTTCAACCAATTTCAAAACAGCCCGAGTAAAAATGAATGATGGCCTTAGAACGGGCAAATACCGACTGTGATTGAAACATAGTCCTCGGCCATCTGGCGGTTAACAGAAGGCTCGTTGCAGGACAGTACGGTCGTACAGGGGACGACTGACGGTGATACAACGGCCTAAAGGAGAATCCACACACATCAGGCCCGTGCCTTGTCTTTATCACAAACTTTATCAGTTTATCCTTATCCCCATCTGTTTCTAATGTGTCCCTTACACATTCTATTAGATTTAAAAAGTTATTTAATTTTTTACTGTCTCCATCGAATTCTGGAATCAGTTTTATCGCTACCGTCATACTGAATGCCATTCTGATATTTATTTCTGGTAGTCTTTCTTGTACTACCTCTGTTTCTGTTTCCCCTTCTGTCGTTCTTAGTACTGTTACTATATTAGCGCACCTTTCCTTTATAATATTATTTACTTCCTCATATACCTCTATGAACCTCTGATACTCTCATTTTCTTCTAAGTTGTCTATTATATTTTGATGTTTGGCTTTACTTTCATCTATTTCAAACTTCTTTTTCAACAGGTACTCTGACGTGAGTATTCTGCCTATATTCTTTTTCAATGACTCTAAAATTTTAGTTATTTCTTTTACTGTTTGTTCTAACAGATTCATCTACCTTCTAACAAGCTCAACGTAAATTAAAAAAAATATCAAGAACAGAAAGAAAAGAAAAGAAAATTTTACATCTAATCTCCCCTTTTTTATTTATTTATTTATTTATTTATTTGTTTGTATATTTTATCTAAATTAACCTTTAACTAATTTAATTATTTTTATTTTTGGCCTGCCTTTTAGCCGCAAAGTACCCATTTTTTATTTTTTTTGCCATTAGCAAAAATGATTTTTTTTCTTTTTTATTGGTGGCAATGGCTACCAAACTATACAACTCCTTGTTCAGCCTTGCCGTCTTTCCAGCTCTCTTCTTCTTTTTCTTTTGCTGCTCGTTTTGGTCGTCTTTCTCTTCTTCTTGCTTCTTGTTGTTCCTCTTCCGGTACTCCTCGATTGAAATCGGTTTAGGGCCCGCTTCTTTTTCAAATTGTGGGGCAGGGTCGCCATGTATTGTGTGGTGTAGGGTTCTCCAGGCTAGTGGAACCAGCCTTGCTCGTGGCGTCTAGTGACTGCCTTTTTTTTATGTGGAAGACTAGAGCTCAGGGAAAGCCCTTTGTACTGTCGACAATCTATTTTCTTCGTATAGAGTGCAATGTCAAACAGCAAGCTCTAGTCGATATATAGTGAAGGGGAAGAGAGAAGTATGAAGGAACTGCCACAACCACCTAAAACCCAACCATTTTTATCGCGACTCTGGCATCGGGGCAATGAGAAACAACTCGCTGGAGTGTTATGCCTCCTGAAACGAGTTGAATCCCATCAACCAACCGATGACATGCGCTTGATGGAGCGGGGCAATGATAGCGGAAGGCTATGACAGGGGGAATAAGGAATGTAAGGATGGAAGAAGAAAGAAGGTGAGATGGGCGAAGGACCGTGGGGAGAGGATTCGAACCCGGGACCTCTGGGATAGTAGCCAGGCGCCTTACTCCCTAGACTACCGAGGCCCCCTGTGTTTGTGTTTAAATAAAAGATTATATATTTTTATTTATTTATTTTTATATCCCGCAAGCAATTTATGCATGTATCGCCCGGAGTGAACGTCAGGGGATTACTGACTTTAATACAGCAATCTTACGACTATTTATACTATTAATTTATCCTACTGCGCTTACAAAACTATTCGTTACATAATTATTCTATTTACAATATACTTGCAACACAGTAGCTAATAATAATTGTCAAATCTAGTTAGTGTCAAAATTACAATTAATTTATGTCAAAGTGTTTCTCATAGCAGGTTTCTACAGTGTTTTTGATAGTTCACATACTACATCCACTACAATATAAATCAACACGCACCACACACTTCACGTACAACAAACCGACGACTGGCGAGCTCGTTTCTCTTGTGCATCGATATCTGTAGGATAAATCAAAAAAACCATTGTGCATAACGAAAACGATGATGAAAACACATTCAACAATACATTTGGTGCAGATTCTTTTTTTGGCTCAAATTTCCCGTCGAATGCCCGTTCCTACAATTCAGTACTTGGCCTTTTAAATCTTTTGGTCAAATTTGGCCGTCGTAAGGCCGTATGTGCTCCCATTAAAAATAGTTAAAAACTCTACGTCCATCATATGCCCCTTAAAAAGCCAAGTGTTCGCCCTTTGTAAGGGCGCGCGAAATAACTATTTTAATCCTCTTTCATTAAAAAAAAATAAATTAAAAGCAACGAAAGTTAAATATATAATGATTTATTTTAAGATCGAAGTGGTCTTGTTCACAATTAAAACTTAACTGGCTGAAGCTAAAAAGATAATTCATTATTAAAGTGCCAATTTAATCTCAAGGTGCCAAGGTGCTTTGTTTGATGGGTGATGGGAACAATTGGGAGATGTTTCTAGGAATTTTGTCTATGGGAACGGAAATTGTTACATATGTTGCGGTGGGAAGATTTTATTATTGGGTGCAGGTGCAGTGTACATTTATTGTCTTAATCTAAGTATATCTATTTATCTGCAAATATAACTCCTCCCTCCTTAAGTTGGAGCGATGGCCAAAGGAATTGCAACCTTGGAATTTCTTCGGCAGGAGCGACGACTGCGTTTCCTGGGCTGGGTCCTGGTTGAAGGTTCATATTGTTACGGTGTTTGGTAAGTAGTCGCTTAGTGATGAATACGCAGAAAATGGTGAAACAGATGAAGATTGCGATGATTGTGTAAATCTGGATGTCCTTCTCTTGGTTTTTGATTTTTACAGTTTCAGCTAGCTCTTGAATTTTGAAGTGGTAAGTACTGAGTTTAGGAAGCGTTAAGTTGTCAGGAGTATCTGTTAAGTTTATTTTATTAAAAATTATGGGGTATATGTGGATTTCATCCCAGTAAGTGCGGCTCTGATCTCTATACAGGATTTTGTTTATCTCGACGTTGCATCCTTTGTAACGAATAAGTGCTGTTCCTGAGATTGTTTGGTTGGTGAAGCCACAGGTTGATTTGATTGTGATTCGAGGGACATTTATTAAAAGGATAAGATTTGGTTCTGGTTGAAGAATTTCGCTGATTTCTGATGTAGGTGTGAGTGCACAACTTGCTGGTTTGCTATGGATGATCCTTGCGATGCATTTGGAGTCTTCAGTCCTTTTGCGATTACTTGATTCTTCGCAATAGTAGGTTCCTTCTGTTTGCTGACACTTTTGGTCAAAGTATTGCATATTTTTATCGTTAAGGATTAGGAAAGGTTTTGCTGCGATCTTTTGGAATTTCTGAATAGGTAGGGGTATTAAATGGAATAAAGTATAGGTTTCATTGGAAATTATTGGAATTCTGATATTGAATATAATGTTTGTGTTATTGTAATAAGCTTGAAGACCAAGTAGTTCGTATATGTGTTCATTTGAATAAATATTTATAGATTGATTTTGAAAAATGGAATATATTTCATTTAGTTCTGTTGGGCTCAAGATCTGTTTAGATATGACGTTAAGCCGGGCTAACATTGTCGCTTCAGCGATGTTAGTTAGATGATTATTTAACAAGTCGATATTATAGTTCATTTGGTTAAGATACTGAATGCGTTTAAGAAGGTCATGTTCTGTTCTAATACTGTTTTTTGTTTGATCTTGCGAATATTTTAGAAAGTTTTGTATAATTTCTTGTTCTTTATTTATATGATTTGTAATATTTTCAAACCGTTCTACCATTTGGTGATTGATTTGAGTTTGTTGGGTTGCTTGAATTTTTAGATTAGCTTGGTTAGTTGTTATTTCTTCAATTTTTTTATTAATATCTTCAGCGTCATTTGCGTCTAAGTTACCTGTTATAGCTTTAATTACTGAACCTAGTCCATTTATAAGTCCTCTTTTGTTTCTAAATTTTGGTAATAGAGTTTCTAATTTATGGGTTACTTCGGCAAGTTTTAATTTTGTAATTGATAAAGATTCCTTAGCGTCTTCCATATAGTCAAATTTTGTGAGTGAGTCTCGTATTTGGTTCAAGTTATGTTCGTAGTTCTCTAGTCTTACGATATGTAATAAGTTATTGTACGTCTGTATTGTTCTCGCTGCTCCTAGTCGTATCGGTAGTAATCCTTGGTTGTTGGTCAGGTCCTGAATTTCCAGGTTCTGTCCGTGCGTTAATGTCAGCCTGAAATTTTCGTTTTCTTTTAATTCTTGCTTTATGGAGTTTCTTTTTTGTGCTAGTTATAATTGTTATTTTATTATCTTTTATCATTTTATGTTTACTAAATCTAGGGGTTAGTTTATTTCTTCTGCATTCCTTGCGATAAATTACCTGGTTTTCTTTTACTTCTACGGGATCTTCTCTATCCTTATTGAGTTTCTCTAGATTCTTATTAACTAGGTTGCCTACTTGATTACTTATTTTAGGGTATAATTCATTTTGATATTCGTTTAACTTCTTTAAGTATTCATGTTCGTCTCTAAATGTTACGTTATTTTTAATAAATTTATAAGTTTTTCCATAAAATAATTCGTACGGGGTTAGTTTAGTTGTCGAATGAATCGCGTTATTATAAGTTATGATTGTTTCGTTTAAAATGTCATCGTGTTCTAAATCTAAGTTTAACTTTTTACGTTTATCCATAATTATTCTGTATATCTCAGTAAGAGTTGAATGTAGTCTCTCTACTGGGGAATTACTGCTAGTTTGTTGAAATGACGTAAAATGAACTTTTACGTGGTATTGGTTACAAAAATCTTTAAAAATATTAGCCGTGAACTCTGATCCTTGATCTGCTATTAACTTACTAGGAATGCCGTGTAGGCTTAAATAGTGTCTAAGACATTTAATGATATTCAAACTATTTCTTGCAGTTAGAGTATAAGCTGCAGCAAATTTTGAAAACTTATCGATTATAGTTAATATCTGTTTGTTATTTATGCAATATATATCTATATGGATAATGTCTAATGGTTTTTGTGGGTTTTCGGGTTTTTCGTACTTTAATTTTGGGGGATTTCGGTCATACTTTAAGGTCTGGCATGTTTCACAATTATTTATGGTTTCAGATATTTTATTTATCATATATGGAAAGTAATATTGTCTTTTTAGGCGAGTTAGTGTTTCTTGGATTCCTCGATGATTGTTTTTAGAATGATAATCGCGGATTATTTTATCCTGCTCGTCGTTTTCCTTTATATCGATTAGAATTTCCATGCAGCGAATTATTTTAAAGGTTTTGTTTCTAGAAAAGTATTTTGAATATACAGTCTGAACTATTTTAAAGGTTTCATCATCTGTCATTACCGCGGTAAGTTTATTGGGACATAAGTAGTCTTTGAAGATTTGGGTAATATTTTCTTCTGTGAAATTTGGTAGTTGGAATTTACGCCGTTGTTTGTTTCGAAAGGGAACTTCTAAGGACACCGGGGGATTTTTATCAGATTTATCAAGGATTATTTGTAGATTAAATTCATTAAGTGGACGTTCTGAGATGGGAATTCCATCATTCACGTTTTCTTGGGCTGAATGGATAGTTGAATTGCTTGCATTTTCTAATGATGTTTCCGTTTCATTGGTGTTTAACTCAGTGATTTTGTTATTGCTAATTCTGATGCGACTCAATGCATCCGCATTTGCATTTTGCTTTCCTTTTTTATATATGACTTCGTAATCGTATTCCTCTAATTTGAGGCGCCATCTAATTAACTTTGAATTTGGTTCCTTAAGGTTCATTAACCAAGTAAGGGGTTTGTGATCGGTTACTATTTTAAATCTCCGACCGAAAAGGTAGGGGCGGAAGTACTTGGTTGCCCAAACAATTGCCAGTAATTCCTTTTCAATCGTGGAATAATTAATTTCTGAGTCTGTGAGTGTCCTGCTCGCATAACATATTGGTTTGTCTGAACCTATATGACCTTGGGAGAGGACTGCACCTATAGCAAAGTTGCTAGCATCAGTGGTGAGTATGAAAGGTTTGGCAAAATCGGGGTATTGTAAAATCGGGTCGTTTATCAAGAGATCTTTGCAAGTACTGAAAGCTTTGAGGTATCTATCATTTATTTCTATTTTCTTGTCTTTCTTTAAACATTCTGTCAAAGGTTTGGTTAATTTTGCGAAATCCTTAATGAATTTGCGGTAATAACCAAGCAATCCTAAGAATGATTTAATATCTCTTTGAGTTTGTGGAATGGGGAAATTTTTGATAGTGTTAATCTTTTCCGGGTTAGGTTTTACGCCGTCAGTGGTGACGATATGACCTAAGAAAGCGATTTCTTTGTGCATAAACTCTGACTTGTCCAGTTGCACTTTGAAGTTGGCTTCTCGTAACTTTAAAAACACTTTTCTAAGATTTTCAACGTGTTCTTGCAAGGAAGTAGAATAAATAATTATATCGTCTAAATAGACTAAACAAATTTTTCCTTGTAGGTCTTGGAGAACGTTGTCCATTACTCTTTGGAAAGTGGATGGAGCGTTCTTTAACCCAAATGGCATTCTTATGTACTCATAGTGACCACTTTCTACGGTGAAAGCTGTCTTTACTATGTCCTTTTGATTCATCTCGATCTGGTGAAAACCACTTGCCAGGTCGAGGGTTGAGAAGTACATGCATTTCCCTAGTTTGTCAAGAATTTCGACAATATTGGGAAGAGGGTATTTGTCACTAACCGTTTTTTCGTTTAATTTACGGTAATCAATGACTAATCGCCATTTCTTTTTTCCACTAGCGTCAGATTTCTTTGGTACGATCCAAACTGGGGCACTCCAAGGGGAGAAGCTTGGTCGTATTATACCTTGCCTTAACATATCTTGTATTTGTGTTCTTACCTCCTCCTTATGGATGTAAGGATATCTGTAAGATTTTGTGTGGATCGGTATTTCGTCTATAGTAGGGATATTATGTTTGACTTGGTTTGTAAAAGTCAATTTATCGCCTTCTTTGAAGAAAAGCTCTTCGAATTCGATACATAATTTATAGAGTGTTTTCTTTTCTTCCTCATTAAGGTGTTCTACTCTAATAAGTTTCCTTATATCATTTTTTCCTTGTTGGACTATTTTTTCGGAATAGGGGTATGGTAAGTTAACGTTGTTTACTTCAATAAATTGGTCCGAAGAGTAGTGTTTGACTTTTAAGGGTTGTTCTAATAGTAATATTTTATCTAGGGATGATTTATTTACTACTTCTATTGCGCTATACCAGTTTGAAGCAGTGTATATTCCTTCCGAAATATAGAGATCGTTGTCTATTTGTGTTTCTTCGATGTAAATATCTCCATTACGGATATCTACTGGTAACCATGTTATCAATTTTGAGTTTGGTGGAACAATATATTTTTTTGACATTAAGTTTGGTTTTAAGTTTATAGGTAGGGTGGTATTTTGTGTGATTAAGAGCCGGTTTCCTACGTCAATTTTAGATCCTAGTGCTGTTAAAAGGTCCCATCCTAAAAGACCGTCAAAATATCCATGAAATTTGAAAACTAAAAACTTGCTCTCTCCAGGCTGGTTGAATTCTATGAAATTAGGGAGAGTTATTTGTTTATTTAAGGAATGTTCTGCCAGAACTGTAGAAATGATGATTGGTTCGATTTCCGTGAGGTTTTCTGGTCGGGTGAATTCGGGGTTAATAAAGGAGGATGACGCACCAGTATCTATTAGGAACTTTAAGTGTCTGCCAAAAGGAGAGGAAATGTTTACGTATGGCAGTATAGACCCGTGTTTATTAACGTCTATATATCCGATTGGTTTGTAGAGGCATCTATTGGAAAATTTGAATCGGTTGCTGTGTCGCTTGTATCATCATATGAATTCTGAACGTTAAGGGAGGCGTCTTGTTGATTGTTATAAAACTCGTCTAACTGTGGTTGGTATGATTGGTTAGGTTCAGGGTAATTATAATTATTGGGGTAATAAAACTTATGTTGATCGTAGAGTGAATTTTGATTTGGTGGACTTAGCTCGTTCACATTGAATAATTCTTTACTAACAAATCTTGGTTGTCCTGTCTGTCTGAAGAAATTATTTGTGGTAGCCCTATTTGTTGGGGGTTGGAATGCAGTTTGCTGCCTCAGATTTGAATACCCTGAATTTGTATCCATAGGTTCCGGTTTAGAGAAGTTGTTGTTATTATGTCTGAAAAAAGGTTGATTTCCTTGATGTTGTGGGAAGGAGTTGTTATTGCCAGATTTGAAAACGTTTTGGCCAGAGTAAAAGGGGTTATGACCAAAGTTAGATCTAACGAAGGGTTGGTTTGTTTGCTGTTGCCTATGAAAGGGGTTGTAAGTTTGGTTCAAGGACTTTATTTGCGGAATTGTTCTTGTATCCCGAAATTGTGGAAAAGAGGGTTTTCGTATAAGGTTTCTATTTGCGTTAGAAGATTGATTACGGCTATATGTATTGTTGTTATGGTTAGTTGGTTTCATATAAAAAATATTTTGTTCTTCAATGCAGAATGAAAAAGCAATGGGTAAAGTTTCTGGCCTCATCGCACGAATCGTGGAACCCAGAGGTTCCCTCAATCCTGTCAAAAAGGTATTAAGACACATTTCCGAATAAAGGGCTTTTTTGGCCCTAATTACGTTATTATCACTTTCGTTAATTTGAATATTGTTCATCATTGTGGCAAAGATTTCAACAATTTCGCTGTAAAATTTTTCTACTGAATTATTTTCTTGTCGAGAATTATGTAAATCCCTAATTAAAGACGTTTCGTTTCGCTTGTCGGAATAATGCAAAGTTAAATTTTGCTTAATTTCACTCCAATCTAATGGTGTCCCATACATATTTAGGACTTCATTAGCTGGGCCCTCAATTTTGTTTCTAATTGTCCTAAGAAGTAATCTACCGTAAGGTGTACCGATGGTAACTGAAATGAGCTCCATGGTTTCTTCGACATTTCTAATAAATTCGTGCAACAACCGAGGGTTACCATCAAATCGTGGTAAATCCTTGACTGCATCTGGCACTTTTAGTGTGTTACAAATGACTTGCGGAGTAATGGTAACGGTTGCACTTGCGGTTGCGTTTTCGTTAGCCATTTTTACGAGAATAGTTTATTTCGAATTTGTATTAATATTATTATATGTATGTTTATTATAAATATTTATTATAAATCTCAATCACAGAATGGTAAAACGATCAGTTTCCACGTTAGCAAAAAATAAATTTATTTCCTTTATTTAGTTAAAATAATATATATATTTTTATTAAACAAATATCGTAGAAAAAATTTTTCTTTTATTTTGATCGAACAGATTTTTTTTTCTTTCCTTTATTTTGGAACTACACTTTCTTAATCACTTTTCAGTATCACTAATTTAATTAAATTTGTCAAAATACGCGAAATACACAATTTGGTCAATAAAGCTTATTTCTAAGAGAGGATATTTAAATAGGAAAAGAAAGGAAAATGAATACTTTGACTTACAGTATCAATCCAAACAAAGTTGTCTTCTTCATATTTTCCTTTTAGGCAATAAAAGATTAAAATCCAACGATTCCTGCTGCACTGCTACCGATTATCCTTCGATATTGCGGAGTCCCACGTTGTTGGGTGACCGCACACAAACAGGGTGATCCTGGCTCTCCTCCAGATTCTTGGATATGTTTAGTTTTAGTTCACTTGTCACTTTTGGCAATAAACCGTTGCCAATACCGGACTGCAAAAACTAATACAATATCTCGAGCAATAAACCGTTGCTAACACTGGATAAAATGCGATAAACCGTCGCGTTGTTACTTCGGAGAACGGGGATAGTATCGTTTGCCTATCCTACCGACTGCGCCAAATAACTATTTTAATCCTCTTTCATTAAAAAAAAATAAATTAAAAGCAACGAAAGTTAAATATATAATGATTTATTTTAAGATCGAAGTGGTCTTGTTCACAATTAAAACTTAACTGGCTGAAGCTAAAAAGATAATTCATTATTAAAGTGCCAATTTAATCTCAAGGTGCCAAGGTGCTTTGTTTGATGGGTGATGGGAACAATTGGGAGATGTTTCTAGGAATTTTGTCTATGGGAACGGAAATTGTTACATATGTTGCGGTGGGAAGATTTTATTATTGGGTGCAGGTGCAGTGTACATTTATTGTCTTAATCTAAGTATATCTATTTATCTGCAAATATAACTCGCGCACACAGAAAGCGGAGCGGAGCTGAGCTTATCAGCTCTGCGCTAACTTTACATTAAAAACCCCGGTGCTGCGCACACTGTGAGCTAGCTCCGCTCAGCTCGCCCTAAGGCCGGTTTTTATTTTTACTCGGGCAATTATATGGGCCTATCATCTTCAGTATGATGCGATAGTTCATGACAGGTCCGATAGATGAGAAAGTAAAAACGTTCTATGAAATGAATTAGACGATTAAACCTAATTGAGCGATTGGATGTGTTAGTGAGAAATATTTGAATGTTGAGGAGAATTTAACAAAATAGTTATAAAATATTTTAATATCTGTTTCCTGGAGAATTGGGTAATTTAGCGAGAAAAACAATAAAATCTCGACAGGCCCCTTTTAGAATAGCGCGCGACCAAATTGCGCGATTTAGCTTGGGTTGCTTTTCTCCGCTAGTATCGTTAGTATCAAGATGGATGTTGATTCCTCAGTCATATTGTCAACCTTCTGTTTGCGCTTCTGTCAGAAACTGGTAAGATTGCTTTATTTGCGCTACTCACAGCTTTTGTCATAGCTCTCTTACCATCTATCGCAGCTCCAACATAATCAGACCCTTAATTGATTCTCCTCAAAATTTGTGTTAACACACGATGTATGGTTTGATTGGTAAGATCAGGCAGCATAAGGCAGCATACTGGTCCATCGAGGCCAATTTTAGATTTTCCTAGAAAAAAAATCGGCGACAGATAGAGATGCTTTTCTTAAAAATATTATAAAGAATGTCCTTGGATTGAGTATAGTGTCAATGAAGACAAAGTTTACTGTTTTGTTTGCAGAAACTTCTGTACAAAGAACTTGCGTGCTCAAAATGGAAACTTTGTTACAAGCGGCTATGTTAATTGGAAAAAAACAGGAGAAGCATTACAAAAGCATCGAAAATCTTTGATGCATAAGCTCCACCGAAATGCACGTTTCTTTTAAACACTCGATGGTTTCAGGAAGCGTACAGGATAGAATTGTGAGGCAACATGACACAGAAATAGTTAAAAAGAGATTATTTGATCAAGCTTATCATCTGTCTGTGGTCATTAGGTAACGGTGGTTTAAAATCTGGCCTGAAGGTTTCTCGCCTTGAGGCCAAGTATAACCAGACACTCACTCACCCACACCGTCAACTTGATTTGCTGACAAAAATCTTTGTGTGTGTAGTTAAGGTCAGTCCGTGCCGGAAAATCTGAACTTCTATCTGAAAATCTCTGTGAGACGATGAACATTTTTGCACTTGAATTAACAACCTGCTACGCTAAACTGTCGTCTCCGCCTGTGAGATCGCCTGCAGTCCATGGCCTGTTACACGTATGCCTCAAGTCCTCATCCCTCAGTCAGACTGAGTAATGTATGGCCTTCATCGGGCGGTACCTGCTGACCTGGTCTAAAAGGCTACGGCCTGCCGACGGCCTCTTGTGAATGGGGTTCTTAAGAGGCTCATATATAAGGGCGGCTGCACTAAACAATGGCTCATTCGGAACGCTGGCCCTGGCCGGTGGAGCGCTCAGATAATTGCGAGCCGGAACTGTCAATTTGTCGTATTTTAATTTTGTTTTCCACGAGATACGACACGACCTACACACATTTGCATTACTTGATGCGAATGCGAATGTTTAAAATGATGCGAATCATTCGCATAAGCGAATGCGAACATTCGTAACAACCCTAATTCTAAGCACCCAGCCACAAGAAATATCTAAAATAATTCACCTCTAATGGTGAATTTGTATCCGTATAATGAGATGAAGCACCGTCTAGTCGACCGGCGACCAAGTACCAAACATATGCCAGAAAATATATACATATGCATGCAGTAAAGCTGAGTGTATATGAACTATTGCACACCCAGTCTCGAGTTTCCTCGCCTCTGCTGCCCCGTCCTTCCATTCCTCAGCGTACCGAGGACGATTTTTTAATTTGCGAGAGCCTGATCAATTCACTGCCATGGGAATTTTTTCGGCTAGGCGCGCCTAAAGAAGTTTTACTTCAATTATTGAAAATGAAATCTCATAACAACACCGCTCAGTGCAAGTAAAGTATCCCCTTTAATTTCTAATTCGAAACGCACACCGAAATTTATTACCACATGTATTTCCTCCCTAATTTTTCTTCGGGCACGAGGGCTTTCAGGACCCCTGTTAATTGCACAAGCAGTATTAAATAATGTCCGTGTGATTAGGAAAAATTAAAGGTCGAGTTACTGTAACTATAATTACTCAGTGACGCTTAGATAACGTAACATTTTCGTTAAACATTAAACAAGCTTCCGCAACTTAGAAATCTTTTTTTCAGTAAACCAATTTCCATCCCCGAAAAAAACAGCTACCAATGTGCTTAGCTGGTAACGGCTGTGAGTTACGCGCTATGAAATAAACATTCAAAATTTATTGGATACAGTTGTTAACTAAAGGGAAACTTTACTCTGAAATTCAAATTACAGTGTCACCGCCAATTTCACTTAAAACCACCCAACGAGACCTACCTTTTGGGTTAATCGGACGAGCCTCCGCTTCCCAAATCGACCCTATATAACTCAATTTCTGAACGTAAGTGCTGCATGTCATTTGGCAGCAGTCCTCCAATAAATCTTCCTATCTAAGCCCACTGAAACCGAAAACCAACCGAATCTTCGTAATTTGCCTCTAAATCACTTCCATTCGTGAACCTCAGGCTAATTTGGTCTCATCCTCAACTTCCGAGCTGTAATTAGTTTCTTCTAATAAAACGGAAAATATCTCGCCTATGGGCCTCATGTATTCGTTAAGGAAAACCATAAGAGTCATGCAATCAGGGATAGAAAACCAGCGCACTGCTCGCACACGTGAGGGTTGAATGCTGAGGACTTTCTAAGCGATACGTTTCTCATTTGATATGAGTTTTGCATATTATGCAAAATGTGCTTTTAATGACACCAAAAGTTCTTTGATATCTGCTCCAAATAGCTATACCTAAACAATTTCATCTGCAACATGTGCGATTATTTGAGATGGCAGTGAAATCCGCACGGAAGAAACGACTACAATTATAATAGGAAAATTGGATCATTAAGAAAAATCAATTTCCATCCCGGCACTCCAACTGAAGCTAAATGTAACTCTTTTTTTGTTTCCCGTCATTTAATCTTGCGAAGAGTTTTCTTATTAATTTCAAAATTATTTGTTTACTACAAACAAACCCCGAATATCCCTGGGCCCCTGCGTCCAATATTATTAGTGCATGGAACAACTATAAGCACGCATTCTTTCCAAATAGGATTTCCCTCACGTGTTAAACGGTTGTCCTACTATTGCATGGCTTCCTCGGTGGCTCCTTTCATTTTATTGTGTATTGCGAACGGCTGGCTTGTGTGCGAGCACATTCCCATCCCCTGTTAAGATATGAGACGACCCTGGCTGGAAATGGGATCAGGCCAGGGAAATTTCAGGATGCGCCGCAGACACGGGTTCACGCTTACAGTTTAGATTTTATTTCCTGGGTGAAACAACGATACAGAAGGATGAACCCAACATAAATCACGATGATCCTGTACTTCGTTTTGGAGATGTGTTTAGAGCGCGAGTTAGGAATTCGTTACCGCGGATTTATAAAAAAATAATACATCAATTTAATTCAAACTTTATTTATTAAAAACACAGCTGATTACTTTGATGATAATTAACAAATTATTTAGAATATTGCAGGTGAGAAAAGACTTTAATATTTCACAAATTCTGAAGGAAATTGTCTAGACTGAAATCTGAGCTTTAGGTTTTTTATGTGAATGAAGTGAACTGAATTAAAAGAGTTTACGTTAAAATGAATTTATATTTTTGCTAATATGACCATTTCTGAAGGAAATTGTCCAGACTGAATTATTAATAAATAACTAAAAAGAAAATGTATGGGAAAAAATGGTTTTTTGGCGGCATGTGTATGTGGAGTATGTGAGTATGTAACTCCTCCCCCCTTAGTGTAGCGATGGCCAGAGGAAAATAGGCCTCTGGACTTGTTCTTTAGGGATGGTGGATGCTGCTGTTATCTGGATCTCTGTGTTGGATAATTTGTATTATCTCCTCGGATTAGATATGTTGCTGTTACTGCCAAAATGATTCCAACTGCTATTATGATTGTGGTCCAATTGAAGTCGTTTAGTGTTGATGACTTTGATAGTAAAACTTCTATGGCTTCTTTATTTTGAATATTAGTACAGTCAATCTGTAACGAAAAAATAGGGAGTCTCCGAAAAATGACACCGAAATTTCACTTGATGAATCGTTAGGGGGCATATAATGAAGTTAATGTCACATTCCCGAAGTTGCCCCCCCGTTTTTGAGAAAATCCAAAAAAATTTTGAAATGCGTTTTTTCGGAATCTATGGGTTTTGGTGAAAAGTTTATTTAACAAAAAATGTAGAGGACGTTGTTAACTACATTTTATGTCATTGAAGTGACGTCATCCGACTTGAAATACAAAAAATAGGTGGCGCTAAAGCATCAAAAAAGTGTTTGTTTGCTATTTTCGTTAAAAAAAATAGTTTTTTTGCAATGATGTAAATGAGAAAGTTGTTTGTCAGAAAATCAGCTACAACTTTTATTTAAACTATTTTTTTATAAATCTTACCGTTTTCGAGCTGTAGGCGAAAAGATGCAACGCAGCGTAGTTAACGGTTCTTTTGTTACTTTCGCCCGGCAAGTCGGCATAGTTTGGACAAAAGACCGGTTTCTAACATCTGCCTAATCCACTACGAAACGTACATTTTTCAGTTGCTATGTGAGTTTCGGAGAGTAAAGGCGTCTAAACTTTGCTCTCTTAAAATGAGTGTCTGTTTCGTTTGTGAGACAAGTGTTGTGAATGATAAGATCACCGAAGGGCCCACAGAGCTCGACAGACATTGATAAAAGCAAGCAAAATCAGAGGTGATTCTGCCATCCAAAAATTGCTTGAAAATGAAAGCATCCCTGTCGAGGTTCACATCTGGTGCCAAAAGCGTTATGCAGATGAACGTTGTGCTGCGACTGCGTCTGGTCGAAAATCGCAAGGCTCGAAAAGGTATTTCTATGTAATATAAATTGTTATTAAAACTAGAATAAATGATTAAATAAATATATATCCGGCCTTGCTTGTACGTAATACCAAATTTTTAACGGTACAAAAGTTTGAATGATGCTCACGTTAATACCTGTGCAGCCCCTTGTTTCACCTTCAGATCATTCACAGTAAACGATTCGTTGAATACGTGATGCATTTTTTCCAAATATTGATATAGTGTCTTTTTCTCACTTAGGTACAATTTGTTTTTTAAATTCGACTATTTTTGTATAACAATTGATAATGGTTATACTTATGATTTTATACATATATACTCTGTAACAATATATATTTATAACATTTTTTATATGTTTGTTATTATTTGTGATATCTGAATAAATGTAAAATGATTAATACTAATAATTATTAATCAATTAATAATCAATCAATTAATAATTAAGTATTAATCATTTTACATATATTCAGATATCACAAATAATAACTCACATATAAAAATGTTATAAATATATATTCTTACAGAGTATATATAAAATCATAAGTATAACCATTATCTATTGTTATACAAAAATAGTCGAATTTGAAAAACAAAATGTACCTCAATACTTGGTAAAGAATTACTTATTAAATGAATCGTGTAATGTAAATAGTGAAAGTAAGGGCTGCACAGGTATAGAAGGTAGCGTTATTGAAAATGTGCCGTTAGAAATTAAGTACAGATACAGGCAAGGACCGATCGAGAGGTAGCAGCAGGGACCGTGACTCCCATTTACTTTTTGTTCAAACGAATGTATAATTTCTTATAAAAAAAAATTTTGGTTTTACAAAAATTTGTTATTATTTCTGTGGAGACCCGCCATAAACACTTCATAGATTTTCTGACACTCAATATGTATTAATTTTAGATAACAATTTGTATATTCGAAAAAAAAGGAAAAAAATGTTAAAAAATTTAAATATGATAAAAAAAATTTTTTCAGGAAACGCTTTTTTTTACCTTACTGCGAATAAACTACTTCAAAAATCAACTAAAAAGCAAAAAATAAAACGTTAAAAAACTTTAGTCAAAATTTTCAAATAAATCTGTTAAAAAGACTTTGAAAAAGCGTTGAAAAATCAAAATTAAGAAAATATGTATCAAACATTCGTTAAAGAAAAGCGTGTGCGCTCATTTTAAATTTACATTGTGGATCAGCTTGTGGATGTAGGAAGGCGGGTCTCCACTGCTCGATTGCTTGTAAACACTGCAAGATGCAATTTCCTTTGAAGATCATGACTTGGATTTTCCTTTACAAGTCGTTCACTGGCTACCGAAGACAAGCAGCAACAATGATGACCACGGAGAAGAAGTAGACGCAGAATCGGGGAATATAACATCTACCGAAGAAATCAGAAGCAATTCCCCAGACCAACCAAGGATAAAGAGGGCCCGACGTACGACAAAATAAAATTGTCGAATAAAAAAATACATATATAAAATGTACAGCTACTTTTTTTGTTTACATAACCCACAATTATCTCACTTAAAAAAAATTAATTTTATTATATGTAATTCATTAAAATCGTTACTTTAAGTCATATTAAACTGATGTGGTCAATTACTAACGAACCGAATCACTATTTGGAATATTGAAATTTTTAATATTTGTTCAAAATAAATAAAAAAGTGGTAAAATATGAGCTCAAAATTTGGAGTCAGAATAGCTCATTGTAGGTACTTGGCGACATGTCGCTCAACAATAAAGTTAGCATTTCTACTGCTCGCGTTAAATTTATAACTCCAAAGAGGGCTTATCACAAACGTTTGAAAATTAAAGTCCAAAATATAAAATATTAAATTAATAGTGACAAATTTTAAATTAAAAGAAAATTAGTCTTAACATTTTGTGTGAATCTTTCACTGCTATCTTGTGTTACATTCGTTTCAACTGTATGTTAACCGTTTACAACAAGCTGTACCGAAAGGGTACCATTATTAATTGTTCATCTGAATTATTGTTGAAAATAAGAATATCAAGTAAACATTATTGTGTATTAATCCCAAAATAATCTTTCTATACAATTTATGACAAACACGCATCGGCGCAGCACATAATGTTCAATTTGTACACATCGGCAAGCTCCAACTCGAAAACGGTAAGTTTTATAAAAAAATAGTTTAAATAAAAGTTGTAGCTGATTTTGTGACGAACAACTTTCTCATTTACATCATTGCAAAAAAACTATTTTTTTTAACGAAAATAGCAAACAAACACTTTTTTGATGCTTTAGCGCCACCTATTTTTTGTATTTCAAGTCGGATGACGTCACTTCAATGACATAAAATGTAGTTAACAACGTCCTCTACATTTTTTGTTAAATAAACTTTTCACCAAAACCCATAGATTCCGAGAAAAACGCATTTCAAATTTTTTTTTGGATTTTCTCAAAAACAGGGGGAGGGGGACTTCGAGAATGTGACATTAACTTCATTATATGCCCCCCTAACAATTCATCAAGTCAAATTTCGGTATGTCATTTTTCGGAGACTCACTGGGCGAATTTAGGCCGAAGTTAATTTAACTGAGCTAGGCAAGTTAACAACGGCATAAACAGCAATTTTTTTAGCGCTGTTAGCTAACTTATTTCTGCTTTTTGGCTTAGCTAAAATTTAGCACAGCCAAAATGAATTGAGTTTGCTTGTAATTTTTGTTGTAAGCAAATAATTTAGAAATATTTCAATGCAGAATGAAGATTTTATTATTATTATTCATTTTTTAGCTTTTCATTATTTGTAAAATGGGAAATATTTTTGCCTGTTATTGGGTGGTGCTACACACGAGACTAATTCGGACGGGTGAAACCGCTTTTATGGGAGAGAAACGAAGTTAAAAAAGGGGAAAATAGCTCATTTCCCCTTTCTTCACTTCGTTTCTCTCCCATAAAAGCGGTTTCAGCCGTCCGAATTAGTCTCGTGTGTAGCACCCCCATTAGCTGTAAAATGAGAATTGTCAAATGGCATGCTATAAAAGGTGCTAAGTTAACAGCGCTAATTTAACAGAGTTAAAATAACTCGGACCTAAATGCGCTAACTTACAGATTGACTGTACTATATGGTAAGTTTTTAGTTTTTGCAGGCTCAGATGTTCCGTTAAGGCTCTACTACACTCAGTGGCGAAGTCCAACAGAAAATTTCGCTACAACAACAAAATCTTAAGGAAAGCTTAGAAAAAGATACATTCACAAAGTTGCACTAACCCAGTCAAAAAGCAAAAACAACAACATCACTAATCCAATCAAATTTTCCCCACTTTTTGCAATTGCACTGCTCCCAGTGCTCACCCGATTACCAAAGGGGAAAAGCTTCATACGAAGAGCCGTTCGGCAGCATTCGCGTGCAATGTAATTTATGAATGCACCGAACCGAAGTAAACATCTTCAAGAAAAATGTTCTGTGTTGTTGCCGGTTAGATATTCAAACCGGAGTACGGGATGAATGAAGTAAAATTTTGTGAATGTTGCAACAAGGTATACTCATAAGCTACTGACAGAAACAGGCGCAAAGGCGGTGCGGACATTGGCTTCGCGGTATGTGGCGACTTTTCACTGACATGATGTTGCGGTGTCGGCGGCGCGCTCCGACTTTGAACACAACAACGAAATCAAATTGACAAGTGGACGTGATAGGAAAAAAATTGAAAAACCTGAATGATTTACATAAAATTTTTCTTTCCTACAGGACTTGTCTTTGTTTTAGGTGTTAATTTAATTACCCCAATTTGGAAAAATAAAGATTTTCATTAAATATAAAAATCCAACAAATTTGCTATCCCACCCAACACCAACACACGACTCCAAACATATGCCCACCACCATCAAAACACGACTCAAAACACAAACATCTCTTTACACTACGCGGCGGCAACGCGCAAAGAGTAGAAAGTAAAGCAACTTGCGCGGTGTGTGCATAGCGTAAATCAGCATTTCGTTAGTGCGCATTTGAATACACTACTTCTATTCTCTCTGTCATTGCCCGCACGGCGTTTGCGCCTGTTTCTGTCAGCAGCTATATAATTATTTCTTTCAAGGTATGATTCTTGAAAATTTCTGATTTAATATCAAAATTTGTTTTTGCTTCTTTTGATGAATTACTGAAATATTTTGAGAAATATTTCCGGACTTCAACAAAATTTATATGCGAAATTTTTTAGTTTAGTGGAAATTAGTTTATGCTTTGCAGAAAAGAAAATATAACAATTGTTACGAACAAATCGAATTTAACAAATTACTTGAAAGAAATATTAATAATAAAATATAAAAAAGTTAAGAACTGCCTTTTTTCTTTTATAAACCTGAAATAAATAGTCCATAATTTCGCAAAAAAGGCAGGTGTCCCATTCTTAGAGAATTAATTACTACACTCTAGTGTTGGGTAGGACACGATTATAAAATGAGTTTGTAAGAGGTGCCTCTTTTTTCTTTTGAGCCAATACAATGTCATACTTCAAATGAGGCGAGGTTCTATTGTAATGCCAAAATGACAAAAACAAGCAGATTAAAAAAAAGAAAGAAAATAAATACCAATGAAGTGCATTTTTACAAGCTTCCCAGCAAACCAAATTTTAAGATATCTTACCGAATTCGTTACGGAACTTCGTATATTTCTCCCGAATTCGCAATCGATTTCTGAACAAATTCGGAACGAAAAATATATGAAGGGGTTGACACGACATCGTTACAAAAATTCTTTTCGAATTCGTTACGAAATTTAGTAAAGATTTGGCAAAGCTTTTTACCCCTAATAAAAAAAAGCTTTGCTAAATCTTTTCTAAATTTCGTAACGATTTCGAAAAGAATTTTTGTAACGATGTCGTGTCAACCCCTTCATATATTTTACGTTCCGAATTTGTTCAGAAATCGATTGCGAATTCGCGAGAAATATACGAAGTTCCGTAACGAATTCGATAAGATATCTTAAAATTTGGTTTGCTGGGAAATTGAATTATAAAATAAATTCACAAAAAGGCCACTCGCTCACTTCAGTCAAAGACTCAAGATTTCACAATGAAGTTTGACAGGAATGTTCTGATCTCTTTCCTACTTCTTTAAGAAAATTTGTTACCGACATTATTGCGAAATTGTTTTCCGAATTCTTTTTGAACTAGTTTTGACTAATCGCCACATACAAAGCTTAGTTTTTGTTGTTGTATTACTTCCGAAAACCTTTCGACTTGTACGAATTCGGAAAGTTTGGTTTGCTGGGTTAATTCTAATATTCATTAAACTGCCTTAGGGCGCGCGCACACAGAAAACGGAGCGGAGCTGAGCTTACCCAGCAAACCAAACTTTCCGAATTCATACAAGTCGGAAGATTTTCGGAAGAAATACAACAACCAAAACTAAAGCTTTGTATGTGGCGATTAGTCGAAACTAATTCGAAAAGAATTCGGAAAAAAACTTCCATCTGAAATCGTGTCATAGTGCGGAAGTGCATTTGTGAATTTATTATACCTATATTCAATTATATATTTGTAATAATTTATAATAATTAATATTAATTTATAATAAAATAAATATATTAAAATATTATAATGGAGTTATATGAATTTCACTAGCCATGTCCTATTATTTTATTTTAAAGCAAAAAAAACCTATGAATCTGAAGCTTTTATTAGGGGTAAAAAGTTTTGCTAAATCTTTACTAAATTTCGTAACGAATTCGAAAAGAATTTTTGTAACGAAGTCGTGTCAACCCCTTCATATATTTTTCGTTCCGAATTTGTTTAGAAATCGATTGCGAATTCGGAAGAAATATACGAATTTCCGTAACGAATTCGCTGAGATATCTTAAAATTTGGTTTGCTGGGTATCAGCTCTGCGCTAACTTTACATTAAAATCCCCGGAGCGGAGCTAGCTCACAGTGTGCGCAGCACCGGGGTTTTAATGTAAAGTTAGCGCAGAGCTGATAAGCTCAGCTCCGCTCCGCTTTCTGTGTGCGCGCGCCCTTAGAGTAAGTAAGAAATCTATGCTTCCACAATGTACAGCCACGGACAACTAATTAGAAACAGTTTCATAAAAATTGCATTTATACATTTTTTATCTTTTATGTAGCAATCCTGTTAGGAATTCATTACGATATTGTTATTGATTTCCTTCAATCATTATATATTTAAAAAAAATTAAGAGGAGGTGGTGGGAATTCTTTAATTTGATTCCTACTTTAAAACATAAAAATTGTATAAATGCAATTTTTATGAAACTGTTTCTAATTAGTTGCCCGTGGCCATATATTTATATTTTGCAATCCCACCTCGCCTAATTTCAAGTTGGAAATTCTGCTACTGCAAAAAAAATAAGAAATGTCTCTCCAGCACAAAATTTCACTCCCTCAAAAAATGTAAGAATTGTCTCTTCAGGACAAAACCTCACTCCCTCGAAAAATGTAAGAAATGTCTTCATGACAAAACCTCACTCCCTCGAAAAATGTAAGAATTGTCTCTTCAGGACAAAACCTCATTCCCTCGAAAAATGTAAGAAATGTCTCTTCATGACAAAACCTCACTCCCTCGAAAAATGTAAGAATTATCTCTTCATGACAAAACCTCACTCCCTCGAAAAATGTAAGAATTGTCTCTTTAGGACAAAACCTCCATCCAATTCGTATTTACAATCTCACCATGGCTCAGCTTAAAGTGGATATTTTACTGCCGCAAAAGAAGTGCAGTGATGCCAGACCTGGAATAGGGGATTGCGGATTCGAGTGTTTGAAATTGCGGAACTAAGCAAAAAAATGCGCACTTTTTAAAAAATTCAATTAATAATCAACTTAACAAAAATCAACAAAAAAAATTAGACGAACAAAACTGACCAATGTTTAAAGAAAGAGAGAAGAATGTAGATAGAAAAATATGTTTTATTTAAAATTCAATAAATAAAAGTTTTAAAAATTTTAGATAATCGCAATTTTAGGTTGCACTTTACAGATCGTTATAAGATTCGAAACCAGACAAAATATTTTCATTTATGTCTTCTTCCACTGTTTCAACCGTCGGGTTTTCATCTGATGTCGATGTCGGCTTGTAAATATGTGTGCTGGTCATGTTTTTTTGCCATTGATGTTGTTGTTATTATTTGCTTTTCTAAGCCACTAATTAGTTTTGTTCGTTTATTTGTTTTGTTTGCTGATTAGACGTCGTCGGTCAAATTTGTTTTTTTATGTTTTTTCATTGAACTCAAAAACGGAAAATGCGGAATCCGCATCAGTCAATGCGGATTGTGGATTGAACTACCAAAATGCGGTACAAAATGCGGAAATGCGGTGCATCTGGCATCACTGAAGAAGTGAGAAATGTCTCGCCAGTTCGTGTTTACAATCTCACCTCGACGCAATTCACATTGGAAATTTTACTGTGGCAAAAGAAGTGAGAAATGTCTCTCCAGTTCGTGTTTACAATCTCACCTCGCCGCGATTCACATTGGAAATTTTACTGTGGCAAAAGAAGGAAGAAATGTCTTTCCACTAAGGCGGCCATTACACGTTTATGCAAGCGGCAGTCAATTCCACCAGTCTTGATTAATGGAAACCAAAATATACGGAGGATGACGTCAGTCATCACCTTAGACGTTAGGTTTTCCGTCAGTCGTAGGCAAAACTGTGGCAAAACTGTCAGCAAAACCTATCGTGTAATGGGCGCCTAAGTAATTTACAATCACACCTCGCTTCATTTAAATTGATACACGCTCATATACCAGCAGGACATTATTTTTGAACCGTGACATTTAAAAAAACTGCGGCCTCAGTACAATTTACATCATGTAAGAGACAAATGTACTGCCTCGTGTAAGTCCGGCTCAACACTACTACACTCAAACCAGCAATTGTAGTGTATCGCGCATTCCCGAATTATGAATAAACTACATATGTACCGAAATTACAAAATTTAAATTATAAACTACAAACGAATTGTACATCTAGTTATTAATGGTGGAAAATTTAAATTTTTTTGTTGGTTTAATAGCAATAATGTTTCAAAATTAGTCTTCTAAAGTTATTTTTAATGGTGTGATTATTACAAGAAGAATCAAAATTATGTTATTAGAATCCTTAAAAAATGCTAATAATAGCCAATATTGGTAACTTAAAGTATGAGAAATTAAGAATAAAAAGAATTGATGTTGAAATTTTCAAAGTTAGGTTTAGATTAGATTAGAAAAAAACTGTTTTTTAAAATTAAATAACAAATTTTTTAACTTTTATTTAGATACATAAAGTATTTACATAAATTGAACGTTTACTTAAAATACTTTAAAATTAATTAGATCAAAATTTTTAATATTTTTTTTACATCAAATATTTCCAACTATACAAAGTTAAATAAAATGGTTCGAAATTAAATTCAGGGCTGGATGGAAAGTCCCTCAATTCCATATTTCTTTCTTTTCGGCTATCCAACAGTTCCGGAACAAAAGAGTTGAAATAGAAAGAGAGTAGTTTTGGCAGCATTTCAATTTGAAAAAATTCTCGGTGCCTGGTCACTCTTTCAACTTTTAATCCATACGGCGTCCAAACTGCAAATAGACCCCACTCTTTATCCGCACATTCCAACTGTCCCTGTAATTGATAGTAGTATTTATTATTTTTATTAATTTTTATTTCGCCACTTTTCTTATTGTAAGACCAAAATTCAATGCTTCTACTTTTTATTCCTTCTAATGGAGTCATTTCCCTCGCCGCATAAGGACATTTAATTTCGATTAGTCCATCGTTATTTATTAGGCCATCTGGAGTTGCTGCAAGGCAGGGGTATTTTTCATAAATGAAAATTCCACATTCTTCTATTTTAACGTTTTCTTCTAATGCAAGCTGTTTAATGGCTTCACCTTCATGTTGTTTTCCATAATTTGTTTGTTTACTGGAAAATGAACTGTTGTATAATAAAGATACTACCTTGTTTTTGTAGCTCCTGGTATTTCTTGAACGACAAATCAAGCCGAAATTAGATGCCGTCAATCTCCTACTCCTGATTTTATGCCAAAGGGGATTGTCTGCCTGACTTGCTGTTAATTTTTGGAGGTTTTCACGATCATCCCTCTCCATTTGCAAACTAGTCAATAGTTTTTCCTTCTCTACAATAAGCTCCTCATTGGACATATCAATTTTTTGACATGATTCGCTTCCGTAGTCTCCGTCCTCACCAGAGAAAGTAATTTTTCGTCTCCGTCTAATTTGTGGGAAAAAATTTTTTTCAATTATCTTCTATTTGTATGTTAAAATGTTTGTGTTAAAACTACCTTTAGATTTCCTTTGCTGTGATGTGCCTCTTCTAAGTCTTTGCTGTTCCATTTTTACAACACGGCTGAGGGGACTTCTCTGGATTGCAGTCTTTTGCAGAAAGTAATGCGCTCTTTTCGTATTATGCTGCAAGACGGCAAATTTTGTCCTCGCACTATACGATTGGCCACGAGAAAAGTTGACACGCTTTCATCCAACAGTTTTTGCAACTATAGAATGAAACCTTTCTACAGTGTTAGAGTCTACATCGTAAATTAGACTTTTCGAATTAATTTGGATTCTGCTAATAACAGCCTTAATTTTCTCCAAAAATCCATTTTCCATTAGTGATGCTAAACAATCTGTTTCTGTATCTTTGGGTCCATTGCAAAAATATCCATCACAGCCGTCATGATTGCCAAATACATGGTTCGGTGTATTTTCAATGTCTTTGGAAAGTAATTGAATCTTTTCTTTGAGAGGCAAAGAGCTGTTCTTCCGATTTTTGAAGGCCATCTGAATCCCAATCGAAATGCGTGCAAGGTTTTTTTCAAGAAGCTTTCGAGCTATTAGCGGGTATGTCGTGTTTCCAACTAACTCACTTAATTTTTTTCTTAAATTGCGCATTTAATTATTCTGTCATTCAATTTTCTCTATGTGAGTGTTCTTGTAGGGTCTAGCATCCAAAATCCTCTTATATACACTTGAATCACCATCACCAATCACACGATTATATCTAATTCCGTAAAGCACTTCACTTAACTTAAATCCTTCCACAATACTAGCGGCTTCCATTCCTGTTGATGGTCCTACAATAATTTATTTATTATTTGATTTTGTTCGTTTTTTTAATAAATTTCAATGATTTTACCTGTATAATTTTTATTGCATATATGCTGAGGGACAGCTACGTTCCTATTTTTATTATTGCAGCAGACATAGCAAAACTTGTTCTTCACGTCACTCCAAATAACTTTTTTTGTCCTATGGGCAACTATAGAACCAACGCCAGATAGGGAGGCGTAGTTACTACCTGGCCCATAGGTCCGTTTTGAATAACAGCCATCTACTTCGACACATAGAAGTGGTATCCCATCGTAGTCCAGATCACCTTCATCTATAGCGATTTGCTTAGCTTCTAGGGCAGCTAATCTCATTTCCTTTTCATAAGCTGCAACAATGTGTTTTTGAACTCTCTTCTGTATTTTGCTGTGAGTCCATGTATGGAATATCCATTGCACCAAAAAATTCTTCAGTTTGAGAAAATCCAATTCCTATTGCTGTTGCCGCGGCAACTGAAGAATAGTTAACTTCGGTAATGTCTTTTTCTTCTTCATTTGCTGTTTCAAGGTGTAATTTCTCATTACACATAGTGCATTTAAAAAAGAATGTTGAATGCAGTCCTCTTCTTTTTTCTGTTAGAAATGTTAAATTTTCCCATGAACACCCAAAACTTTTTCCATGGGTATTTATCTTCTTTATTTGCTCAAATAAATATTGGATATCTATAAGTCGTTTGCCAGTTACATTTTCTTTTTCTTCAACTTGCTCTCGTAAATTATTTCCGGTCTCGCTATCCTCGATCAGAATGCCTGAAGAATAAAAATTTGTTAATAACTGTTTTTGAAAAAATCACGTGTTCTTACCTTGCCTTGAAACCATTTCTGTATTATTGCTGTAGGAGAAACATGATGAAGAAGGTTGATTGGTTGTATCAATATTCTCCGTTGTTTTCCCAGTAGATGTAGTTGCTGCAAACTTACCACTACAATATCAGATAAAAAAATTATATAAAAAGATCAATTGTTTATTTATTAAAAAAAAATTAAGTTCAAATCAATTATTGATCAATTTGTGTTAATAAATCAGTGTACTTACCTCTTCGCAATCTTTTGCTATAGCGGCGATTCTTTAATCCGTATTGACTTATTCCTTTTTTAGCGCATTTCCTTCCCATTTCAAAACTTTTGAAGACACAATTTCAAAAACAAAAGTAGACTTCTCACTTTCACTTTCAATTTTATCTGAACTCTAAACACTGAGGTATCGCTTTTAAATACTGACAAGACCTCGAAAAATGTAAGTTTGCTGTATTTTTACATAAAATGCAGGTATTTTTATTTGAATTACACCCCCCTTACTAAAAAATCAGAAAACCATCCTACATCCTGATGTTACCGGACCTGGTACCTGAAAACCCCAACAGTCCAGTAAAATTCTTTTTATCTAGTTATAAAAAATGATATTTCGCCAAAATTTTTCATAGATGTTGTAAAATGGAATAAAACAAATTTTGCAAATCGCCCACTTCTGAAATGTTTTAACGACAACAAAATTTAATAACAAAAAAAGGATATCATAAAATTAATTATTGCATACAGGTAGTCTTTGCCATTCAACCCCTTTTTGGTTTTTTTATATTGCAAATACAATAATTTTCGTAGATTTGTAGGAGAATTTTGAGGGCGCAGATGACCAACTTTAATGTACTATTACTAATAAACCAGACAAAATTTTCTTAAGAATATGCAATTTAAATTTTGTAATTCGGATGGATAGTTTTCTCACAATTTGGGGGCGCGTAACACCCTATAATCGCTAGATTCAGTGTAGTAGGCCCTTAAGGATGAAACGGCGATGTTGCTGAATATGGCTGGAAGGATGTGGATCTCGTCCCAATGGATGCTGGTTTTCCCTGAGTATGTAATACCATAGATTTGAATGCTGCAGTTATCGATGTGGATTGGAAAGATTCCTTTTAGGCTTCGCTGGTTGAATTCGCATGTTGAATTTATCTCCGTTTCGGGCACGTTGATGAGGACGATGAAATTAGGTTCTGGTTCCAGGATCTCTGTTGTGACTGAATTTTCGACCATGTGGCATTTGACTGCTTCATTTTTATAAAGGTTTGGTGGATATTTTCTTTGTAGTATTTATTGGCAATGGGATTACGTGTAATAGGGAGTATGTTTCTTGGGAAAGTAACGGTATTTGGATGTTAAAAATGATGCTAGCATGGTTATAATATGCCTGGAGACCTAGTAAATCATATAAATGTTCAACTGATATTAATTTTAGAGACTGTCTTTCGAGAATCTGAGAAATTTCTAAGATTTCGTCAGGATCTAGAATTTGCTTGGATATTATATTTAGTCGGGCAAGTACTAGTGTTTCTGCTAGAGCAGTTAAGTGTGAATTCAGTAAGTCTATATTGTAATTTATTAATTTTATATATTGTGTATATTTTAAGGATTTTTCTTCAGATTTAATTTTGTTGTTAAGATTTTCGTGATAGTGGTTCAAATATTCTTCAATAATTGTTTGTTCATTTATGTGTGTTGTAATATGTATTTTCAAACCTTTTTATCATGGCATTATTTATACTAATTTGTTTATTTAGATCAGTTTTTAACATATTTTAGTTTGTCGTTATGTTATATATTTCTTTGTTAAGTCGGTTGGCATCTTCAGCGTCCATGTTCCCTGTTATCCCTTTTATAATTGAATCTAACCCGTTAATCAACCCTCTCTTCTGTCTGATTTGAGGCATTAGAGATACTAATTTTTGTTTCAACTCCTTGAGTTTAATTTTTGTTATTTCGAATGAATCTTTTATTTCTTCAATGTTTCCTAACTTTTCTACTGATCCTGATATTCTATCTATATTCTCTACGTAATTACTTAATTTAACTATATGTAGCACATTATTATAGCCCTTGATAGTTTTAGCTTGTCCGAGTCTAATAGGTAAAAGTCCTTGTACGTTTATGAGGTCCTGTATTTCTATTCGTTGTCCTTTTGTACCGGCACAATGGAGCTCCTTGCTGGTGACAGCAAGGCTACTGCCATCATGCTTGGGTATACATAAAAAATTTTGAGACAACATCCTCCCTATTTTCCTAAATATTTATAGGGGATGCTAAACCGGCCACACGGTTTACGCTAGCTCGCCGGAAGGGGTCGTGGGGTGTGTGACCGGAACTCTACACATATGATTCACCACTTACCTATTAATCAAAAAGGAGCTTTCTTCATATCGTTCTTGTCCTAGGTTAGCCCATGGTATTCAGCGCTGAAAGTTCCCAACGACCTGGTGAACCTGTAAATGTTCAACGCGACTTCGAGAGAACCCTGGAGAGAAAGCAAAACCCAACCATCCTGGATAAATTACCTCCTTAGGCTGTCATGCCTAGTAATACTCGTGGAGTTAAACAAATTTACAACACATATATTATACAGGAATTACAGCCCAATACAATATAATTAATTAACAACAAAATGAAGTTAAATTTGAAGTAACTATTAGATAAGTGTAAATAAAAACGGTATCCTTACAATATAGGTAATGTGGATGCAACCAACTATTACCACAAAACAACAACTTAAATATCACAACGGAAAGGAAAAAAAACAAATCGTCGCTCTGGTACCAGTCGCTGATTCCTTTTTTTTTCGTACAACACACCAAAATCACCCGATAATATTTAAGTGATATCAAAGTAATTTAAGGCATCACAATTATTATTAAAGGTGTGTAATATACGTAAGAAAGGTAACCATATTATATTATAAGGATTTGTAAATATATTATAAGTATTATAAAAATTTATAACTATATTATGAGTATTTGTAGTTAATTGATGATTAGGGATAAGAATTTGTAAATAGGTTAAAAGTATTGATAAGAAATTGTAAATATATTATAATATAAGAAAATTAATAAATATTTTAAAAGGATGTGTAAGTTAATCAATTTATAAGAAATAGTAAAGAGGATAAAATGATTTGTGAATATCTCCTGGAAAAGGGTGTAATGTGTTATAAATGTATCAATATAATATCCTAATTTAAAAAGGAATTGTAAATATAAATATTATTAATATTTTTTTTTGTTTAAATATTTAAAGGCACGTTGTAATTCAACGCCTAAACTCGTAACATCAATTAGTCAATCAAAACTTGTGTACATATATAAAATGAAAACATGTCATAAAAAATTAGTAACAGTCAATATTCACATGTGAAAAAAACACCATAATAAATAGTACAACCAAAATATCTCGGAGACGCTTAATGCTTCTATATATGTATGTCTTCTCCTTCAGTACGTCCGATGTTTTTCAACGATACCAAAACCAGTCTTTACACATAAGCACCTTTCACGGGAGTATACCCAATTTGCTGCCACCATAAGTGTGTTTTTCTATTTACTAGTTAGGTCCGGTTGGGTCTTTATCTCCCGCACCATTCAATCGATACAACCTTGCACAACGTATTCTTATTAAACTACAAATACCTTCTTTACGGCACATAAACCTAGTCATCTGCTACCATTCTTGAGGGAGGGTCACCAGCACAGTTACTTCCTCTGCTTCCCCTTAGTTCACGTTACCCAAGACCGATAGAACGCCATCGCCTAGGTCCCAATATCAGCCGAAATTCAGAGGTTTATTTGTTCCTGGTCTGAACCTATGATTTTCTTTGTCCAATAATTGTTCCAGGACTGGTCACTCTTCCTCAAAGTTTTCGACCGACAAACGGTTTAAAAAATCAAAAAGTATAAATTTTCCGGCTTTTATCAGAGTTTCGTTCACGGTGGTTTTTGTTTTTGTTACGAAAACTCCTAGGCTATTTTCCAAAATTAAAAACCTATAGCCTGGACTTCAAGAAAAAAACACACCAACGTAATACCAAAATTCAGTCTCGTCAGTTTTATAAAAAATTTAGATCTCCAAATTTTTCTCAATCCACAACTTTTTCCAAAAATCATTCAGTCAGAACTCCCCAAATTTTTTGTGAAGTAATTTTATTCACGAAGCCTGAAATTCCCGATAGATGGGGGACCATCAAAAAGGGGAAACTTTCGGTAAATAACCGACCGTTACACTTTAGCGGTTGTCTGTGCTGTCAGTATTGTCAGTACTATTGGTAATTCCCGCATTTTCATGTAAATTTTTTATTTTAATCTTTGACTTATGAATTTTTTGTTTCTTACTATCTATGATTTATCTCGCTTAACTCTAGTTTTAGTAAATCTTGGGCTTAATTTGTTCCTTCTATTTTCTTTTCTATAAACTACAAATCCCTTTCTTAATTTCTTTGAAGACTCTCTTCCTATATTTTATTTGTTTATATTCTTACTTACTATTTCTTGTGCCCTATTTTTAATTGAAGGATATAGTTCCGTTTGAAATTGATTAAGTTTTTCTTGATACTCGTGTACATTATTATGCTGTAGATTATTTTCGAATTTATATGTTCTTCCATAGAATACTTCATAAGGAGTGAGCTTGGTTGTGGAGTGAGTAGCGTTATTGTACGTTATAATGGTTTCGTTTAGAATATCGTCGTGATCTTTGGCTTTATACTGATTATATATGATTCTATATATTTCGGTAAACGTTGAGTGCATTCGTTCGACGGGGGAATGGCTTGTAGTTTTTTGGAAACAAGTCAGTCTATCCTTGATCGTTGGTCGGGTAAGACGTGTTTTTAACTGCTCCAAGCGTTCGTTCATGGTTGATTAACTGATTGCTAAGTGCTTTCGGTTTTTATTCTCTGAATTCATTATGAGTGTGAGGATAATAAGGTTGTCGCCAATATTTGCGGCAAATGTTACGAAGAGTTGTTCGAGAAAAGAAATATTACATGTTTTCTGTGCGGGAAATCGTTTCATAGACACTGCTCTCGGCTCGACGAGGACATTATTAAGCTTACTGACTCGCATGATTCATTGTTTTGGAAATGTGCTAAATGTAATAATTTGCCTATCAGTGGATTCCTCTTGAAAATCGAGGAATTGGCCACTGATATTACTTGCTTGAAGAATGAATTCCTGAAGTTTATTAAACGCAATGATGATGCTTCTACTGTTAAGGCTCATAATAACCGCAGATCCCTTTCTGTTTCCTCGGGAAAATCAATACGGGGTTCCTTGCCGGAGGGTGCATCATCGAGAACCGCTGTGTCTGCTATTTCTAAAAAACTCCCAACGGCTTCGTCATTGAAGAAGAAATCGTCTTCAATACTCAAATCTGATTTTCTCGCCTCTGGCTCCGGCTGTCGAGCTGCGGTCGCTTCAATTGAGACAACGACCAACGCATTTGTTAAAGGAACTGTAGCTCCTGATAGGAGTAGTGGAAGCGGTTTGCCTGCCGCTACGGTTGCTGATGCAGTGCCTGACGTCGTCGATGCTATTTGTTTGGATGATGATTCTGCTATTAGGGAAGTTGCTGCTGTTTCTAATAATGTTTCTGCTAATGGCGCTGTTGGTGTGTCTACTAGCGAGGTTGCTTCTATGTCTCATATAGCTGGTGCTAGTGCTGCTGTTTCTAATATTTCTGCTAATGACGTTGTTGGTGTGTCTACTAACGACATTGCTGTTGTGACTCATAACACTGGCATTGTTCACGATTCTGATACTAATTCTGGTACTAATGTCGCGGCTGCAGGTACTGGTTGAATGGAGGTGCACCGTAAAAAGTGTAGCCAAATTCGTGTTGTTGGCACAGCGCTGGATTGCAAAGACATTTCTGCCATTGTGGAAATAAAGTTGCTTCGTTTATCCAGGTTGCATCCATTGACGACCGAAGATAACATGCTAAACTATATATCTACAGCTTTAAATATTGATAGTGCTAGATTTAGATGTAAACGTCTAGTTAAGGCGGATGTAGATCATACTTCGCTGAGGTTTACGACGTTCAAGCTGGGTGTTCCCGAACATGTCTTTCACAAAATTTTAAATCCAGAATTGTGGCCCGTTGGAGTTGTAGTCCGTAAGTTTGTGAGTTTTCCAAAAAACCCCATTCCATCGAAGCTGGATCAACCTGTGACCTAGTTAATTTGCCATCATCCAGTAGTGAATTTATTTCATTATATTATCAAAATATTCGGGGCATGTCTTCTAATTCCCGTGATATTTATTTAAATGCTATAATAGTGCAGTAAAAAAAGCATTTTTATTTGCACAGTCTGGTAACAGCAAAATTATGATTTAATCCTGTTTGGGATATCACCAGGAGTATATTGGTAAGTTTTGGACCTCGAAAAACTTGTGCTACTTTTGTTATAAACAATTAAAGTTTTTTTACCACGTTTTTCGAGCTTAAAATGTGAATTACTCCGGTTCTATAAGTCGGATCGGGGCAAAATAAATACCAGTCTCTTCGTAATAAAATTTCCAATAAATCCTCGTTGGTTTCAAGTTTCTGAAGTACATACATAACCTACAAAACTGAAAAAACAAGAAAAATACAGTATTTTTTTCAATTTAATGCCCAAGACAGTCAACTGCACCAATTTGCATCAAACTTTCAAAAAATATACTTTTTGATGTTACAAAAAGACTCTGAAAAATTGGTGCCAAAATACTGAACCCGTTGGCCAAAATTGCTATTGTTATCTAAAATTTGAAATGCCTGCCATTTTATGCCATTAAGTCCAAAATGAAAATTTCTTTTTTCAAAATGTAGCTCTCCATGCCACCTTTCGAATGCAATTAAAAAAAAATTTTTTTAATGTAATTTTGGTAACTGTTTTTTTATTTGTTTATAACTCAATTAATAACAATTGCATTTTTTCTGCCATTTTGAAAAAAAAATTAAAATTTTTTATCAGATCTGGTAGAAAATCTTGGGACCTTTAATTTAGAAAAACGAAAGGTTATTTTTGTTAACGTAAACCCGAGATATTTAACTTTTTGCGTTTTGGCCAATTGTTAATTAACAAATCCATATTTTGAGCTACAATTTGGACTGCATCATTTTAAAACCTATTAATTTCATGTGATCAATTCGAAAAAAATTTAAGTTTTATTTACATTTTTTACAAGCATTATAACTTATTTACAAGCAAAATAATCTGTGAAAAATGCTTAACTATGCGAAGCCGAGTGTAACAACACGTGATTATAATATTTCTAAATGCAAAAAATTCCAAAAAATGCCAATGCAAAAAATTAAATATCTCAAGTTCATGTTAACCAAAATGAACCTTGTATTTTTTAAACTAAAGGTCCCAAAATGCTCTACCAGATCTGATAAAAAATTTTAAATTTTTTTTCAAAATGGCCGAAAAATGCAATTGTTAATATTTGAGTTATAAACAAATGAAAAAAAAGTAACCAAAATGACATTAAAAAAAATTTTTTTAATTGCATTCGAAAGGTGGCATGGAGAGCTACATTTTGAAAAAAGAAATTTTCTTTTTGGACTTAATGGCATAAAATGGCGGGCATTTCAAATTTTAGATAACAATAGCAATTTTGGCCAACGGGTTCAGTATTTTGGCACCAATTTTTCAGAGTCTTTTTGTAACATCAAAAAGTATATTTTTTGAAAGTTTGATGCAAATTGGTGCAGTTGACTGTCTTGGGCATTAAATTGAAAAAAATACTGTATTTTTCTTGTTTTTTTCAGTTTTGTAGGTTATGTATGTACTTCAGAGACTTGAAACCAACGAGGATTTATTGGAAATTTTATTACGAAGAGACTGGTATTTATTTGGCCCCGATCCGACTTATAGAACCGGAGTAATTCACATTTTAAGCTCGAAAAACGTGGTAAAAAAACTTTAATTGTTTATAACAAAAGTAGCACAAGTTTTTCGAGGTCCAAAACTTACCAATATACTCCTGGTGATATCCCAAACAGGATTAAATCATAATTTTGCTGTTACAAAACTATACCTTTCTTTTCATTTTTTTGGGCTTTTTTTACTGCACTATAACAAATGATTTTAATATTATTGTTCTGACGGAAACATGGCTTACATCCGGCCACTTAACTTCCGAGTTTTTTGATGAGACTAAATTCATTGTTTATAGAAAGGACCGCTGCCCTATTTCGACTGGACGATCACGAGAAGGTGGTGTGCTTATTGCAGTTAAGGCTGATTTTCTTCCAGATTGCTAGCACTTGAAGTTGAGGATGCTGAAGTTGAACAACTTGCTATTTGTGTTTTAATTCCGGGGCTGGGTAGTTTAAAAATTTGTGTTAGCTATATTCCTCCAGTATCTTCTGTTATGATTTACGAGGCGCATGCAAGAAATTTCAACACCCTGTTTACAAATGATCTGATGAATATATATGCATTTTAGGATATTTTAATCTTCCCAACATTAACTGGTCTCACTGTGACGATGATAACAATCTTTCACAGCTGAACTTTACATCTCGAAGCGAATGTCTAATTATCGATACTGCTTTATCTTTGAATTTAAATCAGGTTAACAGGTTTTATAATTGTATTGGCAGGATTTTAGATTTAGCTTTTATTAGCCCAGATTTGATTTATAATGCAATTAAAGCGTTTCAGCCTTTAGGTAAGGTTGATATTTTTCATAAACCTTTTGTACTTGATATCTGCACCTATAAATTTGCTTCAATTGCAATTAATGTTAGCTCATCTAAATATAATTTTATTAAAGGTGATTATAATGGTCTGAATAATTATTTGCAGTCTGTGAACTGGGACAGGGAACTTGAATGCTTTTCTTCTAATCTAGATAATTACTATTCGAGGCTCCTCGACTTGGTTCATGTTGGTGTTAAGCGTTTCATTGCAATTGTTGTTCGTTTGTCTTCTAATCATCCGCCTTGGTTCAATAAAGGTTTGTTGAGGCTTAAAAATGCTAAAAATAAAGCTCACAAAAGTTTAAGGCTTCATTTCAATGATTACTATTTAACCAAATTCAAAAGACTTCATAAAGAATACCAATTCTTTCGTAGATTTTTATATAATCAATATATCTCAACTATGTATTGAGAATAATATAAAAAATGATTGTAGGGCGTTCTGGACTTACATCAAATGTAAACGTGCTTCGTCCACTATGCCTGCGTGCATGGAGTTCAATAGTATACATTCTTATAGTTTGCAAGAGAGCGGTGATCTTTTTGCTGATTATTTTGAATCTGTCTATATGTCTAATAATAATAGTGGTCCTTGCTCTGATTGCATTGGTTTAGATTCAATTGTCGATCTTGGAATTAAATGGTGACCTTTTTCATGGACCTGACTTGATGTGTAACTTATTATTAAAGAAATGTTAGTCTAGCCTCTCCCATGTTCTTACCAAAGTCTTTAATCTGTCCTTGAAGTTTAGCGTATTCCATGACTCTTGGAAATTTTCGTTTATAAAACCGCTTTATAAATCGGGTTGTCGTAACAAAATTAATAATTATAGAGGTATTGCGAAGTTATTACCTGTTCCTAAATGTTTCGAAAGTCTGGTTAAAGACAGACTAGAATTTGTTGTGAGCAATAGTATATGTGATGAACAGCGTGGTTTTATGAAAGGGAAGTCTACTATCACTAACGTGGTAGTCTTTAAGAACTACACGATTAATGCTGTGGAACGAGGTAAGCAAGTTGAAGTTATCTATACGGATTTCGTCAAAGCTTTTGACCGTGTCGCTATTGCTCTATTAATAAGGAAATTACGTGCAATTGGTTTTCGTTCTTCGCTTCTTAATTGGATAAGCTCTTATCTTATTGGTCGTAAGCAGTGTGTTCTAATTGATAAATGTATGTCTAAAATATTTGCAGTTAAATCAGGTGTTCCACAAGGTAGTCATCTTGGTCCGTTATTATTCATTATTTTTATTAATGATGTTTGTAGTATGTTTTCGTGTGCCAATGCGCAATTATTTGCGGATGATATGAAGATTTTTACTTCAATTTCTTCATTATCTGACTGTAGTATTCTTCAGAAAGAACTTGACACCTTTTCTTGCTGGTGCAAAGCTAATAGGCTGGAGTTAAATCCCTTAAATGTAAAGCATTTTCTTTTTATCGACTTATTGTTCCGTTCTCTCATTCTTATAGTATTAATGGTGTGATCATTGACTCCCCTGATACCATCTGTGACCTTGGTGATCATAGGTTTAGTTCTTCTTGCCATGTTGATATGGTATGCCCAAAAGCTTTAAAATGCTTGGTTTTCTAAAACAAAATTCTACTGATTTTCGAGATTCGTTTACGTTAAAAGTCCTTTACATGTCTCTTGTTCGGTCTCACTTAGAATACGCATTGTGTGGAATCCCCTTACCTCTTTCCACCGTTCTCGTATTGAATCTATTCAAAAGTCTTTTACTCTGTACACAGTACATCTAATCATTATAATAATATTATGATTCATTCATTTCGCGAAGCAACAGTTAACGCACGTATGCAATTTGCGCGTAAGCATTTTTTTATATGAAGTAAATGAACTTCTATGTGACAAATTGTTTTCATGCACTTTTCGCGAAATGAATGAACTTCGCTGCTGACACGTGAGTTCGTTGACAGCAGCATCGACGACATTATTACAATTTATTATTGTTTTTATATTAATTAATTTTAATTACTAAGCAAAATTTGTACATATATAAAATTTATGGAAATAAATATTTTGAATTGTTGTTCAGAAACCGAAGTGGTTTTATTAAAGCAACATTTTTGGTCCTTCGAGTAAAAATACTTATCCTGTAGAACTAGGGTCTTCAGGTAAAAATACAACCTCTGGAACTAGGGTCCAAAGGAAAAAATAAAAAATTGAAGAATTTTAGTCACCTCCAGAACTAGGGTCTTGAGGCTTTGCTAGAATCTTCAATAGCTAATCTTAATACAAACTCTCAGGTACATCTGATAATCTACGTCAGTTAAAAAGGCAATCTTTGAGAAAGCACCATTTGAGACAGCAGTATACAACATGGATCAACTACTGAAGGAACAGGCCAAGCACGTGAAAGTGATTAAAAAGATCACTTCCCAACTAAGCAAAGATTCGTCAGCTAGAAAAACGGTCGAGTATGGTGAGGCAAGGCTGTTATCCCTCAACAAAGCATGGGAGGAATTTAACAACATCGATAATCAAATCGAAGCAGTGAAGGAGCAGAACCCCGATCACAAATACTTCACCGAGGGGTATTACAATCAAGTTGAGGCACTCTGCGATCAGACAAAAGAAACTGTAGAAAGCGTGATTCGAGATGCAATCGAAAGAAAGAAAAGCTCTGAAGAAATTGCAGAACAAATGCGATTAATAAAAAAGCAAACAGCAATAATCGATACCCTGAAAAATAACATAGCCAACATCGAAGCAGATACGAAGAAGCAGTTATCATCAGTATATTATTCCCAAAAAATCAAACTACTAGCCGATTATTGGGAATTGATCGTACACAATCATGCGAACATTATGGCTACCGGAAAATTCAGAGATGACTATTTTGAGCTGGATGTGTTCTCGACAACTGAAAGCCTCTATCAGAACGCCGTAATACAAATGCAGGAGAAATTGGGCAATCAATCTGTAACAGCAGCTACTCAGGCACCCGGAATGTCAACTGAAAGAAACCCAACCGTGAAACTACCACGCATTGACATCCCAAACTTTGCTGGAGATTATTTAAAGTGGCCATCATTCAAAAATCTATTTACTGAGTTAGTGCACAAAAACGAAAGAATTACCAAAGCCGAAAAGCTGTTTTATCTAAAGGCGAATGTAACTGGGGAGCCAAGTGAACTTATCCAGCATTTAACTATAACTAACGCAAATTACGATGCAGCCTGGGAAATCTTGGATCGCAGATATAACAATAAACGGATACTTATTTCGGTACAGCTGAGAAGACTCTGCAATCAGCCAGCGTTATCAAGGGAATCTGCTACTGGCTTAAAAAATATTCATGACTCCACACTAGAATGTCTAGAAGCAATAAAAAATCTAGAGATCGACATTCAGAACTGGGACCCTCTGATAGTGCATCTCCTAATCGAGAAATTAGATAAAGAGTCTAGGCGCATCTATGAGCAAACTCTCAAAAATCCGAGAGAAATTCAGGCTCTAGAAGAGTTTCTTAACTTCCTGGAAAATAGATTTCAAGCTCTGGAATCCATGGAACCTATGAAGTCTGATCAGGCAGCAAAAAAGAGTGATGTGAAGGTGTATCATGGCGCGGTCGGATCAAAGTCAATATGTGGCTTCTGCAAAGCTAGCCACAAGATATACAATTGTGAAAAATTCAACAAACTGACTCCTGTTCAAAGAAACGAAGAAGCTCGGAAAAGCATGCTCTGTATCAACTGTCTCATAAAAGGCCATTCCGTATACAATTGTAAGAGCTGGAAAACATGTAGAACATGTAACAAAAAGCATCATACTTTATTACACGCAATTTCAGTGCCTCAAAAACCCGAGTTAAATAACCGAGAAACTAAAGAAAAGGAGTCGAAAATACCAACTACAACTAGTAATATACTAACAACTCATATGGCAGAAAGTAAAATTGAGGAAGCTGTACTACTACCCACTGCGATAATTCAGGCAGTCGGCAAAAATAACACCAAAGTAATGCTGCGGGCGCTAATTGATCAAGGATCTCAAGCCAGTTTTATAACCGAACAAGCAGTGCAGAAGTTAAAACTCCCAAAAAGCCGAATCAACGCAATTGTGACTACAGTAAATGAAATAGAGGTGAACGGTATTCAGACATGCGTCGAACTAACGATACAGCCTAGATTTTCATCAGAATTTAAGACGACTACAACAGCTCTGGTTCTCAAAAAACTAACAAGACTATTGCCGTCAGACAATATTATAAACAAATCGACTTGGGAACACACAAGCAACATAGTATTAGCAGATCCTGCGTTTGATGAGCCAACAAAGGTTGATGTAATTCTTGGAGCAGCAATAATGGGAAGAATTCTGATGGATGGTGTACTGCGAGGGCCACCAGGAGCTCCCATAGCCCAAGAGACGGAGTTAGGTTGGATACTATCAGGCGAATTACAACAGCAAGTGCCCACTACATCACCTCAATGCTACGTGTGTGAAGTAGACTTACAGCAAGAACTCCAAAAATTTTTGGAAATCGAGGAAGTAAATACAGATGCAGTCATGACAAGTGAAGATGTAATATGTGAAACTCACTACAGAACTACTCATCGAAGACACTCCGATGGACAATATGTGGTACGATTACCTTTTAAAAAGGACCCTATAGTCGCCAATCTAAGTGGTTCAAGAGATATTGCCATGGCAAGATTGCTCCAAATGGAAAGGAAATTCAAAGGAAATAAAACTCTGGAAATCTTGTACAAGGATTTCATGAATGAATATTTGCAACTTGGTCACATGATTTTAGCAACTGATAAAATCGACACAGCATATTATCTACCTCACCACGCAGTACTGAAACATGACAGTACAACAACAAAACTAAGAGTGGTGTTCGATGGCTCCGCAAAACGCAATAATCAAGAAAGCCTAAACGAAATACTGTTGGTTGGACCGCAAATACAGCAGAACTTAATTTCAATACTAACTAGATGGCGGAAACATAAGGTGGTATTTACATCTGACATCGAAAAAATGTATCGTCAGATAAGAGTAGACATTCGAGACCAAAACTATCAAAGAATTTTATGGCGAAACTCTCCAGACGAACCTATTAACGAATATAAACTAACCACAGTCTCCTATGGAACCGCCAGCGCCCCATTTCTCGCCATACGAACGCTTCAACAATTAGCCAAAGATACAGCCAAGGAGTATCCACTTGCAGAAAAGGTGATCATGAGAGATACATATGTAGATGACATTGTTTCCGGAGGGGATACCTTGGAAGAAGCAAGCAAATTAAGTACAGAACTCATCAGGTCTCTTAAGAGCGGAGGATTCAACTTACGGAAATGGAATAGCAACAATAGAGAGCTGTTACAAAAACTGCCATGGGAATTACGAGAATCAGCTCCAGAATTAGATTTTGATCACGAAAGATCCATTAAAGCACTTGGGGTTCATTGGAGTCCTTCTACTGATTACTTCAAAATAAAGGTGAAACTGCCAGAAGACCGAGACCCGCTGAGCAAACGGGAACTACTATCCGAAGCTGCTAAGATATTCGACCCCATTGGACTACTAGCGCCAGTAACTATTACAATAAAATTACTATTTCAAGAAATTTGGGCAGAAAACCTAGACTGGGATCAGACGCTCCCTGAAAAAGTGAACTTAAAATGGAAACGAATCAAACAAGAATTGCCTCAGCTGTCAAAAATTCAAATACCAAGATGGATTAATTACAGATCTAATGCTGGCTTCTACGAACTGCACGGATTCTCAGATGCTTCAGAAAAAGCATACAGCGCAGCAATTTACTTCAGATCAGTCCAACCAGGTAGAATAAGTGCATCATTGTTAACGGCTAAAACCAAGGTTGCTCCTCTTAAATCAAAACTAACGCTGCCACGGTTAGAACTATGTGGAGCACATCTACTTGCAAGGTTACTAAAGGAAACAGTAGCTAATCTAGATATTCCAAATTTGAAATGTTTTGCCTGGACAGACTCAAAGATCGTGCTCGCATGGATTATGGCTGATCCACACAAATGGAAAACATTTGTGGGAAATAGAGTTGCAGAGATACAATCACAAACAAAAAAGGAAAACTGGTATTATGTAAAATCATCAGAGAATCCTGCAGATGTAGCCTCGAGGGGATTATATCCGTCACACTTAGAAGCACATTCCCTGTGGTGGGAAGGTCCACAATGGCTGAAACATGCAAGAATCACATATCCAGGAGTAGAACTTGAGGAAACGGAATTGGAGAAAAGAAAACTTGCAGTTCATTCAGTGATATGCACAGAAGAAACGGACATGTTCGAGCAAATATTACAAAGGCATACCTCACTGTGGAAAATTCTACGCATTGTTGCCTTTTGTAAGCGATTCATAAATAACTTGAAGCAAACACGGAATAAAAGACAGACTGAGTCACTTACTATCAAGGAAATTGAAGAAGCGTCACACTCAATCATAAAATTCGTCCAAGAAAGACATTTTAAAGATGAAATTCATAAATTACGAGAAGGGCAGGAGCTGCCAAGGACAAGTCGATTACTCACACTAAATCCATTCATCGACTCAAATGATATACTACGTGTGGGCGGTAGATTAGAAAAATCAAATTTGACCTTCGATCAGAAACACCCGATTATTATCCCACATAAGGGCGAGTTAACTACACTTATCATAGACCAGGCTCACAAGAAGACACTACACGGAGGAAATAATCTTACTCTGGAAGTAATCCGTCAGAAATACTGGATAATCAATGGATTAAAATCAGTCAAGGGTCAGATACATAAATGCGTTAGATGCCACCGATACAAAGCTGAAATGTCCCAACAACTAATGGGAATGTTGCCCTCGGCCCGAGTCATTCCAAGTCGTCCATTTACTCATACTGGGGTGGACTATGCCGGACCATTCGACTTGCTAGTAAAAACTGGTAGAGGCAGTCGTACATACAAGGGATACATAGCAATTTTCATATGTCTAACTACGAAGGCAATTCACATTGAGGTAGTCACAGATCTGACATCAAAGGCCTTTATAGCCGCCTTTAAGAGATTAGTAAGTCGAAGAGGTCTTGTGGCGCACATGTATAGCGATAATGCCACTAATTTCGTAGGTGCAAGCAAGATAATCAACAATCTTCAACAGCAAGCCACATTTAAAAATGAAGTTAACGAAGCTCTATCGGAAACAGGTACTCAATGGCACTTCATACCTCCATCATCACCACATTTTGGAGGACTGTGGGAAGCTGGCGTGAAATCTACTAAGCACCACATGCGTAGAGTGGTCGGAGAAACAAAATTAACCTATGAAGAAATGACAACACTAATGACTCAAATCGAAGCATGTCTAAATTCTCGTCCATTGTGTCCATTGTCACAAGACCCTGAGAGCCTAGAAGTGTTGACACCTGGTCATTTTCTAACTGGCGCACCTATCATGTCGCCACCTGATGAAAACTATTTGGAAAAATCTCCTAACCTCGTTAAAAGATGGGAGCAAGTGGGACGAATGTACCAAGAATTCTGGAAAAAGTGGTCAACTGAATATCTTGGAAGGCTTCAACAACGACCAAAATGGGCACAGAGAAAGCCAAACCCAGCAAAGGGAGATCTCGTGTTAATAAAGGAAGATAATCTACCCCCATCTCGTTGGGCTCTTGGAAGAATAATTGAGGTACACCCTGGAAGTGATGGGCTCATCAGAGTCGTTACATTAAGAACGAAATCCGGAGTGCTTAAGCGACCTATTACTAAAATCTCAATGCTACCAATTAATAATGATGAGAATACTATACGTGACACTTCAATTGAAGAAATGGACTCTGACAGTGACTCTCCACCACCGCCTCCTGCTCCAAAGGACACAAATAAGGATCAAATATCTAGACAAGGCGGTCTCAAACGACATAAGGACTCAGATCATAACGACCCTCAAAAGCGAAATCGAACAGATTCTAACACTCAGATAAACGGAGGTCACACCAGAACATCTAAGGTCAAGGGACACCTGTTACTACTGTCGCTATGTTGTGCCCTAGCCACAGCTAAGGCCGCTAGACCCTATGAAATAAATAACCTAGCAAACAATGAGGGAATTTACTTTAATGACATCTCTGAAGTCAGTCTATACTCTAGTGAATGGAATCTTCTCATATATTACAACTTGACAACTTACTGGAAGGAATTTTTTGCTATTCAAAATTCAATAAAACGACTAAACGCAATCTGTAACGAAGAAAGCAGACTATCAAGAGAACTCTGCCAGGCCACAATCACGCAACTGAATTTTCAAGCACTAGAAGCGGAACATCTTAATGAGTTATTGTACCAACAAAACGAGCAGCCTCACGTTCGAAATAAAAGGGCACCATTTGAAATTGTAGGCACAGTCCTCAACAAACTCTTCGGAGTTCTAGATCAAGATTGCGCAGAACAAATTGAAACTCAAATTAACCAAATTGCACAAGATGAGAATTATTGGAAATTATTGCTGAAAAATCAGACGTCTATTGTAGAGAATACCATCAATATCATTAAGAAGAATCATGACGCAGTGCAATTACAGCTATCGAGAGTCAAACTACAGATTGAAACGATTGTGAGCAGATTAAATCACTCTCAATACGAAATGTTGGCGACTGAAGCATTTAACTCGGCTGCTATCCTAATAACCCTAACGTTGATATCATTTCAAAACATACAAAGAAGTATCAGTTGTAATGGACACCAAACACGGTAGAATTAATCCTTTACTTTTAACACCTGTTCAGCTCAATGGACAATTAAAGGTAATACGAGAACACCTGCCTCAACATTTACAACTCCCAGGCACTGGAACAACGCATTCATTAATGACTCTCTACAACTCAATGCATGTTAATTTAAGAGTCACCGAAAATAAGATCCTGTTTGACGTTCGCATCCCGTTGCTAAGCACAGAACCATATCGCCTATATGAACTCATTCCCATTCCTGCAGTTTACGAGGATAAATTTGTTTATGTAGAACCTGGCAGCAGATATTTGACAGTGAACTCCAGAAAGGACCGTTTTAGTCCCACAAGCGAAGAAGACCTAAGAGCTTGTCAGCGACTAGCAGAAAATCAATTAATCTGCAGCCTCAAGGTACCTATGTATACATTAAGGTCCAATGTGAGTCATTGTGAAATGGAGATGTTGAATAACGAAAGAAAACTTTCACCCTTCTGTAAATTAAGGGAACAAGACATGCAAAACCAGTGGATAAAACTGAATACCAACAATAAATGGCTGTTTATCCTTAGAGAAGAGTTACGCATCGAGATCAACTGTGACAATGTAATCTACCCTCAAATGTTACGTGGAACTGGAATTCTTCAGTTAAGGGCCAACTGTGTGATTAACCATCAAACTCTACACATCAACGCCAATCACCTAGAATCCACGCTTGAATTGTCATTTATAACTGAGAACAAATTAATTTCTGATCATATAAACCAAAGCATCGGTAACTCATCCTGGATCGCAATTCCACAAATAGTCAAGAAGGTTGAATCTACTGACCTAGCTCAACTTGATAAAGCAATTCAAATGCAAAAACAACAAGTGGACAGTATGTCATCCTTAAATATCCATGACCTACATCATTACAGCAGCACGTATATTCTGGTTACTGGCATTTTCGCGTTGTTACTCTACATATGGTGCAAACGAAGACGAGGCGTCAAATTCTACACCACGGCAAAGCCAACCCCCGCACCAAGAACCTGCAGGCTGGAACATCAATCACCCATAGAGCTTCCATCACTAAACCTTGAGGCGGGAGAATGTACACAGTACATCTAATCATTATAATAATATTATGATTCATTCATTTCGCGAAGCAACAGTTAACGCACGTATGCAATTTGCGCGTAAGCATTTTTTTATATGAAGTAAATGAACTTCTATGTGACAAATTGTTTTCATGCACTTTTCGCGAAATGAATGAACTTCGCTGCTGACACGTGAGTTCGTTGACAGCAGCATCGACGACATTATTACAATTTATTATTGTTTTTATATTAATTAATTTTAATTACTAAGCAAAATTTGTACATATATATAAATTTATGGAAATAAATATTTTGAATTGTTGTTCAGAAACCGAAGTGGTTTTATTAAAGCAACATACTCGTTTTGCTCTGCGTAAGATTAGTTGGCAAACCAGTGTTCCTTCGTATAATTCTAGATGTTTGCTTCTTGGACTTCAGACTTTAGAAACTAGAAGGGATATTGCTAGTATAATGTTTATCAGGGATGTTTTATGTTTTTGAATTAAATCTACTTCATTGCTTGCTCTTTTTAAAATCTATGCACCTAGTGTATCTTTAAGATCGAGACATATATTGTTTGTTTCTCAGCATAGGACTGTTTATGGCCAACATGAACCAATAACGTATTGCTCTAAACTTTTTAATGAAATTTATGATGCAATTGATTTAACTGTGGAAAGAAACGCATTCAAGTCCATTTTATGTAATAATATTGGTTATTCATATTCTGTAATCTTGCCTAGTGATTATTTTAATACAATTAGTTTTATAAGTTTTTCTTTTTGATGTGAAACATCTTTGCGCGCGTTGAGAGTAATTCTTCAAGGTCGGGAACATTTTGTGGGAACGCTTTTTAGGGAACGCTTTATAGGGAACGCTTCGTTCCAATCCAATTTTCATTCCGGGAAACGGAAGATCTGTATTGAGGAAGACAGAATAAGACGGAGATTTTAAAAAAAAATAGTAGCACCAAAGAAAAGTGTTTAAATGCCGCGAGCCAGACATGACGAGCCAGATATAGGCAGAGTGGAACAAATGGTTGAGTGCTTGCCTTATGACGTTGATATTCCAAAAAGTCGCGGGTTCAATTCTTGATCTCTGATCTCTTTATATTTAATGGTTTTATTTAGTATATTTGTTTGTTTTTTTGTTCGGTTCAAATCTTGCGACAGCTTTTTCAACTACTTCTACTTAACCGATTCTTATGAAACTTTGCACACACATTGAGTTCCCGTGACAATGCAATCTGACATTTTTGTAAAAAATCAAGATGGCGGACGAATTTTCCAATTGTGTTCCGATTCCATTGAAAATCAGTATCGGGGGGTTTTTAGGGCCACAAATGACGATTCTGTGGTCAAAAATAGAAAATTCAAAATGGCCGCGCCAATATGGCGGATGAATTTTGCGAATGGGTTCTGAATCCATTGAGAATCGGTATCGGGTTGTTTTTAGGGCCACAAATGACGATTCTGTTGTCAAAATTATGCAAATTCAAAATGGCCGCGCCAATATGGCGGATGAATTTTGCAAATATGTTCTGAATCCATTGAAAATCGGGATCGGGTAGTTTTTAAGATCACAAATGACGAATCTGTTTTCAAAATTCGAAAATGCAAAATGGCAGCGGCAATATGGGGGATGAATTTTGCAGATGAATCCATTGAAAATCGGTATGGTAGGGTTTTTAAGGTGACAGATGACGAATGTGTGGTCAAAATTTTAAAATTCAAAATGGCGGTACGATTTTGGTAATAACAATTCGATTTCAATGAAAATCTCTATTTGGGTGTGTTTAAGGTCGGAAATAATGAATTTGTTATCAAAATTAGAAAATTCAAAATGCCGCTGACAATATGGTATGTAGCATTGAGTCGCGTAAGAACTTTGGAAGGGCTATGTATTGAGGAGCTTGATTGTGAGAAATTAACAGGTAAGAAACCGTGCAACAAAGATGCAATGAAAGAGTTGGAAAGGATGAGAAGTTTGCATGATGATACGAGCAAAAAACCAAACTAAAAACTAGAAAATAAAAATAGGTAAAAAAACTTGCAATGCAAAATTGCTGTGCGATAAAAGAGCTCCAGAGCTGCGTTTCCCCTTTGCGTTTGGGATGTAAAATTATTCAATTTAAAGAAAGATAAAGATCGCCAAAGATGTTTCACATCTTTCACGTGCACTGGTTACACGCGCTATATTTTTTCTTTTTTTTTTGTTATTTTTGTTATACTCATAGTTATAAGTTCATTAATTTGTATCTGTCTGTTGGAGACTTACTCTGTAGACTGTAAATAAATAAACATGGTGTACAATATTGTATTGTTTGCAAAAGTCTTTAAATATAGTTGAAGTAAATTCAGCCCCTTGGTCGGACACGATCTTTTTGGGGATGCCGTGAAGGCTCATGAAGTGTTTTAAAGATTTTATAATAGTTAGAATATTTCTGGCTGTGAGGGTGTAAGCTGCCGCAAATTTAGAAAATTTGTCAATTATAGTTAGTATTTGTTTATTGTTTATGGCATATATATCTGTATGTAGGACATCTAGAAGCAAGTCAGGGGTCTCAGTTGTTTTAAACTTTACCCTAGGTGGCCTTCTATCGTATTTGAGCGTTTGACATTGGTCACAATTATTAATAACTTATGTGACTTTACCTTTCATGAAGGGGAAATAATATTGCCGTTTTAAATGAATAACCGTCTCGTTGATTTCTCTGTGATTACTAGTAATATGATAATTATTGTTAATTATTTGATCTTGCTCATCGCTATCTTATATATCTATCAGAATTTCGGTGCACCGGAAGATTTTGAATGTTTTAGACTGTGAGAAATATTTGGAATATACATTTTGAACTAGCTTAAAGGTGTCGTCGTGTAAATATTGCTTGAATAGGCTAGTAATGTTCTCTTCTGTAAATTGCGGATTTTTAAATGGAACTTCTAACGAAATGGAGAACGTTTATCGGGTTTTTCCAGTATTACCTGAATATTGAACTCATTGAGGGGACGTTCAGAAATTGGTATCCCGTCGTCGAGGTTTTCCTCGGCGGAATGTAATGTGGTACCCGCAGTACCTTGAACGGAAATATTCTCTGTTTCATTAATATTGAGTTCGACGTTTTCACTATTACCTTCATCTATTTTAATTCGACTTAAGGCATCAGCATTAGAGTTTAGAGTCCCCTTTTTGTATATGACTTCATAGTCAAATTCTTCGAGTTTTAGACGCCACCGGATTAATTTGGAGTTTGGGTCTTTCAGACTCATTAGCCAGAGGAGGGGCTTATGATCTGTGACGATCTTGAATTTATTGCCATATAGATATGGGCGAAAATATTTTGTGGCCCATACGATTGCTAACAACTCTTTTTCAATTGTTGAATAGTTAGTTTCAGTCATTGCTAGAGTTCTGCTAGCGCAGCAGATGGGTCGATCATTGCCGATGGGTCCTTGGGATAATACAGCACCAAGCGCATAATTACTTGCGTCGGTGGTTAAAACGAATGGTTTAGAAAAGTCGGGATACGCCAATAGTGGATCGTTCATTAATATGTATATCTCTACAGGCTTGGAATGCTTTGACATAATTTACTGTAAGTTCTATTTTGCTTCCCTTTTTTAAGCAACTTGTCAATGGTTTGTTTATCTTTGCGAAATCCTTTATAAATTTTCTATAGTACCCTACTAGACCAAGGAATGATTTAATTTCCTTCTGTGTCCACGGTATCGGAAAATTTTGGATTGCCGAAATTTTGTCTGGGTTTGGTTTGACTCCTTTGTCAGTGACAATGTGACCCAGGAAGCTGACTGCTTTCTTTAAAAATTCCGATTTATCTAATTGCACTTTTATATTAGCCTCTCTAAGTTTGTCGAATACCTTCGTGAGGTTTTCGAGGTGCTCTTGGAGCGAAGTGGAAAAAATAATTATGTCATCGAGATATACGAGACATATCTTTCCTTGAAGGTCTCTTAAAACGTTGTCCATGACCCTTTGGAAAGTTGAGGGGGCATTTTTCAGCCCAAAACGCATTCCGAGGAACTTATAGTGTCCTCCTTCTATAGTGAAAGCCGTTTTCTGGATGTCATTAGGATTCATTTCAATTTGATGAAATCCACTCGCTAAGTCGAGAGTGGAAAAATACATGCATTTGCCTAACTTATCGAGGATTTCATTAATGTTGGGAAGTGGGTAACGATCGCTTATTGTTTTATCGTTTAGTTTACGATAATCGATCACTAATCGCCATTTAACTTTACCGGAAGCGTCTCGCTTTTTAGGAACAATCCAGACCGGAGAGCTCGATGGCGAGTAGCTATATCTGATTATGTTTAGGGCTAGCAATTCGATTATTTGTTTTTTAATTTCCTCTTTATGGGTGTAAGCATATCGGAAAGGTTTAACGTATATGGGTATTTCATCGGTAGTAGGGATTCTATGTTTTATTTGATTTGAGAGACTTAAATTTTTTCTTCCTCATTTAAATGAGACGTTCGTATGAGATTTCTGATAACTTCCATGTCCACTGGGTTTATGCTTTCTTCTTCAACTAGGACATTAAAATTATGGAGTTCGCAGAATTCTGAGGACGGATGGATTTCAACTTTTAGGGATTGTTCTAGAAATAGATCTAAGTCAGAATCCGACTTATTGATGACTAATACTGCGCTAAACCAATTTTCGGCTCGATAGATCCCTTCGGCTATGAATAAATCGGCATGGGTGTAGCAAGGGGAGGGGCCAGGTGGGCCAGGCCCACCCCAGAATCCTTCTGGCCCACCCCAGAATAAAAGTGAATCACTTATTAAAAACCCGTGGTGTTACATAAGGCTTAAAACAATTTTATAAAAAAATAGTATGATACACGGATGGCTCCAAAATAGAGTCAGGTGTGGGCGGCTGAAGCGAACTCCCCAGATTCAGCAGAGCGATAAGCTTAGGCACCTGCAACTGTCTTCCACTGGCATGCACTCATGAGAACTTAAGAAGGGTCTACCAAAAAGAACGGATTTTTATCTTCTCTGATAGCCAAGCGGCATGTGGGGCCGTAGGACCAAGTCTAAATGAGTTTGGGGCTGCCAACGTGCTCTTGATGAGCTGGGAGTTCTCAATCAAGTTACCCTTGTTTGGGTCCTGGGACATCGGGGCTTCAAAGGAAATGAAAAAGCGGATGCCCTAGTTAAACAGGGCTCCGACATTGCATTCATCTGTCCAGAGCCGGCTATCGGAGTACCTAGCAGCTTGCTGCAAAGGGCCCTAGCCGATCGGACTTTGATGAAACATACTGAACGCTGGAGGTCCACACCTGGACTGGTCAACTCTAAGCGGTTCCTTCCTGGGCCGTCTTCCTAATACGGCCAAAGATTTGTTGGGGCGTAGTAGAAATGATGTCGGAAGACTTGTTGGCTTGATTATCGGGTACCGCGCCCTGCGCCTGCTCTCCACGACCTCTGTGAATGCCCCGCAATAGTAAAAGAGACTGACAGCTTCGAATATCGTAGAAAAAGGTCTCCGAATGACGTCAGCACTAATGGAGAAACAACAACAACAACTTCGATTTTATATGGGAAGAGGTCCCCGAGTGACGTCGCACTAAAACGATATAGTCTTTTACATTACCTTGTTTCTGTATACCGTAGATAGATGAGAAAAGTAAGAAAACAAAAAAAAAGTTCTATGAAATGAATTTGATGATTAAAACTAATTGAGCGATTGGATGTGTTAGTGAGAAATATTTGAATGCTATATTATAATATTTTAATATCTGTTTCCTGGAAAATTGGGTCACTTAACGAGGAAAGGAATAAAATCACGAAGGACAGAACAGCGCGCGACCAAATTGGGAGATTTAGGGTCTGATTATGTTGGAGCTGCCATAAACGAGTAGAGCGGCGATGCTAGCGGAGCGGAGATAATACAAGGTTTTCAATAGAGTTGTTTTTATTGGAGCAACGCGGTGACTCAGGCTTTGGTCGCGACCAACGACAAGAGCTGCGATGAAGCTTGAGTTACTTTTCTTCGTTAGTATCAGTAGTATCAAGATGGATGTTGATTCCTCAGTCATATTGTCAACGTTTGCGCTTCTGTCAGAAACTGGTAAAACTGCTTTATTCGGAGACACACAGCTTTTGTCACAGCTTTTGTCACAGCTCTGTTACCATCTATCGCAGCTCCAACATAATCACCCTTAGTTGATTTTCCTCAAAATTTTTGTTAACACACGATGTATGGTTTTAGTGGTAAGATCAGGCAGCATAAGGCAGCATACTGGTCCATCGAGGCCAATTTTAGATTTTCCGAGAAAAAAAATCGGCGACAGATAGAGATGCTTTTATTCATAATATTAAGAAGAATGTCCTTGGATTGAGTATAGTTACCACGTATACATGACCAAATCGAACGATCCCGAGATCGAAAGATTGAAAGTGAGAATCTGCGTATTTGACATCGTCAGATTGAGTAATTGAAGTTTAAATGGATTCAAACGTAATGGAAAAGCAATGAACATAAACTACAATTTGTAGTTTTCGTATCGTTATACTGTTGTTTCGCTTTTTCATCGAATTCCGCTCGATCCTATTTGAATTCGATCTCCGTTTACATGGATTTTTCTAAGATCCAAGCTGGCTTGAATCCGGCTTCAATTTCGCATATATACGTATACTAGTATCAATGAAGACAAAGTTTACTGTTTTGTTTGCAGAAACTTTTATACAAAGAACTTACGTGCTCAAAACGAAAAGTTTGTTACAAGCGGCTATGATAATTGGAAAAAAATAGGAGAAGCATTACAAGAGCATCGAAAATCCTTGATACATAAGCAGTCCACGGAAATACACGTTTCTTTCAAACACTCGATGGTTTCAGGAAGCGTACAGGATAGAATTGTGAGGTAACATGATACAGAAATAGTTGAAAAAAGGAAATATTTGATCAAGCTTATCATCAGTCAGTCGGTAACGGTGGTTTAAAATCTGGCCCACCCCAGCAAAAATTCATTGCTACGCCCATGTAAATCGGGTTTAATTTCTGTGGTGTTAATAATTATATTGCCCCTTTCCGCGTCCACTGGTAATTGGGCTGTCATTTTTGAATTAGAAGGAATCACATAACGTTTGGACTGGAGATTGGGTTTGAACTGAAGTGGCATTATAACTTTTCTTGTTACTAAAGAATTAATGTCTAAATCGACCTTAGCTTTCAATATTGATAATAAATCAAGACCTAAAAGTCCGTCAAAGTAAGCATGGAATTTAAAAACCAAAAACTTCATTACACCATTTTGCTTAAATTCTACGAAAGTGGGCAGTGTTACTTCTTGATTAACGTCATGGTTACCAAAGGTTGCTATTATAGTAATAGGATTTATAATCTTAACATCTTTAAAATTAACAAGTTCTGGATTAATAAATGAAGACGAGGATCCCGTGTCTACTAGGAATCGTAAAGGTCTACTTGATCGGTTTGAAATTAGAATACAGGGAAGAATGGATCCGTGTCTGTTAATATCTGTATACCCGATTGGTTGGTCGAGGCGGAAAATTGAAAATTCGACTCATCTACTTGTACGAATTCATTATTCCCGTTAAAATGGTCGATGTTATGGAATCTATCTAACTCTTGAATGTGGTTATCGCCCAAATTATTATCATTAAGAGGAGTGGTATTTAGGTTAGAGATATTAAATAATTCTTCACTTGTGAATCGGGGTTGTGCGGATTGCCTAAAAGAATTATTTTGTACCATTCTACTTTGTGGTTGATTTGGTCGGTTGTATCTAAACTGGAAATTAGTTGAACTTCTGTCCATAGCTCTGGAAGGGAATGCCTTTGTGGTGGTCTAGAGACCGCTTGATTATTGGGGAAAGATTGATTAGGTTGGTTATTGAATGGACGATTATTATATTGATTGTACGAATTATTTCGATTAAAACTGTTACCGAATCCTGGATTAAAATTATTACCCGTTGGTACTCTTTGGTTAAAAGAATTAAATCCGAATGAATTACATTGGTTTACGATTGGTCTCGGTTGGAAATTAAACGACCTGAGTGTTGAAAGTGCATTTAATCTAGAATTATTTGATGGTTGAATTCTTCTATTATTATTTGCATTGCCACTCTTGTTACTTGTGTTGGTCTGATACGAGGACCTCATGTAGGAAATATTCTGCTCTTTTAAGCAATAGAAAAATGCAGCGGCTAAGGATTCAGGGCGCATTGCTCGTATTGTCGACCCTAAAGGTTCTCTCAAACCGGTTAGAAACGAGTTTAAGCACATTTCAGAATACAACTCTCTTTTAGCTCTAACAACATTTACATTACTCTCGTGAATTTGTACATGATTAAAAATGGTTGCGTGCACTTCAATAATTTCACTACAATATTTTTCAACTGTACTACCACCTTGTTTTAAATTGTGTAAATCTCTTATCAGAGAGGTCTCATTCCTTTTATCGGAATAATGTAATATTAAATTTCCTTTTATTTGGTCCCAATTTAATGAGGTATCATACACGTTTAGGACCTCATTAGCTTGGCCCTCTATTTTATTTCTTATAGCGCGTAAAAGAATTTGCGCATAGGAAGTACCATCTGCTATGGTTAATAAGGATAAATTCTCTTCGACATTATTTATAAAATCGTACAAGAGTCTGGAATTACCATCAAATCTAAGGAGATCTTTGATGGCGTCAGGGACTCTCAAGGAGTCAAAAACGGTTTTCGCAACATTTTGCGTAAGGGGTTGGGACACAGATGGACCCTGAGATGCTGTTTCGGCGTTATCGTTACTCATTTCGAAAGAATTATTGAAAGAATTTTCCCCACTATTCACAATTTCACTATATATTTCACTTTCACTTTCTGTTTGTTCACTTATTTGGTCTAAATTAATTACAGGTATGTTGATTAAAGTTCTAATACTGGTTCTATTAGGATAAGTAGTTACTCTTGTTCTCTTTGTTTTATTGTTATTAGTAAACATAGGATATTTTATTAAAGGAAAAATATTCAATAATTTTGACTTACAGGTGGTTTACGAATTTCATGTTTTGTTCTTGGATAGGCAATGGTGGTTGAAACCTTCAAGTCCTAGCGTCCTAGCAGTCCCTCGGCGATAATCCCTCGACGAAAGGAATCCAACGATGTACCTTCGTTGATCTGCTTCAATTCACTTTCACTATTTTTATTTTTCGCGAAAGTTTGGACTATACTCGGTACGAAACCGTTTTCGTCAATAAACCGTCGACGAACGTACAAATCAGGACGATAAACGAGGGATTTTTTAAACCGGGATAGGACTTTTGCCTATCCTACTGACTGCGCCAGTTAGGAATTCGTTACCACGGATTTATAAAAAAAATAATACATCAATGTAATTCAAATTTTATTTATTAAAAACACAACTGATTTCTTTGATGATAATTAACAGACTGACTTCTTACAAATTTTTTAGAATATTGCAGGTGAGAAAAGACTTTAATATTTCACAGGAAATTATCTAGGCTGAAATCTGAGCTTTGGATTTTTTATGTGAATGAAGTGAACTGAATTAAAAGAGTTTAACGTAATGAATTTGGTGGTCAGTCATCAGCGGAATAGGGGGAATAACATGTAGCATAACATGCACGTGCCGTAACTATTCCGGACTGGTGGAAGTGCGATCATAACCTCCTAGCGGTGGCCACTGGTAACTATCCTATGAGAGAGGATAGGCTAACATGATCGGGCTAGTCCCTTCCAAGTAAGGTTGGCGTGAGGCTAATAACCTCACCCGTAAAAAACAAACATTACGGAACGAGCAACATGCCTCGGATACTGGAAAAAACGACGACGACCACGGCAACGAAAAAGGCAAAATGATTTAAGAATTTTCTCATGGAACGTACGAACTCTGTACAGAACTCGAGCTACACAACACCTGGCCGATACCCTGTCAACATATAAAGCTGACATTACCGCCATTCAGGAGATGCGATGGACAGGGAATGGTGTTTTGCAAAAACCTGATTATGACGTATATTACAGCTGTCATACGAAACACCATGTGCTCGGGGTAGGTTTCATGGTCAGCAAAAGGATGAAGCCTACCATTATCGGCTTTAAAGCAATAAACGAAAGGCTATGCACCCTTCATGTGCGAGGCAAATTTAAGAACATCAGCCTCATAAACGTTCACGCACCTACAGAAGAGTGCCCGGACGATGAACAAGAAGAATTCTTCGAAGTAGTTGAACGGGAACTTAATGCCTGCCCCAGATATGATGTAAAAATCATATTGGGAGACCTGAACGCCAAAGTAGGCCGGGAGCCCGTATACAGGCAATATGTCGGCATCCACAGCTTGCATGAGAACACTAATGACAATGGGCAGCGAGTTATAGAGATGGCAGCAAGTAAGAACTTGGTCGTTGCAAGTACCAGATTTGCGCGTAAAGATATCCATAAAGCCACCTGGATATCTCCTGATGGGGCAACTCGCAATCAAATAGACCATGTGTTGATAGACCGCCGCCACCTTTCGGGTCTGATGACGGTACGAACGTACCGAGGTGCCAACTTCGACTCAGATCACTATCTTGTTGGTATGGTGCTCCGAGAGCGCATTACAACGCTGAAAAGCTTTGTATCCGCTGATCAGGCTCGAATCAACACAGCTGCACTCCGCAACGAAATGGCCAGAAACAGCTACGGTCAGGCGTTAGAACTCGCACTCAGAAGAGCAAGTCCTGGGGATGAGATGCCGGGCGTCGACGAGAGCTGGACCCGCCTTAAAAATACTGTCATTAGTACTGCTGATTCCATCTTAGGCAGAAGTCGTAGAGATCGGAACGACTGGTTCGATAATGAATGCAAGCTGGCAACTGAACGTAAGAATGCTGCGTATCGAGCAATGCAGCAGTCTCAGAGAACACGAACACGCGAAGAGAAATATAAAGAGCTCAGAAAAGAAGAAAAGAGTATTCACAAACGAAAAAAGGAAGCCTGGGAGAAAAATCTCGTTTGTGAACTAGAACGCTACAGAGAGCGACGGCCGCACCAGGCGCGGGAGTTCTACCGAAGAGTACGCGGTATCACACCTCGTTGCACATACTGCAAGGACAAAGAAGGGAATCTGATCACCGATCCTCAAGGCATCTTGGAGCGATGGGAAGAGCACTTTCATGAATTGCTAAATGGCGAGCTAACGGAGGATTTGGAGGCTCCACCAATATCTGACGATAATGCTATGCTGTCACCACCAAGCTTAGCAGAAGTTAGCAGTGCCATCACCAGGCTCAAAAACAACAAGGCCTCGGGTGCAGACGGCATCCCTGCGGAGCTGGTTAAATATGGAGGGCCTACATTACACCAAGCGATTCATGAATTAATTGTGCAAGTATGGGAGCAGGAAGCGTTGCCAGAAGACTGGAGAAAAGGCATCCTCTGCCCGGTACATAAAAAAGGAGATATCACAACGTGCAGCAATTATCGTGGTATAACGTTGTTGAGTACCGCGTATAAGATATTCTCCGCCATCCTACAAAACAGGATGGCCCCACACGCTAGAAACATCATAGGCCAACCAGTGTGGCTTCAGCCCAGGCAAATCAACAACCGATCAGATTTTCACTTTGAGGCAGGCTATGGAAAAATGTCTAGAGTTTCAAAACTCAATCCAACACCTCTTCATAGACTTTAAAGCCGCCTATGATAGCATAGCCAGAGTAGAACTCTACAAAGCCATGAGAGAATTCGGCATTCCCAATAAGCTGACAAGACTATGTAGGTTGACCATGACCAATGTGACAAGCCAAGTAAAGGTATCCGGAATACTGTCCAGACCAATCAACATCTATAATGGACTCCGACAAGGGGACAGTCTGGCCTGCCTCCTTTTCAACCTGGCGTTGGAGAAAGTGGTCCGAGATTCGGGCGTGACATCAAGGGGCACAATCCTCCACAAGTCCAACCAATTACTGGCTTACGCAGACGACATTGACATCATTGGAAGAACATCAACAGCTGTACAAGAAGCTTTCATCCAGATTGAGCGGGCGGCAGGAAATCTAGGACTGCACATCAACGAAAGCAAAACAAAGTACATGGTGGCCTCGTCTGCAAGAACACCTAACATTGGTCCCACAATCAAGGTAGAGGAACACGAGTTTGATGTGGTAAAATCATTTACCTACCTTGGGTCAATAGTAGCAGCCGACAATAGCATGGAACCTGAAATACGCGCACGACTGCTAAAAGCCAACAAAGCCTACTATAGCCTGTCAAGGCTCTTCAAATCCAAGCATCTAACCATAACGTCTAAACTTTTACTATATAAGACGATGGTCTTGCCGGTCCTCACATATGCATCCGAAACGTGGGTGCTTAGCAAAATGCACTCTAACCTCTTGGCGGTGTTCGAGAGGAAAATACTTCGGAGAATTGTTGGCCCCGTATGTGAGGAAGGACGATTCCGGAGACTCTACAATGACGAGATCTACGAGCGCTATCGCGACATAGATGTTGTGAGGAAAATAAAGCTCGGTAGACTCCGGTGGGCAGGACATCTAGCTCGTATGAGTGAAGATGAGCCTGCTCGGAAAGTTCTCTGCGGTAAGACTTATGGGGTGCGACAGCGAGGGAGACCCAACCTCCGCGGGAAGGATGGCGTAGACCAGGACGCTCAGAGCATAGGGATGCCAAATTGGATGACATCGGCTCAGAATCGGGACCGGTGGAGAGAACAGTTGCGAGAGGCCAGGACCGGATCCCGGTTGTAGAGCCGTTAAAGAAGAAGAAGAAGAACGTAATGAATTTATATTTTTGCTAATATGACAATTTCTGAAGGAAATTGTCCAGACTGAATTATTAAGAAATAACTAAAAAGAAAATGTATGGGAAAAATGGTTTTTTGGCTGCATGTGTATGTGGAGTATGTGAGTATGTAACTCGCGCGGTGGCAGGATAATTAAATCGATACTCCTCATTGCGTATTGCAGGATATGCTTTTGGAAATAAACCAGAAAATGGAGATAGACGTTTCTTGGCGCCAAAAATTTGAAGTTTTTCTTTTTTTGCATAATATTGAAATGCACACGAAACTTGTATTCGAAGTACGCGGAAAAAAAGAAAATTAAATTTAAACATTTTTTTTGGATTAATTCTTTATTCTGCACCAAAGAAGTTGACGACTGACGATTGACTGCTTTACAAATTCGTTTTTACAATTTTAATACAACGCGAGACGCAACGGAGAATATAGGCGAAGCGGTATGGAGGGAAAGGATTTCAACTCCCATTCTTTAGCTATGCACAGATTGGGATTATTATATGTATATGAAAATTCGTAGCCAATGTCTGTCGATTGGTGAGGGGGTTTTTATCCTGAGGCTATGGAGGGAAATATATTTCATGTTCGATTCATCAGCTAAGCGTAAGTTTGGGTTTTTTTGTGGGCATAGGAATAGTTACTGGGTGTGGGGTTCTGTCATGAGGCTATGGAGGGAAATCCGATCCTTGTAAGGGCCAGTTTTACACGAGCTGACGTTTTCAGAAGATTTTTCTTGGTTGTTTGTCGGCCCGTGTGAAACTGGCCAAGATAATAATAAAGCTATACGGCAACTGAACAATAACAAGCGATAATTATTTTCTGTTTTACTAATGATTTTGAATGGCGAAAACTTAATAGAATTACTCAATCAGAAATTAGTTTGAATATAGAATACAAAATACTTACTGTTATTATTTGAGAAAATAAAACAATGAACAAGATATTAATAGTTTTAGTTAGCTTGACTTCGTATATTTGTTTGGTTCAAATCTTACGACAGCTTTTTCAACTACTTCTACTAAACCGATTCTTATGAAACTTTGCACACACATTGAGCTAACGTGACAGTGCAACCTGACAATTTTGTAAAAAAATCAAGATGGCGGTTCCAACATGGCGGACGAATTTTTCAATTGTGTTCCGATTCCATTGAAAATAGGTATCGGGGTCGTTTTAGGGCCTCAAATGATGATTCTGTGGTCAAAATTTGAAAATTCAAAATGGCGGATGAATTTTGCAAATGTGTTCTGAATCCATTGAAAATCGGTATCGGCAGGGTTTTAGGGCCACAAATGACGATTCTGTAGTCAAAATTTGAAAATTCAAAATGGCGGATGAATTTTCCAAATGTGTTCCGAATCCATTGAAAATCGGTATCGGGGAGTTTTAAGGTCACAAATGACGAATCTGTGGGAAAAATTTAAAAAAAATCAAAATGGCGGCGCCTATATGGCGATACGATTTTTGTAATTACGATTCGATTTCACTGAAAATAGCTATTTGGGGGTGTTTAAGGTCGGAAATAATAAATTTGTTGTCAAAATTAGAAAATTCAAAATGGCGCTGGAAATATGGTATGCATAACAAATCACTTCACCAGAATTTTGTAAAAAGTAAATTCCTGACTGAATTAAGACTAAAAAGAATATAATAAAAATGGGTAAAAAAACTTTTAAGTTAAATGGTTTTATTTTAAATCTGCTGTACCAAAAACTAGAAAATAATTAGAACACAAACATGGACCTTCTGGAATAGTAGGAGTGCTGTCTTCTCATGTCGTTTGCCAAAGGGCACTTTGTGTCGCTGCGTCAGAGAATTAAGTAATATTATGGGACTTTTAACAGACTAAAATAAAAAGATGGGGCGCATAAAAACCTGTATAACCTGTATAAATAAGAACAACTTGTCTAGAAAAATGTGTTTCCAAGTCCACCAAAAAAATATTTCAAATGCTCTTCGTATCATATTTCAGTTACCAAAAGCCGCTCAATTCAATTGAGTAACTATTAGAAGAAGAAGCTAGGGAAGTGTACATAATTTAGAAGTGACGTTTATTTCAGTAGTCGAAAGGAGGTGGAGTAAATCTACTCAAGGTCGATGAACCCACGGGCTCATAACAAATGTGGAGGGATGGGTCACGGAAGAGCATGGAGAGATAAGTTACGACCTCGCACAGTTCTTGAGTGGACATGTGTGTGTGCATACCTCCATCGATCCGGACAAGATGTCTTGGCTGTCCCCGGCATTCCTAAACGTGATAGAAGACACAGAGCATGTCCTATTGAAATGCCCGATATTAGCCGAGCAAACTGCTGCGCTGCAGGCAACAACTCAGGCACGACTAAGAATAGAGAACATCATAGACTAGATGTTGACATCGGGTGTTGTAAGCAATAAAGTGGAGGAGACGCTAAATATGCTCCATCAGAAAGTAAGGCGCAAAAAAAAACAAAAGGAAGAGATCCAGCTGGCGAAGCATTGCTGAAAAGGCCTCTCTGTGCCGGAAAATGGGTTGACTAGTAGGTGATTTTAGTTAGGATAAGAATCTTGTATAACCGATAGGCTGGAGCATGACGGCATCATGATACTTCCACCTGCCAACGCAAGCAAATAATAAAAAATCCAATAAATTATTTGCATGCAAATTAAAAATTAGTCTTAAATCACGCCAAAGAAGTATAATTTTAGTTTCGGAATAGCCAGAAGTCAGACGAAGATAAATCAGCGGAATAGGGCGGCTGAGGAACGATATAATAGTTAATGAACTATATCAGAGGTGTCCAAACTATAGCCCACGGTCCAGACCAGGCCCGGCAGGTGATTATATCCACGGTATACAGAAGCAAGGTAATGTAAAAGACTAAATATCGTATTAGTGCGACGTCACTCGTTGACCTCTTCCCATATAAAATCGAAATTGTTGTTGTTGTTTTTCTGCATTAGATCAACGGGTGACGTCACATTTTTCTACGATATTCGCAGCTGTCAGTCTCTTTTACATTACCTTGTTTCTGTATACCGTGATTATATCCAGCCAGGTTTTGATAAATACAGATTTTTTTCGCCCGAACTTATTTGATATACGAAAATTGAAAAAATGAAAGGATTTTTAATTTAATTGTTTTGCGGTTATTTTTCGTTTACTCCTAGCGGGAAAAAATCGGAGCGCTACTGAGAGAAGCGAATTTGATGTGCTATCTATATGGTCCTAAGCGAGCAAAATTAGACCTTTAAGAATTTGTATAGGACGAAGAAACCGGGCAATTATCTTTGTGACCATAAAGGGTCATACTCACATACTCAATAGACTGGTTCTCCATCGATTACGGAGGTCAAGCAACATTTTGCCTGGTTAGTGCTTAGTTGGGGGACCGTTTTGTAAAACCGCTGTCGAGCTCGCGTTTAGAAGGACAAAAAACCAAAAAATAAAAGATACCGGGGCTTATTTCCATATCAACAGGCCGCCATGAAGTCTATATTAAAAAGTTTTCTTCTACTTTTGTGACTGCTTCAAAACCACTTCTGCGGACGTGGTATGGGAAGGGGAGCGTTCCGAGCTTTTCAAAGAGCGTTCTAAGATTGATATTTCAGCGCCTCATTTCCATCTGGATAGCGAATTGGTACGTGGAGGTGAATAGTGAATGGGTAAAATTATCAACGAGCCAAGTGCCATTCCGAATTCTTTTGCAGTTGATATCTGACTTTGGAAGGTATATTTATTTTCGAAAGTGGATGATTTATACCAATTTAAGCCAAATTTTATGATAAGAGACAATCTTAAAAGTTAAAACCACCCCTAAATCGAGTGAAAATAAAAAATGTGTGAACAATGTGTAAACAATTGTCTTTCCAGCTTTAAGGAGTATCCACACACATCCGGGCCGTGCCCGGGACGTCACAGGGCCGTGTTCTGTCATGTGTGAACGAGCCCGTGCCCGGACACGGACAGGTGGGAACGAGTAAAGGAGTATCCATACATATTAGTGTTCCGTCAGGGGTTAAAAAAATATCGGTACGTACATTTTATACGAACTCGTTCACATATGTCCGTGTCCGGGCCGGAGCAAAAATCGAACGCCCCGGGCACGTCCCTGATGTGTGTGGATGCTCCTTTATGCTTCCAATTCGATTGAATGCGTATTGTTAAGCGAAATTTATTCTAACCCCCTTTTTAAACCACCCGTAAATCGAAACATAATAAAAACAATATAGAGTATAACGTTTTGAGTTTTAAATATTAAAAAAAGTGTATTTGATTGGATTATTTTTGATTATTATTGAAATTATCGCGAAAAACAACTTTAAAAGCGACCCAAAAAACATAAAAATAAAGTAGTTTCAAACCCCTGTCCGACACCCAAATGCGCGTTTTGAACGGACTACGGACATAGAACAGTTTAAGTCACTCCAAACGACAGGATTGCGCGGGTGCACAATTTCTAGTGTGTGGCTGAGGAAGAAAGAAAAACTGTCGGTGCATAAACATGATTTCTCAGCGGGAATCGTGGCGTGTCATATCCAGGGATGCCAACTTGGGAGTTTTCCCCCGAAATTTAGGGCGAACAAATGGTGAATGGGTTTTTTTAGGGGCTTTAAATTGTTAGGGGTAATTTTAGGGGGATTGTAACAATACTCCGAAATATTTGAAGCAGTTATACGGTAATTTAAATACGTCATTTCTCTTAGCTTTTTATTCGAATTCTGATTGGTTGTTGAATTCTTTGGCGGTAATTTGACTAGCCTAAACTAAAAAGAGACGTAACGTGGCTCGAACATGACCCCGGTTTTCCACGACCAACTTTTCCGGCCATAGAAATGGAAATTATTGCCCGTTATGACCGTGGAGACGCTGTAATATTTCCCTAAAATATTTGAGGAATTTGAGGGGTATTTCAAACTGTCTTTAGGGGTAAATAATTTTACGAGTTGGTAACCCTGGTCATATCATCCACACACGCAATCATCTGGAAATTGGTAATGCAAAGGATTGCGCGCGGGTTTTCCTCTCAGTGTATGGCGGCCTATTATTGCTTTATGATGTTAAAGGTATGCCAAACTGATTTATAAGCTTTTGGTTTTTCCACATAAACAAAATAAATAAAGTCGCCCATGAATCCAGCAGTTCTATTGACAATTGACTAAATATGACTTTAAACAAAATGCAGCAAAATGACTCCAAACAGCAGAAGGGTGTCGTGTAAAACTACTCGTGCCCACTGACATATCTGTGGTCACATGCCAAAGTATCTTATGTTCACTTAAGCGAATTTCGCTTGTTATGTTTTTTTTAAAAATAAATCCTAACAGCTTTTTTTCTAGCTTATCCTCAGGTTGATACAATCACCAGTCCCTTATTAAAACTTGAATTTCAAAATAGCTTATGTGGTTTTGATACATTTGTGCATTTGGAAAAGCAGTTTATGTTACATAGGTCTATGATCGAAAATAATCTGTATTTTGTTATTTTAGAAAAACCGCTTATGTTTGAGAATAACGGTTCGTTAACCGAAAAAATCATTACTGAAATAATAAGTATCAGTATCTTATGTCTATCTAAGCTAATTTTCCAAAAAGAAAATTTTTTCTTTACTGGCCAAATGTATACTTAAGATGAAAAGTCAGTATAAAATTTATTTATTCATTCTCATGGAAAACAAGCTTAAGTAACACAAGCTATTTTTCAAATTTACAAATGGGAAAGATACGCATTTAAGTCGACATAAGCCATTTTTCTACGTGTATTTCACTTGTTAGGGTAACACATTAGCTAGTTTCGGGAAAACAGTCCGTGTGAAAGGTTCAATTGTGACGACAGAGGTATACAAAGTTTCATTTAGTGTTAAAATTAGATAAAAAAATATATTATATATTATAAACAAAAACAATATGAACAGAGGAAAACAATTAGTATCGTTGGCTCGAAGGGATATAGGTACATCTTCTACAGGTAACAGAATTGTAATAATTTAAAAGTTAAGCTAGAAATAGATTGCAGCGGTCATAAGAGTCCACCAGCGCTGATAGATGTCAAAATGAATAAGAATACATACAATCCAATTATGCTGAGCAGAATGCGCGTTAAGCTTTTTATTCCTATTAGCATTTCTCAGCGCTGTTGGATTCTTATGACCGCTGCAATTTGTTTCTAGCTTAAAGTTCATTTCTTTATTATGCCGAATAATGTTTTGGAAAATTAAAGTAAATAATTATAATTATAGGTTCTGCAATAGCTTTTCATCCATGTGTTACAAACGAAACTTATTCTTCATTTGTTAATGGCTTTGATTTTGATGTATATTCTTTGCAACAACATTTTGCATTATTTGATTGTGATGATAATGACGACAGTGTACGTGATCCAGACTATAAACCATCTGATTGTTCAGATGTTGAAGTCGTTTCTGATGCTAGTAGTGATTTAGAACGCGCTGCAAACTATTTAGTTAGTAATTTACTTGAAGCAGGCATAGAGTCAGTTGCCCAGACTGAAGATGATGGAAATGTTGAAAGTATTGGCAAGGAAACTAAAAAATGCAGGCAGAAAAAAAGGAATTTGGGGCTATCCTACACCACCAACAAGGGAAAACATGTACCAGAAAGAAAGTTTAAAATTTTGGAGAAGTGTCGGAAAAGTTGTAAGGATAAATTATCAGAAGGTGATCAAAAACATATTTTCGATCAATATTGGGCATTAGGTGACTACAAGCTACGCCAGGCTTACTTAACTGCACTAATTGAAATTCATCCAAAAAAATTTGAACGGAAAATTAAAAGTTCTACTGCGCCAAGAAATCGAGAATATTCTTATTCCTATTATTTAGATAAAAACGGTCAGAGAATCTCCGTCTGCCAAAGGTGCTTTAAATTTACATTGGGAGAAAGTGACCAATTCTTTAAAACAATCATTAGGAAAAAGTTAGAAAGTAATGGAATTGTTAGTGCCACAGATAAGAGAGGATCTCGTATACCAATCAAGAAATTGTCTGAACAAAAAGAAAATGAAGTAAAAAATCATATTTTATCCTTCCCAGCATATGAAAGCCATTACAGTCGTAGAGATACAGAAAAAAAATACTTGGGCAGCGATTTATCCTTATCATTAATGTTTAGACTGTATAAAGAATCCCACTCTGAACCCGTTTCAAAGACAAAATACTCTGAAATTTTTAAATCGATGAACATAAAGTTTAAAAAGCCTCAGGTAGACACATGTCATAAATGTGAAATTTTAAAATTAAAGCTGCAGACAGCATCTAATGAAGATTTGGAGTCTGTTAGGCAGGAGAAGGATCGTCATCATGCAGATGCAGATCTCGCTTATAAAATGAAAGCTGAAGCAAAAAATGTTGCCAAAAAGGATTCGACATATAAAGTTTTCACTTTTGATTTGGAGCAGTGCCTTCCAACTCCTTTTTTGAAATCCTCCGTATCATTTTACAAACGTCCATTATGGACATACAATTTAACGGTGCATGATTGTGCGAATGATCAACCCTACTGCTACATGTGGCATGAGGCTGTTGCAAAACGAGGGGGAAATGAAATAGCCTCCTGCCTTTTTAAGCATCTGAACAATATTTCACATGAGGCCAAACACGTAGTATTTTTCAGTGATTCATGCGCAGGGCAAAATAAAAATTCCTTTGTTGCCAATATGTTTATGATATTTTTAAGTAATAATAGCAGTATTGAAATTATAGACCATAAATTTCTTGTACCAGGTCACACTCACATGGAGTGTGACGTGGATCATGCATTGATTGAAAGGAAAAAAAAGAAGACTATGGTAAATATACACCATCCACGAGATTGGTACAATTTCGTGAGAGGAGTAGGTGTCAAAAGGCAATTTGTGGTCGAAGAAATTTCATAGGAGGAAGTCTTAGATTTTGCCAGTACTTCTAAGAATCAATTTCTTTGGCGAAAGGTCGATGTAAACAAAGAAAAGTTCGTTTGGAAAAATGTTAAGTGGCTACGTTTCTCTAAGGAATTTGGAAAAATAGAGTATAAAACTACATTAAACGAGGATGTGCCTTTTAAAGTACTCAACGTAAAACGACGTGGATTTAATGGCATAAAAATAGAAAATGTGCCCAAATGTTATTCACAACCAGTTCCTATAAATAATGAAAAGAAAAAGGACTTGCTTGACATGTTGCCTCTAATAAGTGAATGTTTCCACAGTTTTTATCAGAATTTAAATACGAATGATTCACCACTAATTCATCCAGATTTAACTGAATCAGATGCTGAGGAAATATGAAAAACTATATTATTAATAATTTCTTATAATTTTTCTTAAATAAAGTTACTTCTGATATGAAAATTCTTCTTAGTCTTTATTATCATAGGTCATTATAATGTACATTATTAACATGGAAAAACAACTTGAGTTGACTTAATGTAATACTAATTTTGAATTCTGATTCGGGAAAAGTCGACAAAGTAACATAATACAATTTCACAGAATGTTTTGAAAAAGGAAAAAGAGCTTATGTTAAAAAAATGCGTTAAAATTATAATAATAATAGGTTTAATCAAAGGTATGAGTATTTCAGCTTTCCTTTATTTTACATAAAAAAGAAATGTGCAAACAGTTTTGTAAAATACCTGCACATTTTTTTAAAATCTCTTTTTAGAACTTAAAATCACTTTTTCTCAAAACTAGTTTTTTTGACATAAGATACTTTGGCTTGTGACCACAGATATAGATATGGACTGCTAATTGACAACTTACAATGGCACCATTTTTCTCCAGAAGAAGAAGACCTTTTCTATGTAAACAACAATTTTTTATTCGAATTTAGAGGAAAATAAGTAATAAGATGTATGTTATAATTGATAGAAATAATTTTCCATCATTATTTTTTATTTAGTAGCAGTTTCTTCGTTAAATAAATGTATTTTTTTCAAATATGTGACGGTTCTTTCCCTCTGTTTAACGAATTTTTAAAAATAACGAAAGTAGAGAAAGAAGTAAAAACTCTATAGCTGTCTAGTTTTTTCTAATTATGTTTATATCGCTGACATGCACTGAACTGTTTTTTATTTTAAAACCGATTAAAGTTCATAGGATTTTGAAGGGGGAACGAGACAACGATAGTTTTTGGTGCCACTTTTTTGTATGGGATTTTGTTTATTTAGCAGTCCATATCTATATGTCAGTGCTCGTGCCCCATAATAACAACATTCGACAGCACGTTTCGACAAGAGCCAAGGATAAATTAACATATGTACATAGCTTGGCTTGGATATTCCCTCATCTGCCGTGTTCATCAAACCTTGCCACATCAAATTTCCATTTGCTACGGTCCTTGCAGAACTTTTTGAATGGCTAAAATTTCCAGGACGATAGATTGAGCGAGCAGCCGGCTAACGACGTCCTTTCGTCAAAGGAAAAATACTTTTACATTATTATTTTTTTTAGTCCTATAAAACAATAAGGGGACATTCTAATAGGCTCAATGTTCTTGTTTAAATGGATATGTTTGAAAGTATGCGAAAATATAACAAATCACTTGGAGCGGTTTATTAGAAATAAGTACATCTCAATTGATGACAGTTCTACTGTCAAAAGTTACAAGATAAAAAATATTTTCGATCTGCCCTATATAAGTCCCAAATGTAAATCCTAGGCTCCCAAGAGCAGAGTTTCTGGCCTCCCTTTTGTTAATGTAATAAATTATAATCTGTGAGTTGAGGAGGGCGAAAACACAAGCAAAACAACCACGGCCCTGTCTGTGCCCTTAGAGGCGGCTTGTTCAGACTTTTGGCGTCCATCCCTTCCATCTGCCCGCAACATTAAGTAATCGCACCAGCCCACCGAAAATTTTCTTCGGCCACACATAACGTTCATTGTTTTTCCCCGATTGTTCTAGGAAACTAGAGCACTTGAAAGCTCAGAAATTGTGCAGTTAAATTTTAAAGGAAACTCGACGACGCTTCCAGCTGCTCGAGGCCTTGGCCACACTCACTCACCGCACTGTGAAAGCTTCCCGTGATATGTCAAAGCTCTATCCGAAATTACTAGATAGGTACGCTCCGGTGTAAGTTTATTGAATTCATTTCTGCTTCCCATCACCGTCGCGGCACGCTCGGAACTACATGCAGGGGCTCCACTTTCTTATACAGGTATAGTATGTATCTAGGTGCTACTTCCAATGCAAAATTTCACTACCAAGATCGCGCCCGGTTGTTCAAGTGAAGATGATTTGTCTGCGGCCAGCTTGCAGCAAGAAATTCTCGGCTGAGTAGTAATTATTGAGTTTATATAGTGTTATGTACACGAGAGGCACATGCAGTTATTTTTTTGTCGATTCGACCGCAAGTCAAGCCAAGGGCGAGGGATAGAGAATTAAAACAATCCGAAACTGGTAAGATGACAGTAAAGGTAGAAACAGAATGGCACGGAGACCGTGGCGGAGTCCGCCGCTCAGAGAGTTTCCCATACATTTAATTTGTCCGCGCCGCCTGGGGAGAAATTAAATGTATGGGAAACTCTCTGAGCGGCGGACTCCGCCACGGTCGCCGTGCCATTCTGTTTCTACCTTAAAGCCGAAGATGCTTGAAAAACTACCGTAATGTAGTGTAAGAATATATGTACATATTTGAACATTTCAGCAAAACTAAGTAGTAGTAGGTCACTCTCTTTACAAGGTGAGCAACCCTATGCCGCCGCTTCCAATTCCCACGCATATCTGAGCTTTTGAGCGGTTTCCCATTGTAACAGTTCTTTACATGCTGGACGGGGCCTGCGTACTTCCAATTAGCAAGAAACTCCACGCCGCCGCTGTCCCAGTGGCTCCTTCCAGCAGCTAGCACCCTGGGCTGCCATCAGCACCCAGAGCAAATCGGGTTTTTTTATTACATAGAATTCCTTATTTACCATCCTCCACATCTCTTCTCTTCCATCGCAGAGTTACATCGTTGTACATAAGCATGTCGCTCCGCAGCGGCAAGTTCTTGCTCCTATGTTTAACGGGACGAGTTTCAGAGAGTTTTCTGCACCAGAAACATATCGACCATTGACGGAACGACTGCGGGGAGAGCGAACCGAACCTAAGAAGAATAGCACCGGAGCCGATGACAGTCTCTACTGGGAGAGCCGAGCCGAGTACCACCAGTGCAGAGTATCGCTACTGAAGAGCTGTGTTGCTGGAGTATATACTGTGGCTGGAAGGCAGCTTGCTCATAAACGGAATTTCAGTGACGTCGCGACCTTTGAACGATTGGGGTGAAGTTTTATGTGGAACTCGATTAAAATGTACATGAGATGATTTTTTTGCACAATAAAAGAATTCGCTTTGATAATACATAAATCTAATTTGCTTTTTCATTGTCGAATTAATCTGAAATCAGGGCAGGAACTTATCAAAAAAAATGATTATCAAAACAAAACACTAACAATTTCGTCCGTCAAAACAGTAACTAAAGCAATAAATAAATACAAAAGTTTGAGTTAAAAAAAATATTGTTTATTTGATTTGGTTGGTTTGTTGTTGAAAGTTGTTAAATGTGCGAATTGCCGCGTGTGCTTTGTTGTGTGTTTGAAAATAATTAAATGAAGGTGAAAACAGTGCAACTTCCTTTTTTTACAATTGTGAAATTAATTTTGACAAGTCTTTAATACTCGGTGGCAGGCCACTAGTAAAAACAATCGGCGACCACTTCCGCTTGTATTCCGATAACTAAAAAGTGATAACAGTGCTTCTTTTATTTTTTTAAATATTACATTAATTTCGGTGAACGTAATTTTAAGTGCTTATATCTTGCCGCTTTCTAATCGAGGATTGCTTTTCCTCAAGTTTTAATTAATAATACTTATTTTCTGTGAATATTACTTGAAAAATATATCCAGCATTATTGTAATTTTATATATATTATTTTTATCAAGGTGTTTTAATTTTCAAAGGCTATACAATTTATTAAACATAAGTAGTTATTTTCGCTTTGATAAAAAGTGTTGTTAATTTTGTGGAATTAATTTTGTAGGTTGAAACTCTACAATCCGACAACACTTTATATGGATTATAGCAGATTAAACAATCATTAATATTCACGGTAGGTAGAAAATACTAAATACTTTGAGATAATTATGAATATCTGCATTTGGTAAACATGTCCTTTTACATCTGGGAAGTTGGGTAAACCTACAGTATACCATGACCCACCTCCGATTTTGATGAAATTTTCACTCAATATACAGTTAAGTATGCACAAATAAACTGTTTACAAAAAGTGTCGCTCAAGTCCCTTTTCGCTGCAATTCCACTTCAAAGTGTCGTAATTCCAATAATTGAACAAGTGATTAACTCCTATATTATTTCACCAATATTGATGAAATGTTCACACATTATGTATTTTGACGTAGACAATTTATTTTGAGAAAAAAAAAATTGGAACTCATGAACCCTTATCTTTTTATTTAACTTTTTAACTTTAAAGTATACTAACATTTTTTACGAAATTTATATAAAAGCACATATTTGTCTGGAGAATAAATTGTTTTTAAAAAAATTATAAAACAATTTATTCTCCAGACAAATATGTGCTTTATATATAAATTTTATAAAAAAAGTGGTGCTGTTTGACAATTGTTGAATTTTTTGATTTTTTTAGTACTTCAAAGTTAAATAAAAAAATAACGGTGCAAAGGTGCCAATTTGTTTTCCAAAAATAAATTGTCCACGTTAAAATATATAATGTGTGTAAATTTCATCAATATTGGTAAATAATATAGGAGTTATCACCTGTTCAATTATTGGAATTACGGTACTTTGACGGTACTTTGACGTGGCACTACAGCGTAATGGGGCTTGAGCGACACTTTTTGTTAACGTAGTTGATTTGTGCATATCTAACTGTACATTGTGAAAATTTCATCAAAATCGGAGGTGGGTCATGGTATACCGTATATCTACCATATTTAATTGCTAACTTGAAGCGATTTAATTCAGTATTTCCCACTCTGTTACTTTTTATTTTCTTATTTTAAGAATATAAAAAACTTTCTCTGGCATCCTTATCTTCACCCAAACATATAATGCATTAGTTTGAAATGCTGCGAAAGATACTCGCATGTGTAAACATTTGAGCTCTACTATTCCTATTCAGAGGACTTTGTAAATGTTTTTAATATTATTAGTTATTATTTATCAAAAATAGCTTAGATTTTGAGTTTTTTGGATTATTTTTATTCTAAAGATATAAATACAACAAAGAACAATATTATCACTAACAAGATTCAACCTTGGACTTGGTCGAAATGTATTTTCGAGTTTGCAAGTGCTCTATGCCAAGCTGTAAGTTTAGTTTCTTTAAATAAGTCTATTTTCGTTTATTGTCGATTGTATCCCCGTTGTGCAATTGACACTTAATAATGATGCCTGTTGTCGATATTCGACCAAACTTATTCTAACAAAGAATAAAACAAAACCGAGTCGTTCAATTCGACTGGTTGAAGAAGTAGGCCATCGAGGTATTGAAAAACACAACCGGCTTATACAAAAAAATAAAAAGAATACTAGCCGCAATTATAATTGTCAAACCAAAAACACAAAAAGAAAAATCGGAAAGCACCGCAATTATAATCAGCGTCCACTAAAACTACAGCCGGCTTAATATTAAAAATTAATAATAAAAATAAAAAGCACAGAAAGCACACCTTTCACCGTTGGTGCAATTATAATCACTGTATTTAATTTGAAAAAAAAATTCCTTATTAAATAAAAATCTGTTTTTTGGAAATTTTTCGCACAGCTATGAAACCGGTACCAAGTGAAGGATGTGGGTTGTCTAAACATGATTTCCATAACCCGCAGCTCTAAAAAACGATGCGTTTTGAGAAGTATATGAATTTTAGCGTTTTTTCGCTTTTTCCTCTATTTTGAGGGACAACTATGCATTTTGGTGAGCATATCAAATCAAGTTTAGATTAAAAGTCAAGAAAAGTTGGCCATATTGGTTAATAAAATTCTTTTCTTATAAGCATTTAATTTCACTTGGGGTCGAAAAAGACCCCAGATAGGAAGTGAGTATTAAAAAAATGAAATGGTTAAGGAATTGGTTTAAAAAAAGTCCGGATTTTTAAGAAATACAGGGTGCGCCAAAAGTCCGGCAACGGTCCGATATTTCCTGAATGGTGGGTGATCGTGAAAAAAGTTTCGAGCGAAAGTTGCTCAATTTGGAGGGTGGAATCGTTTCCACACAAATCTCACCCCACCCACTCACCCCCTAGCAGCGGGTGGGGGTGAATCTAAAATTTCAAATGGCAACCCCAATTTTTTTCACAGATTCTGATTCTCCGCAGGGAAGTATGAAACTCTACGCGCTCTTTACCTATATTCTTATTTTATTAATACTGGAACTTTAAGTTAACGCCCCACGCTTTTTTACATTTAAGTAAGTTATATTTATAATTTTTACCAATAACCTCATTATTTTTATTCTGGGCTTGGTTTCTAAAGGTAGGCTGTTCCCATATACTGGCGGAAGCAATAAAGACTTTACATTCAAAATTATTTTTTAATTTTTAGTTCATTTTAAAATAAAAGCGTATTTTTTAGATATTTTAAACTATATTTATTTTTATTTTCTACTTTTTAGTCTGTTATATGTCTATTGTGTGGCGGCCGCCCTATTAGAGTTAAAATGACGTTACACAGGCATTGTATTCTGCTCATCATACCCTTTTATTTCATATCCATAGCGAGGAGGTTGTAAAGAAAAAGGTAATCCGCCTTTTTGTGTTGGCCGCCATTTTGAATTTGGAATGGAGCCACACAGCTAAATATATTCTACTTGTCATACCCTTTCATATGATACCCATGTTGCGGGGTCAGAGAACACAATTGCAAAATTCTCCCGCCATCTTGGCGCCATCAAAAAGTCAGATGGCATTGTCACGCGAACTAATGCACATGTGCAAAATTTGAAGTTGATAAGTTAATTTTCTAATTTTTACTCTATTATATGTCTTCCGCCATTTTGTGTGGCCGCCATTTTGGATTTGGGATTACGCCACACAGCTAATTGTATTTTACTTGTCATACCCTTTCACTTGATACCCATCGGCGGGGGGGGGTGATAGAACCCAATTTCCAAAATCGGCCGCCGTCTTGGAACCGTCATTTTGATTTTAGTTTGATCCAAACTAAACGTGTATGCAAAATTTCAGCCCAATCGGAAACCGGGAAGTGGGTCAAATTTAACTTCCAAGATTTTTTTTACATAGTTACAAGTGAAGCTAATATAAAGCGTATAAAAAAACTTATGCTCGTACATACTTAAAAAACAATGCCGGTTATACGACCGACATAATATGCCGGCAGACATCTTATAGATATCTTATAATTGTTTGGCATCGGAAATTAAACTTTCGCGGTTGTTGTGGGGGTGGCTTCCGATCAACCGATAGGGGTGATTTTGGTCTCAAAATATAGCTTAAAGTAGTACCTATTTTTACACAAAAACTTGGTGGGGTCAATTGAAGTTTAGGAATATAAAATGAAATAATTTAGTTCTCACCCCATAGTGGGGGCGTGGTTGTCGATGTCCTAAGGGAGTAGGTTTTGTTTCTAGAAATTGTCTTATGTCTAGTAGGTGCATGTTCATAAAAAATTGGCGGAGTGAACCTTTATTTTGAACTTAAAAAAAATAATTTAAGTTTAGGGGTTACTGTGGGGGTATCTTTCGATTCTCTGCACTAAAAATTGGCAGGGTGTTTTTATAAACAAGTGCGAAACACTCAATTTTAGTAATACGGGTTCTTCTGGGGGTAGTTTCCGATCAAGGTAGAGCGTTGGTTTTATTTTTATTGAATTCGGCATACCCAAATTAGTAAAAGGTGACATTATCAGCGGGGTGTATCAACTCTCCCGCAGTTAAATATTTTTTATATTTCGTTCATTTGAACGTTCAGTTCTTCAAGAAACTTTTATTTAACGTGCTACAATTGTAAACTGCTCACAATGCGTGAACGTAACGCGCAAATGCAACAGTATGCATGTCGAATCATAGAAAAACACGGCCAGTCACAGTGGACTCAAATCGAAAAAACCCGGACAAAATTCCAAAAAGGTAAATAATCGTCTTCAATCGTCTTCAAATTGATGACTCGTAGAGTCGTAGTCCAAGGAAATGGTACTTTAACATTGCAAAAATGCAGGACAAGATTTTTTTTTGGGTTATGTAGCGGGGTCGGTGTTAGTTTAAATTTGAGTTTTCGAGTTCGCCCCCCCCCCCCATTTGGCCGCCATCTTGGAAAATGTATGCAAATGGTTTTTCCACTATATCTCCGTAACAGTACATCTTACAGAAAATTTGTACAGACACTTTTTGTTTAGAATTAAATTACCTACAATTTATTTTTGTCGTAAATTGAAGAATTATGAAGTTATAAGCCTTAGAACACAAAAATTAGTCACAATATTTTCTTTTAAAAGCTATAACTTTTTTTCCTTCAATTTTAACAAAAAAAAAAATAACAAGTTTTTTTTAGAGGGTTTCATAACGAATAATTTTCATTCATCCTTTTTTAAATTTCATTCACCACCAAGGATTTACAGCGCAGGATTTTCTGAAATTTTTTTTTACGATTTTATCTCCTCCTCTCCTTATAAATTCTCACTAACAGGTAGCAAGTAATAATACCGAATGAATGACTTCATGTTCTAAGAAATGCTGATGTTTGAGTAATGCAATCAAATTGTTTAGCAATTTATTGCGGTGTTTTATTATTGTTATGGTATGTTTTACAAGGTACTATGGTTAAAAATTAAATTCTTTGAATAATAACATATATTATTGTAGTTACTTCAAGTTTTCAAAATAAGTTGTGTTAGGGGTACACAAAAAAGGGCTTCATTCGGTTATGCTAACTATCTAGCAAAATACGGACCTATTCATTTTGTGAGAAATGTTTGAATTATTTTAGTCTAATTTCAAAATTGTTATTTCAATTTCAGTTTGATCTTAGTCGTCTTAGTCTTACTCAAATTTTCAAATGTATAAAAGTGTACGTAGTAGCTATCTACCAAAATAGAAAATATTAATTCCATGACGAGCTTTTGAAAGTGATTACTATAATTTTCAAGTGTTCATTGCAGTTCGTTTGTAGTTTAAAAGTTTATAAAAGTGTATGTTGTGCTATTTCATAATGAATAACTGTTTCATGTGTGACAAATCTGTAACCAAAGGTAAATCGGTAACTGTGCAAGCAAAACGGGTAAAATCTTTAATTGAACGAGCAATTGAGAAACGCCATAAGGATCATGAGCAGTTCCTACGGACAGTTTCGAAGGTTACTTTACACTATAGTTGTTATAAAAATTATTCTGTTCGTTGTTATAGTACCAGCAGCAGTTCAGTGTCCTGTACACTGGAAGCTCGTTTGATTGATTTTAAATTCCTTACCAACTGTTTCATTTGCTCTGCGGCGATTATTGATCAATCAATATCTAAATCGACAACGTCGTGTCTGTAATGTACATACGTAACAATTCATTAGGTCCCTTAAGGTGGCGGTGCAAAGTCGTTGAAAAAACCTAAAAATATTTTAGTAGGCTAAAAAAATGCTAATTAAGTGCCTTAATATCGAATTTGAGGCTCTTTTGCTTTTTTTTAAATTAAAGGTTCCGCTGACAGAAGAAATACTTAGCGGAACTTAATATAAACTTTAATTAAAAAATATGTATTTTGATGCGAATGTTTATTAAAAATTTTAGGCTAATTAAAGGCTTTTAAATAAAAGATACAGGATCGAATTTATCAGATAAGTTACATGTTTTCATATTCATATTCGCCCAGCCACTTTATACATGAACTTCTAAAAAAATCATACTGGAGATTTTCCAGCGGGATTCTCTTTATTTTGGGGTCACAAATAATTTCCCAAAAGTCCATAAAGCCAACTGACCGTCCACTCGAGTTATGGAGGGTCAAAGGTCACGAAAATCAATTTTTCTCAAATATCTCGTAAATTATCGGTTTTACGTAAATTTTGGCTAAATAAAATTTGTTCGTGAGATAAATCTGCGAAAAAATGTCCTATATAAAATTTACGCAGAACCAATAGTTTTCAAGATATGGGGCTAAGAAAACTTGGGCATCATTTGCGTCGCAAAAAGTTTAAGGGTACAAAACATTCAAGACTTTGTCCAGATCACTTTAGATGTGAAGATTATATTAAGGAAAGATTTGAGGGGTCAGTATATATTATATTTTAGTTGTTGTTGTTCGTTTACGTTATACTTCGGCGGCGCCATCTGAGCTTACCTTTGCGTAAGATCGTTGAAGTAACAACGGAACTTAACATTTACCTATAAAAAAGTCCATCGAATAAACGTTATTTAGCCAAAATGGTAACGTAAAACAGATAATTTACGAGATATTTAAGAAAAGCTGATTTTTGTGACCTTTATTTAGTCCTCCGTAATTTGAGCAGTCGGTCAGTTGGCTTTATGGACTTTTGGGGAATTATGTGTGACCATAAAATAAAGAGAATCCCGGTGGAAAATATCCAGTTGGCATTTCCCATCATTCACGGGAAGTGGATGCAGGAAATTAGAGCAGTATTTTTTTAATGAATTATATAGTTCTTCCCCATACAAATCTGAAAACCCAGGTTTTATGGAGGTTTTTATCCAGGTCTTGGGACATTTCAAAATTTCCCTTTCTTTTCGGAATGTAGCATACTTATCGGAATGTAGCATACTTTAAAATAAAAACCACATAGAAGTGACGAGAGCAAATTTGAAGGCATGAGGAAACAAATAATTTATTTTTTAGAAACTTTTTTATTATTTTCTAGAGGGGAATTCGTGTAACAGTTGTTAACTGACACGCAACTTCGGTTTAATTTTAATATATTTAAAACACTGAAGATGGCGCTTAGTATAATTTCCCTTGTCGTTTTTTTAATGAACTCGTTCGAAGAACTATATAGTTTATTAAAAAAACAAGGCTAATAATGTCGACCACAATTCGATGTTTTCCTCTGAGATGAGTGTTGATGAAGGTGACAATCTGAAAGAAGTGGAAATGCAAGAGATAGAGAGATAATCAACAAAATTATATCATAACTTGTATCCTATGGACTAGGCCTACTAAGGATACCATGTAAAAACGCTGCTTGCATTCTACTTCAAAGGTGGTGCGGAAACGAATGCAGCGCGATGCCCAAGTTTTCTCAGCCCCATATCTCGAAAACTATGCGAGAATAGTGACGCAACTAAAAATGATTGCTTTTAGAGAATGACGTTTTTAAATTTTTTTATAATTACTCGAGAATGTTTTGTCTCAAATGAATAATGACGATATATCTTTCTAACGATAGTTGACGCGAAATCGGCGTTGCGTATCTGGCGTGTCTGTTTACTATAAGTTATCAAAGATTGTTGGTCATTTGGCATAAGTATTTAGTTTAATTTTACAGAATTTTGAATTGCGTCGTTATTCTCGAAAACCAGCGATATGTTCAAGTGTAAAAAAAATTGACAACCTATTTTGAGGGTTGCAAGTATGTGCCAGACAATAGCAAAGTCGTCATTGGGATAGTAATTCCTAACCTGCTCCCACAAGGCTCAAATTTTGACGGAACATTCTTTCAATTATTTAAAAGTATATGTAAACAGCCAGAATATTCTGGCGGTTGCAAGTATCTGCCAGACGAGTATAAAGGGTACGGCAAAAGTCTGGGAAAGATACGTTATTTCCTGAAGGGTAGGTTTTCGTGAAAAAAGTTGTGAACAAAAGTTGCTCAATTTCGAGAGTGGAATCTTTTGCACACAAATTCCACCCCCACCCACTCACCCCCTCGCACGAGGTGGGGGTGAATCTAAAATTTCAAATGGCAACCCCAAAGTTTTTTCACCGATTCTGATTCTCTGCAGGGAAATATGAAACATTTTCTAGCTTTGTGGGAAACGGATTAGTCAGATGGTTCGCTAGGTCTCCCACTATATAACTTCAGATATAGTGGGTGATAAAAGAAAAATATTTTCTAGACTAACTACATATCTGTACATATACTGTTATCTATAAAAATATTTCTACCTAACAAAATCTCAATTAAAGCTGTTTCCTTTTATATAAAATGAACAAAATTATTAATATTAATAAAAAAAATCGGTATAATATTGATATAGTTAAAAAAAATTGAAAATCTATTTTGGTTTAATTTTTTATCTATTTATCTATAAATTACAAATTTCAATCTCCTGTAAAATTACAATTTTGCAGATAATCAGTTAGTTAAAAAAACCACAGAAGTTTTATTTAGCCAAAATTTACGTAAAACCGATAATTTACGAGATATTTGAGAAAAATTGATTTTCGTGACCTTTGACCCTCCATAACTCGAGTGGACGGTCAGTTGGCTTTATGGACTTTTGGGAAATTATTTGTGACCCCAAAATAAAGAGAATCCCGCTGGAAAATCTCCAGTAGGATTTTTTTACAAGTTCATGTATAAAGTGGCTGGGCGAATATGAATATGAAAACATGTAACTTATCTGATAAATTCGATCCTGTATCTTTTATTTAAAAGACTTTAATTAGCCTAAAATTTTTAATAAACATTCGCATCAAAATACATATTTTTTAATTAAAGTTTATATTAAGTTCCGCTAAGTATTTCTTCTGTCAGCGGAACCTTTAATTTAAAAAAAAGCAAAAGAGCCTCAAATTCGATATTAAGGCACTTAATTAGCATTTTTTTAGCCTATTATTTCTAAAATATTTTTAGGTTTTTTCAATGACTTTGCACCGCCACCTTAAGGGACCTCAATTCATTTCAAAATACAGTTTTGACACAAATTATTTTAAAAAATTGAAATAACTAATACATGTTATTATTCAAAGAATTTCATTTTTAACCATAGTACTTACCTTGTAAAATATACCATAACAATAATAAAAAAAGCCGCAATAAATTGCTAAACAATTTGATTGCATTACTCAAACATCAGCATTTCTTAGAACATAAAGTCATTCATTCGGTATTATTACTTCCTTGCTATAACGAAAAAACGTGTAGTGCTATATAAATTAATGTTTTAATAATAAGTAGTTATAATAAAGGTACCATATTTTGAAAACATATTTTTTATGTAAAATTTAACGGAGAATACGATAAAAATATGAAAAACTTGCTACCAGGTTGGGGCCGTTGTAAAAAATTTATTTAAACAATTAAATTGTTAATAACAATATGAATTTGTTAATAATTATTATTTAAAAATTTTTTTCTTAAAATTCAGTCCTTGAGCTTTAAATTGAAAAAGAAAAGAAGTTTGTAGCTCAAATAGAACCGGAGTTATACATTTATAAAAATGAGTCTCCAAGCCAAAAAAACTAGCTTTTCTCAAATTTACAATCACTTGTATTTATCGAAAATATGTCGGAAAATAAATCCTCGGACAGTATCTCTTATTTTTCGATATAGAATTCGCGAAATTTTTTTTAGCCAATTCGGAGATGTGTCGGTCAAAAAGGTGTTCGGTTTGTAAAAGAATTACCCATATGTTCAATAAGATCTCCACATTTTTTAAAGAAGATTTCCACTTTGGTTCAAGAAGATTTCCACATTGGTTCAAGAAGAAATCATATTGAAAGACAATAATAATTCTTCTTAATGTTATGTGATTACCTTATAAATGGACTGGCAAACTTTTAATAAGAGATTTTCTCTATGGATCTGATAAGACTTTCTTCTTGGATGAAAACCGTAGAGATATCTCATTACTTTTCTTCTATTTTATGTGGTCTATTTTTTTCTGTGTGATGTGTAGTAGTTTTAAGAATCTATAATAAAAACAATTAACTGTAGTAGCGGTATACGAAATCTAGAATTTGCATCAGGCGCTGTAAATTTTGACTGCAGTCGGCAGTCTGCAATAAACTCTCGATAAATCAAGTTGTTTTGTTTTGTTATTGCTCGTATTATTCTTTTGTGTGCTAATCAGCCGGGAATGCACTACAGATGTTTATTGAAAAGTTTTTGTTGGCTTGATACAGTTGTGCCACCTTTCATTATTAATTCATTTTAACTAAACTTCAAATGTTAAGCTAAGCAAACGAATTCAGACAGGTTAGCTTTGCCTTTTCCTTAATTGTTGTGTTGTAATAGCTCAGGTTATCCGCTGACGTCATAAACTGTCATAACAAGACGAAGACGAAGATTCGGACAGGCCCTTAATTTTTACTTATCTTGTACATTGCGCTGTCGTCGTTTTACTTTTACTCATTTTACTCCCTAATCCCTTAATAACAATAATAATTAGGGTCATTCCATGGTGACGGGTGGGACATTTTAACACATTTTTTGATATACATTCAGTTATTTTAAAGTGCAAACAAAGCATATAATACATACTGAATTTATGATAGCATTCTTAGATATATTTTTTAAGATATGATAAAAGAAAACAACATAACTATATATTCTAACATTGTTAAATTCGTAGAACTACATATGTGACGGGTGGGACACGCAAAACCCTTCTTTCTTTAGATACTTGCACTTGACCTTGAAATTTAGATCAAATAGTTCATATGAAGCCCTAATTTTATTGTAGTATGCTATTTGAGTTATGTCGCTAATTGTTTTCTAAAAAGAGGTCAGTGAAAAACAATACGAACTTTTTTTTATGAAGCTTGAAATGTTGGGACGGTGGGACAGGGATCCGTGACGGGTGGGATGAGTAAAAAACTATACACACAAAACACATTAATTTAGGCATATTTTATTAACTATTTAGTTATTTTTTGGGCTTGGTGAAGGGAATTCATGTTCTACATCTCTTTCGCTTTATAGCTCAGCTGCTGGTTTTAAATCAACGTCACTTTCGCTAGAAGTATATAAGTGAATATTTGAGCTTGCATTCTTCACCTAATCGCATTTTTTTTTGAATTGAATGAAAAAATCAATATTCAACTGGGAAAATACAAAGAGTAATAATTTTATATTTTACTACACGCATACTAACAATACTTAAAGCCTAATATTTATGTGACTTTCGTCACTTTTTTTTCATTAGCTTGGTGTTATTTCCATGGAATGACCCAGTAGTAAGACCCACATATTTATACTCACTTGGAGTATGGTTGGCCTTTTTATACATCTCTAGGTCTAGACACTAAGTAGGTTTAGAAATTTTATTAGAGATTGGTATATTAACCGCTGCCCTAAATTCGTTTGCTCTTGTTTGTGCATGCTTGGGACGGCCGATACATAACCTCCACAAGTTAAATCAATTTTCTACTAGTTGGGACCTGGCGCGCCTATGCTGCTCCCATAAGCCAATAGTAGTAATCAGGTAATATGAATTTTACATACAGTAGGAGAGTTTGAAAAAGGCAATTTTTTGGTTTTTTTGATTCCAAATAACAAAATGTGAAACTATTAGGGATCTGACATTTTGATCGAGACAATAAAAACCATCCATTGACATGGAATTTTTCGAGATATGAATTTTCATACACAGATGAAGTGTCTCAATGAGCCCCTTATTTTCTGTATTTTAGATAGCTGGGACCCGGTGCGCCTCGCTGCACCCAACGTTTAAACATTTAAAATCAATCCAAACCATTAACGAAAAACTAACTATTCCTATAAAAGTTGGAGTCATTAGATTCAAAATACATTTATATGAACTATGACCAAAATTGCCTATTTGAATGAAACAAATATTTTATAGTTGGAAAAAGCAATGCCCAAAAACCAACTTTTATTTTCTCTTATTTTGCCAAATTGGGTTCGTCAAAACATGTGAAATTAATGCAAACATTGAAAATCAAACTATCCGCAATATCTAAGGAAAGAGCCAATACTTATTTCTGTAAAATTTGGAGACATTAGATTCAATATGCTTTCATATTAAGTGTGACCAAAATTACCTCTGTATGTATTCTTTTACAAAACTTGCTGGTAAACTATGTTTTTGGTTTTGTTTTCCGGCGCGTAAATAAACAAAGATGATGCCTTTTCGACTCGCTGCACCCAACCTTAAGACATTTAAAATTAATCCAAATCTTCAAAATTCAACTCTTCAACAAATATTTATAACCATTAACGAAAAACCAATTATTCCTATAAAAGTTTTGTTTGCCTAATTCTGCGAAGTATTTCTTCAGTCATGCAGTTCTTGTATTTTTCCCACAAAACCGATGGTTCTGTTGGGTATCATGTCGTCAATAAAATTCCGGACAGTTGACGAATGTTATTCGGCGTAGATGCAAATGCTGCATCAGTAAGTGTCAGATCCCAATAATTGTCGTCTTCCAGAAATTGCAACTCGCGTCATGCATCTTGAAATGCATTGACTGGGCATATTCACACAGTGCACATTCATGGCGCCTAAAACCGGTTTTATAGATGAGAGAGGGAAGGGAGCGGAAGAACTTAACGAAACATTTTTCACGCAAAAGCAAACGCGTGAAAACTGACACACATTTAAAAAGTTACTTCTATCTTTTGCATTCTTTAGCTCTGTTTTTCTCTAACAAGTAAATTTCATCTGCAATACATTTAAAGGTTCCTGTATAGCATTCAAATTTACTACACTCATTTACGCCCCGTCTGAGTTGCTAGGAGTTGAATAAAACCGGTTCTACTCACCACAATTATGGCAGCGTGTGAATATGCCCACTGTTCGTAAAAATTCGAAAGACGTTGGTCCTGGAACATTCGGCAACAACAAACGCAAAAAAAACATTCACGTTGTTTTGGATGTACTGTGTAAAGTCGTCCCAATGTCTTTGCTTTCAATACGCGTGCGATAGTTGGATATGGTTCGCCTTGTCTACGTGGCTTCCATTTTTTACCTGATTTGTTCCATGTATAATAGCGAGGGACGTCGGTATATAACAATGTTGTTGCGAATTGTCCGAAAATATTAGGTTTTTGGCACAGTGTGAAAAATTCAGTAAGTGTAGTTTTTGGTGGCTGGAAAGCTCGTTGGAGGACATTTTCTTCAGTGAAATATACACGTTGACCGTTTCCAAGATGTACGGCAATCTGAGGCATAATGCAAAAACTCGACATTTATATATTTTCTTATTAGCACTTCATTTTTTTTTGTGTGGAATACTAGAGCTCAGGGAAAGCCTTTTGCACTGTCGACAATCTATTTTCTTCGTGTAGAGTGCAATGTCAAACAGCAAGCTCAGCAATGCCTCCTGAAACGAGTTGTATCCCATCAACCAACCGATGACATGATCCCACCAATTAAAAGCTTTTACGCATTTTTCGGTGGAAGTATATAAAGAACAATGGATGCTAATATTTTACAGGTTTCCCAATGTTCACAAATATTTTTATTTTGTATATAAATTATATGTTTCTTAACTGGTGTGTTTTGCGGGCTCCGGTAGTTATAGTATACAGTCCATAGTTCATAGTATATAGCAGTGATTCCCAAAGTGTGCACCGCGGCTCCCCGGGGCGCCGCGGTGCCGTCATAAGGGCGCCACGAAATATTCAATTAAACAATTCGGCAATTTTCTTGCATTTTCCAATTCTCAAATTTTGGGCCAACAATCGTGTATGCTGACAAAATTCCAAGAATTTAGCAACTTTCGAGTCTTTCATTGTTTTCTTTCCAATCCGCATCAGTAGTCGGATTTCAGTTCATTCGTTGTCACCATCTCAGTGCTCGCATTAGTTTTTGCTTGTTGGACGACTAACTTAATAGTGTGGTGGTTAAGTTAATTTTCCAGTTATTTTTCTAATCACCCTAAAAATGGACAAATTCTTATTAAACTTGAATAATAAAGATAGCGATGAATCTAGAGAGGACGTTCCACAAACAAGTGGCAAGGGTTCCGAGAAGCGAAAATGTCGTAAATATGACGACAGTTATTTGGATTTTGGCTTTACATCAATAAACGAAAATGATAAAGAGAGACCACAGTGTGTATTGTGTATGAAAGTTTTGGCACCAGAATGTATGCTTCCAAGTGAGGGTTTCTCAAAACCCGGTCTTCTTTAGATTCGCCGAATCCGAATCCTTAAAACTGAGAACCGCCGATTCCGATTCCGAGTCCGATTCCAAGTAAAAGCTCACAATTTTAATTTACAGAAAACATATATTGTATTAAAGAGAATTCAGTAATAAATAAAATTAACAATATATTGTTATACTTTTGCCAATAAAAACATAAAAAAATAGCATAACAAAAATGTACTAATTAATTTTGCTTGTTTTAAATTGCTAGTTGGTTCCACGGTAAAATAATTCCAAACTTTAGATCTTTTAGTTGCCATAGCTAAGGTCATATTAATTTTAGATTAGGTAATTTAATTTAAATGGTATTATTATTTATAGGTACTCGTATGTCATTTTTTTTAAACCAAATTTTGTATTTGAAAAATTAACTGAAATTAAAACAATCGAGAATCCTAAAATGTCAATAAAATTTTCTTCACCATGACATAAAATCCAAAGACCCAGAACCTACTAATATTAATTTTTTTTCAAATTTTGAAATTTTGAGTCAAGTTGTTACTTTTAATTACCAAAGTCTCTAACAGATGGAACTATGTAATTGTATTTTTTGTTATAATCAAGAATATTTATTTTAATAGTGAATTTCATATCGAGCAATCGCGGAATCGGGATTCGGCGAATTTCGGAAACGGATCCCGATTCCGAATCCCAGGGGAAAGATTCGCCGAATCCGATTCCGAGTTATTCGGTATGAAAAACCCTATTCCAAGTAAGTTAAAACGACATTTAGAAACCAACCATTCTAACTTTGTTGGTAAACCTCGCGACTTTTTTACTAAAAAGTTAATTGAAGTAAAAAAACAAAAAGGCAGCATTTATAAACATATGTCAATACCAAATAATGCTTTGCTAGCATCATACAAAGTTACATATAGAGTTGCTAAGTGTAAAAAGGCCCATACCATCGCAGAGCAACTCATTCTACCGGCCGCTGTAGATTTAGTGAACATTATGATTGGCGAGTCGGCGGGGAAACTGCTTTCAAAAGTCCCTTTGTCTAATAATACCATTAGTCGCAGAATTCAGCACATGGGGGGGGGGGATCTCAATATACAATTAATTGAAAAATTAAAAGGAAGTGAATTTGGATTGCAACTCGATGAGGCCACAGATAATAATAAGGACGCACACTTGATTTGTTACGTACGATTCTTAGATGGTAATTCAATAGTTGAGGACCTTCTCTTTTGTAAAAGTATTACTGGAAGTACAAAGGCTCAGCATTTGTTCGAGATCCTGAATATATTTATGGTTGAAAATAATTTAGAATGGACAAAGTGCGATGGTGTTTGCACTGATGGTGCACAGGTATGGGTATCAAATGAAAGCGTGTAACGAGTAGATGTAGTACAGTAAGCGGTGTGCCGTCATTTTAAATGTAATATGACGGTCACTACAAAAGGGTGGAAGACATAATAGACCAAAAAATAGAAAATAAAAAATATAGTTTAAAAACTCTAAAAAATACGCTTTTATTTTAAAATGAACTAAACAGTAAAAAATAATTTTGAAGGCAAAGTTTTTATTGCTCCAGCATAGAAACAACCTACCTTTCGAAATGTAAAAAAGCGTTTTTGTCCGGGCTAATTTTGGAAACGGCTAATTCGATTGCGATGGGACTTTCACGGGAAGATTCAGTTATTTTCTTGGGCATGGTTTAGGCTGCACTCGGTTCCGACTATTGGTTCAGACGGAAAACTTGATGCGATAGTCGAAGAAAACCAAGAGGAAACTTTTTTTTATCATTCCAAATGTAAACCTCAAAGCCTCAAGGTTAATTTGATTTTAGGACTTTCACGGAATGATGCAGTATCCTCTTAGGCGTGTAGCCTACTTTTCACTCTGATCCGACAATCGGGTCAGACCGAAAACATGACTCGATAATCGAAGAAAAGCGAATGAAATGCTGTCATGGATCGATGATAATTTAAACAGAGAATATATCGAACACAATGAACAAGGGGGAACAAAATGTTGAGGACGCGGTGCTATGGTGCAAGTTCTGCACAGGGTGAGAGACGTATTCTGAATATGATTGTTGTGCATGTAGCACAAAATTTTTCGAATAGGTGGGGTTCAACATCGAATTTTAAAAAAGTTGTAGCACATTTTTTATAAGTAACTCTAAATTATTTATATTTTTTTATGTGGCAGCGCTAAGCTCACGAATCACCCTTTGTACTACCATTCCGTGATGTCGTTTCTCACGTCATGGTGCAATGTCTAGCAGTGAGGGAAATACGTTAAGGATTATGGGGGTTCGGGGGTTGATAAAGAAGGTGGCGATGAACTCTGCGTTTGAACTCTTGGATGTTGTAGGAGTTCGGAAATATTGACTGCGAGATATTATTCTAAATTCGTTTTATGTACCCGAAATTATGTTTTGCAGATTTGCTATTTTTTCATTGTACCTTTTTCCTATCGCGGACTGTGCACACATAATTTTTTTTATTAAAAGGGGTTGCAACGCGCGGATATTTGCTAGTTCTATAATAAAACGGTCTGTATTTTCATTATATCACATTCCAAGTAGCTTCTTCTTTTTCATTGGTGTTTTTTAAGAATTCATCATATTATAATGGAATATAACGAGCATAGCACTTTTCTCTTTATGCACTAAGGCACTAAGCTTTCTAAAAACTGATCTAATTTCCAAGTTTACCTACCGCAATTTTAATCAATATTAAAGTTATCTTATAAAATTACACGAACCGTAAGATAATATAACGTCGTTGCGACCTTAAGATCTCCTATGTGACACTTTTATCGAAATTAACTTTTTTAATTGAATGTAAACTTCATGATGTCCTCCATCGGTGGCAAAACTCCCATGTTGATACTTCAACTCATTTTGCAGTTATAAAAAATTACTCCTTCTCTTATGTGAAAGTGATAATTACTTCCACATAGGGAATCCAATCCCGCATCAAAATCTCAATCCCGCAAGCCCGCGGGATCGAGGACATCAATCCCGCGGATCCGCGGGATTTGCGGGACTGCAAAAAAAATCATAGATTTTATTCTAAGGAGTTATGTTCATGAATTTATGAAGTATTATATGAAATAAGAGTGTGTTGTATGTCAAACAAACTATACTTTAGTCAGTCAAACAAAATATTCAGGCCAATTCCACTATGCAGGAATTGATTCCGCTGGAATTTTCTTACATAGTAGCATAAATTGTAATTCCGAAATAACTCTTCGTTACAGGGGCCGTATTTGGTAAAAAAACCACTTATATATAATTAAAGTAGAAACTTTTTGTATGCCTAAATTGAGACGTATTAAGTGAGCATGGCCATTTTAGCACACACCAAATTTTTTATGGTAATTAATTGCAAAACCTTTATTGCTAATTAATTACCACGAAAAACAATTTATTACCATTTTTTTTAAAAAATTACCGATGGCTTTGCTAGCTTAAGTTTAAGCTAGCACAGCCATTGATAATTTTTTAAAAAACATAACAACAAAGTGGTAATTAATAGCAAAACATTTATTGCTAATTAATTACCACTACAAAAAATTTATTTCCGATTGTTAACATTAAAAAATTAATAAATTAGTATTTTGCGTTCGAGGGCGCCACGTGGCATCCGAGCCGTGATTGACGATTTGTCGGCCGGAGCAGCAAACCGTGTTTCGGACGCTGTCCCAGACGTACACAATCTGTTTCGATGCCCTTCCAGTTCACTCTAAGGAATCACTAATTAAAATAATAAGAAGTAACATAATAATTTTACTTTTTACAACAAAGGAATATCCTTATACTCTGTGGGCAACTTCATGTCGTAAGATATTGGATTACTTACGTGAAAACGAGAAAAAGAACCCTTTCAAAAAAGCTTTTGAATTGTAAAAATAAAAAACAATGTTTATATATGGAAAGGATGAAAAAAAAACATTACAATTTTTAAACAACTTATTTACAAATGTGATTCTTATTCACAAGTAAATTTCTGCTTAAAAAAATAGTTTCAAGACTTTTGCAAATCGTTTGTCACTTTTCCTTCTCGAAATTTCAGAGGTCAGGACAACGTGGACACTCTTCAAAAAATTCTTTCCCCTTTCTTTTCTTCTTCGCTGTTGCTTTTCTGAGGGCTGAGGTTGTCGATATCGGCTTGCCAAATGCCTATTTTTATTTATCGACAGAAATCGATATCGACTCGAAACCAAATATGGCCCCAACAGAGTTTATGCTACCGATGTAAGAAAATTCCAGCCTAATCAATTCCAGCGTAGTTCAGAATTGCCCTGAATATTTTGTATGACTGATTCAGTAGTTTGTTTGACAAACAATACAATTAGCCGCAAAGGTAATCCCCGTACGCTCAATTCACGTGGAGAATCCCCTGTCGTAGTCGTAGTGACATTGATCACGTTCATATACACGCACAGCACATAAATTGTTAATACTTTGCAATATTGTTAGTATTTCTCTTAGTCCCGGTTCTTTTAACAGGTCATTCTACTGCTCAAATCCCGCAGATCCCGCGGATCCCGCATGTCTAGTCCCGCATTTCTGATCCCGCAAAAATGGTGCGGGATCCCGCATTTGCGGGATCCCGCATTCGCGGGATTGGATTCCCTACTTCCACATGAATAAAAAAGCAAAAAATATCTTATGTCCACCTCAAAGGTTTTGTTCATAACATTAAATTCCATTGTTAGTAAAGCAAAACTAGTTGTTTAAGTATTTTTTTCACAAAACAGTTTTTTCCAGTTTTCCTAAAGTTTTACATTTTGCACATAGGAGATCTTAAGGTCGCAACGACGATAATCAATTTCTCTATATTCTGTTATAAGTAGGTACCATTGTAATTGTACTTATTCATTGCATGTATATTTTTTTATTAAAAATTGGCAACAATAAATTCCTATCTAATAGAAAAAGTTCAAAATGTTCAATCAATTCCTAAATTTTATTACTTTTATAAACTTTGTTATTACAAAAAATGTATGCTCAAGAAAAAATGTAACGACATCATGCCAAACCAAAATTTTATTACGTAAATCAATAAAAAAGAAACTTTATATAAATTTGTAGAAACCTATATAAATTGCTATTCAATGTAGACAGGACAGAAATTGCTTTTTGTTCGGGAAAACAAAGCTCGTTATTTACACCTTTCAAGTAAGATGCCTGACGGGCAAGCACCCATTTCACAATAGGTTAATTATAAAAATTCATGAAAACGGCTGAAATACCCAAAAAATTCATTAAATATATCGCAGGTTTTATGATAACGCAAACAACAAAATACACTTTTCCCTGTTAACTTTGTTCCGCAAACTTTTTTATTCCGAGGCTCATCCGCTTGTCCAAGGCAGAATATCAAAATTTTCGGAAGATTCTCCCGAAACAGTTTTCTGCTTTACACAATATTTTTCACTTCCATTTATGTGAATTTTAATCCATGCGACATTGAGCACACACGTATCCCGAGTCCCCTGACCTTTTGAATATGTTATGTCACATTCTTTACGTTGCTTACTTAACATTTAAATATTTGATATTGTTCCATCAATAACCAAGAAGTGCGGTGGGAGGGCGAGTAAATATTTAATAGGCGTTTTGGGGCCCGGCCGAATGTTAAGGACGTTTGTGTTTTTCTTGCAAGGTGGAAAGCCGGATGTCCTCCAGTACATCCCTGGAATTAACCGTAGAGGGGAAGCGGGGGCCTCGGATATTTTGGGTCAATTTTGTTTAAGCTCAAAGTTGATGAAAAGACCTTTCCATTCGGCTAAGGACTCGGTGCTTGTTATTTAGGTAAATGCTCCTCGGAGAGGTGGTTTAATTGTCAGTTAATTGATTGATGTCCTAATGTTTTACGTAAATTTTCGGTCCGTACCCGAAATTATTTTCTAGTGCTTTTCTGATGAAGGGACTTAATATTTCCGTCACAAGCGGCAGAGACTTAAGTGCCTGTATATTTCCTTGACGTATTAAGGTCTCCAAGTGTTGCTGAGTTCAATGCTGCGCGACGTATCATTTTACGAAGGGCGCTTGAAACCATTATTGTCATAGTAACTAAATTTTTGGTTATATTTTAGGGCTTAAGTAGCAAATTTGTAATTAGGGTTTCCTGTTAAGCATAGGAAATCTGGAAAAGCACAATATGAACATAATTCACTCCGAAAATATTGCAATTTTTTATGCGGTAAAGGGAATTCACGAAAAGCCAATTTGTCTAAAATGGAATTCTGCGAGAGTTTCTCTACTGGTGAACATGGACTCCAGATTAATGGGAAACTTTATTCATTGTAAATGCGATTTTTTCTGCGCCGAATTACCCAAATAGAATCAATACTTTGCTCCTTTATTGTTTCAGCGTTTGTGATAATATGTTATAAAGGCTATAAATATTTGAAATTTGGAAAGGCAGATGTTAAAAATTCTCAAAAGAACAGATCTAATTTTAAGTAAAATATTAGCTTACACATGCTACGTTCATTTCGGTATTCATTACACTTACACTTAATGATATCTTGAAAAGGTGGCACCCATTTTTGTATCCTGGGATTAAGGTTAATTACGGATATAAAATCAGAAGCTTCACGGAATAAAGGAAATAGTTTCATGTTCTTTGACTTTTGAGAATAATAACAGTGACCCTTATGCGCATTTTCTATTTAATATCAGCGTAATAATAATAATAATAATAGATTGCTGAGAAAGATACAATTTCGGACCTAATCGATTTTACTTCGGTGATGTAAAGATAACGTGTCTATTTAGTATGCCAATTACACCCAACTATCCCCGTAAGGTTGTAATCGTAATTGTTTGTCGAGATAATACTAGTACTGTAGTGTTTTCCAGTCCGGTTATTTCTTAACCCTAGGATGTTTGGCTACCTGGGAGGCGGTAAGTGACCGGGCTGGGCTTCGCGAGGCCCACATGCAATAGCTCAGGTGTGCTATGTTATAGAATGGGGATAGGCAAGAAATATAAGTGTTTATTTTATGGCATAGGTAAATTTTCTGATTCTGCTTCGGCAACTGCGCAGCCGTTGCACAAACAATTTTTTTTCATTGACCCTTGTTCAAGGCACATGCTCTATTCTCCATGTGAGCGGTCACCGAGCGAGATGGTACGAATGACTCATGGACAATAAATAATCAGCAGCATCCAATATCTTATAAAACATAGCTAGTGACCAGCTAATTTTGACGTGAATACCTCTGTAAGTTTGCTTCCATGACAACAAACCGATGATAACGAAATTATGGCATACAGTTGCAGTTTAAAAACTATTGTTTATATCGAAAAAAGAAATATACCATGACGTAGATGAAGAATCAAAGAATTTTCACTGTTCACTTTAAAAATTAAATTCAAAATGGCCGCCGAAAAATGACCGAAATTCAAAATGGCCGCCCAAATATGGTTGAATTTTCCAATTGTGTTCCGATTTTAATGAAAGTGGGTATGTAGGGGTTTTTAAGGTCGTAATTAGTGAATTTGTGGTCAAAACTTATAAATTAAAAATGGCCGCGCCAATATGGCCGACGAATTTGCCAATTGCTTTTCGATTCCAAAGAAAATCGGAAGCTGGGGTTTTTAAGGTGGCAAATAACGAATTTATGATGAGAACTTATAAATTCAAAATGGCCGCGCCAATAAGGCGGACGAATTTTGTCAATTGTGTTCCGATACCAATAAAAATGCGTGGAGGTCTCCCATTATTTTTTTTTTCTAAGACCTAAGAAACTATTCTTTTCAAAGTCAAAATGGGCCTCGAAAAGCCCAGCTGGACATCTTAGGGCTAAATAAGTAACGTTTCCCAACACAGCCCAACGCTTCCCTAATTTCAAAATATAAGTTTACTTGTTTTATGACACTACCTTGACTGAACGGCCAAAAATAAATGTGTCCGTTTACCGTGTAGTGTTGGTCGCTATTTCGTTCCCACTATGTTCAAGTTCTGTTAATTATTGTTAAACGTCATACACGCCTGGAACCTTCTTAGAAACTTGCAATTGTAGTTAATAAATGCAGTATTATGCCCCACAAGACAACACCTTTTTCCCGCGACATTTTTTTACATAAGAATTTTATGCAATTTTGCCACCGCAATCATATTTACAAGCCAATCCTTAAAAAACATGAGTGACGTACACAATTTGAAAATTTTGGCTTGGATATGTAATAACTGCGGCGGTGTCGAAAGCTTTATATTTTTAAACGCGAGTCTCGTTTTTCCAAGCGGCACCCCAACCAAGTACTAATTACGTCTACTGCTGCTTGACCTCCGCAATCGAGGAGAACCGGTCTATTGAGTATTCCAAATGACAACCTCCACGGTCACCAACATAATTGCTTGAAGTACGAAGCAAGGCAACAACAGAAACTAAAGCTTTGTATGAGAAAACTAAAGCTTAACGGTATTTCTGTAAAGGCGTTTAAAAAGCTTTCCGAAAACGTATGGCAGATGTTGGGATTGCCCCATTTCATTTGTTTGTCTCATAGGGCCCTTATCAGAAACTGATAGGGCATACCTCATTTCTGTATCGCTGATTTTTCTTTGTGTGATGCTCATGAGAAATCTAAGGGGAAGGTCCTTTTTAAGCATGCCCCTTATTTGCCACATGGGGTCCTCATAAGGAACCTACCGTGAAATCCCTCTTTCGAAATGCCCCTCATTTGCCACATGGGGCCCACACACTGCTTGAGGCATGCCCCTTTAAATACTAATCGGGACCGGAAAGCCAAAGGTAGGCCCCTTTTAAGGTCTAAGCTAAATGTACTGAATAGTTACTGGTTATAATCACGCGATTTCGAATCAAGTTGATTATAAAGTTGACAAACAATTGACGAATGTGTTACCGTGAAATACATTATTGACTTGGTATTTAGTGAAACCTGGGAGATGTCGAACAATACGGCGTAAATACAAACAAAAAACCTTAAAAAAGTGAATTAGAAGTTCGTGGGCGCGGAGATGATTTATTGGAACAGTTTAAAACACACTTATAACAAAAAGATGAATCGTTAATATCATGAAATAATTAAACACGTGCATTTACGAACGAATTCAGTGTGGCTCAGTCTATACTATTTCTAATGAAATTTGTTACATTTAGAAGAACAGCTGAGATTCATGCTATACAACGAAATCGCCAACCAAATTTAATTATTTCATGCTATTAACGATTCATCTTGACTAATCCATATCAAATCTTTTTGTTATAAGTGTGTTTAAAACTGTTCCAATAAATCATCTCCGCGCCCACGAACTTCTAATTTACTTTTTTAAAGTTTTTTGTGAGATATCACTCTTTTTTGTATTCTACTTATTATACCTTTTCATTTGATCCTGTTGAGGGATCCCTCTTGAGATGCCCGCCATGGATCTAACGGCATAGCTTATTGTATTCTACTTATTATACCTTTTCATTTGATACCAATGTTTAAGGGTTGTGAAGACAATGGTAATCCGCCCTCTTTAGATGGCCGCCATTATTTATTTATTTATTATTTATTTATTTATCATTATTGAAGTACATCAAGATAATACAGATCTTATAACGTTAAAAACGCATGCACTTACAAGTAACAATGGAAAATACAATAAATTGGTAAAAGTTAACTAATTATTAATTATAAAAATGAATAAGATGGATGTAAGAGAAGAGAAGAAAAAGAGATAGTAAAGAAAGCTATGTTGAAGGAATATTATTGGTTAGTAACATAGTTAAGAACACGTTTCCTGAATACATTCAATGACCCCGACCTCTGTATATCTGAGGGTAAGCTGTTCCACAATTGCAGCGAATGAACAAAAAAAGATCTCTGCCCAACCAAGTGGTAGAATCTTGGGAGTATAAATAGTGTTCTTCTAGGCGTACGACCAAATGGAAGACACTCGTAGAGATATGATGGACGCTTAGATTGAAGGAGTTTATATATAAACATCAACATATTATATATAAACATCATCAAGGGATAGGTATGTATCCAGCGTGCATCCCAAAACGGCAGAGCGGTATGGGCTGATATGATCAAAACGACGAAGATTATAGACAAACCTAGTGCAGTCATTGAACGCTACGTGAAGTTTATCGCGACAAGAGGCATCAAGAGACGGAAAAACCAAGCTGGCATAAGTGAAATGCGGTAAAATGAGAGTTTTAATTAACTTTGAACGTGTGTCTAGAGGCAGAATAGAGGCATACAACCAGAGGCGGCGCAAGTTACTGTAGATTTTAGAGAGAGTAGTAGCCGTATGATCACAGCAAGTTAATCGAGAATTTAGATAGACGCCGAGATTTTTAACTCGCGTTTGGTACGGTAAGCAGGTGTTCATGAAAGAGATTGTTGGAAGAAAAGAGGTATCCAATTCGGTCCTGTACATTGAAATGCAGCAGGATTTGGAGGCATTAAGGAGTAAATTGTTTGAAAGAGACCATTTATGAATACGTTCAAGATCTGCGTTTATGTTGTTCACACAATTCTCAACAAGCCCAAGAGGACTGTTTAAATAAATTTGGACATCGTCTGCATACATGTGCAGTTTGCAATTGGTTACGATACTGGGGAGATCATTTATGTAAATGCTAAAAAGCAATGGTCCTAGTATAGAGCCTTGGGGAACACCACACGTAATTGGCAAGGAATAGGAAATTGAGTTTTGTAACCACACTTTTTGGGATCGATTGTGTAGGTATTCTCGAATTAAGGAAACAGCTGAGGAAGAAAAACGCATCTGGGTTATTAATTTTTTTTCTAGAAGCTTATGACAAACACTGTCAAAAGCCTTACTAAAGTCAAGAAGTACTAGAAAGACGATATCGCCCAAATTAAGAGCCGCTCGAAGATCAGTGGTCACTTTCAGTAATGCAGTTTCGCAGCTGCTATTTTTGCGGAAGCCTGACTGTGTACAGGACAATAAAGACAGCATTTCACAGTGTCCCTCAATTTGCCAAGTCATTAGTTTTTCGAGAACCTTGCCTAGGAAACATAGGATACTTATTGAACGGTAGTCCGCAAGACTATTTGGGGATTTGCATTTCGGAAGAGCAATAACTTTCGCTATTTTCCACTGAAGCGGAAAACGTGATTTCGTTAGACATGTGTTAAAAATGAACGTAATATAGGGGAGAATGAATTGAAAGATAAACTTTAGGAAAATCGGAGGAATATTGTCAGGACCAACTGCTTCGGATTTAATGGAGTAAAAAGCTTTCTGGACTTCCGCTTGATCCACATTGCGAAAACTAAAACTTTCGGTGTTCCAGTAGGTTGGACTTGGGCAATGAGTGTCTCCACGTAAGTTGGATCCGGAGGTAAAATGTTTATTTAATTCGTTAGCATTAAGAGCTGACTGGGCTTCATAGTCATCACCGGAAATGCCAAATCGCTTGATATTGGCCCAAAATTTCCTAGCAGGTATATTAGGACTAAGTTTTGACGACAGATACTGCAGTTTTGCTTTGCGGATGGAGGAAGTAACTAAATTTCTAACTTTTCTGTATGCTTTTAGGTTCACTTCAGTTTTATTCTTTTTGTATTTATTAAACAAGAATTCTCTTTCGGAGATAAGTCGATTTATTCGAGCGGAAAACCAAGATGGGGTAGAAGAAGAAATGCGCTTTGTCCTGACTGGAGCAAAAGACTCGTGCAGGAGGTGACATAGTGAGTTGAAATGTTCTAATTGGTCGTCGATGTCGAGTAGCCGATATAATTGATCCCACGGCAGTGAGGGGCATGCATGCAGTAGCGATGGAATGTCAATGGACTTATAGTCGCGGTAGCAGAATATTTTTCGCATATTATTACTCACTTCGAAATTCAGGGAGAGGTAAAGAATGTCGTGATCAAGATAGCTAGGCGGGCTGAGTTGATTGTGGAATAAAACTTTATCTACATTCGACACAAAAAACAGATCCAATAAAGACGGATTATGAGTATTGAAGTATGTCGGAAGTTGATTTACGGGCTTCAAATCAAAGGTGCGGAAGAAATCGAGGAAATTTTTAGAAAAGGAATTATTTAATAAAATGTTTACATTAAAATCTCCCCCGATTACGATGTTCTCATACTTGTGAGTCACTTCCGAAAGGAAAACTTCCAACTCGCACGCTTCACTGTTAGAGAAAATTCTAGGGGGACAATAAACCACAGTCGCCAGACACTTGCTATTCCCACAGCTTATTTCAATGCTAAGGAACTCCAAGGCATTGGAAATAGATTCTCTGACTTTGAAAGAACGAAGGTTGTTCTTTACATAAATGACTACTCCACCACCAGCACGGTTTTTCCTGTCATTACGATACAGATAGTAGCCTTCTAATGCTACAAATTTAGAGGGAACGTGTTCGCGCAAAGAGGCTTCAGACACTAGAATGGCGTGAACATTAGAGCCACGAAAAATTTCTTGTAGTTCGTCGATTTTGTTACATAGACTCCGCGCGTTAATGTGACAAAAGTTCAAACCCTGAACTCTACCATGGAAGATATTGAGCAGAGTTCTGATCCTGCTCATACTGCAAAGAACCGGCTAAATAGCAGAACCAGTACGGGGTAGCAAAATGTACACAAGGGAAACGTGATCGGTAGCGAATTGAGACAGACGGTGCAATAATGTTCCTTCATTACAGATATGCAAAAATGCAAAATTGACTTAAAAATTAAAAATAAAAGAGAAAAAGCAAATAAAAAATAGAAGAAAATAAAGAATGACTTAAAAATAAAAGAAAAAAAAAGACATTGATCGTATTGATGCTCCCTGGTGTCGGTAGGCTGTTATAAAATTTTCATTCTGCTGTGGTAGCGGCCCTGATGACATCATTAAGATCAAGAGCAGAAGTAAATTTTTGTGGCTGTTTATTTCTGTCCAGCTGGACGTAGACAAATCCTCGACGCGTGAAGACTGCAGTTACCATTTTCCTCTTCAGCAGCTTTCCCGCCGTATGGAAGATGGATCTAACGACATAGTTTATTACATGGATCTAACGACATAGTTTATTACATTCTACTTATTATACCTTTTCATTTGATACCAATGTTGAAGGGTTGTGAAGACAATGGTAATCCGCCCTCTTGAGATGGCCGCTATCGATCTAAGGACATAGCTTATTGTATTATACTTATTATACCTTTTCATTTGATACCAATGGTGAGCGGCTGTGAAGAAAATGGTAATCCGCCCTCTTGAGATGGCCGCCATGGATCTAACGACATAGTTTATTACATTCTACTTATTATACTTTTCATTTGATACCAATGTTGAGTGGTTGTGAAGACAATGCTAATCCGCCCTCTTGAGATGGCCGCTATGGATCTAACGGCATAGTTTATTACATTCTACTTATTATACCTTTTCATTTGATACCAATGTTGAGGGGTTGTGAAGACAATGGTAATCCGCCCCCTTGAGATGGTCGCCATGGATCTAACGACATAGCTTATTGTATTCTACTTATTATACCTTTTCATTTTATACCAATGGAAAGCGGTTGTGAAGACAATGGTAATCCGCCCTCTTGAGATGGCCACCATGGATCTACCGTCATAGCGTATTGTATTCTACTTATTATACCTTTCCATTTGATACCAATGTTGAGGGGTTGTAAAGACAATGGTAATCCGCCCTCTTGAGATGGCCGCTATGGACCTAACGACATACTTTTTTGCACTCTACTTATTATACCTTTTCATTTGCTACCAATGTTGAGGGGTTGTGAAGACAATGGTAATCCGCCCTCTTCAGATGGCCGCCACGGATCTAACGACATAGCTTATTGTATTCTACTTATTATACCTTTTCATTTGATACCAATGTTGAAGGGTTGTGAAGGCAATGGTGACCCGCCCTCTTGAGATCGCCGCCATGGATCTAACGATATAGCTTATTACATTCTACTTATTATACCTTTTCATTTGATACCAATGTTGAGGGGTTGTGAAGACAATGGTAATCCGCCCTCTTGAGATGGCCGCCATGGATCTAACGACATAGCTTATTGTATTCTACTTATTATACCTTTTCATTTGATACCAATGTTGAAGGGTTGTGAAGGCAATGGTGATCCGCCCTCTTGAGATGGCCGCCATGGATCTAACGACATAGCTTATTGTATTCTACTTATTATACCTTTTCATTTGATACCAATGTTGAAGGGTTGTGAAGGCAATGGTGATCCGCCCTCTTGAGATCGCCGCCATGGATCTAACGACATAGCTTATTACATTCTACTTATTATACCTTTTCATTTGATACCAATGTTGAGGGGTTGTGAAGACAATGGTAATCCGCCCTCTTGAGATGGCCGCCATGGATCTGACGACATAGCTTATTGTATTCTACTTATTATACATTTTCATTTGCAAACATTTGACAAAAGCCGCATGTACAAAACGGAACACAAACAAAAAATTTGAATTCGAGCGAAAACTCAAAATTTATTGCAATCGAGAATAACAAAAATGAATCCCTCCATCATAAAAACTCAGGGAAATAACTAGTATACCTGACGTCTTCTAACACCATAGTTGGGACTAACCACTTTTATATGAACGCTTTTTGTTAATCATTTGATTGGTAATGCAAACTAAACTAAGTAACGCCATCTCATTGATTGAGCAATCGAAATAACTCATAACGCCATCTGATGGGAAAATTTTGAGTACCCACTTTTGATCAAATAATTAGACTGAAGCAGAAAAAAAAGTTCATTTCGAAATGTAAAAAATGTAAAAATAAAGAAAACGAAGAAGGAAAGAAAAAAAACTCATTGAATAATAAATTATTTATATTGTGGTTATCGGTTACAAATGAAAAATAGCTTATAGTGCTTATAAAAAGGTGGTAAATCGCATAAATTTTATAAAAAAGCACTCCGTTTGCCATGTTTAGGCGTAAATAAGGCTTTAGTTGTTTGCCCTTACGAACTCGGCAAACTACCGCTTGCCTTGATTCAGAATGGATGTGACTAAGGCTTGATAGCAAAACATTTCGATGTTTCGGTGTAAGGTCTCGGCTATAAAAGAGTGTATTTATGATATGGAAGACCTTATTGACTTCATCAAGAGACAAAATTATATTTTTATTGAAGTACTTCAATAAATCTTCAAAAGTGCTTCATTTCTTATTTATTTTCGTACACTTCTCTAACGTTATTCGAAATGTGAAAATTTTTCTTGGCCTTCTGCATATCCAAAGAAGTTTTTGTAGAAGAATCACGAAATCGTTCGGTTCACTTTTGTTAAAATAGATAATCAACTTCCACTCTTCGCTGTAGGAATTCATTGTTTTCTATTCCATTTGTAAAAGGCCCGAATAATTGCCGACCTCATTTTAACCACCACAAACTAGTTTTGGCATAACCACTTTAGCGCCATTAATAACTCCACTTTGTATAATAACAAAATATGCAATCACTTTCTACACCAAATGTGAAAAAAAAAATTATGAAAATATTTTGTGTATCTCCATTAAATATTTTCTAATTAAATTAAAAAGAAAACTAGATCTATTTACGAATAGCAATTGAGAATCCGCCCTCTATAAGTAAATTTTCACAATCATTAACATCACGGGGCCGAAAAAGTGTCCCTCCGAAGTTAATTATCATTCCATGCAGTCGTTACAGCACTAAAATTTGTATTCAATTTTCAGCTATCTTTGACGGTTGGACTCTGAGGATGCTAACAGACGCCCTGCCGTCGGATATCCCCAATTTAGGCCCTGCTTGTGTTTCAGTCACGTCCTTTATGGATATGTCATCAACCACCACTTTGAGTTTTTGAAACGTGACTAAAAGCCGAAAAATCCACGAGCAAAAGCCTCCGTTTACAATGTATATAAACGTACGTAGCAAACTAAATTGTAAAAATTTAAATGAATTTTCGACTCCCGGGCCCAGGCAGCCGACGACGTCGTTCCTACAATATAATCATAGTCTTTTGTAAATTAGAGCAATAACCAGAATTAATTGATCTGGCATGTGTTTCCTCAGCAATCAAATATCCTATAGTTCATGGCACATCCAACCGCAATATTGCTAACCACACATTCCCAGGTAATGATATCTACTTTAGCGTGATATAGTTGCCGTCAACAAAATTTTTGATCAAATTAGCATGTGGTTTATTTTATTTAGATTGCTCGTGACATTTTCTATCTGACTAAGTAGGAGCAAAGAAAAACTCCGCAAAGTATATCCACAAACTCCTACAGAGTGTAAATATAGGACGTGAGAAGGGAACGACCGGGACCCTTTGCAAGGATTTGTAGATTTGCCGGTGAAGAGTTGAAATTAGTACGAAATGTTGAAACTCGTTGAAAGGCCTTCCTTCCTTTGTCTTCTTAGCCAATTGCAAGAACGACAACGATTGATATGCCTTCAATAAATAAATAAGCGGAGGCTTTTGAAGATTGGAAAATGTGTGTTCTTAGAAAGATTGTGAACATCTTAAAGTACAAATCTGCTTTCAAGAGCAGCAAGTGTTAGGAAAATATCGTTTACTTGAGGGGTGGGTGGCAAAATTGACTGCTGTAGATTTGCAGGGTAATGCTTAAATCGATATTTATGCAAATTTCGTACCACACGCTTTATGAGCCATAATTTATAAACGGTTTTATTTGTTTGAGTCTTGTAAGAACGAATGGAAGAACGTTTGAGTCTTGTAAGACGAAATTGTAGAAGTATAAGATTTCCACGGACGGTTTGGAATTTGTTATGTTCGACTTTAGAGTAAGAAAAGTCTTTAATTTGGGTATATTTTTTGGAGGACACATGCTTTACCCATTCAAGCATGCTTTCAATCTAGTCTAGTTAGAAATAAATGTCAACGGAATATGAGGTTTTTCATTTGTAGAGTTAAGATAGACTTAGCGAGTGCCAGGAGCATATCAAATAGATCCATTTTCGTTCCATGACCGAAATCAAGCAGCATTGGTCACAGTTTGTACGTAGATGAGGACGCTTAAGGTGAAACTACAATGTCCGTACGTTTCGCTTGCTTGAACTTGGTGAGTTTTGAAAAGCTTTTCAGATTTTATTTGTGAAACCATTAGTAATTGCATATGGACTGATAAGCATAGGCCATATGGGGTCTACAACCAAAAAGCATTAATGACATAAACATTACCATTATCAGCGCTGGAGGCTTAACTCCATTAGATATAGCTCTATGTTGAAGTAGAGAAATCTGTTAAAAATGCTGCACTGACGCTGAGATCAAATCGCCAAGCGGGCTATGGTTTTCAGCACCCAGCGAGAAATGGAGTGCTCCAATAGCCATGTTTGAGCACTCCTTAAAAAGCTTACAGCGCCCCGTTGCCGTACCAGTTCCACATACTTTTTAACATTGTATGTCATTCCAAAGGAACCTACCTTTTTATGCCTCTTCAAAAGCGTTCTAGGAGCATTATAAAAAAGCTTTTTAATAAAGGATATTCATGGACGCCTGTGGATATGTGATCCGGTATCGAAAAGCTTTTATTTTGTTTATCTTTTGCAATTAGGCCTTTTCCTTTCCAAGCGCGAGTGTGGTTTTACCAAAGCAGGCCGCCAACTACATACTAACCACGCCAAAAGCTGCTTGTCCTCCGTATCGAATGAGAGCCGGTCCATTGACTATGCTAATGTTACATTTTATGGTTACCAAGATAATCTCCCGTTTTCTTTTTTCTATAAAATTGGTGAAAACTCCAGTAATGCTGCCTCGGCACCATATTTAACAGCGCTCAAAATAAGCTCCCCTGAGTAGCGCTCCCAATTTTTCCCACTGGGGGAGACATTATATAATTGTAATGTGATGCAAGAGATCCCAGAAGCAGGAACACCATCAATTCAATGCCTTTGAATATGCAAAAGTCTAGCCTGGGCTTATGTACTTCCACGGTAAGTGGCAATAGAAGTGAAAAAGTGTAAAAATGAAATCTAGGTTAAAATTACAATTTAAGGCTGCATTCAAAAATTCAGCCAGCTTCGCAGAATTGGCAGCACTTCATTCAAAAAATCAAACCGCTGCAGTTTTCGATGATATAGCAAGTGAGTTTGGATTGCATTACTTTTCAATGACATCGACGTTTGGAATCGAAAAAGTAGTACTTATAGCTATCATTTACTGCATCGATTCCGTAATGTGTAAATTTCCTGCTGGGAAGCTCTAGGTTTCAGTTTGATATTACTTGAAGGGATAGTTTATTCAACGATTTTTTATATTGGTAGAAGAGGGAAAAACATGCACCTCCTTGTTCCCCTGGTACCTACTATGGTAATGCCGGCATCAGAGCCTTTGTCGGGTGGATAGCGGGATGCACTTATTTCGGGAGACATAACACACTGATGAGGTGTGTCCGCTAATACTGTTAGCAGCCGCACTACCTGACCCAGTACGGTAGAGGGAATAACCAAACTGAAGGTAGGTAAAATCTCGTGGGGGTTAATCTGAAATGGGTAAAACGTTTTCCAACCCTTGTCTTCAACCCCTCCCATTTTTTCGACAATGTGAAGTTAGCCGGGATTTTTCTAAGCACAAGTTCGATCGCGGCTAAGTTCAGAGGGGTGGAATAACCAAACTGAGGGTAGGTAAAATCTCGTGGGGGTTAATCTGAAATGGGTAAAACGTTTTCCAACCCTTGTCTTCAACCCCTCCCATTTTTTCGACAATGTGAAGTTAGCCGGGATTTTTCTAAGCACAAGTTCGATCCCGGCTAAGTTCAGAGGGGTGGAATAACCAAACTGAGGGTAGGTAAAATCTCGTGGGGGTTAATCTGAAATGGGTAAAACGTTTTCCAACCCTTATCCTCAACCCCTCCCATTTTTTCGACAATGTGAAGTTAGCCGGGATTTTTCTAAGCACAAGTTCGATCGCGGCTAAGTTCAGAGGGGTGGAATAACCAAACTGAGGGTAGGTAAAATCTCGTGGGGGTTAATCTGAAATGGGTAAAACGTTTTCCAACCCTTGTCTTCAACCCCTCCCATTTTTTCGACAATGTGAAGTTAGCCGGGATTTTTCTAAGCACAAGTTCGATCCCGGCTAAGTTCAGAGGGGTGGAATAACCAAACTGAGGGTAGGTAAAATCTCGTGGGGGTTAATCTGAAATGGGTAAAACGTTTTCCAACCCTTATCCTCAACCCCTCCCATTTTTTCGACAATGTGAAGTTAGCCGGGATTTTTCTAAGCACAAGTTCGATCCCGGCTAAGTTCAGAGGGGTGGAATAACCAAACTGAGGGTAGGTAAAATCTCGTGGGGATTAATCTGAAATGGGTAAAACGTTTTTCAACCCTTATCTTCAACCCCTCCAATTTTTCGATAATGTGAAGTTAGCCGGGATTTTTCTAAGTACAAGCTCGCTCCCGGCTAAGTTCAGAGGGGTGGAATAACCAAACTGAGGGTAGGTAAAATCTCGTGGGGGTTAATCTGAAATGGGTAAAACGTTTTCCAACCCTTATCTACAACCCCTCCCATTTTTTCGACAATGTGAAGTTAGCCGGGATTTTTCTAAGTACAAGCTCGCTCCCGGCTAAGTTCAGAGGGGTGGAATAACCAAACTGAGGGTAGGTAAAATCTCGTGAGGGTTAATCTGACATGGGTAAAACGTTTTCCAACCCTTATCTTCAACCCCTCCCATTTTTTCGACAATGTGAAGTTAGCCGGGATTTTTCTAAGCACAAGTTCGATCCCGGCTAAGTTCAGAGGGGTGGAATAACCAAACTGAGGGTAGGTAAAATCTCGTGGGGGTTAATCTGAAATGGGTAAAACTTTTTCCAACCCTTATCTTCAACCCCTTTATTTTTTTTGAAAAAAAAATTTTTAATAATTTTTTTTTGAAAAAAAAAATTTTAAAAAATTTTTTTTGGGAGGGGGTAAAACGAAATTTTTTGTGGGAAAAACATGGACTAACGATTGCCTTTCAAATACCACGTTTTACCCCCTAGCCGGGAAAATTTTCCCGGCTTGTGAAGTTAGCCGGGAAAAAAGTTTTTGTTAATAAAAAAAAATTGAAGGGGGTAAAATGTGGTCTAACGATGGACAATCGAATGGGCCGTTTTACCCCCCAGCCGGGATTTTTTCCCGGCTAACTTCACGGAGCTGCATATGATGTCTGGACCTACACCACTATACACAATATAAATATTACTATATGGCCCAGGTAAAATTTCGTATTGATTGCACCTAGAACAAATTAGGTACGATAAACTTTATTAAGAATTCCGAAAATGTACGTTTTTGACAATCATTTTGTCACCACTAAAAAAAAAGCTTGACCGAATTTAATAAAATTACATCGAAATGCCTCGATTGCCACCCTAATGAAGTCGATTTCAATTTATGTTCACGAGATTTCGTGCGAGAAAAAATTACACACATGCATCCCTGCATTCAAAAATAGTGTAATTTGTATTTGTATTTCAGAGGGCGTTTGGCTTGCAGTGCGGTTCGTACACCTCGACCTTTAATAGATTTTTTGTGTCCCCTACAAAGAGTGTAAAACTACTCTAGTGACCTCAAAACATACATACACATACACCTTTTTTCAGCACTTTTTACATACCCCCTAACTCTGACGAATCTAAATATGATGAATTACTGCATATATTAGATGATATTAATGAATCTCTCCGGTATCGACGACATATTTATTTTAGTAGACTTTAATCGCCCTAACATATCTTTTATCTCCGACCAGGAAGAAAACTGTGTTTACTTCCGATTAACGTCATAAATGCTATCGATGTAAAGTTTATCGATTTCTTTTTTGGATATGGTCTGCACCAAATTATCAGAACTCCGAATTCTTGTGATAATTGGCTAGACCTAATTTTCACCAATTCACCTGAGGAGCTGAGTATCCTGCCTGCTCCGCCTGAGGAGAACCTGTTCACCAACTCGATTCACCATTCTGCGTGGATCCTCGAGCATACTACCACAATATCTAATCATCGCATATCATACAATAACTCAATCAGTTATGATTACAGGAACGCAGACTCTCACAGCATTGCCTTCGAATTATCCCTAGTTGACTTGGAAAATAGGCTATCTGGTAATGACATTGACGAAATAATGTCGTGCTTCAACACTATTATTTTCAACGTTATTGACAAATATGTGCCCAGAATTAGAAAAAGGGATAAATTATCGGAACCATGGCTGGATAAGAATGTTCGTTCTCTTCGTAATCAGAGAAATTGTATAAGCTAATTAGAAATAACCAACACGCAAATGATGAACTGAAACTAGCATACATTACGTTAGCCTCAGAATTCAGTCTTAGGTCACGTGAGGCCTATACTACATATCTTAACTCTGTTGGCCATAGCATTATAAGAGATCCCAAAAAATTCTTTCAATTCGTTAATATAAAACGAAAGACCTTAGGCTATCCAACTACAATGACCAACGGCAGTAATCACTCCTCTTGTCCACAGGAAATTTGTAACATGTTTGCTGACAGGTTTACCGAAGTCTTTTGCCCAAAATCTGATACAACACACACTGACCTACCTGATACGCACACTGTTACTTCAATTCTTATAGATAACATATCCCTATCCGTCGAAGATATCATGACAGGTTTAAACAATCTACATATCAACAAAGGTCATGGTCCTGGCAATCTGCCTCCTTGCTTTCTGCAGTGCTACTCAACTCAAATTTTGTTGCCCCTCCATCTTATTTTCAACAAATCCTTATCGTTAGGAAAATTTCCCAGAATTTGGAAAAAATCCTACCTCATACCAATTCACAAAGCATCTAACAAGCATTCGGTGGACAACTACAGGGGCATTGTAATCTTATCGGCAATCCCTAAACTTTTCGAAAAGCTTGTTTACGATAAGATTGCTCAAATAGTTGATCCACTCCTTAATGATCAACAACATAGCTTCAAAAAAGGGCGCTCGAGCACTACTAACCTTATGGCACTAACCTCCGAACTACTTTGTGGTATGGAGAACGGTCATCAAATCGATGCTGTCTATTCTGACTTCAGTAAGGCCTTTGACCGTATCGACCGCCATATTTTAAAGACAAATTACTAAAATTTGGAATATCTGGCCCTGTTCTCGGATGGATAGAATTATATCTCGGCGGAATAACACAGGCCGTTAGATTTCAAGGATTTCTGCCAAAAGAAATCAAAGTAACTTCCGGAGTCCCTCAGGGTAGTCATCTTGGCCCACTTTTATTCAATATATTCATCTCAGACCTGCCAGAAAAACTAAGGGATATACGACATCTCTTTTATGCCGATGACCTCAAAATATATAGTTGTTCGCTAGTCCGCCCAATTTTAGAATACGCGTGCCCGATCTGGGATCCTATATACCAGGTAAGCAGTAGTAGGTTTGAGTCAGTGCAGAAGAAATTTCTACTCTTTGCTCTGAGAAATCTATACGACCCACGTGATTTCCAAAGCCTACCGCCCTACACGGACAGGTTCAAAGTGTTGGATCTCATGCCGCTGTTTCATAGGCGTAAGTTGCTTATTTCATGCTTTACTTTGGACGTATTAAACGATTAGATCTAAGTTCAGTTTCTGTCAGATATAGGGTTGCCAGGTCCAAAAATAAAAAGGCCGGACACGGCGTTACTAGCCGGACATTTTGCCCTAAAAGCCGGACTACCCATTTTAAATCGAAATAGAGTCAGTTAGGTATTTTCCATCGGTTATTAACAATCTTATGTCAAAATAAACTAAATATTCTTTATTAAACAAAATAAACAACCTTCTATTGTCTTTGGACGAAAAACTGGTCATTTCATTAATAGTCCGGAGGCAGCGTTGCATTTTGGATGGTAATATCAGGTCGTTTTAATTTTTTCGTAAGTGTTAGTTTAGATAAAGCTTATAAGAGAAACAAGAGTCAGCCACCAGAATCGTGGTGGGTTTGGTGAGGAGAAAATGTACATATTGTCACGATCAGCCCCACCACTACTCACGCAGCTGACGCTTAGATCATCAACTTACTAACCCGAAAGGAATATTTTCCAAAATGAATCAATTTGCACAAAATGACCAGGTCACTTGCAACGCTCACTCCGGGACTACTTTTTTCTTAGTCCGGGATGTAGTGTTGCAAGTTACCTGGTCTGCTTAAATCTTTGTGTGCAAAACAAATAAAAGCCATGACCAGAGGGACATCGCCTAAAATCCGGACATAAGCCGGACAGGCCGGACATGCATATATTTGGCCGCCACGACCGTAAAAGGCCGGATATGTCCGGCTAAATCCGGACACCTGGCAACCCTAGTCAGATAGGATCAAACTCAACGACGTAGTCCGTCACAATAGGCATACGAAAATGCTTAGGTAATATTCTCATCGGACCGAATATGCAAAGAACGAGCCTGTAAACAGATGTTGTATGATTTTTAATGTCCACAGTTCCTGCTTCTCCCCTGGAATTAGCAAAATATCCTTAAAAAAAAATTTATATCCTTCCTGTCACCCGAATTACCTAACTAACTAACTAACACTATAACTAAGTTGAATCTCCCTTTGTTACTCTTTTGTTCTCGTTATGTACAATGAAAATATACTCTGTAATTACTTTGTGTGGCAAAAAAAAAATTAGATGCCAAAGTTAACTAATATGAATAAGACTGCAACCTGTTACTTTAACTGATATTTATAAGTTATCCCTGTGTTATATAGTTTAAGTTGCCTTGTTTGGCGTAAAGTAAATAAATAAATAAATATGTTGAAAATGCCGATTTCGGACCCATCGTAATAATATTCCTATTCTGGGCAGTTAAAAAAAAGAACAAAATTCGCTAAAAATGAGACAAAAAATAGCTCAGATTTTATAAGGTAATTGATATACTTCAAGTTTCCTTCTTGAAAGCTTGAACGAGAACGTAGTATATATATCTACTTAATATATAAAAACTACGTGTCACAATGTTTGTACACGCTAATCTCCTAAACCGCCCAACAGATTTAAATGAAAATTTGGGAATGTGTAGGGTTGGTTCCAGATTGAAAGATAGGATAATTTTGGTCTAGTTAAGTGAAGCTGTTGTCGAAATATAGAGAATTTCAATGTTTCACTCATTATATTTAAGTTGGCTTGGCGAAAAAATATTCAATTTTAATTGTCATGTACATATAAAAAACCGTGTATTGAGTGTACTGAGTGTATAGTATGTAAAGTGTGTACAGTATACTGTGTACTATATACTACGGACTGTATACTATAACTACCAGAGCCCGCAAAAACACACCAGTTAAGAAACATATAATTTATATACAAAATAAAAATATTTGTGAACATTGGGAAACCTGTAAAATATTAGCATCCATTGTTCTTTATATACTTCCACCGAAAAATGCGTAAAAGCATTTAATTGGTGGGATTAAATAAAGTGTTCATAAGAAATATATAAATGTTGAGTTTTTGCATTACGCCTCAGATTGCGGTACATCTTGAAAACGGTCAACGTGTTTACTTCACTGAAGAAAATGCTCTCCAACGAGGTTTCCAGCCACCATAAACTACAATTACTGAATTTTTCACTCTGTGCCAAAAACCTAATATTTTCGGACAATTCGCAACAACGTTGTTATATATCGACGTCCCTCGCTATTATACATGGAACAAATCAGGTAAAAAATGGAAGCGACGAAAAAAGGCGAACCACATCCAACTATCGCACGCGTATTGAAAGCAAAGACATTGGGACGACTTTACACAGTACATCCAAAACAATGTGAATGTTTCTTTGCGTTTGTTGTTGCTGAATGTTCCAGGACCAACGTCTTTCGAATTTTTACGAACAGTCAATGATCAAATATTCAATACAGCAGCATTTGCATCCACGCCGAATAACATTCGTCAACTGTTCGCAACTATATTGCCGACATGATTCACAACAGAACCATCGGTTTTGTGGGAAAAATACAAGAACGGCATGACTGAAGACATGCTTCGCAGAATTAGACAAACAAACCAATATCCAAACTCTCGAACTTTTATAGGAATAATTGGTTTTTCGTTAATGGTTATAAATATTTGTTGAAGAGTTGAATTTTGAAGATTTGGATTAATTTTAAATGTCTTAAGGTTGGGTGCAGCGAGTCGGAAAGGCATCATCTTTGTTTATTTACGCGCCGGAAAACAAAACCAAAAACATAGTTTACCAGCAAGTTTTGTAAAAAAATACATTACATAGGTAATTTTGGTCACACTTAAAATGAAAGCATATTGAATCTAATGTCTCCAAATTTTACAGAAATAAGTATTGGTTCATTCCTTAGATATTGCGAATAGTTTGATTTTCAATATTTGCATTAATTTCACATGTTTTGACGAACACAATTTCGCAAATATAAGAGAAAATAAAAGTTGGTTTTTTGGCATTGCTTTTTCCAACTATAAAATATTTGTTTCATTTTTCAATTTAGTTTTATTGTTCTCGACAAATTTTGTTATTGCAGACTTCTAGATTTAAATTAAAAAAAGCTATAGAAAATGGCCCTCGAATTTCGAGTGATGGATGCTGCTATTTGCATTAATTTTAAATCTTTTAAGGTTCATGGTTTTAACAGAATACACAGGCAATTTTGGTCATAGTTCAAATAAATGTATTTTGAATCTTATGACTTCAACTTTTATAGGAATAGTTGGTTTTTCGTTATTGGTTAAGAAGAGTTGAATTTTGAAGGTTTGGATTGATTTTAAATGTTTAAACGGGTACAGCGAGGCGCACCGGGTCCCAGCTATCCAAAATACAGAAAATAAGGAGTTCATTGAGACACTTCATCTGTGTATGAAAATTCATATCTCGAAAAATGCCATGTCAATGGATGGTTTTTATTGTCTCGATCAAAATGTCATAGTTTCACATTTTATTATTTGGAATCAAAAATACCAAAAAATTGCCTCTTTCAAACTCTCCTATTGTATATTAAAATTCATATCACCTGACTACTCCTATTGGCTTATGGGAGCAACATAGGCGCGCCGGGTCCCAACTAGTATATATATATATTTTTATATGATTTACAAGGATGAGGAATTTCCTGATAACTTTCAAAAGCTCTTCTGGGTTAATGGATTCATTTACCAATTACTGCAATGCAGGTGTGCCCACAATTTTAATTATTATAAAGTTCCCCTTTCTGATTTTCTCTAATGCAATTGAGGATTTTTTACAAAATTTTAATTAAAAATGAAGTTTTCTACAAAAAGTTCACTTTAAAAAAAACATTGTCGATGCTCTTCCTTCCTAGTTCTTATTCAAGCAAAATACCTAGTAACGTGTCCATCAACCGTACATGACGTAAGAATTAAAGTGGATGTCAAATTAGGTATTACGAAATCAGACTATGAAAAAGTTTCATCCCTAAAGAAATAATTCCCAAAAAGAAATATTTTAAACATTCCCTTGGCATGTACTTTTCAGGTTACACTTTTAGGAATGTGATCCTCCGGTTTTGTTGTTTTATTTTGTTTTTGGAAAGTGGCGAATAATTTATTCGTTACGTTGAGCAAGAAGGAAGCGAAAGAAAACACAAAAAGTGTATGATTGTCTGGCACGTAGCTGTACCACCGAACTTCTACCTTATTACAATTCAAGTCCAAACTTTACTAGTTCAACTTGAAACACCTCAGAGTTACCGCAGTCCCCAAACAGTTAATCCCAGCTCGATGCCAATTTCCCACTTGCGAAAGCCCTCTACACATGTTCCGACCATTTACACTCGGTCACAAGGGTCTCGTGAGTACTAAAAACGGACGCCTAAAGAATACATTTTTATCAGGAATTGAACTTGACATCCTTCGGTGACAACTTCTTCTCCCTTAATGCCATATCCCCTAGTCTTGATTTAATCTGAATGCTACAGAAGAGTTTAGCATTCCAAATGATGCTAGAATTCCATATTAAAGCCGAACTGTGGCGCATATTCCAGGCTCCAAGTAAGTTCAGAAAGCTTTCTTGTAAGGCATCTCTCGCTCGACTGGTCCAGCAGTTGTGTGAGCTCTCTTTTGTTTCAAACTTTCTCCAGATATTGGAGCATGCACGAGACTTAGAAATATAATAGATATTTTTTCAGCCAGGACTAATTCGATCCGGAATTTAAACATGTATAAGTTAGCAATGGCAATGGATGGCAATGAGCTTCACTGTCCGACTCGGTCCTTTGGAAAGATTTCACCTTTATTGATTGGGTAGCGGCAAAACAGGTTATACCTGCAAATGCGGGAGCTGTAAACTTTTCAACAAAAGTACGCCAAATGGTATTTTTAGAAAAAGCAAAGCTTGTTAAATGTTTTCGGACAATTTCATGTTATTCGGAAATTATCTAATATAAACAGCGCTCCCGTAACAATCTATTAAATGCGTCGGATTTCGTAAAGGTACGTCTATTTTCAAAAAGAACGAGCATTCTGGAACGGATACGGAAGAAAATTTAATTAATACGTAACGTCAATTTACATAATCTAAATTAATATCAAATTGATTTCAAGAGAAGGAATTTTACCCAAATAAAAATATTATTTGTTTGGAAATCGAGTTAACATGTTATTATTTTTGCTATTCCAAGAAGAAAGGAAGCGTTCATAATATCAAGAAAAATCCTTCAAGCAAGAAAAATAAACAAATAAAAAATTTCCTTAAATTCTTCTATTTAAGAATGTTTTCTGAGTAAGGTAAATATTGCAGCTTTGGGTTTTAAGCAAGATTAAAGCTCAATACACGGCTTTTGCCACCATGATAACACAGTTTCTGTCACTCTTTTGCTATCAAAGTTGATTCGAAAAAAACAACTAACTACACGATTATGATTGGTAGAAAATTTTACACTAAGCATTGGTAACTGCGAAGGAATTGACGTAAAGAGGGAAGGCAAGAAAGAAAGAATCTTACGCAGCTGGGCAGGTGAAAAGAACATAAGAATCATATTACAGAGTTGAATCGAACCACGAACCTCCGGGTTGGTAGTCGGGCGTTTTAAACTGGCATCTAAACATTTTTGTGAGTTATTGTGTTCTCATAATCAAATAAATACTACTAAACTCAACAAGTCAGGTACTGTACATTTTTATGTGGTAATGTTTTAGTATTTCATAACAGTTAAATATACTTTCAATATTAAGCCATTCAATATATTGTTGCTACTTGTTTGATGACAGATACTTATTATTTTTTAGGGCAGTAAACATCAATGAGAATAGTCCTTATTCATGATTTTATCAATTACATTAATACCTAGATTATACCGCATAAAATCCAAGATTAGGAGTAAGATAATGACTCTACATCAAATTTGCCATGTGTACAAAATCACAATGCTGGAATTTGATGTGAATGGAAATGGTTTCACAGGTGATTTTTGAAGCTATTAGTGTGAATACAAGTAAGCATTTACAAGTTTGGAGTGAGCTTGACCTTTACAACGAAGTAGAAGAAGGAGCGAGAGATCCATATTCGGAAAATAGGATAAAAAATCGTGATAAAAAATTTCAATGAATTTCGAAATATAGTCTAAGTACGAGTGTAGTCTAGTTCGAGTCGTCTCTACGTGTTGCTGGTTTGTTATATGAAGTGTTCGTACATCTTTTAGCTCGGTACCACCTATTGATCTTTTTCCGGTTAGTCTACTATAGAAATTTCGGGCTAGCATTATTTCTTACTAAGTTTTTTAAAACGTGCCCGAGCCATTGAAGTCCGTTCAGTTTCATTTATGTAACTATATTGATTTCGTCATACATTCCTTCAAGCTCTTCGTTTATTCTATGCTGAAATTAACTAGTTCGGTGATGAACGTTCTTCTATACGAATGTGAATTGTAAAAAAATTATGATTTATACATAACCCGACATTATTGTTAAGATCGCAAAAGAAGTAAAAAACGTCTCCTCGTTGATGCATTACTGCTTTCCAGTCGTTTTTATTGTCAATCCAGCGTTGGGAAATCATTTCAAATAGCATTGGTCCAAATATAGTAGCGCCATATAAAATACACACATTTTCTTATTCCCCGAGTAAAAATAATTTAGTTGGTTCATTTTTTTTAAAAGCATATACGTGCCCCATCTATCACGCATAGCGAACATATGCACCTGCCACATGGGCATGCCCGCTCCAGCTACAGGTATGAAAAACTAAAAATGTTTTCGCTATATAGTTATGCACACCTCTGTTACAGATATGAGTTTATTCGTAATCTAACGCGAATGTCGTTTTACCAAGCAGTTCCCCAACTTAGTACTGACCACGTCCAATGCTGCTTGACCTTCGCAATCGAACGAGAACCGGTCTATTGAGTATGCTAATGGAAGCTTGGGTCACCAAGATAATTACTCGTTTTCTTCGTCCTATGCAGTAATGTATTACTATTATTAAATATTGTAATATTTTAAAACTTCAATTTTACTCCCTTTAGTCTAGAAAAAGTGTGAGCGTACCGTGCTTCGTTTGGACTATTCCCTGCGTCTTTTATTGATACTTGCTTGTAGCGTTTCAGGCTAAGAACGGACGAGTATTATTTTTACTTGGCCACTTTCAGTATTAGAACAGAATGCAACTAAGAATATGGTAATTGCCATAGCTTTGATGGCTACACAAAAGGATTTCCTTCACTAATCTAGCAGCCGCACAATTCTCACGGAAATTAACGCTTCAGTCAGCATTATCGAACTCTTACAACATTCAAGAGTTCAAACGAGGGGCTTTGTCGCTACCTCCAACATCCTCTCGACTCCTCATAGCTTCAAACCTATTCTACCCCTCGAACTAAGCTTACTACTAGGTATTGCACCATATCTCGCGGTCGACGACATGACGGACTAGTAGTACAAAAGGTGATTCCTAAGCTTGAACTGCCACATGAAAATGAAATTTCCTGGAGTTTTTATATAAAATTTTAAATATTTCCTTTCGGCATTCTTATAAGATCTAATTGTGATGCTTTGATGATGCCATCGCATTTTCTCAAAAGAAATTCTAAAAGATCGTTCCATTATGTACGACAATCTGTCTCCTAACAGCAGTGATAGCTATGGTAAATCCAATAGGTGACGATGGCTGTCCAATAAAGCATGTTGTTATGAGTAACTTCGATTATGGTTTTCTTAGCTTCTATTCATATTTGAGTTTGTGTTGTTCTGTTTTGTGAATCTTAATCAAATCTTTTATATCGCTATTATATTTAAATGGCATCTCAAAATATACAAAACGTAATAGAAAAATTATGACTGGGATATTCACGTTCAACTAAATGTTTTCTATAACTCATGATTTTGTTTATCACGCAATAAAAGCCCTCATCGAACAATAGTATAGTTTTATTTATAAAAAAACCTATAGACTTCTAATTATTTCGTAATTTCGTGTTAATGTCAAGTGTTGTCATGAGAGGCGTGACATAACATTTCCACTTCAAATAAAGAATAAGAAAATAAACGACTGATATTAGATACCAACACTGCAGTTCAAATTACACCGGCTTTGGCCAATATTACCGATAGTTAAACCAGAAATAACTTCTTTATCTTTGCCATTTTCAGTTATCAAATGTTATACAGCAGCCGAATGGCCTGTATTATCAATATAAAGGAAAACAACAAAAGCCTGCAAATGAGTCTCCGTACTTCCACAAATAGCCTAACAAATTGGCCCCTGTCTGCTTTCAAATGTCAGTCATTAAGCGCTTATTCAGAAATCAGATCTCCTCGGTCATTTATCAAAAGTTTCGTCGGGTGCACTTTACGTCAGACTCACGATATTCCCACGAGGCATCATCATTTTCCTTGTGGCCATCTACGCCTCCAGCGAACAATTACACCGAAATCTATCAAGTATATAATGGTGACACATGTATTACCATCCACTGTAGAAAACCATTTTTTTTTATTTTCCATTCGGTAGAAAAAAATTATAGGGTGTTTAATGTACATGCGCGGTTTCCAATTTCAGAAAACAAATAAGAATTAATCGTAAGCGGTGGGAGGTCTTTCTTATCTTCTCGGGTATTTGACCCACCATGGGCTCATATTTCTCTGCAGGTTTTCAATCAGATTTGTTTACAAAAAATTTATCGCCACACTGGTCAATGTCGGTAAAAACAACAACAAAAATTATGATCAGATTAATTTACAAAAAAATACATTAAATTGCAAACTTTGGTTTAGAATTAATTTAAATTTGTGGTTGAAAGGTGTTGTATAGGGTTAAATGGAGGTTTCATGTATTTTGGTGCCAAATATGTACGAAATTAAAAGGAATTAAAAATATTGATTGGCTTATGTTGTTATACTCTAAGTTATAGAGTTTATCCTTCTAGCTCAGAAGGTACACTTCTCAGCTGGGCTGAAGCTACTGACAGAAACAGGCGCAAAGGCGGTGCGGACATTGGCTTCGCGGTATGTGGCGACTTTTCACTGACATGATGTTGCGGTGTCGGCGGCGCGCTCCGACTTTGAACACAACAACGAAATGAAAGTGACAAGTGGACGTGATAGGAAAAAAATTGAAAAACCTGAATGATTTACATATAATTTTTCTAGCCTACAGGGGTTGTCTTTTTTTAGGTGCTAATTTAATTACCCCAGTTTGGAAAAATAAAGATTTTCATTCAATATAAAATTCAACAAATTTGCTATCACAGCCAACACCAACACACGACTCCAAACATATGCCCACCACCACCAAAACACGACTCAAAACACAAACATCTCTTGACACTACGCGCCGGCAACGCGCAGAAAGTAGAAAGTAAAGCAACTTGCGCGGTGTGTGCGTAGCTTAAATCTGCATTTCGTTAGTGCGCATTTGAATACACTACTTCTATTCTCTCTGTCATTGCCCGCACGGCGTTTGCGCCTGTTTCTGTCAGCAGCTTGAGAAACGGGTCGCACTTAAGGTAGAAACAGAATGGCACGGAGACCGTGGCGGAGTCCGCCGCTCAGAGAGTTTCCCATACATTTAATTTCTCCCCAGGTGGCGCGGACAAATTAAATGTATGGGAAACTCTCTGAGCGGCGGACTCCGCCACGGTCTCCGTGCCATTCTGTTTCTACCTTAAAGGTAGAAACAGAATGGCACGGAGACCGTGGCGGAGTCCGCCGCTCACAGAGTTTCCCATACATTTAATTTCTCCCCAGGCGGCGCGGACAAATTAAATGTATGGGAAACTCTCTGAGCGGCGGACTCCGCCACGGTATCCGTGCCATTCTGTTTCTACCTTTATGTGCAGGGACCGAACCGGCCGAGAGCACCCAAAAAGGTAAAAGAAGAGAAACACCGCATAACGAGCATGCGACCGAAACTGCGGGCTCCTTCTCTACCCTCCCCAGCACTCCGGTACCGAGCCGGTCCGGTCCCTGCACACAAACGCGGTCACATTTACCACTGCACAGTGGCTCAGCTAAGACATGCAAACACAAAAAAAACAATGCAACATTTAAGAGCACAAAACATCAAACAGAGAAGCGCGCAAAGACAATGAAAAAGTGGGACACGCAGGGAGTCACGCCACATTAAAAAGAGTCCTTTTAAGAACATCTTCGCTGGTTTGCATGCAAAAAGCACTCGCGGTTCGATGTTAAAATTGCCAAGCTTAAGTGAAAAAGTACTAAAAAAGACGAAATAGAGCCAATTTTAGCATTAAAATTGCTTATAACTCCAAAAATAAAAGCCGTAGGATAAAAATTCTCTCAACATTATTCATAGCAAATCGTCCAAGCTTTCCAATTTTGCAAAAAAAAATTAGTTAACTAGGTATTTTTTGGAGAAAAAGGTGTTTTTAGGTGAAATTTTAGTTACCGATGTTTTGACTTTGATGACTCATGGCTCTGGAAGTTGATAGGGTAGGGCCTTGACTTTTACAGTTTTAGATAGGTGGGAGTATTCTGCGTACACTGATACCTTACTCATGAAAATAGGTTCTAAGGTTACAAAAAACCAGGGTGATATGTAAAACTCAAGAAAAGAAATTTCAAAACACCCTAGCGGCTAAACCGTTACGATTTTGCCCCACCCACCCATACGATTTTTTGTTCGTCTGTGTAACTGTGTAACTTTATGCTGTGTAACTTTATGCAATATGCAATGTACAAATATCATAAATAATATTTAAACAATATAAATAATTATTTCCCCACTTCAAAAGGTTTCTGATTTTAAATAATATAAAAGAACAAAAATTTTAAAAAAAAATCAACAAAATCGGGGCTGTTTCTGAGGACTGAGATCGCCTGTTTTATGTCTTTATTGACTCCACTATCTTTACACTTTCAAAATGTCTATTTTTGATAGTAAAGCGATAAAATCGATAAAAGCGACCGATACTATAAAAGAGCAAATTTGTGCCCTTTTGTTGAAAATTTTTATTGCTATAATCTTAATACATATATATAAACTACGTGTCACAATGTTTGTACATGCTAATCTCCGAAACCGCCCAACCATAACCTTCTATATTACAAGCCATGAACAAGGAAAATATTGAGAGCGAATTTCCGCTCAATCGGACTACAACTCGGTGAAGTCACTTTATGTTGTTAGTGTAATTTGGAGAATTTGGGAGAATTTGGTAGTCCGATTCTCTCAATTGACATTCTTGTTCATGGCTTGTAAATATAGAAGGTTATGGCCCAACAGATTTAAATGAAAATTTGGGAAAGTGTAGGGTTTGTTCCAGATTGAAAGATAGGATAGTTTTGGTCCAGATAAGTGAAGCTGTTGTCGAAATATAGAGAATTTCAATGTTTCACTGATTATATTTAAGTTGGCGTGGCGAAAAAGTATTTAATTTTAATTGTCATTTACATATAAAAAACCGTTAGCTTTAAAAAAGCACTCCGATTTATACGAGTGACATCGTATGAATTAGTGTATTGAGTGTACTAAGTGTACAATGTGTACAGTATAGGGAATCCAATCCTGGTTTTCGATAAACCGGTAAACCGGTTTTACCGGCCAATTTTGATTTTAAAATTACCGGTAATTATCGAAAATTATTACCGAATTAATTACGACAATTTTTTTTCAGGCATCTTGTAGGAAGGACGTTTTGCTAAAAAATGGACGTATAGATAAAAATTTCAAGTTGCTCTTTCTGCATGCATTTTATGTATTATTTTTCAGAGTTTTTTATAAGGGCAAACAAATACAGAGCAAAACACATATTTAAGCATAAAATTGTCCCTGTCCTTATTTTTGTGGTCATAGTGACTAAAGCAGTGACTGACGTTATAATTCTCTGTCGTTTCTTTCTGTACTCGTCAATTTAAAACAAAGAGAATTAGTGTTGTATTTTATTTAGTAAGGCAAAAGAAATTCTACAGTAAACAAGTATTGAAATTTAAAGCAAACATTAAATGAATTCTTTATTCTTTAATTTGAATAATAATTTCATTCTTTTTAAAATATTAGCTATGGAATGAGAGCAAAGCGAAACCAACAAAAAAATCCATACAATGGAGCTATTACATTCGACATTGAACTGGAAACGATAGCGCGACATGTATCGAATGCAAAAACGTGTTGCAAACCAAATGAGGATCAACAAACGGATTACATTCTCATTTCAGTATTTAACATCATATTAAATTATTGAAATGGAAGTGTCAGTTTTAGCAAAAGCAATGCCATCAGAGGTTAGTAAAGTAAACCAAAGCTGGTCCAGGCGATGTAGGAACCGACTGTCAAAATTGCCTAACAGCACAACACGGAATGATTGTCTAACTTTTTATTCCGTTTCAAAGTGAAGGGAAAAACTATCCAATTCCTTGCAGCGCCACCTGTTGGGGATGTGCTATAGCGCGATCTATTACTACTATCATTCCGTTCGAACTGCGTACTCGGAAAAATTTGGTGTGCGGAGCTCCATGCATCGTTTTCCGTATATATTTAATGGAAAACGGAATTCCGTTCGATCTCCGTACTAGGCTTAAAAGAGAGACCCTCGAACTGTTCGAGTGTACTTCAATTTGTCGAGTGTACTTCGAATCTGAAGAAACTCCAGTTCTTTTTTGTTTTATATGATAGTCGAAGCTTAGGTGTCACCTTGTACTTAGTAAGCTTAGCTCGAAGGATAGGGAGAAAGATAGGATATATTAGGGGGAGTCGCGCGGATGTTGGGGGAGATGGCGGTGAACCTTGCGTTTGAGCTCTTGGGTGTTGTATGAGCTCGAGAATGCTGACCGTGGTAGGTTGTTCCACAGTCGAGTTGTTCTTGTTATAAACGTATTTCTAAACCGGAGTGTGTATTGCGGGAAAAATGTTGCCGTGGAGGCTTGAGGCTACTTATTTCAGTGGAGCAGTTGTAACGGTCGGTTATTTACCGAAAGTTTCCCCCTTTTGATGGTCCCCCATCTATCGGAAATTTCAGGCTTCATGAATAAAATTACTTTACAAAAAAAATTTGGAGAAAACTTTTTTAAATTCAAGTATAGTCGAAGAAAAATAGTTTTGGTTCTGAAAAAAAATTGAAAAAAAAGTTTTTTTGGATACGTCTGTCACGAATTTGAGGGATGTTTTTATCAGAAAACTATAATTAAGGCTCAGGAGTTAAAACCCGATACGAGAACTGTTCAAGGAAGTCTTGAAATCGCTTTAGGAAAACTAAACCCAGTTATTCATATAGAAGTGGAATTATCCAGCAGAACAGATTCCGGTGTGCACGCTCTAGATTCATCTGTACATGTTGATTTAGGAAGACCTAGCGGAACTTGGTATTCAGCAACCGGTGTAACCCGAATTGTAAACAGTGAACTTGCTAGACGAGGGCTTGCTATACGAGTTATAAAAACATTTCAAATTCCTGATACATTTAATTGTCGTTTTAGTGCCAAGGCACGAACATATCTCTATAGATTAGCAGTGTCCAAGGAATCGTTAATAACCAAAGATTTTCCGTATTTTACTTTTTTATTTAGCCAAAGATTTCAGAATTTTATTGCTGTTATTCCGATTTAAGAATCGGAAACGTTGTTTCTTAATTCAAAATAGTAGTTTTGAAATTGTCAAACTCAAAGAAGCCGCAAAACTCTAATCCCAAGGAGTGTTTAAGGATAGGAGGCACGCCGACCTCTGATATTAATGGTGTAACAGATGCACTTTTAGGAGCCACCATTTTTTTGATACCACCTAATCAAGAGAACCTCTCTGCATGTATTAGGTTATCTTCCGTCAAATACCAGAAAATCACAACCATATCGTTGTGTTTTTATCGTTATCTTTTCACCCGAGGGCCAACCACCTAACAAGACGCGGAAGGACACTCAACGGGCGTTCCCTCCTTGACGGACCACGGGAGTTTTTGTAAGCTAGACGCAGGTTATCAGTTGTGGAAAATAGGAGTAAGTTTGTATTGTATCCTAGTTTTGGTAATCTCCCAATTTACATTCCAACTGTTAATCATATTAATATTCCACACCAGATATTTACTCAGTACATATTAATTATTTATCACAACAAATTATATTATCCATTTAAAATTTACACTTCTACGTATGTTACACACCATTATTAATAATAATAGTGACTTAATTAATTTGTTATCACTTAAGCATTATCTTGAGAGTTTGTGCGTTGTAAAAAGATCAGGAATCATCGACTGGTACCAGAGCGACGATTTGTTGCTTTCCTTTCCGTTATTGTATGGAAGTTGTTGTTTTGTGGTAATAGGTGGTTGCATCCACATTACCTGTATTGTAAGTTTACTTTTGATTTACACTTATATCATAATTAATTCAACTCTTTATTCTGGTGTTACTTAAATTTTATTATACATATTGTGCTGTAAATTAATATACAATACATTTGTTATCAATTCTTTAACTCCACGAGTATTACTAGGCATGACAGCTTAAGGGGGAAATTTATCCACGATGGTTGGGTGGTGTTTTCTCTCTAGGGTTCTCTCGAAGTCGCGTTGAACCAGGTCGTTGGGAACTTCCAGCGATGAATACCTTTGGCTAACCTAGGACAAGAACGGTATGAAGAAATCTCCCTTTTGACTAATAGGTAAGTGGTGAATCATATATGTATCGGTCCGGTCACACCCCCCACGACCCCAACCGTCGAGCTAGCGTATACCGTGTGACCGGCTAATCACCCCCTATCACTATTTCGGAACTAGGGAGGATGGTTGTCTTTCAAAATTTTTATGTCTACCCAAGCATGATGGCAGTAGCCTTGCTGTCACCAGCAAGGAGCTCCATTGTGCCGGTACACAGTCGTTGTGGTAAAAGCGGTAAAATTTTGCAAGAGTTGCTACATTCCTACGGTGGCTTAAAGAGTCAATTGAAGGGCAAATGGCGCTATCACCAATAAGTTTGAAAGCGCGGTTTTGCACCTTGTACAGCCAAGCTAAAGTGGTTCTCGGGGCCCCGGCCCAGATATACGAGTTGTATTCGAGGCGGGGACGAATGTAGAACTTGTAGATTGTAGCCCCTGCTGACGGCTGAAGGCCGATTTTGCACCTTGTAAGGGATCCCAGGCACTGTGATTGGAATATGTGGTTATTCCAGCGCAGATCTTCGGCTAACGTTATGCCTAGGATATTTAGAAAAGTTTCTGCTGTTAGGTTCTTATTGCCCACTGAAATAGAAGGAGAGTAGGTGCAAGTTTTATTGGAGATGAGACAGTACTCGTTTTATCCGAACGACTAGCATTATCAATAAAACAAAAAAAATGAAACTATGGAAATAAAAAACGAGGGAATTACCTTCTCACAATAAAACTAACATCTGAGAAATCTGAAAGAGCCTTTTAAGCCGCGGGTCAGTTATGCAGCAACATACGGTCCCGTCTTAATGGCAAAAGTATTGACAATTTGCATTTTTTGCGGGCCTATTTTATTGAGCAAAGTGATATTTGTAATTCTTAAAACATTTTGGTACAATAACTACTAGGCTGGTTCTTGGCTCAAGTAATACTGAAATATAATCTTCTAATTTAAAAAATCATAACATGGTAAACCGGTAATTCCGATAAAAAATAACCGAAAACCGGTAATGTAAAATCTCGGTACTTTTGGATTCCCTAGTACTTATAGTATATACAGTGTGCACAGTGTACTGTGTACTGTGTACTACATACTATGTACTATGGACTGTATACCTACTATAACTACCGGAGCCCGCAAAAAAACACCAGTATAATTTATATACAAAATAACACATATAATTTATATACAAAATAACATTTGGAAACCTGTAAAATATTAGCATCCATTGTTCTTTATATACTTCCACCGAAAAAAAGGTAAAAGCTTTTAATTGGTGTGATTAAAAAAAGTGTTAATAAGAAAATATATAAAGGTCGAGTTTTTGCATTATGCCTCAGATTGCGGTGCATCTTGAAAACGGTCAACGTGTATATTTCACTGAAGAAAATGCTCTCCAACGAGCTTTCCAGCCACCAAAAACTACACTGAATTTTTCACACTGTGCCAAAACCCTGATATTTTCGGACAATTCGCAACAACATTGTTATATACCGACGTCCCTCGCTATTATACATGGAGCAAATCAGGTAAAAATGGAAGCCACGTAGACAAGGCGAACCACATCCAACTATCGCACGCGTATTGAAAGCAAAGATATTGGGACGACTTTACACAGTACATCCAAAACAACGTGAATGTTTCTTTTTGCGTTTGTTGTTGCTGAATGTTCCAGGACCAACGTCTTTCGAATTTTTACGAACAGTCAATGGTCAAATATTCGATACATTTCAAGATGCATGTCGCGAGTTGCAATTACTGGAAGACGACAATCATTGGGATCTCACACTTACTGATGCGGCATTTGTATCCACGCTGAATAACATTCGTCAACTGTTTTCAATTATATTGACGGCCTGATACCCAACAGAACCATCGGTTTTGTGGGAAAAATACAAGAACGGCATGACTGAAGACATGCTTCGCAGAATTAGACAAACAAACGAATATACAAACTCTCGAACTTTTATAGGAATAATTGGTTTTTCGTTAATGGTTATAAATATTTGTTGAAGAGTTGAATTTTGAAGATTTGGATTAATTTTAAATGTCTTAAGGTTGGCTGCAGCGAGTCGGAAAGGCATCATCTTTGTTTATTTACGCGCCAGAAAACAAAACCAAAAACATAGTTTACCACCAAGTTTTGTAAAAGAATACATACATTGGTAATTTTGGTCACACTTAATATGAAAGCATATTGAATCTAATGTCTCCAAATTTTACAGAAATAAGTATTGGTTCTTTCCTTAGATATTGCGAATAGTTTGATTTTCAATATTTGCATTAATTTCACATGTTTTGACGAACACAATTTCTCAATATAGGAGAAACAAAAGTTGGTTTTTTGGCATTGTTTTTTCCAACTTGTATAAAATATTTGTTTTTTTTTCGATTTTATTTTATTTTATTTCGTAAAAATTTTGTCATTGAAGACTTCTAGATTTAAATTAAAAAAGCTATAGAAAATGGCCCTCGAATTTCGAGTGCTGGATGCTGCTATTTGCATTAATTTTAAATCTTTTAACGTTCATGGTTTTAACACAATACACAGGCAATTTTCATAGTTCAAATAATTGTATTTTGAATCTAATGACTCCAACTTTTATAGGAATAGTTGGTTTTTCGTTAATGGTTAAGAAGAGTTGAATTTTGAAGGTTTGGATTGATTTTAAATGTTTAAACGTTGGGTGCAGCGAGGCGCACCGGGTACCAGCTATCCAAAATACAGCCAATAAGCGGTTCATTGAGACACTTCATCTGTGTATGAAAATTCATATCTCGAATCAAAATGTCAGATCCCTAATAGTTTCACATTTTGTTATTTGGAAGCAAAAATACCAAAAAAATTGCCTTTTTCAAACTTTTGCCTTGCCTTTTTCGATATATAAATTTTATTTATTTACCAAATTTTCGAATTTGTTTTCGAAATTGTGAACTTAGCATACACTTTAGCGCAGTAAAGATTTTTTTGTCGGTTTCTACACCCAAAAAAGTACCTAAGTTCCAATTTTCACCGAGATCACATTTATTGCGAGGTCAAAGACTCTGACAACTGGGCTATACTGTATATTAAAATTCATATCACTTGATTACCACTATTGGCTTATGAGAGCAGCATAGGCGCGCCGGCCCCCCACTAGTTTCTATATATACGCTTAACATAACCGCCCACTGAGTTGCTAAGAATGTAAAATAGGCACCTATTAAAATATGCTCCGAATCTTCGATTTCATTTTTATCGTTATAAAAGTTATGTATTCTATTGTTAATACATAAAAGTAATATAATGATAAAGCCCAGTTTGGGAATTCATTGATGCGTAGGAAGTTTTACAGCAAATGTTTTAACTTTGTTTGGATTTTACAAAATAAAAAATTATTATGGAGGTCTGCTGTAAGAAAAACCATAAAAATTATATTAATGCTGTTATGACACTTACTTTTTTTCAGCGTCGAATTTTTAAGTGCGATAAGACAGGGACAACTTGATGTGAGCGAGAAGGTGGCTTTGCATTTTCGTGCAGTTTCAAACAATAAAAATACTTTTTCGTATCCAATAGCAACATAATATTATCATATTCGCATATATTTACAAGTTTGTTTTCAATTTCACTGTACACCATAATAAATCACGAACTTTCAATAATAACAATGAAGTCTGAACTGTCAAAAATTAAGATGAAGATCCCGAAAAAGTATGAAAAGTGCATACTTTTTCTGGCACTTTTCGAGTTAGTTGAACTTTTTCGCGTAGATTAGCTACAATTTTAAGCATATGGCTAATTCTTCGCACTCATGCCAAATCTCCGTAAAGAATTTTTGTCCCTTTCTAAACTTGCTAAAAAGTGTAAGTAAGTGTCATCATAACACCATAAATTGTGCTTAATATTTCCAAAGATTTACTAAATGTTGCCAAAAACAAAAATAATGTCTATGAAAGTTAGGCGAAATTTCACAAAAGAAGCATAGGAATTCTAGTTACATTCTTCTAGACATTGGTAAGGCAATAAAACTGTAGCTGAAGTGACAGGTTATACATAAATTGTTACTTCATATGACTATTACCCTTTTCTGAGGTAGAAGTAATTTTTTGAGATAGATGTCCTTTAATATTATTGGGGCTACGTAGACTACCCGAGTAAAAATAAATGATGGCCTTAGAACGGGCAAATTCCGACTGTGATTGAAACATAGTCCTCGGCCATCTGGCGGTTAACAGAAGGCTCGTTGCAGGACAGTACGGCCGTAGGGGGGGGGGGGCGATTGACGGTGAAACAACGGCCTTACAGTTCCAATAACGGCCATACGACGGCGGTACGGCGGCCGTATGGTTGCTATTACGGGTATACGACGGTGGTACAGTGGCAGCAACGTGGATATTCGCCCTCCTTTAAGAAAATATATTTCACTGCAATTAAATGTTTGATTTTTTTTCGGTTGTGTTATTTTTTCAAGCCGTTAAATAGCAAAATTTCCCACTAAAATATAAATCAACACGCACCACACACTTCACGTACAACAAACCGACGATTGGCGAGCTCGTTTCTCTTGTGCATCGATATCTTTAAGTAGGATAAATCGAAAGAACCATTGTACATAACGAAAATGATGAAGTTCCTATAAAACACATTCAACAATACATTTGGTGCAGATTCTTTTTTTGGCTCAAATTTCCCGTCGAATGCCCGTTTCTACAGCTCAGTACTTGGCCTTTTAAATCTTTTGGTCAAATTTGGCCGTCGTAAGGCCGTATGTGCTCCCATTAAAAATGGTTAAAAACTCTACGGCCATCATATGCCCCTTAAAAAGCCAAGCGGCCGCTGTTCGCCCATTATAAGGCCGTTTTTTATTTTTACTCGGGTGTCCATTTTAATAAAGCAAACTTGTGTATTTTTCCAAACTGTGTCTTATCCCATATAAATATGAAATATGAAAAACAGTTTTTCCTCATTTCTGAAAAAGTAAGGAAAGTGGAACAGACTCGTTTTGGAACTATAGGACTCATATCATAGGACATACAGAACTTGCATTAACTTTGTCTGTGTAGACATAAATTTTATCACAGTTCAAAAAGAATGATCCCAAATTGTCAACGTTAACTATCAAAAATATAGATTAAAAAAACTAAAAAATACGCTTTTATATTAAAATGAACTAAAAAGTAAAAAATAATTTTGAATGTAAAGTTTTTATTGCTCCAGTCAGTATATGGAAACAACGTACCTTTCGAAATGTAAATGATGTGGATATTTCTTATCTATAGTTTCGTATAATCGCGTGTGTCGAACTTTAATCGTTTTATCCGATAGAAACTCTGCGATTGGAATATATTACGTCTAAGGAAAAGCATGAGCAATTTTCTCTTATAAGACAGCGGCAATAGTTATATCTGAGCGTGTTCCTGTAGGGTAGTACTGTTTTAAAAATGCGCGGTACATAAAGAGGTTGTTAACGTCCGCCGTAGAATTTGTAAATTTTGCATTTGTTAATTAGGTTAATGAAAAGGTAAAAATTCCACTCTGCAAATCTAAGGTCATTGCATTATTGTTTTGATTGCAATTCTAGCCAATATTTATTATTTGTGTTTATCCGCAATGCTTAGCTTGCACCTTCAGCAATTCATTCACCGGCTAATGTCAATGGCCGGATTTGCTGAGTGGACTTTTTACCTGTGTTCTTATGTTTGTTTTGTTTTTATTATTACTTTTTGTTGAAATCAATTTTGTATAAAAATCGTTAATCATCAATCAATAAATCGGAGTTGAATTGTAACCACCAAGCAGTGCGTTTTATTACTATCAACGAAGATATCTCGGTTCAAGTGCCGTTTGATATCGTATCAAACTTAACCCAGGTCACGGTGTTTCACTCTGACCATTACAGTAGGAATAAAATAATTCCTCCTTAAACAGAGGTCTAAGCGCAAAGAGCAAAACTTTTTTTGAACGATTTTACTTGAAATATAGAATCCCAGATATGTATATCATATTCCAGGATTGGGCGGACTAGCAAATAGAAAAGGTTTTTGTAACCCACAATCGCAAAAGCTTTTTTGCTCTGGCAGTAATTTTATCGAAATGCAAATTAAAATTTAACTTGTTGCCCGGAACAACTCGTAGATAAATAACTGAGTTTCCATGCAGTGTTTACCCTGAGTTTACTCAGATTAAGCGCCCAAGGAAACGGGGATTGAGTAAAGTTTTGTTAAATTCAAGTAAACCCTACGAAACCAGTCCGGTTAAGCTGGGTTTTTCATAAGTGTTTGTTTGAGTATCCTTAACTGCACATGAGCCAACGGCGACACAACGTAAAATTATTTATCTGTCACTTCAATCCAGAACCTTACGGCATCGAGTTAACGTGAAGGAAAAAGCTTTTCAATCATTCTGTTCAAGCAATTCTTTGGTTTCGGTTACGTAGTTCCCTCGTATTATTATTATTATTTTAATAAAGTTTAAAGAAAGAAAGTTAATATTTTATTTAACACCGGCATAAATGGCGACCCCGATTGTTAAAGCATAGTGAATGAAGAAAAAGAGTAAAAATGTCGGACGTAACAAAGACCATATAAAATAAAAATGGCTCAATACAAATAGTATATCGAGGAGCACCTAGGACAGATGATAAAAAATTACATAACTCTTGTGGATATTTTGTACCATCCAACATCCAGGAACAAAAGAATTGAAGCCGGATTACGAAATTTTAAAAGGATTTCACAAAACATGAGACGGCCAGCAATCATCATCTCACCTGCACATGGAGCTTTTTTTCGGGCTACGCTAGTAGCTAGTAGGCTAGTAGAATAGAGTTTTACTCTACTCTTCTTTTTCTACTCTACAGGGCAGTTTCCATTTTTCAGCTGCCACTTTGGTGAAGCAGAAACAGGACCATACTATCTTCTAGGCGATAAACGAGCTCCGATTTTCGTTTCCAATTTGCGTTCGGGATGTAAATGGGCCTGCTTCAAGCTTTCAAAATTAGGACTATGGTTAGAATTCATGTGCAATCATTCACATGAAGTGGGCGCCTAATCTTAGAATCGGCAAATGCAAATGGACTCATTTCGTTTGGATCGTTGGTGTATGAAGGCCTTCAAATTCCGTGCTGAGAATTAAAACGAATAGAAAAGGGCATAGGTACATACAAACCATCGAAGAGGTTATCTGATGAAAAAACTGGACTAGACTCGATTGTCTTCGCCTCGAAGGCGCACCCAAAAAAGTTGTACTTTAAAAAAGAAAGATTTAATAAGCGCTGGTCAAAAGAGTGATGCCAATACCATATGCCTTAGAGCAGTGGTTCTTAACCTTTTTATACTCGCGACCCACCAAATATTCCAAATTTGTTTGTGACCCCCATTTTTTTAATAATAATAATTTATCGCAATCGATTACGTTTTTTGTTTTCATATCACCCTAGTTGAGAAGCATTTTTCTCACAAATATGTACTAGCGAAAGGCAGCAAATTTTACATTGATGCTGAAAACTGGGTGGGATTTTCTGCATTACTTTGTATCCAAAATTGGGACACACATTTAGTTTTGAAACCAGAATTCAAATTACAATCATTTATTAATTCCAATAATGTATATTTCTCATCTACACACTATTTGCTCGCTTGGATTTTTTCTCTCTTGAACTCCTGCTAAAAAATCAAATTAAGCATAACCATCATCAAATAAACACTCCAAAAGTGTGGTTATATTGTTCTTTCCTTTCCATTCGTTCGCCCTTTTCAAAATTTCCCAAAAGCTCTCGCTTTCGGTCGTTTTCATTCCTCTCCGTTCTTCCTGATGTGAACACTTCCATATGAAGTCTGCAGCATTAGACTCGCAGACTGAAAGAACGAAAAGAACGAACGAAAGAGAACGAAGCTATGTGATTCAGCCTTTAGAATTACTTTGGGGTAAAGAATTAAATACTGCGTTGTAAGTAGCATATTTGCATTTATTTCTTATGCACTAACAAAGTTATACGTACATCAATTTTCTTTTAATTGTATTCTGAAGGAAATTTTGCCGCGGCCCACCTGTTAAGAATCACTGCCTTAGAGCATAAGCAATAAATAGACTTCCTCAAATTATTACTTTAATTAAAATGAAATTAATATTTTAATCCTTCCTCTTTTAGTCAACTGTGATTTTATTCGTAAACAAATTAAATTTATGAAAATGCTACGAGTATGCAAGTGGTGTAACAGAATCATATTGTTTTTTCTGTATTTTCATCTGATTACTATTAACAACGACTTCAAAATGGCCACAGATTATCTCATTGTTAACCAGAAATTTCAATTTTACGTGCAATAGTGCCATTTGTAATATAAATATAATCATTCCCATCATACGAACGAAAATTCATATTGTTATACATCCATTCAAAAGCACAACTTTCTCAAGATTTCGCTTATGACATAACAACTGCCATCGTAGTAACGAATTGTTCTCCTACAAAAAGAAAATGCATTTGAGCGTAAAAAAACATTCCAAGTGGTTTTTTTTCAGCCACTGACATTTTTTTTTACTTTTCGTTATTAAAGGGTTCCCTACAATCATTTCAATTTTACTGTGGCACAAACAAAAGAAAAAATGTCATGCAATGAACAATAGTTATCCTCTTTAAAGCAACTGTCGCACCAACCCAATAATAATTTAAGATAAAAAAAATTGAAACTATCTTTTTTAGAGGAACCCCATGAAAATGGCAGCCGGAAGTTCATTATATTCTCGGCTGTTGGCTGAAGGAATCATCATCTCGATTAACTAATGGTGTGAGTCTATCAAACGTGTCAAAAATTTGCCTGTATCTAGATATAACTTATAGTCCACACATTACAAGGTATACGAAATTCATTTCACCTTTAGGGTTATAATATAACCATCAGCAGAAGGTGCCAGAGTGAACACATCTGCCATCAGTGTCAAACAGGTCAGGTAGGCGACTGCCAAAATCCATTTTAAACCCAGAGCAGACTTGTTTGACAGATTTATAAATTAAAACAAAATTCGAGCGAATAGGTATGTTTTGAGAAGATGATATCGTACTAGTAACCGATACCATTCTACAGATCTACCTGGACTTGAACTCGGTGTGATTTTTCATTAGGATAAGAAGGAACAAGTGCCAGGGGCTTCGAAAAAGTGTCGGAAATGACACTACTTTAATGTCAGTTTTCTAAAGGCGGCACACATAAAAAGGTAAACCTATTCTTTGGCATACCTGACTTCATTATATGTGTTGGTAAAATATCTTATTGGGCTGATGCAGGTATAAAATAAAATCAGTTTACTATATCAGATAAAGTTCTTCACATATTCAGGGGACTGATGTAAAGGAAGCAAACTTGTACATCTTTTATATAGAGATGCCACAGATTGATAACACATATCTTTTTCCCTAAAACCAAAACAAAAAAATATACTTCATGGCTCTTTGCTGGTAAAATTCTTAATAATTTGTAATTAACAGCCACCTGGATCATATACGTTAGCATTCAGCTGTAATGGATACGTATCTAAGTTTAACCATGAAAGAAATTATGTGTGACAGTGAAGAATCTAGTGGAAATTTGTCACCTGAACAATTCTCACATGGGATTCTGCAGTTGGATGATTATTATGTTTATCAGATATGAAATAGAGAAATGAGTTTGCATATTGCAATACCGATGTCACACTCATTTGGTTTTTTAATAACTTACTGCATTAATATAACAGTTTAGCTTAAATTCTGGTTTGTGTGTTTTGCATTATTGAACACATAAAGGATTTTATAAAAGTTATGAATTGTATGTATGTATGAGTACATATTTCGATTTCTCTGGTAGAAGGAAATAAAGGTTGGACGTTGCGAAATGCATAGTTACCCGCACTAGCTAGTCAGAAAAAATATTATTATATTAGCGCTTTGGCGCGCCTCTTGTATTCATGTACATTATGTTAAGTGGTTGTTTGCTCTGGTGGGACGGATGTGGATCATGCCATAATGATGGAATTTAGGAGGCTTATCAGTGATGAGATTTCCAGTTCGGAGATCTATTCTAATTCTTCCAGAACCTAACCGCCTAGCTACGGGATACGCAGTTTGGCAACGTGGTATCTTATAGGCAAATGTCAATGATTGCTCTGATTCTGGAAATATCTCGTCGGGTCTGTTTAAGAGGCCCATTGTTTCTTTTTTTGTTGTTGGGGTGGCTTAGGTTGAATTTTCATCTAACGGACGGTACACCTCCTTGTTCACCTCGTAACATGGTACTGCCAGCGTTACAGACTTTGTTGGATGGTTAGCGAGACTTACTTATTTCAGGAGGCATAACCAGCGAGCAATAATAACAAGAGTGATGAGGTGGGCTTCAAGGACAAGTAAAAGAGTTAAAGATATGAAAGAACAGATTAGCAATAACATTAAGCAAAAAGTCCAAAAAAATATAAACAAACGCGAGATGGATATATATTTTATGCAAAAAACACAAGAGTATGAAAGAAACAGAAGATGTTGCTTGATTTCTCGATTGGAATGTTTACATTCAAATGGAAGAAACACTGGAACAGAGCACGTGTAAATTGATTTTGCTTTGTATGTATGCGTAAAATTTCATGTTGGTACACAATATTAGAATTGGATTTTCACTATGTATTGTCCGTTAAAAAAGGCGGGAATCTTGCAATTTTTTCCCTGTTGGGTTAATTTTGTCTTAACCGCAAAAAAAGTTGAAAGAATTAGAAGTTAATTGCGAGAAAAATCGAGAATTTTAAAACGTCTTTATTAAGACGATTTATAAAAGTAAATTATAACTATTTAGTTGTGTATAAGTATTGTATAAGTTGTGTATAAGTATTCTTCAACTTGACAAACTTCAAACTAACAATCCCTAGAACCAATAATATCTTAATTAAAATGAACGGACTACGTTAAAAAACAGAACAAAAATCCATGCTCACCTAAATTTTCAGTTACTTTCAAAATAGCTTCTACAATCTTCAATCTATGCTCCAATTTTTCATCCTCATTTAGATATTCTGCCGACAATGAATCAATCACTTTAATCTGAAGCACATTCACTAAACTAACTAATAATTTCACAACATTTAAATAAGTATAAGATTCCTCGTCTCCCTGCAATGGTTTAACCAGCTCGTTAATTTATTAAGTAAATCTTGTTGTAATGCTTGCGGTATTGTTGGCGGAAGCTCTTTTATACTCTTTAGAAGAAGTAAATTCTTAAAATACCTTTCTTTCGAAGTGAAATCCAATAAATAATTAAAAAAATCTTTGTACTTCTGCGATTCTTCTTTTAAATCAGGCATAATTGTGTACACTCCTGCCATTGTACATGGAAATATTTTGACAGTTCTCGGTTGAATGGCATTAAAGTCGTGTTTTTAATCCGCGAAGTGAATATTCACGTTTTTATTTAGTGTTGTTATTTACAATTTTAATTTAGTGGAGGACAATAACAAAGTGGAATATGCCATAATGATATAGTTGGGGTATTCATGATCTGTGTTATTCGTGTTATTTGTGTTAAATCGAGAAAAAAGTTTAACAAATCGAGAAACTTTCCTAGTAAATGACATTTGTTTCGATTTTAACAAATAATTCAACAGGGGTATTCATGATCTGTTTTAAACGTCGAGAAATCGTAAAATGTTATCTTCGAAATAGACAAGATCGTGAGCGACCCCTTTAAATTTACATGTTAAAGTGCATTTTTTATATTAATTTGCACCTTTTAAATACAGCTGATTTCGAGTTGTTGAATTAATACGCCTTTTCATATGTTATTTGTTAGTGGTATATTAACAACCTTTTTTTATTTAAATAATTATTGATGGAACAGTCGCCATGATAGAAGCGATAAAAATTTGTCAGGGCTGCTACCACCGCCTTTTATGGATCAAAGGAACGTTGGTGGAGCAAACGGCGTGGCGTCGTCATCAACTAATTTGAGGACACGTTTTTGTGCTTTATCTATTAGCGCCAAGGTGGTTATGAAAGCACCGCCTCAAATGAGACAGTTGTATTCGACGTGAGGCCGAATGTAGATTTTGTAAATTACAGCAGAACCCGATGGCTGCAGGAGAAACTTGCATATCTTAAGAAATCTCAAGCACTGAAATGCTGTTTGGCGATTTGGACTATGCGATCAATCCATCGCAGGTCTTTCCTTATTGTCATGCCTAGAATGTACAAAACGGCGTGGAGAAAAAAAATTTTAGGCCTATTATATGCTCGATTGGACTTCCCTCTTTTAAAAATTGTGTTTTATAGTGATCATCTAAGTAACTAATTGCTCCTTTAATCCCTCATGGGACATAGGGCGGAAACAGTTGCCCTCCAGCGGACTCTGTTTTGCGCGACAGCTCTCAGCTCTGACCAGGATCTCCCAGTTGTATCGGCCTCTGCTAATAGGGTTCTCCTCCACGTTGTTCTAGGTCTTCCGACTCGACGGGTTCCTTGTGGATACTAGTCGAGGGCCTGTTTGGCTAAATTCTCGTTTTCGCGTCACAAGCTGTGGCCAATCCAATTCCATTTCCTTCGCCTGATTTGGTCGTCTATCCTTTCTTGGCCGGCACGGCGCCATAGTTCTTCATTTGAAATTCTATCCTGCCAGCGGATTTTTAGGATACGACGTAGGCATCTTTTGATGAAAACTTGTAGGCGCCCTGGGATGAATTGGGTGACTTTCCATGTTTCGCAACAGTACAAAAGAACTGCCTTAACGTTGGAGTTGAACAGCCGCAATTTGGTGTTAATTGAGATCTCCGTCGATCTCCATATGTGAAACAGGCATGCATATGCGCTTTTTGCTTTATTTATTCTGGAACTGACGTCTTCTTCTGTACCGCCGTTTTCGGTAATAATACTACCGAGGTAACAGAATTTATCTACCAGTTCCACGTCGCGGTTATTTAGCGCTGTCCGTTCAAGGGTGTTTGCATTTCTCCACGTTTCTTTTGTTTTAGTAGGATTTAAGGCCCAATTACAATGAACGGATCTACGCGGATTGAAATGTCAAAGAAACGCACCGGAGCGGATAGGAAACTGCACTGATCACAATGAACGGATCTGTCCGCGTTTAAACGTCAAAGTGTTTTGTGTAATTTTATAACCACTTTTCGCTTTATTATATAATAATTCGTAATCTTTTACTTCTCCTATTAAATTATTCATCAGAAAATATTTTTTAAATTATAAAAAAAAAGAAAACAAAATTTAACTTGACTTTTTTACAAAAATTCTGACAGCCCAAGACAGCCGATTTCTAAACAAACGAAAACGAATCCGCCCAGATCCGATCAAATGCGCTTGTATCCGTTCATTGTAATCGCTCAAATGGAAAACGCGTGCTCAGAAAACCACTTTGACAGATCAATCCGATCAGTTCCGATCTCATTCGTTCATTGTAATTGGGCCTTTAACCTTAACCCTTCGTCAGGCACAAATTTTGAGCCATTAGTTTTGGCACATAGTGCCTGGCCAGACCCCTATACATTTACATGCATTTGTATGGAAATAAGGGTTGTTTGCCGTTGAATTTTTTACTCAGGTAGGTAAATGTTTGTTATATTTCGTGTTTCTATTTCTTTTTACTATGTTATCAGCTACCTGACTAAGAAAAAATATACCTGAAAAAAGGTTTGGAATGAAAAGGGCAACAATTTTTTGTTTTATATTTTTTTCTTTATTATGGGTAAAGTAATGAATGTTTTTGATAAAATTAAATATTATTATGAAAAATACATTGATACATTTTATTCAGGATTTTGCGGAAGGCAAGAAAAACATATATATTCTACTTTTGAATGTTGCTGACAAACAGGATTGTTGCATTTGCAGCAAAAAAACGTGTTTTACGGCGTATTTTGTCATCTTGCTGTGCGCAAATTGTGCAATCTTTTCTGGCATCTAATGTATCGGAGCCACGTGTAGTGGATTTGGTATATTCAGAGGTCTCCCAAAGTACGCTTCAAATGCCATACGAGTTGTTGGTTGTGCCACAATGTGCGGATTATTGATGCGATTTTCAATGTTGGCCAGTACCAATTGCTTTGCAAGTTTATATAAAAATATGCGTCTTCTTTCTTTTCTTGTATTTTCATCATTTAGCTTACATATAATGTAAGCTGCCAATGCCATAACATCAATTATGTTGCAGAAAAACGCGTATGTCCAGCGTCTCGTTGACCGTTTTGTTGTATAATGAGTTAACATTTGATCCATCGCATCGACTCCGGCTTTAGTAGAATTGTAAAACAAAATTGCTTCCGGTTTCTGGGCTACGCCTTCAACACATTTTGTATAATGCACGGTTGAAATTAAATTGACTGCGTTATTTTTTTTTTGGCACGTAGCTGCAAAGTGCAACAAGATTTTCATGAAAACCAAGCACAGTTGAAAGAATTGGTCGTTTGCTGCTCTTCATAACTTCCTTAGGAAGACATGTTTTGTTTCCTCGAATGGTGCCAACAAATGCCAGTCCGCTGTTTGCGTAACGATTTGCCAAATACATCAGAACGTTTTCACCTTGATTTACCTCCCGATGGTCTCCTTCCTTTCCAGTGTATAGTTTTCCTTTCAATGGAAATTTCGTCTTAGCATCGCATGCCCACCAAACTTTGATACCATACCTTGCCGGTTTTGATGGGATATATTGAGTGAAGTTTGTGCGCCCACGGTATGGAAATAACTGCTCATCGATGGTGATATTTTCATACGGCTCATATTTTTCCAGATTTTCATTGAGAAAATTCCAAAGGTCCCGAATAGGAGCTGCTTTGTCTGTTTGTTGTCGAAATGCCCGCGTACGACTATTATCGAAACGAATATATCTTGACAAAGTAATGAATCGTTTGTGCGACATAGCCGCACGAAATATGGGCAGCGAATCAGAACGCCACAATAAACTGGAGTCTTGCATATTATTATGGCTGAGACCAGAAGCCAACAAAATCCCAATAAATGCATCTACCTCAGTACTTGTCAAATCAATCCATTTTCTTTGGGTAGACTCTGGATGTTGTTCATTCCATTTTCTAATTGACTCTCGCCCATGCCGATTTGTTTCGGTAATGATGATGAACGTTTGAAAAAAATAACTTGAATACCTCAACTGGATTGGTGAGCCTTGTTTTTGTTCCACTTTGAAAACGCATGATATTATGCTGGCGCAAACGAGATGCAGTGGGTTCAGTTTTGTTCCATTTAGTTCCATCTTTGCCATAAAAACAGCCTGGGTCGACTTGATTTGCTGCTTCAGCATCATTACCACTTTGTTCTCCTTCATCTACGTCTTCGTCACTATCATAAAGTTCGCTAGCTTCAATTTCCACATCACTTTCTATGTCTGATGCATCATCTTCTGGCACATAATCAGCAGTGTCGTCACCATCGTTTTCAAAGAAATCAAAATTTTCATCTGCTTCTACCTAGATAGATTGTAAATATAAGTTTCTTCAATAAAAAAAAAATCTGCTTTTACCTGACCTTCAAAATCACGCAATAATGCCTCTGATAATCGGGGTTGTAAATTCGCGCTACGCAAGCGTGTATTATAAATAAATTCCAGTTCATCACCCATAAAACGCAACAAATCTACCTGCGCAAAATTATTCACAAGCACAAAATTACCGCACAAAAACTAGTTTACTTCTTCACTGTTCAACGTTCAATCAATAACTAACTCACAAACAAAAGCAGAACATAGAAAGAAGCGTAAACACAAAAACGTAAACACAAATTTCACATGAAAACACACTATATACCATATGCGTTCATACAAAATACACAGCGGTCTGGCCAGGCACCATGTACCAAAACTAAGGTGTAGATTTTTAATTTGGGGTTTTCGTCCTGTTCCAAGGACTTTTTTCCAATTATTAATTTATACATCGAAAGCCAACAATATTTTAGGAGATTACCTAAAATTACAGGTATGTACCTAACATAGAAGTATGCTTAATTGAAGCATAAAAATGAAATATGCCTGGCCAGAACCATGTGCCAGTGCGAGGGTTAAGCCTGCCGAACTACTTTCTGTTGCCAAATTATTTAACATGTTTTTGGGGTCCTGGTGTGTGTGGGCCAGCAAACAGATATCATCCGCGTAGTCGAGGTCCTTAAGGCGGTCTAACAATCCCCATTGTATGCCACCTGTTCTAGTATCTAGAGCGCTGACAAGGATGTCGTTTATTACTATAAAAAATAGTAAAGGTGAAAGTAGGCATCTTTGCCGTACTCCTGAGCTCACTTCAAAGCTGTCGGATAGTTTTCCATTGTGAAGAGCTCTGCATTTGGAATCGTTGTTAGAGCTTTTATCAATTCTATTATTTTATCCGGCAGTCCACGTTGCCATAGAGCTCGCCATATAAAGCTCCTATTAACCGAGTCGAACGCTTTCTCATAGTCTACGAAAGCAAGGTAAAGGGGGGATCGGAATTCAGTAGACTGCTCCACTATGATTCTCAAGGTGTTAATGTGGTCTATGCAGGAGCGGCCTTTTCTGAATCCAGCCTGCTGTCTTCTAAGCGTTCGATCTACTGCCTCTCTTATCCTTAATAGTAATATGTGCGACAAGATTTTTCCCACAGTAGATAATAGACAGATGCCTTTCCAGTTGTCACATATTGTTAGGTCTCCCTTTTTGGGTATTTTGACTATGATACCTTCCGTCCAATCCTCCGGGAAAGTACAGGTGTTCCATTCTATTTCCAGGATTGGCTGTAGCGCATCTGCTGTGAGGCTTGGGTCGGCTTTCAACAATTCTGGCGGGATGCCATCTTTTCCAGCTGCTTTACCATTGGCCATTGCATGACTTGCGGTTACTATTTCAGTGTTGGATGGAGCATGAGTGGTGATTCTTATTGGCTGTGCATTGTTGTTGTTGTTTTCCTGAGGTTCCTGTGTAAATGAACCATTCAGGGCGGCGAAGAAGTAATCTCTCCATCTTTAGAGTTGCTCCTCGTCGCTGCACAGCAGCCTTCCATCCGCACTCTTTACGGCATGCTTTTTAGTAGAGTGCTTTCCCGAGAGCTGTTTAGTGATTTGGTACAGCACCTTACTGTTGCTTGTGTTTGCCGCGTTTTCCGCTTTCTCTGCGAGCTCATTTATCTGCCGCCTTTTATCACGCCGGACACTTCTCTTTACCTTCCGGTGCAATTGGGAGTATTCCCGTTCAAGTTGTTGACGTTTTTCCGGGTCGCTTGTATAGTTCACGTTATTTTTGAGGGCCCTTCTGCCTTCAATTTTTTGCCAGGTTGTGTCCGAGATCCAGTGTTGCTGGTTTCTTTGGACGCAGAAGGTCTACGTTAAGCCGTCTACGGTTTACGGCATCTCGTTGGGCGTTTATGATTGCGGCGATTTTTAGGCGGATAGTTGCTACTACCAAATGGTGGTCGCTTCCAGTGTCTGCTCCCCTAAAGCTCCTGACATCCTCCAGAATAGTTTTCCATCTGCGGCTGACGGCCACGTGATCTGTCTGATTTTTCGTTCTACGATCGGGCGATACCCAGGTCTCCTTGTGTATCTTCTTGTGACAAAAGTAAGTTCCACTACAAAAGTCAACGAAAAGTTCACCATTGCGATTGGTATCTTGGCTTAGGCCTTGATTTCCAATTGTGTGTTCAAGGCCGGTGTTGTTGGGGCCGATCTGTGCGTTTAAGTCACCCATCAAAACAATGATGTCTCCCTTGTAATAGAGCGAAAAACCTCATTCAGTCGCATGTAGAACTCGTCTTTGATGTCATCGTCTGCGTCTTCAGTTGGAGCGTAGCATTGGACTATCGTAGTACTTCTTAGCCTGGTACGTAGGCGCACGGTAATAATCCTCTCAGAAACTGGTGACCAGCTAATGAGGCTGGACCTGGCTTCTTTGGTGAGTATTACCCCAACGCCATTCCTACGGTTTTCAGTTTCGTTTCTCCCAGAATATAAGGACACCGTTTGGGCAGATATGTTCCCCCGCATCCGGCCATCTGGTCTCGCTGAGTCCCATGACCTTGATTTTATAGCGGTTCATCTCGTTGAGGACTTCATCCAGCCGTCCATCAGCAAGCAGAGTTCTCACATTCCATGATCCGATTCGTGTCCTGTTTCGAAAAGCAAAGGTCGTCGTCGTGTTGTCCGTCCGGTTCCGAGGCAATGTTTGCCGATTCGTAGCAATTGTGTGTTTTATGGGAGCGGGTTGCTAACCCTCAGCCTAACCGACTTAAAACTCTGTTTTCTGGCGCAGAGAACTCGCCATTCGACCGTCTCCCGTTAGCTCCTTCCGAAGAAGTACCACGGGGGGCACCGCGGGGAGGTTTGATTAGGCCTTGCCAACAGAGCTGCTAGGTGTTCGTCTGCAGTGACTCTTCTCGGGTTTTGGCAGAAATGACAAATCGGGTGCCACCACCTTCCGAGGTCTTTGTTAGCCGTTCGCCCCCTATCAGAACTAATTGTTTATCCGCAATCAATAAAAAAACAGATAATACTTTTTCTTGTCCTTAAACGAAGCACTTTTTTAATGTAAACAAAATGGCTGCTACTGAAATTTCATTTTTGAATATTAAGGAAAAAACCGCCCGTTTATTTTTTATAAAAAAATTCCTCAAAAAAATACTTCTACTTAAAGTTCAGATTTTATTTGATTGGAATATAAAATGAAAGACATCGTTTGATGGCTGAACACGAAGTGTGAGTTTTTTATTTTAGATAAGTAGTTCACATACCACATATGACATATGACAGTTCCTTATATAAACTAGTTGCTGCTAGATGGCACTACTTATTTTTGATAATTACAACACACCCACTTATCAAAAATAATCTTAACAAATAAATGCTATATATAGTTTATGTATTTATTGACAAAGACTGAAATTAATAAACTTCTTGCACACCCAGCATTTAACAAAGTAGAATGTTTTACACTAGTAAGGCTCTTTGTCAGTAAATCAGCTGGCATTGAAGTAGTAGGCATATACTCAACATGAACAATTTTGTTAGAAACCATTTCTCTACAAAAGTGATAACGAATATCTACATGTTTTGTTCTAAGTACTATGAAATGCAGGGTTTGTCAATAGTAGTTTTGAGCACACTGATTATCATTATAAATACTAATTGTGTACATTCTGTTTGTAATTTCAAATTGTAAGCATCTTAAATAAATGGCCTCTTTACAACATTCTGATATCCCTATATACTCTGCCTCTGTACTTGACAATGCACTAGATTTTTGTTTTTTACTTCCCCATGACACTAAACATCCTGAAAACTGAAAACAAAAACCTGTAATTGATTTTCTATCTATGGAATTGTTACCCTAGTCAGCATCTACAAAAGCCAATTAAATCTGAATTTTCATTTGAACAATATTTAAGGCCAAAGTCTTTAGTTTTCTTCAAATACCTCAAAATTCGTTTTGCACAAGACCAATGTTCTTTACCATAACAACTCGCTGGTTTGCGAGAATAGTGACGCAACTAAAAATGAATGATTTTAGAGAATGACGTTTTTAGATTTTTTTATAAATTACTCGAGAGTGTTTTGTCTCAAATGAATAATGACGATATATCTTTCTAATGATAGTTGACGCGAAATCGGCGTTGCGTGTCGGTTTACTATAAATTATCAAAGATTGTAGGTCATTTGGCATATTTAGTTTAATTTTACAGAATTTTGAATTGCGTCGTTATTCTCGCAAACCAGCGAATTATTAAATTGACTTAAGTATCCTACTGTATAGGCAATATCAGGCCGAGTCAAAATCGCTAAATACATCAAACTGCCAATAAGCTGCTGATAAGGGAAGCTATTGTTACAATTTTCTTTTTTTTAAGACTGAATTTACTCTCCATAGGAGTATTAACAGTTTTACTTTCGCTCATATTAAATTTAAATAACAATTGTTCAACATAATTTTTCTGATCCAATGTTAATACACCCTTATCTTTATCATAATTAACTCTCATCCCTAGACATTGTATTATCTGGCCTAGGTCTTTAATTTTAAATTGTGACTTCAACATTTCCTTGAAATTCTTTGTTTCTGTACAATCATTTGAAAAAACAAAGAAGTCATCGACATAAAGAGCCACTATTGTTTTACAATTCTTGTTGGACTTGATATACAAACATGGTTCTAATTTTGCTTTCTTCAGTTTTAGAATTTTGCTATTATCTCAACAATCAAAACATTCAGGTTTCTGCATAAAAATTTCTTCTTCAAGATCTCCGTTCAAAAAAGCAGTTGTTACATCTAAATGCATTATATCAAAGTTCATTTTTACAGATAAAGCGAAGAGCAACCGTAACGTAGTAATGCCTCACTACCGGCGAGAAAGTCTCATCATAGTCCATAGCTTGTCTTTGCGTAAAACCTTTCGCAACTAAACGCGCACGATACCGCACTTTATTGTCAGGTTCATATTTCTTTTTGAGCACCCACTTACACTGCACAATTGATTTTTCACTGTCATCAGGTCGATCCACGAGCTCCCACGCTTGGTTTTCTTGTAAAGACTGTAGCTCATCTTGAACAGCTTGCAACCACTGGTCTTTTTCTGGATCTTCCAGCGCCTCTTTAAATGACAATCCAGTCGCATTGTTGAGTACACTAGCTGACATGCAAGCACCGAAGCCAAATTTTTCATGTTCACGCCTGGTCCTAACTGGCCTGGGCTTTTTCACTGGTTCTTCTACAAGTGTGTCCTCTCCGTATTCAGATTCGCTCGGGCAATAAGATTCGTCGAAAGATATAGGATCATCTGTCAAAGTTGGGTCCCCCGCTGAATTCGTGCTCTGGTCATCACCTTCGGACGTGCAGGTGTGAAAGTATTTTTCTTCATTAACTTGTTGGTGTAGAGAGTACCGAGACTCTACACTTCCTCCTAACAAGTTTCCGAACGCACCCAGTCTCAACCTCAGCGGCGAGGAAGAAAAGGAGAAAGAGTTTCCGGCGAGAGATTAACACAAATTGCAAGTCAGTCGAATGCAGTGTGGTGACTCCGGAACATACAGTTTCTATATTAAAACTTAATTAAAATAAAGTAGGAAGAATTAGTATAACCAGCAAATTGAAGTGTAAAGTAAAGTAGAATGAATTAACATTAAAAACAATTGAAGTGTAAAATAATAATAGTCAAAAACGTAATTTAAATAAAATGTGATACAGTCGATCCTAGTGTAATTATTTCATCAAGCTTCCTACAGTTGGGTTTCTGTTTCTTCCTTTGTGTAATATTTTTCTGTAACTTCATTTGGAATGTATGAGCTTGACTGTTTTTCCATTATAACTACATCTCTACTTGTTGTTATATTTCTTGTTTCAGGATCATACAACCTGTACCCTTTGACATTCTCTGGGTACCCAACCAAAATGCACTTATGAGATTTCTTAACCCATTTTGTTCTTTTTTCTTTTGCAATGTGCACCATTACATTACTGCCGAATACTCTTAAATGACTTACTATACATCAGGTTTTACTCCTGTCCAGATTTCATGGGGTGTTTTGCCATTTAATCCTGACGAAATGGTGCGATTATGTAAATAAACCGCAGTATTGGTTGCTTCAGCCCAAAACTTTTTGTCCAGTTCCGCATCAAATAATAGGCATCAAGCCTTTTCCACTATTGTACGGCTCATTCTTTCTCATAATCTGTTTTGCTGTGGCGTGTAGGGGTTAGTTCTTTGATGGACGATTCCATGTTCTTGCAAATAATCATCGAATTGTTTATTGCAGAACTCAAGCCCATTATCGCTTCTTAGAGTTTTAATCTTCTTATTAACTTAATTTTCTCTAATAGTCTTGAATTCCCTAAAATATTTCATTGTTTCATTTTTGTTCTTGAGAAAATAAACAAAAGTCCGCAGCCGTATGCAGTCATCAACAAACAACAGAAAGTACCTTGAACCTCCTATTGAAATTGTCTCCATACGTCCATAAATATCTGTGTGTACTGCATTGAGCTGTTCCTTGGATCTTATTCCGACATGTGTAAAAGGCAGGCTAGACTGCTTGCCTTCACAGCAAACGGTGCATGACGACCTTTTTACCGCCTTTTCATCAAACTTCATTCCTTCAACAGGATTCTTCATTTTGTTCAAGTAACCACTGTTGATATGCCCTAATCTGCGATGCCAGATGTCCCCTGAAGTAACTGCCATCGCCAATGGCCTCTGAGGTACATTTAACTTGTATACTCCATTTTGTACCGTAGCAGTGGCCAGCAAGACATTATTTCTGTTCTGAATGGAGTAACCATCATCTGTAAAGTTCAACTTGTTTCCTTTTGCGATCAACTGACTCACTGATATAAGATTAGTTGTCAAGTCCGGTACACAAAATACGCCTTCGATGTTTACATCATATTCACTGCCTTCAGCCATAGTTACTATCTGCACATCGGCACTGGAAGTCTGTTCTTATTTGCAACTACAATTTCTTGGTTAATCTCATTTGAAATATTCGACATCCAATGTTTATTTACTGTCATGTGCCCACTCGCACCCGAATCCACATACCAATCATCTTTGTTGAAGTTAGCACTAAACAAAACATTTGTTTGTTTTCGCTCGTAATTTAACTTTGTATTTGTATTGGTATTATTTGGGCACTGCGATTGAAAATGTCCTATTTGATTACATTTGTAGCATCTAACAGCTTTGTTGACTTTCCTTCTGCCAACCATAGACTTCTTCTGGTGTTGCCAGTTTCTAGAAGTTGCGAATGCCGATTCAATTTCATTCTCGTTCATTTCATTCAATCCTGTTTCCATGTCAAGAAGCTTACTTTTAATGGCGTCTGTTGTCACTTGAATCCCAGAATGCTCTATCGCCATTATCATGGGAGCAATCTTTTCAGGTAATCCAGCTAACAGCAACGAACCAATCCACTCATCGTAGAGCTAGATTTTTCCAGGCGAATAGATATGAGATGCCGAAGTAAACTAATTCTTCTTGTAAAACCGGAATCATCGAAAAGCGATTTCAATTTTTCCCATAGCTCTTGCGAAGTTTTAACTGTCTTAATGTGCACATATAATGACGCGTCAATCAGAATCAATTTTGCTTTAGTTTTTGCGTCTTCCGCACTAGACACGATATCTTCTGGTTCTGGTTTGATTCACTGTATCATTCCTTCTAGAACCAGGAAGTTTTGAGCGGCGAAACCCACTCGTCGTAGTTTTCTCTTCCTTTTAACTTGGACACGTTGATAATGTAATTCGCTGCCATTGTTAAAAAAAACTATCGCACAAACAAAAGAAATGCCTCCCTTAAACAAGAAAACGAATAATCTTACTGCAAATATTAATCCAGCACACTTCACTAATAAACTGATTTCGCGATTATTTTTCTAATAATTTTTTTTTGTTTTTAATTAACACGCGAACACAAAGTGTGAGTTTTTTATTTTAGATAGTTCACAAACGTAGGACAGTTCCTTATATAAACTAGTTGCTGCTAAATGGCACTACTTATTTTTGATAATTACAACAGAATATGATGCAACAATTTTATTTAAATCCGTCGACTGGTTTTTAAAATACAGTGATCACCAGCTTTGAAAACGTTCAAACATTTTTTTTGTAATATATGCATCTAAAGTTACGCGATTAAAATCATATATAAAAAAAAGCAAAAAAACCAAAAAAAAATACCTACGCGTCGAATTGATAACCTCCTTTTTTGAAGTTGGTTAAAAATACAATTTATAAACCTTAACAATTATGCTCGGATTCCAATGAAAATCTATAAACTATTAATTGAATCAACTTGAAATTTTCACATAATATTTAAAAAATGTTATACTTCAAGAAGAAGAAAAATTATCGATATTTTAATAATTCTAACTAGACATAAATAATCCCATATACATATATATTTACACTGCAAGTCACCTGGAGCAATTGCAGTCTCTTTGTGCATCCTTTATTTGTAAAAAGGTAGATATTTTCTAATCTGTTTTTTCAGCCCGAATGGATATCATCCTTTTACAAGTGAGAGTTTCAATCCTTTTTGTTAAATCCCACCATACACTTTTGATCGCCTTTTTCATAAGAAAAAGCAGACTGCCTCCTGATCATGTTTTCAACATATAAAATTTATAGACCCTTTTTCAACTAAACTAAATATTTTTTATGGGATCCTCTCAAATTCCTTTACGTTATCAGTCGTTCATAGCTGAACCTGATAAATGCAAGTCTATGTATAGCTGTAAGTCCTTATTTCTTATTGTTATCGTACTTAAAGGAACATCTTTTTGAAACTGGTTTTTACCATTAAAATTCTCAACGTAATCTCCAATTTTTTTTTAAAGAATAATCACTCGACAACACCTACACACTTGAAGTTTTTTTTTATTTTCGGATTCACTAACAAAGAGAATCCTCGTTGACGTGTCATTTTTACGACCCTTTTCGTTTTTTTATTTTGGTTTTGAAATATTATTGTGAAGCGACATTGTTGGATAGTGAAAGGTGATACATATGTTTCTTTAAGTAAATCAAAAAATCAAGCAGAATTTTAGTGCAGTGGGAACAGCCACTTTGATAAAATAATCGTTAACTTTTACCAAGGCATGTCAAAATTCACTTTACTAAATTTATCAAAGGTGACTAATAGATCAGGCAAGAATTCAATTAATCCAGTCAAATAAGCCAAAAAAAGGGGCAAGGTTTTGGCATTCTAAATGATGTGTCAAAAGTCTCATATAATCTCATGTCCGCGGCTTGAGATTTTAGAGGTCAAAGGTCACAAAAATCAGCAATAAAAAAATAGTTTTTAACGACAAAGTGTTAAAAAAATGGGTAGGTGCCAATTTTTAAGTCATTTCTTGCAACTGAATATCAAATTTTTCTACTACGACAGACTAAACGTCTGACATACACAGTGGTGGAAGGCTGGGAAAATGATTCAATAAGCCCAGGATCATTATCCTAATACAATATTTTAGAAGTTATAGCGAATTTTTGGAAAGTGTTTTTAAAAATAATCATTTAGTACAAAATATATTTTTGTAAAATGTGGAGGGGGGGGGACTTTAACCAAAATATATAGCTGGAAAAATTCCTGATCCAACAAGCCTAAGATCATTATCCTACTACAATTATTTCAGAAGTTATAGCGATTTGTTTGAAAGTGTTTTTAAAAAAAATAATCATTTAGTACAAAATCTATTTTTGAAAAGTGGGGGGGGGGGGTACACTTCATCCAAAATATATAGTTTCTTCGCGAAAAATTCTTAAAATAACACGAATTTTAAGAATTTCGCTGAAATGGACCATGTTACATTCTTTGCGAACAATTTGACCCACCCTAATATATATATATATATATATATATATATATATATATATATATATATATATATATATATATATATATATATATATATATATATATATATATATATATATATATATATATATATATGGGGTCAAGGAATCTATTTCTTATGTTTACTTTTACCTACGAATGCCGCTACAGGGCGCTTTCGTACATGTTATCCATATTTTGTAGGTTTTATCACTATTTTTAAAAAAAAATTATTTTGGCAAACCGAAATTAAGAAGAAATGAAAGAAGTTTTCAGAAGCATTACCGAGAAATAGGTAGGAAATATAGCAATAATTACGGGTAATAAATTATATGGATGAGCGAAAAGAAGCCGACAGATATAATAAACACAAAAGTACTACACACATGTAGCCGACGGAAAAACCAAGCAGGACAATAAAAGTAAGATCGTAAAATAGGTCATTAGGAGTTCCACGAAAGTAGGACTTGTAAGGAATGTTAGGAAGGATGTAAGAACCTGAAAGTTCAGTTCGCTTCTGGGCATCGCCGCGAGTTAACGTACCTATGGTGAAAAAGTAAAAGTAATTTTTGTTTTTCTTGTTTGAATTATACTAATTACAATTATCTTTCTTTTGATTTGTGTGTATAAAGAACATTTAGTGAAAACCTAATACTACGGATCTATTGTGAAAAAGTGAAAGTAATTTTTGTGTTTCTTGTTTTAATTGTACAAATTACAATTATCTTTCATTTGATTTGTGTATATAAGAACATTTAGTGAAAACCTAATATACTATGGATCCCGTGCCGTCTACATCGCAAGACGAAACAGCATCAACAACCTTCAGAAGTTATTTGACACATATGCCTTCTCAGGACATTGGTGTTTTTGGTATGTCTAGTGATTTGAGTGGTATTAATCTGCCAAATAAAGTGGATATCTTAAGATATTATTTCTTGCTGCGTGATAGTGCTACAATCCAAAGTAAAAAGTTCTCGTATAAAAGTTTAACTCCTTATGTCGTAGATAAATTGCTTGGAATTTGCGGTAAATTGAATATTACAATTATTGCCAAACGCAGTATTACTAGAAAATTGAATACTTTGCTCGACAGATATAAAACCGAGAATAAGAACAGAACAAAAGGCTCCACATTTAGAACATTCGTACAATCCACAAAAGAATTATTTTATATTGGAAAATGTAAATGTAAATTAAAAACAGTTCTCTGCTCATGTGGCTTGATTCCACAACACTTAAAAGAGTTCATGCTAGATCAACATAATGACAGAAAATGTATGATACCAGAATACACGACAGAAGTTGTACAGGAAGTATCTACATCATCTACAATAATACCAACAACAACAAGCGACGATCAACCATTCGTACCAGATGAAGAAAATAATTATATTCCTGATGAAAATAGTGCAGATTCAGCAGGTGCAGAATATCTTTCTCCAACGAAACGAGGACCCTATACTCCTAGATACGATGCTCCGAAGTTTGCTATGATATGTGACAGATTTGGTGTGCCTGACAGAATAGCTTCAGCTATAGCAACATCCCTTATGGAAGACATTAACTTAAGAGACGATCGTGGTAATTTTATAATTATGGATAAAGCAAAAGTTCGTAGAGAAAAAATTAAATATAGACAAGAAGTGCTTCGTAAACGGCATGATGCTTCCAATTTAATAGCATTTTCGTTTGATGGCAGGAAAAATGATTCTTTAACGAGAGAGAGAAAATAGATAAAAAATTTCACCAAACGATGATAAAAGAGCCTCATCTAGTTGTTTTGAAAGAACCTAATTCCCAATTAATAGGCTACATAAAATTGGAAAACGAAGATGCGGAAAATAAGGTCAGAAAATTAAACGAATTTTTCATCAACAAAGCAATATCTTTAGATTCATTAATTGGCATATGCTGTGATGGTGAGCCAGCAAATGCTGGCATAAAAAATGGAATATTACGACGATTATAACTGCAGTTACACAGACCACTGCATTGGTTTGTGTGCCTTATCCACTTTAACGAGCTTCCGCTTCGGCATTTGTTTGACACCTTAGAAAGATCATCCACCACTGGACCACGAACAACAACCGGCACGTTGAACAAACTAATTGAAACTTGTGAAAAACTTCCGGTATGTAGTAGTTATAACTTTTTTAATACCATTTTTACTTATATTACTTATTTATAATGTTTGTAAAATAATAAAATTGTATTTTAATTCATCAAATCTTTACATTTAATTTTTCAGGTGGTAGCTGATTTTGAAAAAATCCAACTGGAGAATATGCCTCCAGCAATGGAAGAAGAGGATGAATTATCTACGGATTTAAGGTACTTGTACAAATTGGCCAGTGCGATTTCTAATGGTTTTATTCCGCCGGATTTGGCTAACATTAAACCAGGACCACTTGCACATTCTCGCTGGCTCACCAAGGCCAATAGGCTATTACGGTTATATGTGACAACGAATAACCCATCTAAGAATTTGAAAATTCTGGTAGTCTATATAATGAAAGTATATACGCCAATGCATTTCAATATTAAGTATTACAAGTCTGTCGTGTATGGTAGTGCATTATTTTCGAAATTCATACGTTGGACACAGTTTTTAGAACCAAATTTACGCAACGTGATAAATAATGTAATTAAAGACAATTCATATTTTGCACATTCGGAAAATGTTTTGTTAACAATGTTGTTTGATGATAGAAAAGACAAACGCGACAGTGCAATAAACAAAATTTTACACTATCGAAATAACCTGGACGATCCGATGCGAGTTAGAGTTTATAGAAAACCTATTATAAACTTCAATTGCACAGATTATACGGATATGATTGACTTAAATGACGACAGTATTATATTTGAGCCTCCGTTTACGAAAACCATTCCGCATGATTATTTTCAACAATACTTACAATACGAGGAACTACCGCTGCCTGACCCAGGAATCCCGTTACACATACAAGGAACGGAAAGACACGTACAATTGCTGGCTAAAGTTTCTAAACGTGCTTTAGAAAAGAATCGAGACGGAATTATGGCGGTGGCATTAGAAAGCCGGAAGAAATTATCTCGACTTGAAAGCAAGAAAGACTTTCAAAAATAAGTCCTTCATTATTTTCTATTACTGCAAAAAAAATTTTTTTTTTTTGAATTTAAATGTACCTTCTAAATGTATTTCTAAAAATAAAAATAAATAATAAAAATGTAAATGTTCGTTTGTTCCTAATCTAATAGTGATAAAACCTACAAAATATGAATAACATGTACGAAAGCGCCCTGTAGCGGCATTCGTAGGTAAAAGTAAACATCAGAAATAGATTCCTTGACCCTGAAAACCCCTATATAAGTGAACCTGGAGCTTTTTAATATAGCATATAAATTAAATCTTAAATATTGACAAAAAAATACCTAGTTTTAAAAATACGCAGGGTCAAAATCAACTTCCGAACTATGGTTTGTTGGGCAAAGTTGCTCAAAATTACCCATAGAATATCGCTAGGGGGTGTACCAGGTGGACTTTTTTCATCCAAAACGTGATTTTTATTCCATGTGTGATTTAGAACATCAAATCTTAAAAAAGCACAAGAAATAAGTCTAACAAGACAACTTGTGTGTGCCACCGGTAGAATTGAGGGAATCAAAGAAATTCAGGTATATATGGCTAAGATTAAAAAGGGCAAGATATGAGAAAAAGGAGAACATCAGAAACAACGAAGCTCATGTTAATGGTGCCATGAGAAAAGGGCAAAAAGAAATGTTTCCTCTTTATCTTTAGCTCTTTGCACTTCGCTGCTGCTGGAATTTACACTACATATTCGCTGTTTATGTATGTAACAGATCATCTTAATTGTATTCTTTTCTTGTTAGGTAAGGTCGCCTTAACCGAAGTTATTCAGCAAAAGGTAAAGTAGGCACAAACTATACCTGTAGATGCCGCATTTGTTACACTTGGTGAAGGCATCGGAGCACATTCATATAAGTGCATCTTGATAATACAGACCCGAAGGTGAATGTCAAAAGATTCAAAGTGCGATAACTCCGTGTCACGTTTTGCAATTTACACATTCAATGCACCATTGTTTTTAACACTTTCGTGAATGTTGAGATGATTTATAAGATGGCTGCAATCTCGCCAAACCTGTAGAGCACTTATACATAAGCTGTAATATCTATATAAATAATTCAAATATTTTTTTTGTTTCCTTCTGAAACCCCTGAAGGGTTTCCCCTCTAAACCCTCTAAAATTTCATACAACCATTACTTACATTTTTAGGCTTTGATTTCCCAAGTGAAAGCGTGTAGTATAAAATATTGTGTGTTTAAATGTCATTACATTTGCCGTCACTTACATCCTTTTATGCCTACAATATAAATGATTAATTCTTGATTTTATATATAAATATATTGAAGTATAAAACAGAGCGAGAGAAAAAATCTAATATTCTTTTTCAGAAATAGCCCAAAGTACAGAAATATGGTTTATTTATAAGGAAAAAAGACCTATTTTGCATATAATGGAGTCCCTACTTAGCAGTTCTCAGATTTAAGTAGGATGAAAATGAAAATCCGTCTCAGATATGCTTGTGTACTATAAAAATTCCTAATCCTATATAAAAGATAAGAAGGTTTCTGCGAATCCAATCTAATCAAAGAGGAGCAAACCTTAATCTCATCTCGACCCTTTTTTTACTAGGATAATGCTTTTCCCTGTATTCGTATATTCAAACAAGTAAATGTTGAGCGTGCAAGATTTGCTCCCTTTCGAACGAATCAAATTCCTTCCAAGTTTCTTGTGAAATGCATTGAAGGTTCAAACGAGGCAATAAGAGTGAGGAAAATTTCAAAATAATGTTATTGATAATATTAGAGTAGAATATGTACTGCAAAGTGGCCAGAATAATTTATAACATATAAAATGGCAAGAAGGATACACAAAATGTGTCATTTATTTATAGATGCGTTCGTTACCTATGTTGAAAAACGGAGCAAAAACAGCAAATCTGCAGTAATACAGGGTGATTAGAAGAAGTTCAATAGGACAGAAGACTTGAAGTAAAATTTCTGAAATAAGACTCACAGTGTATAGTTTTGCTAAAATTCGGCAATGTGCTTTATTCAGCCACCAGCGAAATATGTTGATTTTTATGGGACAGAATTAAGCTTAGGAGTAACCTTTGTAGTCCGTCATGTTGTACTAGTTATGGTGCAATGTCTAGTAGTAAGCTTAAAGATAGAGGATATATAGAGAATAATTTGGTTGAGAGGAATCTGTAGGGACGCGGAGAAGAAGGCAATGAAACTTGCGTTTGGAGTATTACTCTGGCATACTCATATTCTCCCTAAACCAACACAGCTCCAAAAACTAATGTGTGAGATTATGGGAAAGCCAGTTTTTCCAGGCATTTGTATTCCCGTAGTAAGACCACCCTCTGACGCTTTCTGTATCACCAGAGTTATACCGGCGGCGGCGAGAGTTCACAAAAACTAGGCGAAATAGATGATTTAATAGGGAATGCATGAACACAATGAAAGATTTGAATCAGTAACTACGTCGAGTACATTAAGTTGAGGAATCTACTTAGGTCCACATAAGGAAAGTAAAATCATTATTCGATTGAACAGATTGAAAAGTAAAATGTTGTTAAGTTCTTCTTTACCCGACATTGCTATACCACGTCCCACCTTCGACATTGCTATGCCATACCCCAATCCACTGGCCCTGATAATATATATACTTCCTATGGTACTTACGACAAATACTTCATAGCAATAACGCACTTTATCGACGCTTGGAAATTAGTTCATCTTAAGCCCATACCGAACATTTTTAATCCCTACAACTCCTTTAACAACTAACCAATAGCAATTAGTTCTTCGCTTTGCTGAGTTTTGTCTGATTTTGATAGAGTATCTCCAAGACTTTTAATAGAGTACGGCACCTTGCTTTGCTAACTAAACTCCAAGCTATTCCAAAGATTTTTATTTTGACATTTGAGTCAGTCATGTTGTGCAGTTTAAATTTTTGTTGAGGTTAAAGTATATTTGGGATTTTAGAAATAGACACTGTACGCCTGAATAAAAATTACACTCGCCCGCTCTTAGAATGAAACAGTCAAGGTATGCCTAAGTAAAAATTCTACTTTTCCAAATGCAGCCTACTGCAGGTACATACCAATAAAAGACGCGCGAAATAGCCCAGACGAAGCACGGTACCCTCACACTTTTTCTATACTAAAGGGAACAAAATTGGGGCTTCAATAAATTATATGGGACGAAGAAAACGGCCATTTAACTTGGTGACCACAGAAAGTGCCAGGCTGCATACTCAGTAGACCGGTTCTCTTCCGATTGTGTAGGTTAAGCAGCATTGGCCGTGGTTAGTATTTAGTTGGTGGACCGCTTGGGAAAACGACACTCGCGTTTAAAATGGTCGATTACAAATATGTACATTATATCTGTAATAGGGCTGCGTACGCCTATAGAAGAAGCATTTTTACTTGTTCACACCTGTAGAGGAGCGTGCATACCTTCTGGGGCGCATTTTTAGATATCCACGCCCGCATAACCTCATAGAATATAACTTTACATACACTTTGATTCACACTATAGTAATAATTATAGTTTAAGGTAGTTTTAGTACAGTACAGATGTAATATTGATGCGCCAAAAATTCTTGGAAGGATGATTTTTCATAAATCGTTAATGGAGCATAAAAGAAGCTTAACTTTAAATTTGAGGGAAATTTCGAGTGGACGTTTTTTGGAAAACTCAAAGAGTTTTTGAAAAGCGTTTTTCTCTGAATCTACGCATATTAGAGAAAAGTTGTTTAAACAAAAAATGTAGAGGACATTGTTACCTACAATTTGTTTCATAGAAGTCAGGCTGTACAACTTCAAATACAGAAGCTAGGTGGCGCCAAAGTTTCCAAAAAAGTGTTTTTTCGGTTTTTGTCCCAGAAAAAATGGTTTTTTTACAAAAGTGTAAATCAGTAAATTGTTCCTCTTAAAAATGTCTACAACATTTATTTAAACTTTTTTTCCCTCCGACTTACCGTTCCGAAGTTATAGCGTGCTGAAGTGTGAGAATTGTGCTCTGAAGACGGCACACAGGTTAATTTGAGTACAATCTTTTTACAAACAAAACACACACTCATTTTACAAGAGCAAAGTTTTGACGCTTACACTCTCGAAAACTCGCATAGCAACTGAAAAATGGACGCTTCTTAGCAACAATAGCACGGTTAACTACGCAGCGTAGCATTTACTGCCTATAACTTTGGAACGGTAAGTCGGAGGGAAAAAAAGTTTAAATAAATGTTGTAGACATTTTTAAGAGGAACAATTTACTGATTTACACTTTTGTAAAAAAACCATTTTTTCTGGGACAAAAACCGAAAAAACACTTTTTTGGAAACTTTGGCGCCACCTAGCTTCTGTATTTCAAGTTGTACAGCCTGACCTCTATGAAACAAATTGTAGGTAACAATGTCCTCTACATTTTTTGTTTGAACAACTTTTCTCTAAAATGCGTAGATTCAGAGAAAAACGTTTTTCAAATTTTTTTTGAGTTTTCCAAAAAACGTCGACTCGAAATTTCCCTCAAATTTAGAATTAAGCTTCTTTTATGCTCCATTAACGATTTATGAAAAATCATCCTTCCAAGAATTTTTGGGCGCATACTCCGATTTTCCAGTCCAGCTGTACTGTACTATTTATATAGAAAACTAGATTGTATTCATGTATATAGATATAAGTCAGTAGGGCTAGTTATGATAATATGTAATAGTATATAAGGATAGTATATACGAATCCCTACTATAAATACAAGGGAACTTTGTATGGAAATCACAGTTACTGTTCAACACTCAGCGACTACAGGGCGCTAAAAGGGCTTTAGCTCTACGCTCTGTCGCTGAGGAATAAATATTCAAATGAACTGTTTAAACTAAATAAACTGTTTTATTTAAATCCGCGAGTCAAATCCCATATTAATACATTACGTGGTGATCCTGCATCACCTGGCGACCCTGCGATATAGATTGAAGCATTACAGTGTGTTGAGAGAATATGATTTGGCAGAAATTTATGTTAACTGAGAATGAATTAACCTAAAAACTTCAATTATTTCATAAACTTTAAAAGGCATTAACCATATCCTGTAAAACTATCAACAAAATTGATTATAATCAGATGTTTCGACCTTAGATATCTAACTAACGAAGTGGAATATACCTTCCAAATAACTTATCAAGCCAGCAAATCTATATGCTATTGTACACAACTATAATAATTGTGCAGGGAGAGAAATTTAACAAGAATCTTTACTAAAAAAGTTTTATTTTATAGATGCTACAAATAAAAGAGATAAGAGATGAGTATGAAGGAATTTTAAGGTAAAAATTGAAGGAGTAGCGATTTTTAAGTATCTATGAACTTACGACCGAAATAAAAAACAAAATGGTTTTAGACATGACTTTCGGAAATTTACATGCCACATTTTCATTGCAATTAAAGGCGATACAATCAATCCTTTTTATGGCAACAAAAATAAGAATCAACTAAACTATCTACTTCTACAGGAATGAACATATATTTTGACTCAATTGTAGGCAGTGTTTCTAGTGGCAGAAAGTGTGATAAACAATCGCATTGTCACCTGTACATGCTATGAGTAATGCTGACTTAGCAGCGGTGTTTTACCTAAAATAAAGAAGCTTCGATTCGATCTAAGTCCGGCCATTGGTAGCGAAATTTCCAACAGAACCGAAACAACTTTTATTTATTTGGGCAGATCGTAAAATCATATCGCTTCTTAAGTCAATAAAGCAATTAACTAAACAGTGCTTGTAATCATGTATTACATCTGACCTCGAGAAGAAAGTACTCAGAAAATTGGCATGTATGTGCATCTTCGCTATTGTCCACAATTGTCACAAAATGTAATGTAATTTTGATGGCATGATTTGCAGCAGCTCCCAACTACCTTAAGGAATTGGTGTCATATATTTATTTATCATATTACTTCGTTTTTATTGTACTAGCATTGCGCAACATAATAAATGAAGAAGCTTCTGCTAGTGTACAATTTTTGTTTGTAGTTTTAATTTCAGTGGTCAGAAAAGTCTTAAACTTGTACAGCGCTATATCAATTCATCTTAAGTGTTACACACATGTAAGAGAGAAATATTTTGTGGAATATATAGCATAGACAAGTGTTTAAAATAAAAACAACCATGAAACAATCACGTATGTTTTATTATGACTATGTCATAAAAGTGTAAGGCGTCATAAACGTTTTTGGGGATTGGTTTCAGCATGCACGTTTATGGTGCTGTTACACGAATGACACACTTGCCATTTTTTCTGTCATAATTTGTCATTATCGTCATACACGGTCATAATTTGTGTCATTATTTCTGTCATAAAAAATAAACAACAACAATGCCATTAATTATGACCAGAGCTTATGACAATTGTCATTTTTTGTCATTCGTGTAACTGGGGCATTAGTGTCTAACATTTTATGACATGGTAGCGATAAAAAATATGATGAGTAGTAGATTTTTAAGATAGAAACGCAAAACTTACTGATTGAGAAAAGCTATTGCCTGAGGATCCATTTATTAGAGTAATTAACACCATACAAACTGCAATTTTTGTTGCTTGAAAATTTAACTACTGTTAATTCTAAACATATTTTTTAGAATTAGAATTCATAGCATTTTTCTGTTCTTCATTGATAGAAAATGATATTGGCTCATTTTTACTGTAGAATAGTCATTGAAAAGGTTTCTTTGCATTTTGCTGGTCGATGCCTATTATTTCTTCCATCGCTACGATTTACTGTGTCCTGAGAGGTTTTTACATTTTAGTTCTAAGTTCTCACATATGTTTTTGCAACTTTTCGTTTTTATGAAGTAAATTCTGGAAGAGTTCCAATCGTACACCGATTCATAATTCGTGTGCTAAACAACTTGTGGAACTGCCATTCTGTCTTCAATTCTAAAACTTGTGTTCGACAAGATTCCTCAAGACCCAATCCTAAACGAAGACTCAATCCTAAACAAGTAACAACAGAAAGGGGTTGTTCCACCACTACAAAATTTTTGATCATAATCTCTGAACTGCTATGTGGTATGGATAATTTATGACCGTCGACGCTATCCATACCGTCTTAAGGAATGCCATTAATCGAGTTGATTATTTTTATTTAATTACAAAACTTATATCAGGTGCTATTACCTTCAAATAGATAAAATCATATCTAAGTGAAGGGATTCCTTTCAGCAATTACCTTTTCTCGTAAAAATAACACAGTTACAGTATTATTAGCTCAACGACAAGGGATTGAATCATGCCGATCAAATTAAGGATCTATAGGTGTAGTCATATATAAAAAATATATTAATTTTAATTTTCACTATGATAATATTACCAACAGAGCCAACAAACTTCTTGGATTTATAAAAAGAAGAGCTGAAAAATTCGGTTACAAAAACACTCATCTGTTCTCTAGTCCGCCCTATTCTGTAATATTCTTGCCATATCTGCGACTGCGATCCCATATTTCTTATAAGAAGCATGAAAAATGAATCAACGGATATATCAATGAACGCAACGGATATGTCATTTTCGCATCCATACATACGTATCAGTGTCAGAGCGTGTCGCCACCAGCGAAATATGCTAGCCGTGGTCATGGCATGCTACGGTGTGGGTCGGTGACGAAACAGTATAGTGGGTGTTGTTTCATATTAATTCATAGAAAGAATATTTTTTTACATGTGTCGATACGGTTACGGTCATGATACGATACGTTGTAGTTGGCAGACTCTTTACGCAGACGAGTGGCATAAGATAAAAGAGTCCAAACGGAGGTATTCATTTTTCAATCGATACTGAATGCAATGCAGGACTGGTGCACCACGTCATGCAATTATATTCTTCCTCAAAATATAGACAGCTACAGTGCTATTATCTAAACGACAAGTTTTTAAACGAAGTAGATAAAGCTATGAACTGCGTTTCGTCGTGGAGTATGGCGCTCATCCGTATCCGTTGATCTGCAACCCTATTCACATACTGGAAGGGTGGTCTCTATTTTCAAAAGTCCCGATTTTTTTGAGAGCTCTCCCTAAATCAAAAGTAGGGGCTGAAAAAATAATTATGACGCAAAAAAAAGTCGAAAAAAATAGCGCGTGTACCCAGTGTACGTGAAAGATGCGAAATATCTTTGGCGATCTTTATCTTTCTTTAATTAGTAAGAATAAAGGCCACGTAACATCCCAAACGCAAAGTGCAAACGCAGCTCTGGAGCTCTTTTTTCGCACAGAAATTTTGAGTTTGGGATGTAAAATGGCCGTAAGTTTTATACTCACCGATTTCTGTTGTAAATATACCATTGCCTTTGATGTCCTTCGGCCATGATGAAAGGTCAGAATACTACTTGCAATAGGCCATAGTCCTTGGACAAAGCGACATGCAATGATGATTTCGAAAGCTGTGGGAATACCACTTAGGAGGTACCACTCATCTTGTGACCTCCATATTTGTCGAGCGCTGTGGATGAAAAAGATCTGCAGCTATTGCTAGATTTGCGTCCTCTTCTACATGTGATCTCTATATTATCGGAGTCACAGTGCAGCGTCTTGCCTGTTAGGAAATCTATCATTATGTGCACGAGGTATTTGGCGATACCCAGACTGATCAAGGCCTCGACCATAATTGCTCTAATGACACGATAATATGAATAAAGATATTTGATTTCCAAATTTTTAATTTATTCATACAAATATATTTAGTCCATTGCTTACAAAGGCCTATAAATCAGAGCAGAAGACTATAATTAACTAAATCGTGAGACGTAGGGCTTTAACGCGGGGTTCGTCAAATCCTGACGCGGGCGATCTTTTTTTTAAATATTTGAAAGATTACATCACAAGAGGTAAATAGAAAAATCATTCCACTAACAATTTTGGGTTTGTAATTTTTTGGTATCATTGGAATCGTCTTTGAAATATCTACATTTTACCTTAGTTCAAAAGTCAAAAATTAAAACGTATTGTTTAGTTTTGTTAAACTATATATTTTTATTTTCTACTTTTTAGTTTTATGTTTTTCACCATTTTTTGGCGGCTGCCATATTGGATTTAAAATGACCAGTGCCGCGGCCAGACAATTGGAGGCTCTATGAAAAAATTCAGCGCGAGGCCCCAGAGAGTGTAAACAATTTTTCGCTCGCGGAATTTTCATCATAGGGGCCCGTCCCCGCAACAGAATTTTGGAAAATGGGCCCTATGTAATGTTTAGTAGTCGGTGCACATGCGTAATTTTTATTATCGAATTTCATTTCATTCATATTTTCATTTGATTTTTTTTAAAAAAAAAGTTAGACTCTCATTCTAATACCACGTACAAGAAAAATCCCAAATTTTTTAGGAGAAACAAAAAACTGGTTTTTATTTCTTCTGCAGTACTTACCGTTATTATATTACCATAGAATTTTGTTTTGGTGTGACTTTTTCTTTCATGGTTTTGCAACTGCTGTGTAGAGAATTGCAAAATACATAATAATCTTTCACAAAAAAAAATTTCCCTAAAAATTCTCGTACGTGGTATTAGAATGAGGGTATCGATATGTGCAAAATTAGAAGTTGATTGGTTATATGAAAGTGGGTCAAAATCAAGTTGCAAGATTTGTTTACATACAACATACAAGATACAATATACAACATACAGGTGAAGCTAATATAAAGGGTATAAAAAGTAATTGAAGTCCAGTAACCATTTTTATAGAAAATCAAGTAAATTCAGCTAAATAATCATTTTTATTAATCGATTGTAACTTCCTGCCATTCTGCCCTTCTACAGACAGAATTCTCAGAAACCCGAATGCTGCATCTAAATTTTTGTAAATTATTCTAGTTAAGAAAAGTGTTAGGGAAATTCGTATTTTTATGTGAAAATTCAAAATTGTTGTGCAGTTTAGTGAAAATGGTTTTTATAATGTTTGTTTTTTTCAAATAGGAATATTCTTATTTTAACATTAAATAGGGAAGTTGTTAAAGTGGAGTAATTGTGCGTTTAGCGTCTTTACCTTAAGTCAGAATTATTTTTTATTATTTTATTATTTATGGTGAAGGCGCCAAATTTATTAGAATGGAATTTCGTCGGTTTCCATATAAACAATTTTGAATTTTATAAAAATGTAGTAATAATTAATTGCATCGTGAATAATTTATTTAAATGTGGAAGTACGTAAGTGAAACTAATAAGCTCTTTTTATATACCCTAAGTAGTTCGAGTTTTACCAATGCTATAATTAGTCTTGATTTATTTGAAAAATATTTATTTTGTTAAATTTTTGTTAGTATTTCACTTATTTGAAACATTTTTAAATAACTGTAGTGAGTTAAAGAAATGCTAACAATAATGTGGCTCCTAAAATCAAGCCCTCGTCCTCGCCGTGGGAGCTGGAAACGCAATAAGCGGCTGGTAAAAACTATATAACATATTAAATTCCGGATTACCATATTTAGTTTGAGGATAGATAACACCGGTATCTAAAACTTTGTGGTTTCAAATATGAGAACAAGTTTACAAGTTTTCATTTGAAAATCCCTAATATCTTTTCTCCTTTCAAAGGCGACACTAAGAAAAGTTTTGGATTTTTCGCAAAAGCTATGAATCCTTTTCTTGCGATCTCAAAAGTTAGTTAATTTAATGTTACACTTTTCGTAACAAAACACTTCCGTACTACTAAAACTTTAAAATGCTTTTACATGTTTTATGATGAATAATTTGCATATTTATTATGTCTTTCTAAATTATTATTTAAGAAATTAATTGATCACTGAACTTTTTATAAGTATTTAGTATAATTTATTTATATTAAAGCAAAAAAACATAAAAATAATTGTTGTCATAGAAATAATTCCGCTCATAATGTCAAAAATCCCATCACTTGCCTACTTGCTCAACAAAAATTCAGACTAAGTTTGCGCTTAGTTGTGTTAGTGCGAAGATTTTATGCAAGGCCTATAGTTTAGAGGGCTTGGTGTAATCGATGCTTGCAAATTTGGCTGTATGAAATGACTTATTGAGAATTGTTTATATTAGAAGACCTCAATACCAAGGCTCATATGTATAGTTTTCATGAATATGTGTGTTGGTATTTTTGTAATGGCGCTTGAAACAAAATTGTCGATATCCCTTCGAAATCGTCATTTTTATGGAGACCAATTAAAACATTGAAACTTTCTACAAATATTCGCGTTCAACTGCAAAATGTTGTCTCTGCAAGTAAATTTTGCAAACAATTGTTGAATATTGGAAATGGTGTAATGCCAGTAGATGAAACTGGATTGTTAACGTTGCCAGAACATTTTTGCCGTCTTACAGAAACCAAATAAAAATTGATCGAAAATGTAGGTATATCCAAACATAGCACAGCAATACGAAAATCATGGTTGGTTGAGCGAAAAAGCGATTTTGGCAGCGAAGAACCAAGATGTTAATGAATTGAATTTGGCTATACAGTTCAAAATACTCGGTAATTTGGTTTCGTAGAAGTCTGTAGATACCGTTACCAATGAAGAAGAGGTGGTAAATTGATGTGGATTTACCTGGATTGCCAGCTCATAACTTTCAGCTGAAACTCGGAGTCACTATTATTATGCTTCGTAATATTAATCAAACACGACTATGTAATGGTACGAGGCTGCCTGTGAAAAAGTTAATGGACAATGTTATAGAAGCAACTATTTGAACTTGGAAATTCAAACGTGAAGACGTTTTACTTCCACGAATTCCAATGCTTCCATCTGATTTGCTATTTGAGTTCAAACGTCTTCAATTTCCAGTTCGTGTTGCATTTGCGATTACTATAAATAAGGTGTAAGGTCAGTCTTTGGAAATTTGTGGCATAAATTTGGAATATCCAGTTTTTTCGCATGGACAACTTTATGTGGGCTGTTCGCGAGGCAAACCATTAGCTTTATTCATTTACTGTCAACAAAATGGAAAAACTAAAAATGTTTACCATACAGCATTATACAATAAATAGGAATATAAAATTCAAAATGAAGAGCTATTAACTATTTGATATAAATAAAGTCGTGAATCTGTTCTTCTCATAATTTCTATTAATTGCTGTAATCTGTATTGTAATACAATTATAACGTGAATTATACTTTTAAGTGTTCTGGTTGGCTGCAGCGGAGGCGCGCCGGGTTCCAGCTGGTATAAATAATAAAATTCAAATGCCGAGATCAAGAATTGAAGCCGCGACTTTTTGGAATATTAACGTCGTAAGGTAACCACTCAACTTGTTCCATTCTGCCTATGTCTGGCTCGTCATGTCTGGCTCACGGCATATGAAGACTTTTATTTGGTGCTACCATTTTTTTAATATCTCCATCTTATTCTGTCTTCCTCCCGAAATGAAAATTGGATGGGACGAAGCTTTCCCACAGAACGTTCATGGCCTTGAAGAATTACTCTCAACGCGCGCAAAGATGTTTCACATCAAAAATTATAAACCGTCCCACACGCAGTCTAAGTTTCGAAAAATATGATTGCACTTTTTCGCTTTTGCCCAGCCCTGAAATATATTAACCAACCCAGACTCGCAAAATATTAATACATATTGAATAAACCTTTCCAACAAGGCAAATTTAAAAAAAAACGGTTGCCAAATAAGGAAGTAATGGCGAACAAACCAAAACATTCCAATATATAAGAAAATTTAATATTCCTATGCCGGATCCACACGTTTGTCAAGGCTTGGCAAGCGTTTGCAAATTAAAAACGCTTGCTTAAAACAAACGTGTGGACGCATCACAAACGCTTGCCGCAAACTTCCTTTTTAAGCGTTCGCAAATTGAAAATGGGCCTGATTGTTGAATTCAGCGGATTTGGGATTCCCGCCGCTAAAGAGTAAGGCCCAATGTCTGCTTTGGTTTGCCGAGAATTTACACTCAACCGGATCGGTCGCCAAGCTTACACAAGCCAAGCCAAACGCCTTATTCACACGTTTGAATTTGCGAATGTTTGACAATGTAAAATCTCAGAAATTTCATTTCCACAAATTTTCTTTTTAAATTACAATTCAAGCAAGTCCATGAATACGATAAGAAGTTCGGAGTATAATTCTTATTAAACTTCCGTTAGTTAAAAAGACTGCAATTTTCACAATTTAAACTCCAGACGTCTCAGAAGTAATAAAAATTATATGAGAGTAAATACAAATGTTATTGTAAAAAATAAAAACCAACAAATTAATGCAAAGGTCAAGAACTAGCGTTTGTTGGTATTTTTGTTATCAATTTCTTTGGAATTGCGTGGCTCTGTTGATGTGCACTCATCAAGAAGAATAAGTTTCTTAAATGATGATCATTGTTATAATAAACTTATTTTGCATTGTAAGACTCAATCCTTAATTAATCGACAGAAACTGGAGTGGGTGCTCATTCAAAGTTTCAGTAGCCGGCCCACACTTTAATAAGTTCACAGAATAATTCCTCGTAGTGAGAGTACGATGGATATTTGAAGAACTTTTTTTAAAAAAGCTAATAGAAAAAAATAGTGTCGAAATATAGGAAGACGAATGGTGGAGAATATTCGTCTTAAAACACATGCTTTGTGAACCTCGAGTCGACTCAATTAATACCTTACAATGCATTAGAATGTATGTACATAAAGCAAGTAATTTTGGCAGTAAACAAATATTGTATACTCTGATAGTAACAAATAATCCATATGAATGAAATAACAAATAATCCAAAAAAAATGAAAGAAGATAATTAGTATCACCCTTTGTACTTCGATGATAGGTTAATAAAGCTTTTAAAAATAAAACAACCATTGGACCTAAAACGCGCAATGCATTCCTGATGATAAAATGGCCTTCTTCACAAGCGATTTGTGATTCTAAATGGCCCGAGCCAAGCCAAAATCTCACCTTGTATGGGGAAACTCGGATGGAATCGTGACCTAGAGCCACCGAGCCATTTACTAAGGTTACATGTCGGGCTGAGGACTTGACTTGAACTTGAACTGACAATTTAATCCGCGGTGACAGCATACCTACTTGAGAGCTTGATAAAATTGGTAAAATTGGAACTATGTACATGATATTGTAGTTGTGTTTGAAGTATTTGTGTTTGCCGAATTAAAGAGCATGTGTATGAGCAAAGCCTCTTATATTACTTTCGGTCTCAATAATGTCCTAGAATGCAATTCTCGGCGTTATTTGGTACATTTTTCACATAAAGCTTTTGTCGAAAAGTACCAAATAGAATATGTAGTTGTGAATTTTGAATAGCTACGAAAATACTCGTAACGTAACGAAAAACGTATGGCGAGTTTAGTATATAAAAAGGTGTTTTATTTAAATAATTATTTTGTTTTTTTGTCTCGTTGTTCTTCCTTGGAAATAGAATGCGTAGAATACAGCTTATGGTATTCTACTTGTTACACCTCTTCATTTGATAGCGTTGTCAATGAGGTTATAAAGAAATAGGGGATCCGCCAACTTGGGTGACCGCCATATTGGATTCAGTATGATGACACTAAGCTTGTTGTAACTCGTCATAAACTTTCATTAGATACCCATGTCGAGGGGTTTGTAAGGAAATAGGTAATCCGTAATTTTGTCTTGGTGTCCATATTGGATTTTGAATGACGTCACACACCTTATTGTATTCTACATGCCATGACTTTTCATACCTAGATTACATACCTTCTTTCTTGTTATTCTCTTCTTACCTGTCCGCATTTGTAAACACAGTAACCGAAGAAGTCATATCCTGGACTCTCGCTTTCAGTCAGCGTTCTATCGTTGTAATATTGAATGGGAGCTTGTGGAGTAAAACTGCATATTGGCTTTGACATTCTTTTTCACTCTTCGTTGTACTAGCTTTCCGCTAGAGCTTGTTTTTCACATTGCACTCGAGGAAGAAACATAGACAATAGAAAGGGAATTATCACTACTATGTTTTCTGATTACTTTCAACATAAATCATTCTGTTTCAAATATTATATTGTTATTATTACTCGATTGTTTTTATATTTTGCTGAACTAATCAAAAATTTATTATTTTAGCATCTGCTGGTATGTTGATTTTTTTAGGGTGAGTCCACTTGGTTTTTATAAGGTGTGCTGTGATTATTATAACGTATGGGATTATACTTTTTTGCAGGATAACGGTTTTATACCTGGTAATCAACAATGGATATACCACGATGATTGCTGCAGGCTGCGGTACCTTTTTTTTGTATATAATTCAAAGGGTGTCTATTTTCCATACTTCTGACATGGCCCGTGCTAATATGCATAAGCAATTTTATCATAAATCATTCGGTATAGTGTAAGCATTCCACATTTAACCAGCTCCACGATGTTGTTTTTGAACCGGTTACTGGCCTTGCCAACTTCTTTTAAACTTGGCGGTCGCAGAGTAAATTCCTCAGTTAGCTCGCCGTTTAACATAGCAATTCATGAAGGTGCTGCTCCATCGCTTCACAATTACTTTGGAATCGGCGATCATATTATCGTTTTGTCCTTGCAGTGTGAGGTGGTGTGAACTTCGCCACACCACGGAATTTTCGGTAAAACTTCCGCGCCTGATACGGTATTTGTACTGTTCTATGTAATATTCCGTCTGCCAATGAGCAGCTGGAGTTTTTGAAAAAAAGTCGTCAGCATGGAACTCTAACTGCCGGGGCCCAATGAATCCGGCAACGTGATTTTCCATATAAATTGTTGTTGCTTTTGCTGGTGCTGGAGACTTGGATTTAATTTTAATTTTGCCGGTCTACCCCTCCACGAACAAAAGCTCTCTCATTTTTTCGCTCATTTTTTGATGAATTAAACAAGAAAGCTTTTACATTTATGTCGCTACTAGCAACCCGTCCACAATTTTCTTGAACAGAAAGTGCGGAAATTACTTTTTTTTCATTAAAATCAAAACAAACACAAAATAAGCAAACAGTCAATGCAATCACTACAGAAAATGACATTTGTCAACGTAAAGCTACTGACAGAATCAGGCGCAAACGCCGTGCGGACATTGGCTTCGCGGTATGTGGCGACTTTTCACTGACATGATGTTGCGGTGTCGGCGGCGCGCTCCGACTTTGAACACAACAACGAAATCAAAGTGACAAGTGGACGTGATTGGAAAAAAAAGTGAAAAACCTGAATGATTTACATATAATTTTTCTATTCTACAGGGTTTGTCTTTTTTTTAGATGCTAATTTAATTACCCCAATTTGGAAAAATAAAGATTTTCATTAAAAAATATAAAAATCAACAAATTTGCTATCACAGCCAACACCAACACACGACTCTAAACATATGCCCACCACCACCAAAACACGACTCAAAACACAAACATCTCTTGACATACGCGGCGGCAACGCGCAGAAAGTAGAAAGTAAAGCAACTTGCGCGGTGTGTGCGTAGCGTAAAGCTGGTGACATATCCAAGCGTACATGCGTTGCATTAGTTGACAGATAAAATAGAAGTGTGTGTATTCAAATGCGACCTGACGAAATATTCCGTGAATGTTCCGCATGCCACGCAAATGTCGGGCTACTTTCAACTTTTTCTGCATTGCCGCATTCGACATAGGACACACAAGCATACACAACAAACACAGGCGAGATTTTTGAGCTATCTGTGAGAGCCGGGACGGAACGCAACCATGCAATTATGTGTCAGTTGAAAATCTCCGCATAACAGGGAGCCGCTGAATGCAATGCATGTACGCTTGTATATGTCACCAGCTTAAAACAGCATTTCGTTAGTGCGCATTTGAATACACTACTTCTATTCTCTCTGTCATTGCCCGCACGGCGTTTGCGCCTGTTTCTGTCAGCAGCTTAAAGGTACGCTGACCGTGCCGGTTTCATTGGGCGAGCTCTCACCGACAGTGGTAGGGGAAAATCACGTTGACGGAATCATTGGGCCCCGGCAGTAACGCTGAAGAAACTAAACCTAGGGTTCGCCTCTGACAGCGTTGTTCGGGTGACTGAAAGTTTGACGTCCAAAAACAATGACATACCAAACTGCACGAAAACTTTTGAAAAGGAATCTCGTGACTTCAGTTTTTACTAGGCGGGGCCAAGTTTATGTTCAGGTAGACTGTAAACAGCAGCCACGCAGAATCACATCGGCTCTGGATTTGGATGATGTTGTCGGCTCTTCCCTGTGAGCTTAGGTTTTGAATTCTCCATGGAATACTTTGAACTTCCCGCTGTCTTCGTGGAGCTGAGCGTAGAGTAATATTGCTTTTGATTTTTCTTTACTATTTTGCTATTATTTTATTTTATATATATATATATATTTTTGATTTTTTTTTATATTTCTTTTATTATGTTAGCTTTAAGAATTTCGTCTTATCTTCTTCTTCTATTTTTCTCTCCTCTTCCTAGTGCTTCACCTTTCTCTTTACTGTCTTTATTCCTTTTCTGCGTGTGTGATTGTGCTTATGTGGCTCTGTTGCTCATTATATATTGATGAATTTCTCTGATAGAGTGGACAGTGAAGGAAGGCTATTGAATATCCTCTGCTCCTCCTCCTCAGGGCTGAATATAAGTACTATGAATGCAAGAAGCCTGAGAAATAAAATGGATGAACTGAGGTACTTGTTTGATAACACAAAATTGCATGTTATTGTAGTCAATGAGACGTGGCTGAAACCAGAAATCCCATCTTCCTATGCTGCTTTGCCTTCTTTTTGAATGCATCGGAATGATCGTGTGGGTCGACCGGGGGTGGTTTTGCAATATATGTCACCTCCTCTCTCTCCTCAAAAGTAGTAGGCCAGTCCATTGGCTCACAATTCGAATTTATAGCAGTGGAAATTAAATCATCATATGACAAATAGTCCAGCCAAATTAGTAAATGAAATTGCATTTTAAGAGGTACAGAATTTTTTTTTGGTATTTGTTCGGGTACATCTGACAATGATAAAACCAAATTTGTGGGGTCTCAGTGGCTTGGGAAAAGCCGCCATCTTGAAAAAGAGGGAGAGCTTGTTTATATTAAATAGCTCGTTTGCATGCAATGATAGCTGATAATGATCAATGGCAAAGTTGCGGAGAATAAAATTATCTAAAAAATTAGTCCTCAACGAGCTCTGTAAGTTGATTTGGCTTAAAGTAATGGCCGGTCAAAGTTCAACCATGATCGTGTGGTGAGGGTTGAATGCAGTTTTTTGCAATTAACTCGCCAAATGTTAATTTTTTTGGCTTAATGCCCATTAACAAATTTAAGGTTCTAGTAATTACCTTTAGAATGAGCCCTTAATCGTCGTTATCGCTTATGTAGTTTGCGAGTAATCCCAAGCCAAAGTTCGCACTGGACGTGCCTGAAATAACTGTTAATGCCATTTTTTTTGAATATTTCGTTAACGGTTACTCATATGAAAAAGTAGTAAATGGCAGGAATACGGGCAATGAAAATATCTTTCCAACGAGGTATTGGTCGAAACTCCATGTCGTTTTAGGTCCGCGATACAGCGGGTCAAAGGTCAAGGGAGAGGTTTACGAATTTTTAGCTATACACACGATCATGGTTGAACTTTGACCGGCCATTACTTTGAGCCAAATCAACTTACAGAGCTCGTTGAGGGCTCATTTTTTAGATAATTTTATTCTCCACAACTTTTCCATTGATCATTATCAGCTATCATTGCATGCAAACGAGCTATTATCGCTTATTTATAGCTATATAAACAAGCTCTCCGTCTTTTTCAAGATGGCGGCTTTTTCCAAGCCACTGCGACCCCACAAACTTGGTTTTATCATTGTCAGATGTACCCGAACAAATACCCAAAAAAAATTCTGTACCTCTAAAATCCAATTTCATCCCCTTTTTTCGACTAATTTGACTGGACTAAAATGCGTAATTGTCAGTGTTTACTGCCCACCTAATGTGTTTACTTCTGATGTTGCTGGTAACTTCTTCGATCTTGTATCTAGTCTCTCCCGTCATTATGACAACATAATTGCTGCTGGCGATTTTAATGTCGATCTACTGAAGGCCAATGAACGTGCGAACACACTCAAATACTTCTTGGGGTCGTTGGATCTCCGTATTTTAAATCAACTGCCCACATTTTTGAACTGTCATACTCCATCGCTCCTTGATATTCTCACTGTTACCTCCACCAATTTAGTGTTAAAACATAGCCAAATCTCTCCTGATCCTTGATCCTGCCCTGTCCACTAAGCAAGTATGGTCTAACCTTCGTTCACTCGGCATTCATACTTCTGAGCCTAACTCATTTGATGTTGATGTAAACTCACTCAATGTTTTTTTCATTCAATCTCCTTCGAATTTCCCACTGTCTTCCCCTTCTGATCCCCTTTCTCCTAATCCTCTTAGTTCTGATGGTTTTAATTTCCGATGTGTTGACTCAGTTGAAGTTCTTGGAATATTGCTTTCCACTTCGTCCAATAGCGTTGGCTATGATGGAATTTCTCCTCGATTTCTTAAGGTTCTTTCCCCTCTAATTGTTGAAACGATCACGCACATTCTTAATTATTGCCTGACAATCTCCCAAGTTCCTTCACTCTAGAAAAAAGCCATTGTGACCCCCATTCCTAAAAAGTCCTCCCCTGCTGATTTGTCAGACTTTCGCCCTATTAGTATTCTTCCCTTTTTCGCTAAAGTCTTTGAGAAAATTATATTTACTCAAGTCTTGCGTTATCTTGATTCTTCTAATTTCCTCTCTAAACTCCAATCTGGCTTTCGTAAATCCCACAGTTGCGAAACTGCTATATTGAAGGTGACAACTGATCTTCGTTCCGCCCTTGACCAAGGTGATATTGGAATACTAGTTCTTCTGGACTTCTTCAAAGCATTCGACTCTGTAGTTCACTCACTACTGCTCCATAAACTTAGTCAAATGTATCCTTCTCGTCTTCTTCTGTTCGTCTTTTCTCTTCTCTCTAATAGAGCTCAGTGTGTTCGGCATAATAATGTTACTTCTTCTTTCCTAAGTGTGCCTGCAGGTGTGCCTCAAGGTTCGGTTCTTGGGCCTTTACTTTTCTCCCTATATATTAATGATTTCCCCTCTGTTATCCTCTTATCTCTTGTTGTCCCTCATTTCCTTTACGGCTTGCTGGTATATATGTATTTCTTTTGATTCTTCCTGCCGCCAGCCTCTTAAAGTGGCATTTAATGATTGCCTTAGGTTCATCTTTTATATAACATCTGAACATGTGTCGGGTGTCCAAAATTCTTTACTGGGTTGGGACCTCTTTCAATTCCTCGATCTCATGGCTTTACTTCTCTTACCTTTCTGATTTCCTCTTTCCTTTGCCATCCTTGAGATCCATCAAATTCCTGGTTCCGTCTCACACTTCCCTAATTGGTAGTCGTTCCTTCTTTGTGTATACCCTCAGAATCTGGAATAATCTTCCAAACCATATACAGAGAATGAGCACAGCCACAATATTCAGAAGACATGCTTTTCTTTTTCTATCTTCTTCTTCTCACTAGCTCTCATTATTTCTCTTACTTCCCACTTCAATCTTAATTTTAATTTTTCTTTCAATTTTTATCTTTATTATACGCTTTATATTAGTTTAACCTGTATGTATGTGTCTCTGAATGTATGCATGTATGGATGTTTGTATGTTTGGATGTATGTATGTTTTAGCTTTATATTAGCTTTACCAGATGTATGTATGTATGTATGTATGTATGTTCTATGTAAGCAAATCTTGCAACTTGATTTTGACCCACTTCCATATAACCGATCAACTTAAAATTTTGCATAAATGCATAGTTCGCGTGACAATGCAATTCGACCAATTTGTAAGAAAATCAAGATGGCGGTTCCAAGATGGCGGCTGATTTTTGCTATTTTGTTCCCCGACCCTCCGACTTGGGTATCAAATGAAAGAGCATGACAGGTAGAATACAATTAGCTGTTTCGCGTGATTCAAAATTCAAAATGGCGGCCAAAACAAAATGGCGGACTACCATTTTATTTACAACGCGCTCGGTATGGGTATCAAATAAAAATGTAAGACGAGAACGTCATTTTCAATCTAATATGTGACGTGTGACGTCATTTTAAATCTAATATTGCGGTCACTACAAAATGGCGGTACACATATAATAGACTAAAAGTAAAAAAGACATATGTATCATAGACTAAAAAGTAGAAAATAAAATACATAGTTTAAAAAACTAAAAAATACGCTTTTACTTAAAAATGAACGAAAAAATAAAAAACAATTTTGAATGTAGTTTTTTTGCTCTAGCCAGTATATGGGAACAGCCTACCTTTCGAAAAGTTAAGAATTCAATTAATGAAGTTATTGGTAAAAATTATACATATAACTTACTTAAATGGAAAAAAGCGTGGGCGCTAAGGAAAGGTTCCAGTATTAATAAAATAAGAATATAGGTAAAGAGCGCCCCACGCTTTTTTACATTTAAGTAAGTATAATTTTTACCAATAACTTCATTAATTGAATTCTTAACTTTCCGAAAAGTAGGCTGTTCCCATATACTGGCTAGAACAAAAAAATTACATTCAAAATTATTTTTTACTTTTTAGTTCATTTTTAAGTAAAAGCGTATTTTTTAGTTTTTTAAACTATGTATTTTTTTTTAATTTTTGTTTTGATTTTATTTTTAATTTTGATTCCGATTTTAATTTTAATTCGGCCAAAACAAAATGGCGGACTACCATTTTCTTTACAACGCGCTCGGTATGGGTATCAAATAAAAATGTAAGACGAGAACGTCATTTTCAATCTAATATGTGACGTGTGACGTCATTTTAAATCTAATATTGCGGTCACTACAAAATGGCGGTACACATATAATAGACTAAAAGTAGAAAAGACATATGTATCATAGACTAAAAAGTAGAAAATAAAATACATAGTTTAAAAAACTAAAAAATACGCTTTTACTTAAAAATGAACGAAAAAATAAAAAATAATTTTGAATGTAGTTTTTTTGCTCTAGCCAGTACATGGGAACAGCCTACCTTTCGAAAAGTTAAGAATTCAATTAATGAAGTTATTGGTAAAAATTATACATATAACTTACTTAAATGGAAAAAAGCGTGGGCGCTAACGAAAGGTTCCAGTATTAATAAAATAAGAATATAGGTAAAGAGCGCCCCACGCTTTTTTACATTTAAGTAAGTATAATTTTTACCAATAACTTCATTAATTGAATTCTTAACTTTCCGAAAAGTAGGCTGTTCCCATATACTGGCTAGAACAAAAAAATTACATTCAAAATTATTTTTTACTTTTTAGTTCATTTTTAAGTAAAAGCGTATTTTTTAGTTTTTTAAACTATGTATTTTTTTTTAATTTTTGTTTTGATTTTATTTTTAATTTTGATTCCGATTTTAATTTTAATTCGGCCAAAACAAAATGGCGGACTACCATTTTCTTTACAACGCGCTCGGTATGGGTATCAAATAAAAATGTAAGACGAGAACGTCATTTTCAATCTAATATGTGACGTGTGACGTCATTTTAAATCTAATATTGCGGTCACTACAAAATGGCGGTACACATATAATAGACTAAAAGTAGAAAAGACATATGTATCATAGACTAAAAAGTAGAAAATAAAATACATAGTTTAAAAAACTAAAAAATACGCTTTTACTTAAAAATGAACGAAAAAATATAAAATAATTTTGAATGTAGTTTTTTTGCTCTAGCCAGTACATGGGAACAGCCTACCTTTCGAAAAGTTAAGAATTCAATTAATGAAGTTATTGGTAAAAATTATACATATAACTTACTTAAATGGAAAAAAGCGTGGGCGCTAACGAAAGGTTCCAGTATTAATAAAATAAGAATATAGGTAAAGAGCGCCCCACGCTTTTTTACATTTAAGTAAGTATAATTTTTACCAATAACTTCATTAATTGAATTCTTAACTTTCCGAAAAGTAGGCTGTTCCCATATACTGGCTAGAACAAAAAAATTACATTCAAAATTATTTTTTACTTTTTAGTTCATTTTTAAGTAAAAGCGTATTTTTTATTTTTTTAAACTATGTATTTTTTTTTAATTTTTGTTTTGATTTTATTTTTAATTTTGATTCCGATTTTAATTTTAATTCGGCCAAAACAAAATGGCGGACTACCATTTTCTTTACAACGCGCTCGGTATGGGTATCAAATAAAAATGTAAGACGAGAACGTCATTTTCAATCTAATATGTGACGTGTGACGTCATTTTAAATCTAATATTGCGGTCACTACAAAATAGCGGTACACATATAATAGACTAAAAGTAGAAAAGACATATGTATCATAGACTAAAAAGTAGAAAATAAAATACATAGTTTAAAAAACTAAAAAATACGCTTTTACTTAAAAATGAACGAAAAAATAAAAAATAATTTTGAATGTAGTTTTTTTGCTCTAGCCAGTACATGGGAACAGCCTACCTTTCGAAAAGTTAAGAATTCAATTAATGAAGTTATTGGTAAAAATTATACATATAACTTACTTAAATGGAAAAAAGCGTGGGCGCTAACGAAAGGTTCCAGTATTAATAAAATAAGAATATAGGTAAAGAGCGCCCCACGCTTTTTTACATTTAAGTAAGTATAATTTTTACCAATAACTTCATTAATTGAATTCTTAACTTTCCGAAAAGTAGGCTGTTCCCATATACTGGCTAGAACAAAAAAATTACATTCAAAATTATTTTTTACTTTTTAGTTCATTTTTAAGTAAAAGCGTATTTTTTAGTTTTTTAAACTATGTATTTTTTTTTAATTTTTGTTTTGATTTTATTTTTAATTTTGATTCCGATTTTAATTTTAATTTAATTTTTAATTCTAATTTTAATCTTATGTTTTTTTTATTCTATTCTGTTTTTTTTTCTTTTCCCTTTAACTATGTACTCCAAAAGATGTAAATCTTGTGTACTGTCTCGAAATTAAATTGCTATTATTATTATTATAAACGAGATTCCAAGTAGTGACGTTACGAATGTGATATTTTTCACATTCGTGAATGCGAATGCGTATGTTCGGAATGCGAATTTGCGAATGCGAATGCGAATACGAATGTTTTGGAATAGCATTAAAAAAATTTGATTAAATTAAGGTCTCATTTTTTATTACTTAAAATAGGATATGAAAAAATTTCAGAATAGACTAGTGTTATATACAGTAATGGTATTCTTTCTTCTCGTATTTAATAGTCAAAGCTCAAGAGAGGAATATTATATTTCCATGAGGCGATTTCTAAAGGTCCCCATTCCTATACAGGCCTTCGGCAGGCCATGGGCCTGAAGGTTTCTCGCCTTAACTCACTCACCCATACCGTCAACTGACAAGAATATTTATGTGTATGGGTGTTGATCGTCAGTCCGTGCCTGAAGATCTGAACTTCTTCTATTCAGTCTAAAATTTTCGTTGAGGCCATGAACATTTTTGCCTTGAATTAACAACCCTGCTACACTAAACTGTCGTCTTCGCCTATGTGTATGTAGCTAGTCACGAGGTCACCTGCAGTCCACGGCCTGTCAGACGTATGCCTCAAGTCCTCATCCCCCCGTCAGACGGTATGGCATTCATCGGGCGGTACCTGCTGACCTGGCTTAAAAGGCGACGGCCTGCCAGCGGCCTGTTGTGAATGGGGGCCTCAAGGGGCACATATATAAGGCAGGCTGCACTGAACCACTGCTCATTCGGAACGCTGGCCGGTGCAGCGCTCAGATATTTTCGAGCCAGATCTGTCAATTTGCCGTATTTTAATTTTGTTTTCCACGAGACACGATACGACCTACACACATAAGCATTCGCAAAACATTCGCATTACTTGATGCGAATGCGAATGTCGATGCAAATGTTTAAAATGAAGCGAATCATTCGCATAAGCGAATGCGAATGCGATCATTCATAACATCCCTAATTCCAAGTAGATTCTTCTGCGTCTGTAAACTATTTTCTTTTAGTGCAGTAAAAAAAAGGCCAAAAAAATGAAGAGGTAGGTATAGTCTGGTAACAGCAAAATTATGATTTTATCCTGTTTGGGATATCACCAGGAGTATATTGCTAAGTTTTGGACCTCGAAAAACTTGTGCTACTTTTGTTATAAACAATTAAAGTTTTTTTACCACGTTTTTCGACCTTAAAATGTGAATTACTCCGGTTCTATAAGTCGGATCGGGGCTCAGCCTAAGCGAAGCCGAGTGCAACAACATGTGATTATAATATTTTGAAATGTAAAGAATGCCAAAAAAATGCCAATGCAAAAAATTAAATATCTCGAGTTCACGTTAACCAAAATGAACCTTGTTTTTTTTAAACTAAAGTTCCCAAAATTCTCTACCAGATCTGATAAAAAATTTTAAATTTTTTTTCAAAATGGCCGAAAAATGCAATTGTTAATATTTGAGTTATAAACAAATGAAAAAAAAGTATCCAAAATTACATTAAAAAAACTTTTTTAATTGCATTCGAAAGGTGGCATGGAAACCTACATTTTTATTTTTGACTTAATGGCATAAAATGGCGGGCATTTCAAATTTTAGATAACAAATGCAATTTTGGCCAACGGGTTCACTATTTTGACACCAATTTTTCAGGGTCTTTTTATAACATCAAAAAGTACATTTTTTGGAATTTTGATGCAAATTTGTGTAGTTGACTGTCTAAATTGAAAAAATTACTGTTTTTTGTCGTTTTTTCAGTTTTGTAGGTTATGTATGTACTTCAGAAACTTGAAACCAACGAGGATTTATTGGAAATTTTATTACGAAGAGACTGGTATTTAGTTTGCCCCGACCCGACTTATAGAACCGGAATAATTCACATTTTAAACTCGAAAAACTTGGTAAAAAAGCTTTAATTGTTTATAACAAAAGTAGCACAAGTTTTTCGAGGTCCAAAACTATATACTCCAAACCAAACCAATATACTCCTGGTGATATCCCAAACGAGATAAAAACATAATTTTGCTGTTACCAGACTGTGCAAATAAAAATGCTTTTTTTACTGCACCATTTTTTGAGATGTTTATATTTTTGTGTGTCGTGCTCTATGGGAAGTTGCATTGCTCCATATGCGGGATGTTTTTACGTTCAATCGTGGAATTGCATAGTACTTGTCGTTCCGTTCAGCACTATTAATAACAATATCAAGTCATATTCAACTTACTTTTACCTCACAGTAACTACTTACTTCAACCCCACTGAGGCGAGCTCTCTAAAGCATAGCGGTAAGTTTTTCTGCCCACTTCTTTGCATAGGATACCTATGTTAATTCGAGCTTGATTCGCGGATACAAAGCGTTTATGTATTGTAATCCGCTCTCGGAGCGCCGTATCAACAGTTAGTGACACGAGTCGAAGTTGACACGCCGCACACTTGGACAAATAGCAAATTTACGACGACAAAAATAATAACACCCAATTCTCTCAGAAAGTTTCGATTGAAAAAACAAACGTGTTCAATATTTTTCGAAAATCTATCTGACAATACAGAATTTGACTGACCCCCCGCCCCACCCCCTTTGGGGCGTGGGGTAAGTCACCTTCAGGCTTTTTTTCACGGATTCTGATTCTCCGAAGATACTTCATAATCAGGTTTTTTGCAATATGATTATCTGCACATAGCCTTTTTCGTCCTTAGCCCTTATTAACCGATTCCTGTTTCGTAACAAAAGATTTTACGGTTGCGGTTATTACCTGATAGCTAGTCTGATCATATCAGCCTACCCGCCCTTTTAGGATGACCACCACTTGGTGCCATCAGTTCAGTAAGTTCCGAGCTGAAATATTCAATTTCTGCTTTATACAATTCAATATATTCTGTCAAGGCTTTAAATAAGTCCTTCATCCCACCAAATACATGTTCGGCAGCTCTCTGTTAAAGACTTCGTAATTTTATGTTCCGGTCATTAAACCAGAACATGCACTGTCCCCTATGTCTTAACTTATACGCAGTTAGAAATTTCAAAAAATCGATTTTATTTTTATTGCATTTTCGGAATGTTGCTGATGATGCAGAAGGTTCATCTTATGGCTCTGAATAGATGACTCCATGTAAGTTAAAAAAACCAAATTTTAACTATGTGTAAACGTCTTTTGAGACTTTGAACGCGTTTTTCTCCAAACGGTGTTTTCAAAGTCGGTGAGCATGATTTCTCAAAAACGGCTCAACCAATCGGTTTGAAATTTTAACACAACCTTTTCAGATATATTCTTCAGGGATTGAAGGAAGGAATAAGATTTCCGAAAATGATTGATATTTTTTTAAACAATTTAACGAAAAAACTTTGTTCGAAATTCGAAATTTTTGCTTTTTGAAGCCGCCATTTTGTCAAAAATCAAAATTTCGACTATTCATTCGTTCAATACCTAGATTTATTTATCCACTAATAGAATCCTATTGGTTTTTTTATTTTAAATAATCCAAACCGAAAATATCGTGCTCACCGCCAAACATTTTTTTTGGAGAACCTCCAGGAAATTGTCTACAGGAGCACTGTAACTCAATATTTTTAAAAATGATACATGCCGATATAAAGTAAAAAGTTACCACTACATGTATTAATATTTTTCGTATTTGTCAAATTAAAAAATCATAAAAAAGCAAGTTTTTTTTGGCCTTGCAACTGCGTATAACCCCTTAAGTAGGATTAATGGGCACAGACCCAAACAACAAAACAACCAAAAATGCTGCCTAATAAACTAGGATTTCATATTTTAGGACCTTAAGATTGCGGGTTATAAGAACCTATACTAACATGATCCAAAAAGATGCTATGATACCGGTAAAAAAAGAAGTCAAAAGCATGATATTTATACTAAACACGTGGGGCAATACATAACACGTTTTATTTATCTGAGTTCAGGCATTACTTATCTACGATATAAAACTAAGCCGTGATATAAGCCCATGTGTGAAGCAAATTATTTCAACCAGAACCAGAACGCTCCTGTTGAGAAATAGACCAAATTTACATAAGAGGTGAAAATCGATTAGCTACTACACTTTAATAGCATCGCCTCCAGGCAGAGGGTTATACTCCTATTGGCCTGCATATGAAGCTTCGGATTGTGCGATTTTTTCTTTTTTTTATGTTTTTAATGGACTTAAATCTACATAAAATTACATAAATTTGGGTAAGTGGTTCCGCAACGAAGGTATGTTCTACCAGAAGGGGTGTCTATATCGACTGGTTATCACGCAAGCTTTATATTCGGAACTGTATTTATTTCCCTCGTGAGGCTCGAATTCGCTGTGGCAGCTTAAGATTAGTGGGATTTAAACTTTTTTTCAGGGAGCTAAGAGCCACAGATAGAGCTTAACATAAAAAGGGCTCAATTTAGCTACCGTGGACAGGATATGACCTTTTGATTTTCTAATTTCATTTCTTTGTCGCATAAATAATAGTAGCTGGAACAAGGGTTGTAATAAATGTAGCAATCGCTTGTAAATATGATTTTGAGGTGCTGGTTAAGAGCTTTATTATGGCATTCCGTGAATTATGAGGTCTTTGTGGGTTTATAGATTTAACGAAATGTGAGGATTAGTACTCTTAGCTTTGATTAATTTTATGCTTTTGTCATTTATTTTACACTTTTATTCAATAACTTTTTGCGCAAATAAGTTATGAATATATGTGCTATCAGTGTATAACGGCTTTGCTTTATTTTGTAGAGTCCAATTTTTTTAGAAAATCTAAAAATCCAATATTTTGTAATTGAGCCTGCATAAAAATAGCGCACAGATATTGGATGACCTGCGTCTACCATCATGTGAGATGGTCAGGTTATTTAATTTAAGAAGCATTTTCAGCCCATTACATTCATTCTCTGGAAGTAAAGACGTTTCAATATGCACTGTGTCCGATGAAGTTGCCATTTTCGGCTTCACGTTCTTTAAAAATTCCCAAAAACTAAATAATTGTATTCTTAATATTCTTGACAGGGCGATAACATTAACATATGGGCGCTAATTGAAAGTAATTGGCATCGAATATCTGGAGCGACAGAATGAATTTTTAGAATTAACTAATAAACAGTGTCAAGACGATTACGTCACTTGGAATGATTAGCAAGGGTGATGACTAAACAAAGAACAATTTTACTGATCCAGTTTATTTCTTATGATCCGTCATGGAAATGCAAAAAATTCTATCCACATTTTGATGACATATGATGAAAAATTAATTGGGTACAATAGCGTTAGATTTAATAAAACCTGTCGCCTGAAAACCATTTATTACTTAACACTTTATTTACAATATTATTAAATACATTTTTTACAAAATAAAAACCCTTTAATTTGCGATTTTTATTTCATTAAATAAAAGTAAATGGTATGCCCAGCATAAGTCTTATAGAATCGTGAAGAAAGCCAAAAAATACAAATGTTAGCCGGGAGAAAATATGACAAACGATTTATAAAAATGTAATAAAAACAGCAAGATTCTGCAACGGATATGCTCTATACAAAGGCTTTCGTAATCGAGCTATAAAAATCACCAAGTCCCTCGTAAGTACAGGCCTGGAAGCAGGCTTTTTGGTTGTGTCTGTGCGGGGCCAAAATCGTTCTGTGGAATTAACATGGCCGAAGCCGTACGAAGCAATTTTTTAACTTTGCTTTTGGAATAAAAAGTGGTAAAATAATGTATTTTATCACTTTTTAGTGCACACGGATTATCAGTGATAAGTTATTTAGTGATCTGAGTCCATAAATTAAAAAAAAATTAGTGGTTAAGTGTATTTTAAGAGTGTTAATTGATTAGGTGACCATTTTTGTTTACAATCGCGGTGGTTTTTTCGTGTTAATTTAGGGAAAAGGTGTTGAATTTGTGTAGTAATGGAATTAAAAGTGAATTTAAAGTAGTTAACAATTATTATAGAAGAGTTATTAAAAACATAAGTGCAAGTACTACCACACAACATGAATAACAATAACTTTTTCACTTTTCCTTCACATTTTTCTGCACTTATGTTTTTAATAACTATCCTATAATAATCTTTAATCACTTAAAAAGCACTTTTTATTATGTTACTACACAAATTCAACATTTTTTCCCTAAATTAACACGAAAAAACCACCGCGAATGTAAACAAAAATGGTCACCTAATCCACTTAACCACTCACTTCATTTTAATTTTTTTTATTAAATCACTAAAGCACTAATCACTGATAATCCATGTGCACCAAAAAGTGAAAATATACAATATTTTACCACTTTTTAGTGCAAAACAAACTTAAAAAATTGCTTTTTATGGCTTCGGCCATGTTAATTCCACAACTGTCAGAAATTTTTGGCCACTTTTCAGCTATGTTAGTATTAGTTGGCCTGTCTGCTTCCAGGCCTGTACTTACGAGGGTCTTGCAATCACAAAAAACCTTAAAAAAGTAATTTAGAAGTTTGTGGGCGCGGAGATGATTTATTGGGACAGTGGAATATGGTGTGGATTTCTATTCAGTTGATTTCGAGAAAACAAAATTTTTTCCTGTCAGGCATATATGAAAACGCTCGAAAATTTCCATCGCAGGAAGCTCGGCCGGCAGAAAGCTTGCCCACACCATATTTCACTTCCCCTACGCCTAAAGGTTTTTTTCTGAAAAACAAGAAAAGTGCCTGTTTTCAAACGCGTTTATGAGGTATTAAATCGAACATCATCTTTTCATGAAAATGGTGTGGTAGAAAAACTAACGTGAACTCTACAAGCGACCCGGAAAAACGACAACAACTTGAACGGGAATACTCCCAATTGCACCGGGAGGTAAAGAGAAGTGTCCGGCGTGATAAAAGGCGGCAGATAAATGAGCTCGCAGAGAAAGCGGAAAACGCGGCAAACACAGGCAACAGTAAAGTGCTGTACCAAATCACTAAACAGCTCTCGGGAAAGCACTCTACTAAAAAGCATGCCGTAAAGAGTGCGGATGGAAGGCTGCTGTGCAGCGACGAGGAGCAACTCCAAAGATGGAGAGATTACTTCTTCGCCGCCCTGAATGGTTCATTTACACAGGAACCTCAGGAAAACAACAACAACAATGCACAGCTAATAAGAATCACCACTCGTGCCCCATCCAAGACTGAAATAGTAACCGCAATTCATGCAATGGCCAATGGTAAAGCAGCTGGAAAAGATGACATCCCGCCAGAATTGTTGAAAGCCGACTCAAGCCTCATAGCAGATGCGCTACAGCCAATCCTGGAAATAGCATGGAACACCTGTACCTTTCCGGAGGATTGGACGGAAGGTATCATAGTCAAAATACCAAAAAAGGGGGACCTAACAATATGTGACAACTGGAGAGGCATCTGTCTATTATCTACTGTGGGCAAAATCTTGTCCCACATATTACTATCAAGGATAAGAGAGGCAGTAGATCGAACGCTTAGAAGACAGCAGGCTGGATTCAGAAAAGGCCGCTCCTGCATAGACCACATTAACACCTTGAGAATCATAGTGGAGCAGTCTACTGAATTCCGATCCCCCCTTTACCTTGCTTTCGTAGACTATGAGAAAGCGTTCGACTCGGTTAATAGGAGCTTTATATGGCGAGCTCTACGGCAACGTGGACTGCCGGATAAAATAATAGAATTGATAAAAGCTCTATACAACAATTCCAAATGCAGAGTTCTTCACAATGGAAAACTATCCGACAGCTTTGAAGTGAGCTCAGGAGTACGGCAAGGATGCCTACTTTCGCCATTACTATTTCTCATAGTAATAAACGACATCCTTGTCAGCGCTCTAGATACTAGAACAGGTGGCATACAATGGGGATTGTTAGACCGCCTTAAGGACCTCGACTACGCGGATGATATCTGTTTGCTGGCCCACAGACACCAGGACCTCAGAAACATGTTAAACAATTTGGCAACAGAAAGTAGTTCAGCAGGCTTAAGGTTAAATCCGACTAAAACCAAAGAAATGCGGATAAATGCAAACACCCTTCAACGAACAGCGCTAAATAACCGTGACGTGGAACTGGTAGACAAATTCTGTTACCTCGGTAGTATTATTACCGAAAACGGCGGTACAGAAGAAGACGTCAGTTCCAGAATAAATAAAGCAAGAAGCGCATATGCATGCCTGTTTCACATATGGAGATCGACGGAGATCTCAATTAACACCAAGTTGCGGCTGTTCAACTCCAACGTTAAGGCAGTTCTTTTGTACGGCTGCGAAACATGGAAAGTCACCCAATTCATCACAGGGCGCCTACAAGTTTTCATCAACAGATGCCTACGTCGTATCCTAAAAATCCGCTGGCAAGACAGAATTTCAAATGAAGAACTATGGCGCCGTGCCGGCCAAGAAAGGATAGACGACCAAATCAGGCGAAGGAAATGGAATTGGATTGGCCACACCTTGCGACGCAAAAACGAGAATCTAGCCAAACAGGCCCTCGACTGGAATCCGCAAGGAACCCGTCGAGTCGGAAGACCTAGAACAACGTGGAGGAGAACTCTATTAGCAGAGGCCGCAACAACCGGGAGATCCTGGTCAGAGCTGAGAGCTGTCGCGCAAAACAGAGTCCGCTGGAGGGCAACTGTTTCCGCCCTATATCCCATGAGGGATTAAAGGAGCAATTAGGTAGGTTAGAAAAACTCTTCGAGAATAAATAAGGCTTTTCAAAATAACTCGAGCACCACTCTAGGGCCTTGTTCAAACTTTTTTCCTGAAACGGCTGTTTTTACATTCTTGAGATTTACGCAAAAAGCTATAATTATTTTTGCATGAAATTTCAGCCCTGAAACAAGGTTCTACGATAATTACAGTGCCTGTAATTAAATGTCAAAAAATGGCTATATTTCGCGGTTTTTATTTTTTTTTGCAAAAACCTGTTGACCGATTTCAACTGTCCAAAACTCATAATTTTCGTCTTTTTAAGCGCTATTACGTACTATTTTTTGTTTTCCAAAACCAAAATTTTTTCGCACCTCGCTACCATTATTAGCTTTTTTCCTCCTGTTCTCCTGGACCGATTTTTTCCAAAACACATTCATTAAATTCCTACGATTTTTCTCTTAATTATAGAGTCAAAAATCATAGGGTAGATTTATTTCAACTTTTGAATACTTGTCCGCTATCTCTCCTGGACTAGAAGGTGGGTTTAAACTTCCTTTATATATCGCATCTTTTATAAATACATGAGTGCAATTTTCCATATTTTGAGGGACAAAGATTTTGTTCTGTTTTCTAATTCGGGAAGGTATAGGTCTAATGTTAAAGATGTTGTCCTGAATTTCCTTGGCTATAGTACTTGTGATTTTAAGGTCGGGTGGTGTCTGTTGAATGATGAACTCGCCTGGAAGGCAAAGGGATTGTCCGTAGAGCAATTGTGCCGGTGAAAGGCCTATATGTTCGAGTAGCGCGGAACGGATTCCTAACAGAATCCATTGTAAGTTGTATAAATTTGTTGGTTGAGGGGACGCGCGGACGGCTACTTTAAGCTGTCGGTGAAATCTCTCTACCATTTCGTTGGACTGTGGGTGGTAGGTGGTGGTTATAATTCGATGGCACCCTAAAATCCCTGATAGCTCCTTGAACAAGGCGGACTCAAACTGAGTGCCTTGGTCTGTTGTCAAGGTTTGGCATATGCCGAAACGTGCAACCCAGTTGTGAAGGAAAGCGTTGCAAGCGGTTTTGCTTTCAATGTTTCTAATTGGTATGGCTTCGGCCCAACGTGAGAAACGGTCCTTAATCGTTAGGAAATACCTGTGTCCATTAGAAGGAGAAAGTGGGCCAACTATGTCCATGTGAATGTGTTGGAATCTCCCTGAGGGTGGGTTGAATTTTGCTTGTGGAGCCGCCGTGTGACGGATGACTTTTGCCTTCTGGCAGGGGATACAGGATTTGGACCACATGTTTATCTCTTTGTTCATGTTTGGCCAAAAGTATTTCGACGTAATAAGCTTGTTGGTGCACCTAATACTCGGGTGTGAAAGGTTATGTACCGTATTGAATATGGTAAGACGGAGCTTTTCTGGGACGTACGACCGATTGGTGCCGGTTGTCGTCTCGCACCAGATATTCACATTATCGAGGGGTATATGTATTTTCTTCAAAACGAACGATTGAGGCTTGTTCTTGTTGCTGGTGAGGAGAGCTTGTAATTCCTCGTCGGTTTGTTGCTCTTGGCTTAAGATCTCAAGATCTATTTTTTCGCGATTTTCAATAGCGTCGATATGAGCTCTTGAAAGGGTCTGTCAGAGACTATGTTTTGGAAACCTTTGATAAATCTGATATCATTAGTAAATTCTGAAATATATGACAAGTGATTGGTTTGCCGAGGAGATTTATCTGTTTTTGATGCTATAGCAGTTGTGAGGGGCTTATGATCTGTGTATACAGAGAAATCTTTGCCCTCGAGGAAATATCTACAGTGTTTAATAGTTAGGTAAAGAGCTAGTAATTCGCGGTCAAAGGCGGAATATCTTTTTTCGGCTGGTTGTGTAGCCTTCGGGAAAAGAAACTAAGTGGCTCCCAGTGGTTACCATTAGACTGCTGGATGGCGCCTCTCACCGCGTCCCCGGATACGTCTACCCATACGCTTAGTTTAGTGGTCGGGTTCGGATGTGCGAGCAAGGTGCAGTTTGGTTTTTAGCTCGTTAAAAGCTTCTTCATGGTTTTGGTTCCATTCGAGTATATTTGGTTTCTTTTTGTTTGAATTCGTTTGTTTAATGAGGTCATATAATGGTTCGGCAATTGTCGAGAAACGCGGAATAAAGCGATGGTAGAAGTTGGCCATCCATAAAAAACGTTGCAAAATCTTTATTGCATGAGGGCGTTGATAATCGATCAATGCTTTTATTTTATCTTGGGACGGTAATATACCTTTCGTGGTGATGGTGTGTCCCAAAAAATCAAGCTCCGTTTGGCCGAGGAGGCATTTTGCCGGGTTGATGTTAATGCCTTGTTCTTCTAGCCTCTTAAAGAGAAGGCGTAAATGCTCTTTATGTTCGGCGGGTGATTTACTACCGATAAGTATGTCGTCAATATAACAAAAAACAAAGTCAAGACCTGCCAACACCTCATTAATGAAACGTTGGAAGGTTTGAGCCCGGGTTTTAACGCCAAATAGCTTCCCCAAAAATTTGAATAGGCCGAAAGGGGTTATCCTCAGGGGCTACCGGTATTTGGTGGTGGGCTCGAACAAGGTCGATTTTTGAGAAAATGTTGCAACCGTGTAGGCTCGTAGTGAAATCCTGTATGTTTGGAAGTGGATATTTGTCGAACTCTGTGACGTTGTTGAGTTGGCGGTAGTCGCCATGGACCATGTATAAGGGCGAAGCGACGGAAGATGAAGATGGGCGGCAAATGCCCAGTCTGACCATGGTTTCGAATTCCTCTTTTGCTAAGGCGAACTTTTGGGGATGTAGTCTTCTCGGACGAGCAGTGGGTAAGGGACGTCGGGTATGTATTCAGTGTACGACCGCATGTTGAACATTGAAGTTGAAATTTGGTTGGGCTTTTAATGATGGGAACTCGTTAAGGATGGTTTCATATTCCCCTTCAATGGCCAGAAGTTTGGGGGTGCACGCGTTGCATTTACGTGACATGCAATTTACCGATAATGTGGCTTGATCAATGAGTCTCCGGTGTCGAAGATCAATTGCTAAATTAAATTTACGTAAAAAATCTGCGCCGATGATTGTGTAATCCAGCGGTGCGATTGTAAAGGTGTGATCGAAATTCCGACGTAGGCCGAGGTTCAAAGTTAAGTGTTTGTAACCGAAAGTGGAGATGGATGTGCCGTTAGCTGATATTAAGTGTGGACTGTTTCGTATGGTTACGTTTGGTATAACTCGTTGGGGGATGATAGATACTTCTGCTCCTGTATCGATAAGGAACATTATTTTACTGCTTCTGTCCAGAAGGAAAAGGCGGCGTGAATACCCGTTTGCCTTCGTTACCGCACACGAGGCAGTTGTAGTTAGTTTTTTGGATTGGAGGGTGATGTGTTCTTATTGCATGGTTCTACGCATTTTTTCGCTTTATCGCCGTATTTGTGATGGTGCCAACAAGCGTTATTGTTGTAGGTGCGACCCTGGTTCCTGTAATTAAAACGGTCACGTGATCGGGAACGTGATCTTTGCCGGAAGGAATTTCTGCTTTCTAAACGTTTGATTCGTTCGCACACCTCTTGGAGTGTTTCAGTCGTTCTCTGATGATTGTCGATTGGGGGTGTGTGCTTGTGTCCGTACCGCGGAAACATTGGAAATAGGGTCGAATCATGTATTTTGTCTGCAATGTTGAACAGCTCGTTCAATGTGTGGGAGCTTTTAACCGTGATAATACATGTTTGGAGGTTGTGAGGGAGTTTATTGATCCATAGTTTTCTTAACAACGAAGAGTTAATTAAACTATTCCCTCCGGCTAGGGACTCCATGTGTATGTATTCTCCCAGCAGTGCCTTATGTAGGAGTGTGTCGAGCCGGCGCTTTTCTGAATCTGTTGGCTGTATTTATCTTGACTGGGTGGGTGTAGTAAAATATCGGCTACCATTTCCATTGTTTCCTGCGGCAGCGAGGCTACTAAATGGTCGTATTTAGTGTCTGATGCAGTTATTCTCTTTGCTTTAAATTGTGTCTCAACTTGTAGGAACCATAAATCTGGCCTACTAGTCCAGAAAGTTGGGATCTTGATACTGTTGACGTGTGAGCACGAAGGCTGTGGTTTTTTATCCGTTGCACAGTGGCGAGAAATGCTAGTGTTCCACCCAAATTACTCTAGAGGTCGTAAATTTTAAGTTATTGTGACAATTTTTTTTAACATCTTTAAATGATTTCTCAGCCCAGCTATTCTACACTCTGTAGTATTGTTTATAGCTGGGTTGAGAAATCATTCGCATCAATCATGCATGCGCCCCACGTTTTTTCGTATTAAATTTTACAACTATTTTCACAGCTATTACAAATTCAGAATTACAAATTTTCAGGACTATCTGTATGGTGTTAGGTATATGTATGGGGCTATAAATCTGTATGGGGCTATAAATCTGTATGGGGCTAGGAGACTTTATTTTATACTTTTTAGTTCGTTTTAAAAACGTTTTATATTAAAAAGTTTTTTTTAATCAAGTATTTATTTTCTGCTTTTTAGGTTTATGTGTGAAATTTTTGCAATCAATTTTGAACATGATGATATTATGGCTTATGGTAGTCTACTTATTATACCCTTCCATTTGATACCCGTGTCCCGGGGGTTGTGACGAAAATGGTAGTACGCCCTCTTGAGACGGCCGCCATGGATCTAACGGTATATTGAGTATCCTATATTGCTTATTGTATTCTACTTATCATACCCTTTCATTTGATTCCCATGACGAGGGGGTTGTGAAGAAAATAGTAATCCGCCCTCTTGAGACGGCCGCCATGGATCGAACGGTATATTGAGTATACTATATTGTTTATTGTATTCTACTTATTATATTCTTTCATTTGATTCCCATGTCGAGGGGGTTGTGAATACAATAGTAATCCGCCCTTTTGAGACGGCCGCCATGGATCTAACGGTATATTGAGTATTCTATATTGCTTATTGTGTTCTACTTATAATACCCTTTCATTTGATACCCATGTCGAGGGTATTGTGCAGAAAATGGTACTCCACCCTCTTCAGACGGCCGCCATGGATATAACGGTATATTGAGTATACTATATTGTTTATTGTATTCTACTTATTATACCCTTTCATTTGATTCCCATGTCGAGGGGGTTGTGACGACAATGGTATTCTGCCCCACTTGAGACGGCCGCCATGAATCTAACGGTATATTGACTATTCTATATTACTTATTGTGTTCTACTTATAATACCCTTTCATTTGATACCCATGTCGAGGGTATTGTGAAGAAAATGGTACTCCGCCCTCTACAGCCGGCCACCATGGATCTAACGCTGTATTGGGTATACTATATTGCTTATTGTATTCTACTTATTATACCCTTTTATTTGATTTCCATGTCGGGGGGGGGGGTTGTGAAGACAATGGTAATCCGCCCTTTTGAGACGGCCGCCATGGATCTAACGATATATTGACTATTCTATATTGCTTATTGTGTTCTACTTATAATACCCTTTTATTTGATACCAATGTCGAGGTTATTGTGTAGAAAATGGTACTTCGCCCTCTTCACACGGCCGCCATGGATCTAACGGTATATTGAGTATACTATATTGTTTATTGTATTCTACTTATTATACCCTTTCATTTGATTCCCATATAGAGGGGGTTGTGACGACAATGGTAGTCTGCCCTCTTGAGACGGCCGCCAAGGATGTAACGGTATATTGAGTATACTATATAGCTTATTGTCTTCTAGTTGTTATACCCTTTCATTTGATTCCCATGTGGAGAGGGTTGTGAAGACAATGGTCATCGGCCTCTTGAGATGGCCGTCATGGATCTAACGGTATCTTGAGTATACTGTATGGTTTATGGTAATCTACTTATTATACCCTTTCATTTGATACCCGTGTCGCGCGGGTTGTGCAGAAAATGGTAATCCACCCTCTTGAGACGGCCGCCATGTTTCTAACGGTATATAGAATATACTATATTGCTTATTGTCTTCTAGTTATTATACCCGTTCATTTGAATCCCATGTCGAGGGGGTTGTGAAGACAATGATAATCCGCCCTCTTGAGACGGCCGCCATGGATCTAACGGTATATTGAGTATTCTATATTTCTTATTGTGTTCTACTTATAATACCCTTTCATTTGATACCCATGTCGAGGGTATTGTGAACAGAATGGTGCTCCGCCCTCTTCAGACGACCGCCATGGATCTAATAGTATATTGAGTATACTATATTGCTTATTGTATTCTACTTATTATACCCTTTCATTTGATTCCCATGTCGAGGGTGTTGTGAAGACAATGGCAATCCGCCCTCTTGAGAAGACCGCCATGGATCTAACGGTATATTGACTATTCTAGATTGCTTATTGTGTTCTACTTATAATACCGTTTCATTTGATACCCATGTCGATTGTATTGTGCAGAAAATGGTACTCCGCCCTCTTCAGACGGCCGCCATTGATCTAACGGTATATTGAGTATTCTATATTGCTTATTGTGTTCTACTTATATACCCTTTCATTTGATACCCATGTCGAGGGTATTGTGAAGAAAATGGTACTCCGCCCTCTTGAGACGGCCGCCATGGATCTAATGGTATATTGAGTATACTATATTGCTTATTGTATTCTACTTATTATACCCTTTAATTTGATTCCCATGTCGAGGGGGTGGTGAAGACAATGGTAATCCGCCCTGTTGAGATGGCCGCCATGGATCTAATGGTATATTGAGTATACTATATTGCTTATTGTATTCTACTTAGTATACCCTTTCATTTCATTCCCATGTCGGGGGGTTGTGAAGACAATGGCAATCCGCCCTCTTGAGACGGCCGCCGTGTATCTAACGGTATATTGACTATTATATATTGCTTATTGTGTTCTAGTTATAATACCGTTTCATTTGATACCCATGTCGAGGGTATTGTGCAGAAAATGGTACTCCGCCCTCTTCAGACGGCCGCCATAGATCTAACGGTATATTGAGTATTCTATATTGCTTATTGTGTTCTACTTAGAATACCCTTTCATTTGATACCCATGTCGAGGGTATTGTGAAGAAAATGGTACTCCGCCCTCTTCAGACGGCCGCCATGGATCTAACGGTATATTGAAAATACTATATTGCTTATTGTATTCTACTTATTAATCCCTTTCATTTGATTCCCATGTCGAGGTGGTGGTGAAGACAATGGTAATCCGCCCTGTTGAGATGGCCGCCATGGATCTAATGGTATATTGAGTATACTATATTGCTTATTGTATTCTACTTAGTATACCCTTTCATTTCATTCCCATGTCGGGGGGGTTGTGAAGACAATGGCAATCCGCCCTCTTGAGACGGCCGCCGTGTATCTAACGGTATATTGACTATTATATATTGCTTATTGTGTTCTAGTTATAATACCGTTTCATTTGATACCCATGTCGAGGGTATTGTGCAGAAAATGGTACTCCGCCCTCTTCAGACGGCCGCCATATATCTAACGGTATATTGAGTATTCTATATTGCTTATTGTGTTCTACTTAGAATACCCTTTCATTTGATACCCATGTCGAGGGTATTGTGCAGAAAATGGTACTCCGCCCTCTTCAGACGGCCGCCATGGATCTAACGGTATAATGTGTATTCTATATTGCTTATTGAGTTCTACTTATAATACCCTGTCATTTGATACCCATGTCGAGGGTATTGTGAAGAAGATGGTACTCCGCCCTCTTGAGACGGCCGCCATGGATTTAACGGTATATTGAGTATACTATATTGCTTATTGTATTCTACTTATTATACCCTTTCAGTTGATTCCCATGTCGAGGGGGTTGTGAAGGCAATGGTAATCCGCCCTCTTGAGACGGCCGCCATGAATGTAACGGTATATTGAGTATACTATATTGTATTGTCATCGGAACTCAATTTGTGGCCAAAATTTAGCATGATCGGATAACCGGAAGTACTCAAAAATTCGATTGCAAAATGTGTACCGGAAAAATGGTAATTCGCGCTCTTGAGACGGCCGCCATGAATCTAACGGTAAATTGAGTATACCATATTGCTTATTGTATTCTACTTATCATATCCTCCTTTGATACCCAGGTCGAGAGGGTTGTGAAGAATATATTAATTTGCCCTCTGGAGGCATATACTACCATATTCATGAAAATAGGTCATAAGGTAACAAAAATACAGTGTGATATGTAAACCTCTACAAAAAAAATTTCAAAACGCCCTAGCGGCTAAACCGTTACGATTTCCCTCCCCTTCCAATACGATTTTTTGTTCGGCTATCCAAAACCTATCCACAGCCGGCCACTTTGTAGCCTTAGGTGGGACACTCTGCATAAAGAAAACAATATAAATTCGAAATAATTTCTCATAATTTTTTTCCTTACCCTCCATTTTCTGATCAAACGTGAGGTTTTCTGGAAAAAGCTTATAGGAGCTTTTTTGTCGAGAATTTTCTTAGCTTTATTTTTTTCTCTTGACATTTTTCCAATTTCGACGTTTGTCCCGAGTTACGGTCGGGAAACCGTCGGAAAATCCGTTCAATCGAATTTTCTCTTGATTTTCACAAAGTACGGCCCGGAACTCGACGGTTACCTTTTCTCCTATTGCTAAACTCCCGCCATTCCAAATTTCATTAACTTACAATTTTTTTTCCAGTTTTAGTGATTTTTTTACTCTGGACGCTGTACTATTTGATATTTATTTTTTTTAATATATATTTTGAAATTTGAAATTTATATTTGATATTTATTGATATTTTTTTTTTAAAATTATATTTTTTTATTGAAATTGAAATCGCTTTGTTTGTATTGAAATTGTAAATATGGATATCGTATGTTAGAAGTTGTAATCACTAGTATTTCTATTAAAATTTCATGTTCATTTCCTTTCTTTTTGATAGTTTTTATTTTGTTTTTAATTCTTTTATGTTCTGTAGCGTACCACTTCACTACATTTGGCATCACTAAAAATATAGTTCGAAAACCATTTCCGAAAATAAAAGCTCAATGTCGAAAAGAATGCAAGCTTCACTTCTCCTCAAGTCATGAGACAGTGCGGTCGCTTTATGTCAAAACTTAATTTAGAAAGTAAAATACGAATACCGAATTTGTCAGAATTAACAACAGAATTTGTTAGAATAAATAATAAAATAGAAGTGAAACAACGATTGCGTTTTTGTTGGTAATTGGTATTGTGGGGAATTATTGTGGTGCGAAGCACACATAAAACTCCACAGTTCCTTTCTTTTGTTGTCGGGTTAAAGGCATGCGTCGATGGGAGGAAAAATTTCTTGATTCATCTTTATTGTTTCTTTCACTGTGCCCCAAACGCAGTTCACTGTAAAATTGCAAACAAATAACATGAGTTTGGAATTACGGTTTTAAATGAAATTTTTTTAACAAAATGCTTTAATGAAAATGAAATATAAAAAAAAATGTATTATCTTAATTGATGGTTGATAGAAGAGCTTAAACTTCTGCCGCGTGGGTCGTTGGTTAATGGTCTGCTATTATATTTAATCTTCTATCATCTCGTCTTAATTGTGTAATCCTTCTTTGAATTTGATGTCATCATAGGCTGGCTACTTGTTGAATCCAATTATGATTATATTTTTTATTTGTTGCTTATTTAAAGTTGATTTTAAGTTTGTAGGTAGTGGTCGAAGTGGTTGACCATACGGGTCGTTATACCAATGCCGGAATTACTTTCCGCTAACTATGGCCTTTGTCTTGTAGGTTTTATATGTATTTTTTCCTTTTTACAGGTTTTTCTTTTCAGAATAAACTTTAACTTTAATGTTTTAATATAAAATTAATTTTACACTTCTTTTATAATACTTCACCGACACTGCAATTAATTAGTTATTTTGTGTGTTCAGAACTAACTTGGGGTCACCAGTTATTGCGGCCATGCGGTAAAGTAAAACTCCGGAGGTTATCAAGACCTTCTTTATTTAATGACTTCAACTACAAGACTGTTCTATCGATCTACGGGAGGCTGATTTAGCGGTAACTTCTGATATATGAACTTAGTGTTGTTTTTTGGTACTTCCGATCGTGGAAAATTTATATGGCCCGTGTTGCCGCTACACCAATGTTGAGGAGTTGTGAAGACCATGGTAATCCGCCCTCTGGAGATGGCCACCACGGTTCTAACCGCATAGCGTATTGCATCCTACTTATTATACCTTTTCATTTGATACCAATGTTTTGGGGTTGTGAAGACAATTGTGCCGTGATAACTCAATCACCCTTTAAAAAAATCACCTTGTCCAAATAACCTTATTTTTATTATAAATTCTTCAATTCGTGCAATTACAATTTTTACTTCAATAAATTCGATCTTTAATTCAATTCAAAAAAATTATTTCAAATAAACTAATTCAGTCAATATTAAATGTACTTTCAATTTTTTACTCTATTCGATTATTATTTTTTTGGAGAAGTTAAATATGTGCCTTTAGCTTATTAATTCAATGTAAAACCGCAATTACTAAGTTGGAGAAGTTAAAAATATGCAACTTTAATTTTATTAGTTCAATGTAAACAGCTTTAATTTTCCTTCCTTGTCAATATTGCCCGAAAGATGACCCGATTTGTTTGTTTCCTGCGAGGTGCGTTTGCTTGAGTTACCGAGTTCTGAGTTTAGACTTGATTCTGGGTTGCTGGAAGCTTTCTATACGTGGATTTGCCTTCCTGTGAGGTGCGTTTGCGTGAGTTACGTGTGTATACTTGAATCTGGGTGCTGGTTGCTTTCCGTACGTGGATTTGCCTTCCTGTGAGGTGCGTTTGCGTCGCTTGATGGAATTCGTTTGCAACTATGATTTTGTCGGATGATTTTGTTTTCTTCTTGGTTGTTCTGATACTGATGCTGTGAGACTGCTGCGGCTTACTGCTGCTGCATTACTGAATGTGACTTCTATACGTCGGGTTGATGAAGTTTACTGGAGAGTTCGTAAAACTCAAAGTTGCCAGTAAATCTGTAGATTGTACGATGTTCTTGGTTTCAGCTGGGAACTTCGTGCTGCTGCGAGGCTGCTGCGCTGCTTTGGTGGTTAAAAGTTGCTGTGGTTTGAAGATAAAGGCCCAAATTTTGCCAGAGAATCTGCTACTTGTATGAGGTCTTGATTTCTGCTTGGAAATTTGTGCTTCTGCTAGGTTGTTGCGTTGTTGCGGTGTTGCGTTGCTGCGCTGTTGCGGTGTTGCGTTGTTGCGTTGCGAAGAAAAGACTTCGATACAGTCTCTGGATTGCTAACTCAATGCGTTAGCCGATGGGTTAGACCTCAATACAGTCTCTGGATTGCTAACTCAATGCGTTAGCCGATGGGTTAGACCTCAATACAGTCTCTGGAAGTGAAATTGCTTCTAAAATCTCAGAACGATTTTTTCTTCTAGCTCAAGTCGCTAGGAAGATTGAAGGCAATCTGAGTTCAACTCCGTCTAAGTGCCGGTATTTATTTTGACCCGGGCAATGGATTTTTGGGCAATTTTTTGGTGGGGGCTTCACTTCGAGTCAAGTACATAATTCCGTGTTATGTATTTTATCTGCGATAGGTTGTGATCAGCTGTTTCCTTCCTACGCATAGACGTCAAATTGTGTTTGTTGATGGTAAGTATTTTTATCCTTAACTTTAGTTTATTTACTGATTTTAATTTCTGTATTTAGGAATATTCGTTATCGGTGGGGATTTTTGGAAGGCGGAGTTCATCGTTAGTGTTGTCAGGTAAAGATTTTGTGTGGAATGTGTTTATGTTTTTTCTGATTGTTTTTTATTTTCAGATGTTCAAATGCCGACGGCATTTTGATGTTTTTTCCTGCTTTCTTATATCTTTGAGGAGGCGCCTTTTTTATGGTCATTCTGATGACGGGAAGTATTTTTTTTGTGAATTTGAATATTTAGAATTTAATATCTTTCTTTTTGACAGGATTACAGAATTCTACAGGGTTTTAACTACGTCGTTGTCGGCTGCGAAGTTTAATGATTAAGTTTTATTTTTGTGTTGTTTAATAGTTGAATGTTTGTTTTTAGGTTCTTATTTCGTGTAACTAAATCCGTGTTTTATTTATGATGTAGATTTACTTTTTTTTTGTGAAATTGTTGTTGTTTTTTAATAAATTGTAGTTGAGACTAATTGGGTGTTTTTAATGCATGGATTTTATGATTTTCAGATTTTTTAATTTCGTCTGAGGACGGAACATTCTCCCCCGCCTTGACACCGCTGAGGTGTCAACATAAAAAATGTTACTTAATCACTTTTGGTTTTGTTTTTATTTGGTGTACCTTGGGTGTCAATATCCATGCTTCGGTTGAGTGTTACCTTAATTTTGTCACCGTCCACCTTTATGAAACGTAGGGTGCCTTCCTTTATCTTGGTGCGATAATTCCTTTTGGCGCGTCGGATGTGAGACCATGGAAGTGAGAGTTGCTTGATCTGTGTCCATATTTCTGGTGTGGTGATGATATCTGCTGGTGGTTGCACTTTCCTCAAGGTCCGATATACTTCCAGCGTGAGGGTTCTTCTGGATGGTTGAAGTGGTTCTTGTTGACTGGGAAGGGGCTCTGCCTTCTGCGGTGTATTGTGTCGCTTACTTGTTGGTGGGGTTTGTGGTTGGGTCCTTTTCCTGACCTCGGAACCAGCTGGATTAGCTTCAAATGGCCTTCTTAATGTTGACCGTTGTGGTGATGTAATCCTGCCCTTGGGGTTTTTTGTTGTTGAAGGGTTTAATTGCTCATGTAACGTAATAATTTTTTGACTAAGTGTTTGTGGTTTGTCTTTGGTTAATAATTCGTTTTGTATTAACGCAATTAACGTGCGGAGCGATTTACTTCTTCCCTGCGTTTGGTTGCTTAGTATATCATTTTCCAGGTTCTGAATTTTCAGTAATTCATTTCCTTTTTGGTATTTATTTAGTTTCACTTGCCTAACTTCCAAATTTTGTAAGGATGATTCAAATTCAGAAATTTTATTTGAACGTGATTCAGTTTTTGATTTAAGATTGATATCTTTTTGTTGCAATACTTTGATGAGTTTGCTTGAATACTCCACTTTTTCCTTGAGTATTAATATAGATTTTTTTAACTCTTCAGATTCGACCGTTAAATAAGCAATTTGAATATTTAAGCTGGTCATTTCAGTCATTAGTCCTTGATTCAATGATTGTAGGCGATCAATTTCGTTGGTCATAACTTTAATACAACATTCAAGCTTACTATTGTTGCGATTCTGTCCATTCAATTGACTTTCAAGTAATAATTTAACCTTCTTTAAATTCGTTGCTGTATCGGTTAAATCATTCACCTTTGTATTTAATTTGAGTTTCTCACACTTCAGTTTCTCATTTAGTAACTGCTGGTGTTCACTATCCTTATTCATATATTGAATTCGTGATTCAAGTTGATTCCTTTCGTTTTCAAACTTAACTAACTGAGTTTCAAGATTTAATTTAACATTTTCCAATTCCAATGATTTGTCCTTTAGTTGATCGTGTAAGTCAATTATTTGTAACTTCCTCTGTTTGTGTGCGGGAGGATCTTGTGTTGTGATATTCTGCATTCCTTCAGTAGTACGAACTTCAAGGTGCTTCTTGTAATATTCCAATTTGGACAATGGTTTTTTTGGTGTTAAATTCCTTTTTCTCAGTTTTGATAATTTCTTGTTTAAATGAACAATATTAGCGATTAAGTTAGTTAATTCAGACTTTAGTTGTTCATTTTGATGGTTTTCAAAATCATGTGTTGATTTCTGATTTCGACATTCTAGCATACTTAGGATGTATTTTATTAGTTTCTTCCCTTGAGTTTCTTTGCCTTGTTGTAATGTCTCACTCTTACATAACAGAGCTTGTTTTTCGTTTGTATTAGATTCCAATTTTGTTAGCATTTTCCTATCTTCTAAATATTGGTTTTGTTCGATTTCCTTTAAGTTCTGATTACGATCCGTAAGTTGATTCACGAGTTTCTTTTTCCTTTCCTTTAGCGTACTAGGTTGTTTACAGGTTTCCCTTAAATTTACATTTTGTTTCTTATAATCTGTAAGTGTAGCTTGACTAGTTGATTCATTTTCGTTGATTGATTTTTCCTTTAGACGGCAAAGTTCTTCTTTAAGTTGGTTGTATTGGTTCTTTACGTTTTCATTTTCTTCCAAACTATATCTTAGTTGCTCTATTGATTTATTTTCGTGCATAGTGGTACTTCCGTTTGCAGGCCTTTCCTGTAACTGCCGAAGTTCTTTCTTTAGATGTGTGCATTGTTTTTCTTCTCTTGTTCTGGACGGAGGCTGTTCGAGTTCACAAAATTGTAGTATTGGTTGTAGATCAGCTGTAGTGTGGAAGCTGTTTGCTTGGACTGTTGGTGTAGCTAGCAAAATCTGATGCGTTTGAGTGCCATAGTTCCCCATAGATGAATTTAGTTGCTTCGTGTGTGGAGAGTTATGCTTGGGACTAGGACTCGAAGGTGATATCGATGTGTCGGCTTGGCGATAGGATTGTGGCGATGAACCATTTGATGCAGTTAGCGGTTGAGTTCCGGCTTTAATTGTCGGTTGCGATGATTGATGGGAATAGGCGGCTGTCTTGTAATTCATGCTTCTTTCTTCTGCTGGGCGATGCAATAATGAGTGATGATATTGACTGCACCTATTGCAGGTGTGTTTACTTTGACACTGTGCCACTAAATGGCCATGATGTAGGCAATTTATGCACAGCTTCTTTGATCTCACGAAATCTATCCTTTGCGAAACTGGTAACTTGGAGAATTGTTGACACTGCCATATACCGTGGTTGTTTTGACAATAGCTGCAATTTGGGTTGCTTGTTACATGGAATGTCTGCGGTGTAATCCTTGGTATTGATGTAAACTGTCGATAATTCTTGCTTGATGGTGACCCCTTTGTTTCAATGACCTCTAATGTTCGGAACCGTCCTTCCATGAACTCCCTCAATGTTGCCCATGAGGGTATGTCTGTATTCGTGTTGATGCTTTGTTCCCACAACTGATGAGTTTCAGCTGGGAATTTTTGCACGATTATGTAGATGATGACTGCATCCCAACCTTCCACGGCTATTCCTAGATTATACAACGCTTGTAGACATTCGGTGGTGACATCCATTAGGCTCGCAATCCCTGCTGCTGATTCAGTGGATATGGTGGGTTGGTTGAAGAGAAGTTTTAATTGAGCGTTGACCAGAACTCTCTTGTTGTCATATCTTCCCTTTAATAGTGTCCATGCTGGCTCGTAGTTGTCGTTTGTGACTTGTACTTGTCGCAAAAGACTCTCTGCTTCTCCACTTAAATGCATCTTCAAATACTGGAGCTTTTGTGCATTTGATAGACTGTGATTTTTGTGTATTAGGCTCGTGTACAGATCGTGGAATGTGGTCCATTTCCGATAATCTCCAGAGAATTTTTCTAACGATATTTTTGGTAATTTTATCAAATGCTCCTTGTGTAAATTTGTCATCATTTTAACTTCTTCTTCTCTGAGAGACTGATTGTTCTCTCCTTCTGATGTAGGATACTCAGTTTTAAAACGCTCTTGGATTGCTGCGTAATTTATGAAGAAGAATTCCTCCATTTCTTCGTAGATATCGTCCTTGAAATATTTGTGGTTTAATATTTCAGAGTCCGCAGGTTCGTCATTCTTGGCCATGAGAATCTCGCTGTGTTTTCTCTATTTTATCGAATTTTTTCTGAAAATCCTGTAGGCGGTTTTGATAGTAGGAAATGGTTCGTCTGTTGGCCCCATCCTTCCTATAATTTATGATGCACTTCTCCAGAAGTTCTTTCTGCACGAATTGTGTTTTGATTGCCTTTTCCATCTTGCGCAATTTTTATCTCGTTTCTTCTCTAGGTTACTGGCTCTGTAGATTTTTTTTTGAGGTGATGTACGGCTAAATGTGCCGTTTCTTTTCGGAATCCGGCTCGAAGGACCAAAATGTGCCGTGATAACTCAATCACCCTTTAAAAAAATCACCTTGTCCAAATAACCTTATTTTTATTATAAATTCTTCAATTCGTGCAATTACAATTTTTACTTCAATAAATTCGATCTTTAATTCAATTCAAAAAAATTATTTCAAATAAACTAATTCAGTCAATATTAAATGTACTTTCAATTTTTTACTCTATTCGATTATTATTTTTTTGGAGAAGTTAAATATGTGCCTTTAGCTTATTAATTCAATGTAAAACGGCAATTACTAAGTTGGAGAAGTTAAAAATATGCAACTTTAATTTTATTAGTTCAATGTAAACAGCTTTAATTTTCCTTCCTTGTCAATATTGCCCGAAAGATGACCCGATTTGTTTGTTTCCTGCGAGGTGCGTTTGCTTGAGTTACCGAGTTCTGAGTTTAGACTTGATTCTGGGTTGCTGGAAGCTTTCTATACGTGGATTTGCCTTCCTGTGAGGTGCGTTTGCGTGAGTTACGTGTGTATACTTGAATCTGGGTGCTGGTTGCTTTCCGTACGTGGATTTGCCTTCCTGTGAGGTGCGTTTGCGTCGCTTGATGGAATTCGTTTGCAACTATGATTTTGTCGGATGATTTTGTTTTCTTCTTGGTTGTTCTGATACTGATGCTGTGAGACTGCTGCGGCTTACTGCTGCTGCATTACTGGATGTGACTTCTATACGTCGGGTTGATGAAGTTTACTGGAGAGTTCGTAAAACTCAAAGTTGCCAGTAAATCTGTAGATTGTACGATGTTCTTGGTTTCAGCTGGGAACTTCGTGCTGCTGCGAGGCTGCTGCGCTGCTTTGGTGGTTAAAAGTTGCTGTGGTTTGAAGATAAAGGCCCAAATTTTGCCAGAGAATCTGCTACTTGTATGAGGTCTTGATTTCTGCTTGGAAATTTGTGCTTCTGCGAGGTTGTTGCGTTGTTGCGGTGTTGCGTTGCTGCGCTGTTGCGGTGTTGCGTTGCTGCGTTGCGAAGAAAAGACTTCGATACAGTCTCTGGATTGCTAACTCAATGCGTTAGACGATGGGTTAGACCTCAATACAGTCTCTGGATTGCTAACTCAATGCGTTAGCCGATGGGTTAGACCTCAATACAGTCTCTGGATTGCTAACTCAATGCGTTAGCCGATGGGTTAGACCTCAATACAGTCTCTGGATTGCTAACTCAATGCGTTAGCCGATGGGTTAGACCTCAACACAGTCTCTGGATTGCTAACTCAGTGCGTTAGCCGATGGGTTAGAGTTAGACCTCAATACAGTCTCTGGATTGCTAACTCAATGCGTTAGCCGATGGGTTAGACCTCAATACAGTCTCTGGAAGTGAAATTGCTTCTAAAATCTCAGAACGATTTTTTCTTCTAGCTCAAGTCGCTAGGAAGATTGAAGGCAATCTGAGTTCAACTCCGTCTAAGTGCCGGTATTTCTTTTGACCCGGGCAATGGATTTTTGGGCAATTTTTTGGTGGGGGCTTCACTTCGAGTCAAGTACATAATTCCGTGTTATGTATTTTATCTGCGATAGGTTGTGATCAGCTGTTTCCTTCCTACGCATAGACGTCAAATTGTGTTTGTTGATGGTAAGTATTTTTATCCTTATCTTTAGTTTATTTACTGATTTTAATTTCTGTATTTAGGAATATTCGTTATCGGTGGGGATTTTTGGAAGGCGGAGTTCATCGTTAGTGTTGTCAAGTAAAGATTTTGTGTGGAATGTGTTTATGTTTTTTCTGATTGTTTTTTATTTTCAGATGTTCAAATGCCGACGGCATTTTGATGTTTTTTCCTGCTTTCTTATATCTTTGAGGAGGCGCCTTTTTTATGGTCATTCTGATGACGGGAAGTATTTTTTTTGTGAATTTGAATATTTAGAATTTAATATCTTTCTTTTTGACAGGATTACAGAATTCTACAGGGTTTTAACTACGTCGTTGTCGGCTGCGAAGTTTAATGATTAAGTTTTATTTTTGTGTTGTTTAATAGTTGAATGTTTGTTTTTAGGTTCTTATTTCGTGTAACTAAATCCGTGTTTTATTTATGATGTAGATTTACTTTTTTTTTGTGAAATTGTTGTTGTTTTTTAATAAATTGTAGTTGAGACTAATTGGGTGTTTTTAATGCATGGATTTTATGATTTTCAGATTTTTTAATTTCGTCTGAGGACGGAACAACAATGGCAATCCGCCCTCTTGAAGAGGCCACCATGGATCTAACAACATAGCTTATTGTATTCTATTTATTATAGCTGCACACATCTGACAAAAGCCGCATCTACAAAACGGAACACAAACAAAAAATTTGAATTCGAGTTAAAACTCAAAATTTATTGCAATCGGGAATAACAAAAGTGACTCCCTCCATCATAAAGGTTCAGGTAAATAACTACCCAGTAGGAATTCTAGGTAGCACTTACCGATGGAGCACTGATATAAGTAGTCATCTGGTAAGGGGTACTCCTATATTCTTAGGTGTTAGCAGAGCCCTTATATAACGCATTACAAGAAAAGGCAGATGGTAAGGGGTAATTCAGAATTAGACCCACAGAAGTTAGAAATTTGCCCGGTAACTCAAATACCATTACAAAAATACGAAAACAAATGAGTCATCGGGTAAATTTCTAACTTCGTTGGGTCGAATTCTGGATTACCCCTTACCATCTGCCTTCTCTTGTAATGCCTTACATATATAAGGGCTCATCGATGTAGTAAAAAGTAAGGCCTTACCTCCTATGACATCGTGTGTAAAAATAAGCACTTCTGTAAGGGGGATTGTAAGGCCTTCCCCTTACCAGTAAGTGCTCTTTTCAGTACTTCTGTAAGCTTACAAGTCCTACTGGGTAGTATACCTAACGTCATCTAACACCATAGTTGGGACTAACCACTTTTATATGAACGCTTCTTGTTAATCATCGAAATGATTGGTAATGCTAACTAGTAACGCCATTTCATTGATTGAGCAATTGAAATAACTTATATCGCCATCTGATGGGATAATTTTGACTACCCACTTTTGATCAAATAATTAGACTGAAAGAGAAAAAAAAAGTTCATTTCGAAATGTAAAAATAAAGAAACGAAGAAGGATAGGAAAAAAACCTCCTTGAATAATAAATTATTTATATTGTGGTTATCGGTTGCAAATAAAAAATTACTTATAGTGGTTATAAAAAGGTGATAAATCGCATAAATTTTATAAAAGAACACTCTGTTTGCCATTTTTAGGCGTAGCGGCCTACAAACGATCAACTTGGGTTGTCAACCTGTTGTCAACAGAAAGTGTACACACGCTTCAACTTGTTGTCAACAAGTTTGAAAACATCATTTCATTTTCAGTTTTTGATTGCAAAGCACGCTGATGTTCACTGCTCAAGCTCACGATTTCAAATGATGTTGCGCACTGCAGTTCCAGTTGTCAACATTACTACAGACGTGCAAACTAATTGGCAACCTGGAAACTCCGCCTACCAAAAATCTAAAAATTTTGAAATTGTTTCAACCATATATCAACGGTTCTTTCAACCATAAACACGACTACAGACGTACAACTCGTTGACAACTAGGCCTAGTTGACAACCGGTTGGAAACCCAAGTTGATCGTCTGTAGGCCGCTTAAATAAGGCTTTGGTTGTTTGCCTTTACGAACTCGCAAACTACCGCTTGCCTTGATAAATAAAAATGATATTGCAAATGTTTGCTTTGATGATTTATAATTACATTTATTTGTACACATACAGACGTGTTTGCGCTCGATAATTTAAAGTTATTTTAATAAGATGAGTATTTGCTATTATTCCTGAATATTGAAGAAATATTAGCGGCTGAAATATTATTGTTCAAGCAAAATATATATTTTATCACTTCGTTTTGTCGTACTGTTATCGTCTTGAAAAAAAATTATCTTCGTGTATAATGTTATATATCATTCATAACTATAACATGAAATTTCCATATTTTAGACATCAATTGTAACCAACTATCTTAAAGTCTGTTTTCTACCGAATGTTATTCTTACTTCAACACCAATTTGCGAGGCAGGGTCTCGATTTCACACAATTTTATTCAGGATAACAAAGGAAATACTGAAAATGGGAACGACAGACGTTTGATTTTGGCTCCTCTTGCCAGTTCCTTTCTGGCATTAAAATAATGTTCGCATACAAAAATATATATATATATATACATATATATATATATTCGTTATTGAAAAAAGCTAAAATGTATAACCAACAACTGACGCATGCATGCATATAAAAGCTACGAAAATGTTCGATGATAAATGTGTCAGGCAAACCCGTTTCATCCTCTGTTCAGTATGTGACTGTTCTCCTTACGACCCTTTTATTTTCGAGTCCTATTCATACTTCTTTCTCTAGATTTATGAAGGATTTTCTTTTTATGCTTCTTCTACTATTGTTGATTCTGTCACGGAAGAAAAGTGGCAGCATGTTGGATTATCATTTTACTACACCTACAAAAAAGTGGCAGGCGCTGCATATATGTACGCTTATACGAAGCAAGGTTTTTTTATCAAACCCGCTGTTTGTCTTACAGATATCGGGAATTTTGGAAAACTTTCTATCACCAGGGAGGAAAGAGTATTGAAATATATTGAAATTTTATGTTGTTTGTAGTTGGCAAGAAATATTTATTTAGAGCAACATACTGAAAAAAGCAAAAGTTTTCGCCAGCTTGACCCATAAAATTTCCATCCAGAAGATCCAGTTGTCATGGACACATAATTTGGACTATTGGCTCCAAAAAGTATTAGACTGCGGTATAGTGATATATTATGCATTATTAAGATTGACCTTCAGCTGGTTAAAGTTAATGAAAAATGGTTTAAACATAACGAAAGTGGGTAGAAAGTTCACAGAATTATGTAAAATAATTGTTGTTAGTTTTGTTGCGGTCATTAAGTGTTGTATTTACATCACATGATAATGCAGCAACTAAACTTCGAAATAGCAAATTTTAGGTATACTGCCGCGCCGCGTAGACTAGAACATAATTATGTTAATAAACGAAACGACCATTAGTATTTTATCCGCAATGAAATGACAGTTTCCCTGTAGCTATATGAAATCATACGAAAGAATCAATTAAAAAATATTATTCACTGTGGGAATTGTAAGGCGGGGTTTACATTTGCAATTTATTCGCGAATATTTCGATAGGAATTTTATTCACAAAAGTTCACTTTCTATCAAGGAAGAAATTCAGAAAGCTAATGTAAACTATTTTGAAACACGAGATGAATTTTATTCGCGCAGTTTTTATCGAATAAATTCCGGTGATACATGTGGGAAGTTCACTAAATTTCTTAAAAAATTCAGTGAAATTAATTCAGCAAAACTAGTTGCAATGTAAACCCCCTTGTTATATATTCACTATCCGAAAAGTTTATAGAAGTTCACGGAAGAGAATGAGAGTGAATAAATTCATGAAACAACAGCGATCGCTTTGGTGTTTACAGAATTTTATGTTTGTATTGTAGAAATTAGGAAAAATTCACAAGTAGAACTGATTTCTACTTTTGAATATATTCACTTGAAAGCAAACTCGTACTACCCATTTAACGTTTTTTGTTTTTTATTTATATATTTATTTATTTTCAGATTCGAAATTATAATGGGTCATAATCTTATCGATTTTTTTGAAATTTTACATACGAATAAAAATTATTTTATAGCATTTTGAAAATTTCGCTAAAATGGGCTTTGGAGTTCCTTTAATAATTCTTAAATATGTCCCTTCGCAGGCTAATACACGGAAGAAAATACCAATTTTTTTTAAAAAAAAATACCTTAAAATAGGAAATTTTTTTTGGATGGTTTCATAAATTATATTATATAAATAGCCATAACTTCCTTGTTTGTCAACCATTTTTTTTAAAATTTGGCTTGGTGGAAAGGTCTATAAAATAAGTATTGATATTTGGAGGGTAAGGGATGGGTAATATATTTCAGGGGTGGGTAAAGGGGAAAAAAGCAAAAACATCAAATTTTTCGAAATTTTGACCGCCGTAAGCGACCTTTAAATATCTTCGGATTTGCCTCAAACTTCACATTTCCTCGTTTTTCATCCATTCGAATATTCGCCGCCTTGAAAAAAATCGAAAAAGTTGAAAATAAGGGCCACCCTAGTGTACATGTACACATTCGTAAGTTGAATATATTCGAAAGATGGTGTAAACTGACTGTACAGCAGTATCTATAAATTCACAAGAACATTTTCGCTACATGTAAACGCTTCTGCAATTTTTACATAGAATTTTATTTATAATGTAAACTATTCTGAATTATATTCAGTGAATTTATTTACGAATATTTTTGAGCTCTTGTTCTAGGAATAAATGTACGTAATTTTTTGTCGAGATGTAAACGCTTTTGAACTAAGAAAGATTTATTCCAGTAATAAATTCGGCGAATAAATTGCAGATGTAAACTCCGCCTAACATTTGAGAATGTAACATCTATGTATATATTAATAGGCAAAGCCAAAAATTGTGATTCTTTTTTAACCTCTTACCGGTGCACGTATCCTAATGAAACATATATCAAACGAAATGTATTTTTTCATAGATGTACAGAATATATATGTTATTCAGGTACGTGCTTGGGGAAAGGTGTGATGCCAGGTAAAATATTATCTATACTGAATTTTTTTTTTATTCACATATGCAGTAATACACTGTGCACGATCCATCAAATTAAACAATTGAACGCAATAAATATTTTTTTCTTTAAAGGGGCCCATATACGAGCGAACAATTTGCGCAAATTTATGTTTGACAAAAAATATGTGATTGTCCATACACTACGCAACGAGGTGCATAAACTTCAGTTGAGTTTATGTTTTCGTGGAGAAAACATGTCTGAAGTTGCGTGTTTTTGCAATTATAATTGCATGTTCTGCAGAAAGTGACTTTAGAATGCACCAACGTCACCATACACGAGGAAACTACTTGCGCAACGCTGCCGTTGCACAAAAATTTTCAAACGCGTTTGTTTTTCATCAAACAGTTGCGCAACACATCAAACCACCCCATACACGGGTAAAATATTTGCACAACGTGCTGTGTGTAGGCGAACTAACTTCAAAAAATCGGTGGATCGGTGCATTCCAGTTTGAGATATATATTTTTTTTCAGTAAAAATGACTTCAGTTTTGTTTTATTCTTACTTAGAATAAGTTTGGTCGAATATCGACAACAGACGACACTAGTTTGAGAAAATCTATAACATATTGTCGTTTATTCAGTATCTGGTCACGAAATGAGCATATTATTATTTTTCGTTAGGTAGAAATATTTGCCAGCGTTCTCCAAGTTTATGCAGTTTCCCTGCAGAAAAATTGCTTGCTTTTAAAGTTGAGATAGTCTTCCGCTGCTATTTGGACGCCCTCAAAATGAGGTAAAGTTTCCCAATCCAACTCGGCAAGTTAATGTGCGATTTTTCTTGCCACATGCGGTCTAACGTTGTCGTGATGACACATTATACCTTTCTGTTGGCTTGAAATGGACGTTTATATTAAATTTTTCTCTAGGAAATTCAATCCATTAAATTTTACTCGTTTAATTCATATGATACTAGTCCATGGAAATGGTACTTTAACATTGCAAAAATGCAGGACAAGATTTTTTTCTTGGGTTGTGTAGAAGGGGTCGGTGTTAGCTTAAATTTGAGTTTTCGAGTTCCCCACCCCCCCATTTGGCCGCCATCTTGGAAAAGGTGTGCAAATGGTTTTTCCACTATATCTCCGTAACAGTACATCTTACAGACAATTTATACAGAGACTTTTTGTTTATAATTAAATTATCTACAATTTATTCTTTAAGCGTTTTGTCGTAAATTGAAGAATTAAGAAGTTATAAGCCTTAGAACACAAAAATTAATCACAATATTTTCTTTTAAAGGCTATAACTTTTTTTCCTTCAATTTTAACAAAAAAAAATAACAAGTTTTTTGTAGAGGGTTTCATAACGAATAATTTCCATTCATTCTTTTTTTAATTTCATTCACTACGAAGGGTTCACAGCGCCCCGAAGGTATCAAAGTGACAGATTTTCTGAATAATTTTTTACGATTTTACCTCCTCCTCTCCCTAGAATTTCTCAAAAACAGGTAGCAAGTAATAATAATGTATGAATGACTTTCCGTTTGAAGAAATGCCGATGTTTGAGTAATGCAATAAAATTATTTATTACGGTTTTTTATTATTGTTATGGTATGTTTTACAAGGTACGAGATGGTTTAAAATGAAATTCTTTGAATAATAACATGTATTAGTTTCTCCAATTTTTGAAAATAATTTGTGTTAGGGCTGCAAAAAATAGTGTTTCATTCAGTTATGCTAATTATCTAGCAAAATACGGACGTATTCATTTTGTGGGAAAATTTTGAATTATTTTAGTGTAATTTCAAAATTGTTATTTCAGTTTGATCTTAGTAAAATTTTCAATTTTATAAAAGTGTACGTGTTATTCAGTTGCGCTATCTACCAAAATTGAAAATATTAATTAATTTAAAAAATCGTAATAAATAATTTTATTGCATTACTCAAACATCGGCATTTCTTAGAACGTAAAGTCATTCACTCATCACACAACTTATTTTCAAAAATTGGAGAAACTAATACATGTTATTATTCAAAGAATTTCATTTTAAACCATCTCGTACCTTGTAAAACATACTATAACAATAATAAAAAACCGTAATAAATAATTTTATTGCATTACTCAAACATCGGCATTTCTTCAAACGGAAAGTCATTCATACATTATTATTACTTGCTACCTGTTTTTGAGAAATTCTAGGGAGAGGAGGAGGTAAAATCGTAAAAAATTATTCAGAAAATCTGTCACTTTGATACCTTCGGGGCGCTGTGAACCCTTCGTAGTGAATGAAATTAAAAAAAGAATGAATGGAAATTATTCGTTATGAAAACCTCTACAAAAAACTTGTTATTTTTTTTTTGTTAAAATTGAAGGAAAAAAAGTTATAGCCTTTAAAAGAAAATATTGTGACTAATTTTTGTGTTCTAAGGCTTATAACTTCGTAATTCTTCAATTTACGACAAAACGCTTAAAGAATAAATTGTAGATAATTTAATTATAAACAAAAAGTCTCTGAATAAATTTTATGTAAGATGTACTGTTACGGAGATATAGTGGAAAAACCATTTGCACACCTTTTCCAAGATGGCGGCCAAATGGGGGGGGGGGGTGGGGAACTCGAAAACTCAAATTTAAGCTAACACCGACCCCCCCTACACAACCCAAGAAAAAAATCTTGTCCTGCATTTTTGCAATGTTAAAGTACCATTTCCATGGACTATACCCAAATAGAGAGTTTTGACACAAAACCAAGCCTTTTTATGTGATCCAAAACAGTTGTCTGATGAGTTCCAAGCTTTGAAGGCCACACATTCTTCTTAAATAGTGCCACAGTCCTTGAAGGACTCGGGCCTCTTGAAGTCTCTTTTTCTGTCTTCTTTTGCAGCTGGTTCTATATCCTCTAACTGTATTTTCAAAAATAATCATTTTAGGGGGTGAGCTAGGGGTGGCTTCCGGGGATGTTATTGACTTGATATTTTTTGTGTTATTTCTTAAACCCACTCTTAACATGTGCACAAATTTGCAGCTGGTTCTAAAGCCTCTAACTGTATTTTCAGAAATAATCATTTTTAGGGGTGAGTTAGGGGTATCTTCGGGGGATGTTATGGACTTGAGATTTTTTGTGTTAGCACTAACCCCACTCTTATGATGTGCACAAATTTGCAGCTGGTTCTAAAGCCTCTAAATGTATTTACAAAAATAATCATTTTTGAGGGGTGAGTTAGGGGTGGCTTCCGGGGATGTTATGGACTTGAGATTTTTTGTGTTATTTCTTAACCCCACTCTTAACATGTGCACAAATTTGCAACTGGTTCTAAAGCCTCTAACTGTATTTTCAAAAATAATATTTTTTTGGAGGTGAGTTATAGTCCAAGAGCCAGCGCCAAAAAAACTGTTTGAATTTACTAAGCTTAATTTTTTTATAGGTGATTACCATGGTTGAGTAGGCAAACATACTGCGGTCAGTCAGGCGAAAGTGAGAACATGTGCCTCTGGTACGCTATCAAAGATGTCGTACCAGCCGAGGTAATAAAATGAATTTACTAAGGCTGAAAATTTGTATACAATTTGTATATTGTATATAAGTAAAAGTTGTGATTGTCAGTCAGCTGAATATGGGGACGGAGCTGGTCAGTTGACCGCAATGTATGTGCAAAAAATTAAAAATTTGCAATCCATTTACTACACTTCAAAATTTTTGTGGAGGTATTAAATGTTATTTCAAACATAAAATAAATTGTCAGTCATCGATTTAACGGGACAAGGCCCGTCAGTCAACAAAAAAAGGAATAAAAATGTCGCTCGCGCGCGCTCGGCATCGCAAGAGGAGGCTTACTTTTTTCTTTATTATTATCTTTATTTATATAAACAAACTAGATTGAATAGACCATTTATTAATTAGTATTTAATAATATTGAAAATTTATATTAAATTTATAGAATATACATTAGAATTCAGCCAGCAAACATAGAAACAAAAATTTCGCGCGCGCGCTCGGTCTTACCTAGCAGGAAGCGAGTTGCTTTTTTTCTTCATTTTTATAACGAACTAGATTGAATAGGCCATTAATTAATTTAGTAATATTAAAATTTTATTATATAGTGAATATACATTGCAAGTAAGATGTTAATAATTTATTCATTATCGAATTCTTCCTCCGAATCATCCAATTCGTTAATTTCGCTCTCACGATCGGAAATTTCAATGTCGGTTGTTTCCGATTGAGTTTCGGATCGGGAATCTGAAAAATTAATATAAGCGCTGTAATTATATGTATGTAATAGATAATAATTACTTTTGAATTTGCCAACAATATTATTTGCATACCTGCATTTTCGTCCGGAGGTTGAAGAGCAACATCGTTGACCAATTGTGGTAATTGATCGCCTTTGAACCAATCGAATTCGTATTTCTCCTTGACTATTTTCCACCCGTGATCGATTGGAGACAGTTCTGTCGTGCCTTTTTTATAGGCATTGCGCCAAATGTTTGCAATGTAGCTCGCTCTTAAAAATTGTTGCAACAATTCTGATTCACATGCATGCTTGATCCATCAACATTTTTAACTTTTATTTTGAACGAATCATTGACGGTACTTGAACATTTATACGTTTTTGAAAACAAAACGAACCGTGCCTCGTTCACTGATTTTTATTTTTTCATGCCATATAAGTGGCACACAAATTGTTGTATTTTTTCGAATACTTCACTCCTGTTGTTGTCGTTTATATACCCGAGATCGGCGAAGGCTTTTTGAAAATCTGCGCTTTGGCGAATCAATTGAAGAGGCCTTTTTTACCTTTTTTGTAAAATGCTGGGTTAAAATCACATCCCGTAAAAGCGTGCAGTCCTGGCAGAGCATTACACAAAGAATTGCCCAATTCGTCGTATAATTTATTGACATCAATAATTCTTTGCTAGTTTCCAGTTCCAACTTCAATCCAAATCTTCGATGAACTTGATAAATTTTCCATATTTCCTAACATTACAATAAGTATATCAGTATCTGAACACCTGATTAAAATATTAGATTTTTGCACGATGTTGCATGCATGGAAAATGATTTTTGTATCTGCCTCCTCGTGTGATGTGCAGGTAAAATTTTCTTTAACGGTTCTGTTTATTCTGCCGTCGTTTACTGTATACTGATAGCACTTATCATAACTGCCTTGTCCCGTTAAATCGATGACTGACAATTTATTTTATGTTTGAAATAACATTTAATACCTCCACAAAAATTTTGAAGTGTAGTAAATGGATTGCAGATTGCCAACTGACCAGCTCCGTCCCCATATTCAGCTGACCGAAAATCACAACTTTTATTTATATACAATATACAAGTTGTATACAAATTTTCAGCCTTAGTAAATTCATTTTATTACCTCGGCTGTTACGACATCTTTGATAGCGTACCAGAGGCACATGTTCTCACTTTCGCCTGACTGACCGCAGTATGTTTGCCTACTCAACCATGGTAATCAACTATAAAAAAATTAGGCTTAGTAAATTCAAACAGTTTTTTTGGCGCTGGCTCTCGGTCTATTAGGGGTGGCTTCCGGGGATGTTATGGACTTGAGATTTTTTGTATTATTTCTTAACCCCACTCTTAGCATGTGCACAAATTTGCAGCTGGTTCTAAAAACTCTAATTGTATTTTCAAAAATAATCATTTTTAGGGGGTGAGTTAGGGGTGGCTTCCGGGGATGTTATGGACTTGAGATTTTTTGTGTTATTTCTTAACCACACTCTTAACATGTGCACAAATTTGCAGCTAGTTCTAAAGCCTCTAACTATTTTCTTAACCCCACTCTTAGCATGTGCACAAATTTGCAGCTCGTTCTAAAAACTCTAACTGTATTTTCAAAAATAATCATTTTTAGGGAGTGAGTTAGGGGTGGCTTCCGGGGATGTTATGGACTTGAGATTTTTTATGTTATTTCTTAACCCCACTCCTAAGATGTGCACAAATTTGCAGCTGGTTCTAAAGCCTCTAACTGTATTTTTAAAAATAATCATTTTTAGGGGGTGAGTTAGGGGTGGCTTCCGGGGATGTTATGGACTTGAGATTTTTTGTGTTATTTCTTAACCACACTCTTAACATGTGAACAAATTTGCAGCTGGTTCTAAAGCCTCTAACTGTATTTTCAAAAATAATCATTTTAGGGGGTGAGTTAGGGGTGGGTGGATAATTCGGGGTTAATAATTTAGGGGGATAATTTTCGAAACCTCCACTGTCTGCCCGTTATCAAAAATTAATTATTTACTCCTTTTTTAACATCCAACCCTCAGATTTAAAATTTAATTTTTTTTCCGAAATCGTGCATTTGAACGTTCGGAACTTCAGGCACATAAAATACGTCATTTTGATTTAATAACAATTCTGATCGTGAGAATTTGTTTGCTTTCGTCAGAAAAAGTTTCAGAAATCAATCTCCAATATTGCACAACTGGGGCCGTTTGTGTCGTTTTGTGCTCAAAGTGACACCACTCGAAATAGGGTTGAAAATATAACCCTGGTGAGGTTAAGATATAGTGCATATAGTGCAGTTTGTAGAGCACACTTTTTAACAGCTTGTATAAAAAAAATTATAAAAATCAGAATAGTAATTTAAGAATAATAATTAATTAATATTGTTTCATGGCAATTGACTACGCAAAACTTTAATAGCCGTTTTCTCAAAATGCTATTTTTTGAGCTGTGTTACTTTTCTCGCGGGGGTGCGATATCTGCACTTGGAATTCGACGCTGATGGTTCATAATACTTAAAGTTTTCAAGCAATTGTGGATAGAATAAAAGTGGTAAATGCAACAATAAATGTTGTGGAGATGTGCAACGTGAACTGCTGTCTGTGCATCGATAATGCCGAGGACAATAAACTTCATGTCGGCTAAAATGAAACAAACACAATGTCTAGAAACGTATCAGGCAACAGCCAGATTATGTTTTCTCTTAATATGGTACTATTAAGAAAACAGTAGAAGAAAAGTTTTAATCCTGAGAGTATTTTAGCAAACAAAGATACTTATTGCAGGTAATTTTAGAGACGAAAAAGCAGTTTTGAAGATTATTGGCGGAACCTATTTGGGTAAGACCTTAAAATTGTAAGCAAAAAAAATCGCTGGAGGACACAAATGGTTTGAAGCGCCTTTATTTTCTGTTATTTTCCACAATTTTGTGTTTTTGTCATTGAAAATGTCAAATAATGCATATCTACAAGACGAAATTAGTTGGTTCTAGTAGGACAATTCAGCCACTCATGTTAACTGGAAGTGGAACACGTCTAGGCTGGAGAAACGTAAAGCCGAAGAACCGAATGTCGCAGTGTGGGTCTTGAGTGCATGTCTTGAGGATGGTCGCTGGACGCCCTAACCTCTAAGCTGAGGTTTAGTGAACTTTTAATGCAGTAAGCACTAAAACATGTTTGACATAAATTATAAGTATGACAAATAAAAAATATAGTTTAAAAAAACTAAAAAATAGCTTTTATTTTAAAATGAAACAAAAAAGTAAAAAATAATTTTGAATGTAAAGTTTTTATTGCTCCAGCCAGTATATCGGAACAACTTACCTTTCGAAATCAAGCTCAGAATGAAATTAATGAAGTTATTGATAAAAATTATAAATATAACTTACTTAAATGTAAAAAACGGTGGGGCGTTTTTTTCCTATATTCTTATTTTATTAATACTGGAATTTCTCGTTAACGCCGCACGATGTCCTCTCTGGGCATTTCCTCGCTTTTTCAAACGGATGCGTTAGTATTTTCTTCATCGAGAGTGTCATTTTCTGCGGCAGTGAATACATCTGTTTAATATTTCTCGACGTTGGTGCAATTTGAGCCTGCACAATTTTTCCAACGATATTGCAAATCAGGCCCATACCGAATACGTTGTAAAGAAAAAGGTAAACCCTAGCTAACTGTATTGTACTTGTGACACCCTTTCATTTGATGCCCATGTCGGGGGTCGGGGAACACAATTGCAAAATTCGGCCGCCATCTTGGAACCGCCATGTTGTTTTTTTTATAAAAAGTTCAAACTGCATTGTCACGCGAACTATACATATGTACAAAGTTGATCGGTTATATGGAAGTGGGTCAAAATAAAGTTGCAAGATTGGTCTACATAAAGATGCACTTTTCAATATAATAATAATATAATAAGAATGCGCTTTTCAATGCAGCAATGCAATTTCAAAAACGTGCAAAACCAAAATATGGCACAAAGTTTCTAGACGAGCTAACGAAGTGAATGCAAAAAACCCCATCTCAATCCGACTTACTACACAAAAAATTTAAGGTTGTGTGCCATATTTCCTCGCCTAGCTGAAATGTAGAACCCTTTGGAGGAGGTACATTCTGAAACTATTCGTAGTGTTCTGAGAAATGCTATTTATCCTGGTCGTACTGCCCATAACAAGGCCTTCAGAAGTAAAGAATAAAAAGTGCAGAATACAATTTACTCAAGACTATGTAAACAAGGACGAACTGTTTTGGAACATCGTTATTGGTACTATCGTACCAATTTACGTTCTCCCAAAACACTTAATAATAATCAAACAAAAGTTGATTACTTTAAATACCTTATTGTAATACAAAAGAGATCTAATTTTGCGTATGTACGTGCGAGACCGTGATGCGCGCCGTTCCAAGAGCACTTTTAAGTTGCCTCGCCATTTTAGCCCGGCCCAAAAAAAACCTATGGCATAATTTATTAACGATTTATTAGAATTTATTACCTTCGGAAAATTTTTTATTAACATTGCCCATCAAAAGTTATTAACAAATTATCTACCTTAAGTTTAACCTGCATCTGACGCGAAACAAATCCCTAGAACATGTACCAAACATTAATTAGAATTTATTAATGGAACAATAAAATTTATTAACGCTCCCTGGAGAAAATTATAAACAAATTACTCCACCTTAAATATTAACCTACACCGGACATGGTTAATTTCAACAGGGATCACAGTATGTATCTGGAAATTGTAGAGGAAATTTATTACCAATAATTATAATAATTTAGGTAAATAAATAAACATATTTTCTTTAACAATATTTTTGGCAAGAGAGCAAGAGGAAAGAGAGAGAGAGAGAGAGGAGAGGGAGGGAGTGAAAGCGAGGTGTACCCATAATTACAATAATTGAATGCATCTTTTTTGCTTCATAGAATGACTTATTAATAATGTCTTAATAATAATGTCTTTATTTAAATAATTCAAAATTCTTAAGCGCGAATAACAACGATTTTTGACGGATTTGGCGCCTCCGGAAAAAAAAATGTTTATGCCCCGTAAATTCATATATTCATTGATTTCCCGGTCACTGTTGTTGACAATACATCGTGCCGAGTCATTGTTAGTTAAAATCCGCTGAGAGGGAGGCTGGGAATGATAATTATCATGACGAATTTCCCTAATACGAATTTTCGGTGGATTTGGCGCCTCCGGACAAATAAATTTTTTTCTGCCCCCTATATTCATAGATTCCCGGCTGTCGTTGTCATACATCGTGCCGAGTCACTGCGACTTCAAATCCGCTGCGAGGGAGGCTGGGAATGTCAATTATCCTGGCGAATTTCCTAATAACCATTTTCGACGGATTTGGCGCCTCCGGACAGAATAATTTTTTCTGCCCGCTAAATTCACATATTTATAGATTTCCGGGTCAGTATTATTGATAATATATCGTGCCGAATCACTACGGTTTAAAATTCGCTGAGAGGCAGCAATGAAAAAGTTTTAGCCGTCAATTTTTTAGCTCGTTCGCCCCCTTCTCCTCCTCCTGACCGTCATCTCGCGAATACTTCATACCAAAATATCCGTCGCATTGCATGTCCTCTTTTCACTTGCAAGGGCGACTGGCGCGAGAGATAGAGCGACAAGAAAAACAAAAAGATTTTAACTGCATTTTTCGTTGAGACATTCGACTCTGTTGACATCTAGTAATAATAATGATAATAAATAAACAATTTATATCTCATACCCGCTCCGTACCATGCAAAACGCCTATGTTAGGAAAAATGTTTTGAACGATTTTTATACGCTTTATATTAGCTTCACCTGTATGTATGTATGTATGTATGAATGTATGTATATATGTATGTATGTATGTAGACAAATCTTGCAACTTGATTTTCACCCACTTGCATATAACCGATCAACTTCAAATTTTGCACATATGTATAGTTCGCGTGACAATGCAATCTGACAATTTTGTGAAATAATCAAGATGGCGGCCGAATTTTGCTATTGTGCTCCCCCCTACATGGGTATCAAATGAAAGGGTATGACAAGTAGAATACAATTCGGGGTCACTCAAAATTCAAAATGGCGGCCAAAACAAAATGGCGGACTACCTTCTACTTTACAACCCACTCGATATGGGTATCAAATGAAAGGAAATGACAAGTAGAATACTATTAGCTCTGTGGCGTCATTCCACATTCAAAATGGCGGCCAACTCAAAATGGCGGACTACTTTTTTCTTAACAACACCCTCGGTATGAGTGTCAAATGAAAGGGTGTGACAATTAAAATACTATTAACTGTGTGACGCGATTCCAAATTCAAAATAGAGGTTAACACAAAATGGCGGTTTACCGTTCTCTTTACAACGGCCTCGGTATGGGTATGAAATGAAATATATGACAAGTATAGTACAGTAAGCTGTGTGACGTCATTTTAAATTTAATATGGCGGTCCCTACAAAATGGCGGAAGACATATAATGGACTAAAAAGTATAAAATAAAAAATATAGTTTAAAAAGCTAAAAAATACGCTTTTATTTTAAAATGAACTAAAAAGTAAAAAATAATTTTGAATGTAAAGTTTTATTGCTCCAGCCAGAATATGGAAACAACCTACCTTTCGAAATGTAAAAAAGCGTGGGGCGCTAGCGAAAATTTCCGGTGTTAATAAAATAAGAATATAGGAAAAGAGTCCCACGCTGTTTTACATTTCGAAAGGTAGGTTGTTTCTATATTCTGGCTGGAGCAATAAAACTTTACATTCAAAATTATTTTTTACTTTTTAGTTCATTTTAAAATAAAAGCGTATTTTTTAGTTTTTTTAAACTATATTTTTTTTAGACAAGATTGTCAAGCCGGGCTGAATTTTTTTGTCGATTTTAATCTGCTGTTTTTATTGCAAAATCATCGCAAACAGATAGAAAGAATTTTGGTGAAAATGAGCGTGTGTTATATACGTATACAGTATATGGCTGCAGCAAACGCGAGAGGCGGAGACCTATACTATATACGTAAATAACTCCTCTCACTATATGGTTTCTTCTCACGAACCATATACTCCTCGTAATGCCTTGTTGTTTTCGCGAGTTCGACAAGTTCAGCCTAGCATTTTCCGCGCTGACAAAACGGGTGTAAGCGTCGCTTTACCTACTCATTTTGTTGATACTCGTGTGACGGAGATTCCAGCCGATTACACGTGTTACATTTTTACATTGTTTCTCTCGCGACTCAAATTTATTGTAACCGGCCGCAATGTCCTCAACAAATGATAGTTCCAAAAGTCCGAAAAAGAACATGCGAACCGTGAAAGGGACCCAGCTGTGGAAAAACAAAAAAATGAAGATGATAGTGATGAGCAACCCCGCGGGCGTCCGTCTTTAGTTAAAAAAACAGTTTTTGGCCAACACAGCGGCCGTGACAGTTCCGTGAACGAGTGATGAAAAAAAAACAATAGTGCCAATATCTGATAGTGTGTGGGAGAAGAACGCAAAAGAGTTGGGTGAACAGTATAAAAAGACAAGTGTGCGGGTTGTGGTTTGTAAAAATAAGTTCGACATTTTGATCGTTTTAAGGGGAAATTCACCGCCCAACCGTAGCAGCCCCGTTGACCACGACCGATCATTAAACATAACCCATGAAGAAAGCTACGATGGTAATGATTCAATGGAAAAATCGAGTAAAGAAGAGCATTTCAAGTTTTTCATAGAAAAGGGCGAGTTTGAAAAACTCGTCACAAAAAAATATTATACTCGGAGGACGGCTAAAGGAAGATTGAAGAGTCAACGATTGGAGAATGTATTTGATCCCGATGTATATCACAAGTATGCAACCCTGCTCTAATCTTTTTATGCAAAGAAATAAAATAATAAATTATAGGCAATTTCTTAAGAATTTTGAATTATTTAAATAAAGACATTATTATTAAGACATTATTAATAAGTCATTCTATGAAGCAAAAACGGTGCATTCAATTATTACAATTATTGGTACCCCTCGCTTTCACTCCCTCCGTCTCCTCTCTCTCTTTCCTCTTGCTCTCTTGCCAAAAATATTGTTAAAGAAAATATGTTTATTTATTTACCTAAATTATTATAATTATTGGTAATAAATTTCCTCTATAATTTCCAGATACATACTGTGATCCCTGTTGAAATTAACCATGTCCGGTGTAGGTTAATATTTAAGGTGGAGTAATTTATTTATAATTTTCGCCAGGGAGCGTTAATAAATTTTATTGTTCCATTAATAAATTCTAGTTAATGTTTGGTACCTGTTCTAGGGATTTTTTTCGTGTCCGGTGCAGGTTAAACTTAAGGTAGATAATTTGTTAATAACTTTTGATGGGCAATGTTAATAAAATTTTTCCAAAGGTAATAAATTCTAATAAATGGTTAATAAATTATGCCATAGGTTTTTTTTGGGCCGGGCTAAAATGGCGGGGCCAGCTTAAAAGTGCTTCGTTCCAAGGGGATCGCTATCGAAACTCTTCCTTGCTGCCCGTCTTCCGCTTCGCGTCGAGCTTGCCACTGAGCCTGCTTGGATGATGTGTATGTGTTTGTGGCGGTTGTAATCGTTGGCTGTTTCCGGTTGCAATCGTTGGCTGTGAGTTTTGCTGACGGAAGCAAATTGAATATCATCATTAAACAATAATACAAATATCCCAGCGCGAAATGGAGGGCAGCAATCTTAGAGCACTACTAACAAAGCTTGCAGCGCTCTCCTTCCCTTACCAGTTCTATATATTTTTTTACATTGCATGTCCGCATACGGGAGAATTCCTTTTAATGCTCCTTTAAAAGCGCTTTAGAAATAGTAGAAAAAAGCTTCTTAATAAAGAATTCATGGCCGCCTGTGATTATATGAATAAGCTCCATTGCTTTTATTTTTGCGGATCTTTTGCAACTGCCTTTTACTTTCCTAACGCAAGTGTCGTTTTACTAAGAGGTCCCCGAACTAAATACTAACCACGTCCAATGCTGCTTGACCTCCGTAACGAGCGAGAACCGGTATATTGTGTATGGTAATGGTACTATTTATGATCACCAAGAAAATTGTCCGTTTTCTTCGTTCTATACAATTTCTTAAAGCTCCAATTTTGCTCCTTTAGGAGCATATTGACAGCGCTTAAATTTCGCTTCAGTTTTCAGCGCTCCGAATATTTCCGAATATGTCCCAATCAGCGAACTGGAAAAAACGGGTGAGCCCCAGCCAATTGGCCTTCCAATAGTCAGTCTTCTTAATTGGTTTAACTACTTTAAATTTCAAGTCAACAACTCAAGATATAATTGTAAACGTAACGATTCTTATTTGGGTAAATAACACGGTACATTCTGTCCTCATCTCAAACAGGTTTTGTGTGGTGCAGGAATAAAGCTAAGTACACATTTTTCTGTGTATTTTTCACGTTACTACGTATGTAAAATGCCTACGTTGTAAGCAAAAAGCGAATGAGAATAACAATTCATCATGGTTTTCGCAGACCGCTGAGGATAAAGTAATGTGTCGGTTAAGGTGAGGGACGGTGACAATTTTTTTGAGGCGCAAGTGAGTGAGTGCACAACTTGCCCATAGAAGCAGCACCAGAAATGATGGATAGTGTAATTTATTCCATTGTAAATAATTACCATAATCAGAAAAATCCCTATTTTAAAACTCTTAAACGGATAAAACATTTCAAAGAAATGTGAAATAATTAGAATGGTCGTAATTCAACAAATAAGAACTTTTTATCTTTCTCTAACCTCATAATACATACTTAAGGGGTCTTTCTGGTTACAAATTTTCAAAAAATTGAAAATTTTTTTTTACGCATTTTGCTAATAACTATATTCAAAAACATGATACAAAAGGTTTTAGAGCGATATCGTAATTCTAAAATTATTTTTGAACGTATACAGTGAGACGCTGTGAGAAAGAATTTTCGACGCTCGGCTGTGTTTCGATAATCTCGACTCCCCCTTTTTAACATCTGCTTCGATCTGATTCACTCTATACTATGAAGTATTATATTATACCCTGCAAACGTTTCGATTTATGCTGCAAGAGAAGTATGAGTAGGAGGAAGGACTTATTTACGGCCCGGGCATGGCAGATTAAAAAGGTATATAGTTTTTCTTTAAAATTTTTTTTAACAAAACTTCAAACGCGATTATCTAGAAACTATGTTTTTTAAGGTGGCGGGCACGATTTAAGAAAAACTACTTGACCAATTGTTCTGATTTTTGAATATGTTATTGTACACATTTATGGCTATCGCATGAACCAGAATCGTTTTAATTGGTAAAAAATTGTCCGATTTTCAGCCGATTTTCCACCCTAAAAAATTGGTTTTTTCGAAAAATGGCCGCCATTTTTTTATTTTTTGACAAAAACAAATTATTCTGGTTCATGCCATAGCCACTTCAACAAGGAATAATTTGCCTTTTTTTTATTTTTTTTCAGATCATCCATTCGCCCAAAATCATGCCCGCCGTCATTTTTTGATGTTTTTTTAAAAAAATCCGTATGTCAACAAAAAAATTTTTTAAAATCAAAAAAAATCTTTTTTGTAATACTGTTTTGTCAATAAACATACCTACAAATTTTTAATACGATATCTCTCTTCTTTCTATGAAAAAAAAAATGTTTAAAAAAAATTTTTTTTTGAAAATGTAACCAGAAAGACCCCTTAAATCTTATAAAAGCAAAAAATCTCCTTTTGGTATTATTTAATTTTTAATCTAATCTGTTTTGATCTGAAAATCAGTTTAATTCTGGCAGTTTTTCTAATTCGTTCCAGTATCCACTATAAAATTACTGATATTTTAAAATATTCCCCCGGCTCTCATATTTCACTCAAGTTCAACGAAGACTGAGAGCTGCAACCAGACTTGACCGACAAATTATTTTTTTTTATTATTTTACTTAAATGATTAGGTTTTGCGTTTTACTTTATCTACAAACAAAATAGAGCAAAAATGTATTATTATCTTTGCTATTTACAGAAAATAAAGAATGCTGAAACCTCTAACGCGGTGAATTAACTTTGGAAAATATTTAGGCCATGGTCATACCACAAACACCAGCACAACACATCAAACGAAGATATATGATTAATAGCTTCCTTAATCGTCTACAATCGTTTTGTTTTGTCTTTTTCCAAGCTGGAAAAAAGGTTCAAGTTTACAACAAAAATAATACGACTAATTGCTGTGGCAAACGCACTTTTGATTCATATACTCTTCTTCTTCTTTAACGGCTCTACAACCGGGATCCGGTCCTGGCCTCTCGCAACTGTTCTCTCCACCGGTCCCGATTCTGAGCCGATGTCATCCAGTTTGGCATCCCTATGCTCTGAGCGTCCTGGTCTACGCCATCCTTCCTGCGGAGGTTTGGTCTCCCTCGCTGTCGCACCCCATAAGTCTTACCGCACAGAACTTTCCGAGCAGGCTCATCTTCACTCATACGAGCTAGATGTCCTGCCCACCGGAGTCTACCGAGCTTTATTTTCTTCATAACATCTATGTCGCGATAGCGCTCGTAGATCTCGTCATTGTAGAGTCTCCGGAATCGTCCTTCCTCACATACGGGGCCAACAATCTTCCGAAGTATTTTCCTCTCGAACACCGCCAAGAGGTTAGAGTGCTTTTTGCTAAGAACCCACGTTTCGGATGCATATGTGAGGACCGACAAGACCATCGTCTTATATAGTAAAAGTTTAGACGTTATTGTTAGATGCTTGGATTTGAAGAGCCTTGACAGGCTGTAGTAGGCTTTGTTGGCTTTTAGCAGTCGTGCGCGTATTTCGGGTTCCATGCTATTGTCGGCTGCTACTATTGACCCAAGGTAGGTAAATGATTTTGCCACATCAAACTCGTGTTCCTCTACCTTGATTATGGGACCAATGTTAGGTGTTCTTGCAGACGAGGCCACCATGTACTTTGTTTTGCTTTCGTTGATGTGCAGTCCCAGATTTCCTGCCACGCGCTCAATCTGGATGAAAGCTTCTGGTACAGCTGTTGATGTTCTTCCAATGATGTCCATGTCGTCTGCATAAGCCAGTAATTGGGTGGACTTGTGAAGGATTCTGCCCCTTGATGTCACGCCCGAATCTCGGATCACTTTCTCCAACGCCAGGTTGAAAAGGAGGCAGGCCAGACCGTCCCCTTGTCGGAGTACATTATAGATGTTGATTGGTCTGGACAGTGTTCCGGATACCTTTACTTGGCTTGTCACATTGGTCATGGTCAACCTACATAGTCTTGTCAGCTTATTGGGAATGCCGAATTCTCTCATGGCTTTGTAGAGTTCTACTCTGGCTATGCTATCATAGGCGGCTTTAAAGTCTATGCAGAGGTGTTGGATTGAGCTTTGAAACTCTAGACATTTTTCCATAGCCTGCCTCAAAGTGAAAATCTGATCGGTTGTTGATTTGCCTGGGCTGAAGCCACACTGGTATTGGCCTACGATATTTCTAGCGTATAGGGCCATCCTGTTTTGTAGGATGGCGGAGAATATCTTATACGCGGTACTCAACAACGTTATACCACGATAAATGCTGCACGTTGTGATATCTCCTTTTTTATGTACCGGGCAGAGGATGCCTTTTCTCCAGTCTTCTGGCATCGCTTCCTGCTCCCATACTTGCACAATTAATTCATGAATCGCTTGGTGTAATGTAGGCCCTCCATATTTAACCAGCTCCGCAGGGATGTCGTCTGCACCCGAGGCCTTATTGTTTTTGAGCCTGGTGATGGCACTGCTAACTTCTGCTAAGCTTGGTGGTGACAGCGTAGCATTATCGTCAGATATCGGTGGAGCCTCCAAATCCTCAGTTAGCTCGCCATTTAGCAATTCATGAAAGTGCTCTTCCCATCGCTCCAAGATGCCTTGAGGATCGGTGATCAGATTCCCTTCTTTGTCCTTGCAGTATGTGCAACGAGGTGTGAATTGCGTCACACCGCGTACTCTTCGGTAGAACTCCCGCACCTGGTGCGGCCGTCGCTCTCTGTACTGTTCTAGTTCACAAACGAGATTTTTCTCCCAGGCTTCCTTTTTTCGTTTGTGAATTCTCTTTTCCTCTTTTCTGAGCTCTTTATATTTCTCTTCGCGTGCTCGTGTTCTCTGAGACTGCTGCATTGCTCGATACGCAGCATTCTTACGTTCAGTTGCCAGCTTGCATTCATTATCGAACCAGTTGTTCCGATCTCTACGACTTCTGCCTAAGATGGAATCAGCAGTACTAATAACAGTATTTTTAAGGCGGGTCCAGCTCTCGTCGACGCCCGGCATCTCATCCCCAGGACTTGCTCTTCTGAGCGCGAGTTCTAACGCCTGACCGTAGCTGTTTCTGGCCATTTCGTTGCGGAGTGCAGCTGTGTTGATTCGAGCCTGATCAGCGGATACAAAGCTTTTCAGCGTTGTAATGCGCTCTCGGAGCACCATACCAACAAGATAGTGATCTGAGTCGAAGTTGGCACCTCGGTACGTTCGTACCGCCATCAGACCCGAAAGGTGGCGGCGGTCTATCAACACAGGGTCTATTTGATTGCGAGTCGCCCCATCAGGAGATATCCAGGTGGCTTTATGGATATCTTTACGCGCAAATCTGGTACTTGCAACGACCAAGTTCTTACTTGCTGCCATCTCTATAACTCGCTGCCCATTGTCATTAGTGTTCTCATGCAAGCTGTGGGTGCCGACATATTGCCTGTATACGGGCTCCCGGCCTACTTTGGCGTTCAGGTCTCCCAATATGATTTTTACATCATATCTAGGGCAGGCATTAAGTTCCCGTTCAACTACTTCGAAGAATTCTTCTTTTTCATCGTCCGGGGACTCTTCTGTACATAGCCTTTCGTTTATTGCTTTAAAGCCGATAATGGTAGGCTTCATCCTTTTGCTGACCATAAAACCTACCCCGAGCACATGGTGTTTCGTATGACAGCTGTAATATACGTCATAATCAGGTTTTTGCAAAACACCATTCCCTGTCCATCGCATCTCCTGAATGGCGGTAATGTCAGCTTTATATGTTGAGAGGGTATCGGCCAGATGTTGTACAGCTCGAGTTCTGTACGGAGTTCGTACGTTCCATGAGAAAATTCTTAAATCATTTTGCCTTTTTCGTTGCCGTGGTAGTCGTAGGATAGTTACCAGTCGTAGGATAGTTACTCTCTCATAGGATAGTTACCAGTGGCCATCGCTAGGAGGTTATGATCGCACTTCCATCAGTCCGGAATACTTACGGCACGTGCATGTTATGCTACATGTTATTCCCCCTATTCCGCTGATGACTGACCACCGATGATGATTCATATACTAATAGAAAAAAAACTGCTGAATATTACTGGATTTAATTTTCTTTGGCCAGACAAAGACGATACGGTGGATTAAATTTACTTTTTTCTCAACAGTTTATTGATTTTTTCCTATGTCAAAAGATTCTCCTACCAACTCCTCCCAGACTGTCTGGCTTCAGTGCTAGGCAGGGCACATAGTGTATCTACAATCATGGGATCTAAAAAATTTCCAAAAACTTTTGCGGTTGTTTAGCACATCTTCAAAACATGATGTCAGAAAATAAATATACCTAAAAACCCGTAACTGTTCATTAGATTAGATTATCCTTCTGAGTATAAAGAAAAAATATAAAACTCTCACGACTTCTAGAAGAAATATTTAAGTTCAATCATTTGAAATTCATGCGATGATTTACTTCCGACAATATTCTATCGATTGGTTTTGTTGTATAAGTATGCACTTCCTTATCCTCATTTATATTCTTCCATATCCGTTTATCAAGTTTATCACAGAACGCCAATCCAAACGCAATAGTCCTCCTCCTTTCCACATTCTCATGTTTAGTATATTGGTGGGTATTAAGTACAATAGCACAATGGCCACATAATTCATAATTGTATGAAATTGCTTGCGGGGACGAAAATGTTTTAATATTCATGATCTGTAGTGGAAGAGGGGCCTCTTGACACAAATTTTAATTTACCCAAAACATCCAATAAGCGCCACAAAGGAAAGAGTCTTTGACGGAAAATTATGCGAACGAAATCGTCTTATCTAAGAGTGGCTTTTTGTTAATGATTTTCGTTTGATAACACCAGCATAGATTTTATGTAAGTTGAGTTTCCACTGACGCTGTTTGTGCTGGAATAAAATAACAATGTAAAATAATTAAAACTGAAACGAACTCGTTACCGAATTTTACTGAATAGAAGAATGAGGCCTTTTTATAGATGAAAACAAAACGCAATCTGGGAACGGTAGGGTATTAACATTCATATCTTTTCTAATGCAAATCAGAATCGGGTTCGTGGTCCTAAAGCCTCTAAATATTGTAATTTATTACATATGATGCAGGCGACACTCGGTCATATTCAATTTATCAAAATTTATATTATGAGCTCCCTTCTTCAACGGCTAGCCTTAATAGGCCGCATATTTTACTACTTTTGGTTAATATCGTGAATGTGCTTAACAGCCACTTATAGTTTCCGTTGTGTCTTTGGTCATTTGCTACGGAAGAACTGATGACATCATAATCCTATTTTAATGTTTAGTAATTTTGGTGTAATGATAGACCAATTTTTTAAATTTAAAAATAAATTAATAATATAAAATTGTTCCGCAACTAAAATGTGGTTTAATCAGTGATTTAAATGCAGTGTAACAAAAGAATAAACATTTCTATTGTATTTGAATGTGTCTATTTAATTGGTATCTTAAAAAAATTTTCATGGGAGCTGGATTAATTAATACACTTCCGTTAATTAGGTTAATGATATCACAAGAGTTACTAAATTGAATTAGTAACCTAAGCTTACTCAGAACATTAAAAGTGATGACTAACAACGTTGCTGTCAGTCACACGAATGTGTTAATTGTTGTACTAGCACTAGAACCATATACTAATTGAGTCATTACATTCTATCACAACAAATGTATGTATATTTATATACATAATATATAACATATATTTCGGGAGCTTTCATAAAAAAAAACTTGTCGTAAGGTTGAAAGGCAAATTGTGGGTCCCTATAAAACATCCATTCATCTTTTGGTCTCTAAAAAACAAAAGGAAATTTTACACAAATTGCTGAACGGGGAAAGTGACCTGGAAATTCATAACTCACTAAAAATCGATTCGGGAAAAATAAACCCTTTGTGATGGTATTAACTGAAGAAAATTCAATCTGCTTTATGGTGTGGTTAATCAATAAACACAAATACACATTTTAGGTTATATGCAAAACGATAGTTAACTTTTTTTTTTATTAACAATCTATTTAAATAAATTTTTTCAATAAAAAGGTGTCTCCTATATTTGTAAAATGACTTGGATTTTTAACCGACTTCAAAAAAAGAGGAGGTTGTCAATTCGACACGTAGGTATTTTTTGGTACTGTTCACGCATAACTTTGTAACGCAATAACTTTTTTGCTTTTTTTCTTTTTTGTTTGAAAGGGTAGTTCCCCACAGTGGTCCCGTGCAATTTTTTTTTAAATTCTGATAAAGGAGTTCGAAGCTAGGCATATAAAACTGGTAAAATTAGTACACCTTGAACGGATAGAAGTATTTTCGAAAGCAGCGAACAAATTATTTTATTGTCGCGCGGTTGATAAGAGGCGCGTGGATGAATCGGTAAAGGCGTTGACCTACAACTAAGAATTGCGGGTTCAAACCCCGAACGGGGCAGTTCGACTTTTTTTCTTTTTACACGACTGCCCCAAAAAAAGTAGGGTTTAGGTTTGTTGTGTGTATGTACGTTGTTTTGTACCACCATAACTTCTAAACGCTTGAACGGATCTAGATGGCTGAGGTAACGTTAGAATCGTTTAATGATGAGCTGAGTAACATAGGCTAAGTTAATTTTTAAAAAAAGAATATGGCGGCCGTCAGACGCAATTTACGTCACACTCAAATTTTTTTTCTGTTTGGGTCAATATGGATACCAAACGAAAAGTGAAATTGAGACGATTTCAAATATATAGTTATAATACTTAATAGACATGTGTTAAATAAATGCCAACTTTATGCTTAAATAAAATTAAATTACTCGAATCGTTTTATATTACCCGATCACCATGAACGAACATTTAATAGTTAAGCCTAGTATGCTTAATGAAAATTCCCTATACAAGCTCTATGTAACACCACTGCCCCAAAAAGGAGTGTAATGTTTTCAGGGTTCATGTATGTATGTTTCTTTGTTCCACCATAACTCCTAAACGCCTGAACGGATTTAGATGGTTGGGGTACCGCTAGAATCGTTTAATGAGTCCGAGTAACATAGGTAAGATTAATTTTTAAAATAAAAATATGGCGGCCGTCAGACGCAATTTACGACACACTCATTTTTTTCTGATTGGGCTAGATAGAGCTGTAATCTAGGCTCTAAAATTTTTACCAAGGGGCACACTTATGTCGCGCTCAGTCGCGTAAGGAAGTTAGAAGGTCTAGCTATTAGCTATTTGGATCCTTGTAAAGTTATTCACGAGCCTCATGTTAAAAAATCACTCATAGAGTTAGATCGGCTCAGAAAGCTCGTCCAATGAGAGCCAGTAGAATTTTCGCTCACATCTCTATATACTAATTGATCTAAGCACCACTTTTGCCTAATCTGTCGGCGTGTCCAAATTTAGCTGGAATAAACCAAACTTCGATAACTTTACTTTTGCATTAAAACTGTATCTCAATAGTTGTAAGTCCTATAATCATGCGAAGTAAAATAAAATCGCTCAATAAAAACTACATTGGTTAACGAATTATAATCACTAAAATATCATAAAATAAAAAACAAAATAATTAAAAAATTAAAAAACACGAGGCCCCTGTGACCAAAAAATGAACTAAAAAGTCAAAAACAAGTTTTAAGTACTAATGTAAGACAGAAACAAGATATAGAAGACATTGTTCTCTTAGTATAGTCAATGTGTGTATAATAAATATATAAGATTTTGTCTAACTACTGTAGAAAATATTAACTTTTAAGTCATTTTGTTAAGTATCACACAACTATCGTATATGTATAATCTGTATTTTTGCAGTCGGGGTACAAATGTTACAGAATAACTAATTAAAACGGTACCCCGACTGCAAAAATACTGATTATACATATACGATAGTTGTGTGATACTTAACAAAATGACTAGTTAAAGTTAATATTTTCTACAGTAGTTAGACAATATCTTATGTATTTATTATACACACATTGACTATACTAAGAGAACGATGTCTTCTATATCTTGTTTCTGTCTAATACGGCGTTTACATCGCCTCGAAAACACGTGTTTTCGTCAAAATTTGGCGTTTTGGCCAAAAACACAATCGAAAACAGGTGTTTTTCATACAAATCGAAAACAACTTGGGAACCTGTTTTCAATAAAAACGACAACGAAAACAAGAAAAGTGTGGACAGGAACCCAATTCAGCGTTCAGCACTTGATATACGCATGTCATTTTCCTTATCACACTTTTTTTAATTCTCAGTTTGCCACGGAAAAAATTTAAAACGAAATAATTAAATTAAAATTTAATTAAATTGGCATAACTGTCATTCGAAAACAAGCAAAAGGCGATGTAAACACCTCAGTAGTTCTCCGAAAACGAGTTCATGAAAACGCTTGTTTTCGAGGCGATGTAAACGCCGTTTTACATTAGTTCTTAAAACTTGTTTTTGACTTTTTAGTTCATTTTTTTGTCACAGGGCATCGTGTTTTTTAATTTTTTAATTATTTTTTTCTCTTCTTTCTAAAAAGTCATTCTGATTGGATTAATGTTGTAAAGAATTACAAACTCTTCAGTGAGAAATTTCATGCATACTCTACTCATGCAGACTGTAAAGCCTGAACTCTAATAGACGTAGTTCGACGTACGTTTTTAACGAACTTACACCTACGTTTCTCTCACCATAGACCTTGACTTAAAATCGGCTATAATAATCGTAGTAAACATTGTTTGAATTTGAGTCTGAATACAACAAATATCCTACGATATTGATGCCAAATCAAATATCCAGATCCCATAAGACGGCGTTATACTACGTTTAACGAAACATTAAAGAAAACAAGTACATGTGATGTACGTTTATTATAGTCAATTATTTATTTCCACATATAGTGCAGTAAAAAAAGCATTTTTATTTGCACAGTCTGGTAACAGCAAAATTATGATTTAATCCTGTTTGGGATATCACCAGGAGTATATTGGTAAGTTTTGGACCTCGAAAAACTTGTGCTACTTTTGTTATAAACAATTAAAGTTTTTTTACCACGTTTTTCGAGCTTAAAATGTGAATTACTCCGGTTCTATAAGTCGGATCGGGGAAAAATAAATACCAGTCTCTTCGTAATAAAATTTCCAATAAATCCTCGTTGGTTTCAAGTTTCTAAAGTACATACATAACCTACAAAACTGAAAAAACAAGAAAAATACAGTATTTTTTTCAATTTAATGCCCAAGACAGTCAACTGCACCAATTTGCATCAAACTTTCAAAAAATATACTTTTTGATGTTACAAAAAGACTCTGAAAAATTGGTGCCAAAATACTGAACCCGTTGGCCAAAATTGCTATTGTTATCTAAAATTTGAAATGCCCGCCATTTTATGCCATTAAGTCCAAAATGAAAATTTTTTTTTTCAAAATGTAGCTCTCCATGCCACCTTTCGAATGCAATTAAAAAAAAATTTTTTTAATGTAATTTTGGTAACTGTTTTTTTATTTGTTTATAACTCAATTAATAACAATTGCAGTTTTTCTGCCATTTTGAAAAAAAAATTAAAATTTTTTATCAGATCTGGTAGAAAATCTTGGGACCTTTAATTTAGAAAAACGAAAGGTTATTTTTGTTAACGTAAACCCGAGATATTTAACTTTTTGCGTTTTGGCCAATTGTTAATTAACAAATCCATATTTTGAGCTACAATTTGGACTGCATCATTTTAAAACCTATTAATTTCATGTGATCAATTCGAAAAAAATTTAAGTTTTATTTACATTTTTTACAAGCATTATAACTTATTTACAAGCAAAATAATCTGTGAAAAATGCTTCACTATGCGAAGCCGAGTGCAACAACACGTGATTATAATATTTCGCAATGCAAAAAATTCCAAAAAATGCCAATGCAAAAAATAAAATATCTCAAGTTCATGTTAACCAAAATGAACCTTGTTTTTTTTAAACTAAAGGTCCCAAAATGCTCTACCAGATCTGATAAAAAATTTAAAATTTTTTTTCAAAATGGCCGAAAAATGCAATTGTTAATATTTGAGTTATAAACAAATGAAAAAAAAGTAACCAAAATTACATTAAAAAATTTTTTTTTAATTGCATTCGAAAGGTGGCATGGAGAGCTACATTTTGAAAAAAGAAATTTTCATTTTGGACTTAATGGCATAAAATGGCGGGCATTTCAAATTTTAGATAACAATAGCAATTTTGGCCAACGGGTTCAGTATTTTGGCACCAATTTTTCAGAGTCTTTTTGTAACATCAAAAAGTATATTTTTTGAAAGTTTGATGCAAATTGGTGCAGTTGACTGTCTTGGGCATTAAATTGAAAAAAATACTGTATTTTTCTTGTTTTTTCAGTTTTTTAGGTTATGTATGTACTTCAGAAACTTGAAACCAACGAGGATTTATTGGAAATTTTATTACGAAGAGACTGGTATTTATTTTGCCCCGATCCGACTTATAGAACCGGAGTAATTCACATTTTAAGCTCGAAAAACGTGGTAAAAAAACTTTAATTGTTTATAACAAAAGTAGCACAAGTTTTTCGAGGTCCAAAACTTACCAATATACTCCTGGTGATATCCCAAACAGGATTAAATCATAATTTTGCTGTTACAAAACTATACCTTTCTTTTCATTTTTTTGGCCTTTTTTTACTGCACTAATAGGAGCCCTTGGAACGCAGGGATTGACGTACGTTCTTTCACGTCTATTATAGTTCCGGCTTAAGAGAGTATTCCTTTGGATTTAAAAGCTATTTAACCGAGTTTCTAAAAAGAATTCTTTACGTATTTAGCCAGCTCGCTGTAACAGTCTCTCGTAGCACAGCGAGTGAAAGGTTTGCCTCTCGTCCGTGGGGTTGCGAGTTCGATTCTTCGGCCTGTGGTAATTTTTTTTCAATCGACTTTATATCTCACAATAAATATTTTTTTTAAATTTCCTTCGGGGAATTTTGTTTCATATTAAATAAGTTTTTTTCTTTTTAAATTGCTCCGAAAATACGGAAATACATTACTGCAAAAACTATTTAGCTACTGCCTCGATTCTTATCGACGGCGCGCGGCTGAGGGTCATACTTCTCGTAATAAATAATTTTTTTATATTGCCCCTGAAAATTACTAAAAAGTACGAAATAAAATAAATTTTTAAAAACCGACTTCAGAAAAAAACCAAAAATGCACAAAAAATGATAAAATAATTGTTTGTAATTCTTTGCAATATTAATCCAATCAGAATCGATTTAATAAGAAGAATCACTTTTGAAGACGGTGCGCCAACACCTGTTTTCGGGGTGTTGCATAAGGCTAACAAAGAAATGAAAACAATTTTCGGGGCAACAATTAGTGCAATGAAAGTCCACTACTACCTGGCACCGTAAGCGATTCTTCTTAATCGATTCTGATTGGATTAATATTGCAAAGAAATACAAACAATTATTTTATCCTTTTTTGTGCATTATTTTTGATTCGGTTTTTAAAAATTTATTGCTAATAAGCTTCCAATCTTTTTAAATCTTTGAGAATCAAGTCTTTTCACCAGTATTTCCTCCAAAAATCATCAAATGTTCTTTTACCGTTATTAATTTACGTCGCATGATTTTTAAACCTAATCACTTTACTCAGTTACTCTTTATTGGGCGGAGTGAATAAAAAAATTGAGTGTGAGTTGAGAGAAAACTTAGTTTGGCATGAATATTGAAAGTAATTTGGCGTAAAATATGAAAGGGGAATGAACACTCACACTCAATTTTTATTCACTCCAACCATATTCGTCCATTAAAAATAGCTGGGCTGTTGCTAACCGTTTTTTTACTCTTTTCCCGGCAAATTTTTTATTACCTCCACGACCAAGTTTTCCGACTCAAAATGCAACAACTCAACAGTATTTTATACAAGTGTTTGCTTATGAAGGGACGAACTTACATTTCTGTTATTTCGGGATTTCAAATTATAGTGTTAGCATGGTTGCATTGTTGCCTAATTATTTTTCTATATCGTTTGGAGTTTTGTATTAAATTACGTCAATTTTCTTCAAGTATTAATGTTTGTTAATTTTTATCTATCAAATGGATTTTTTTGTAAATATCCCCTTTTGAAACGTACACGCTATTTTAGATCCAATGAACTGGAAGTTTATCACTTTTTCTTTCAGACTAAGTTTACGAAATTCTGTATTTTATCATACAGAACAAGACCCCATACTCAGTTGAACAAAAACAAAAGATAGAATATTAGCCGTGCTCCTTTTCTCCTTTTTAGTGCTTGCGAGTAAAGCAGAAAAGGAACACCAAATTTGGTGGTTTCAGTAAAACCTAACCTTACATTTTTGATGTTATTTTATTTGTATACAAATAAAAGGTTAGAACAATTTACAACATAATTTAAATTAATGCGGTAAATTTATTATTTACTTACTAGTTGGAACCCGGCGCGCCTATGCTGCACCCATAAGCCAGTAGTAGTAATCACGTGATATTAATTTTCATATATAGTAGGAGAATTTGAAAAAGGCAATTTTTTGGTATTTTTGATTCTAAATAACAAAATGTGAAACTATTAGGGATCTGACATTTTGATGGAGACAATAAAAACCATCCATTGACATGGAATTTTTCGAGATATGAATTTTCATGATGAAGTGTCTCAATGAACCACTCTTCTCCTGTATTTTGGATAGCTGGGACCCGGTGCGCCTCGCTGCACCCAACGTTTAAACATTTAAAATCAATCCAAACCTTCAAAATTCAACTCTTCTTAACCATTAACGAAAAACCAATTATTCCTATAAAAGTTGGAGTCATTAGATTCAAAATACATTTATTTGAACTATGACCAAAATTGCCTGTGTATTCTGTTAAAACCATGAACGTTAAAAATTTAAAATTAATGCAAATAGCAGCATCCAACACTCGAAATTTGAGGGCCATTTTCTATAGCTTTTTTGAATTTAAATCTAGAAATCTTCAATAACAAAATTTTTCGAGTGGGAACGTGGATGCATATGCTGCATCAGTAAGTGTCAGATCCCAATGCTTGTCGTCTTCCAGCAATAGCAACTCGCGACATGCATCTTGAAATTGAATATTTGACCATTGACTAAAAATTCGAAAGACGTTGGTCCTGGAACATTAGGGCTCGCTACAATGGTCTTAAGACGTCTTAAGATACCTCGTCAAATTCTCTTAAGACTGGCTAATTTTCTGTCAAAACTTAACGATCTTAAGCCCAGCTATAATAGCCTTAAGAGGTTTTTGACATTTGTAAAAAGTAATCAAAATTGAAGGACCAAATATGCCATTATTCAATATATTTACAACACAGATTTTAATTTCAAATAATCTTTTTTATTATGTTCTCGCTAATACTTTAATTTTCGTAAAACACCAAATTAAATATTAATCGCTAACGTCAATTTCTTGAAGATTCTTTAAGATTCTACGGTCCTTAGCGTAGCCTTAAGACTGGACGAAAGTTTGGAAAGAGAACGAAAGATCGTTTTAAGGCCATTGTGGTTGTTTGTTCTAGCCCCATAGAAACGTACAAAATCTTAAGTAGTCTTAAGACGTCTTAAGACCATTGTAGTTAGCCCTATTCAGCAAGAACAAACGCAAAAAGAAACATTCACGTTGTATTGGATGTACTGTGTAAAGTCGCCCCAATGCCTTTGCTTTCAATACGCGTGCGACAGTTGGATGTGGTTCACCTTGTCTACGTGGCTTCCATTTTTTACCTGATTTGTTCCATGTATAATAGCGAGGGACGTCGGTATATAACAATGCTGTTGCGAATTGTCCGAAAATATCAGGTTTTTGGCACAGTTTGAAAAATTCAGTAAGTGTAGTTTTTGCTGGCTGGAAAGCTCGTTGGAGAGCATTTTCTTCAGTGAAATATACACGTTGACCATTTCCAAGATGTACCGCAATCTGAGGCATAATGCAAAAACTCGACATTTATATATTTTCTTATTAACGCATTATTTAATCGCACCAATTAAAAGTTTTTACGCATTTTTCGGTGGAAGTATATAAAGAACAATGGATGCTAATATTTTACAGGTTTCCCAATGTTCACAAATATTTTTATTTTGTATATAAATTATATGTTTATATATAGTAGTACACAGTACACGGTACACACTTTACATACTGTACACACTGTACAATCAGTATACTCAGTACACTCAATACACTAATTCATGCGTTGTCACTCGTAAAAATCGGAGTGCTTTTTTTGTACATGACAATTAAAATTAAATATTTTTTCGCTCCGCCAACTTAAATATAATCAGTGAAACATTAAAATTCTCTATATTTCGACAACAGCTTCAGTTATCTGGACCAAAATTATCCTATCTTTCAATCTGGAACCAACCCTAAACATTCCCAAATTTTCATTTAAATCTGTTGGGCGGTTTCGGAGATTAGCGTATACAAACATTGTGACACGTAGTTTTTATATATTGAGATAAATTCATTCTTTTTATTTTTATTTATAGACTATTTCCTATGAAAAAAGCTCAAAACACACAAAAGCCTATTAGTCCGGGAGCCAGTGACAGATTTTTGTCAGTCATTTCATTTCGGCTGAATCTGTGCTCATAACAAATTTCTATTCAAGAACTTTCGCTGCGTCAGCTGACAGGATTTCCCTCGATGTACGGCCGGCTGTCGATTGTTTTTATTAAAAGAAATATGTCAACTCTCATTTGATAAATTTTCAGCCGGAATGAAATCATTGAAACCATTTTTTTTACGTGTTTGGGGCTTCCGATGCCACACCCACCAACGGTGCGCCAGCTGACGTTCACGATGCTTTATAGTACACCTGAATTGGGCGTTCCACGAAGTTTCAGCCGAAATGAAATTGGTCGCCAAAATCGGTCACTGGCCCCCGGTCTATATCTATAGGCGCAAAATAATTCACAATATACTCAAAAATTGACTTTTCCTCTAGCGGATTTCGATTGCGTAACTAATTTCGATTGCTACTCGGGTGTTAGAGCGAGAGTAGCTATTAGTACTTGCGAGTAAGAAATAGTAAAAATGAGCAGAAAAGGAACACGGCTATTTTACGAATTCAGAAATACTGGCTGTGGAATATTGTTCCACAGTCGAGTTTCTCTACTTATAAATGACCTCCAGGACCTGCTCATAGAGTGTCGGAGTTTCTGGCTTGAGGAACAGTTTGTTAATGTCAATGGAATTTTATCAAAGCTGCTACATTTGAGTGCCTCAATAGGTTTACAGAGACGCAAAAGTTTCCATGAGTTCGATGGCATGGTTTTGAACCTAAGACGATTCTCGAGGGGTCAGCTCAGATAAACTAGTGGTATTTGAGGCGTGGCCAAGTGTAGGATTTTTAAAATATAGCCGTGTTTGCTGGCGAAAGGAAACACTTGCATCTTTTAATAAATCCCAGGCATTTTAATGTTCGCAGTTACACCGCTCGGAGTGCGACATCATTGTGGCTGATTTCAAAGTCCATGATAAAAATCGGACTCTGAAACTCACTACCGAGGATAATTTCAAAAATAATCAAAAATAATCCAATGAAATATACTTTTTGCGAAAATGGTTGATTTATACCAAATCTAGCAAAATTTTATGATAAGGGATAATCCTAAAGCTACTGACAGAAACAGGCGCAAACGCGGTGCGGACATTGGCTTCGCGGTATGTGGCGACTTTTCACTGACATGATGTTGCGGTGTCGGCGGCGCGCTCCGACTTTGAACACAACAACGAAATCAAAGTGACAAGTGGACGTGATAGAAAAAAAATTGAAAAACCTGAGTGATTTACATATAACTTTGCTATCCTACAGGGTTTGTCTTTGTTTTAGGTGCTAATTTTATTACCCCAATTTGGAAAAGTAACGATTTTCATTAAATATAAAATCCAACAAATTTGCTATCACAGCCAACACCAACACACGACTCCAAACATATACCCACCACCACCAAAACACGACTCAAAACGCTCAAAACACAAACATCTCTTGACACTACGCGGCGGCAACGCGCAAAAAGTAGAAAGTAAAGAAACTTGCGCGGTGTGTGCATAGCGTAAAACAGAATGTCGTTAGTGCGCATTTGAATACACTACTTCTATTCTCTCTGTCATTGCCCGCACGGCGTTTGCGCCTGTTTCTGTCAGCAGCTTAAAGGGTTAAAACCACCCCGAAATCGACTGAAAATAAAAAATTTGTAAAAAAAATTATTTTCCAACTTTATGCTTCAAATTGGATTGAATGCGTATTGTCAGGCAACTAATTATTAATTATTTTCAACACTTAAAGGATTAAAACTACCCTTACAATTTTAAAAATCAACTTTAAACATAAAAAAAATTCATAATTGGTAATTCTTTTTCTCTTTTTTGCTTGAATAGGTATTATCAGCCAAAATTAAACTCTTAAGGGCTTTGCGATGAAGCTCTATTTGTATTTCCCTATAGTGGCTGCAGTGTATGGAGCTAACTTGTTTTGCACAATAACGAAGAATATTTTATACGCGGTACTCAACAACATTAAAACACTAATAATATTGGAGGAAATTTTTATAAAAGCAAGTAATACAATACCGCCACTGCATTAATTTTTTACTCTTTGATCATCGTCATCAGATGCCATCGCAACCCAAGCGAGTCTTACCCTCAGAACACAATGAGGGCGACAACAAAAAGTTAATGCGGGATCCCAATGAGGCCGTCAACGATAATTTCCCCTCAACGCACGGTGAGAGCATTTCCAGTGATACCGACACCGCTACCGTAAATTATGTACTATTGACAGAAGTCATTTTCTGTGCAAGAAAATTGTGTATTATTTTTTATTATTTAAATAAAAATTAGTGTTTTTATTATTTAAATAAAAATGAGTTGTCGCCGTAAAATAACAATAATTCAACACAAAAAAACTGGAATAAGATAAATACAAAAGCGCACAGAAAACAACAAAAAACATAAGAAAGCACAAGTAACTCAACTTTAATCGACAACTAGGTGGCAGGTATGTAGAAAATTGAGCGGAAAGAATGAGAGAGCTTTTGCTCATGGAGAGGTTATACCGACAGAATTAAAATTAAATTTTATCCACCGCCAACGACAGAACAACAACAATTTATATGGAAACTATCGGTGACGGGCTCATTGCGAACAGGCAGTTATACCAAAAAAACAACAACAATTTATTTGAGAATTGTCGTTGTTGGCCTCATTGTGTCCCGCGAGTTAGCCTCCACAATTTTCACTCTCAACGTCTACGGTCCCCTGCGATTTCTCTCCAATTTATTTGCTAGGGATCATCTTGCTAGGTTCTTTCTTACGTTGTCCCTCCAGCATATTTTTGATTGTTATACGGGGCGGTTACATACAGGATTACCTTAAACGATCCTCTTTCGTCTAGACGATGTAAATGACCAAACCATATCTTATAGTATATGCAATGATGATGATCTTATTCTCCAGTCATTGTTTTCCTGTATTCCACCAAAACTTTTCCTGCTATCTTTCTACAGTAAGTCATGCTTAGTACCCAGCACTCTGATCCATGTGTGATCTGATCACAGGTCTTATATATTTTTTTTATACCGGGTGTCCCGTCCTGGCTTGCCAAGCGGTTAATGTTAGATAGTAGACAAAAAATGATCGACAAAAAACACCAAAGGGGGGGGGCTATCTCTGCTCGTTTTCGAGATAGGGCGTCTTGAATTTTGGGTTTTGGGAAACAAGTCGTTTAATGATTTAGAATAAAAAGGTAATAAAACAAGGGCATCTTTTTAAGGAATGCGGCTTTCGTTTCATTAATATACACAATAGGGTAGAAAGGAAGGAAGAAAAGTGAAATAAGGGGGTTTATTTGTAAAACAAATATGAAAAAAAGCAAATTTTTCCACATATTGCACTGTAACTCCAAAAGTATATCGTTAAGGTTTTTTTTAAACTTTTTTAACATCTTCAAAGAATTCTTAAAAACTTCGTGGAACACTTCAAGCCTCCAGGTAGCTCAGGTTTTTGGCTATTTACCATTCAAAAAGTTATCACTCAATGATCTCTTATTTTGAAAGTTTTTTACCTGACAGACTCCCCCCCCCTCTACCCGTTCTGAAAAATTTCCGGCGCTGTTTATTGAAGGTAAAGATGGGTTTTTTAAGTTCAAGTGTCATTAGGCAATTGTTTTTGTATTGAGAAGTAAGATTCACAATGACCTTTTGGATGCTATCAAACTTCCTTCCAACTGTCGTCTGCATAGCTAATATCTGATAACTTCTGTAAATTATGTTCCTTCCTGCATTCTTCGATAGACAATTCAATATTCCAGCCTTACAGTTTGCTACGGTGCAGAATCTTTTATTTCAGCAAAAATCTATTTTATGGTATGAAATGTACTTATATTATATTTTAAATTTATTTTTTCGCAGTCCACTTTGTTTATACGTTATGGTACCATGACACTGGCTTGTTTTCATTCTAGTTTTGCAGCTAGCTAGCTACTTAGAAAGAAGCAAATAGTTTTACATACAGAAATTCTGTGCACAAGAAGAGCTCCGCACTAATGTCAACAAGTGGCCGAAAGCATAAATTTTCGGGCAGTTAAGTGGAACTTGGAATTGGAACAGTGGAAAAGCTCACGAAAAGCTAGAAAAATTGACCAATTTTTTGACAGTTTTGGATTTTACGGGGTATTTTGACATTTATTTGGTTTGGTTTGAAATGTTCGTGCCTGTGAATTTGAATCAAAGGATATCTTTTTTCTAAATAAAATATGAAGGTGAATGAAAAATTAAAATTATTAGTTCTTGCTAATGACAATCTGATGATGACATCAATTGCATTAATTTTGCATTGTCAGAAAAGCAGTAATAAAAAAAAGTAATTTGTATGATAAATTAGGCGCGTCCCAACCAAATTCTTTTTTTTAACTTCATTTATAAGAAAATGAATCCCTTCGTCACTCCACATAATTTGTGCCATTAAAAGAAATTCAAAAAATTGTATTTTAAACTGTCAAACTGACCGAAATCTCCAACACCTACTATAGCTTCCTTTCTCTCCCTATTTGCTGTCTATTTTACACATGCTTGACAATTCGGGCACTTGCGCTAGCTTGAAAACTAGCCAGTATCATAATACCATTATCCAATTAATAGAAATCAATAAATATATCGATACCAATAAATATAATAGTGTACGTTCACACCAATAAGTGCCACGCTAAGCGCCTAGTGGCTAGCTATGTGGAAGGATGAATTATCCAAGCAAATGAATGTTCGTGTTAGCACTGCATTGTTCACACCAACCGCGCTTCGCTAGTCGCTAGGTGGCTATCCAAGCGAGCAGGCGTGTTTGTTTTTTCCTAGGATACATTCAGGCAACGACGACCAATTGCAGCATTTTCTAATATTCTAGCCAAGCAGTTATCCTTTGGTGTGAACAGTAATATATCTTAGCGTAGCACCAGTGTCTCCATGTACACGGTAATTACCGTAGATGCACCGTAATCTGGTCTTTATCTACCGTCAAGGTAATAATGTATTACCGTGTCACATATCACCGTATTACCATTATAAATTACGTTGTTGTAAATATTTTATAATGTACTGCGTAAAACGAATCTCAGTCAGTCAACTTAACAAATTTTGTAATGGGAACACTGCTCCTGGTTGCTGGAAATCTCCCAATAACTAAAAGTCCCCAGCAGGAAAAAAGATAATAGGTTCATTTTTCCATCGATGTATTCATGCAATGAAACTAAATTTATGAATCTTGGAAACCAAAATGTAATGCAAAATTGGTATTCCTCTTTCATACATTCCACGGTAAGTGGCAATAGAAGTGAAAAAGTGTAAAAATGAAATCTAGGTGTTGTGCGCTGCGAAGTTGAAATTACAATTTAAGGCTGCATTCGAAAATTCAGCCAGCTTCGCAGAATTGGCAGCACATCATTCAAAAAATCAAACCGCTGCAGGTTTCGGTGATATCGAGCAAGTGAGTCTGGAATGCATTACTTTTCAATGACATCCCGCGTTACAAATACGTAGTAAACGATTAAATCAAAGAACTGTTTCAAGTTCCAGCTTTTATCTTAGAATAATCGTAATTTTAAAGTTATAGAGAGAGGTTTTTAGTTATATTTTGAGATATTTGGTTCATAACGTTGTTTTTTCCTTTGAAAAATTGCACGGTAATTTACACGGTACACTTTTAGCAGATTCACCGTAATTTTGTCTAGAAACACCGTATTTTTACCCTCACAACACGGTAACTCTCGATTTACATATGGAGACACTGCGTAGCACCGACCTTAGCGAGCCACCTATCCTGCCACCATTGGTGTGAGCGTACACTAAGAGTTTCGTCATTAATTTACGTTAAATGTTATTCAAGGAAATGCATTTCGTTGAAAATTAATATCTCATAGGAGACCACAGAATTTGGCTAAAAGGAAGAGATAGTACCTAGATAAATAACTGCTCGTTGAAATATTTAAAATTCAACTCAATAACGTTAATTAATTCCGCTGTGGTCAATGTATTTCAAAAGTTTAACCATGTTTCACAGATTGGTTTTGGTGATTAATATTTAACACATTCACAAGTGCCAGTCAAAAGCCGTCGTAGGATCTATACACCTACTTAAGTTGTTCTGTTAATATGAATAAATTTCAAATTAAAATTTCTTTCTTTCTCTTATTGTAATTTAATTATGCATTCGTCGATATTTGAATATCAAAGCCATTGAGGCTAGCAATATTTTCATTGTTCGATTTGATTTTGATCATCTAAGATAACATAATACACACACTAAAATTTCCTGCCGACACCCACGTGCTTTGTCAGGAAATGTCACAATTTGTCTAATGCCGTCGCTCTTTCAGCTGGAAACTAATGACCTTATATATAATATTAATTAAAAAGCCCCAACTTTAACGAAAACGAATAGATAAACTAAGTTGGATGTTTCGTAGTTACATCAAACTCGATTAGGCACTTATGATTTAGTAAAGACAACTTTTAGCCACAGTAATAACCGCAAATTAAGAGTTTCACATATAAAAAATCATTCCGACACTGGATTGCCGCGCAATATGTCAAGCCCTAATCACTTTTTTGTTGTTCGTGCCCATATGTGCGGTTCAGCTCTGCCCAACATGGGTGCCGCTTAATGCAAACAAATGTACGGCGACATTAATTATGTTTTTATTTCTTACTCAGTCTATAAATGTCATACTTTAATTACAAAACATGGTTAGGGTTTCAGTTTAAAGAGTTGACCGAATTTTTCTAAACATGCTAGCAATTTTTCTGGACTTGGACGTGTTCAAATACGGCAACAAGTGGATAACAATAATAATTAATTTTCTTCAATTACACATAAAACAACTTTTTCCCTGTGTATTTTTCTGATAATTTTGTAATTTTATGCTGAATTTCTTTATTTTTGTTGACTAGAAACAATTTCTCCTAGTGTTTAATTCAGTAACTTGCAGCTCTTGTGAAATAAATGGGCAGAATATCAACAAGACAGACATTTTCTCGAAATGTATGTAATCTAGAGACATAAGTCCGTCAAATGCAGCTTTAGTCCAGGCAGCTTAAAATGAAATACGGTACAGATGTTAATTAGGTCATACTTATTAACATAATAAAGTCCTCTGCTTGATATTGTCGCAATTTTAAGAAAAAAGATTAGTGAAATTTGTGGTAAAGATTTGTCGATTGCTGTGAATCCAGTTCAAGATATTCAAGTTCTTGTGGAAATATGGGTAATTAGACCCTGATTTATACTATCTTTTATTTGCGCAAGTTTTTAAAATATGATTAGACAATTATAGGTATAACATAACGCTCCTTTAATCCCTCATGGGACATAGGGCGGAAACATTTGCCCTCCAGCGGACTCTGTTTTGTGCGACAGCTTTCAACTCTGACCAGGATCTCCCAGTTGTGGCGGCCTCTGTTAATAGGGTTCTCCTCCAAGTTGTTCTAGGTCTTCCGACTCGACGGGTTCCTTGGGGATTCCAGTCGAGGGCCTGTTGTAATGGTGAAAGTAGGCATCCTTGTCGTACTCCTGAGCTCACTTCAAAGCTGTCGGATAGTTTTCCATTGTGAAGAACTCGGCATTTGGAATTGTTGTAAAGAGCTTTTATTAATTCTATTATTTTATCAGGCAATTCCCGTTGCCGTAGTACTTGCCATATAAAGCTCCTATTGACCGAGTCGAACGCTTTCTCATAGTCTATGAAAGCAAGGTAAAGGGGGGATCGGAATTCAGTAGACTGCTCCACTATGATTCTCAATGTGTTAATATGGTCTATACAGGAGCGGCCCTTTCTGAATCCAGCCTGCTGTCTTCTAAGCGTTCGATCTACTGCCTCTCTTATCCTAGATAGTAATATATGGGACAAGATTTTTCCCACCGATCATAATAGACAGATGCCTTTCCAGTTGTCACTCTCTAACGTCTCTTCCTCTTTTGTTTTCCTATGCTTTCTAGATATTTTCTTTATGGTTGCTTCTGTAGTATTGGTTGTGCGTTATGATAGAATTAATTATGAATCGTTCTTCTAATCGGGTGTGCAATGTGGGAACACTACTCAATATTCTCTGTTCCTCCACTTCAGGACTGAATATATGCATTATGAATGCAAGGAGCTTAAAAAACAAAATGGACGAGTTGAGGTATATGTTCGACCGTAATAGAACACACGTTCTGCTCGTAAGTGAGACTTGGCTTAAACCTGAAGTCCCTTCCTCTTTTGTTTCTATATGTGGCTTCTCGTTACTTCGCAATGACCGTGTTGGACGTACTGGTGGTGGTGTTGTCGTATATGTATCCTCTATGCTTTCCTCTAGAGTTGTTGGCAAGTCCGGTGGCTCTCAATTTGAATTCATTGCTGTTGAGATAAAATCTAAATATGATAAATGTGTTGTCATCAATGTATACTGTCCTCCTAATATATTTAACCCCGACATCGCTGTTGAGTTCTATAGCTTTGTTTCACGTCTCTCTCGCCATTATGAAAATATAATGGTTGCTGGGGACTTTAATGTTGATCTGCTGAGGGATAATGCACGTGCGAACTCGCTTAGATTCTTTCTTTCATCCTTGGACCTACATATTCTTAATCATCTTCCTACTTTTCTAAACTGCCGTAATCCTTCCTTACTTGATGTTCTATCCACTACCTCTACTGACTCAGTGTTAAAACAAAACCAAATCTCCCCCCCTAGTTTCCTTGATCATGATATTCTGTTTCTCTCCATTCGTTTTACTTTTCTCCACTCCCCCATGTTTTCGTCATTTTCTTATCGTGATTATAAGAACATCAATTTCGATCAGCTCTCGGAACTCGCCTCTTCTCTGCCTTGGGGTGATATTTATAACACTACCTGTGCTGACACTAAAGTCGAGCTCCTGACCTCTTTTATTCGATCTCTCTATGATCGGTGCGTCCCCTTGGTCACTAAAAGATGCAATCTATCTTCACCTTGTCCTTGGTTTTCGCGTGAAATCCGCGACCTGATAGTGCAGCGTGAGTCCATGTACCGAAGTTATCGCAGGACTAAGATCCCTTGCTACCTAAGTGAATACAAAAAGCTTCGCAATCTCATCAATAGTAAGGTTATCTCCGCTAAACGCGAGTATTATTCCCGCAAACTTGATCCTGCTTTAAAATCTAAACAACTCTGGCAAAATCTTCGTTCTTTGGGTATTCATGCTTCTGTGCCTATACCTTTTAATACTGATGTAAACCTTCTTAATGCATCTTTCATCCAACATCCTTCTGATCCTGTCTCCTCCGCCTCCAACCTTGTCTCCTCTGACTCTCCTAGTTCTGATGGCTTTAGTTTCAGATGTATGGACTCATCTGAAGTTCTTAAAATATTGCTGTCCATCTCCTCCAACAGCGTTGGCTTTGATGAAATTTCTCCTCGTTTTATCAAGCTTCTCTCCCCCCTAATTGTGGAAACTATAACGCATATTTTTAATTATTGCCTAACAATTTCCCATGTTCCCTTGCTATGGAAAAAAGCCATAGTAATTCCATTACCCAAAAAATCCTCTCCCTCTGACATATCCGATTTTCGCCCTATCAGTATTCTCCCCTTCCTTGCCAAGGCTTTCGAGAAAGTCATCTTTATCCAAACTCTTCGATATCTTGATTCTCACAATTTTCTCTCTAAATTTCAATCTGGCTTCCGTAGATTTCACAGCTGTGAAACTGCTGTACTAAAGGTAACTACTGATCTGCGTGCTATGCTTGACCGGGGCGACACTGCGATATTAGTTCTCCTTGATTTTTCTAAGGCGTTTGATTCCGTGGTTCACTCGCTTTTGATTTCCAAACTTAGCCAGCTCTACAACTTCTCCTCTTCCGCTACTCGTCTTTTTTCTTCTCTTCTTTCTAATAGACTCCAGTGCGTTCGCCATAACTCTGTTGTATCATCCTTCCTACCTGTACCCTTGGGTGTTCCACAAGGTTCAATCCTTGGCCCTCTCCTTTTCTCTTTGTATGTTAATGATCTCCCCTCTATTATCCATCGCTGCTCCTTTCATTTATATGCTGATGATCTACAGTTATATACTTCTTGCCCTCCCAATCGAATTGAATCCTGTATTTCATATCTCAATAATGTCTTATACCTGATAAATGAATGGAGCTCTTCCAATTTCCTTAAACTTAATCCTAATAAATCCCAAGTACTCGTTCTTAGTCGTCGCTCTCTTTCTCTTGATAATATTCCTACTATCTCACTTAATAATGTTTCTCTTCCCGTTGTTGACTGTGTTAATAATCTTGGTATCGCCATTAATTCTAAACTATCTTGCTGCAAACATGTCTCACTCATGCTTTCCAAAATCTATGGCACGTTACGTAAACTTAGGCTCTATGGTAGTCTGTTATCATCGTCTATTCGGCTCAAGCTTGTTAAAGCCCTTATTGTTCCACACTTCCTCTATGGCTCCCTTGTATATATATCCCTTGATGCAACTTGCCGTCAACGTCTCTCAGTTGCATTTAATGATTGTTTAAGGTTCATTTTTCACTTGCGAAGATCAGATCATGTGTCTGGTGTACGAAACTCCCTACTAGGTTGTGACCTCTTTTGTTTTGTTAATGTCTCTGCATTGGTCCTAGTGCATAAAGTTCTCCACGCGAAAAGTCCTTCTTACCTCTCAGACTTCCTCCTTCCTCTCCAATCCATGCGTTCTATTAAATTCCTCATTCCTGTACACTATTCCCTTATAGGTAGCCGTTCCTTCTTTGTACATTCGTTTAGAATTTGGAATAATCTTCCCAGCAATATCCAAAGAATAGGCACAGCCAACACTTTCAGAAAGCAAGCATCTCTTTTTCTATCTCCCTCTTCTTCTCTTTAGTATTTTCTTTTTTTTCTGTCCACTTATTTCTCTATCTTCTGCCCTTTCTCCTTTCTCTGTCCTTACGCTTTTTCCTTATCTTATAGTTTTTTAAGTTTAGGTTAGGCTATGCATTATGTATTCATTTTTATTTTTTTTTATTTTTTTAAATATTGTACTCTTTTATATATTTAAATACTGTACTCTAAAAGATGTAAGTCTTGTGTACTCCCTTTTCTTTCTTATAATAAACAATAAACAATAAACAATATTGTTAGGTCTCCCTTTTTGGGTATTTTGACTATGATACCTTCCGTCCAATCCTCCGGGAAAGTACAGGTGCTCCATTCTATTTCCAGGATTGGCTGTAGCGCATCTGCTGTGAGGCTTGGGTCGGCTTTCAACAATTCTTGCAGGTCTTGGATGGAGCACGAGTGGTGATTCTTATTGGCTGTGCATTGTTGTTGTTGTTTTCCTGAGGTTCCTGTGTAAATGAACCATTCAGAGCGGCGAAGAAGTAATCTCTCCATCTTTGGAGTTGCTCCTCGTCGCTGCACAGCAGCCTTCCATCCGCACTCTTTACGGCATGATTTTTAGTAGAGTGCTTTCCCGAGAGCTGTTTAGTGATTTGGTACAGCACCTTACTGTTGCCTGTGTTTGCCGCGTTTTCCGCTTTCTCTGCGAGCTCATTTATCTGCCGCATTTTATCACCCCGGACACTTCTCTTTACCTCCCGATGTAATTGGGAGTATTCCCGTTCAAGTTGTTGACGTTTTTCCGGGTCGCTTGTAGAGTTCACGTTATTTTTGAGGGGCCTTCTGCGTTCATTTTTTGCCAGGTTGTGTCCGAGATCCAGTGTTGCTGGTTTCTTTGGACATAACCGATGCTTGTTTCCGCTGCTGTTATTATAGCGCCCTTTGTTGTGCTCCACCGCTCTTCAATATTTGTGTCGTCAGAAACGTTTTGCTGGTTTAAGATTTGTTGCAGTTTCCCAGCAAATTCTCTCCTTTTAATGCTCTCCCGCAGAAGGTCTACGTTAAACCGTCTACGGTTTACGGCATCTCGTTGGGCGTTTCTGATTGCGGCGATTTTTAGGCGGATAGTTGCTACTACCAAATGGTGGTCGCTTCCAGTGTCTGCTCCCCTAAAGCTCCTGACATCTTCCAGAATAGTTTTCCATCTGCGGCTGACGGCCACGTGATCTATCTGATTTTTCGTTCTACGATCGGGCGATACCCAGGTCTCCTTGTGTATCTTCTTTTGACAAAAGTAAGTTCCACCTACCATGAGTTGATGGGAACTACAGAAGTCAACGAAAAGCTCACCATTGTTATTGGTAATTTGGCTTAGGCCTTGATTTCCAATTGTGTGTTCAAGGCCGGTGTTGTTGGGGCCGATCTGTGCGTTTAAGTCACCCATCAAAACAATGATGTCTCCCCTTGGAATAGAGCGAAAAACCTCATTCAGTCGCATGTAGAACTCGTCTTTGATGTCATCGTCTGCGTCTTCAGTTGGAGCGTAGCATTGGACTATCTTAGTACTTCTTAGTCTGGTACGTAGGCGCACGGTAATAATCCTCTCAGAAACTGGTGACCAGCTAATGAGGCTGGACCTGGCTTCCTTGGTGAGTATTACCCCAACGCCATTCCTACGGTTTTCAGTTTCGTTTCTCCCAGAATATAAGAAGGACTCACCTTTTGGGCAGATATGTTCCCCGCATCGGGCCATCTGGTCTCGCCGAGTCCCATGACCTTGATTTTATAGCGGTTCATCTCGTTCAAAAAGCAAAGGTCGTCGTCGTGTTATCCATCCGGTTCCGAGGCATTGTTTGCCGATTCGTAGCAATTATGTGTTTTATGGGAGCGGGTTGCTAACCCTCAGCCCAACCCACTTAGAACTCTGTTTTGTGGCGCAGAGAACTCGCCATTCGACCGTCTCCCGTTAGCTCCTTTCAAAGAAGTACCCCGGGGGCACCGCGGGAGGTGCGATTAGGACTTGCCAACAGAGCTGCTAAGTGTTCGTCTACAGTGACTCTTCTCGGGTTTTGGCAGAAGTGACAAATCGGGTGCCACCACCTACCAAGGTCTTTGTTAGCCGTTCGCCCCTCAATTATAGGTATGATTGCTTTAAAATATTGCTTTGTCTTCTCTATTGTGCTGTCATACACGAGCATCAATAATTAAGACGAGCATCAAGAATTTGAGTATCTGCTAATGAGAATTTTCTTGTTTTGTTTCTTTTAGTGGTTTTCTAAATCAATAAAATCTGAAGCTGTTAGCCACTTGTATTTAACGGTTATTTAGCCCTAACAGAATCTGCATACGTAGCGGCAGATTTTTTTTTCACCTTTAACCCCTTTTTTACCCCCAACCCCTTATCACGAGATGGGTCCACTTCCCGTAAAATAGTCATATTTGCTGCGTTCCTTTTGTGCTAATTTTTACTATTTATTGCTCGTGAGTACTCGCAGCTACAATTGCTCTAACATACGAGCAGATAACACTTTTAGTTACGCAATTAAAATCCGCTAGAGGAAAGCTCTCATTTGGAGTCTATTGTGAACTATTTTAATTACCTCATAGATAGCTTTTGATTGTTTTGAGCTTTTTTCATATAAAAACGTCTAGAAATAAAAGTAAAAATAATAAATTTATAAATAAAACAAATAAAAATATAAATAATTAAATCGTATTAATTTAAATTATCTTGTAAATTATTATTCTAACCTTTTATTTGTATACAAATGAAATAACATTAAAAATGTTAGGTTAGGTTTTACTCAAATCAACAGATTTTGCGTTCCTTTTCTGCTAGTACTAAAAAGTAGAAAAGGAACACACCTATTGTAAAAAATGCTCGAAACTACTTGAAATGCTTATATACCAAGCGGCAGAAAGTTCGGACGACATGGTATTCTCAAGCGTCAGCTCCCCTACTGCAAGCCCTTAATTTCGAAATTTATGTGAAAAATGTAATAGCTGTGTTCCAAAATTTGAGCAAAGTACTCGCAAGCAGTTGGCCTACTCGTTCCTACTTCTCAACAAAGGCATGAGTAGAGAGAGAAAGCCAAATGCTTCCCGAGTAAAAATAATTAATATAGAAAAATATATAATCATATATGTATATTTATATCAAATTATATAAAATCTTATATAAAATATTTCAACAGTTTTAGACGATTTTATATAATTGTATATAATAATATAGAATTATATATTGTATTATTTACAGTACAACATGGGATGATATATAACTCTATATCATTATATAAAACTGTACATAAAGTCTACAAATGAATTTGTGCAATTATGTCTGATCATATATAGCGATATAAAATAATATATAATGCCTTACAATAATTTTGATGAAATAAATATTATCAATTGGTAGAGAGTCAAAATTTCTTAAGCGGGCCACTAAAAATCGACTACTATGTTTGAATGTGCAAAATACACGGCAATATTCGATTGAAAATGAGAGGATTGAAAGAAGGATTGAAGCCTCTGCCGCTGTCTAGCATATTAAATCGTTCAGATCTTTTTTCTGGTAAGAGAGCACTAAAATTTTTTTGTGCAGGCATTTAGTGGATAGTTTAACGAATATTTTATGTAAAAAAAATTTCTCCTACAACATCGAGAAGTTCGTTAAATTACCATTTATTGTAAAATTAAATATTTATAAACAAATTATATTTTTTTTACCTGAATTATTTTTTTCTTGTTCCTCTACTACTCCTTAACATACAATCCAATTTTCATTGAAATTCTGTAATTATTCGCTGATATATTGCAATTTAAAAAAAATTACTCAAAATTTTCAATCGCTCATAAATTTTTGAAAAATTCAAATTTTCAAAAACCGTTTTATGGTATTACTTTTAACCTATAAAGCTACCAAAATATGTTAATAGATATATTAAAATCTAATAGTCGATTTTTAGTGGCCCGCTTAAGAAATTTTGACTCAGATGGATATTTTCGGGAAAATCACATACTAAAATGCACATTCTCCAGTCGCACTCCAAAAGCTCAATCAAGGGTGGAGAAAGACCTCAAGAAAAAGGTGTGTGGCTGAAAGATGATTGGAAAAAAGTTATTATAGGTATGCTGTCAAAAATATCTCATTATATCTGTTTTAGAGTTTAGCCAGGATCACGCTCTTAAAAATAACTAGCCCTACCACGATAAAAAGCATATAGAACATTCCATATCTGAGAAAATCGGCGAAATAAAAGATATCTATACAGGAGGAGGTATATCAAGTCAAATAGTTTTTTTAATGATAGCATTTTAATTAAAAAGGGCGATTTTTCGTTCAAATTTGTATTTATTTTTAACTTTTAAAAAAATGGCCAGCGATGGCCACCTTCTAGTTGGCATCAATTCTTGGCTGCGATCACCTGCGTTCTTCGGAGAAAATTGTATTTGAAGTAAAGTCTACCTTGTTGTCGCGTTCGTATTTCCAGACTATATTCCCTATACCCTATGTCGAACGAGGGATTAAAGAAGCCGGATGTTCCCAGGAATTGCACAAAATGCAGGAATTTTATGACTTTTATGACATTATGACTTATTTGATTTGTGCTTGTGTTGCTATAGTGAACAGAGTCAGGGAAAATACCACCTTGAAGTCACTGGTAGAGGTATTAAGACAATCGTCTTATCGCAGGGCGGTGAGTGAAAGGAACTATCAAGATAAGTTCTCAGTAGCAATTAGTAAAATGTAGCTTTAATTAGGCAAAGTGAATACAAGCAAAAAATTTCTGGAAATAATGACGAAAATATAACAGACGCCAATTTATTCGTAATGTCATTGGTTCCTCTTCGTTTAAAATGCAGTGTGCGTTGTCCGCATAAAAACCTGTATAACCACTGTATAATTAAATAAGAACGACTTGTCTAGAAGAATGTGTTTCCAAGCCCACCAATATATTTCAAATGCTCCCCATGTTTTTATTTTAGTCTGTTAAAAGTCCCAGAATATTACTTAATCCGTTGACGCAGCGACACAAAGGGTACCTTGGAATACGACAGAAGAAAACAGCATGGCTACTATTGCATGATTTCTTACCAGACGTCGGAATCTCAAGAAGGTCCATGTTTGTGTTCTAATTATTTTCTAGTTTTTGGTACAGCTTATGATTTCAAATAAAACCATTTAACTTAAAAGTTTTTTTACCTATTTTTTTTTGATATAGAATCCGTGAAAAAAGTTTCAGCCAAATCGGAGATGTGTCGGTCAATTTACATCAAAATCCGTACGGTTTGTAAAAGAATTACCCATATGTGTCGATTTTAAAGTGTCGTTGAATAGAGTAGTTGATACTGAATATTAATCTTTGCCTAATATTGAAGATATTTTAGCATCGTTAGCGGGTGGAAAATATTTTTGCGTTTTGGACCTGTGTGGCGCCTACCAGCAGATAGAAATTAGTCCCGAGTCGTAAGAGTTGTTTACCATCAACACGCATCGTGGTGTATACCGTTATAATCGCCTTACCTACGGCTTAAAATGTGCTCCATCCATCTTTCAACGTACAATGGATGAAATCGCGGGTATTGAGGCAATTTGTTATATCGATGATGTCCTTATAAAAGGTCGAACCATTGAGGAATGTTACCGAAACACCGAAATGGTTTTGTCAGTGTTATCAAGTCGTCAGGTAAGAGTTAATGTGGAAAAGTGTCAATTTTTTAAAACAAAAGAAGAATACCTAGGCCATGTTATCACAGGAAACGGCATCAAGCCATGCCCAAGTACGCAAGTCAAAGCGTACCTTGGGTTAATCACATATTATAGGAAATTTATGGCAATGCAATCGAGTTTGTTGGCGCCCTTATATAATTTGACCAGATCAAATGTACCCTTCACATGGAGTCAAAAGTGTCTAGATGCATTTGAGAAAAACAAAAAAATCTTGAATGACAAAAATTTACTTCACCATTATGATCCATCAAAGCAGCTAGTGTTATCCTGTGATGCCAGTAATATGGAGTGGGAGCAGTCCTAAGTCAACAATTAGGTGAAGATTCTCCAATCGCATTTGCATCAGCTACCCTCAGTTCTGCTGAAACAAATTATTCACAGGTGGAAAAAGAAGCTCTCGCAATCATTTTTGGTGTTCGGCGATTTCACAAATTTTTGTTTGGTAGGAAGTTCGTACTTCAGACTGATCATCAACCATTAAAATACATATTTGACACTCGTCGGGGAATCATAGCAACGGCTGCTTGTCGTCTACAGAGATGGGCCATTATTTTATTAGGATATGACTATGTTATTAAATATAAAAAAGGACAGCTGATGTTCGCCACTGATGCAATGTCGCGTCTACCAATACCGGCATCACACGCTACTGAAATGATGGAACACCTCATCAACTCCTTCAGCGAGAAGGAAAATCTACCTTTATCATATATTGATATTGCCACATATACTGTTCTGTCCAAGGTGATGGAGTTAGTGAAGAACGGATGGCCAAGTCAGGTGACAGATGTAGCATTTAAGCCTTACTTTAGTCGTCGTTACTCGCTGTCTATTGAACAAAGGTGTCTTCTTTATGGAATTCGTTCACTTATACCGATACCGCTCCGGCAACAAATTTTAGAACTTCTTCATCGAGAACACCCCGGAAGAGTAAAAATGAAATTGTTAGCAAGGTCCGTTTGTTGGTGGCCAAAAATTGACGAAGATGTTGCCGCCATCTGCGAGGAATGTGTGCCATGTCAAAGACTCAGATCGGATAACGCCACTACCGAAGGTTATGTGAGATGGCCTAAATTGGAAAAACCTTGGATTCGTCTACATGTGGATTTCTTTATTTTTTTGGGAAGAACGTTCCTATTGACGATCGACGCACCTTTAAAGTGGATTGACGTGCAACATGTTAATTCCACCACGGCAGATGTTGTCATTAGTATAATGAAAACCTTCTTTGCTGTATTCGGACTTCCCGAACAGATAGTATCAGACAAAGGACCTCCATTCAGCTTAGAGAAATTCTGTAATTTTTTTAAAGAGAAATGGCATTGCTGTGCTTAAAAGCCCACCGTACTACCCGGGAATGGTATCGCAGAGCGAGCGGTACAGATAGTTAAGAAAAATTTTCAGACGCACTTCGAAACAGGCCGATACTGCATATAGCCAAGCTAAAATAGAAGCGCATATTATAAATTTTCTATTCTCTTGCAGGAACTCGCCTTGTCCTTCTACTGGAGTATGTCCAACAGAGTATCTTCTAAGGTATACACCGAGAACAATTTTACGGCAACTACAACCACGGTTCGGACAAATTAGTACCGGGTTCCAAGGAGGAAAGAGTTTCTGAGTTCTTAGACGTTCAACACGAGACCGTCAACCTTCTCAACGTGGAGGGAGAGAATGTTGCATATATAATCGCTTTGTAATATTGAATTCTTAATTTTGAAGCTGCTGGCAACGCCGTATGGCCCCGGACAGTTAATCTCAGCTAAGTGCACTTGTACTTTATATTGTCCCGGTCTTCTGAAATAAACCAGCAACCGAAGAAGTTGTCTTTTATTTAGTCATTAAAACATAACACAAAGTGTGTTCACACTAGTCTAGTGGCTTATCAAGTAATTAGTAAGTCATGGCATCCAGCCGCTACTCGACCGAAAAAAAGGAACAGGAATGGATTGACTGGACTAAATGATTTTAGTAAATTACTCGACTAAATTTGTTTGTCCATACTGGTTAACTTACTCACTCGACTAAAATACTGGCATAGTCTGTACCAGCCTTAAGGGGTAACACCACTGCAGAGGTGCGAAAAAAGGCCAAATTTTGGGTATTAATTTAAAAAGTATGGAAAAAGCGATCGAAATTCTTTTCAGGCGATTGATCAAACATGTATTCAAGTGTAAAAAAAAATTTTTTTATTGACTTTTTGTTACAAAATGGTGGCGCCACAGTCGTTTTTCGAAATCGCCTTTTTGTTAAGGGCCTCCACGGGTGGACGGATTTTTCCGAAAGTTGAAGACCTAGAACAAAATCCAAATAGTTTCCTAATCTATTTGACCTTGCCCATAAAAGTACGTAGGATTTTTTTTAAACTGATTTTTGTAAAAATGGCGTACTTATGAAAAAAAGTGATTTTCGGAAAAAAATGAGCAGTAAATTGTTTATAAAAAATTTTTTTTACAACGAATCAAAAAACGGCTACGTACTTTTGTAAAGAATGCAATTGTGAAGCTTATGTCAAAATTTTAAACCGATCCATGCCATAGTCTCCGAGTAATCCGTCCACCCAGTTCGAAAAACATGGTTGGTTGTAATCATATAGCGTCAGCTAAAAATTGAAAATTTTTAGTTTTACCAACAAATTTTCATTCGTTGCTATAATGGAGGTGCTATAAAAATATTCATGTAGGTCCTATAAAAATATTTTATATGCCATTTTTATTGCAAATATTTAAAACAAATCCGATGCTATTTAAATTGTAAGCCATAGCCAGATTTTCAGGAAATATTTCTTGAAATTCCCTGCAAATATTGGAATTTCAAAACAAATCCATATATCTATTCATATATTTCCAATTTTTAGCTGGCGCTATATGCTTACAACAATAGAGTCTAATTACACGGGCTAACACTTTTCCTCTTAACAAACCAGTTTGTGTATGTTATTAGAATTACACGATAAACTGACTGTTCTGCATTTTTTCGTGTAACGATTCTATTGTCTATGTAGCTGTGTACAAAGCAACAAAAATTCTCATAGTTTGACCAGCCCCGAGAACGAAGTTATGGTTGGGTTAGTGTGGGATGCACAAGTCAGGAACTTCTCTGCAACCCTTGCCTATAAAACCGGTTTATTGGAAGTGTTGATGAAAGAAGTGATACTCCGTGTAATTTGGTTCATTGATTGACATTTTTAAGATTAGTATATATTTGGAAGTCGATTTCAATGATCCCAACAAAAAAGTACAAACCCATTATTTACCTCTTCTGCTGTAATCTGTCAAATATTTATAAAAAAAGTTTAAGCCGCCGTTGGGAGTCGAACTCACTTTTTCGATGACCCTACATTTTTCTCATTGGGCTATCAATGCCTTTGGGGTGCGATAGACGAAACCGGTAGTTATAGTCTTCTGCTTGAATTTATAAGCCTTTGTAAGCGTGAACTAAATATATTTGTATGAATAAATTAAAATTTTAAAAAGATTTATTATTTATTGTATTAACAAATGTCTTTATTTTGTAGCACAATAATACGCAACTAATGCAACTAATTTTTGTTCGTTTGAAGCTTTGAAATATAAAAGATATGCACGCATGCGTAATTCCATAACTCAAATTTTTAGCTAATTTAAGCCCATTAACCATTTTTATAGAAAATCAAGTAAATTAAGTTAAATAATCATTTTCATTAATCAGTTGTAACTTCCTGCCATTCTTCCCTTCCTCATACAAAATTCTCAGAAATCCGAATGCTCCATCTAAATTTTTTTAAATTATTCTAGTTAAGAAATTGACTGTCTCAGTAATATTTTGTGCAATTTACATTTAATAGTAAAAGACCTTTTACTTGCTTTTAAACTCGTATGCACTCCTTGCTTTATTATACCTTTTTGGAAGGAAATGGAAATAAAAGCTTTGAAATATAAATAAAAATGAAAGTGTTGAGATCAAGAATTGAACCCGGGTTTTTTGTAGAACGTCAACTCTCAACCAATTCGTCCATTCTCCGAATGTGCGATTCTTAGATTTCACTTTTTTTTGTAATATTTCAATCTTATTCTCTCTTTTCCAATACAGATCTTCCATACGTTTCGCGAGACGAAATTGTACCTTGCAACGATAAGCGTCACAGCCTTGAAAAATTACTCTCAACGCGCGCAAAGATGTTTCACATCCAAAATGGCGAGATAATAACATAATTAGCTGTTAACACGCGCTAAACTTCCCCTTTCTGCGCAGGGCCAACGCGACAATCAATTGCGCTCGAAATATCAACGGCTTATTACGCTTGTTCTCTGTTATTTTTTTGAAGAGTCGTGGCATTTTAGCATGGAGGAAGTAGCGACAGGTATCTATTTACAAAAATTTGTTAATAAATAAAAAAACTGATGTAGTATATAAGACGTTTTTCTAAGTATTAAATAAATGACTCCTACATACTGTAATTTCAAGCTATTAAAAAAAAGTTCCGCATAGTTCCATTTGAAATTCAATTTTTTTAGACGCAATAAACATTAGTGATTTCAAAAAATCCATAAAGCGGTCCCCATATTTCCCCCCTTAATAAGCAGACCCTTTTTTCTAGGTAGTCGTCACGACCATGCTACCATATAGACGACATATCATACCTGTGATGAAAGTACATACAAGTTCTGCATTTCTGTTTTGGACGCTTACCTGAGATGCTATGAATATCTGTTGCATGTCGCATATAAATTGGACACAAAACAATGGCAGTCCAGCGGAAAGGAAGCGCAAGAGAAATTAAAACAAAGAAAAAATAAAATAGCACAGGACTTATACAACGAAATGGGTGTTGTTGTAGCCCAACCAAAACAAGGTGGTGGTAATACAGCAGTAATAATACTGGTTCATTTTAGAATTATGTTAATCGACATATTATACGACATATACAGGGTGTTTCAAACCACCCGTGCCACCCAAGTCTCTGGGAAAGTTTCGAATGAAAAAAAACACACCTGTTCAATATTTTTGGAAAATCTATCTGACCTGACCATACAGAAATTGACGACCCCCCCGCGTTGTGAGGTAACTGTAAAATTTCAAATGGCAACCCTGATTTTTTTTCACGGATTCTGATTCTCCGAAGAGAAATATGAAAATGAATGATTTTTGGGGATAATTTTGATTTTTGATGATTTGTGAGGGTCCAGGGGGGGCTTCGGATAAAAAAAAATTCTCAGATAAAAGTTTCATATTTCTCTTGGGAGAATCAGAATGCGTGAAAAAAATGGGGGTACCAGTTGAAATTTTAGAGTTACCCCACGCCCCCAAAAGGGAGTGGGGCAGGGTCAGTCAATTTCTGTATTGTCAGATAGATTTTCAAAATATATTGAACACGTGTTTTTTTTCAATCGAAACTTTCCGAGAGAATTGGGTGTTATTATTTTTGTCGTCGTAAATTTGCTGTCTGTCCCAGTGTGCGCCGAGGGGTTATAGGACCAACTGCACATTGTTTTTGTGATCCTGAAGTATATTTCAAGCCAAAAAAAAATTCCATTTTTTCAAAATCTTACAGTGGTGTTACCCCTTAAGGGCGTACGGGACTGAGTAGGCTTTGCAAAATATTGGCGACGCATCTTGTTTTAACACGACAGACGCTTTGAACCCCTGGATGGTAGAAGGTTTCTTTGAAAAGACTTGAGGATATTCTTGCTGAAGTTTTTTTCCAACCTCCTCGGTCTTCTCCTGGATGCTTAGAATGGATGATGTCTTCGAGGGGGAAGATAATAAGTTTTCCCTCCAATTTGGGCATAAAACATTTAGCCAGTTTTGTCCCAATAGTGTCACAAACGCTGACCGACTGTTGGTAATGGCTGCTTCAAGACACGATTTTTTTCCATTGTACTCCACCATAAAATATATTTTTCCTATAACTTTTAAGATATCCCAGTTACCGCTGTTAACTTTCCAGAAGTTGGTTTGAGAGGACGATTCCCAAAGTATTTGCGGAAGACTGACTCGGACATAACTGTTACGCATGCACCAGCATCAATTTCAACATCAATTTTTTGACCATCCATTATAACTTGCGTGATGAGCGGACTGACGTTTGCTAAAAAAACGTATGAGCTATTGTATCATCCAAAATGACTTTAGGCGACATCCGCGACTTGGCTTACAGTACCTGATAGTATTAATTTTTAATACATCTTCTGACTCACTTTATTCGCTACCATACTCTACTTCACCGACTTCAATACCCTTAATTTTATGCGACATGGCGCGAGGGTGACAAACTACAGATGTGTGTCCCTTCTTATGACATGAGTAGCAAGACCAATTGATTGCTAGATACTTCGATGGATCATGACGACGTCCACAACGATAACACTCTAAATATTTATTTTCATTCTGTTTACTTTGCCTAGAATTAGACGGACGTGTATTATGGGTTTGCTTATTTGAATACTTAGCCTTCGATTGTTGTAAATTTACACGATTGCTTCTCGCTGCTGTTTCAAAATTAATGTCAGCCTCAGACAAAAGTTTTCTTTGAATGTTTTCATTGGACAGCCCACAAATGAATCTATGGCGAAGCGCTTCTGACAAAAATATACTGAAATTACACGACCTAGCCAGCTGTTTAAGCTGCACTATGTAATCACTGACCGATTCCGAGGGTTTTTGATCCCGTTTATTAAATTTAAAGTGCTCCAAAATTACCGTTCTGGTGAGCGAAAAAAGCTGTAACAACAATTCTTTGCAACTCGCATAAGTTTTACCAACAGGCGAATCCGGTACGCATAAGTTTCTCCACCTATGAGCGCTATAAGTAAAGCCAATTTTTTACACGACTGCCCCAAAAAAAGGAGTGTAATGTGTTTAGGCTTGTTGTGTGCATGTACGTTGCTTTCTACCACCATAACTTCTAAACGCCTGAACGGATTTAGATGACTGGGGTACCGTTAGAATCGTTTAGTGAGCCCGAGTAACATAGGCTCGGTTAATTTTTAAAAAAACAGTATGCCGGCCGTCAGACCCAATTTACGTCACATCCGATTTATTTTTTTTCTTCTGATGGGTATCAATATGGGTATCAAATGAAAGGTCTCATTGAGACGATTTCTGCCTAATCCATCAGCGTGTCTAAATTTAGATAGAATAAATCAAACTTCGATAACTTTACTTTTGCATTAAAACTGTATCTCAATAGCTGTAAGTGCTATAATAATAAGAAGTAAAATAAAATCACTTAATAAAAACTACATTGGTTTACGAATTATAATCACTAAAATAATGTGCCTGAAGATCCGAACGTTCGAATGAACGATTTCGGAAAAAAAAATTAAATTTAGAATCGGACGTTTGGACGTTAAAAACGAAGTTAAATATTTATTTTTTGACAACGGAATGACACTGGAGGGGTCGAAAATTATCAACCCTAAATTATTAACCCTAAATAATCATCCCACCCCCCACCCACCCCCTAGATGTAATTTTTTCTGTAAAAATAGTTAGAGGCTTTAGAGCGAGCTGCAAATTGGTGTGTTTGTTAAGAGTGATCTTAGAAAAGTACACAAAAAATTTCAACCCCATAAGTGCCCCGGAAGCCACCCCCCACCCACCCCCTAGATGTAATTTTTTCTGTAAAAATAGTTAGAGGCTTTAGAGCGAGCTGCAAATTGGTGTGTTTGTTAAGAGTGATCTTAGAAAAGTACACAAAAAATTTCAACCCCATAAGTGCCCCGGAAGCCACCCCCACCCACCCCCTAGATGTAATTTTTTCTGAAAAAATAGTTAGAGGCTTTAGAGCGAGCTGCAAATTGGTGTGTTTGTTAAGAGTGATCTTAGAAAAGTACACAAAAAATTTCAACCCCATAAGTGCCCCGGAAGCCACCCCCCACCCACCCCCTAGATGTAATTTTTTCTGTAAAAATAGTTAGAGGCTTTAGAGCGAGCTGCAAATTGGTGTGTTTGTTAAGAGTGATCTTAGAAAAGTACACAAAAAATTTCAACCCCATAAGTGCCCCGGAAGCCACCCCCCACCCACCCCCTAGATGTAATTTTTTCTGTAAAAATAGTTAGTGGCTTTAGAGCGAGCTGCAAATTGGTGTGTTTGTTAAGAGTGATCTTAGAAAAGTACATAAAAAATTTCAACCCCATAAGTGCCCCGGAAGCCACCCCCCACCCACCCCCTAGAAGTAATTTTTTCTGAAATAATAGTTAGAGGCTTTAGAGCGAGCTGCAAATTGGTGTGTTTGTTAACAGTGATCTTAGAAAAGTACACAAAAAATTTCAACCCCATAAGTGCCCCGGAAGCCACCCCCCACCCACCCCCTAGATGTAATTTTTTCTGTAAAAATAGTTAGAGGCTTTAGAGCGAGCTGCAAATTGGTGTGTTTGTTAAGAGTGATCTTAGAAAAGTACACAAAAAATTTCAACCCCATAAGTGCCCCGGAAGCCACCCCCACCCACCCCCTAGAAGTAATTTTTTCTGAAATAATAGTTAGAGGCTTTAGAGCGAGCTGCAAATTGGTGTGTTTGTTAACAGTGATCTTAGAAAAGTACACAAAAAATTTCAACCCCATAAGTGCCCCGGAAGGCACCCCCCACCCACCCCCTAGAAGTAATTTTTTCTGAAAAAATAGTTAGAGGCTTTAGAGCGAGCTGCAAATTGGTGTGTTTGTTAAGAGTGATCTTAGAAAAGTACACAAAAAATTTCAACCCCATAAGTGCCCCGGAAGGCACCCCCCACCCACCCCCTAGATGTAATTTTTTCTGTAAAAATAGTTAGAGGCTTTAGAGCGAGCTGCAAATTGGTGTGTTTGTTAAGAGTGATCTTAGAAAAGTACACAAAAAATTTCAACCCCATAAGTGCCCTGGAAGGCACCCCCCACCCACCCCCTAGATGTAATTTTTTCTGTAAAAATAGTTAGAGGCTTTAGAGCGAGCTGCAAATTGGTGTGTTTGTTAAGAGTGATCTTAGAAAAGTACACAAAAAATTTCAACCCCATAAGTGCCCCGGAAGCCACCCCCCACCCACCCCCTAGATGTAATTTTTTCTGTAAAAATAGTTAGAGGCTTTAGAGCGAGCTGCAAATTGGTGTGTTTGTTAACAGTGATCTTAGAAAAGTACACAAAAAATTTCAACCCCATAAGTGCCCCGGAAGGCACCCCCCACCCACCCCCTAGAAGTAATTTTTTCTGAAAAAATAGTTAGAGGCTTTAGAGCGAGCTGCAAATTGGTGTGTTTGTTAAGAGTGATCTTAGAAAAGTACACAAAAAATTTCAACCCCATAAGTGCCCCGGAAGCCACCCCCCACCCACCCCCTAGATGTAATTTTTTCTGTAAAAATAGTTAGAGGCTTTAGAGCGAGCTGCAAATTGGTGTGTTTGTTAAGAGTGATCTTAGAAAAGTACACAAAAAATTTCAACCCCATAAGTGCCCCGGAAGGCACCCCCACCCACCCCCTAGATGTAATTTTTTCTGTAAAAATAGTTAGAGGCTTTAGAGCGAGCTGCAAATTGGTGTGTTTGTTAAGAGTGATCTTAGAAAAGTACACAAAAAATTTCAACCCCATAAGTGCCCCGGAAGGCACCCCCCACCCACCCCCTAGATGTAATTTTTTCTGTAAAAATAGTTAGAGGCTTTAGAGCGAGCTGCAAATTGGTGTGTTTGTTAAGAGTGATCTGAGAAAAGTACACAAAAAATTTCAACCCCATAAGTGCCCCGGAAGCCACCCCCCACCCACCCCCTAGATGTAATTTTTTCTGTAAAAATAGTTAGAGGCTTTAGAGCGAGCTGCAAATTGGTGTGTTTGTTAAGAGTGATCTTAGAAAAGTACACAAAAAATTTCAACCCCATAAGTGCCCCGGAAGACACCCCCCACCCACCCCCTAGAAGTAATTTTTTCTGAAAAAATAGTTAGAGGCTTTAGAGCGAGCTGCAAATTGGTGTGTTTGTTAAGAGTGATCTTAGAAAAGTACACAAAAAATTTCAACAGCATAAGTGCCCCGGAAGCCACCCCCACCCACCCCCTAGATGTAATTTTTTCTGTAAAAATAGTTAGAGGCTTTAGAGCGAGCTGCAAATTGGTGTGTTTGTTAACAGTGATCTTAGAAAAGTACACAAAAAATTTCAACCCCATAAGTGCCCCGGAAGGCACCCCCCACCCACCCCCTAGAAGTATTTTTTTCTGAAAAAATAGTTAGAGGCTTTAGAGCGAGCTGCAAATTGGTGTGTTTGTTAAGAGTGATCTTAGAAAAGTACACAAAAAATTTCAACCCCATAAGTGCCCCGGAAGGCACCCCCCACCCACCCCCTAGAAGTAATTTTTTCTGAAAAAATAGTTAGAGGCTTTAGAGCGAGCTGCAAATTGGTGTGTTTGTTAAGAGTGATCTTAGAAAAGTACACAAAAAATTTCAACCCCATAAGTGCCCCGGAAGCCACCCCCACCCACCCCCTAGATGTAATTTTTTCTGTAAAAATAGTTAGAGGCTTTAGAGCGAGCTGCAAATTGGTGTGTTTGTTAACAGTGATCTTAGAAAAGTACACAAAAAATTTCAACCCCATAAGTGCCCCGGAAGGCACCCCCCACCCACCCCCTAGATGTAATTATTTCTGTAAAAATAGTTAGAGGCTTTAGAGCGAGCTGCAAATTGGTGTGTTTGTTAAGAGTGATCTTAGAAAAGTACACAAAAAATTTCAACCCCATAAGTGCCTCGGAAGGCACCCCCCACCCACCCCCTAGAAGTAATTTTTTCTGAAAAAATAGTTAGAGGCTTTAGAGCGAGCTGCAAATTGGTGTGTTTGTTAAGAGTGATCTTAGAAAAGTACACAAAAAATTTCCACCCCATAAGTGCCCCGGAAGCCACCCCCACCCACCCCCTAGATGTAATTTTTTCTGTAAAAATAGTTAGAGGCTTTAGAGCGAGCTGCAAATTGGTGTGTTTGTTAACAGTGATCTTAGAAAAGTACACAAAAAATTTCAACCCCATAAGTGCCCCGGAAGGCACCCCCCACCCACCCCCTAGAAGTAATTTTTTCTGAAAAAATAGTTAGAGGCTTTAGAGCGAGCTGCAAATTGGTGTTTGTTAAGAGTGATCTTAGAAAAGTACACAAAAAATTTCAACCCCATAAGTGCCCCGGAAGGCACCCCCCACCCACCCCCTAGAAGTAATTTTTTCTGAAAAAATAGTTAGAGGCTTTAGAGCGAGCTGCAAATTGGTGTGTTTGTTAAGAGTGATCTTAGAAAAGTACACAAAAAATTTCAACCCCATAAGTGCCCCGGAAGGCACCCCCCACCCACCCCCTAGAAGTAATTTTTTCTGAAAAAATAGTTAGAGGCTTTAGAGCGAGCTGCAAATTGGTGTGTTTGTTAAGAGTTATCTTAGAAAAGTACACAAAAAATTTCAACCCCATAAGTGCCCCGGAAGGCACCCCCCACCCACCCCCTAGATGTAATTTTTTCTGTAAAAATAGTTAGAGGCTTTAGAGCGAGCTGCAAATTGGTGTGTTTGTTAAGAGTGATCTTAGAAAAGTACACAAAAAATGTCAACCCCATAAGTGCCCCGGAAGGCACCCCCCACCCACCCCCTAGAAGTAATTTTTTCTGAAAAAATAGTTAGAGGCTTTAGAGCGAGCTGCAAATTGGTGTGTTTGTTAAGAGTGATCTTAGAAAAGTACACAAAAAATTTCAACCCCATAAGTGCCCCGGAAGCCACCCCCCACCCACCCCCTAGATGTAATTTTTTCTATAAAAATAGTTAGAGGCTTTAGAGCGAGCTGCAAATTGGTGTGTTTGTTAACAGTGATCTTAGAAAAGTACACAAAAAATTTCAACCCCATAAGTGCCCCGGAAGCCACCCCCCACCCACCCCCTAGATGTAATTTTTTCTGTAAAAATAGTTAGAGGCTTTAGAGCGAGCTGCAAATTGGTGTGTTTGTTAACAGTGATCTTAGAAAAGTACACAAAAAATTTCAACCCCATAAGTGCCCCGGAAGGCACCCCCCACCCACCCCCTAGAAGTAATTTTTTCTGAAAAAATAGTTAGAGGCTTTAGAGCGAGCTGCAAATTGGTGTGTTTGTTAAGAGTGATCTTAGAAAAGTACACAAAAAATTTCAACCCCATAAGTGCCCCGGAAGCCACCCCCCACCCACCCCCTAGATGTAATTTTTTCTGTAAAAATAGTTAGAGGCGTTAGAGCGAGCTGCAAATTGGTGTGTTTGTTAAGAGTGATCTTAGAAAAGTACACAAAAAATGTCAACCCCATAAGTGCCCCGGAAGCCACCCCCCACCCACCCCCTAGATGTAATTTTTTCTGTAAAAATAGTTAGAGGCTTTAGAGCGAGCTACAAATTGGTGTGTTTGTTAACAGTGATCTTAGAAAAGTACACAAAAAATTTCAACCCCATAAGTGCCCCGGAAGCCACCCCCACTCACCCCCCGGTGTAATTTTTTCTGTAAAAATAGTTAGAGGCTTTAGAGCGAGCTGCAAATTGGTGTGTTTGTTAAGAGTGATGTTAAGAAATAATACAAAAAATATCAAGTCCATAACATCCCCGGAAGCCACCCTTAATTCAAGGAGATATGTATGTAATGAAAGCAGTGAATACAAAACATAAAATAAATGAAGAAATACGTCCCCTGTGCATCCAAAAATTCTCTTTCAGATCGGATAAAATTGTTTTCATTTTTTTTTTCAAAATGGCAAAAAAATGAAATTGCTGTTATTTGAGCTATAAGCAAATGTAAATAAAATAACCAAAATTGCATTAAAAAAATTTCTTTTTAATTGTATTCGAAAACTGGCGTCGAGATCTACATTTTGAAAATTTTTCATATTGGACTTAATAGCATTAAATGACGGGCATTTCGAATTATATATAGTAAATTAAGATCAAAAAGTATATTTTCGGAAAGTTATGCAAATTGGTTTAGTTGACGGTCTTCGGCACTAAAATGAAAAAAATGCGTTTTTTTCTCGTTTTTTCAGTTTTGTAGGCTCTGTACGTACTTCAGAGACTTGAAATCAACGAGGATTTATTGCCAATTTTATTACGAAGAAACTGGTTTTTAGTTTCCACCGATCCGACTTATAGATTTCACATTTTAAGCTCGAAAAAAGCGGTAAATTTTTTTTATTGCTTATGAAAAAAGTAGCGCATGGTTTTCGAGGTCCAAAAGTTAGAAGTGATACCACAAACAGGAGAAAATCACAAAATCTTGCTGTATCCAGACTATATATATACCTATGTTGGCCTTTGTTGAAGTTGAAATTTTTGTTAAGAAAAAACCGAACTTTTGACTTTGACGACTCATAACTCTGGAATTTGATAGGGTGGAAGCATAACTTATACAATTTTAGATAGGTGGGAGTACTCTGCGGACACTGGTGCCCTATCCGTGAAAATACAACGGTAACAAATTTCAACTGGCCCTAACGGCTAAACCGTACAATTGTTTGTTCGCCTAACCTAAAACTATCAACAGCCGTCCCTTTCGTAAACTGAACAAACACACCCTGTATAATACAAACCCCGCACCATAAAATAAGTGGAATGAGCGCGCAAGTTATATCTTTTCGTCATTTGGAGTCAAAATTCAAAGAAAGTGGAAATATGACACCAAGTGAAGCAAACATGTTAACGATTCTCTTCCGAGTCAGCAAATATGCTGACAGAAAATGATCCACATAAAATTATTCTGTTTTAGCTAGTCGGTGAGAATCATAAAAAATTAAAAAAGCTAAAGCTTTGAAAAATGTTAAGAAACAATTTCTAAATCAGTCTCGACGTGATTTTAAGCCAGAGCCCAGAGTAGAATTGAATTAATAGTGTGTTTAATAATTTCGTTTTATTTATTTAACTAAATCCTTTATAATTTTCTAAAGAAATATAATTCGCATGGATAATTGTGACTCTAACCTATTAGTCGACCTGCCATCCAACTGGTAAACAATAAATAATGATATTCAATTTAGTATATAAAGTTACTATAACAAACTTACATTATAACATAATGATCCAGCTTCGATGGAATGAAAGGAAGGTGGTGCTAGAGTTATTTATTCTCGAAGAGTTACTCTACCAACCCATTTTCATGACAAGTTGGTGAGGTTCGATTTAATACCTCATAAACGCCTTTGAAAACAGGCACCTTTCTTGATTTTCAAAAAAAAACACCTTTGGGCGAAGGGGAAGTGAAATATGGTATGGGCAAGCTTTCTGCCGGCCGAGCTTCCTGCGATGGAAATTTTTGAGCGTTTTCATATATGCCTGACAGGAAAAAGTTTTGATTTCTCGAAATCTACTGAATAGAAATCCACACCATAATCCACTTCCCTCCCCTTCGCCCAAAGGTGTTTTTTCTGAAAATCAATAAAAGTGCCTGTTTTCAAAGGCGTTTATGAGGTATTAAATCGAACCTCACCAACTTGTCATGAAAATGGGTTGGTAGAGTAACTCTTCGAGAATAAATAGGGCTTTTCAAAATAACTAGCACCACCGCGGCCCTGCTCAAACTTTTTTCCTGAAACGGCTGTTTTTACATTTTTGAGATTTACGCGAAAAGAGATAATTATTTTTGCATGAAATTTTTATTGTGGGTAGGCACTATCAGAAGCCACAATTTCAGCCCTGAAACAAGGTTCTACGATAATTACAGTCGCTGTAATTAAATATCAAAAAATGGCCATATTTCGCGGTTTTTTTTTTGCAAAAACCTGTTGACCGATTTTAATTGTCCAAAACTCATAATTTTCGTGTTTTCAAGCGCTATTACGTACTATTTTTTGTTTTCCATAAACAAAATTTTTGCGCACCTGAAACGTTGAAAAACGCGTTTTCGCTACCATTATTAGCTTTTTTCCACCTGTTCTCCTGGACCAAATTTTTCCAAAACACATTCATTGAATTCCTACGAGCGTCAAAAAATCGCAGGGTAGATTTATTTCAACTTTTGAATACTTTTCCGCTATCTCTCCTGGACTATAGTACAAATAAACAATTTCTATTATAAAAACAATTGGAAATTTTTAATAGTAAGGTAAAAATTATTTTCTAATTTACCAAAAAAAAATTTATACAGCATAAAATAGTGCTAATAGTTCTTCCAGATATTCATTTATTTTTTTAATAAATAAATTGGTTATTTATAAAAAAACATAAATACCCAGAACTCTCAAATTTTATAAAATTTAACATTCTAAGGCCCCATACACGGTCGAACATATTAGATAATATTAATGAAAGCAGTAAATAAAAAACACAAAAGTCATGAAAAAATTTATACGTATTTACAACAATACAAAAATGTGCAATAGCCAAGTCCCGGACGGGGATCTGGTGCCGTGACGGGGATTTGTCGGCCTGCGCAGACTTCGTCTATGGCGCCCTCAAAATTTTTTTCTCAAAAAATGCGCCTAAATCATCAATCAGTCATCAATTCAGAATTCCGATGAAAAAAACCTCATAAAAGAAAAGGGTCGTATGAAAATTGTGTCGTAATTTACAACACATAGGTACGTGTATAGGGGGGAATGTGCTTTCTATCTATCTATTAATTCTGTGTAATAGACAAATTTTATAGAAACAAAAAAATTATAAGCAAAATCAAATTTTAGAGAATAATGAGAGTCTTAATGTTCTGTGTTCGTCTCAATCCAAAATTAAGAAAAAAACAGTACAACTGTGTGTGATGTGTGATGTATTTATTCTATTTTTTACTGGCGCCAAATTGCGAATTTTTGGGTTCCACAGTTTCTTCATTTATTTTATGTCGTGGCATTAACTATTTAGGCATTTCAGTTGTAATATATTTTTTTAGAAACTCTAAAGCCTCTAAATAAAATTTCAAAAACAATCATTTCTTGCGTTGGGATGAAATTTTTTGCGTAATTTTCTAAGGTCACTCTTAACAAGCACACCAATTTGCAGCTCGCTCCAAAGCCTCTAACTATTTTTTCAAAAATAATCTCTTCTATGGGGTGAGTTGGGGGTGGCTTCCGGGGCACTTAGGGGGTTGAAATTCTTTGTGCCCTTTCCTAAGATCACTCTTAACAAGCACACTAATTTGCAGCTCGCTCTAAAGCCTCTAACTATTTTATCAAAAATAATCACTTCTGGGCGCTGAGTTGGGGGTGGCGTTAAAATATACTTGAACAGGAATGAATTTATTCAGATTTTAAAACAGCAATGAAAAGAACAAAAGTAGTATTATAAAAGTCACCAGCTCAATGCTGACTATAATAAAATAAATTAACTGAAAACAATAACTGGATAAAGTAATACATAACTAATCAAGGCGGAAAAATTTAAATCTAAGAAAAATCTAAAAAATAATACGTTTAAAAATAATCAATTCCACGGATGCCATCCTTTTGATTACTCCCTGTTGAAGAATATGTATTATTTTAATTTTTTTTGGTATTGTTAAGAACGAGCTAATTTTTGGAATTAATTATCAATTTATTATGGTTTAGAACGAACTAAATATTTTCTAAAAACTAGCATTCGCCCGCAATCTCCTCCGCATACATTTTGGATACGTAAATTTTGTTTAGTTTCTAAAAAAATGTTGCAAGTTAAATACACCAAGACCCGCTTTTCGTCGTAGATACGTTCCAAAAAACACGACTCAAAGCGAAACGACGCAAAGTGATTTACGCTTTTGTATAAGAAACCATGTAAAAATCTAAAATGTTCCAGCATTTTTTTCCAAGGACAAATAAAAAAAACTGCATTTTTTCATATCTAATCGCAAAACTGATAGTGGATAGACTAGGATATTTTCCCATCCATTATCATGCATGCAGTCAATCCTCACTTTTAAGGAAGAATCGGTAGTGATTTTTGTCATGCATGCATCCTGCAAGCCCATCCACTATCCGGCATGCATGTCAGTCAGCCGTGAATGTCATTCGTGCTTGATAGTGGATAGGGACCTTAGAGATATCAAGTGGGTCACACATTTTACCAATTGGGCCTGAATTTCAAAATCCCTAAAATATAAAAGTTTTGTAATTCCTCGATATTGAAGAAAACACAAAAGTCACGAAAAAATTTATACGTATAAATACAACAATAAAAAAATGTAAGTGGCCGGGGAGTTGGTGCCGTGACGGGGGATTTGTCGCCCTAAGCAGACTTCGTATATGGACCCCTCACAATTTGTTTCCCAAAAAAACCGCCTAAGTAGGTCATCAATTCAGAATTCCATTCATAAAAGAAAAGGGTCGTAAGAAAATTGCGTCGTAGTTTTAGAATGCTCTTTCTAGTCATTACTGATAGGTGCGCACGGTGCAGATAGATATAGCGCGTTCTCTCTCAGTCAAAAGCGATTCTTAGCACACACGTTTGAAAGACTCGAAGTACGGTGTCCATGGATGAGGGGGGTTCTGCATACATGGCGGGGTGGCATAATGTTTTCCAGATGATATCTATAGATTTTGATCTGCTGAATCCGAAAATGCAAGGTATTTTTGCAAAATCTCGGTGGTTAAATTATTAGAAACAATTATTTATTGGCAAAAGGAAATTCGACCGAGAGGGTTTATATGTACTGTGTATATTTAATAATATAAGCATTGAAAACATCGTTTTTTTCATCTTAATTATTAGAGTCTATGAATTTAACTTTAACTAATATACGAACATGCCTAACTGACGATATGTACATATAAATTTACCGTTAGCTTTACGAAATGTGATAACCATTTTTTACTTATTTAATAAAAGAAATCCAATTTCTGTTTGTCTAAAAAATGCATAAGGCATAATAGAGGCCACTTTTTCACTTTAATGCGACTATCAGGTCCCACTATCTGATTAGATCGAAAACTCCGATTCCGTAGTAGAACGAAAGTGTGTGAAAACTTTTTTGATCAATCTAATTGTAGACCTCAAAGAACTCTTATCTAGATTTTCCTAAATAAATCTTGACCGTACTATAGGCAACCCTTTTCTTTTTGGTTCGATGATTTTTATTGATTGTGTAGTAGAAAAATTTTATAAAATCAAAAAAATTATAAGCACAAACAAATTTTAGAAAATAACGTGATATAGCGACGGTCGTTTTCAGGACCAAATCAGTGCTAGTTCGCCACGATAAGAACACAGCTCACATTTTTCATGTGGTGTTCGTCTCAAAGAAATGTTTATGATGTATTTATTCAATTTTTTTAGGAGAGCCAAATTGTTTTGTATTCACAACTAGGGATTCGGAATAGGTACTCGATTCTTTTCTCATAAAAACATTTGGCTTTCGATTCTACTCATATTAGTACTTAAAGGGTAGAATCGACTACCGAGTACAATTTGCATTCAAGTTATAATTCAAGGTAACTGCAAGTTTATCTCCATCGTGAATAATTTCCATATAAACGCTTTGCACATACAATGTATATTTTTCTGCCTCAATTAAGGAGTGTGGCCCTTTAAAGCACTTTTGGCAAAGTGGAAACGCAAGTTTGGGCTCTTTTATCGCACAGAAATTTGTATGCTTTTGTCTCTGTCGCCTTACGCTAAGGCAGTTCGCAGAAATTTCAAAACAAGTACTCATCGAATCGATTCTCAAGGAATGGAGTACTTTTGGACGAGTAAAAAGTACTCATTTCCACCGAATCCTTATCCCTATTCAAAACATTCATTAATTAAGCACTTAAGTTTTAATATATTTTTTTAAGAACATTTTAACATTTTTGTTGGGGGTGAATTAGAGGTAACCAGTAAAGAAATTTGCAGCTCGCTCTAAAGCCTCTAACTATAGTTGCAAAAATAATCACTTCTAGGGGGTGAGTTGGGGGTGGCTTCCGGGGCACTTATGGAGTTGCAATTTTTTGTGTATTTTAGTAAGGTCCCTCTTAACAAGCACATAAATTTGCAGCTCGCTCTAAAGCCTCTAACTATAATTTCAAAAATAATCATTTCTAGGGGGTGAGTTGGGGGTGGCTTCCGGGGCACTTATGGGGTTGAAATTTTTTGTGTACTTTTCTAAGATCACTCTTAACAAACACACCAATTTGCAGCTCGCTCTAAAGCCTCTAACTATTTTTTCAGAAAAAATTACTTCTAGGGGGTGGGTGGGGGTGCCTTCCGGGGCACTTATGGGGTTGAAATTTTTTGTGTACTTTTCTAAGATCACTCTTAACAAACACACCAATTTGCAGCTCGCTCTAAAGCCTCTAACTATTTTTTCAGAAAAAATTACTTCTAGGGGGTGGGTGGGGGGTGGCTTCCGGGGCACTTATGGGGTTGAAATTTTTTGTGTACTTTTCTAAGATCACTCTTAACAAACACACCAATTTGCAGCTCGCTCTAAAGCCTCTAACTATTTTTACAGAAAAAATTACATCTAGGGGGTGGGTGGGGGGTGGCTTCCGGGGCACTTATGGGGTTGAAATTTTTTGTGTGCTTTTCTAAGATCACTCTTAACAAACACACCAATTTGCAGCTCGCTCTAAAGCCTCTAACTATTTTTACAGAAAAAATTACATCGGGGGGTGGGTGGGGGTGGCTTCCGGGGCACTTATGGGGTTGAAATTTTTTGTGTGCTTTTCTAAGATCACTCTTAACAAACACACCAATTTGCAGCTCGCTCTAAAGCCTCTAACTATTTTTTCAGAAAAAATAACTTCTAGGGGGTGGGTGGGGGGTGCCTTCCGGGGCACTTATGGGGTTGAAATTTTTTGTGTACTTTTCTAAGATCACTGTTAACAAACACACCAATTTGCAGCTCGCTCTAAAGCCTCTAACTATTTTTTCAGAAAAAATTACTTCTAGGGGGTGGGTGGGGGGTGGTTCCGGGGCACTTATGGGGTTGAAATTTTTTGTGTACTTTTCTAAGATAACTCTTAACAAACACACCAATTTGCAGCTCGCTCTAAAGCCTCTAACTATTTTTACAGAAAAAATTACATCTAGGGGGTGGGTGGGGGGTGGCTTCCGGGGCACTTATGAGGTTGACATTTTTTGTGTACTTTTCTAAGATCACTCTTAACAAACACACCAATTTGCAGCTCGCTCTAAAGCCTCTAACTATTTTTTCAGAAAAAATTACTTCTAGGGGTGGGTGGGGGGTGCCTTCCGGGGCACTTATGGGGTTGAAATTTTTTGTGTACTTTTCTAAGATCACTCTTAACAAACACACCAATTTGCAGCTCGCTCTAAAGCCTCTAACTATTTTTTCAGAAAAAATTACTTCTAGGGGGTGGGTGGGGGGTGCCTTCCGGGGCACTTATGGGGTTGAAATTTTTTGTGTACTTTTCTAAGATCACTCTTAACAAACACACCAATTTGCAGCTCGCTCTAAAGCCTCTAACTATTTTTACAGAAAAAATTACATCTTTTGGGGGTGGGTGGGGGTGGCTTCCGGGGCACTTATGGGGTTGAAATTTTTTGTGTACTTTTCTAAGATCACTCTTAACAAACACACCAATTTGAAGCTCGCTCTAAAGCCTCTAACTATTTTTACAGAAAAAATTACATCTAGGGGGTGGGTGGGGGGTGCCTTCCGGGGCACTTATGGGGTTGAAATTTTTTGTGTACTTTTCTAAGATCACTCTTAACAAACACACCAATTTGCAGCTCGCTCTAAAGCCTCTAACTATTTTTTCAGAAAAAATTACTTCTAGGGGGTGGGTGGGGGGTGCCTTCCGGGGCACTTATGGGGTTGAAATTTTTTGTGTACTTTTCTAAGATCACTGTTAACAAACACACCAATTTGCAGCTCGCTCTAAAGCCTCTAACTATTATTTCAGAAAAAATTACTTCTAGGGGGTGGGTGGGGGGTGGCTTCCGGGGCACTTATGGGGTTGAAATTTTTTGTGTACTTTTCTAAGATCACTCTTAACAAACACACCAATTTGCAGCTCGCTCTAAAGCCTCTAACTATTTTTACAGAAAAAATTACATCTTTTGGGGGTGGGTGGGGGTGGCTTCCGGGGCACTTATGGGGTTGAAATTTTTTGTGTACTTTTCTAAGATCACTCTTAACAAACACACCAATTTGAAGCTCGCTCTAAAGCCTCTAACTATTTTTACAGAAAAAATTACATCTAGGGGGTGGGTGGGGGGTGCCTTCCGGGGCACTTATGGGGTTGAAATTTTTTGTGTACTTTTCTAAGATCACTTTTAACAAACACACCAATTTGCAGCTCGCTCTAAAGCCTCTAACTATTTTTTCAGAAAAAATTACTTCTAGGGGGTGGGCGGGGGGTGCCTTCCGGGGCACTTATGGGGTTGAAATTTTTTGTGTACTTTTCTAAGATCACTGTTAACAAACACACCAATTTGCAGCTCGCTCTAAAGCCTCTAACTATTATTTCAGAAAAAATTACTTCTAGGGGATGGGTGGGGGGTGGCTTCCGGGGCACTTATGGGGTTGAAATTTTTTATGTACTTTTCTAAGATCACTCTTAACAAACACACCAATTTGCAGCTTGCTCTAAAGCCTCTAACTATTTTTACAGAAAAAATTACATCTAGGGGGTGGGTGGGGGTGGCTTCCGGGGCACTTATGGGGTTGAAATTTTTTGTGTACTTTTCTAAGATCACTCTTAACAAACACACCAATTTGCAGCTCGCTCTAAAGCCTCTAACTATTTTTACAGAAAAAATTACATCTAGGGGGTGGGTGGGGGGTGGCTTTCGGGGCACTTATGAGGTTGAAATTTTTTGTGTACTTTTCTAAGATCACTCTTAACAAACACACCAATTTGCAGCTCGCTCTAAAGCCTCTAACTATTTTTTCAGAAAAAATTACTTCTAGGGGGTGGGTGGGGGGTGCCTTCCGGGGCACTTATGGGGTTGAAATTTTTTGTGTACTTTTCTAAGATCACTCTTAACAAACACACCAATTTGCAGCTCGCTCTAAAGCCTCTAACTATTTTTACAGAAAAAATTACATCTAGGGGGTGGGTGGGGGGTGGCTTCCGGGGCACTTATGGGGTTGAAATTTTTTGTGTACTTTTCTAAGATCACTCTTAACAAACACACCAATTTGCAGCTCGCTCTAAAGCCTCTAACTATTTTTTCAGAAAAAATTACTTCTAGGGGGTGGGTGGGGGGTGCCTTCCGGGGCACTTATGGGGTTGAAATTTTTTGTGTACTTTTCTAAGATCACTGTTAACAAACACACCAATTTGCAGCTCGCTCTAAAGCCTCTAACTATTTTTACAGAAAAAATTACATCTAGGGGGTGGGTGGGGGGTGGCTTCCGGGGCACTTATGGGGTTGAAATTTTTTGTGTACTTTTCTAAGATCACTCTTAACAAACACACCAATTTGCAGCTCGCTCTAAAGCCTCTAACTATTTTTGCAGAAAAAATTACTTCTAGGGGGTGGGTGGGGGGTGCCTTCCGGGGCACTTATGGGGTTGAAATTTTTTGTGTACTTTTCTAAGATCACTGTTAACAAACACACCAATTTGCAGCTCGCTCTAAAGCCTCTAACTATTATTTCAGAAAAAATTACTTCTAGGGGGTGGGTGGGGGGTGGCTTCCGGGGCACTTATGGGGTTGAAATTTTTTGTGTACTTTTCTAAGATCACTGTTAACAAACACACCAATTTGCAGCTCGCTCTAAAGCCTCTAACTATTATTTCAGAAAAAATTACTTCTAGGGGGTGGGTGGGGGGTGGCTTCCGGGGCACTTATGGGGTTGAAATTTTTTGTGTACTTTTCTAAGATCACTCTTAACAAACACACCAATTTGCAGCTCGCTCTAAAGCCTCTAACTATTTTTACAGAAAAAATTACATCTAGGGGGTGGGTGGGGGGTGGCTTCCGGGGCACTTATGAGGTTGACATTTTTTGTGTACTTTTCTAAGATCACTCTTAACAAACACACCAATTTGCAGCTCGCTCTAAAGCCTCTAACTATTTTTTCAGAAAAAATTACTTCTAGGGGGTGGGTGGGGGGTGCCTTCCGGGGCACTTATGGGGTTGAAATTTTTTGTGTACTTTTCTAAGATCACTCTTAACAAACGCACCAATTTGCAGCTCGCTCTAAAGCCTCTAACTATTTTTACAGAAAAAATTACATCTTTGGGGGGTGGGTGGGGGGTGGCTTCCGGGGCACTTATGGGGTTGAAATTTTTTGTGTACTTTTCTAAGATCACTCTTAACAAACACACCAATTTGCAGCTCGCTCTAAAGCCTCTAACTATTTTTACAGAAAAAATTACATCTAGGGGGTGGGTGGGGGGTGCCTTCCGGGGCACTTATGGGGTTGAAATTTTTTGTGTACTTTTCTAAGATCACTCTTAACAAACACACCAATTTGCAGCTCGCTCTAAAGCCTCTAACTATTTTTTCAGAAAAAATTACTTCTAGGGGGTGGGTGGGGGGTGCCTTCCGGGGCACTTATGGGGTTGAAATTTTTTGTGTACTTTTCTAAGATCACTCTTAACAAACACACCAATTTGCAGCTCGCTCTAAAGCCTCTAACTATTTTTACAGAAAAAATTACATCTAGGGGGTGGGTGGGGGGTGGCTTCCGGGGCACTTATGGGGTTGAAATTTTTTGTGTACTTTTCTAAGATCACTCTTAACAAACACACCAATTTGCAGCTCGCTCTAAAGCCTCTAACTATTTTTACAGAAAAAATTACATCTAGGGGGTGGGTGGGGGGTGGCTTCCGGGGCACTTATGGGGTTGAAATTTTTTGTGTACTTTTCTAAGATCACTCTTAACAAACACACCAATTTGCAGCTCGCTCTAAAGCCTCTAACTATTTTTTCAGAAAAAATTACTTCTAGGGGTGGGTGGGGGGTGCCTTCCGGGGCACTTATGGGGTTGAAATTTTTTGTGTACTTTTCTAAGATCACTCTTAACAAACACACCAATTTGCAGCTCGCTCTAAAGCCTCTAACTATTTTTTCAGAAAAAATTACTTCTAGGGGGTGGGTGGGGGGTGCCTTCCGGGGCACTTATGGGGTTGAAATTTTTTGTGTACTTTTCTAAGATCACTGTTAACAAACACACCAATTTGCAGCTCGCTCTAAAGCCTCTAACTATTATTTCAGAAAAAATTACTTCTAGGGGGTGGGTGGGGGGTGGCTTCCGGGGCACTTATGGGGTTGAAATTTTTTGTGTACTTTTCTAAGATCACTCTTAACAAACACACCAATTTGCAGCTCGCTCTAAAGCCTCTAACTATTTTTACAGAAAAAATTACATCTTTTGGGGGTGGGTGGGGGTGGCTTCCGGGGCACTTATGGGGTTGAAATTTTTTGTGTACTTTTCTAAGATCACTCTTAACAAACACACCAATTTGAAGCTCGCTCTAAAGCCTCTAACTATTTTTACAGAAAAAATTACATCTAGGGGGTGGGTGGGGGGTGCCTTCCGGGGCACTTATGGGGTTGAAATTTTTTGTGTACTTTTCTAAGATCACTCTTAACAAACACACCAATTTGCAGCTCGCTCTAAAGCCTCTAACTATTTTTTCAGAAAAAATTACTTCTAGGGGGTGGGTGGGGGGTGCCTTCCGGGGCACTTATGGGGTTGAAATTTTTTGTGTACTTTTCTAAGATCACTGTTAACAAACACACCAATTTGCAGCTCGCTCTAAAGCCTCTAACTATTATTTCAGAAAAAATTACTTCTAGGGGGTGGGTGGGGGGTGGCTTCCGGGGCACTTATGGGGTTGAAATTTTTTGTGTACTTTTCTAAGATCACTCTTAACAAACACACCAATTTGCAGCTCGCTCTAAAGCCCCTAACTATTTTTACAGAAAAAATTACATCTAGGGGGTGGGTGGGGGGTGGCTTCCGGGGCACTTATGGGGTTGAAATTTTTTGTGTACTTTTCTAAGATCACTCTTAACAAACACACCAATTTGCAGCTCGCTCTAAAGCCTCTAACTATTTTTTCAGAAAAAATTACTTCTAGGGGGTGGGCGGGGGGTGCCTTCCGGGGCACTTATGGGGTTGAAATTTTTTGTGTACTTTTCTAAGATCACTGTTAACAAACACACCAATTTGCAGCTCGCTCTAAAGCCTCTAACTATTATTTCAGAAAAAATTACTTCTAGGGGGTGGGTGGGGGGTGGCTTCCGGGGCACTTATGGGGTTGAAATTTTTTATGTACTTTTCTAAGATCACTCTTAACAAACACACCAATTTGCAGCTCGCTCTAAAGCCTCTAACTATTTTTACAGAAAAAATTACATCTAGGGGGTGGGTGGGGGTGGCTTCCGGGGCACTTATGGGGTTGAAATTTTTTGTGTACTTTTCTAAGATCACTCTTAACAAACACACCAATTTGCAGCTCGCTCTAAAGCCTCTAACTATTTTTACAGAAAAAATTACATCTAGGGGGTGGGTGGGGGTGGCTTCCGGGGCACTTATGGGGTTGAAATTTTTTGTGTACTTTTCTAAGATCACTCTTAACAAACACACCAATTTGCAGCTCGCTCTAAAGCCTCTAACTATTTTTACAGAAAAAATTACATCTAGGGGGTGGGTGGGGGGTGGGATGATTATTTAGGGTTAATAATTTAGGGTTGATAATTTTCGACCCCTCCAGTGTCATTCCGTTGTCAAAAAATAAATATTTAACTTCGTTTTTAACGTCCAAACGTCCGATTCTAAATTTAATTTTTTTTTCCGAAATCGTTCATTCGAACGTTCGGATCTTCAGGCACATCTAAAATATTATAAAATAAAAAACAAAATAATTAAAAAATTAAAAAACACGACGCCGAATTAAAAAATGAGCTAAAACGTCAAAAACAAGTTTTAAGTACCTACTAATGTAAGACAGAAACAAGGTAGAAGATATTTTATTTATTTTGTTAAGTATCACACAATTATCGTATATGTATAATCTGTATTTTTGCAGTCGGGGGTACAAAATGTTACGAGAATAAGTATAGTTAAAACTGTACCCCGACTGAAAAAATTCAGATTATACATTATACGATAGTTGTGTGATACTTAACAAAATAAATAAAATATCTTCTACCTTGTTTCTGTCTTACATTAGTAGGTACTTAAAACTTGTTTTTGACTTTTTAGTTCATTTTTTAATTCGGCGTTGTGTTTTTTAATTTTTTAATTTATTTTTTATCATTTTCAACGTTGTTCACTATGAATAACTGTTATAACTTCTCATAATAAGATGCAAAATCATTTTTTGATTGATCGAATTGTTCGATATTTCCTAATAATGACATTGTAACAACATTCTTCAAGTTACTTTTTTTCCCGAAATTAATTTATTATTTTCCTTTTGCAGGCACCATATTTCTCGTCGCCAAAAATGTTATGTTTCTAAGACCAAATAAAAGACAAATTCTACGGTTGCTGGTTTATTTCAGAAGAGCGGGATAATAGAAAGTACAAGTGCATTTTGCTGAGATTAACTGTCCGGGGCCCATACGCAGTGGCGTAGCGTAGTAGGGGCGGCAAAATTTCACAATATAATAATAATATCTTGTAAATATTATTTTTGTCGCATCTACGATTCGGACCAATCGAAATGAGCACGGAATTTTGACGAATTGTGACGAAATCGGGGAATCCCCTTTCCTTAATTGAATGTATAATAATGACATCTTGGTCATTGTAGCGACTGGCAACACCGTCTGTACTGACTTGCAGGGATTTCCCGTATTTTATTCTGTTTTTGGATTGTTTATGACTAATATTCAACGAGAATGACTTCTATCATATAAATAATAGTGTTCGATATTATATTGGTCGCCTCAAAATAAAGTTCCACTATTTTTTTAAATCCGTGTCGTTGTCGGCAAAAGTCTGAGAGTCTCAGGGAATTTGCGTCCGGGTGTAGTGGCAGCGCTGTAAAATTTCTTTGCGCGTTCGTTGATCGATCCGACAGTAAGGCTTCAGCTACTATGGATACTCCATTTGCTCCTACCGCCAAAACACCAAATAAAGCGAAAGTTGTGGAATACGGAAAATGGCACACGTTCTTTTGAGCTTCCAGAGGGGTGTTGTTGATCAATTACCTGCCCCGTGGACCACGATCACAGCTGCACGCTTCTGTGGGGTGTTGCAACAACTCAGAAAGGGGATCTAAAACAAAAGGAGAGGAAATGGACAAAAAACCGTCATATCCAGGAAAAAAAGTTCATAACAAAAAAGGGCTTGACCGAATATTATGAAATTATTTTCAGAGCATGTTTTAGGTAATACGCGTCGATCGGCAGCTCAATGAAGTCAATATCATTTTTGGTTCGCGCGATATCGTGCAGGTACAAAAATCACTTAAATCTTTTCCGATTGTAACTTCGGTAATACGCTACGACCGGCAGCTCAACAAAGTCGGTATCATTGTTGGTTTGCGCGAAATCGTGCAGGTACAAAAATCACTTAAGGCCCGTCCTCACTACGCGGACTTAGATCCCACGCGCTTTTGGCCGTACGGTCAGACAAAAGCGTGCGTGATCTTTTAATTTTCTGAATCATGAGTGAGAAAAAATCAATTCCCATTTGAAACGTCGTACGCGCTTTTGAAAAGCTCATATTGTGTGGACGTACAATGTACCTTTTTAAGCACAGCCTTTTGTCCGCGTAGTTTTGCCGCACGCCCTTTACCATGGACAAAGTCGTAAAAAGGTCGTAAAAAAGTCATAAAACTCTATATGAAAAAAAGTGGGATCTAAGTCCGCGTAGTGAGGACGGGCCTTTATACGTCGTTTAAACAAAAAAACGACTCGACCGAATTTTATGAAAATCTTTTCAGATCATATATATTTCAGTTAATACGCTTCGATCGGCAGCTCGACGAAGTCGATATCTTTTTTGGTTCGCGCAGGATCATGCAGCAAAAAATGACCACATACGTACGCGCACACACACGCATACTTCTTCTAAAAATTTTTGCTTAAAATGCTATTGGCACCTTGAAATTGGACTTGGACCGATTACAATAACTTCCCTATAAACTGGGAAGTTAGGGCGGCAACATTTTCTTCCGCCCCGGGCGGCTGGCACCCACGCTACGCCACTGGCCATACGGCATTGCCAGCAGCTTCAAATTTAAGAATACAATATTATAAAGCGATTATATATACAACAAGTAGTTAGGTTGCACAGGAATATAAAATTATTTCGTTCTGATTACCTTCCATATTGGTAAAAAAAATTTAAGTATCTATAAATATAAAATTCACACAAAATTTTTGGTTATGTTTTGATGTCAGTTCAACTTAAATTTCAAACCAAAGTAAACTCAACTCGACATCATATACGGTGGTCGACATTTCAACTCAAGCTCGACTCAACTTTTCAACCTAATCATAAACGGGGTATGTTACCAAAAAATATAGTGTGGACGTGGCGCTGGCGTCCTGTTGCATTTGCGGCGATCAATTTGTGGGGCGAATCAAAGGAAGCGAACACTGAAAACGGCGCGCTGTTGCGGTTGCGGTTGCGGTCGTCGTGGCTCGTGGGCATCAAGTATAAGTATGTAAATTTGAATCTACAACTAATACAACTACAACTAATGATAAATATAGCCAGACTGACTCCATGCTTCTCCTTTCAAGCTGTCATTATGTCATTTGTAAATATAAAAATATAAAATTTTCAGTAAACTATGAAATATAAACTTTCCAGCTACTTTGTAATTACTCTGCGATGACATGTTTTTTAAAAGTCCTAAATATTTCTAAAATATGTTCTTATATAAACCCACACAAATTTCCCATTAAGCAATTAACTAAATGTAATCGTTTATTTTATTTTTCAGATGTTTATGACTTATTAAGAATAAAGCGTAATTAATGCCCTGGTGTGCCAAGAAGATTATACCGACGACAATTTTTCAAGAATTATTCAGAATTCATAACCGCACAGAGAGTAAAAAGAAAGTTTAGGCGAAGATGTATTTCGCAAGTTCAAGTTCATCAATCTTGACCGTCATATCCAGCGTTACTCTAATTACGTTGTGTTCATATCTATCCTTAGTTGATGCCATCCACTGGGATCACTCTGTCGATCTTAATGAGGAGTTTCGGGTATTATGGAAAATCATTAATCAGGACATAACGTTTGAGGTGCAGGCACGTACACTAGGATATGTTGGATTCGGCTTCTCGAGAGATGGAAACTTACCTGGATCAGACATAGCTGTTGGCTGGGTCGACAAAGGACAAGCACATTTTCACGTATGTATACATTCGAATTTCTTATTTTTTCCTCTTAAGGATATCATATCTTTCCCTAGATATACATGCATGTGTATGTTATTATCTCAGTAAAAAATTGAATTTGTTACAAGCTTGTTTAGAGTATACCATGACAAAAAGGGTGGAAAAGGAGAAACCATAATCAGAGGGTATATTTCTGCGGAGCACGTCTTATGTTACTGAAATGGAATATTGTGTGGTTTTGGTCGTAAAAAGTAGTACCGATATAACCGATATATATAAGGCTTTTAGAGCTCTTTTTATTTTATGAGATATGATTTTTATTCAAGCTGGCATTTTGTTACTTGAAACGGGTCAGGTAATTAATTGAGTTTCTACTTCAAAGAATTTATTTTGTTCATTTTGTTTTCTCTTTTAACAGAATTAGTATTATGTATCGATTTTTCAGAATTTGCGGAATCCAGAGGTCAATTTTCACAGCTGCATATTCAAATTTTTTTTATTTAATATTTCTTGAGCTTACCCAGTTTTTCAGTGAAAGTTTATATTACAGTTATTGTTCTGAAAAATTATTATTTTAATATATCTTGTCCTCGTATTACATGCTTTAAACCAGAATAGACTTGAATACATGTTGACAGCATGATAAAGTTTCCTGTATCTTTGATAGCACAGTTGGAAAAACTTTGTGCTTTGTGCTGAAAAGATTTCCTCGATTAAATACTTAGTTAATAGTTATGCGCTAGTGAAAAGAAGTTCTTGGGTTAAATCCACTATAGTTAAATCCAAAGTTGGGAATAACTTTATGTTTAGCTGCAGAACCTGTTAAATTAAATTTTCTTATCAAAGCCCAGTTATGGTTCATAGTTCTTTTTGTGATGCTAAATTTGAGTACTAAATTTTAGTCATAACAAACATACATATGTATACAGGGTATATCCGTTACATTACAAACTAGTTCCTCGGTAGCGGAGCTACTTAGATAATTGATATACACGTTTATGCAATATATGAATATGATTTAGGCTCAATGTTCAAAATCAGAAAGTGCTATATGATAACTTTCAGATATCGTTTTACTTAGCTAAAAATTAAGCGAGTTCCTAGAAACAAATTTCAAGTGGTGGTAACTCAAAAAGAAAATTTTACCTTACGCATTCTAGTGACCCACTCTACTACCTCATTTTTTATTTGATACCCCGAACTAAATTGAAATGTCAACGATAAATATGAAAATTTTCTTTGGTCATAACTTGAACCAACCAACCTACATTTCTAATTCCTGTAATCCCTTGGGGGCATACGGTAGAGCTTAGAGTGATTTATTTAATAAGTGAACTTAATTTATTCTGTTTATTAGCGCAGCGCTTTACACACTGTGCTGTGGAGGGATACCCTACAGCCTACGCCAACGCCAAATTATTCTCATCCAACAAACCTAGCGACTGTTTCTTCTTATCGTGATACAGTTTCTGTAGGCAATTCTCTTAATCGAATTCCATTTCTGACTTGTCGCTATCGCTCCTTTTGCAAATATGTTCTGTTTTTCGGTGTGCAGTGATACGTCCTGGGAGAAATAGCGAAAAAGTATTCAAAAGTTGAAATAAATCTACTCTGCGATTTTTGACTCTATAATTAAGAGAAAAATCGTAGGAATTCAATGAATGTGTTTTGGAAAAAATCGGTCCAGGAGAACAGGTGGAAAAAAGCTAATAATGGTAGCAAAAACACGTTTTTCAACGGTTTAGGTGCGAAAAAAATTTGTTTTTGGAAAACAAAAAACAGTACGTAATAGCGCTTAAAAAGACGAAAATTATGAGTTTTGGACAATTGAAATCGGTCAACAGGATTTTGCAAAAAAATAAAAACCGCGAAATATGGCCATTTTTAGACATTTAATTACAGGCATTGTAATTATCGTAGAATCTTGTTTCAGGGCTGAAATTGTGGCTTCTGTTAGCGCCTCCCTACAATAAAAATTTCATGCAAAAATAATTATTACTTTTCGTGTAAATCTGTTAAAATGTTAAAACAGCCGTTTCAGGGAAAAAGTTTGAACAAGGCCCACGGTGGTGCTAGAGTTATTTTAAAAAACCCTATTTATTCTCGAAGAGTTACTCTACCAACCCATTTTCATGAGAAGTTGGTGAGGCACTTATCTTGATTTTCAGAAAAAACACTAAGCAAAGGGGAAGTGAAAGTGAGTGAGCTTCCTGCGATGGAAATTTTCGAGCGTTTTCATATATATGCCTGAAAGGAACAAATTTTGATTTTTCGGAATCTACTGAATAGAAATCCACACCATATTCCACTTCCCTTTCGCCGAAAGGTGTTTTTTCTGAAAATCAAGAAAAGTGCCTGTTTTCAAACGCGTTTATGAGGTATTAAATCGAACCTGGGGGGTAAAATGGAACCGTCACCTCCTCGTGGTGCCCCTTGGATAACCAACTAACGACACGGTAGTCTACCAAGCCAAGATGTAAATGCATCGTGTCGAGGGCTGCATGGCAGTGGGTAGTTTTGCACTGTCATGAACGATCTCCTCTGGGCACCGGGCGCACCCAGTCTGCACAGTTTGTCGTCCTCGGTTAGGATTTGTTTTGCGGGAGGTTCTTCGATTTCCCAAAAACGTTTTAATTGATCATGTAAATCTAGTGTTGTGACCGTGAATGCTGAGACTTCGTCTATGAAGTTATCTGTCGTGGTTCCTACTATTATCCATCCAAATATGGTATTTACGGCGATTGGGGCGGTAATTGGTCCCTTTCGAATGCCATTCTTTAGGATGCGTGCGTAAATTCGTGCTCCTAGGAGTGCGTCGATCCTTCCTGGTTTCCAGAATGTTGGATCTGCTAGTGGCAAGTTGTTGAGGTGATTCCATTCCTCCTTGCGAAGTACCTTTGTTGGTAGAAGATCAGTGATACTGTTGAGTATCAAGAAATTATCCGTCACTGACACCGTGTTAGAGTTGTTTGGTTTTAACGTGAGCCTAACTTGTTGGTGTGCAGTGCTAATGGATTGGTGTTTATACCTGTTATTGCTACAGTTGTATTAGTTCCTGTAGCTCCTAGCTGCTTGCATGCAGCCTTTGTGATAAATGAAGATTCGGAGCTATTGTCTATTAGACACCGCAATACCTTTTCCGTGCCATGATTAGTGCGAAATGTTACCAGTGCTGTTGACAACAATGCATGGTGATTTTTCATGGTTAGAAAGTTTTGGATTGTGGTTACTCCGTCAGCGCTGTCGGCTGATTGGGATTGAGAATTTGTTGGAGATTGGTTTGGTATGTTCTCTCCTTCTCGAAAATGTTTTTCCTTGGATCCTGTTGATCCCTGCTTCTCTTGTCTGGAGTCGTCGTGTAAGGTAGTATGATGACGCTGTTTGCATTTGCGACATGTATATTTGCTTGTGCATTCCTTTGCCATGTGGCGGTTGGACAAACAATTCAAACAACGTCCAGCTAATAGTATGACCTTGCGTCTGGTATCACTATTCACTTGTTGATACTTGGTACATGCTCGAATGTAGTGCTTTTGATGGGAAGCCGGACAACAGTTTTGCTTCACTGCATGATACGTATGTGTGACCCTTTTTGCGATTGTTGGCTTGACTGGTGTTGATGTCCGTGGAACAATTGCATCAGCAATTGATTCTAATACGCGTAATCGCATTGTCAAGAACTTGCTGAATTGTGAAAAACTTGGTAAAGTTTGATCTGCTCCTTGCTCTTCTTCCCATAATCGTAGTGTTGTGAAAGGAAGCTTCGAAATTATCCTTAAAATTATTAAAAAATTAATTGCTACTCACGACAAATTAGAGAACACCACAGCTTACGGCAAATTATCCGCACATTTACTACTTGATTTGCCAAAACTGTTTCGCTAACTTGATGTACATTAATTTATTCCATAAATTCTCTATCGGGTTTAAATTGGGAGATTGAGCAGCAGTGTCTACTACTTTTGGGCAATTCACTCGTCAAAATCGGAGCACTTTGACAAAAACGAGGGGAAGAAGTGCAAAGGGATCCCTCTTTTTATTCTTAGCGATTTTCCAAAAGTTCTGAACTAGCCCTTTTTTGGATGGGAAATTGATAGGCACCTTCCAGGGAGTCCGTAAATTAATAATTTAAAAAAAGATACTTTAATCAATACAATTTGGTAGCATAGTCTAGTTTTGTAATATCTTTCTCCCTTGTAAAATTTCTTGGTTGTGCCAATAATTTTGAGAGCCACTGTATATATTAATAGTTGTAAAAAAAATTTTTTAATTCAGTACCTACTTGTTATTAACAATAGCGTAAAATCGCCGATATCCGACCTCTGAACTTCTTTCTCATTTAATTGTTTTACTGTAAAAAAATTATTGAATAAAATCAATTTTCAAACACGGCTTCTCAAAATGTCTCTAGAATTCAAAAAGAAACTTGCCATTATTCTCTTTCAATTGGAAATATTTTTAAAAAAATGTTATAAATGAAGGTCGCCGAAAAGGTCGCATGAACATTATTTCGACCACCAAAACCCTAATTTTCTATTACCGACCACTATTAACCCCATTTCCGACCAGATCAACACGACCACAAAATTGAACTTATTTGTGGATAACTAATTGTTTAAAATTTTATAGTGGTTATAATAATTGAAAAGAATGTAATTTAGCCCAGTCTCTTTATACAAAAAAGGCCAAACCTGTAAAAAAAACAACCAGAAGTGTTCTCGAAATCTAAACTTGGGTTGAAATTGAGCTTCGATATTATCGGTCTAATATCGAAGCTCAATTTCAACCCAAGTTTAGATTTTGAGATCCCCACCACAAAAGAATGGAAAAACTTCCAGCGAACTAGATATATGGCGTAATGCTATACATAGATTGTTCCAAATTAGGGTTGGGTATAGACCCTGGAACTCTTCCTCGTTAAACCAGTAAAAGAACAACCGTGTGCCTAAAGCTGACTGTGTCTTCCAGGCTGAATAGCAATCTTTAAAGCTTAGTAATACAAACGAACCCAAGGCTACGAACCAGAACAAGACTGTTATGTGATAGCCAAGTGGCTATCAAGACAGTTGGTGCGGTCTATAAAGGTCCGGTTATACGCAACGATCTGCTTGTGCAAATTGACTGGCGCAAGTCAATTGGGGCAAATAAACTGAGTGAACATGAATCGGTTTACACGCAACGATTTATTTGTACAAATTGACTGGCGCAAGGTCGGAGGAGCGTCATAAAATTTCACCATTCACCCAAGGGCATGCTGAGGGTTGTAGCTGAGGCTTGAACATCGTTTAAACGCTCAAGCCAAAACACCAACCTCAAGTCGATTTTCTAAGAACACATATTTTGCACAAGCAAAATTATTGGCTTGCGCTAGCCAAAATTTTGCGTTTACACGCAACGATTTACTTGAGCAAATTGACTTGCGCAAGCCAATTGGCACAAGCAGAACGTTGCGTGTAACCGGACCTTAACGTACAAGTTGTTCGAGATCTGTCAAAAAAAGCTTTCTTTCTTGGGTAGGAGGTACACATCATCCTGCAGTGGGTATCGGGGCACAGGAATATTGAGGGTAACGAAAAGCCTGATAAATTGGCCAGACTAGGAGCAAATCACCATGGACTTCCATGCAATGGTAGGTTGCAGGTGGAGGAGTTTCACGTCATACGTGAAGACTAGGGAAACTTGACCTAACTACAACAAGCAGAGAACAAGCAATTTCCTGATGATTCAGCGGAATGACGATCGTAACAGGACGATGACCGAATGGGGAAATTTTTTTTATGTGGGAAAACCAAACTAAAGGAATAGCCATTTATACTACTAGTCTGTCATGTAGTCCAGGTCATGGTGCAATGTCTAGTAGCAAAGCTTGGTTTGAAGACAGAAGAGAATATGATAGATCAGGGGAGGTCTGCAGGTGTTGGAGCAGGTGAGGATGAACCCTACGTTTGAACTCTTGGGTGTTATACGAGTTCGGGAAAACTGATTGGTGGGAGATTATTTCACAGCCAAATTATTTTATTTATAAACAAGCTTCTAGATGTTAGAGTGCGCAAAAAAGGGGTTGTAGTGTATGAGGATGAGGCGAGTAAGGACTTGGTACTAATTTCCAGCTTAAAATGGAAGATATAACCCGATACCTGAATGGGACGGGCTGGATATTAAGTCAATGCAAGTACACTGACATGCTAACAGGGCCTCGCAGTGCGTTTTTAGCGCCAATTGTATCCCTGTTCTCGGTTCTTGGACGGGACTGTCGCCCTTACTTACATACCTGACTAACAAAACAGGTTTATCTTCTTACATGTTATGGCGCTAAGGTACTTATTGACTTGATTAACGGGCACTGCGTCCTAAATTCCACCTTACGGAGGATATAAAGGGCGGAGGACCCAACCTGTAGGCTTTGCCTTGAGGAGGATGAGTCCTCCCTTCATGTTCTCTGTGAGTACTACGCAAAAGCGGAAGCAGGGTCTCGTTCGACGAACCTGATCAAGCGTTCTGACTTGCCTCCTAGGTTCTTCTCACCAGTTGGATGGTTTAAGGTTAGGGGATGCTGCATGAGTTCATTTTTTAAGCGGTATATGAGAGTTTAAAACGATGTTCCTATATATACCTAGGTCTTGTTATCTATATATCCCACTATACGTATAGAATGAGTAGACGAAGTTTGTCACGCAAATTTCGCGAATTGTAGGACCTTTTTTATGCGAATTTAAGTGACTTTTCTCACCTTCTGTAACTTTTGTAGTCGTCCAGTTGGCTTTATGGAATCATAGTCATGCATTTTAAATTTGTCATTTCTTCTTCATTCTTCGAAATTTTTGCGCCATCGCCTCTTACAAAATTTTCTGTCGATATTTGTTTGAAATAAAAAATACTGATTTTAGTCCTATACACTATTTTAAATATGCTTCAAGATTTTCAGTCCACATTGGTTTTAGGTCGGAAATACATTAATAAGAAAAATCCCATCTTCTCCCTAATACGGACCAGGGGTCGGTAATATGCCTAAGTTCATAATTCCGATGTCACATTTACCACCATTCTATTTTATACCTGTGACACATATACCATCATAATGAAAGTAACCTTCATTATCGTGGCAAAAACCCAGCATAATGAAAGTCCAAAATGAAAGTATTTTACTTTCATTTGGACTGTAATTTCGGTTAAGTGACATCTGTTGGAAAATTGGAAACTACATTTTAAAATAAAATAATTTGATTTCACGTTAATTAAGCAACAATTTGCAAGGATATTTTCTTTACTACTTTAAAAAATATTTTTTTAAATATTCCAAATTAAAACATCTTAAAATTAAAGCAAAAAACACGCAGGTTTATATCCTCACTTGATATGCCAGATGCAAATGAAAGTAAAGTGTAATGTGTCACCCCATCATTTCCTGGACCATCATAATGAAAGTATAGTGTGTCACAGGTATTATTGTTTTTTGAGGAAAGAATCATAGCAATTAATAATTTCTACCAAATTTTATCAAAGTTTAAGATGGATAAGTACCAAAAAATTAAACGTATTTAGCTAAAAGCTTAAAAATAATTTAAAAATTGCTTAAAAGCAGAACTTCTTCATATTTAAGGATTTCTACATGATTTTTATTGGTGACTAGATTTTTCACTATCAATCATTCCAATAAATTAAAGCCATGCGAGTTAGGTATTTGCTCTTTTCAATATTTTAACATGAGTTATGTAAATTTTTTTTCTAACAGACCTCAACTCAATTACATGCCCCAAAAAATAATTATTAATAAAAATAAAAAGTAATCAGAATTAGGAGGGTGGTCGTAGCTCGGTCACTTTACGTTACAAACAGAAAACAAAAAAACATTTTCTCCGCGTTTTCGGCACGGGTAAGACTGTACCAATTCACCTGAAATTTTTATAGGATTTTTTTTCCAATATAGAGAACCATTTTAGAGGTTAGCACCGCCAAAAATGTAAAAAAGAAACCGCCAAAATAAATAGGGCCACTCTATTGTACATAATATGCGATAGTAGTATATAGTCTTGCCCTTTCTATACCTCTCTCCTAAAAACCCGGTTCTGCTGCTACTGAAACAATAAAAGTTTAGATAGGGCCATCGACAATGTCTTCTATATCTTGTTTCTGTCTTTCATTAGTACTTAAAACTTGTTTTTGACTTTTTATATCATTTTTTGTCACAGGGGCGTCGTGTTTTTTTATTTTTTAATTATTTTTTTTTTAATTTTAAATTTTTAACCATTAATTTTTTTTTGTTTGTGTGAGTGTGAATGTTCATTCATGGTGATCGGGTAATAAAAGACGTTTCGAGTAATTTAATTTAATTTAAACATAAAATTCGCATTTAATTACATAATTGAAATCGTCTCAATGAGACCTTTCGTTTGATACCCATATTGACCCAATCAGAAGAAAAAACATAAGTCAAGTGTGACGTAAACTGCGTCTGACGGCCGCCATGTTTTTTTTTTAAAAATTAACCTAACCTATATTACTCAGACTTATTAAAGGATTTTAACGGTAACCCAGCCATCTAAAGGCATTTAGAAGTTATGGTGGAACAAAGAAACATATAAGCATGATCCCTGAAAACAAGCATGACCTCTGAAAACTTTACACTCCTTTTTGGGACAGCCGTGTAAAACATATATACATAACGCTCCTTTAATCCCTCATGGGACGTAGGGCAAAAACAGTTGCCCTCCAGCAGACTCTATTTTGCGCGACAGCTCTTAGCTCTGACCAGGATCTCCCGGTTGTTGCGGCCTCTGCTAATAGGGTTCTCCTCCACGTTGTTCTAGGCCTTCCGACTCGACGGGTTCCTTGCGGATTCCAGTCGAGGGCATGTTTGTCTAGATTCTCGTTTTCGCGTCGCAAGGTGTGGCCAATCCAATTCCATTTCCTTCGCCTGATTTGCTCGTCTATCCTTTCTTGGCCGCACGCCACCATAGCTCTTCATTTGAAATTCTATCTTGCCAGTTGTTCGTTATGAAATTCCCTAAAAAATTAGCACTAATAGAGGTCGCTAGGTGCAATTGTGAACTTGCAAATACCTTCCACAGTTTTGAAATCACGTTATTTTTACATATTTTACTCGAAAACAACTACACATAAAGGCTGAAAATTCTTGAAGATGGTGTCTATGTTGTCGTGATAATGCACATAAGCAAAATAATTTCAGCAAGATCGGTACATTACTTTTTTAGTAATTAACGATCTATTCTTTTTTAACTGTTTAATTAACAATACGTCACAATGGAGGGCTGATAATTGAAAATAAAGAACGCCAGATTACCCCGCTCGACTCATTCCCTGGAATTTTTAATATATAAAGAAGCTGGTGAATTTAAAAACAGGTTTTTTCATCTTCTTGGAAAGAAAGATATATATTTTTTATAAAACCAGCAGCATATACACAGTATATGCAGAAATAAATCATCATAATATGGTTCCAACTTTGGGTATTGGCCTTACAAACGAAAAAGAAAGATTAAAAATTTTTAGCGAAACAAATTAAATTTAAAAAAACAATATTTTATTGGACGGATTAATGTACCAGAACTGAAATCAATGAATGAATCACAAAATAATGCCATCAAACATGTGTGATTCTGTTTAAATTGAAACTAGTTGGAGATTATTAACCCGAAACTAAAATTATCATTTGAACGTTAAGAAAAAAACTAAAGAAAGCTTAACGATCACGATGTAAGATATCCAATTATCCGGGCGTTACATTTATTCTTATTACTTAAACTAATGCGGTCCATTATTAAGAACACCAACAACCAACGAGGTGTTGATTTTAAACTTAATCCGAAAGCGTTCTTTTTTGTTGCGATTCGAGTACCTATTATGTTTGATAAATTCAGAAAGTAGATAGTTGCAACCGAACGCGACCGAACTCAAAAACAATCAACGTCGATAATCAACTGCCTTCCATTAATCATTATCGACACTGAAATGTTTGGCTACATAATTGTAGAAGCAAAGTTCATCATATGAAAAGGAGTTTTAGATATTAAATGATTTATTAGTTTTTGCTGCTTCTGGTACGATCGGCAATTGCCTTATCGTCATGCCACAAGACATTGTTCAACTCATTTGCTTTTATGAGCAACTTATTTTCTCGTCGTTGAGCGGCTTAGATTTGACCTATGAAAATATATTTTTCCATTTATCTCCAGCATCGTTATGGATGATTATCATCTGACATATTGTGTTAACAAAACGTAAATGTGTGCAGCGGGGCTGTGGTGTATTTCCTTAATTACTTTCTAGGTAGTTAACACATACTTGGAGTTTACATTTACAATATTAGATTAAAACGTCAACCTCAGGTAAAAATATTACTTTGTTCCTGCATGATGACGCTCTTATCTGTTTAATGACGCATTGCGGTTAGATGTAGTTATAGACATAATATTTTTCATTTATTTGATTAATTGTTACAGACTATTAAAAAATTGTCAATAAAATTTAATTTTAGGAATACTGTTTTGAATAGCCTGTTATAAGTACCTATAACTGTTGGTGCTCTTGAAAAGTCAACTATTGCCCAGGACTGAATTTGGTATTAAGTTTTCAGTTAATAAAAGCAAGCAGATGTAAAGATGTGCAGATATGAGAAAATATAAGAAAAATAATAATTGCGATTATTATAATCACAAACTAAATTTTTTCGAAGAGTTAACCGAAAGAATTTGCAAATTGAATGGCTTATAAATCATTGTGAAAGTATAATAAAATTAGGTGTGTGGTGGGTTTGTATGATGAATCTTGAATATTACTTATCGACATTTTAATAAATAAACAATAATAATAACACAGAAGAGCTGGCATTTAAACCATTAAAATATTATAAAGTATACCACCTACGCCATTCTTGTGTATGAAACTATTTTAGGAAATGGTTTCCTGGATCAGAACGTAAGAAAAAATATACTGTTAATAATGCAATTTTTCTGATAAAAATGATAAAAAACTGATAAAAATGATAAAAGTTTTGGCAGGTTCTGATGCAAAAGACCGATTTGAGTCTACATATCTCCTAAACGGAGTCTCTCAAGTTTCTGTTCTTTATGCCAAATATACGGTTTTACCTAAAAAAAATTGTAAGATGGGCCTAACTATACAGCCGTTTTTTTTTCTCCAAATATATCCAGGAATCACCCCCTAAAGGATTAGCATCTTAGTCAGAAACGCCCTTTATATTTTTTTAGAAATCTCCAAATTTACGTTTTTTAAAGTCTTTTTATTTAGTAAACCAAAAAAACGGCTTCACCAAATGTTATGAACAGATAAGACCCTTCGATCGGAAGGTCAACGAAGTCGATATCTTTTTGGTGGGCCCGATATCGTGCAGAGGAAAAATGACCACATACTTACGTACATACACCCACATATTTCTTTTCCAAATTATATGTTGCAATGCTTTCGGGAAATTCAAATTTAAAAATATCTTAAAAACTACGATTTTGATTTTCGGACCAATTACAATAACTTCCCTATAAACTGGGATGTTAATAAATTTTACAGACCTTATACCAGACAATATTATTGCTCCATAAATTTATATTTTTATGGTCTCTTTAAATTTCAATCAAGGCACGTTTTTTCCTTATAAATTTTATATTTTTTATCCTCACAGTTTTTGAATAAACGTAATAAAAGCATTGTATTAGACAGAAGAAAGGAGAATGGGCAACTTTGTATGGACCCCATCCCCAGGCTGTAACAAGTTGAGATATATATCATTTGAAAGGTTATCACAATGGCTTTGTTTTATTATATGACACCAATAATGACACTTGTACAGGGGAGGAGCTATGATTAACAAAAATGTTTTATTTTCAAATAAAACGTAATATTTATTTGGCTTTATTTTATCAACTAAAATCATATAAACGGTAGTGTTAGCAGTTAAACGTGTGGTCCTCGCAAGGTTTTATTATAAAAAAATGCAGTATAAAGGTCTGTAATGTGTAAGGCTAGGTGAAAAATAAATTACTTTATCTATTAATAATGTGAAATTAAGTAAAAATATAATGGCAGTAATAATATAATTAAAATAATCTTAATAATCTAAATCTACAATCACTTCATCTAAAAAGGTTGCTGGTAATAAAACATTATTTTGGCGTCTTTCCCAAATAATACAAATACCAAATAATACTCATTATGTGAGCACATATACCAATAGTTCTTCGTCCTGTTAGACACGAACAGTAATAATGGTTTATTGCATGTCTCCCAGACGATCGTGTATTTACTACAATGTAGGAGTAATACAGTTTGTTGGATACATGACGGGATTTAATCCTACCTCTCAATAAAACTCCTTCCATATCGATGTATTGGGCAAGGTCGGGGATTATCGATTCGCATATTTCAATAGTATAAATGCCATTTCTTATATGCTCGCTTAGGTAAGACCGGGCCAGCTTTATTTGATAGGTGCCTAGTGCTATTAGTAGCAGGTCGTCTTCAGTTAATTCTGGGAATTCCATGGCTTGTATCGCTTCATCTGTGATCGTTCGAAATGCTGCCCTTTGTCTGTTGACATTATTTTCCACGACGTAATCGCCTAAATGATTTGGCTGATGAAGTTTGTTTTGGATTACCGTGAGGATTTCATTGGCGTGTGGCGTGTTCCTTACAGGCTCTTTGAATGCGTTTGTCAGAGCGGCAGCAAAACGAGCGTCCTCAAACATATGAGGCAGTGCTCTGTTAAAATATTCGTGCCTTAATATTTTAAACTCTCGTTTTAGACGGCCATTTATAACTTCGACGACCCATCTGATAATAGTCACCAACCGGGATTTATTGGCATCTATGGTGCTCAGTTGAGACTCGTGGCTTCTCTTTATGGGAGGCATATGAGCCTCATAAGCATAACCATGTGTTTCTATATCCGGTGCAGAGTCTCTAAAACCCCTACCCAAAATGAAAACATCGCCAGTTTGAAGCACAATATGGATAGGACTTTCATCGTGTAGAGAACGAGACATAATTGTTGCATCCGACGTTTTTGCCGCGTGCTCCGTGCAAACAATCAAATATGGCTTTGCACAGGCCTGCACAACATACGGCCCGCGGGCCGGTTGCTGCCCCCCAGCACTCAGTCGGTGGCCCGCGAAGCCATTTGTGAGCTTAGTGCAAACTCGGTGTTGGTTGTGGTTGAAATAGTGAATTATATCCGATCCAGAGAACTCAAACATAGGACATTCCGAGCTTTTCTTGAAGAGGTTGATGCCGACTACTGAGACTTATTACACCATGCAGAAGTGTGATGGTTGAGTCGAGGAAGAGTGCTTCAGCGTTTCATTGCCCTGAAGCAGGAAATATCAAAATTCCTTGAAAACGAAGCAAACGAGTTCCCTGATCTTAAAAATTAGTCTTGGAATTATGACCTCTTATTCTTTTGTGATATAGCAACGCATTTAAATGGCCTTAACGTTTAACTTCAGGGAACAAATCAGCTTGTGTTTGAAATGTTTGCTGCAGTGAAAGCTTTTCAAATAAAAATTAAACTTTTCAAAACTCAGTTGATGAAAGGTGAAATGAATCACTTCTCTACGTGTGCACAATATATTCCTCATAACAAGCACGTTATGTTTGGGAAAAAATTTGCAAATCAAATTAATCTTTTGATTAAAGAATTTGAGAGAAGATTTACTCTGTTTAAAGAAGAAGACATTCAGTTAAAATTAATTGAAGATCGCTTTTCTGTGAATCCAGAAGAGCTTCCAATTTGTTTTCAGTTGGACGTTATTGAACTGCAGTGTTCGGTAGTTTATCGAAATAAGCACAGAGAGAGCAGCATGCAGGAATTCTACAAAAATCGAAAAATCTGGACGGTAAAAACTACAGAATCTTATTGAAGTTGCATTGAAAAGTATTAAGTTCAAATTAAATTTTTTAGAAGTCAAATTAAATTTTGTAACGTTCAAACTCAATTTATTAAAGTACAAATTCAATTTTTTGAGCCCAAAATCAATTTTTTGAAGTTCAAATTCAATTTTTTCAAACTCAAATCCAATTTTTTAAAGTTTAAATCAAATGTATTAAAACTCATGTAATAAACAACATACATAATTAAAGAAATTAACAAAAAATAATAAATACAAAAAGCACTTAATTAAGTTGTTCTCCCGATACAGCAATTGACAAAGTCATGGTCATATCGACATAATAATATTGTTGCAATCTGCCGGGGTAACAGATTCCACAGATTGTTCAATTATAAAAATCAAATTATTCTCTGGATCTGCCAACAAATTACGGGCACACAATTTAGTTTTTGAGAAAACTTTTTCAATTGGGTTTAACATAAAAGAGTAGGGTGGAAGAAAAATTAAAGTACATATGTCCCGATTCAGCAATTTTATAACGCACCACCTGCGTTTTGTGTATTTTTGCGTTGTCTAAAACCAACCATGCTCTCGTGATGGTAGACTCAGATAAATTAAAAAAAAGTTGTTGAAGAAAAGATGTAAAAATGTTCGTATTAACTATTGAGTTTGCAACTGCTCCTTTATATAAAAACGCCGTGTATATTCATGGCGGCGCGGCAATCAAACAAACGTTTCGTCCTACTATGTTAAACCTTATATGTTGCTTATTATATGAGTTTATTTAATTTAAACTTTAAAAAATTGAATTTGAGTTTGAAAAAATTGAATTTGAACTTCAAAAAATTGATTTTGGGCTCAAAAAAATTGAATTTGTACTTTAATAAATTGAGTTTGAACTTTACAAAATTTAATTTGACTTCTAAAAAATTGAAATTCATTTTAGAAACTTTAAATTGAACTCGATAAAATGGAATTTGGTTTGAAAAAAATTTAATTTGGTGTTTAAAAAATCGAATTTGAACTTAAAAACCTATATATGCGAACAGACATTCTCAATTATGAACATTAATAAAAACAAGCAATGCTCGTGTTTGAGTGACGATCATTTGGAAGATATCTTAAAAACAGCTACTTCAAATATGTCTTCTGAATACGACAAACTTGTTGCCGAAAAATGATGTAATGTTTCTCATTAAATTCATTTCATAATGAACAAAATATTGTATATTTTTTGGTTTTCCTAAAAGCGTTTTTCAACCAATCCTATGTTTTTACGGCCCGCGGCTTCTTTCCGTAAAGTATTAAGGCCCTCGTCTCAGTTTGAGTTGTGCACCCCTGCTTTAGCAAATTGCGAAACTTGTGCAGGCTATACGACTTCTTTTGAAATAAAAATTGCTGTTTTTTTGAGTGTAAATATATGTGCCATCACAAATTAAAATGGCTTTATTGCCATTGTCTCCGTAAAGGGAGTTTGGAATTACAAGGTTCCGGGAAATAATTTGTTCTCGTCTTATATGATCCCAACCTAAGTGTCTGGGGACAAATTCGGCTAATATACATTGACTAGCTATTTTCAATTGTCTTTCAAATGTTCGGCGGCTCACACCTACACGAGCTGCTAATCTGTCGTTAGATTCACCAGATCTTATCTTCATCAAATACGCCGCTAGTGCTATATTAGGGCGTCGCTTATGTTCTTGCAAAGAAGGCGTTTCCTCCAAAAACCTCTGGAATTGCTCGTGATTTAATCCAACGCAAAAGTGCAATTCTGCAGCAGTAATATTTTCGATCTCGTCGAAATCAAAAACATGTGGATCATTGTACGGATAAGTGTGTCCAACATGTCTTTTATTTGTTCTGCGTTGAATGAGGAATCATTCAAATCATTTAAATCAGTCCATGTGTTACCATTTAAGTGATCGTCACAAACACGGGCACTTGGTGGGATGACTAACATTCTTACTTTAATGAATTGAGGTATTCTTGCAAGATTGAGGATTTCGCAGTTTAGAAAGATACAACGCCTAGATGTATTAGCTGCTCTTCTATATCCAGTTACAGAGACTGAAAAAGGTCCAAATTCAGCAGGCGGTTCCACTGCTATATGACGATGACGCCCAGCTGCTACCCAACACCTATGGCACATCCATTGCTCCTCATTGTTAAGATCCTGTAAAAATAAAACAAATGTGTAAACTGAGAGTCTTGCCTTCTGAGACTTCATCTATCAGTCACGCATGAAGAAGAGAAAACCAGGCTGGGTGGACCTTTATGAAGAAGAGAAAACCAGGCTGAGTGGACGTTTTTGAATAAGAAGAAAAGGAGACTTTATTTAAGAAATCGCAGAAGGCGGCAGATTTTCTTTTTGTTTTTAAAAACTAATAAAAATTCCTGACAAATGTATATAAATAATAAAAACATAAACTATTTCATAATAAACCTGTCACTGTACTCAAACTGAAATAAATAGTTTATGGAGCTTGGAGGCAAAAATAAACCTGCATAGTGAAATTCACTTTTTAAAATAAACTAATAGCTAACCTCTTGTATTCGTAAATGATCCAATATATATTCTGCAAATCCAGGTCTTGCTTCTAAATCTTCTCTTACAAGCCGGTGGCGTGTCCGCTGGCGTACTAAAGAACGGCCACATGTAGCACAATGGTTCATATTATGCTCCATTTTAAAACTAATCCTAACCGAAAAGTCAAGTACGTTTAACGTTCCGAGTTCAAATAAAAATACCAATTCAAAAGTGCAAAAGATGTACGTATCGCAAGCCAATTCGCAGCCGACTGTGTGATTCAGAAATTGCGTATGTCCGACCGATCCCTGTACATGAACGGTTTGTAATAAAGTGAATTAAAATAAATAAAAGGCAAATTGAGTAAAAATTACATTTGTTTGAAGATAAAATAAAATATTCATAGCTCTTCCCCTGCACAAGTATCATTGTTGGTGTCATATAATAAAATAAAGCTATTGTGATAACCTTTCAAATGATATATATCACAACTTGTTACAGACTGGGAACAAAACGCCCATTCTCCTTTAGTGTTTTTTGTTTTTTGAAGAAGACTTTTATTTATTGTGCATAATATTGCTTCTGTAATAACCGAAATAATGCTTCAACCTTTACTATGAGAGAGTCAAGCTTCATTAAAAATTGGTTGCTGATGATAATCAGCAGGAAATTATTTTGCCAAGTTTTTATTAAATGATCGCTTATATTATTTCAAAGTTTACATCCTTTCGCAGCCAAAGATATTGTTGAGCCCTCGCTGGCCACGGCGTCGGATCGTGGATGTGGGAAATAGGAGTAGTAGTGCAGTAAAAAAACATTTTAATTTGCACAGTCTGGTAACAGCAAGATTATGATTTTATCCTGTTTGGGATATCACCAGGAGTATATTGCTAAGTTTTGGACCTCGAAAAACTTGTGCTACTTTTTTTATAAACAATTAAAAATTTTTACCACGTTTTTCGAGCTTAAAATGTGAATTACTCCGGTTCTATAACTCGGATCGGGACAAAATTTCCAATAAATCCTCGTTGGTTTCAAGTTTCGGAAGTACATACATAACCTACAAAACTGAAAAAACGAGAAAAAACAGTATTTTTTTCATTTTAGTGCCCAAGACAGTCAACTAGACCAATTTGCATCAAACTTGCAAAAAAATATACTTTTTGATGTTATAAAAAGAGCCTGAAAAATTGGTGTCAAAATACTGAACGCGTTGGCCAAAATTGCATTTGTTATCTAAAATTTGAAATGCCCGCCATTTTTTGCCATTAAGTCAAAATGAAAATTTCTTTTTTCAAAATGTAGGTCTCCATGCCACCTTTCGAATGCAGTTAAAAAAATTTTTTTAATTTATTGTTGGTTACTTTTTTTCCATTTGTTTATAACTCAAATAATAACAATTTCATTTTTTTCGCCATTTTGCAAAAAAAAAATAAAAAAATTTAGTTTAAAAAAACTAAAAATACGCTTTTATTTTAAAATGAACTAAAAATTAAAAAATAATTTTGAATGTAAAGTTTTTATTTCTCCAGCCAGTATATGTAAAACAGCGTGGGATTCTTAACCTATTTTCTTATTTTATTAACATCGGAACTTTTCGCTAGCGCCCCACGCTTTTTTACATTTCGAAAGGTAGGTTGTTTCCTGGCTGGAGCAATAAAAACTTTACATTCAAAATTATTTTTTTAATTTTTGGTTCATTTTAAAATAAAAGCGTATTTTTTAGATTTTTTAAACTATATTTTTTTTATTTTCTACTTTTTAGTCTATTATATCTCTTCCGCAATTTTTTTAGTGGCCGCCATATTAGATTTAAAATGAAGTCACACAGCTTACTGTACTATATTCGTCATACTCTTTCTTTTGATAACCAAACCGGCGTTGTAAAGAAAAAGGTAAACTGCCATTTTGTCTTGGCCGCCATTTTGAATTCGGAATGTCGCCACCAGCTAGTAGTATTCTAATTGTCACACCCTTTCACTTGATACCCATACCGAATTGGTTGTAAAGAAAAATGTAAACCGGCATTTTGTGTTGGTCGCCATTTTGAATTCGCAATGTCGCGATCAGCTAATGGTATTCTAATTGTCACACCCTTTCATTTGATACGCATACCGAATAGGTTTTAAAGAAAAAAGTAAACCGCCATTTTGTGTTGGCCGCCATTTTGAATTTGGAATGACGCCACATAGCTAATAGTATTCTATTGTCACACCCTTTCATTTAATACCATACCGAGCGCGTTGTAAAGAAAAATGTAATCTGCCTTTTTTTTGACCGGCATTTTGAATTTGGAAAGACGCCACACAGCTAATAGTATTCTACTTGTCATATCCTTTCATTTGAAACCCATACCGAGGGCGTTGTAAAGAAAAAGGTAATCCGCCATTTTATGTTGACCGCCATTTTGAATTTGGAATGACGCCCCGCAGCATATCATTCTACTTGTCATATCCTTTCATTTGATGCCCATACCGAGTGGGTTGTAAAGAAAATGGTAGTCCGTCATTTTGTGTTGGCCGCCATTTTGAATTTGGAATGACGCTAATTGTACTCTACGATTCCAAAATTCGGCCGCCATCTTGTAACCGCCTACTTGATTGTTTTACAAAATGGTCAGATTGCATTGTCACGCGAACTATACATATGTGCACACCTGGGCAAGGACCCGAGAACCGCCTTAGAGTGGCTGAACAAGGTGCAAAATCGCGTTCTGCAACTTATTGGTGATGGCGCTATTTGCTCCTCAATTAGGCCACCGCAGGAATGTAGTGGCTGTGGCGAAATTTTACCGCATCTACCACAATGACTGTTCCACCGAAATATATAACCTTCTGCTTCCACGACAATGTTTTTCCCGCAACACCCTTTGGCTCGCCTCACCGTCTGCAGCCCTCATTTTCACACACAGCCCAATCTAGAAATTCGTTCTTTACGAGACCAACGAAGGCCATCGTAAGTACAGGCCTGGAAGCAGACTTTTTGGTTGTGTCTGTGCCGGGCCAAAATCGTCTGACAGGTTGAATTAACATGGCCGAAGCCGTACGAAGCAATAACCTATCTTATTCCTTCCCTGTCCTTCAAGCTAAGCTTACTACTAGACATTTGACCATGACGTGAACGACATGACGGACTGATAGTATCTACAGAGGGTGACACCTGAGCTTAGGCTTCCCCATAAAAAAAAGTTGCGGGCGCACATGCTTTTAAAAGAAATTCACTAACTACATTACTTTTACTCGGGAAGAAATCTCAAGTCCTTGCAAAGTTAGAATATATGAAATATTAATCCGGCAAGTTTAATGCTACGAATCTGAGCCAAACAAACAGACTCGGCTTAAAGTCTCTTAAGAAAAAACCTAAGAATATTTGGTTCTGTGAGGGTTAAACAAACCGAATTGTGTACTAGAAGAGAATGAAGGGCTTGAAGAAATGTACGACGAAATAAATATGCTCGCACAAATAAAACTGGGCACATTACGATGGTTCGGACATCTTATATGAACCTCTGGAAAAAGAATGCTAGGTCGAATTTTCGATGGTAGACCGGCAGAACAAAGAAACGTAGGACGACCAAGAAATATGTGGATGGATGACTTTCTAGTAGAAATACGATACACTTCGTATATAAAACTGGAAAGAACTAGTAAAACGTAGAGACGACTGCAAACGCAATTTAAGACTGTAGCACTATTTAAGAATAACGAGGAAGAATTAAGTTAATTTGGCTGCAGGTAGTCATTAATTCCTGTAGATCCGTAAAAGCAGAATTTTATAATATTGTTTTAAAAATACATAAGTCGCATTTCAGTGATTGCCACCTACTATATCAAATTTATATAAATAGCGAGTATTTATTCGTAGATTGACACGAAAAATCTAATTCGCAAATGTCGTTTAAAAAAGCTGCTTCCACCTTTTTAATCAAATGTCATCTTATATTAAAAATTTAATGAAAACAAAACAAGCACAAAACAAATTAATTATATAGACAATTTTTGTTCACATCTAGGGGAATTATTACTCTATACTATTACTCTTGAGACGTCACATGTTTAAGTATATTACGTAAAACATTAGAACCTTGGAAAGAAATTAATTAGTCGCTAGGCTGCAGTGAAACATTTTGAATGATAGTGCGAATTGAGAAGAAGCTACTTAATATCTATTTCAGTCTTACAACGAGGAGTAATAAAATACAAACAAAACACTATTACGTGAAATGAACTAGTAAATTCTTGGAAACAAGTTTTACGTTCTGCAAGCCCTAAACAGCTCTTCTATTAAAATGTTAATAACAAGACAATATCACATTAGAGCAATCACAAGAGAGGTATAATATGCCTTTTGGAGCTCCTTTCTGCGTAGATGCAAATTTAATGACATAACGTAAGGCAGGCAGGAAAAAAGCAACGATAACATTAATTTCTTCCTCCAACTACCTGTCTTTCGAGAAGTCACCCCAAGTTGCAAAGACGATAATGACCTTCATTCTAATTTTAGAAAATCCCTTGGTGGAGGTATTGCGAGGTGCCATTTAATTTGTATTGAGAGAAGAAAGCCTAAACAAAAGTTCCAGATAAAGGTGCTTCGGATCAAATCTAAAATTTCGCGATCCTTGAATTCCTCTAATAGTTAAAAAAAATGCCTTAGCAGAATATATACAATTAAAAAAACACGAATGTAATCTTAACCCAGGTGCCGGGTTTATGGCGGTGTTTGTAATTAAAAATGTGCCCGAATTCACGTCTATCTGACATTAAATATGATCCAACCAGTTCATAGCAGGGAATTAGTCATTGGTTGTGAGAACCTGTAATTTATTATAATTTAGCGTCAGCTGCTCCAGCTTAAAAAAACTCGGTTTAAAGGGGATGAGCAATCACACAAGGATGAAAGGATTTTGGTTAATTTGTTATTCTTCTTAAATGGATTTAATAAGAAATGGTTGCTCATCGTCGGGCATTTGCTTTGTTGTTCCAACTGCGCCTGTCGCAACAATTCATTTTTGCCTGTTTTATTTTCAATCTTTTGAGAAGTCTCGTTTTACTTGAAAAATTTTCGTTAAACAATGTTGTTTCAACATAAATTTTGGACTTTTAAACAGTCGAAAATATCTTTAGAACCAATCACAGCGAACATATTAAATAGTGCCGAAATAAAATACTTCAGCGGCCCAAGAGCGCTAAACAGAGCAAAAGCGCAAACCAGATTTCAAGATTTATCCTAAACCAGTGAAGCGATCCGCTAGAAATCTCACACTAGATTAACAAGGCTGAAGGGAAAATATCCAGATTGGAACTTTCGGTTTTCATATTGTGCAAAGATTTGTGATTCCTTTTTTAGCATTTGTGTCATAATTTCGCAACTGCGCGAGATAACTTAGTTTCATGGCGTAACAAGTCTTTATATTTAGACTTTGTAGGCCGTATCTTTACCTTTTACTTTGTTGGTTCTTTGTTGAATTAACCCATCATTGAAGTGCTTTGCGTAGCTGTTTCAAATTTTGCAAGTGTTAACAGTTTCAGATATAACATATTATTTTCTGAAGGTAGGCCCGAGTCTTAGTACTAGATTTATTGATTTAATCTTAATTTAATTTATTCTGGTAATAGGCCTGGCGGTGAAGTATATTTTCCCCTAAAAGTTGAAAAAAAATCCTGACACTGATATTTTTTTTAATTTGTTCATTGAATAGCGTACTTTAACCTCACAAAAAGTTATCACTCGCCCGCGTTACACCACACCCCAAAAAAACGACACTTTTTTTACAACTAGAGTGCTGACGACGATTCTATAATAGAATGCACTGATAAACATCAAGCTCTAGTCGAAAAGGAATAAAAGAATGCCAAGGCCACAAGATTTTACTAAACGGGCTCTCTTCTAATTCTACCGCGACAAATCGCTTACTTCGTCAATGTTATGTTGTAGGAATGTTATCTTGGTAGTACAAATTAAAAGACGAAGGACCATGGCGAACCACGGACAACTGGAGTGGTAGCCGGGCGCCTTATCACTAGGTTCCCTATGCCGGCTTAGGAGCTATATTTGATAAAATTGAAAACTACCATTTCTTTTGGTTTTTAAAAATGCCTTAGATCTTCAGTAATAATCATTACAAGAACTAGTTAAATTGCAAAGTTATAAAACTATCAAAAAGTAGATGTAAAACTAGAAATATAGTAGGTACCTCTCTCACTCTAAATCAAAGATTTTGGCTGTACCTTTCGCATTCGAGCAACAGGCAGAATAGGAGGGCTCTAAAACTACCGGGAGCTCGTGTTGCTCCCAAGACTTGCTGCTGCCCATTCAAACTATTCACCTGTTGATATTTTTTGTTTTGACGAGCATCTTTAAATGAAATAAAGTACAAATCATTTGTATCTGAGGCATTACTCTATACTCTAAGGCAGTTATAATAGTCTTAAGCAGAGAAAGCGATGTCATTCAGCAAGAGTCGGAAAGATAGTAGAGAGAAGAACGAAAGGAGTGCCAAGGTTAACCGTTGTTTTACTTCATTTGTTTTGGCGACAGAACGCTGACTTAAACTATTTTAAATTATTTAACATGCCTACTCGCCTTTTTGGATTCGTTATTCAACTGAAAGCTTGTCATAAAATAACATAATTAGTGGCCTTCAGAATAAATCCTACTTATTTATTTTTGTACCCCGAAATAAAAGGACCTTGTGGCGTGATGTGAAACTATTAGAGTTTTTTTTTAACGTTGCTTTACTTTTCGCACAGTTTCTTTCAAGTTAAATACATTTCTCAAAAGTTTCTCCAACTCGGCGAATTTCATTGTTCCAAATATTCTCTCTTTACCTATATTCTTATTTTATTAACCCCGGAAATTTTCGCTAGCCCCCACGCTTTTTTACATTTCGAAAGGTAGGTTGTTTCCATATACTGGCTGGAGCAATAAAAACTTTACATTCAAAATTATTTTATACTTTTTAGTTCATTTTAAAATAATAGTTTTTTTTCACAAATAAATTATTAAATTACAAGTTATTCAGTGCACATAAAAATTAAAAAACAGACCGTGTGTTCTATTCGTTTTTGACAGTCGCCGAGGAAAATAGTTTCGCCGTCGCCCTTATCATGTTTACAGCATAAGTCTGGAGCCCCACTTATAGATATATACCAAAATATGTATTGAAACTTATTAATAAGAATTACTGAATGCTTTTTACCTATGTGTTTAATTATGAAAAAAAAAGTTGTAGACTTTAGGTCTGTATGTTTGAAAAAAGTTTTTACTTTTAGTAAAAGTTTTTACTTCACAGCTGTTTGTTTTAGATGTCGAGTAAAAACTTTATATTTCCCCTCTTACTATTTTTTACACGAGCTCTTGAGCAGAAGTAAATTCTAGTAAACTCAGATGGCATGGCATTTTGTTGTGAAATTGTGAAAAATACTACTGTAAACATTTCGCCCGGAACATTTCGAAAGATACACTAAATTTTTACTTGACTTTTACTCGAGAACTGTTTGTTTGAATTCCCCACTTCTTTACTATTTTTTACTTAATAGCAGTTAACGAATTTTTACTGGATTTTTACTTGACTTTCAAACATACAGACCTATTGTCACATCGAAAAAATATATTGAACTTGAATCCTTACCTTTGTTTTCAGAACAAAATCCGAATATGTATGATCTGAAAACCCTGCGATCAACTTCCACCGACCGGAACCCAAATTAACTTCAACCAATAAAATTGATTATGTCGCGTGCATTACCGATACCGCCTCTAAGCCCCACGTGCATTAGGATAACGTGTTACGATAATACGATAATCCCATGTCCTACGCCCGACCCAATTAGGAAGCTCATATTGCATGCAGATCCAGATCCGGTGGTCTAGACCAAGGGTGGGCAACCTTTTTATAACATGGGCCAGCATAAATATTACGTTTTTTCCGCGGCCCGTAATAGTCATTTGGCACCTTCTTGTGACCTATATTTTTTTTAGAATTGAGCCGGACTTGCACTAGGCAGTACATTTGTCCCTTACACCATGGTAAATTTTACTGAGCCCTCAATTTTTTGTCCTACTGTTGGTATATGAGTGTGTACCGAGATGTGATTGTAATTACGTAGTGGAGAGACAAGAGTTTGTTTTGTAATTACGTAGTGAAGAGACAAGAGTTTCTTCTTTCTTACTTCTTTAGGGGCAGTAAAATTCAACTTAAAAAGAGGCGAGGTGAGGTTGTAAATACGAGAGACATTTGTTATTATTTTTTGCTGCAGTAAAATATCCAATTTGAGCTGAGACGAGGTGAGATTTTAAATACGAATTGGAGAGGCATTTCTTACTTTTTTTGAGGCAGCAAAGGTTCCAACTTGAAATTAGGTGAGGTGAGATTGTAAAATATGGTTTTTGGCATTTTAGCATTTCAATCGCCCCTCGCCTAATTTGAAGGCACCTCTTACCAATCCATTTTATAAATAAATGTAAATTTTTTGTCTGCATTTGAAGTGAAAGATGCTTTAATGGGGTAAATCACACTATCCAACACTCGGTCCTCAACTCAAACAGGTTTTTGTATAATGTAGGTATAATCCTCTAAATATTCATTTTTCTGCCTCTTTTTCGTGTAACGAAACGCGAATGAGGTGCAGAGTTACTCATAGTTACCTCAGACCCCCGAGAACGATGTAATAATTGTGTTACGGTGATGGATGGGTGAGTCTGATAAATTTTCTGAGGCAAAATGAGAATAAAATAAACTTCCCTGCGACCTCTTGTCTATAAAACCGGTTTGTGGGGGATGATAAAAGAAATGATGCATAGTGTAACTTAGCACAATGGATGTAATATTCAATTTAAACTAGATGACAAACATCGAAAAATACTTTTTTATAATTTATTCTAAACATCTGGCGACCCGGATACGAACTTGTCGCGGGCCGTAGATGGCCCGCGGGCCGTAGATGGCCCGCGGGCCGAAGGTTGCCTACCGTTGGTCTAGACGTTGAGCCACGAAAGTTTTCACAATCTATAGGAATCTAGAAATCAGCATAATTAGCCTTCACCTGCTAGGTGCATAATTAATATAGAATTAAGTTAGAGTTGGTTAAATTTAAAAACTCAAGTAAAATCATGACCTGCGACAATTCACCATTTCAAATAACCATATAAAAAATTGGAAATTAAAAAACCCATCCGGCGGTGCCCTGCGCCTGAGGCCTTGGCTAATCAAATACAATTCAAATAGATTATGTCCCACGCACCTGAAATCTTAGGCCGGGAAATCCGAAATATAGCGGAATGAAAGAATATTCCATTTCATCGGAGAAATATCATTGAATGCCTAAAAACAACAGGAAAACAAAATCATGACCTGCCACAATGGCAATTAACAAAAAAATCCATCCTGCGCGTGAGCACTTGGCTATTCAAAAAAAATTGTGTCGTCTGCTGCCTGGCTGGTAAGGCAAAGTGAGTGAGGAGTGGAGCAGGCGAAAAAATACATTTCGTCCGTGTGGAATGAAGCTCCGTAGCCACCATGCCCTTCCTCTCTTCCTTTGTCTATCAACAGAGAACTTGGGGAAATGCGCGGAGAGCTTTGTGGAATGTGTATTCTAAAGCTTCGCCTTAGGAATCGAAACAAATCCTACCCAGCAATTTGCTGGTGCCAAAATTTTGTATGAAGCGGAACATCTGTATTACAGATAGTTAAGTCTGTGTCCATAGGCTTACAATACGGCAAAGGCACAATCCAATATTACTTGACCCAATATCGACAATTATCTATTTTGACATAATGGGCTCTGCTTTAGCACCACAGATTTTAATGACACAAATAGTTTCAATTTATAAGAACAACTTTCAATTGCAGGTCAACTAGAGGACTGAAAAGGCAATGAGATTTGCTGTGTTCTATCGAAATGGAAAAGCTCTTCGCGTCTTTTCTCACCAAATTTCCTAGTTTGAGTTGCTTTTAATCAATTTGGAAGTGTTTGGAAAACTCTTTTCTTATTTTCATAATCCCCGTGTTCTTTTAATGAACTGGGTTTTGAGAGCTTTTGAGTTCCCATACAAAATCGAAAACCCAGGTTTTACCTGGGTCTTCTGGTTCTTCGATTTTGTATGGGAACTCAAAAGCTCCTCAAAAGCTCTCAAAACCCAGTTCATTAAAAGAACACGGGGAATATGCCACATGTTAACTTTTTTTGTACGTGAAAAGTTTCATATTTTCTCGATCTGAATTCTGTTAGAGAATGAAACTTACATTTACACAAATTGACACATCAAATCCAACACGCAAAAATGATTGTCACATCATGGACTCGTAAGTGATAGTTTTGTACAAGTTATGCCCGGTTTCACAGTGTTCACTTAAGCTTTCGCTCAACTCATTTTACTGTTGCACAGTAGTGGTTCAACTGTTGAACTTGATTCAAAATTGATTTGAACTGAGCGAGTAAATTTGGGCACTTAAGCCAAAGCTCAGGATATAAGTGAGAGTAATGTCATTAATTTTAGAGAAATCACAGTGAACTTGTGTTTATTTATTGATTTTAATTACAAGTTTGAAGTTTGATTTTTCAATTGCAAAGAGAAGAGAGCATTCTATTACAAAGCATGCCGTAAAAAGTGCGGATAGAAGGCTGCTGTGTGACTCTAAAGATGGAGAGATTATTTCTTGCCGCTTTGAATGCTTCATTTTCCTGGATTACGATCCCCCTTTTACCTGACAAAATAATAATATTGATAAACGCTCCATATAACAATTCCAAATGCAGAGTTCCCCACAATGGAAAATTATCCGAAACTTTGAGGTGAGCTCAGGAGTACGATAAGGATGTCTACTTTCGTCGTGCTCGTTCTTATATTAATAAGGGGCCATCTCTTTTCAAAAATCTTTACAACTAAAGCTAAAAAACTAGAAAAATCACACAATTTATCAACCAAAAGCAAAAATTTCCCCAACTGATTCAACCACAGTGGCCTGCAAAATCCAGTGAACTAAGTTCAGCTAAACTGAGCACAAAAACAAACTGTGAAACAGTTTTGACTTGAGCTAAAGCTCAAAATTACTGCTCAGGTTCAGCTGAGCGAAAGCTCAAATCGGCACTGTGAAACCGGGCATTAGTCTTTAATTTATTTTTGTGCTGTGATATTATGTTGTGTTATTTAATTATATGGAAGTCACGCTAAGAGCTTTGGTGAGCGTAAAACAGAACAAATTATTCAGGATAAACTGTTGGGTTGAGTTTTTGTGCAGGGTCAATGAAATGTTTGATCAGTTATGTCTTCTTCAGCTTGTTTTCTTAATTGATTTTACAATACATTGGTGTCTTATTAGTAACTACCATATGCCATTTAATGCCAAAAGTATTTATCAATATAAAAAGATCGTAATTACGGAAGTGTGACCTTTGAAAATGGCATTTCTATAATATTTTAAAATGTTTGTCCAAGTTGAGGGTTTTATTTTATCATATTTTTTATTTATCATATGAGCGTGTTCATCGAAACTACGAATTTATGTTTAGAGCATTTTCACAATACACTATTGTTTTTTTTCAGCAATTACTTATAATCCCGGTTTCGAACCCTGTAAATAGAATATATTTCGAATCCCGCACAAATAGAATATTTCTTGATGATTCTTCGGAGAGATGCCCTCTTTGTGGAGCTAAAACAAACTACAGTGCAGAAAAAGCCCGCTTATAGAACTCTCAATGGGTTTTAAATGGAAGTGTGCATAACGCCGATTGCTTGTTCGATCATAAGCGCGCGTTCAGCGCACTGATATTTTTGGTATCTCTAAAGCTACTGACAGAATCAGGCGCAGCGCCGTGCGGACATTGGCTTCGCGGTATGTGGCGACTTTTCACTGACATGATGTTGCGGTGTCGGCGGCGCGCTCCGACTTTGAACACAACAACGAAATCAAAGTGACAAGTCGACGTGATAAGAAAAAAATTTAAAAACCTGAATGATTTACATATAATTTTTCTATCCTACAGGGTTTGTCTTTTTTTTAGGTGCTAATTTAATTAACCCAATTTGGAAAAATAAAGATTTTCATTAAAAAATATAAAAATCAACAAATTTGCTATCACATCCAACACCAACACACGATTCCAAACATATGCCCACCACCACCAAAACACGACTCAAAACACAAACATCTCTTGACACACGCGGCGGCAACGCGCAAAAAGTAGAAAGTAAAGCAACTTGCGCGGTGTGTGCGTAGCGTAAATCAGCATTTCGTTAGTGCCCATTTGAATACACTACTTCTATTCTCTCTGTCATTGCCCGCACGGCGTTTGCGCCTGTTTCTGTCAGTAGCTTGAAGAGAGATGTTTTGCGCCCTTTTTCCTAGCAGAGGACATTGTGAATGGTGTGATGTATGATGTACGATTTTTTCCAAGCGTTTAATAAGAAATTTTTTTTAGTAATGAAGTCAATTAAAAATTTAATATTTTTTTACCTTGAGTATTTTTTTTAAAGAAAGCAGCGAATGCTTTTGCAAAAAATGCAGGTCGAAAAATTTTTTTAATTGTAAAACGTGCTTTATATGTAATTCATTTTTTGTTTTAAATTTTGAATTTTGAATGAATGATGGAAAAACATTAACAATGATTTTAAATTGACGTACTTCTAATGACTATTTTTTCTCTAATAGCTTTGTGTAATGGAAAAAAATAGTAGAAAAATACAAATAAACGTATTTTTAAGATTATATATATTTAACCAATTCATAGTTAGGGGGGGGTGCTACACACGAGACTAATTCGGACGGGTGAAACCGCTTTTATGGGAGAGAAACGAAGTGAAGAATGGGGAAAATAGGCTATTTCCCCTTTCTTCACTTCGTTTCTCTCCCATAAAATCGGTTTCACCCGTCCGTCTTAGTCTCGCGTGTAGCACCACCCAGTAGGATTATAACAAAAATTCTTTTACCCCTTAAAGCCTAGTATGGAGTTCGCACGGAATTCCGTTCAGCATTTTTGGTAAATATTTCTACACGGAAAAATTGCGTGTAGACTACCGTGGAGAAAAGCTAACAGTTGAGAAAAATCGAACAGCTGACTGTTCAACATCACATATAAAACATAAACTGACGGCAATAGCTGTTTTTTATTCGTCCTGTCAAAATTACCTAACACACAACACGGAATAATTGTCGAACAATTATTCCGTTCCAACATGAACGGAAAAAAGTCTCCAATTCCCTGCAAGCCACCTGTTAGAGAATTGCACAAGCTAAATATTACCAATAGTTTTCCGTTCGAACTGCGTACTCATAAAACAAAAAGGGCACGGAAAAATTTGGTGAACGGAATTCCGTGCATCTTTTTACGTGTATTTTATATGGGGAACGGAATTCCGTTCGAACTCCATAGTAGGCTTAATGTGTGAAAAATCACCCAATGCAAATTGATATTCGGTGAGATGTACAACATTTACCAACTTCATTTGTAACAGACACCACAATATTATTTGCAATTATTATGAAAAAAAAAGTTATGATTTTCAGGAAAATATTAAATCCTTAGAATGTATTTCTCATTTATATGTTTTTATCGAATTTATAAAAAATCATTTTCTTGGGTGAAAAATACAAATCAAACAAAATAACAAACAAAAACAAAACATATCACAAAGAATAATAATCTTGTTTGAAACAAGAAGAAAATTCTGCGAAATATGAAATTTGAATTTCTAAGCGCCGTACACTTATAGAGCAAGAGCCCTTGACCGCCAGACTAGTAATTGCCATTATAAATTGACCCTGAACCGAATTTTTAAATGGGTTTGGGTTCGGGTTGAAGTAGAAGCTTGAACCGGCACAGTGGGATAAAAATCGAAAAAGGTGGTCATAAGCATATAACTCGACTGAATATTAAAAAATCGTCTCAAAAATCGTTACTCGGGGGTTTTGGGGTCGCTGAATTCGAATCTGCCAATATTTTTTCGAAAAACAAAATGGCGGATTCAATATGGCGGCCAAGAGATTTTAAAAGTCGTTAAATATTCACCACAATTGTTACTCGGGGGTTTTTGGGGTCGCTGAATTCGAATCTGCCAATATTTTTTCGAAAAACAAAATGGCGGATTCATTATGGCGGCCAAGAAATTTTAAAAGTCGACAAATATTCACCACAATTGTTACTCGGTGGTTTTTGGGGTCGCTGATTACGAATCTGACTGTTTTTCTGGAAAATAAAATTGCGGCTGCAGTATAGTTAACTAAATTTGAAATTTTGTTCAAGGAAAGGTTTTATGAAAATGAAATACAAGTTAGAAGTGACATATCAATATTTTTTATTCTTTCTTAATATGTAAGACATGTAAATTAGAATAAAATCACTATATCAATCCCTATCAACTTCAAAATCGCTTTCACCTGAAACATCTGATTTTTCTATTTCGATTTCTGTATCGGTATCATTTATAATCATTTGCCGTGCTTCTTGTGTTGTGACAGTGATTTCTTATTTTTTTCAGAATTTTTCGAACGCTTGATACATAGTTATCAGAGCTAAGCAATAGTCGATAAAATAAATCGGTCATTGTCGCTTTGCGGCTATGTTTTCTGGAAAAATCTTGACGATATTTTTTATCAACTTATTACTGGCTTCCTGCGCTTCCTCTGACATTTGGCCAATTGGCAACAAAGCCGAAGCTATTATTGAAGGACCATGTATCAATAGTTTATACACAAATGTTGGCATCGGATACCATGGATACAAATCACAAACAGCTCAGCGGTTTCAAAGGCGAACTTCTTAATTTTATTAGATAATATCGATGTCATGATTTGATGAGATCAATTGTAGAATTACATGAAATCTCTTGATCAAACGTACATCTACATTAGTAATTTCAGGGGAAGTTACAACCTCTTAAAAAAAGCGACGAGCAGTATTGCCGTCGTTGGAGCTGCCAAAGCCTTGCTTCGGTTGATCGACAATTAGGCCTAATCGGTCCTTGAAGGCTTTCTGTGTATCGGACTTTCTTTTATCAACAATTTCTTTATCCTTCGCACCCCTCGCTGTAACTGTCGGGGTAGGGTGTGCCGGGGCACGAAGAAGGGAAATATTGCCATAAAGGCCGGGAAGACTCATATTACAAAAATTGGGGAAGGGGACTCAAAAAGGGTGGCTCGGACGGTTCGACCGCCGGGAAAGTGTCGCGAATTTACGCATCCAATGCACCGGTTGCAGGCACGACTAGCGGTGCGCTAGCTAGCTCGTCAGATGGGGTGGGGTCCGCGGTGCTTGGATGCCGGAGGGGGTGACAGTTATACTGTTAGAACACTCGTGCCTATATAACAACAAAACTAAAGGGGCGACGGGGGGTGAAACACGTCTAGGGCCAACGAGAGGGGCAAAAAGGGGGAAGGAAAGAGAGAAAGGGTGGTCACGGGTCACCAGGTCATTCTTAGGGGACTACATGAGGTCAAACAATCAAAAAAAATTTATGAGTGGGCGGCACTTACCTTGGTTAGGGTCATCCAATCATCCGTGGGCCACATCTACTCGAGGTGTTTTTACTCGGTCATGTTATTGATTTCACGATATTTATTTGTTTAAGGTTATGTTAATTATGTATTTAAATTATATTATTCATTTGTTTAAGTTCATATTATTTAATACATTAAATTCATGTTGTTTATTAGTTTAAGGTTATGTTAATTATGTATTTAAATTATATTATTCATTTGTTTAAGTTCATATTATTTAATACATTAAATTCATGTTGTTTATTAGTTTAAGGTTATGTTAATTATTTATTTAAATTATATTATTCATTTGTTTAAGTTCATATTATTTAATACATTAAATTCATGTTGTTTAATAGTTTTAGGTTATGTTAATTATTTATTTAAATTATATTATTTATTTGTTTAAGTGCATATTATTTGTTACCTTAGATCTACGTTATTTGTTTGGTTAAAGTTATGCTATTTATTTATCTAAATCTTATTTTATCTATGTATTTAAATTTATTTTATTTATTTATCTTGGCATCATTTTAGAGCCGTCATTGCAAAGTAAACAAAACCGCCAATAATAAGAGCGGCACGAAATCATTGAATTAAGAAAACGGAAAATCACTTTCCTGCATGAATTCCTTGGATACACTATATTTTCTTTATGTAGTCGATATTAAGTCACGTACTGCTCAAAGAAGTGAAAAACTTGGCACAGCAATTTATATCGGAAGGGAGATCAACGATGTGGTTTTAAAGAACAAATTACGTACAATTTATCACAAAAATATAAAGAAAATCGGCGTAGTTCACAGAAAGCGACCCGCGTCTAACCATTCTTTTCCTCCTCGCTTCCAAAACACTCGCACAATACCGCGACGGATTCAAGCACGCCTTTCTCGTGGAATTAGTTTTATTGTTTCAAAAAAAAATAAATTGCTTCAAAATAAGAGATAAAGTTTTGCAATGATACTTTCCTTACGAGGTTCTATCCATAAAAATCTTAACAAAAGGCAATGATATATTGCTGTATGTAAGCTGAATTATCTTCACAAATTCACTTATGCCGGCCGATTTTTCTCCACTTTCACGTTACTTTATTATAAAAATACCCGAAACTAGTTACTATAAGCTGTAATTCAATTATCTTTTTAAATATTACAAAACCCGTTATCTCGATTGAGATAGAAATGTTGTTGTTGGGCTTTTTACCAATTTTGCACTTTTTCTAGTGGAATTATTTTTATTGTTTCAAAAAAAAATAAATTGCTTCAAAATAAGAAATCAAGTTTTGCAATGATACTTTCCTTACGAGGTTCTATCCATAACAATCTTAATATAAGCTTACGAGGTTCTATCCATAAAAATCTTAACAAAAGGCAATGATATATTGCTGTATGTAAGCTGAATTATCTTCACAAATTCACTTATGCCGGCCGATTTTTCTCCACTTTCACGTTACTTTATTATAAAAATACCCGAAACTAGTTACTATAAGCTGTAATTCAATTCTCTTTTTAAATATTACAAAACCCGTTATCTCGATTGAGATAGAAATGTTGTTGTTGGGCTTTTTACCAATTTTGCACTTTTTCTAGTGGAATTATTTTTATTGTTTCAAAAAAAATAAATTGCTTCAAAATAAGAAATCAAGTTTTGCAATGATACTTTCCTTACGAGGTTCTATCCATAACAATCTTAATATAAGCTTACGAGGTTCTATCCATAAAAATCTTAACAAAAGGCAATGATATATTGCTGTATGTAAGCTGAATTATTTTCACAAATTCACTTATGCCGGCCGATTTTCTCCACTTTCACATTACTTTATTATCAAAAAAAACCCGAAACTAGTTACTATAAACTGTAATTAAATTATCTTTTTATATATTACAAAACTCGTTATCTCGATTAAATTGAAAACAAATTGGAGCTGCGGATCCAACACGAGACTCCTCTCTTCCCAAAAATTTCAGCACCGACTATCCTATCAAAAAACTAGACATGCCCGCTCAGCCAGCCAGGAGCCAGCCGCGTCCCGTTATCCGCATTCCTGCCGATTTTAATATCATCGTGCAGATTTCAATGGGCACGTTTAGGCAGAAGCTAATTCAACGGAGCTAGGCAAGCTAACAACGGCATAAACAGCAATTCTTTTTTTTAGCGCTGTTAGCTAACTTATTTCTGCTTTCGGCTTAGCTAAAATTTAGCACAGCCAAAAGGAATTGACGTTTGCTTGTAATTTTTGTTGTAAGCAAATAATTTAGAAATATTTCAATACAGAATGAAGATTTTATTATTATTATTCATTTTTTTTGCTTTTTATTATTCGTAAACTGGGAAATGTTATTATTTTTGCCTGTTATTAGCTGTAAAATGAGAATTGTCAAATGGCATGCTAGAAACGGTGCTAAGTTAACAGCGCTAATTTAACAGAGTTAAAATAATTCGGGCCCAAACGCGCCCATTGAGGTTTCAATTTTTCTTTATGGGTTTCGGTGATCAAAAAGGAATTTGCATCAACGGCACTTGCATTTGAATTTATTTGTGTGTTTATGGCGATGTTATTCTGCATAAGAGCTGGTGTCCCATGTTCGGGTTAGGGTATATTCTACTGGTGGGGCACACAAAAAGAATAGGAACTGATTTGAGAAAATTAACGGGCATGCAGATGCGTTGTTGCCATGTATTTTATTGATTTTTAATTGTTAATAAATCGGATCCAATTTGACGCTTACGCCGGTATTGTGTTTTGGATGATAAGGTGCGTCAGGGGCCTATGTACTCTAGGGCGACCGTTACAACACGCGCCACCTAGATGTCGCCAGGGGAGAGGGGGTGCGAAAAAAAACAAACGGAGGCCTTGTTGGATCGCTAGCCCAACGTGTGGCTCAACCACGCCCTGAAACCGAGTCTCATGCTCTAAGACTGAGCCAGCCGGGCTGTACGAAGGTAATGGACAAGGCCGCTCGCGCGCGCAAACCTTGATACTTCGGCTTTTGACATGCCTGAAATTACTGGGTTATTGGCGCTATTTAGCATTGATTTCCAATGACCGCCATCGTGTACTCTTTGGTGTTATATGTTCTAAGACAATCTCTGCTTTCCCTTGTGTTTTTACTGGCATATCTCAACTTTAAAGTCAATCGTCTCGTCCTCAGCCATTTTTCGATCAAAGTGGGTTACACCATGCGTCCCCTGCTGCTTCCTTTCCCTGCGGATCGTGGTCCAGCTGGAACTAAGCTAGGTTCTCGTATCCATTTCCAAAAATCTTAGGCGGACGTCTTATAGGGTCGTCAGGGCCTGATGAGATCCTATTGCCTATATGTTGCCGAACATGAGCAGGAAGCAGAGGTTGTCTTCACGAATTTTGTTAAGTTTAGCCTGTATTACATCTGCGCACGGGAGCGGTCTCCTCCTTACCGGCAACCTAGGCGTCTCGGTAGTGTCTTTATATAAACGTGAGTCCCCTCTATGTGTATGGGGGTTGGCCTGGCAACCCCTGAAGTTACTAACATAAAAGCTTGGCTCCAGACAGCCAAGTATAACAAGCAGGTGTACCATCCGCTGGGGAAGCTACCCAAGCGGACCTCGATGGGTACCCTATTGATAACCGGTTAGGCCGGCGAGATGCCTTATTAAGGCTACTCGGAGTTAACATTGCTTCTAGAAATTGTATTAAAACGCGCCCCAGGGAAAGGATGTTTCCGCCAAGACTACGGTGGCTGATGACGCCGATGACAGTCAGCATGCTCACAGGACTGAGTGGCATCCGCGTCACCAGAAGCACCAAGTGCCTCCACTCGCGGGATCAGTGCTGATCGTGGTGACAGACTATTGTCTGACACCACTCACACCACTGATTCCATATGGCTGACATCCGGCAACCCAAAAACGAAGACCGGATCCCAGTGACCATTCGTAGGAAGAGGGAAGGAAGAGATAGAAGCCTCCGATAGATATGATGAGGGACCGTATTGCCGTTCCACCACGACTGGTCTTACTATGCCAGGAAGGTGGATGACAAGGGTCCCTTAACGGAGTCGGCCGGACCTTAAGGGACAATCACAAGAGCCACCAGGCAAATCAAGCGATCTGGCCAGGTGAACATCAGCCACCTGCAGCCAGACCCCACCGAAAACACACTTCAAATTAACCTTTGGCATCGGGCCTGTCGCAAGGTCAGGCGATATAACGCCTGTCAACCTAGATAGTGCAGACCCGATACCAAGGTGTCCGACCGACCATGCTACAAATGGAAAAGAGAAAAGGAGCAGGTTCCGTTGTCAGTACAGACTCGCACAGTGCCAGGCGATATGACGCCTGTTAGCCAGATTCCGAGCCTGCCTGACAGGAAATAATTGAATGCGGAGGCTACCGCAGAAAGATATTAAAGATCAAATGAGTGAAGAAGAAGAAAGATAGGAAAGAGGAAGAAGAAGAAGTGATGAGGGCTAGGGCACCGCGGTAAGTACCTTCGCCCAGTAACCAGAAGCCGGAGGGACTTGGACGGAGACGGAGAACTGCTAAGCGAAAGAAGTCCACTCCTGGCTCCTCTCGTTGGCCTGAGCCACAAAATTTAAAAGATAAACTACAATAAACAAAAAAATCTAATATGAAACATAGCTCGGCAGTGGAAAAGTGACTAATAAAAAAAACAGACTTTCCGAGCTATGGTACCGAGACTAGAGAATCAAACAAGTTATCATCCACTAGCCACCGTTGGGCGCCATTTGTAACTGTCGGGGTAGGGTGTGCCGGGGCACGAAGAAGGGAAATATTGCCATAAAGGCCGGGAAGACTCATATTACAAAAATTGGGGAAGGGGACTCAATAAGGGTGGCTCGGACGGTTCGACCGCCGGGAAAGTGTCGCGAATTTACGCATCCAATGCACCGGTTGCAGGCACGACTAGCGGTGCGCTAGCTAGCTCGTCAGATGGGGTGGGGTCCGCGGTGCTTGGATGCCGGAGGGGGTGACAGTTATACTGTTAGAACACTCGTGCCTATATAACAACAAAACTAAAGGGGCGACGGGGGGTGAAACACGTCTAGGGCCAACGAGAGGGGCAAAAAGGGGGAAGGAAAGAGAGAAAGGGTGGTCACGGGTCACCAGGTCATTCTTAGGGGACTACATGAGGTCAAACAATCAAAAAAAATTTATGAGTGGGCGGCACTTACCTTGGTTAGGGTCATCCAATCATCCGTGGGCCACACCTACTCGAGGTGTTTTTACTCGGTCATGTTATTGATTTCACGATATTTATTTGTTTAAGGTTATGTTAATTATGTATTTAAATTATATTATTCATTTGTTTAAGTTCATATTATTTAATACATTAAATTCATGTTGTTTATTAGTTTAAGGTTATGTTAATTATGTATTTAAATTATATTATTCATTTGTTTAAGTTCATATTATTTAATACATTAAATTCATGTTGTTTATTAGTTTAAGGTTATGTTAATTATTTATTTAAATTATATTATTCATTTGTTTAAGTTCATATTATTTAATACATTAAATTCATGTTGTTTAATAGTTTTAGGTTATGTTAATTATTTATTTAAATTATATTATTTATTTGTTTAAGTGCATATTATTTGTTACCTTAGATCTACGTTATTTGTTTGGTTAAAGTTATGCTATTTATTTATCTAAATCTTATTTTATCTATGTATTTAAATTTATTTTATTTATTTATCTTGGCATCATTTTAGAGCCGTCATTGCAAAGTAAACAAAACCGCCAATAATAAGAGCGGCACGAAATCATTGAATTAAGAAAACGGAAAATCACTTTCCTGCATGAATTCCTTGGATACACTATATTTTCTTTATGTAGTCGATATTAAGTCACGTACTGCTCAAAGAAGTGAAAAACTTGGCACAGCAATTTATATCGGAAGGGAGATCAACGATGTGGTTTTAAAGAACAAATTACGTACAATTTATCACAAAAATATAAAGAAAATCGGCGTAGTTCACAGAAAGCGACCCGCGTCTAACCATTCTTTTCCTCCTCGCTTCCAAAACACTCGCACAATACCGCGACGGATTCAAGCACGCCTTTCTCGTGGAATTAGTTTTATTGTTTCAAAAAAAAATAAATTGCTTCAAAATAAGAGATAAAGTTTTGCAATGATACTTTCCTTACGAGGTTCTATCCATAAAAATCTTAACAAAAGGCAATGATATATTGCTGTATGTAAGCTGAATTATCTTCACAAATTCACTTATGCCGGCCGATTTTTCTCCACTTTCACGTTACTTTATTATAAAAATACCCGAAACTAGTTACTATAAGCTGTAATTCAATTATCTTTTTAAATATTACAAAACCCGTTATCTCGATTGAGATAGAAATGTTGTTGTTGGGCTTTTTACCAATTTTGCACTTTTTCTAGTGGAATTATTTTTATTGTTTCAAAAAAAAATAAATTGCTTCAAAATAAGAAATCAAGTTTTGCAATGATACTTTCCTTACGAGGTTCTATCCATAACAATCTTAATATAAGCTTACGAGGTTCTATCCATAAAAATCTTAACAAAAGGCAATGATATATTGCTGTATGTAAGCTGAATTATCTTCACAAATTCACTTATGCCGGCCGATTTTTCTCCACTTTCACGTTACTTTATTATAAAAATACCCGAAACTAGTTACTATAAGCTGTAATTCAATTCTCTTTTTAAATATTACAAAACCCGTTATCTCGATTGAGATAGAAATGTTGTTGTTGGGCTTTTTACCAATTTTGCACTTTTTCTAGTGGAATTATTTTTATTGTTTCAAAAAAAATAAATTGCTTCAAAATAAGAAATCAAGTTTTGCAATGATACTTTCCTTACGAGGTTCTATCCATAACAATCTTAATATAAGCTTACGAGGTTCTATCCATAAAAATCTTAACAAAAGGCAATGATATATTGCTGTATGTAAGCTGAATTATCTTCACAAATTCACTTATGCCGGCCGATTTTCTCCACTTTCACATTACTTTATTATCAAAAAAAACCCGAAACTAGTTACTATAAACTGTAATTAAATTATCTTTTTATATATTACAAAACTCGTTATCTCGATTAAATTGAAAACAAATTGGAGCTGCGGATCCAACACGAGACTCCTCTCTTCCCAAAAATTTCAGCACCGACTATCCTATCAAAAAACTAGACATGCCCGCTCAGCCAGCCAGGAGCCAGCCGCGTCCCGTTATCCGCATTCCTGCCGATTTTAATATCATCGTGCAGATTTCAATGGGCACGTTTAGGCAGAAGCTAATTCAACGGAGCTAGGCAAGCTAACAACGGCATAAACAGCAATTCTTTTTTTTAGCGCTGTTAGCTAACTTATTTCTGCTTTCGGCTTAGCTAAAATTTAGCACAGCCAAAAGGAATTGACGTTTGCTTGTAATTTTTGTTGTAAGCAAATAATTTAGAAATATTTCAATACAGAATGAAGATTTTATTATTATTATTCATTTTTTTTGATTTTTATTATTCGTAAACTGGGAAATGTTATTATTTTTGCCTGTTATTAGCTGTAAAATGAGAATTGTCAAATGGCATGCTAGAAACGGTGCTAAGTTAACAGCGCTAATTTAACAGAGTTAAAATAATTCGGGCCCAAACGCGCCCATTGAGGTTTCAATTTTTCTTTATGGGTTTCGGTGATCAAAAAGGAATTTGCATCAACGGCACTTGCATTTGAATTTATTTGTGTGTTTATGGCGATGTTATTCTGCATAAGAGCTGGTGTCCCATGTTCGGGTTAGGGTATATTCTACTGGTGGGGCACACAAAAAGAATAGGAACTGATTTGAGAAAATTAACGGGCATGCAGATGCGTTGTTGCCATGTATTTTATTGATTTTTAATTGTTAATAAATCGGATCCAATTTGACGCTTACGCCGGTATTGTGTTTTGGATGATAAGGTGCGTCAGGGGCCTATGTACTCTAGGGCGACCGTTACATCGCTTGCCATTTCTTAATATCTAGTTTATACGACAAATGTAAACAACATTCGAAGCATCGGATCCAAGCATGTAACGAAGATATGCCAAATTCCAAATTTTTTTGAATTACATCACGTTCAACCATCTTGTTAAGATCATTGAATTCTTTAGAGGTTGCAGACACAAATAACAACGTTGTGTTGAGGTAGTTTCCGAAAGTGCGTTGCACACTTTGCCGTCCACCATTGTTAGTGCTAAACAGTAACGCCCATTAATATTGCTGCCGCGAAAATATTCTTGAAATGGAACAAGATTATCTTCTTGGTCTTTGACATGTTTTACTTCGTTTCTGGTTGTTTCCGGTGTTTCTTTCTAATACTCGACCTTAATTTGTCTGCAAAACCGTGAGGAAGTAGGTCGGGGATTTTGCCATATAATAATTTCTGTATTATCCTCCGAAATGTGCAATAATCGCAAAGGTACAAGTGATGTAAAAAAAATATTACTATCTATTACTGTATCGTCATTACTGGAAAATTTTTGCTTGTAGACACTTTTCCCTGACGTTCCGTCACAGCCCCACTTGCAGATTAAATTCAAGTTTAACAAAACATCGTCTTCCAAGTTTAAAACAACATCTTTTCGCAGATTTAAAATACGCTTAACAGTATGTTCTAGTAACGATTGCAGATTTACAGAACCTCGTGTTTCAGTAATTGTGATTGATTCTTTGTCAGGGTAACACATTTCTTTCGCCTCTGCAACGGTGACATAGGGAGGATAAGCTTTCGAATTCACCATTTTACAACCTGACCTTACAACTAAATACTGCTGCTTGGAAAAATTCCCTTCAACGAAAACAGATAATGCTTCTTCAGGTGTCATTGCTCTCTCTTTGACCAGGCCTTCCGACGATTTGTAGGATGATACTTTAGATGGACTCCCCTCCGAGACCCTTTTAACCACATGGGCAACGTCAACTTGTCCTGCTGCTCGAAGGCTCATGTGAGCTGCGTATGCGATTTCCTCACCATTGTACTCTTCTCGCAGTTTCTGGGTTCTTCTGCGTTTTGATCTGTCACTGTATTCCGCAAAGCTTTTGGAACGTGTTTGTTTAGTATTATTTTCACCGGATGCTTGTTCATCAGTTAACACATTGAACAGAATGGAACCATTTAACCATTACTGATTTTTTGCCATAAATCGGCTTTCTACTCTCATTGAGTCTTTCCATAAACTGCGAAACCGGTAAAGCAAATACGATACATTTTTCTTATCGTCTTCAGAAAAACAAAATTTGCGTTTTGCTTTCTCAGAAATGTAGTTTTCCACTACATCAAGCATTTCCTTAAGTTCATTGTTCAAGATGCCTTTTAAAATGATGAAAAGTTCACTTCTTGTGACTGATATTTGTCCGACAGTGCTCATTCCTGAAAAAACATTAATATCAAACTAATTACAGAATTAATTTGAAAATTATCCATTTTTGATATACATTGATTTTCAAAAAATGAAATATATATTCTTGAATTTTTTAATTTAGGTTATACATTCAATTCACTCTTTCAATCGATACTCTGATTTGTAAATAGCGACAACGAAAACTCCCCAGTGACGATTTTGGCAAACATTTATTGACTTTTGACATTTTTGGCCGCCATATTGGATCCGCCATTTTGTTTTTTGAAAAAATATTGTCAGACTCGAATTCAGCGACCCCAAAAACCCCCATGTCACCATTTTCATCAACATTTATTAAGATAAAATCAATTTTTTTAGTTACGTACATTATCGTTCATATATGCATGTTTATAAACAAACTAATGTAAACAACGGGGTTGCAGGTTGTAAAAGCTATTTACCTGACGCATTCAAAGTTTAGGGGTTATCAAACAACTTCCAGTGATAGCCATCGATCGAGTGAAGTCGAGTGGTAAACTTTTTACTCAAAGTTTACAAAAATTGTCGTATTTTAATTTCAAAAACATAGGTTTACTTAATTGTTTATAACTATTTAATGATTAGTAATTAAGAAATGCCAATTTTTTCTTAAATTCTACATACCTTGCTGAGAAGATTCCATAGCACGACTGATCAATATGCTGTGTTATCTCGAAATGCACACAGTATAACTTTCCTCTTCAGAACCACGTGTATTCACGTTAGCGACGTGTTCCCTTCGACGGTCGGACGGACGGACGGAGCAGGTTCACGGTTCGGGTTCGAAACCCTGCTTATAATGTACAAACTTAATAGCAAATTCTCAAATGTAATACGCTAACCACCGAACGACATTCGGCCTTTGTTGGTCTTCGCTAAGTCAAGCATTCAGAACCAACGAATCCAAAGCAACAGGACTTTTCCAGACTGGCGGCCAAATCACGCGGTTCCAATGCTCTTTCTGCTAAGCCTAGTAACAGTAATTTCGTAAATGCAAGAGGAATCGGGTTGGCTGGTACTTTACTAATCAATATGTGGTTTTCACGCGGGCAATAGCTCGTCACGGTTTTGGTTTATTTAATTAAAAACACACTCTTCTTTTCACTTAACTTTTTATTCCACGTTTTCCAAAATATTCATTATACGGCGGTGAGGTGCCGGCAACGATCGAGACGAGACTGCTATTTTCTCTTCGCTGATACTATTTCTTATCACTTGATCGTGCCTGGTAACGGCACGATCTTCCATGGATTTTCGGAGTCTTTGCGCGATCAGAAACTTACTCGATCGTTGCCGCCACATCACTCCCCCTACGTCTACAAAATTTTATCCTCCTATTCTACATTTGTTAGGAACTAGCTAGAGGGGAAATTTTGTTGGCACTACTTAATTTATAACAAATTCATTACAAGAGATTTCGGTACTACCAATCTTAAAATGTATAATTAACAAAAAGCCTTTTTCTATAAAATAAAATTTAAAAAAATGAAAAATTTGTTCGATTTAGCTTTATGATTATAACTTATTCTATGGCGATATTTAACACGTACAAGGTAAATGCTATCTTCAATGGTACCTTTTCAGATATAATATATGTATAAATGTTACAAGGTTAATAGTTTCTTCTATACAACCAACTAATACATAGCAAGTTCGACCTTCTTTTGGTATCATATGTATATGTAACAATATAATGTAAATGTAAATGTATAATATGTAATGTAAAAATATAATGTAAATGTGAATATATAATATACAATATTTAATGTAAAAATATAATTGAAATGTAAATGTATAATATGTAATGTAAAAATATAATTGAAATGTACACAATTTTTAATAGAAAGGAAACGCAAGTAACATTGTAAATGAACAAAACAAGGACTTCTGCCGGGACTAAGCAAGCAAGCAGGTTCCTCTCTCGAAAAAAACGTTAACCGTTGATCATAAGGGTGCTGAAACTTCTATCTTCTTAGCATTACTGAATGCGAACTACTAGCGGGTTTCATCTCTCGAAGGGGTGTGTGCGTACGACTTCGTGCTAGCGTAAGGTTTTGAATGTGATAACTTAGCCCGACTCGGTGCGGCTTGCGAATTTTGGCGAACTGGGCTGTGCCGACGCCACTCCGGGGGTGCTGAAATCTGTACAGCCTCCGTCCTGAACCGAACTCGCCTTCCATATCGCGTTGTCACCTCCTTCTGAGCTGGCTGAACTTTTGCTGGGTTCTGCTCTGGAGGGACCGATTCTAACCTGGCCGGTGGGTTCTCTGCTATCGAGAACGCCGGCTTGAGTCGGTCTAACGAGATCCTGACCCGTCTTCCTTTTGCTTCCACTTGGAAATACTTGTCCCTGCGCTGTATCACCCTGTAGGGTCCGTCGAATGGTGGCTGCAGAGGGGGTCGCACCGCGTCATTCCTCACGAATACGTGCGTACATTTGTGCAACTCTCCCGGGACGAACGTGGGGGTTTCTGCGTGGAGCGCAGTGGTGGTCGGTTTAACGCTGTTCATGGTTCGGCGGAGTTCCCTTACGAACTCTGACTGGACATATATTCTTGATGGTTCTGCTAGAAATTCTCCTGGGAGGCGGAGTGTGGTGCCGTAAACCATCTCTGCAGGCGTTGCCTGGAGATCTGGTTTGAAGGTAGATCGTAATCCTAAAAGTATTGTTGGCAGAGTATCTGTCCAGCTGCTCTCCCTCCGACACATTATCGCCGCCTTCAAGGTCCGAGGCCACCGCTCCACCAGGCCATTTGCTTGGGGATGATACGGGGTAGTTCTCAAATGGTTGGCCCCTAACCAGGCTGTCAGCTCCCGGAACAACGATGACTCGAACTGCCTCCCCAAATCTGTCGTTACTCTTATAGGTACGCCGTATTTCGCTATCCAACCCTCCAGAAAGTGGCGGGCAACTGTCTCAGCCGTTATGTCCGACATTGGTATGGCCTCAGGCCATCTAGTAAAGCGGTCGATGCAAGTCAGGCAGTACCGGTATCCTCTTGACGGGGGCAATGGGCCGATAATGTCAATATTAATATGGGCAAATCGCTCGGTTGGCGGCACGTACCGGTTTAATGGCGTCTTTGTGTGTCGTTGGATCTTGGACTTCTTGCACGGAATGCAGGACTTTACGAATGCGGCACAATCCTTCCGAAGACTTGGCCAGACGAATCTCTCGCTGATTAGCTTCGTTGTGCCTCGAACGCCTGGGTGCGAGAGGTCGTGCATGGTTCTCAAGACATGCAGTCGCATTCCCTCAGGTACCAGGGGACGTAGGCGATCTTGCGATACATCGCAATACACAGCGACGTCATGGTCCGGGAATGCTAAGTGTTTGATGTCCATGGAAGACATTTCTGGGTTTTTTATGACCTCTTGAAGAAGGTTTTTTATGACCTCTTGATCCAGTGTCTGCTGTTCCGCCAGCTGCCGGTAGTCGAGCGGATTTAGCCTAGTCGCCGTAGCTTCGACCCGCGACAGCGTGTCGGCCACGATATTTTCCTTACCTGCAACATGTCGGATATCGGACGTGAACTGGCTTATATAGTTAAGTTGTCGAGTCCGCCGAGGTGAATTGTTATCCGCGGTCTGCCGGAACGCGAAGATCAATGGCTTGTGGTCGGTCATTATATGGAATGTTCTTCCTTCCAACATGTTTCGAAACTGCCTGATTGCCTGATAGACCGCCAGCAGCTCCCTATCGTAAGTGCTATACTTTTGTTCTGCGGTCGAGAGTTTCTTTGAGAAGAACGCGAGTGAGCTGAGACCGTTTCCGCTGATTTGGTGTAAGGCTGCTCACACGGCCTTTTCTGACGCGTCGACGTGTAGAGCCAGTTCGGCTTCCGGTGAGGGATGCGCCAGTAACGTTGCTTCCGATAAGTCTTTTTTGCACGCTTCAAACGCCGCCATGGCTTCCGGTGTCCACTCTATTTTTGTGGTGTCATTTTTTTTATTCCCCACTATCATTTTACGAAGGGTCATCTGGTTTTCTACTGCATGCGGTATGAACCTCTGGAAAAATGTAATTAACGCCAGGAATCTCTTTAAATCCTTTGCCACTTTTGGGAGCTCATAGTTTTTTACGGCCAACACCTTTTCCTCGAGTGGTCGTATACCGTCTTTGTTCACCGCATGGCCCAAACATTTTACCACTCCTTTGCCCTTCTTCCCCTTTACTATCTATCGACTAGAGCTTGCTGTTCGACATTGCACTCTATACGAAGAAAATAGATTGTCGACAGTACAAAGGGCTTTCCCTGAGCTCTAGTCTTCCACATAAAAAAAAAAAACTGACACTTCGACACATTTATTGTCAAGCCGTGTTTGCGGAAAATTGAGAACACCTCGCCGAGGTGCGCTCGATGTTCTTCTATGGTTGTTGATGCTACACACACATCATCGACGTAAGAGAAAATATACCCCCGACCTCTCAGGATCTCATGCGTAAAGCGTTGTAGGGTCTGTCCCGCGTTGCATAGCCCGAATGTCATGAAGTTGAATTCATAAAGTCCGAAGGGAGTGGTTATTGCCGTCTTAGGGGTGTGTCCTGGTTCAATTGGTATCTGGTGATACGCCTTGTGGAGGTCAATTGTTGAAAAAATTTTCTTGCCGTAACATACTGTTGAGAAATCTTGGATGAAAGGAATTGGGTATCGATCGGGAATCGTTACCGCGTTTAAGCGCCGGTAGTCGCCGCAAGGGCGCCATCCTCCATCGGGTTTTCTCACTAAGTGTAGAGGGCTAGACCAGTTGCTATTTGAGGGTTTGCATATTCCCATTTGGAGTAAATATTCGAACTCCGCTTTTGCGATTTTCAGCTTGTCCGGTGGCAGTCTTCGGGGCTTCGCGAATATCGGTGGTCCGTTCGTCTCTATATAGTGTGTCACTGCAGTCGGTGACCTGTTTTTTTGTGGGGTTGGTGACGGTGTTGTAATATCGGCGAATTCCCTTAGCAGATCTGCAAATGGGTTGTTCGCGTCCATCATTGTGATTCTTGCCTCTTTTGTGTATCTGACCTCAGCTACTACGGAGATGTTCGTAAGCTTGTCGATTAGTCTGGCGCCTCTAATGTCTAATAGCAATCCAAATTGGTCCAGGAAATCAGCGCCGATAATTGCGCTAGTTGTCTGGGCTATTATAAATGTCCATGTGAACTGTCGGCGAATTCCTAAGCTCAGCGTGATACGCTTGGTACCGTACGTCTGGATTGGTGTTCCATTTGCGGCGAACAGTTGGTGATTAGAATGCGTATTACTTCTATCCTTTGAGTCCGGTGGAACTACCGAGACGTCTGATCCCGAATTAATTAGGAACCTCAACCCTGTGAGCTCATCGCGAATGAAGAGGCGCTTACATTTCGCCCCACCTGACGGACTAGGTGGTCGTCCCGTTTCCCGACGACGTTCCTTTTTTATAACTGCATGGTCTTCTACACCTCGTTGCGTTGTCTCCGAATCTCCGGTGGTAATAGCAAATCAAATCTCGTGGTCTGCTTCGGCTAGCTTCCCTTGACGTTTCCGGCGTTTCCGGAATCTAGACCTTCCGATCTGCATGGATGAGATGGCCTTCACTAGTCCGTCTACCTTTGCTTCTAATGCCGCTATCTGTGGAGTTGAGCCTGGTGATTTTTCGCTCACCTCCGCTACGCTGCTAAAATCACTGACTTCGACAGTTTTGTCGGCCATGGATGATAACGCCTCTAGGTTGTCCTTGCTTGCTGACAAGATCGCCCGAACTTGAACTGGTAATCTGTTCAACCATAAGGATGGGAGCAAGGAGTCCGTGGGTGAGAGGGTTTTTTGTCTCCTAAAGCCACCTCGTTTAACAGCTTGGAAATTTTAGCTTCGTCGGAATCTGAGTACAGTTTCAATAGGCATCTTTTCAGATTTCCGTATTTGTCCAACTCGGGGGGGTTTAGTACTGCATCTCTGACCTGTTGGAGGACCCTTCCGTCTATAGCCCCCACTACGTGGTTAAATTTGGTTGTGTCCGTTGAGATACCGCACGTGTTGAACTGTGCCTCCATTTGCGCGAACTATATTTCCGGCGACTCCTCCCAAAACGGTGGAGTCTTGAGCGAAATTCGCGACACTTCCTCATTTCGAGTGCCGTCATGGTTTCCGGAATCTCTCTCTTCGTCGTTCGCCATCTTCCAGTCCGTATCTGAGGAGCTTATTATCAAAAGGTGACATGTCCTCCATTCATTTTTTTACAGCAATGAGTAAAAACTGTACATAAACTTAGTCTTAAAAGATATTTATTTTTAAAAAATATGACGACACACATCAAGTATTTTATTACGTTATTGTGCAAAAATCATAGAAATACATTAACTGGTTGTTGTAAAAAAAACAAAAACAAAATGGACATGTACCTTTTTGTAATATACCATAATGGACATGTCACTTTCTGATTTAATAGTATGGTGGAGATGTACCTTTTTTGAAATCATAGATACTATTTTAATATTTTGAATTATAAAATAAAATTAACATTTCATTTTAAACTAAAATATATTTATAATAACATAGCAAAGTTGTGAATACATACTGTCTTTGTCGTTTTTTGAACAAGACTTATTCTCTTTCGAGATCCACTATTCAAACCACTAACTATTGCTTCATTCATATTGCATTTGTCAAGTCACAAATCGCCAAACAAACGAACCTTACAATGACTTTGGCTTTTTCAAACTGGTGAATTCATCGCCCGATTTGGCCACAGTTTTATTGCTTTTCTTGGTAAGCGGGGAAGAAAATTTAGAGAAGAAAATCGGTTGTTTGGACATGTGTCGAATTTGAAAAAATATACGAATTTATGGTCTATTATATACGGGATATGGTGCGATTTTAAACTTGTTTTCAAACAAAAACTATGTATTTGACCAAGGTTAATCGATCCTTGTTAAAAAAAAAAAAAAACTTGATGTATGGACATGTCACCTTTTGATAATAACCTCCTCATCTCTTCCTGAAATTCGGATTATATTTAGTGCTAGTGGGCGCGGTACCATTTTCCAGAAGGCACGAACTTGTTTTCTTTATAGAGGAAAATACTTGTTCCGTGTCAGCAGCTTGGCTAAGTTCCCCAGTGATTTTTTCTACTTTTTATTACAATACCGACAATATCCGAGCAGTTCCTAGCAGTCACGTTCACGTGTTGGGTAAGCTTCGCGAAAGAGGGCTCGCCTTCTCCGTCTGACTACTATACTTGGAATATTTTATAAAATGACTACACTACTGAATGCGCAGATGTATATTCGGGTTAAAATATTTCCCCTTTATAAGTTATGTATCCGTTCCGATATTCTCTTTAACCTCTGCCGTAAGTAGCATGGGAAGTTCTAGCTCCTCACCAAATTCCAGTAGTTAATATTGGTATCTTACTGTTATAATCCTACTAATAATCCTCATATTCTTAATAATAATAGTAATATCAATAGAAATAGTAATAATAATAATAGTAATGCCGATAATAATAGTAATAATAACTGTAATAATACTACTGACTGTAATATTAATAATAATTTAAATGATCAGTTGCAGTGATTCATATTCGAAAGGTAATTTTTCTCGAGCGCCGCGGTCAGTGTTTATTCCTATATCCGCTTTTTTTAGTTATTTTCCTCAGTTTGCTTTCTATTACTTGTCTGACTAACCTTTTTCTCCGTGCAGCGGCTCTTGAATTTACCCGCTTTGTTTAAATTTCTGATTTACGCACATGGAAAAAAATATTGGGGTTTACTTAAGATAAAAACTCACGGTACTTCACTATCACCCCCTATTTCACCTGTGATCGTGCATCCTATATGTATTTGCACTTATTTCCGTTATATATTACTTGAGATTTATTTGCATTTATTTATTAATCTTTTAAAAAGGAAAATATATGTATGTATGTAGTATTTAAATTTGTCTTCAAATAATTTTTTCTTAATTCTCTAGCCCTTATTTCTATATGTTTATTCTCTTCTTTCATTCGCCATTCTCTTCTTTATTAAATTTCTTCGATTGAACAGAAAAAAAATGTATTGCTCTGATTGCATACTTCGGAGAGATGAAACCCGTTTTATGTTCGTTAATGACAATATTTAGTTCTTTCTTTCATAGAACTTACTTTATTTCTACTTAATCCGTTGTTTGAATTCAATTTCAACACCTTATATTTATTTCTAATTACTTACGGTTTCATGTCCGTTGGTTTTATGACTATATCTTTGATGACTATTTGTTTTTTTTCATCCGTTATATTATATACTTATAGAGCTGCAAGCTTAGTTAGCCCCGACCTGTCCGTTATATTTCTTTTCATCACTTTACCTAAAATGATTAATGCGATTTCTATAATTCTTTATAATTTCGCGTATATAAAAAAATAAACTAAAATTAAACTTAACTTAACACGTTGGCTGGTTGAGTTGCTACTTTGGTGTAAACCTTGCTCTCCTGGCGCTGCGGCTGTTCGTTCGTTACCTCGTGGACTTTTTTATCCCTATGAATCCCCGTCTTCGCAGGTGTGCCGATTTTCCTTACAGTTAATTTTGATGGTTATTACGTTTTTCCTCGCTTTTCTGTTTGTATTTGGTCGAATTTCTCCACCATGGGGCTTCAGGCCGTGGACCATGTGACGATATATACATATATTTGCCACGTGATATTTTCAGACACGCTATTTCGCCATCACTATTTTTCAATCGTTACCCTTGATATGATACTTTTTGTACAGGGGAATACTTGGCCCCCTTTTGTGTGTCTTTTCACACTTCGAACCGTTTCACTTAACGGTGGAGCTCGCTTTGTAACTGCTCCTAGTGGACTCGATTTTTCAGTTTTTCCTGCACCTTTTCACCGTTTTTTATTTTCCCGCGTATATTTATTTTCGGGGTCACCATTGTGGTTTTCACGCGGGCAATAGCTCGTCACGGTTTTGGTTTATTTAATTAAATACACACTCTACTTTTCACTTAACTTTTTATTCCACGTTTTCCAAAATATTCATTATACGGCGGTGAGGTGCCGGCAACGATCGAGACGAAACTGCTATTTTCTCTTCGCTGATACTATTTCTTATCACTTGATCGTGCCTGATAACGGCACGATCTTCCATGGATTTTCGGAGTCTTTGCGCGATCAGAAACTTACTCGATCGTTGCCGCCACAATTATTTATTTATTACTCAAGCTCAGTGCTTGACCTATTTATACCGCCAAAAGCTCTAGTGTACGGTATAATCTATGCTGGTCAACTTTTGTATACATAAGATTTACTTTTTATCGCAGAAATGTGTCGCGATCGACTTGTTGTCATACCCGTAGCCTAAGTAGGGGAAGAGGTGTTATTTAATTATCTCCATAACAATATTTAATTAAGAAAAATTTTAGAATTATGGATATACAAAAAATAAAAATTATATTATACTCAAATACTAATCTGTTGGAACACTTTCAAAACATATTATCTATATTTCCATCTGTGTCTAGTAAATAGGCCATTTCCTCTGGATATTCCCTGCTTCTAAAACGTTTGTCTCGTATTCTCCGAAATGATGAGATGTACGGATCTGATGATATAAGCAGCATATTCATGAGAACAACGATTTGCTCTTGCCACGAAGTTTTTCTGGTGTTATGGTATCTGTAGCGCTTGTATTCTTTATTTTTTGTCTTCCTAGGCTTTTTTCGACAGTTCGCAAATTGGCAAAAGGCAGTGAAGTATTATATTTTTTTCATGCCTTAAAACTTTGTGAACTGTTGCTGTTAATTTTTACCATGCATATTTCTCATTTAGTAATATTTCTGTTTGTTCTGCATATATTCCGAATTTTTCGGCACTTATAGGAAGACCAAAAGAAAGAACATTTAATATGGTCTTAAATCTCTTTATAATTTCCACGGCCATTTTGGTGATATCCGCTGTTATGTCCGGGTATTCAAAATATGAGTGTGCGTAGGACCACACGTTGGAAGTGAAAACTTCTATGCCCGCCCAGTCTATATTTCCAATCTTAATATTTTAGGAGTTTATGAGACCTAAAGAAATATGAAGCAGCTCTAAAATTAATTATGCATGTAATTTCTTGCCAGTTTCCCTACTGATATAATATAACTTACACAGATAAGTAAAATACAGATTCCCAGTCGAATAGACGAAACGTAGTGGCTCCATGTTGCCGAAAGCGTTAAATCCAAGCAAAATGTTTAAATTTGCATCCATGCAACTTTTGGTTGAACTCTAGACACAGCCAGAAGCGTGAGATCCTACGCTATGCGAAGCAAAATGAAATGAATGTTGATAGTGACGTCTGCATTGCAACATTAAAACGCAATCCCTCGCACTCCTCGTAGCTGCTCGTTCGCTTCTGTGTGTTGCTGGAGTTTAACCAAAAGTTGCCTCGCTCTAGCCAACTACATTTAAGATACATGGCTCATTTCTTTGCTACACAAAATTTAGCTGGGTATAGGAGGGAAAAGCTGAGAGAAACTGTTGATTTGGGACACGGTTTTATACAGGGACTGGGCATCTGCATTTTACTTATGTGGCATTCTTTTACAAATCGAACACTTTTATTAATCAACATTTTTTATTTATTTTATTTATACATAAAGTTCGGAAGTACACAAGACACGTCTTTTAAAGTACAATAATTCATTGGTAAATTTTAATATATAAACTAGTCTAATCTTACTAAACTAAGAAGAAGAAAAAAAAGAAAAAAGAAAGAAAAGGAACAGTGTCCGAATAAGGATCATGTAAAGAGAAGAAGTAGATAGAGAAGCAAAAAGACAGAGAAAGTGAAAGTACTAAAGAGAAGAAGAGGAAGATAGAGAATGAGATGCTTGCGTCCTAAAACTCTTGACTGTGCTTATTCTTTGAATGGAATTAGGGAGATTATTCCAAAGCCTAAACGAATGCACAAAGAAGGAACGACTACCCATTAAGGAACAGTGAGCAGGAATGAGAAATTTAATCGATCTCAAGGACTGCAAAGGACAAAGGAAGTCGGAGAGGTAAGAAGGACTTTTGGTGTAAAGAAGTTTATGCAAGAGGACCAATGCCATAACATCTATAAAACGAAAGAGGTCACAACCTAGTAAGGAATTACGCACAGCTGACACATGATCTGATCTTCGTAAGTGAAAAATAAACCTTAAACAATCATTAAATGCAATATTGAGGCGCTGGCGGCAAGACGCATCGAAGGATATGTAAACAAGAGACCCGTAGAGGAAATGTGGCAGAATTAGAGATTTGACAAGCTTTAGCCGAATAGACGACGATAGAAGACTACCATACAGCCATAGTTTACGTAATGTGCCATAGATCTTGGAGAGCATAAGAGAGACATGTTTGCAGCAAGATAGTTTGGAATTAATGGCAATGCCAAGATTATTGACACAGTCGACAACAGGAAGAGGAACATTATTAAGAGAAATAGGTGGCATACTGTCAATGGACAAAGGACAACGACTAAGAAGGAGTACTTGGGATTTATTTGGATTTAGTTTAAGGAAATTGGAGGAGCTCCATTCATTTATTCGAGATAAGACGTTATTGAGTTCACCAATACAGGAATCAATCCGATTAGGAGGGCATGAAGTATACAGCTGGAGATCATCAGCATACAGATGAAAGGAACAGCGATTGATAACAGAGGGAAGATCATTAACATACAGAGAGAAAAGTAGAGGACCAAGAATTGAACCTTGAGGCACTCCCAAGGGCACAGGAAGGAAGGATGATACAACGCTGTTGTGGCGAACACATTGAAGCCTATTAGAAAGAAGAGAAGAAAAAAGTCGAGTAGCAGAAGACGAAAAGTGGTAGAGTTGGCTAAGTTTGGATAGCAGAAGCGAGTGAACCACAGAATCGAATGCCTTAGAGAAATCAAGAAGAACTAAAATCGCAGTGTCGCCGTGGTCGAGTGCAGCACGCAGATCAGTCGTTACCTTTAGTACAGCAGTTTCGCAACTATGGGATTTACGGAAGCCAGATTGGAATTTAGAAAGGAAGTTATTAGATTCGAGATATCGCAGAACTTGGATAAAAAGAATTTTCTCAAAAGCTTTGGCAAGGAAAGGAAGAATACTGATAGGACGAAAATCAGACATATCAGTGCGAGAGGATTTTTTAGGTAAAGGAATCACTAGGGCTTTTTTCCAGAGCATGGGAACTTGGGAAGTTGTCAGGCAGTAATTGAAAATATACGTGATAGTTACCACGATTAGGGGAGAGAGAAGCTTGAGAAAACGGGGACAAATTCCATCATACCCAACACTGTTAGAGGAAATAGATAGCAATATTTCTAGGACTTCAACTGAGTCGACGCAACGGAAACTAAAGCCATCGGAACTAAGAGCATCTAATGGGAGAACATTAGAAAGGGCAGAGGAGGTAGGATCAGGAGGATGTTGGATAAAAGACATGTTGAGAAGGTTTACATCAACATTAAAAGGGATAGGCACAGAAGAATGAATGCCTAGCGAACGAAGATTAGACCAAAGTTATTTTGAGTTTAAAGTAGGATCAAGCTTGCGGGAATAATACTCACGTTTAGCGGATTTAACCTTATAGTTGATGAGGTTGCGAAGCTTCTTGTATTCATTAGGGAAACTGGGGATCCTAGTCCTACGATAACGTCTGTACATGAACTCGCGCTGTTGATTTGCTTCAAATTTTTTTTACGAAGTTCCTATACAAAATAAGCGGACCCATATTTTTTCTTTTATTTTTCCGGGCAATATTTTCGAAAATAAGGGGGGTAAAGTTTACGTCACTCGCCGATTATACACTTTTTCAAATCGCTATAACTCCGGTTCTATTCACCGTATCGAGTTGAATAAGGTATCATTTTAAAGGTACTGAAGAGATCTTTATTTATGTATTAAAAGTTGTAAAAAGTTTTTTGTAATTAGTATTTGTTATTAACAATTTAATATTTAAAATTCAGTTTACTATTAGATGGCAATTTTTTAAAATTTTTTAAAAATACTACCGTATTCCCCGGGAAATTTCCTATAAAACATATAGTTTCCCAGTCTGGTATCAAAATAGGGTCTATATGAAATACATTAAAAACCACTGAAAAATGCCCTTCGGGACAGTAAATTTATGCAATATTACTTGAGGTAAATTATATTGCATATTTACTGGAGCGTATATTACAAAACGTAACTTACTGACACTCGATACGATGAATAGAACCGGAGTTATAGCGATTTGAAAAAGTGTATAATCTGCGAGTGTCGTAAACTTTACCCCCCCTTATTTTCGAAAATATTGCCCGGAAAAATAAAAGAAAAAATACGGGTCCGCTTATTTTGTATAGGAAATTCGTAAAAAAAATTTGAAGCAAATCAAAATTGTTGATTAATAAAAGTGTTCGATTTGTAAAAGAATGCCCCTTATCTGTGATACTACTTCCCAGTCGGGAATATTGGAAGCCCTTATTTATGTATTTAATTACTTCAGTCCTGATTTTACTACAAAAAGGTAATCGGTTGAAATGTAATTAATACAGAATCCAATATTAACAAGCCATAAGAACTATTTACTTTTTGCATTACCTGGTAGTGTAAAGGGTAATGCCTTTATTGTAGTAATCTTAACTGGTAATGCAAAAAGTAATAGCTCTATTACATTTCTTTTGATTCTTTCTTCCTTTTACCAGCAATGGCCTATGAAACGCCTTCCATGGCTATGACATTTCTATATTAATTGTAATTAACAAAATAACCCAGCTGGTGATGTATAATATTTACAAAATCAGGCATTCAGCTTTAATGAAGAAGCTCTTCCTTTCCCTACTGGGTTTATACAAACTAAAACACTCGAAGCAAATTTTTTCGACAAATGTTGCTGAAAGTGAGTGCGCAACAAAAGTGCGCAGAAAATAGTGCGTAACAAAAGTGCGCAGGAAATAGTGCGCAACAAAAGTCCGCGAGACGCGAGTTTTTAGTTTTTACCCCAGGCCAAAAAGTGCCCAACGTTCCTAAAGAAGTTTTCACTTCAAAAATCTCCTCGCTGTGTTGCCGTCATTTGTGCTTCCAAATCCTTGGTTAGGTGTATCAATAATTAAACCAAGTTGTTGTCTGAACTCTTGTTGTATCCTGTATTTCTCCCCAGTCTGTTTTGCTTATTATCAGGGTTGTTTCGTACACCCTCATCAGTGAAACTCAAGTCGTAACTCATGTGCAATATAAATTCCATAAATCGAATCCTTGCATGAAGAGGCGAAAGCCCGTATTGATAGTTCTCTTCAACATCGCATTCCTGCACTTTGTGCAATTTCTGGGAACATCCGGTTTCTTTAATCCCTCGTGTGACATAGGGGATAGGGAACATTGTCTGGAAATACGCACGCGACAACAAGGTAGACTTTACTTCAAATACCATATTCAGCGAAGGTGATCGAAGCTAAACTTTTTTTTATCGATGCAGGAGGGTTTCTACTTTAATTTGATGCTAATTAGAACGTGACCATCGTTGGCCATTTTTTTAAAAGTTAAAAATAAAAACAAATTTGAACGAAAAATCGCCCTTTTTAATTAAAATCTTCGCCTAATAATACCTCCTCCTGTATAGTAAGTGATTTCATTAATAACAATTCAACCTCCCCATACAAACATTTTCACAATGGAACTTTGAAATCATAGAAAATTCGAACATTTTTTAAAAAAAATGAGTTGTTCAAATATTTCTCTAACTAGCCATTCCAAACACAAAGAGGGGGGTAATTATTAAAAAAAATTGTTGCCATAAGGCAGTGGTCGGCAAACTTATTAGCCAAAGAGCCAAATATGAACATTACAACAATTTTAAAAAAAAATTGGGAGCCAAATCTGCTTATTTAGTAAACTTTTACTACACTAAATAAGTAAGTAGTACACCAAATAAAACTAAATGTCATACTTAATAAATATTTATTAATGCGAACAATGTGCTTGCATCTCCTTGGAAAGTTTGAATAAGTCAGGTTTGTATGGTTTTGTTTTTAATTTTAGGCATGATTCCAAGTTCTCATCAATAAAGACGACTTCTCAGTTGACTCTTGATAATGTTCATGCTTGAAAAAGATTGTTCGCATATATATGTAGAACCGAAAGGGGAAAGAACAGCAAACGCAAGCTTTTTCAGCTGATCGTAAAAGTCAGGAATACTATTCCAAGCGTTGAAAATGGTCATGTCTTCCTTCTCCAAGTCATTCAAAGCAGACCACTTGTGCTGTGAAATAAGATCACATTTTTTTCTTCTCAAATATTTCCAATTCAACACAAAGACGTTCGAATTTATAGCCTTATGACACTGGCTTTTTCGTAGGCTGAAAATGCTGCCTTGGCTAGGCTGAAAATGACGAAATCTGTTATACTGTGTGACAGAGATAGCATGTGAGAGTAAGAACGATTGTCTCATTATTATAACAGATAGTTGTGAGTGAATACAGAAGGAATCCCCCAATTCGCAACCCCCTCACATTCTAATAAGAAAAATATGTTTTCCCCGCCTTGAAATTACTATTGGGACATTCAAAAATCTAAACACCTCAAAATTTTTTTTTGGAGCGATTTGACTCCAGAGCCCCAATTCTAAACATTTACCCCTTCACTTCAAATATATCTATTGTCACTTCAATTATATGTATTTCCACTTCTTATATATATAAAAAGTCGAGAGATGCAGCAAACTGTTATAAAAAGCATAGAAAAAAGAACATGAATCTCATTCTTTTCCTATGCTTTTTATAACAGCTTTCTAGACTTTTTATAACACTTAAAATCCAGCCAAGAGAAGTTTTAATATACTCCTCTCACTCTTACATATGGGAAAATCTCCTTTGAATTTTTTCTTTCAGGTTTCAGCCTAGCCAAGGCAGCATTTTCAGCCTACGAAAAAGCCAGTGTCATAAGGCTATTAGAGCGCCATATCTCCTTGTTTTTTAAATCCAGCAATTGTATTTCAAAGCTACCAATGTCAATATCAAAAGGTGAAAATTTCAACACGGTTATCGTAGCATTTTTGACAAATGCTAAAGTTGCTCTGCTGTTTTTAAATTCCTGAAACCTGCTGAGAAATACTTCCCTCATATTTAAAATTATTGTTTTAAAATGATGTTGATCAATAGAGGAATTATTTTCTTGGCGATTCTTCAGCAGGCTCGGAAAGTGCAACAATGTACATATAAAGATAACTTAACTTTATTCATTCGGCATGCGCGCATCCCTTCCCAAATTATTTTGATAAGTTATTTCTGCGTTTGTTGCCTTTTTAAATGAAAAGAGGGGAAGTGATAGAACAAAATTTATAAAATTTGGCAACGGCGTGCGCAGAACTGTTCAAATTTTTTTTGTCATGGAGTTTGAAAACATCTATACCTTTGTATCACGCCGGAGTACGCCGAAAGCATACGAACAATTTTAGCCGGTAGTTTGCACATGGTTTGTGTTTACGTTTACGAAAACTAATAAAATTAAACTCATTCGTTACGTTTTACAACAATATAAAATTTTAATTACCTAACTATCTTTTAGCTTAAACAAAAAATTATACCTGTTCTCGATTTATAGAAGAATTTTAATTTATCAAAATAAGATGTGATTTTTTTTTACCAAGTTTTTTTTTAAATGAAAATATTATCGCGCCTTCCGTGGATATTTGTGCCAGAGCCGCACTTAAGGTGTCAAAGAGCCACATGCGGCTCTGGAGCCGCACTTTGCCGACCACTGCCATAAGGTAATGTAATTTACTATCGAATGGCATTAAAATTTTTAAAATCTATGACATGACGAAAAACGATTTTTGGTCACGCAAGAATCGTTTTGGCCCACTGTGGGCTGCCTGCGGGAGGGCAGCACGGTTTCTGTGTCTCATGCTTTCATTTTAAGAAATTTGCAGAGCCCCAGTCAAATTACGACGAATTTGGGGATTTATTACGAAGCCAGAAAGGAAGCTCGTCCTTGCTTCTCAATGGGTTTGCTGTTCCCAATAGCGCGTGAAAAGTCTACTGCGAAATTCTACCTTACGTTCCTAAACCCCTCCGACAATTCTTCTTCTTCTTTAACGGCTCTACAACCGGGATCCGGTCCTGGCCTCTCGCAACTATTCTCTCCACCGGTCCCGATTCTGAGCCGATGTCATCCAGTTTGGCACCCCTATGCTCTGAGCGTCCTGGTCTACGCCATCCTTCCAGCGGAGGTTGGATCTCCCTCGCTGTCGCACCCCATAAGTCTTACCGCAGAGAACTTTCCGAGCAGGATCATCTTCGCTCATACGAGCTAGATGTCCTGCCCACCGGAGTCTACCGAGCTTTATTTTCTTCACAACATCTATGTCGCGATAGCACTCGTAGATCTCGTCATTGTAGAGTCTCCGGAATCGTCCTTCCTCACATACGGGGCCAACAATCCTCCGAAGTATTTTCCTCTCGAACACCGCCAAGAGGTTAGAGTGCTTTTTGATGAGCACCCACGTTTCGGATGGATATGTGACGACCGACAAAACCATCGTCTTATATAGTAAAAGTTTAGACGTTATTGTTAGATGCTTGGATTTGAAGAGCCTTGACAGGCTATAAGTAGGCTTTGTTGGCTTTTAGCAGTCGTGCGCGTATTTCAGGTTCCATGCTATTGTCGGCTGCTACTATTGACCCAAGGTAGGTAAATGATTTTGCCACATCAAACTCGTGTTCCTCTACCTTGATTATGGGACCAATGTTAGGTGTTCTTGCAGACGAGGCCACCATGTACTTTGTTTTGCTTTCGTTGATGTGCAGTCCCAGATTTCCTGCCACGCGCTCAATCTGGATGAAAGCTTCTGGTACAGCTGTTGATGTTCTTCCAGTGATGTCCATGTCGTCTGCATAAGCCAGTAATTGGGTGGACTTGTTAAGGATTCTGCCCCTTGATGTCACGCCCGAATCTCGGATCACTTTCTCCAACGCCAGGTTGAAAAGGAGGCAGGCCAGACCGTCCCCTTGTCGGAGTACATTATAGATGTTGATTGGTCTGGACAGTGTTCCGGATACCTTTACTTGGCTTGTCACATTGGTCATGGTCAACCTACATAGTCTTGTCAGCTTGTTGGGAATGCCGAATTCTCTCATGGCTTTGTAGAGTTCTACTCTGGCTATGCTATCATAGGCGGCTTTAAAGTCTATGAAGAGGTGTTGGATTGAGTTTTGAAACTCTAGACATTTTTCCATAGCCTGCCTCAAAGTGAAAATCTGATCGGTTGTTGATTTGCCTGGGCTGAAGCCACACTGGTATTGGCCTACGATGTTTCTAGCGTATGGGGCCTTCCTGTTTTGTAGGATGGCGGAGAATATCTTATATGCGGTACTCAACAACGTTATACCACGATAATTGCTGCACGTTGTGATATCTCCTTTTTTATGTACCGGGCAGAGGATACCTTTTCTCCAGTCTTCTGGCATCGCTTCCTGCTCCCATACTTGCACAATTAATTCATGAATCGCTTGGTGTAATGTAGGTCTCCATATTTAACCAGCTCCGCAGGGATGCCGTCTGCACCCGAGGCCTTGTTGTTTTTGAGCTGGGTGATGGCACTGCTAACTTCTGCTAAGCTTGGTGGTGACAGAATAGCATTATCGTCAGATATTGGTGGAGCCTCCAAATCCTCAGTTAGCTCGCCATTTAGCAATTCATGAAAGTGCTATTCCCATCGCTCCAAGATGCCTTGAGGATCGGTGATCACATTCCCTTCTTTGTCCTTGCAGTATATGCAACGAGGTGTGAATTGCGTCATACCGCGTACTCTTCGGTAGAACTCCCGCGCCTGGTGCGGCCGTCGCTCTCTGTACTAGTGTTGGGTAGGACACGATTATAAAATGAGTTTGTAAGAGGTGCCTCTTTTTTCTTTTGAGCCAGTACAATGTCATACTTCAAATGAGGCGAGGTTCTATTGTAATTCCAAAATGACAAAAACAAGCAGATTAAAAAAAAGAAAGAAAATAAATACTAATGAAGTGCATTTTTACAAGCTTAATTCTAATATTCATTAAACTGCCTTAGAGTAAGTAAGAAATCTATGCCTCCACAATGTACAGCCACGGACAACTAATTAGAAACAGTTTCATAAAAATTGCATTTATACATTTTTTATTTTTTATGTAGCAATCCTGTTAGGAATTCTTTACGATATTGTTATTGATTTCCTTCAATCATTATATATTTAAAAAAAATTAAGAGGAGGTGGTGGGAATTCTTTAATTTGGTTCCTACATAAAAACTGTATAAATGCAATTTTTATGAAACTGTTTCTAAATAGTTGTCCGTGGCCATATATTTATATTTTGCAATCCCACCTCGCCTAATTTCAAGTTGGAAATTCTGCTACTGCAAAAAAAAGTAAGAAATGTCTCCAGCACAAAATTTCACTCCCTCAAAAAATGTAAGAATTGTCGCTTCAGGACAAAACCTCATTCCCTCGAAAAATGTTAGAAATTGTCTCTTCAGGACAAAACCTCATTCCCTCGAAAAATGTAAGAAATGTCTCTTCATGACAAAACCTCACTCCCTCGAAAAATGTAAGAATTGTCTCTTTATGACAAAACCTCACTCCCTCGAAAAATGTAAGAATTGTCTCTTCATGACAAAACCTCACTCCCTCGAAAAATGTAAGAAATTGTCTCTTCAGGACAAAACCTCACTCCCTCGAAAAATGTAAGAATTGTCTCTTCATGACAAAACCTCACTCCCTCGAAAAATGTAAGAATTGTCTCTTTAGGACAAAACCTCACTCCCTCGAAAAATATAAGAAATGTCTCTGCATCCAATTCGTATATTTACAATCTCACCACGGCTTAGCTTAAAGTGGATATTTTACTGCCGCAAAAGAAGTGAGAAATGTCTCTCCAGTTCGTGTTTACAATCTCACGTCGACGCAATTCACATTGGAAATTTTACTGTGGCAAAAGAAGTGAGAAATGTCTCTCCAGTTCGTGTTTACAATCTCACCTCGCCGCGATTCAGATTGGAAATTTTACTGTGGCAAAAGAAGGAAGAAATGTCTTTCCACTAAGTAATTTACAATCACACCTCGCTTCATTTATCTTGATACACGCTCATATACCAGTAGGACATTATTTTTGAACCGGGACATTTAAAAAAACTGAGGGCTCAGTACAATTTACATCATGTAAGAGACAAATGTACTGCCTCATATAGGTCCGGCTCAACACTACTCTGTACTGTTCTAGTTCACAAACGAGATTTTTCTCCCAGGCTTCCTTTTTTCGTTTGTGAATTCTCTTTTCTTCTTTTCTGAGCTCTTTATATTTCTCTTCGCGTGCTCGTGTTCTCTGAGACTGCTGCATTGCTCGATACGCAGCATTCTTACGTTCAGTTGCCAGCTTGCATTCATTATCGAACCAGTCGTTCCGATCTCTACTACTTCTGCCTAAGATGGAATCAGCAGTACTAATGACAGTATTTTTAAGGCAGGTCCAGCTCTCGTCGACGCCCGGCACCTCATCCCCAGGACTTGCTCTTCTGAGCGCGAGTTCTAACGCCTGACCGTAGCTGTTTCTGGCCATTTCGTTGCGTAGTGCAGCTGTGTTGATTCGAGCCTGATCAGCGGATACAAAGCTTTTCAGCGTTGTAATGCGCTCTCGGAGCACCATACCAACAAGATAGTGATCTGAGTCGAAGTTGGCACCTCGGTACGTTCGTACCGTCATCAGACCCGAAAGGTGGCGGCGGTCTATCAACACATGGTCTATTTGATTGCGAGTCGCCCCATCAGGAGATATCCAGGTGGCTTTATGGATATCTTTTCGCGCAAATCTGGTACTTGCAACGACCAAGTTCTTACTTGCTGCCATCTCTATAACTCGCTGCCCATTGTCATTAGTGTTCTCATGCAAGCTGTGGGTGCCGACATATTGCCTGTATACGGGCTCCCGGCCTACTTTGGCGTTCAGGTCTCCCAATATGATTTTTACATCATATCTGGGGCAGGCATTAAGTTCCCGTTCAACTACTTCGAAGAATTCTTCTTTTTCATCGTCCGGGCACTCTTCTGTAGGTGCGTGAACGTTTATGAGGCTGATGTTCTTAAATTTGCCTCGCACATGAAGGGTGCATAGCCTTTCGTTTATTGCTTTAAAGCCGATAATGGTAGGCTTCATCCTTTTTCTGACCATAAAACCTACCCCGAGCACATGGGGTTTCGTATGACAGCTGTAATATACGTCATAATCAGGTTTTTGCAAAACACCATTCCCTGTCCATCGCATCTCCTGAATGGCGGTAATGTCAGCTTTATATGTTGACAGGGTATCGGCCAGATGTTGTACAGCTCGAGTTCTGTACAGAGTTCGTACGTTCCATGAGAAAATTCTTAAATCATTTTGCCTTTTTCGTTGCCGTGGTCGTCGTCGTTTTTTCCAGTATCCGAGGCATGTTGCTCGTTCCGTAATGTTTGATTTTTACGGGTGAGGTTATTAGCCTCACGCCAACCTTACTTGGAAGGGACTAGCCCGATCATGTTAGCCAATCCTCTCTCATAGGATAGTTACCAGTGGCCACCGCTAGGAGGTTATGATCGCACTTCCATCAGTCGACAATTAGTCAATAAAAATACTACATTATCTAGCTCATTCTAGGGTAAAGACAACGACCAGGTTAGTAAACGACTGAATGATTGAAAGAGTCCACCGAACTCTAAGGCGGCCATTAAACGTTCATGCAAGCGGCAATCAATTCCACCAGTCATGATTAATGGAAATCAAAATATACGGAGGATTACGTCAGTCAACACCTTAGACGTTAGGTTTTCCGTCAGTCGTAGGCAAAAATGTGGAAAAACTGACAGCAAAACCTATCGTGTAATGGGCGCCTAAGGCGTCCATTACGCGATAGGTTTTGCTGTCAGTTTTGCCACAGTTTTGCCTATGCCTGACAGAAAACCTACCGTCTAAGGTGATGACTGATGTAATTCTTTGTATATTTTGAATTCCATTAATCATGACTGATGGAATTTATTGATGGTTGCATGAACGTGTAATGGCCGCCTAAGGCATCCCTTAGACCAGTGGTGGCGAACCTTTTTATGTGCGCGTGCCAGAAAATTACAAATATTACTTGTCGTGTTGCTGGCGTGCCGGACAGTTTTTAATTTTGGTGTTTCAGAATTTTATTTAGAAAATTTCAAAAACTAATACACAAAAATAATATATTACCAGAATCAAAATTGACAGAACCTTCGTACCTATTAAATAGCAGAAAAATCAAAAAATTTTAAAATTAAGGAAAAATCTAATATATAATTCCTTCGGGGTGAAACTCGTTTGTTCGTATTTCTGTATTTTAGGATTAGGCCCCGAAAATCACCGGAAAAGTCGGAAAATCGGAAAAAAATTTTGAATGTTCAGCCAAGCTTACATTACATTAAATTCAACTACATTTTCAAAACAAAATAAGACATAATGAATCAGTTGAAAAACAATTAAATATATTGAATAGCTTTGTTTTACCAAACAAAATTTGACCATCGTGTGAAAGGTCACAAAAACTGTAAACAACTAAACGTCAACGCGCACGACATAATAGCCGTCTGGTGGCCAACTGTTGCAGGCAAAACGGAGTTAAGCCCGGTGCAGCTAATTTAATATAATATTGGAATTTTCCATCAACCCCTATTTTCACAATCACAATACTACTACAATTAAAACAATAGATACTTGTGCTTAACGTAAAGCAACTCAACAAGACTTTAAAGAAACTCAATTGAAACAATATTTTGGGAGGCCGCAGTAAGATAATGAGAATACGTACGACATTTAGTCAGCTTAGCTATTAACGAAAAGTATAAAACATTGGCACTAGTCCAGGGGTTGCGCGCGGGTGCCTTTCTGCACAATATTGTCATAAATATGTAGGAATTTCGGTACAGATGCGAAATGTGAGCAGCTATGAAACCTTTACAGTATATAGTTTCTGGATAACTAATAACGAAAAACCATTTCTTAAACCTGGCGGGGGTGCTGATTATGTAAACTTTCCCACAAAATCCGAAATCTGAGCACCTATAAAATCGACAAAAATAATAAGCCATGTAACAAAGGGTCTGAAGCAGCACAAAGCTGTACATAGTAACAGCCAAAAAAATTCCTTGTTATCAGCATTTAAGCAAACGGTCAATCCTTTCGCGAGCGATATTTATAAAAATATGGTATTTCATATTTCAACGGGAGCGATTAATCGCAGATTTTTTGCTCAATGTTGATCAAAACGAGAAGAACTCAAGTCAGCATTTATTGATGAGTGGGCTACCAATGAAAATGGTAGATTGAAAGTACGTACATTTTCTGAAATGATCGACAAAGAAAAGTAAGTCAGTGCACGGAAATGTCATCGAGTTGAAATTGCAACGCTCTGGAAGAATTTCATAACATTCGGTCCAGCCGTTTTTTTGTTTAAATGAAAAGATCGTCTAAGAATCACAAGCACTAAGCATTAGTTTTTCTAATATCTAATAAACTCGTTGGAATGAGACGCAAGTTACCTGTTCTGCATACCGCATAGCGATAACTTTCTAACAAGACATCACTTGTCAAAATCCGAGCACTCTCGTGCAAAATCGTGCAAAAATTACGTTACCCTTTACAATAGTCAGGAATTTTTCAAAGCTTAGATCAGTAATTTTTGGACAGGGAATTGTTTTCCACCAACGACCATTCGCTCTAGTGTCGCGAAGGAAGTACGAAGGAAATGTTCGTTTGCTAACGTTCAGCAAAAACAAATTCTCTAGAAAAATTCACTTCATAATATTAAACATTCATCATACTGGGAAGTTGATCGTGTGGACCGAAAGGGTCAAACCCACATCTTCTTCTTCTTGGATGGCGCTACAGTCCTTGCAGGACTTGGGCCTCTCGAAGTCTCCTCTTCCAGTCATCTCTACGTCTTGCTAGCTCTCTCCAATTTGTTATACGAAATTTCCGAATATCTGCTAGCACGTCATCTATCCACCTATTTCTTGGTCGTCCTACTCTTCTTCTTCCTGATGGTCTACCATTAAAAATCCTGGCTAGCATTCTATCTGCTGAAGCCATCGCAGTCTATTCAGTCTTATGTATGTAGCTATATTAATTTCGTCATACATTTCTTGAAGTTCTTCGTTTGTTCTAATGCGCCATTCGTTCTGGTTAACCCTTACAGGACCAAATATTCTCCTTAAGATCTTCCTTTCGAAGATTTTAAGTTGATTTTCTGTTTGTTGGGTCAATGTCCAAGCCTCAGACCCATAGCATAGAACTGGGCGGATTAATGTTTTATATAGTCTGACCTTGCACTGTCTTGAAATTTCTTTGTTTTTTAGGACAGGGACTAGTGCGAAATAGGTTTTATTTGCGGTTACGATGCGTCTATGGATGTCGTCCTTTATCTTATTTTCTGCAGTAAGCATTGTCCCTAAATAGATAAAGTTTTCTACAATTTCCACACTATGATCATCAAGGCTGATACTTCGCCCTAATCGTTGTCCTCGTTTTGATACGATCATATACTTTGTTTTTGTGTCATTTACTCGTAGATTGAACTTTGCTGAACTTTGGACAATTTTGGAAAAGGTTTCTTTTACATCTCGCGCTTTGCGTCCAATTATGACTATGTCATCTGCGAAGGCTAGTGCCTGAATGTTCCTTGTGAAGATGCTATTTGCTCCATTAAGCTGTGTTTCCCTCATTATTGCTTCCAGAGCAATGTTAAAAAGTATTGGTGAGATCGCATCTCATTGTCGCAGACCCGATTCTTGAGGGAAGTTGATCGAGTTGCATCCTCGTATTCTCACTTGTGTTTTACAATTTTTGGTCGTCATTCTGAATAGGTCTATTAATTTCTTCGGGAAACCCATTTCACTCATCTTCTTCCACAACTCTCTTTTATTAAGCCGGTCGTAAGCATTTCTATAGTCAACAAAAAGAAGATGAATATCAATGCTTTCTTCCCAGCATTTTTCAAGTACTTGTCTCATTATGAAAATCTGGTCGGAAACCCACATCCCAACTAGTTTTTTTTAGACTTGTTTCAAAGCAACACGAAGTGCAAAGCAAGAGAGAAAGTGAGTCAGCGATACCACCTGTCGATGTATTAGCCATTGAGATTAAGGTTTCACTAGCTTGGGTCGGACTCCGCAAGGAAATTGCCTTTGTTTCGTCGTGCACTCAGTCGTGTTCACGCTTGCGGAATCCGCCTCCTGGACTATATGTAAGTACATGATTGCACTTTGCAATGACTGGACGGGTTCATTTTGAAAAAGCACCCGCAACTTCATCCAAAATACGGCTTAATTTTAATATTAATCTATATTAAATCCAATTTAATATCGTTCACGTGCCAACAAAATTTTCGTACGTGCCATCTCTGGCACGCGTGCCATAGGTTCGCCACCACTGCCTTAGACGATAGGTTTTTCTGTCAGTTTTGCCATAGTTTTGCCTATGACTGACGGAAAACCTAACGTCTAAGGTGATGACTGACGTAATCCTCCATATATTTTGATTTTCATTAATCATGACTGATGGAATTGATTGCCGATTGCATGAACGTGTAATGGCCGCCTAAAGGCAGCGATCGTATGCTATCAAACGATAGACTATTACGCAGTTTTGCCGTTAATGCTGTTAGGATTGCAAGCCGCAATTAAGGCAGACACGAGCACCGCTGCAGAATTGGTTCTTGGAATATCATTACGCTTGCCAGGGAAATTGTTCGTTGACAAGCAGGAAAATGTCAAGGCAAGTGAATTTGTAAAGGAATTCAAAATAGGATCAAGCTTAGAGCAGCTTTACTACATGCAAAACAAAGCGTTTTTATCGAGGAGGATCTAAAAAACTGCCAGCTCTTGTTCAAAAGAGATGATAAAGTCAGAGTATCTTTAGACCCACAATACGAAGGTCCGTTAATTAAATTAATTATTAGAAAAGATAACGAATTCTACTAAAAGACAGATTCAGGCGAAAAATGTTCTTTGTATTCATCGATCAATATTTATCTCAGGTTAAATACATACTCTGAATACGCTTTTAGCATTGGTGTTAGATATAAAAAGAACTGTTTTATGCTATTCTTGTTGCTTCTTTTTAAATATCAATAGAACCTTTTATATCCCAAAAACCAAGATAATAAAATAACTAGGCCAAGTCATCAATAATGATTCGTCCCAATCCAATGAAATATTTTATAACTGTCGCTCCCTTACATGTTTTTCTGGCTGCAACTGCTTGGAATCAATCAATCTTAAACAGAAATATTCAAATCAATACATAAGGCGAGTGATAAATTCTGTGTTTATGAAATTTTATGATTGTGAAATCAGAGACATCAACAATAATGTTATTGGCAGCGGTTGGCTTTTTGACCTACACGACATCTTAATGCTGCTCAACTAAATGTTAAAGCAATAAAAATAAATTATTTGGATTTTTTGTCCACACGCCTTCATATCATTTTCAGTCGTTCTGTTCTGTTGGCGCCTTTACAGTGGGAAACATCATCATCAAAAAGGTAAAAGAAGGAAAAAACTTGTAAAACATCTAGGCAGGGGCGTGATTAACACATAACTGGCATTACTCCTTTATCTAGTCAAGCTTGAACTAATGAAGAGGAGTTTGTTCACTTTCATCCTTTCGCGGTTTTTATTTGCCTAAAGGTGTAAAGTCTAAAGTTTCATCAAAGACGTTGTGCCCAAGATGCTTGGTTTTGAATTGTTTCGAGATTTTATCACTTTAATAAATTTTTAGTTGAGACTGAAGGCATTTTCACAGGGGAAAGTAAGACATTGATAATTTTATGCAGCTACATACATAACTAATTAAAGATTTTTTATTTACCTTGCAGGATCGTCATGTGAAGCGGAATGGTGACATGGAACCCGTCGTAGATCCATCCCAAGATTATATTCTGATGCTGGGCTATGAAAATGCAACTCATACCGTCCTAAGATTCAAACGGAAATTAAACACATGTGACACCGCGCACGACATACCTATAACGGTAAGTATCGGACTTTTGCAGAACTTTAACTGTCAAATAAATTAGTTTATAACACAATACAATTGCAGTAAAAGTTGCACAAATTTTAACACCCCATTGCAATAAGAATAAATATATTTATTTCTATCATTTAATTAGTAACTTCAGAAAATGGCAGTTGTTATCATCAGAATGCAAAGAAAAGATACGGCATATGAGATTTTGGGGCGATTAAATTGTTACGGTCTTTTTTCTTTCGAAAGAATCAACAAAATAAAATATTTTTTTTCGGAGTTCTTTTAACATCTTAAAAAAATTAAAATACTAAGGGCCTGTTTCACCACTTCCTGATTAAGCCCCTGATAGCCTATTCGGAACTTATCTGCAAGATAAACTACAAATTTTGGTTTCACAGGTCTTGGAAATATCTTGCAGATAAAGTTGCTGGTAACTTATCAGCCGATTCTAGTGGCTGTTAAAAGTTTTATCTGGAAGATAATAAAAAAATGTTGCAAGTAGCGGGAACAGAGATAGTTTTAGAGCATTTTTTGGAATAATAATACTACTCTTTAAGCATTTTTACGTTAACAATCGTAGACTGCGGTCACAAAAGGGTCCCAGATGGATTTAGTTGAATTCTTAGAAGACGAATTTGATGAATATTACGAACATATTACGCGACCTCGTAGGAACCGAGTAATTTGCCCAAATTATTTTGAATCACTCGATTTTAGGATTTGATTCCGGCTTTCCAAAAGAGCTGTTCAAAATGCATTGATAGAAATTGATATAAAAACTACAACCGACTAGTAGTAGTACAGGATCCGAGAAACTATGCATTTTAGTGAAAATATCAAAATAGCAAAGTTGTAGAGCACAAATTTTGTCTTCATTGTTTTTTCGAATTCCGCATAGTTTCGCCACTAGCGGCCGTTTTGCGCCTTGCTCTACAACTTTGCGCATCTTAGACTATAAGTAAAGTATCAAATATATGACATACCTATAATAATTATTTTCACTGACCGCCATAATTTCTTTGCCAATCATTTACTTATTTAACATTGGCTATTTAAATGTAACTTTGCAATTCCACCTATGCAACGATTGCTTATAACTCTCCGATATTTTTTAACTGGGACTCCAAATTAAGAATCGTGGACATAGTTGCCAGATTGCCTAGATCATGTCATAATCTGCCAAATAATAAGTGACTGATATACTAGGTGGGGTGAAAAGTAACCTCCTTGGGAATGAAAAAAAATTTTTTTTAAATGTTTTTTTATTTTATTCAATATAGTCCCCTTTTAGCTCGATACACTTTTTCCAGCGATTTTCCAACTTCTTGATACCGCCCGAAAAGTAATTTTCCGGAAGGTCTGCAAAATACTCCTCCGCGGCGTCGATGATTTCCTCGCGTGAGCTGAATTTTTTATTGATGAGCCATCTTTTGAGGTTTGGGAAGAGATAATAGTCCGAGGCAGCCAAATCGGGCGAATACGGTGGATGCGACAGCAATTGGAGCCGTAAGTCATTGATTTTAGCCGTGGTTGCGATGCTCTTGTGCGCCGGCGCATTGTCTTGCAAAAACAAAATTTTTTTTCGCTTCATGTGAGGCCGTTTTGCAGCGATTTCGGCCTTCAATCGCTCCAATAATGCACAGTAATACTCGCTGTTGATGGTTTTCCTTTTTCGAGGTAGTCCACGAAGAGTATGCCATGACAATCCCAGAAAACCGACGCCATAACCTTTCCGACCCATTGAGCCTCCCTCGGCCGCTTCGGAGCACTCGTGTCGGCTTCAGTACATTGCCGGGCGCTCATTCTGTTCTCTGGTGTGTAATAGTGGATCCAGGTTTCATCAACAGTTACCAATCGACGCCAAAAGTCCGCCCAATTCCGCATCAGCAAGTCCAAAAACTCTTTCGAAGTGCTCTCGCGTTCGTGTTTTTGGTCAGGAGTGAGCATGCGCGGCACCCAGCGGCAGGATAACTTTTTCATATGCAGAATATTGCCCAAAATATGGCGTGTGCGCTCAGTACTAATCTTTGTGGTATCTGCTAGCTCGCGCACCTTCACTTTCCGGTCAGCCAACACCATTTCATGTATTTTTTTGACATTGTCCTATGTAACCGCATCGGAGGGCCTGCCGCTGCGGACTTGATCGGTAGTGGAGTTGCGACCACCACGAAACTCTCGAAACCAATATTTGACGGTATAATCTGACGGAGCGGTGGTCAGTCATCAGCGGAATAGGGGGAATAACATGTAGCATAACATGCACGTGCCGTAACTATTCCGGACTGATGGAAGTGCGATCATAACCTCCTAGCGGTGGCCACTGGTAACTATCCTATGAGAGAGGATAGGCTAACATGATCGGGCTAGTCCCTTCCAAGTAAGGTTGGCGTGAGGCTAATAACCTCACCCGGAAAAAAACATTATTACGGAACGAGCAACATGCCTCGGATACTGGAAAAACGACGACGACCACGGCAACGAAAAAGGCAAAATGATTTAAGAATTTTCTCATGGAACGTACGAACTCTGTACAAAACTCGAGCTGCACAACATCTGGCCGATACCCTGTCAACATATAAAGCTGACATTACCGCCATTCAGGAGATGCGATGGACAGGGAATGGTGTTTTGCAAAAACCTGATTATGACGTATATTACAGCTGTCATACGAAACACCATGTGCTCGGGGTAGGTTTTATGCTCAGCAAAAGGATGAAGCCTACCATTATCGGCTTTAAAGCAATAAACGAAAGGCTATGTACCCTTCGTGTTCGAGGCAAATTTAAGAACATCAGCCTCATAAACGTTCACGCACCTACAGAAGAGTGCCCGGACGATGAAAAAGAAGAATTCTTCGAAGTAGTTGAACGGGAACTTAATTCCTGCCCCAGATATGATGTAAAAATCATATCCAAAGTAGGCCGGGAGCCCGTATACAGGCAATATGTCGGCACCCACAGCTTGCATGAGAACACTAATGACAATGGGGAGCGAGTTATAGAGATGGCAGCAAGTAAGAACTTGGTCGTTGCAAGTACCAGATTTCCGTGTAAAGATATCCATAAAGCCACCTGGATATCTCCTGATGGGGCAACTCGCAATCAAATAGACCATGTGTTGATAGACCGCCGCCACCTTTCGGGTCTGATGACGGTACGAACGTACCGAGGTGCCAACTTCGACTCAGATCACTATCTTGTTGGTATGGTGCTCCGAGAGCGCATTACAACGCTGAAAAGCTTTGTATCCGCTGATCAGGCTCGAATCAACACAGCTGCACTCCGCAACGAAATGGCCAGAAACAGCTACGGTCAGGCGTTAGAACTCGCGCTCAGAAGAGCAAGTCCTGGGGATGAGATGCCGGGCGTCGACGAGAGCTGGACCCGCCTTAAAAATACTGTCATTAGTACTGCTGATTCCATCTTAGGCAGAAGTAGTAGAGATCGGAACGACTGGTTCGATAATGAATGCAAGCTGGCAACTGAACGTAAGAATGCTGCGTATCGAGCAATGCAGCAGTCTCAGAGAACACGAGCACGCGAAGAGAAATATAAAGAGCTCAGAAAAGAAGAAAAGAGAATTCACAAACGAAAAAAGGAAGCCTGGGAGAAAAATCTCGTTTGTGAACTATAACGGTACAGAGAGCGACGGCCGCACCAGGCGCGGGAGTTCTACCGAAGAGTACGCGGTATGACGCAATTCACACCTCGTTGCACATACTGCAAGGACAAAGAAGGGAATCTGATCACCGATCCTCAAGGCATCTTGGAGCGATGGGAATAGCACTTTCATGAATTGCTAAATGGCGAGCTAACTGAGGATTTGGAGGCTCCACCAATATCTGACGAAAATGCTATGCTGTCACCACCAAGCTTAGCAGAAGTTAGCAGTGCCATCACCCAGCTCAAAAACAACAAGGCCTCGGGTGCAGACGGCATCCCTGCGGAGCTGGTTTAATATGGAGGACCTACATTACACCAAGCGATTCATGAATTAATTGTGCAAGTATGGGAGCAGGAAGCGATGCCAGAAGACTGGAGAAAAGGTATCCTCTGCCCGGTACATAAAAAAGGAGATATCACAACGTGCAGCAATTATCGTGGTATAACGTTGTTGAGTACCGCATATAAGATATTCTCCGCCATCCTACAAAACAGGAAGGCCCCATACGCTAGAAACATCGTAGGCCAATACCAGTGTGGCTTCAGCCCAGGCAAATCAACAACCGATCAGATTTTCACTTTAAGGCAGGCTATGGGAAAATGTCTAGAGTTTCAAAACTCAATCCAACACCTCTTCATAGACTTTAAAGCCGCCTATGATAGCATAGCCAGAGTAGAACTCTACAAAGCCATGAGAGAATTCGGCATTCCCAATAAGCTGACAAGACTATGTAGGTTGACCATGACCAATGTGACAAGCCAAGTAAAGGTATCCAGAATACTGTCCAGACCAATCAACATCTATAATGGACTCCGACAAGGGGACGGTCTGGCCTGCCTCCTTTTCAACCTGGCGTTGGAGAAAGTGATCCGAGATTCGGGCGTGACATCAAGGGGCACAATCCCCCACAAGTCCACCCAATTACTGGCTTACGCAGACGACATTGACATCATTGGAAGAACATCAACAGCTGTACAAGAAGCTTTCATCCAGATTGAGCGGGCGGCAGGAAATCTAGGACTGCACATCAACGAAAGCAAAACAAAGTACATGGTGGCCTCATCTGCAAGAACACCTAACATTGGTCCCATAATCAAGGTAGAGGAACACGAGTTTGATGTGGTAAAATCATTTACCTACCTTGGGTCAATAGTAGCAGCCGACAATAGCATGGAACCTGAAATACGCGCACGACTGCTAAAAGCCAACAAAGCCTACTTATAGCCTGTCAAGGCTCTTCAAATCCAAGCATCTAACAATAACGTCTAAACTTTTACTATATAAGACGATGGTCTTGTCGGTCCTCACATATGCATCCGAAACGTGGGTGCTTAGCAAAAAGCACTCTAACCTCTTGGCGGTGTTCGAGAGGAAAATACTTCGGAGGATTGTTGGCCCCGTATGTGAGGAAGGACGATTCCGGAGACTCTACAATGACGAGATCTACGAGCGCTATCGCGACATAGATGTTGTGAAGAAAATAAAGCTCGGTAGACTCCGGTGGGCAGGACATCTAGCTCGTATGAGTGAAGATGAGCCTGCTCGGAAAGTTCTCTGCGGTAAGACTTATGGGGTGCGACAGCGAGGGAGACCCAACCTCCCCTGGAAGGATGGCGTAGACCAGGACGCTCAGAGCATAGGGATGCCAAACTGGATGACATCGGCTCAGATTCGGGACCGGTGGAGAGAACAGTTGCGAGAGGCCAGGACCGGATCCCGGTTGTAGAGCCGTTAAAGAAGAAGAAGAATCTGACGGAGCATTACCCCCATAATATTTATCCAACTTTTCTTTTGTTTCCTTCGCCGTTTTGCCTCTCAAATAATAATGTTTTATGAGAGAACGCAGATCGTTTTTGTCCATACTCAACATGATGCCAAACACGTCTACAACAATCAGCTGTCAAAACAAAACTAAAGACAGTATCGCACTGAAATTTGGCATGTCTGCCTAAATATGAACGGACTTCAAGGCACCATTACCTTTTTTGCAGTAGCAGCGCATTCTGGCGGTCAAGGAGGTTACTTTTCACCCCACCTAGTATATATCTGCCAGTTAGTTTATCAAGGAGTTTCATGGTGAAACTGAAAAAACATATCAGCAACCTTTATCTGTTAGATACTGTTATATGGCAGATAACTATCTCAAACTTGATCGGCAAGCGGTCAAACCGGCCCTAAGTATTATTAAGAACTTACGGGCTTTTCCATGGTTTGTTATGTGGTGCTCTAAATTCTGTTATTGATCACTTCATAATGCAATGTTTTTTTCGAAACGATGTCTCGATGGAGAAAGAAGATTAAAGTGAGTCAAGAGGGTGTTGCAGGCGATGGTGATGAGTCCTGCGTTTTTATTCTGGAATGGAATTCGGAAACACCGACCGTAGAAAATCATTTTGAAGCTACGTATTGGCAATTTTAATGTTAAAGTTGGTCTTGTTTGGTATTTTTCGACAAAGCTTGGGTGAAAAAGTACGAAATAGAACCAATTTTAACATTATTTATTTATTTATTTAGTCTACTGATTACAATCTTACAGACTTGTAAAAAATACAGATTAGAAAATTAATTAAATTAAAATTAAGTAACAATTTTTTTAAGAAGAATTAAATTTAAATTGATTCTCTAAACATAAAATTACATTTTTTCGAATTCATTAAAAAAAATTGAACTTATGAATACCTTTAGTAATAACTCCGTTTGAGTCATAATTAGTTCTGTGAGAAGGGACATACAGGATAAGGTGACCATTTATATTTTTCATCTGAGTAGTATATACGTGAGGGGAGTATATTAAAAATGTAAAATAAAAAAAGTAAAAAAAATTAAAATAAAAAATATGTTAAAAATTAAAACAAAACCATCTATTTGGCCTTTATTATGTAACATAAACAAAACAATTCATTTGACCTTTATTAAGTAACATAAAATAATATCAAAATTAAAAAATATTGCAAATTATTATTGAAGATCTATATTGTATTTGCGGGTGGATCCAATTTCTTTTTGTAAGTCTTCATTTTCTATTAATACGTTTATAAAGTCTTCGCATTTATATTGTAAATTTACTTTGCATACAATTCTAGCTTTGGGTCCTTCAATGCCTAGCAAATTTCGTCCATTCCTGTAGATAATCCAAACACTTTTTATAAAATTGTTTTGTTTCATGTAGAAACCATCTACTTAACCCAGAATTACCTAATTGTCCATGTGGAATTTCTTCATGTCATTCTCGTCCTTGGTCAAGATCCCACTGGTTTCAATCATTGACTCGCAACGATATTGTGGACCTGTAAAGTTTAGCAATGCGACGACGAGAGAATCCCAGAGAGGAACCCCACTCCAACCATCCTGGAAAAATTCAAAACAAACCTAGCACTTCATGCTGGGGAATAAAATATGTAACGTGATTACCACTTCAACTTCATATATTCAATTAATTGTATTAATCCTAAACAGGTTCAACAACACTCAAATGAAAGAATCAACAACAATTTAACAAAAGAAATGATTACGTGTTTTATGTGTTATCGTGTACAATGGGTACAAAAGAAAACTCGACGACGATATGACGCTTGAACAACAAAAAAAACACAACTATGAACGGTAAAGATAACGTCGATTTGGCCAAACGATGTTAATTTATTTTTTCTTATACCTTGTTTTTAGGAAAGAATCCCAATCGAGCACGACTCCTGGACGCTCCAGTTAATCGGCCGATAATCACAAAACCAAAATGTTACTGCGCAATCGTTTCAACAAGAACAATCGAGTGCCTGTTTGCACCCCAAAATGGACAGTGTAAAAATTTTTAACAGTTAAGAATCATCAATCTAACTTTTGTAATAATTAATGAGGTGTAAATAGTTTTAGTGTATCAATATAATAACAATTTGCATATATATTTTTAAGATAATTAACGGTTAAAAATTGTTCAATATAATTAAGAGTAAAAGATATGTGAAACGTAATTAAGAGGTAAATACGTTAACAACCACCATGATCACAAAGGGGAACCTATTATTAGTGTTAACCTTATATTTAAACGTGTTATGTATTTTGAATATAGTTAACTACGAAAAAAATATAAATATTTCGGACAGGTGCCTGCTTTTAAATAATTATTTACCTCTTAATTACGTTTCACATATCTTTTACTCTTAATTATATTGAACAATTTTTAACCGTTAATTATCTTAAAAATATATATGCAAATTGTTATTATATTGATACACTAAAACTATTTACACCTCATTAATTATTACAAAAGTTAGATTGATGATTCTTAACTGTTAAAAATTTTTACACTGTCCATTTTGGGGTGCAAACAGGCACTCGATTGTTCTTGTTGAAAAGATTGCGCAGTAACATTGGGATTCTGCCCTAAAAACAAGGTATAAGAATAAAATAAATTAACATCGTTTGGCCAAATCGACGTTATCTTTACCGTTCCTAGTTGTGTTTTTTTTGTTGTTCAAGCGTCATATCGTCGTCGAGTTTTCTTTTGTACCCATTGTACACGATAACACATAAAACACGTAATCATTTCTTTTGTTAAATTGTTGATGATTCTTTCATTTGAGTGTTGTTGAACCTGTTTAGGATTAATACAATTAATTGAATATATGAAGTTGAAGTGGTAATCACGTTGCATATTTTATTATTTTGTTTTGAATTTTTCTAGGATGGTTGGAGTGGGGTTCCTCTCTGGGATTCTCTCGTCGTCGCATTGCTAAACTTTACAGGTCCACCATATCATTGCGAGTCAATGCTTGAAACCAGTGGGATCTTGACCAAGGACGAGAATGACATGAAGAAATTCCACATGGACAATTAGGTAAGTGGTGAACCATATATGAAGCGGTCCGGTCACACCCCCCACGACCCCTTCCGTCGAGCTAGCGTATACCGTGTGACCGCCTTATGACCCCCTATCACTATTTCGGAACCAGGGAGGATGGTTTGTTTTTCAAAATTTTTATGTCTACCCAAGCATGATGGCAGTAGCCTTGCTGTCACCAGCAAGGAGCTCCATTGTGCCGGTACACCTTGCTGTTCAGCATTTATATTAATGACCTTCCTCTTGTAATTAAGAACACAGCTGTTCACTTATATGCTGATGATGTGCAAATCTACATAAGCTGCCCATCGATTCAACCGTTGAGTGTATTCGCAGACCTAACGATGATCTGAGGAGCATTTCTGATTGGACTGTTACCAATAAACTGCCCCTAGATCCTAGGAAATGTTCATGTTCGGTGGTTAGTAAGACTTCCATTGTATTAAGTACTCTCGCACCAATTGTAAAAATGATGCCGTCTTGCCTTATGTTGAGTCAGTCAGAAACCTATGTGTTGTGTTTAATTCCAAATTTAGCTGTTGTAGTCATACGAGCAGAGTTCTTCAAAAAGTCTATGGATGCTTACGTCAACTATGGGTAAGCTCTAGCCTTCTCACACCTGATATGCTAGAAATGCTTGTGATTGCTCTAATTATGCCCCACTTGAGGTATGGTAGCCAATTTTCCCCAAACTTGTTTTGGTGTGTAGGAGAAAAATGGAAGTTGCATTTAATGATTGTCTCCGTTTTGTCTATAGGCTAAGTCTAAGCCCACACTGCACCGAACAACACACAAACACAAACAAATCGAGTTAAACAAAAACAAAGCAAAAACATATTTGACGTGCTTGATTTAATGTGGGTTGTAGCCAGTCAATGCTGGGTTGTAGCCAGTATATTACCTTGTTTATGCGTAAGACGGTTTTAAGCTGAAAATCGGTTTAAGACGAATTCCCTATAAAAACAGATTCGGATTCTCTATCACACAATTGAAAATTTACGTTCTATATTATGCATTAACATAACCTTAATCACTAACAGGAATAGAGTAAGATTATTCTTTTCATGTAAGACCAAAATCAGCCATTTTGAGAACTCCTCACATACCACACACAATAATTCGTCTTAAGCTGAAATAAATTAGGCTTGAGACGAATTTCGACTTAAGACTTTATACGGAGCCGGATTCTATCTTAAGCCGAAATTCGACTTACGGGCTAACTACAATGGTCTTAAGACGTCTTAAAACTACTTAAGATTTTGTACGCTTCTATGGGGCTAGAACAAACAACCACAATGGCCTTAAGACGATCTTTCGTTCTCTTTCACAAACTTTCGTCAAGTCTTAAGGCTACGCTCAGGACCGTAGAATCTTAAAAAATCTTCAAGAAATTGACGTTGCGATTAATATTTAATTTGGTGTTTTACGAAAATTAAAGCATAATAAACAGAACATAATAAAAAAGATTATTTGAAATTAAAATCTGTGTTGAAAATATATTGAATAATGGCATATTTGGTCCTTGAATTTTGATTAATTTTTACAAATGTCAAAAACCTCTTAAGGCTATTATAGCTGAGCTTCAGATCGTTAAGTTTTGACAGAAAATTAGCCATTCTTAAGAGAATTTGACGAGGAATCTTAAGGCGTCTTAAGACCATTGTAGTTAGCCCTTTACGCATAAAAAAGGGAAATATGTTGTAGAAATAGCAACTTATTTTTTATTTTTTTTTATTTGGTAGTTCTAAGTTCAGGAGTCACTCTTTGTATTACTAGTCCGTTATGTCGTTTGTCACGTCATGGTGCAATGTCTAGCAGTAAGCTTAGTGCGGGAGGGGAAGGTTAAGGGTTATGAGAGTTCTGGAGGGTAGGAGCTCGGAAATACTGACTGCGAGAGATTGTTCCACAGTCGAGTTGTTCTATTTAGAAACCAGTTTGTAGAGTGCGCGAAATTACATGCTGCAGGAAGGAGTGAGACGAGTGGGCTATGTCCTGTTAAGTGAAAAAGTGGAAAGAAAGTTTTTGGTGCATCATTTAAATCAAAGATCCAGATTAGCACACTGGATCGAAGTTGAAAACTGACTGTGTGGCAAATCAAGGACCAAGCAGTGATCACAGGCATGCTTTGTTTGCTTGCCTTCGTTTTTTTGTCCTGACTGGTTTAGTGTGGGTTGCTTCCGTGGAATGCGAGTATATTTTGTCTGTTTGCTTTGACTGCTTTGTGTGCCTGTGTGTGCTTGTGTGGGATTGCCTGTTCTTAGCGTGTTTTTACCGATTTGTTTGGCGCAGTGTGGGTTGTTTCATTTAAGCATTATACATAGTGTGCTGCTAACATTTTGGAAAACTGCTTTGTTTGTTTTGCTCTGACTTGTGTGAATTAGTAGGGGCGCACTAATTCTAACATGAGGATTTAAATTTTAAAATTCTAAAAAATTGTATTTTTTGCTTTTGTTTTGCTCTGACTGCTTCAGTGTGGGTTCAGCCTAAGGGGTGATCCATAAATTACGTGAGGCGTTTTTGGCGATTTTTCGAACCCCCCCCCCCCCCTTTGTGAGATGTCGCGAGGTTTGGCTCGACCCTCTGTGTGTGCTTGATTGCTTTGGATTTATTTAAAAAAACATAATTTGTGTTGAAGAACAGTACCACAAAATCATCCCAGCATCAACTCGGCATGCAGCCAATATAAACTACAATACCTGTGGATGACCATTTATCTGGTGATTCTGCCTATCCTTTGGAAATCAATCTCATGATGCCTTACAAGGATAATGGTTTCTTAAAAAGATAACAGAAAAATTTCATTTCTAGTATGGAATTTAAAAAAAAAATTTTGAATTTTACATTATATTGACATACGAAGGTTGAGTTTGTCAAAACATATAATTATGGCATGCATAGTCACTCACAATATTATTGTAAAGATAGAGATATACAAACTTCGGAGCATTCTTCTATTGATGTCACCTTAGGGTAAAAAACCTGTAACCGACCGAGGCCTTAGAAAGCGCGGTCTTTGGCCGGTTCATGTAACTCGACAACGAAAAATTTTTTTTTCGTTTCGCGTTCACATAGCTCGAAAAAATTGTAAATTTTCGTTTGAAAGCTCTTTAAAGGTCTTAGTTATCGAGTGCTTGGTAGGCTTAGAAAAAAAATCGTGTTTCAGTAACGTGGATTCCTTACTGAAAAAGAAAAATTTTCTTTCGAGCTACGCGAAAGCTCAATTTTTTCGAGACAAATTTTTTCGTATTCAAATTCGTTTCGACCCCCTGAAGACACAGCCAGCTTCTCAAATTGGCGTTTGAGCCGCCTGTACACGAGGATACATGTATGTAGATTCAAGAAGTGCGGATCTGTTAGACTGCCATTCTTCATAGCTCTCGATATTCATAAAAAAAGGTTTTCAAAATCTATCTTGGCGTCGAGTATGTCAGAGCAGATGCTCGTCGATTCAAAATTCGATTTCTGGAGATGCTTAGATGACTAATTATGTCGCCTGGTGTAAATGTCTGCTTTTTGTAGTGACAATGCACCGCGGATGTCATGTGTTCTGACTGATGTGAAAAAAGCCGATTCCTAATATAATCTCTATGATTGCAGTAGGATTAGGTACATTATGCACTTGAGATACTTAGGAGGGCATTAAGGCGCGATTCCATTGAAGCAACACTGGGCGAAATGTGGCATGATACTTGTTTCCTACTGTTGCCTGATTACAGGTGTGCGACTAAATGCAACAAAATTCAATAATGTAGCATGCGGATTTTGTCTCCCCATATCGAATACTCTATGTCGTCGATACTTGTAGCATGCTTCTAAAACGATTCCATTTAGGCAACTTCAGTTTGGTGTATCATGTGTTTGCAACGTAAATTATAATTTCATATACGCTAGTGTTGACTAGGAAGACTGGATATCTGACGGAGGTATTTTTCGAGAAACGTCATTTTAATAACCAGCTGGCGAAAGGAACGCTAAATTGCCTCACCCAGAACCACTTCCTAATAGCAACAAGTTAACGGCTTATGCAATCTGGATAGATGATGCGTTCCCTCTACAGGAACCCTTTCATGAAACCCTTTGGACGTCACCACAAAAGGCACTATTGCCAAAGACTGAACAATTATAGGCATTCATACGCTCGTAGAGTCGTGGAAAATACTTTGTAGGTTGCTAGCAAGTCTGTTTCGTGTATTTAGAAAACCACTAATGATTAATTTGGAAAACTCTGAAATTGTCGCAAGAACATCCAGTCTTCATAATTTTTTGAGAAGGAGAAAAACATCGCGATCAATATACTGTTCTCAAGGGGCTTTAGATAATGAAACGCAAGATGGCAATTTTATTTCGGATCATGCAGGGCAGTGTTGTCCAAATCCATTCTGGTATGCAGAGTTTGCCACATAAACCATGAAAGTCAATTTTTGAATCTAAAAAAAGTGAGAAATTAATTTAGAAGATATTTTCAATCAGATGAAGGCCGGCCGCTAGCAACTAGCAACTTTTGTTATGAGCAATTACATACTTCATCAATGAAAAATTTGCGTTAAAATAGACTATGTGCGGACTGACGTTTACTTTAATGCGTTCTATTTTTGTGATTAAAAAGTTGCTTCAAATTACTTGCTAGTATGCGGCCGGCCGAATGCTGTGTGCCTTGAGGCGGGTCCACACATAACAAACATTTGCAAAAAACATTTGTCTAGCGAGTTGACAAATGTTTGACAATGTTTGACATATGTTTGACAAACATTCGTCCAACATTTGGTGAAGTTTTTGCGAGAAAAATGTTTTCCGAAATGTTTGTTATTTCCTGTGTCTGTTCTGTAGGAAAAATAGATTCTTTATTTGCCACAATTTCGACAAGATTTTCTTCCTGATCTCTCACTTCAGAAGCCACTGTTATAGAATATCCCCCTTCGTTTAGAGTTTGTCAGTGTCGTCTAGAGTTGAGTTGGACTTACAGGGCAGTAGATTTGTCACTTACACGCTGGTATATTGTACTGAGGGTTCAATTTTTTTAAATGTCCCGGTTCAAAAATAATCTCCTACTGGTGTATGCGCGTATATCGAGATAAACGAGGCGAGGTGTGATTGTAAATACGTGAGACATGGATTTATTCTTTCTTACTTCTTTTGGGGCATTAAAATTCAATTTGAAATGAGGGGCGGGGACTGGGAATGCGTAGTGTTGGGTTTCTTATCTCTTACTACTTTTGGCGCAGTAAAATATCCAATTTGAAATGAGGCGAGGTGTGATTGTAAAATATAAATACATATCGTGGAGGCGTAGGTTTCTTACTCTTTTACTCTTACTCTGAGGTAGTTAAATGCATATTAGAATCAAACTCGTGAAAAAAGCTCTCCATTGGTATTTATTTTCTTACTTTCTTTAATTTGCTTATTTTTGGTCATTTTGGCATTTAAGTATGACATTGTACTGGCTCAAAAGAAAATGAAGTCCCTTTTACAAACTCATTATGTAATCGTGTCCTACCCAACACTAGTGCTATCTTCATATTCTTTCTTTAAATCCGCTTTAATTCGTCTTTTACAGCCATTATGGAAGATTTTCAGTGTGCCTCTTTGTCACAACCTCCTATTGATCTCTTCCACGGAAATGATAAGTCATTTGCAACTAATTTTAATGAATCAGTACGCTTTATTTTATTTTTATAGTCGCTACTTACTTGACTTATCCCACAAATTTCGTTGAGTTGAAATATAATTATGGTGGTTGTATCCTACTTCTCACTCGAGATTAATGTCCTTCTACATAAAAGTGCATAAAAGTACTGAAAATTTTTCAGCAAACATCAGATGTTTTCCATTTCATTTGGATTAAATCCAAACATTTTTAAAAATCTAAAAACTCCAAGACTCGCGTCCACACATAACAAACATTATTCAAATGTTTGTCAAATGTGTGTCAAATGTTTGTGAAATGTTTGTCAAATGTTTATCAAATGTTTGTTATGTGTGGACACGGCTTTGGCAGGATCTTTACGCCTAACTTTTATTATAATATTCAAATATATATTTCAAAATGCTAATAATAAGATAATACATATAGAGTTTTTATGTATTTAGTAATTTAAACGTCGTCCGGATCACTGCCAGCAGTTGACAATGTTGATTTTGGTATATCAACGTCCACTAAAAAACTAACAGCTTAAGTGCAAAGTGTAGTTGTTAATTTTCTTTAATTTGTCATTTTTAATCCTAATGTCTAGAATCACTAATTTTGTTATTCCCTAATTCCGCTGAATCTTCATAAATGAGATTGTTTACACAATTCCATTTCATGTCGCAGGATACAAGCCGCACCGATCCGCTGACTGTTGGATAGCGACGACACTGTTCGACACGTTGAATCTTGTCGAAAGGTGATGGATGCATGCGTCCTGGCAAAAAGTATCAAATCGTAGCAGGCGGCAAGGAGACTTATTTTTTGTCGCTTCGTGTTCCTTCAATGGAAATACTGTGTGCAGCATGCGTCAATGCCGCATACTACATGTTGCCTAAAAGTTGCCTCAGTGGAATTGCGCCTTTAGGTTCCAGATTTTTCAATTGGGCTTCTGGGCCTTTTTTTGTTCCAGCTAAGGCCGCCACACTAGTTCAGCGTCGAGTCCCAATCTGTCTAAAAATGGTCGTATAAGTCAATGCATACGTTACATTCCCACTTTTTCCCAGGTCACTGTATAAAATGAATTCATTCCGGGATATTTAAAATATTTTCATTACTTTTTTTGGATGTTCCAGTGGGATGGTATTTTAAACAGTGAACAAATACAGTGTAAACGGCAGTGGCTAAATTTTTTCACCCAAATGGTATTGAGTCGAACGAAATATAGTACTACTATCACGTATACTTTTTATGTAATGGATTCATTATTCATTCTCTATCTCTATGTGCAATATGTTTTGATAAAAGCATGTTCATCTGAGACTGCACCAAGCTTCTCGTGAATGATAAGTGCGGATCCAAAAAGACGATATATATGATTTTCTCATTTACAGATATTGCTCTTAAAATTGAAGAAAACAAAACGATATTAAGAAAAAAATTGCAAAAAAATCGAAACTACCGGTTTTAAGGGCTAAAACCCCGTAAAAAGTGGACTTTGGTAGACTTTATAACCCCTTATTAAGAACCCTAAAAGAAAGCTCTCTGCCAATTTTCAGAATGTACCTAATTATTTCCGCTATATCGCTTTTTTCGGCTTAATTTACCTGTCCTATTAATTTAACCCTGTTTTCTCGCAATTTAATTTGGTGAGATTCGGCTCCACCCCCCCCCCCTTAACGACTCACGTAATTTATGGATGACATCTAAGACGACATGATCATATTACACCATATTATGCATCCAGCTTACTGGGTCTTACTTTTGTAAACTACTGCTCGTACCACGAATTAAAATTTATTTTTAAGCTTATGAATAAAATGTGTCTTCGTTATTTGTTTCTTACAATCCAATAGTCAGGTTACAATAGCCGTGTTCCTTTTCTACGTTTAAGTACTCCGGAGTAAAAAATTAAAGGAACGCAAAATTTGTCGATTTGAGTAAAACCTATGAATTCTCTGTGAGAGCAGGAGTAGTTCCAAGTAAATACGAGTAAGAAAGAGCAGAAAAGGAACACGGCTAATATTGATTCCTGGATGTAACTCGTTATTTGCCGATCGTTCTTACTTTGTTTACGTTGCGCATAAAGGGAATGCCTTGCCCCGGAGTATTCGGAGTGCGACATCTAGCCGAACCTTCAGCAAGCTTTTAAAAGATTATTTTAGTTGATTATTTCTTTTTCACTCTTCTATCTCTTTCTTTCTCTTTTATCTTCATTGCATTCTTATCTCTTTTTCAATTATTAAAATATTGTATTTTCCCCTGTTTTTTGTACAGTTAAGATGTCTAATAACAAAGTGTGAAAGTATTAGGGATCTGACATTTTGATCCAGACAATAAAAACCATCCATTGACATGGCATTTTTCGAGATATGAATTTTCATACACAGATGAAGTGTCTCAATGAACTGCTTATTTTCTGTATTTTGGATAGCTGGGACCCGGTGCGCCTCGCTGCACCCAACGTTTAAACATTTAAAATCAATCCAAACCTTCAAAATTCAACTCTCCTTAACCATTAACGAAAAACTAACTATTCCTATAAAAGTTGGAGTGATTAGATTCAAAATACATTTGTTTGAACTATGACCAAAATTGCCTGTGTATTCTGTTAAAACCATGAACGTTAAAAGATTTAAAATTAATGCAAATAGCAGCATCCAGCACTCGAAATTCGAGGGCCATTTTCTATAGCTCTTTTTAATTTAAATCTGGAAGTCTTCAATAACAAAATTTTTCGAGAACAATAAAACAAAATCGAAAAATGAAATAAATATTTTATAGTTGGAAAAAGCAATGCCAAAAAACCAACTTGTATTTTCTCTTATATTGCGAAATTGTGCTCGTCAAAACATGTGAAATTAATGCAAATATTGAAAATCAAACTATTCGCAACATCTAAGGAAAGAACCAATAGTTATTTCTGTAAAATTTGGAGACATTAGACTCAATATGCTTTCATATTAAGGGTAACCAAAATTACCTTTTACAAAACTTGCTGGTAAACCATGTTTTTGGTTTTGTTTTCCGGCGCGTAAATAAACAACGATGATGCCTTTCCGACTCGCTGCAGCCAACCTTAAGACATTTAAAATTAATCCAAATCTTCAAAATTCAACTCTTCAACAAACATTTATAACCATTAACGAAAAACCAATTATTCCTATAAAAGTTCGAGGGTTTGGATATTGGTTTGCTTGTCTAATTCTGCGAAGTATGTCTTCAGTCATGCCGTTCTTGTATTTTTCGCACAAAACCGATGGTTCTGTTGGGTATCATGTCGTCAATATAATTGCGAACAGTTGACGAATGTTACTCGGCGTGGATGCAAATGCTGCATCAGTAAGTGTCAGATCCCAGTGATTGTCGTCTTCCAGCAATTGCAACTCCCAACATGCGTTTTGAAATGTATTGAATATTTGACCATTGACTGTTCGTAAAAATTCGAAAGACGTTGGTCCTGGAACATTCAGCAACAACAAACGCAAAAGAAGCATTCGCGTTGTTTTGGATGTATTGTGTAAAGTCGTCCCCCAATATCTTTGCTGTCAATACACGTGCGATAGTTAGATGTGGTTCGACTTGTCTACGTGGCTTCCATTTTTTACCTGATTTGTTCCATGTATAATAGCGAGGGACGTCGGTATATAACAATGTTGTTGCGAATTGTCCGAAAATATCAGGTTTTTGGCACAGTGTGAAAAATTCAGTAAGTGCAGTTTTTGGTGGCTGGAAAGTTCGTTGGAGAGCATTTTCTTCAGTGAAATATACACGTTGACCGTTTTCAAGATGTACCGCAATCTGAGGCATAATGCAAAAACTCGACATTTATATATTTTCTTATTAATACTTTATTTAATCGCACCAATTCAAAGCTTTTACGCATTTTTCGGTGGAAGTATATAAAAAACAATGGATGCTAATATTTTACAGGTTTTCGAATGTTCACGAATACTACAAATGTTGAAGGTAATCCAGATGAGAATAATGGAGAATATGATCTTGCACCTTACAGATGTTAATAAGATAATGTTTAAGTGTAATTTTAAATTATCTATATAAAAATCAATTGCCGTGAGTCTCACAAAAACTTGAAAATGACTCGCCTCAATACAGGGGTGGTTTAAAAAAAATAAGAAAAACCCAAAGGAACTACTGAAAAATCTAAAAAATTGGTCATTTTTGGAATTTTCACTGCAGATTAGTTTTAATAGCTTCATGGCCTACCTATATATTGTTTGACAGCTGCGTAAATCTGAAATTGTCATGAAATTGGGGTTTTTGAGAAATTACCGATTTAATTTAATGATAATTTCACATTTACGCAGCTGTCAAACAATATATAGGTAGGCCATGAAGCTATTGAAACTAATGTGAGGTGAAAAATCCCAAAATTACAATTTTTTTGGTTTTGCAGCTGTTCCTTTTGGTTTTTTTAAATGGTTTTTTTCCTAAAACCACCCCTGAACAAAACAAAAAAAAATTATTGAAATCGGTCGAGCCATTTTCGATTTTTTGCGGGACTAACGCACGGCATTCATTTTTATATATATAGAAGATTTTAGTTAAAAAAATCCCAAATTTTGACTTTGTCGCCTCATAACTCTGGAAGTTGCTAGGGTAGTACCATCATTTTTACAATTTTAGATAGGTGGAAGTATTCTGCGTACAGTGCTACGAAAATGATTTGTAGCGTTACAAAAATACAGAGTGATATGTAAAACTTTAACAAAAAATGTCTAACGTAGCCTAGCGGCTAAACCATTACGATTTCCCACCCCCTACCCCAACAGTCTATCCAAGACCTATCTACAGCCGGCCGTTTTGTAACTTTAGCAAATACACCTTGTATGCATACAATTCCCAACGCTTTACAAATTTCAATACCAATTTAAAATTTACGGGTTTGCTTTAATTGAAATTTGCATTTTGTTATTACTTTCCTCTAATGTAAACTTTTGTTCTTTTTTCCTGTACAATATAAGTAGTTAGTTATAAAGATACAAAAAAAGAGTAAGATATTTACTTTAAGTTTGACCTAGAAAAAAAATAGATTAGCAGACATAAATTTGACGCCATAATAGTTCAGTTGACTGACTTCAATTAATTTTACCCTTATCAAGATGGAAATTAGGAAACCATTTGGGGTAGATGTCTTCCATCTTTTCGTCCCGAAAGTAATTTGCAGATAATTGCAGTAGTCAATGAAAAGAACAAGCAAGTTGCTTTCCTTTGAGGACTACATTTGCAGAAAAATATTACGTTTTCATTTGTTTGTGGGAAATAATATGATTACACCTGTATTGCCGCAATTAATGTCAGTTTTATTTTCCCATTTACATACATATGTATTTTGTTAACATGACTTGAATGGCATGATGGACTAGTACTACAAAAGGCGTACCTTGATTTTACCTCATAAAAAATACCGTATTTTAGGGAAAACAAAAAAAATGCCACTTTCCTGCCAGAAACAGGTCAACTATTTTAGGAGAGTATTCTACAGATATAAAAATTGAAACAAAAATCAGAACAGCCCCTTAAAATATATTAAACTAATCTTCATCAAAAATATATTCTCCATCATTTTCTACAATATTTTTCCATCTATCTGGTAGAGTTTGGACGCTCCTCTTCTAAAATTCATTTCATCGTTCTGGTATGATGATTTTGCAGGCTGTGATAATCCGATCAACGATCGGGCAACAATTCCGGAAATTGATCGGACAATGTCCGTTGAATATGGTCATCATTTCCCATTTCGAACTCCTCCAGCTTCTGTAAAGTCGTTCTTGCTGTATGTGGCCGACCGTTGTGTTGATGAAGGAATGGTCGATTTTTTGCAGCGCTGACTTAAGGCGCTCAAGCTGTCTGGTTAGGGTTTAAAAGCTCATAGCGGATTAAACCTTCATGCCCAACCAGATATATGCCATCAATTTACATTGGTGGACCACCTACTTTGGCCTGGGGTTTCTTTTGTCTACCCACTGTCTTCAGGTTCATTTCTGAGACCTTGGAGCAAGAAATACCACACCTTCACCCTCTAATTGCGATTAGACTCCGAAAGTTGGCAAGGAAGTTGCTAACCGATGGCATTAAGATGTTGATTAAGAATGGCCTATATGTAAAAACCAATAACATACTAATATTTTATCCTATTATTATTTTATTATTTAAGGGTTACAATTTGTTTTATTATGTATATGAGCATTTCTATCGAAATTTTACACTTTCTTGACCAAAAAAAAGTAAATTTTATATCAAGGAGCACGTCCTTCAAATATGGTTTTTCAACTTCATTTATTTTTGCTGCACATTATCTAATAGGTCTTCCAACGAATTTCGAATTTCGGTTTTTTTATAGTATTTTTTTGTGTCAACTTCACATTTAGTCCAGTAAAATTATGGTTACAAATCACCCTGTATTTTTGTAACCCTATGAGCTATTTTCATGAGTAACGACGTGTTCATTGATTTAAAATTTACTTTTTTTGGTCAAGAAAGTGTAAATTTTCGATAGAAATGCTCATATGTCAAAGGGTCTTATGTAAATGAAGGTATTGCACGCATTGAATAATTTTTATGACTATTTTAATTAGATGAAGCTAAGGATTTAGGGTAGTAAATTGTGATTCTCAATATCAAAATTCTATATTATAAACTTTTATAAATCTTGGTCACAACTGGTATTGGCAATCAAGTTTGTGTGCATTTGTTTACGAGATCCTTCAAACTATCGTCAAATTAATATTTGATCTATGATAGCATTTTTCTGTACCTGTAGTGAAAACTTAATTATAATAACAAACAACGATCAATATCCCAACGTATTTAGCCATTATTCCGTTGTGCGCACCTTCGTTGGATAGCAAGAACAAAAGCGCTATAGCATGGTAGATAACTGCCTGAGTGCTACTTCAGCCTGAGTGCATACTTAAATAACTCACCGTGCTGCTTGCAGATATTTGCATACTTTTATAAGGAGAGAGTTTTTTTAATTGCGTTTAACATTGTTGCGTGTCTATTCCTCTTGATGGTATTACTTTTTTTCTTCACTAAAGGTGTAACCTGAACATATACAAGGTCTACTCTAGCATGTTCTTACAATGTCTCAACACCATCTTGGTAATCTTGGTAATAGCTTAAATAATTTTCATGGTACGGCATTGCAGGAAACAAGGGAACAATAATTGTTGCCTAACTGCTCATTTTCAGAAGGTAAAACGTTGCGCTTTATGGTGCGTGATTACTGGCATTTTTTTGCTTAACTTTTGTTCATAGGGTTAGTAACTGACCACTTACTTACAATGGTGGGGTTTGTATATGACAAGCAAAGCATTAGAAGCGTCGCAGTGATTTATTTAGTAAAATAATTCTACCTATTTTAAATAAACTTTATAAAAAAATAATGTATTATATCGCTTATTGTTAGTTCATTTTATTTAAATTAACTTCTTATACAATTAGTTGTAAACAATATAGTTGATCTATTTAGAAAATTGTATAATAGAAAATAAAAAGAAAATTTTGGAATGTTTTTCATGACGACTGACCTGGTTTCAAAAAGCGTTCTTGTTGTCTTAAGATGGGAGTTTGGCAACTGTGCTATAAGCAATTAAAGGAAAGATTAAGAATATTTTCATTCTTCTACTAGCTGGGACCCGGCGCGTCTATGCTGCACCCATTAGCCAATAGTAGTAATCAGGTGATATGAATTTTAATATACAGTAGGAGAGTTTGAAAAAGATAATTTTTTGGTATTTTTGATTCCAAATGACAAAATGTGAAATTATTAACGATCTGAAATTTCGATCGAGACAATAAAAACCTTCCATTGACATGGCATTTTTCGAGATATGAATTTTCATACACAGATGAAGTGTTTCTATGAACCGTTTATTTTCTGTATTTTGGATAGCTGCGACCCGGTGCGCCTGGCTGCACCCAACGTTTAAACATTCAAAATCAATCCAAACCTTCAAAATCGAACTCTTCTTAACTATTAACGAAAAACCAACTATTCCTATAAAAGTTGGAGACATTATATTCAAAATGCATTTATTTGAACTATGACCAAAATTACCTGTGTATTATTTTTAAACAAAGAACTTTAAAACATTTAAAATTAATGCAAATAGCAGGACCCACCACTCGAAATTCGAGGGCCATTTTCTATAGCGTTTTTGAATTTAAATCTAGAAGCCTTCATTAACAAAATTTTTCGAGAACAATAAAACAAAATTGAAAAATGTAACTAATTTATAGTTAGAAAAGGCAATGCCAAAAAACCAACTTTTATTATCTCTTAATGTCACATAATGCAAAATTGTGGCCATATATGGGAATTAAATGTAACAGATGCCTGCACTTCTTTGACCTCAGGGCTACATGGTGAAACAGTTTTCATTACATTTGGAGAGTTTAATTTCTGAAAAATGGTGCTACAAAAAAGTGCTTGCCGTTTAATTATATGATCTTCAAAATTAAACTCTGTATTCTGTTAAAACCACGAACGTTAAAACAACCACAACGAAAAACCAATTATTCCTATAAAAGTTCGAGACATTAGATTCAATATTTATACATTTAATGACCAAAATTACCTATTTATTCTTTAAAAACTACGAACGTTAAAACATTTTAAATTAATCCAAATCTTCAAAATTCAACCCCTCAACAACTTTTCATAGGAATATTACAAACATTTACAAAAAATAAATAATGCGTTCATCGCAACGCTTGGTGATGGACGATATTTTTTTTCTTTCCGTTCGGAGAGAAAACGAATAGCGCCGATGGTTTACCTACTCTCGAGTACACCACGTAGAACTGCCCATGTGAAAAACATGGCAATTCAAGGTCTTCCAAAGATTGGCCTTGCGATTGGAGACAGGAAACTGAACACGCTTAAATTCAAAAAAGGTATAGAAAATGGCGCTCGAATTTCGAGTGCCTGGTCCTGCTAGTGTATATTACTATCAAAACAAAGCTCTCTATGACAGCGCTCCCTAGGAATGAATTTTGAAAGTAAGCAGCGACGCCAAAACCACTGTCTTAACGTAAATAATATATGGGTAAATTTTTGTGGTGATCGGTTGAATGGTTTAGGAGGTATTAGGAAACATACATACATACATCCAATTTTGTGTGTACATTTATCGCGATTTAAAACTTCCTTTTCTAATTTTACCGACTTTTGGCTATAAACCTTCCACAGACTACATAAGGCTTCAAAAAAAAAACCAAAGAAATCTGTTGAGCCATTCGTGAGTTATGGATTAACTAAAGAACATTTTTTTCATTTTTATTATATACGAGTATATAGATTATACATAGTACATAGTGCAGAGTAGATAATACATAACACACAGTATATGGGTGATTGTCACGAAATGGTAGTTTTTCGAATGTATTGAGGAATGGATAAAAAAACTATATAAAGAGCAATGTTTCTCTGGTTTTAATTATCATTCAAGCATCTATATAATATATGGTTACCACAATCTACACCGGGAGTCGCCAGTAATATTTTTATTTAAAAATTTCAAAATTACAAGGCTTCGGAGGCGACAGGAAAATCCGAATTTTTTTCTTCATTTTATAGCCGGTTTCACTCTTGAAATCAAATTGAATAGAGAACATTATACGATCTAAGAGTCGAAAAAATGAAAACCCGCGTGTTGCAAGGTTAATAAAAAACTTTAATCCAAATACAAAATGACCAGAACAAAAAAAATTGAATTGAAGCTTAATAACAATAAAATTACCAGTAGACTGAATTTAGGACCGGGGAATTCAAAAATTTCGGCCCATTTAAAAATACATTTTGTTTTAAAAATCAAGTAAAGCTCGTTTTTGCTTTCAAAAGTTTTTCTTTAAGCATAATTATGAGAAGAACTATGTGTGTATGTGTAGGTGTGTTTGTGCGTACGTCCGTCAGTAACTTTTTCCTGCGCGATATTGGGCGAACCAAAAAAGATATCGTCCTCGTTGAGGTGCCGATGGAAGCGTATTAACTAAAGCATGATCTAAAATGATTTTCATAAAATTCGGTTGAGCCTTTTTTTGGTTAAACGACGTACGTGATTTTTGTACCCGCACGATATCGCGCAAACCAAAAATGATATCGGCTTCGTTGGGATGCCGATCGAAGCACATTAACGAAAACGTGCTTTGGAAAAAACTTCATAACATTCGGTCAAGCCCTTTTTTGAAAAGACTTCGGCCAAGAGCCACAAGCACCATCTAAAAACTCGATGGAATGAAACCGGTTCTAAATGGAATTAACTTTTCTGGATTCAGCTTCCGATAGCTTCCCCATAAAACATCACTTGTCAACAAAATCCGAATATTCTTTAAAACCCGCGCAAAAATTACGTTACCCTTTTCCAACATCACTATTTTTTTCAAACCTTAGATCAGCTTTATGGACGGGGAATTGTTTTCCACGTCCTACATTTACTGAAAAATAAATTGGCCTTTTCGGTCTAGTCCGACGACTCCTTTACCGTTATTTGAACTAGCTTCTCTCAGGATTACTTAAGCACCAGTTTTGGTACTACCAACCCTACCTTCCAGAGTTATGAGTCGTCAAAGTCAAAATTTTGGGTTTTTTAACTACAATTTCAACTTTCACTACTTTTTTCTCCAAAAAATACGTAGTTAACCTATAACTTTTTTTCCAAAATTAGAAACTTGGAATATTTCCAATGAATAATGTCCGGACAATTTTTATACTACGCATTTAAAAGTTCTTGTTTTTTAATTTTTTGTTTCTCCCAACCTCTTCGTCGTTTCGTTGACATTTTGAACTTTTTAGATTTTTTTTAAATTCCACACAATCCTTATTAAATAACAGTCTTTAACAAACTAACTGGAAATTCCGTAGGAGACCGCGAGATTTGTGTTCTTTAAAGGAATTGTGATACGCTTGAAATTTGAATTTTTTTTATTTTTTTATGGGAAATTTTAATTTTTTTCAAAAAAAATTATTTAGAGGAAACATTTTTGATTTAACATTCGGCACGGCCCACCGACAAACTCCCGGTAGCTTGGTAGGCCGTCCAGCTCCGAGTACATGTATGAATGATAGCTGTTACGGAGGCGACGATTACGGAGGCGACATTGGATAGAAAAACAGGTGTCACCATTAGAAGTAAATATTTTTTCCGAAAATTTGCTCACTACTTAAAAGCGAAGAAACTCAGTGAATGAAGTCCGAGAAGAGTTCAATTGGATTTCTTAACAAATACACGCGTTATGGAGTCGACTGTTTTTGGTTGTTTCGGTATTTTTCCGAGTGTTGATGTTTATTGAATACAATGATCGCTGCTCGCACCTTCGACCGACAAACGCTGTGATTCTATAACGTGTGAATTTTCATTTCCATTATGTGGCGCCCTCTTCACAACTAATATCTGTTTTCTAAACTCCAGATTTGAAAATTCTATAATAATTACTAAAAACAACGGACAAAATGTCAGCCAGGAACTTTCAACCAGGCGTCCTTTGGAGGGAACTCAAAATTGCTGTGATCGGTGGTGAATGACCTCTGGAACATTTTGACCTACCCCGCGAGCACCAATGGCGTATTATGTTTCCGTCATGACAGGTCCGTGACGTAAAACCGGGAAAAGGACGTGACACTTACGGAGGTGACACTTTTGGTAGTTTTAGGGCTGCCATTTTCTTTCACGAGTATGTAAGAGGGAAATTCAGGGGCCGTATTTGGTTTCTTGAGTCGATATCGATTACTGTCGATAGATAAAAATTGGCATTTGGCAACACGATATCGACAACGTTATCGTCTTTTTACGTCCCGAGTAAAAATAAAAAACGGCCTTATAAAGGGCAAACACCGGCCGCTTGGCTTTTTAAGGGGCATATGCTGGCCGTAGAGTTTTTAACCATATTTAATGGGAGCACATACGGCCTTACGACGGCCAAATTTGACCAAAAGATTTAAAAGGCCAAGTACTGAGCTGTAGAAACGGGCATTCGACGGAAAATTTGAGCCAAAAAAAGAATCTGCACCAAATGTATTGTTGAATGTGTTTTATGGGAACTTCATCATTTTCGTTATGTACAATGGTTCTTTCGATTTATCCTACTTAAAGATATCGATGCACAAGAGAAACGAGCTCGCCAGTCGTCGGTTTGTTGTACGTGAAGTGTGTGGTGCGTGTTGATTCATATTTTAGTGGGAAATTTTGTTATTTAACGGCTTGAAAAAAACACAACCGCAAAAAAATCAAACATTTAATTGCAGTGAAATATATTTTCTTATAGGAGGGCGAATATCCACGTTGCTCCCACTGTGCCATCGTCGTATACCCGTAATGGCAACCATACGGCCGCCGAACCACCGTCGTATGGCCGTTATTGGAACTGTAAGGCCGTTGTGTCACCGTCAATCGACCCCTGTACGGCCGTACTGTCCTGCAACGAGCCTTCTGTTAACCGCCAGATGGCCGAGGACTATGTTTCAATCACAGTCGGCATTTGCCCGTCCTAAGGCCATCATTTATTTTTACTCGGGGTGTCGATAAAGACGTTGACGTTCTGTCGATTTGGTCGTAATGCCAAATATGAAACTTGGAGAACATCGAGAAGCTTTTTTATCGAGTCGATCCATCGACTCGAGAAACCAAATATGGCCCCAGGATGAGGGAATTGTATGATTACTATATAAAAGTGATAAGGGCCTGAAAAATTCCATTCCGCAATCGTAGCAGAAGAAAAACCTATAGCCATCGAAAACTACCATTTGGTATCCATATAGTGCATAGTACATACATAATCTATAATACATCATACATAGTGCATAGTACTTAGTACATAGTATCAGTCAACTTTAAAATCAACCTGAAAATATAACCGTTTTTACACGACTGCCCCAAAAAAAGCAGTGTAATGTGTTTAGGTTTGTTGTGTGTATGTACGTTGTTTTCTACCACCATAACTTCTAAACCCCTGAACGGATTTAGATGACTGGGGTACCGTTAGAATCGTTTAATGAGTCTGAGTAACATAGGCTAGGTTAATTTTTAAAAAAACAATATGGCGGCCGTCAGACGCAATTTACATAACGCCCAATTTAATTTTTTTTTCTGATTGGGTCAATATGGGTATCAAACGAAAGGTAAAATTGAGACGATTTCAAATATATATAACACTTAATAGATATGTGTTAAATGATCGCGAATTTTAAGCTTAAATAAAATTAAATTACTCAAAACGTCTTTTATTAACCCATCACCATGAATGAACACTTAATAGTTAAGCCTAGTATGCTGTTGAGGCGAAATTAAAATTCCCTAAACAAACGCTATGTAACACGACTGCCCCAAAAAGGAGTGTAATGTTTTCAGGATTCATGTATGTATGTTGGTATGTTTCTTTGTTCCACCATAACTTCTAAACGCCTGAACGGATTTAGATCGCTGGAGTACCGTTAGAATCGTTTAGTGAGCCCGAGTAACATAGGCTTTAATTTTAAAAAAAAACAGTATGGCGGCCGTCAGACCCAATTTACGTCACACCCGATTTATTTTTTTCTTCTTCTGATCGGGTCAATATGGGTATCAAATGAAAGATCTCATTGAGACGATTTCTGCCTAATCTATCAGCGTGTCTAAATTTAGATAGAATAAATCAAACTTCGATAACTTTACTTTTGCATTAAAACTGTATCTCAATAGTTGTAAGTGCTATAATAATAAGAAGTAAAATAAAATCACTTAATAAAAACTACATTGGTTTACGAATTATAATCACTAAAATATCATAAAATAAAAAACAAAATAATTAAAAAATTAAAAAACACGACGCCGAATTAAAAAATGAACTAAAAAGTCAAAAACAAGTTTTAAGTACTAATGTAAGACAGAAACAAGGTAGAAGATATTTTATTTATTTTGTTAAGTATCACACAACTATCGTATATGTTTAATCTGTATTTTTGCAGCCGGGGTACAAAATGTTACGAGAATAAGTACAATTAAAACTGTACCCGACTGAAAAAATACAGATTATACATATACGATAGTTGTGTGATACTTAACAAAATAAATAAAATATCTTCTACCTTGTTTCTGTCTTACATTAGTACTTAAAACTTGTTTTTGACTTTTTAGTTCATTTTTTAATTCGGCGTCGTGTTTTTTAATTTTTTAATTATTTTAATGGTTTTTTATACATCAAAATTGAAGTGAAATGAAATTTTTCGCAGCGCCAACTTAAATTTTACTCAATGTACATAGTAGAAAATTAATTTTTTTCATATAAAAATACCATCCAAATTTCGGAATTTTCCCGTGTATTTTCCAAATATTTTCTTTCATATGAACCTTGTCCTGACAATAACGAACACAACAAAAAAAATCAGCCAAATCGGTCAGCCGTACTAAAGTGATGCTCCGTCATACATGAGGCAATTCATTTTTATATGTACAGAATTGTACTTTTCTTTTCTACTTATTACCCTTCGAGTGGAGCTTGCATTCTACCAAACATGCAATTGCAGTATAAAGCGAGTCTATTTCACAGCAGATATAAGTAAATTAGAGTGATCTTCTTTAAACATTCAGGAATATTGGTCCATTGTATTCAATAACGAATAAATAATTTTATTTAAATATATATAAAGGAATAGTTTCAACAACTTGTTGGCATGCTTTATTTAGCCAAATATGTACGCAAAAAATGCCACTGAAAAGATTAGCATTTAAAAGAGCGATAAGTAATAAAAGGCTATTGATTACGGCAAGTTTATGGGTAAAACAGATCAGAATGTGAAAACAAATATCCCAATTTTAAATTGATGGACAACAAATTACAGTGGTGAAAACAGGCTATAATTGTATTTTACAAATCTTACAAATCTTCCATGACTTCAAATGTGGAATAGACCCCTTCACAAAAAGTTTAATGAAAAAATATGGGTTCCTGTAAAGACCGTATTCGGGCGAAGTTTTTACGTGATACCGTCTTTTTTGTATTATAAGTTTTTTGGAACAAAGGATTAAATGAAGATTGCACTTTTAAATTCATAAATCACTGACATATTTCGTTTTATTTAGTTTTTCAGTTTTATTTTTCTCGCCGGTTTTTCTCTACGGTCTACGCTGTCATCCGCCATTTTGAATTTTCAAATTTTAACCACAAATTCGTCATTTGAAACCCTTAAAGCCCCCCGATACTGATTTTCGGTCCAATCGGAACACAATTGCCAAAATTAGTCCGCCATTTTGAATTTTCAAATTTTAACCACAAATTCGTCATTTGGAACCCTTAAAGCCCCCCGATGCTGATTTTCAGTCCAATCGGAACACAATTGCCAAAATTAGTCCGCCATTTTGAATTTTCAAATTTTAACCACAAATTCGTCATTTGGAACCCTTAAAGCCGCCCGATACTGATTTTCAGTCCAATCGGAACACAATTGCCAAAACTAGTCCGCCATTTTGAATTTTCAAATTTTAACCACAAATTCGTCATTTGGAACCCTTAAAGCGCCCCGATGCTGGTTTTCAGTACAATCGGAACACAATTGTTAAAATTAGTCCGCCATTTTGAATTTTCAAATTTTAACCACAAATTCGTCATTTGGAACCTTGAAAGCCCCCGATGCTGATTTTCAGTACAATCGGAACACAATTGCCAAAATTAGTCCGCCATTTTGAATTTTCAAATTTTAACCACAAATTCGTCATTTGGAATCCTTAAAGCCCCCCGATACTGATTTTCAGTACAATCGGAACACAATTGCCAAAATTAGTCCGCCATTTTGAATTTTCGTCATTCGTCATTTGGAACCCTTAAAGCCCCCCGATACTGATTTTCAGTCCAATCGGAACACAATTGCTAAAATTAGTCCGCCATTTTGAATTTTCAAATTTTAACCACAAATTCGTCATTTGGAACCCTTAAAGCCCCCGATGCTGATTTTCAGTCCAATCGGAACACAATTGCCAAAATTAGTCCGCCATTTTGAATTTTCAAATTTTAACCACAAATTCGTCATTTGGAACCCTTAAAGCCCCTCGATACTGATTTTCAGTCCAATCGGAACACAAGTGCCAAAATTAGTCGGCCATTTTGAATTTTCAAATTTTAACCACAAATTCGTCATTTGGAGCCCTTAAAGCCTCACCCGTCCGAATTAGTCTCGTGTGTAGCATCCCCCATTGAGACGCTTTCTTTCTTTTGCTCCGACGCTAAGAACGCGAGCCTCTTTCTCGAAAGTTGCGCGAGCATCGTAACGTTACTGGACGTTAGTGGCTTCGTTACAACTTTTTCGTGAATGCCTTCCAACCGCATCGATTTATAAGACGTTATCACGTCAAAAAAAACTTAGCGTAATGATTTTAGAATTTTTCAATTCTTGTAGTTGACTTCTCAAGTTCTTTGCTACAGCAAAATAATGTAATCGTTTATTTAATTTGAATTACTTAAAATAAATTTAGCAATATTGAGTTATTTCGATGGTGACCTCAAATATAAATCCCATAAACAATTTTTGGGCTTTACTTGCTTCTACGGCATGTTTACGCACATCATCAGTTATAAAGTCATAGTAAGGATATTACCAAAGAAAATAAAACTCATGCTTCTTGTATCGTGTTTCACAACTCCCTTCTTACGATTAAGAAATGTGAATATATAAATGTAAAGGCAAGATGACATCATTTTTGAATTAATTTTTTTCTTTACTTTTTAAATAAATGGTATCTGATTGAACATAACACAATGAATTTCAAACTATAAATAAAATAAATCAACAGGATATTATTATTAGCGTCAACTTACTTTTAAAAGTTTATATTATACTAGCAAAACCTCGCGTGCGTTGCAACGCCTTTCAATAAAAAAGATTTCGTGTGCACAGTCCGTGGTAGGAAAAAGGTATAATGAGAAAAAGAACAAATCTGCGAAAAATGGTTTTGGAAACTTAAAAAACCTAGCCAAACATATTCAAACTCGTCCGCATAGGTTTTGCTATGGCAGGGGATTAGACGCCTGTGCAGAACTTCGGCTATACCCTTTCATTTGATACCCATACCGAGGCGGTGGTAAAGGAAAGAGTAATCCGCCATTTTGCGTTGGCCGCCATCTTGAATCTGAAATGAAGCCACACAAATAATTATATTTTTCTTGTCATACTCTTTCATTTGATACCCACTTCGGCGGGTCGGAAAACACAATTGCAAATGCCATCTTGATTTATTTACAAAATAGTCAGATTGTATTGTCACGCGAACTATACATAATGTGCAAAATTTGAAGTTGATCGGTTATATGGAACTTGCTCAAAATCAAGTTGCGAGATTTCTATGCATAAAGATGCACTAATAAGAATGCGTTTTTCGATACAGCAATGTAATTTCAAAAAAGTACAACACCAAAATATAGCACTTAGTTTCTAAAGGGGTTAACGAAGTGAATGCAAAAAACCCCATCTCAATCCGACTTACTGCACAAAAAATTTAAGGTTGGGGCTATTTTTGTGTAATATTTCCTCACCTAAAATGCAAATTCCTCCTGAGGACATTGACCCTTGATGTAATATACAAATCATACAGTCAACTGACAAAAGTGCCACCGAAATAAACGCTCTTCTGCCTCCACGGCAATCTTGAAGCGGCAACATCAGAGTACCGCGCCCGGCTCATTCCCGTCATCCGCTTTCCGCCCCGTACGCTATATACCATGACCTCGCCCGTCGCCCCTCAAGGTAACAATTCAACTGTAGAACAATCTCCTGACAAGGTCAAACCTGTTCTGTCTCTCGGATTAAACTTACTTCTAGATATTGCATCATGACGTGACCAATGACATGGTGGATTGGTAGTACCCACTAAGGGTGGTTCCAGAATTGCCACAAAAAAACCCCAAAAAACATTCCCGGAGTCAGTCGTTCTTATACCTACTTAAGTATACTGTTTGGTTCGTTAAACAGTAATGTGCTTTATGATAAGAATCTTTATAAGTCGGCTTTATGTAAAGAAAACAAAATTGAAGTCTACTTGGAAGAAATGAAAAATTATTTCATTCTTTTAAGGCCCTCGTACCGCCTCGGAGCGAGTATTTTAGGTGATTTTTAAAGAAGGATTATGAGAAAATTGTAACAGATATTGAGATAAAACTTCTTTTATTTGTTTAGAAGAATAATAAATTGTAAAATAAAATTTTTTTTAATTTTTTTTATTGCGTCATTTCCGCCTCCCATATCAAATTCTGGAACACTGCAAAAAATATGAAAAAATTGGCGGGCGTGATATTTCGACTTTGGAGCAACTAAAAAAAAACAAAAAAATCACTGTAAATAAGACACTTGAAATTTGGGAATGACGAGTTGTTTTTTAAAAAAATTTTTTTTTTGAGAAAATGGCAGATAATTAAAGTTAAAGTCCGAAAAAAGTCTACATTTTTCAGTCTAAAGAAAGATGTAAATTTTTTTTCAGTCACTTTATCAGCAAAATGGCTCCATGTTCCCTAAAAAATAGTTAGAAAAACGCAAATAAAAAATTTATTTTTATTTATTTATTTATTGCAACTTATAAATATGTACATAGTGACTTAACTTACAACTATGGTCTAAGTTAGCCCTCACATAAGAATACTTGTGTGTGAGAGCCCTAGCAATCCTAACTTCTTTGGATATTGCTTATATGTAAAGGTACAAAAAAAAAAAGAAATTGCAACTATTTTTAAATATTATTTAAAAAATTGAAAACTATTTTCATTGCTACGATATTGAAAATTAATTTGCCTAACATAAGTATTTTAAAAGTTCATGACTGTTTATACGGATAAAATATTTAAGGATAGTTCTATAACTTGACTCGTTCAATGATTGCCTTATGCCAATAGAGAGTTCATTATACATCATCGGACCCAAGTAACTGGAATGTCTTTGAGATACCACTTTTCTGCATTTTCGTATCGCAAGAGGGCGTGTTAATTGTCTTCTGGTTTGTTAGCCTGAGCAGTGCACAGGAAACAGTCTAAAATTTTTATATGTAAATTTAAGTAAATTAAAGCAATAGATTTGTCGGACAGTCAGTACATTAAATATGGATAACGCTTCCGCAGTGGAGAAGAACTTAGATCTTTTTATGCACATTTTAATGATTTTCGACTGTAAATTAATTAACGGTTTCATGACATTTGTGTATGCAGAGCCCCAAGCTATAATACCATACTGAAAGAGCGATTGTATTAACGCAAAGTATACTGTTCTCATCGTTGGTCCATCAAGAATATTTCGAAGTAGCAACATTTTGTATTTAGTTTTCCTTATCTTTTTACATATAGTAAGAATATGTTTATCCCATTTAAGCCGATTATCTATTATTACCCCTAGGTATTTGATATCTGTAACACATTTTAGTGGGGTATCGCATACCTTAATCAGGTTTTGATTGAGTGGATTTATGTTGTGGCCGAACATAATAAAATGTGTTTTTTCTAGGTTTAGCGCGAGCTTATGCGTACATAGCCACTCATAAAATCTTTCCATTCCAATATTTGCTAAGCTGATCGTCGTGTTCCAGTTATCGCTTTTAAATATTAAGACAGTATCGTCAGCAAACGCTACTACGTGTCCATTTGAAATATTATGCTGCAGATGGAAAATATCATTGACATAAATGTGGAATAATAAGGGACCAAGCACAGTTCCTTGGGGTATACCACAACGTAATATGCTCACTTAGTGTATTCCGCACTTTAACTAGCTGCGATCGTTCGTGAAGATAAGATTTGAATAGCGATAAGATGCCCCCTTTAAAACCCAACTTTTCGAGTTTCTTGATCAAAAGCTGGTGATTTACTGTATCAAAAGCCTTTCTAAGATCAAGGAAAATTGCTAAGACTTTCTCATTTTTGTCCACACTGGCGTTAATGAACGAAGTGACGTCAAACAAAGCATGATCTGTACTAGTATTCGATCTAAAGCCATATTGATTTTTTTTTCAAGGATGTTGTTATCATCCAGAAATTTCAACAGTCTACTCTTTAGGCACTTTTCGAACATTTTGGCAATATTAGAGAGCAGGCTTATTGGTCTATAATTATTCGGGTCACTTTTGCTGCCAGACTTATGCAAAGCGACAACAACAGCACATTTCAACTTGTTGGGGAAAATACCCTTTTCTATAGACAAATTGAAAATATGTGAGAGGGGATGTTTGATGTTGTGTGAAATACTTTTCAGAATTCCCGCAGTAAGCCCATCGCTCCCAGGTGATTTATTTATTTTTAAATTTTGTATGTGAAAACATATTTCTTCACAACTTATTGGTGGAAACTCGGGAGGATAACGGATTCGTGTATTCGGGAAATTAATCATTTCATCTACGGCGGAGGTGGGAACATTAATTGCGATTTTCTCGCCAATACTTGAGAAGTGATCATTCAACTCGCATGCAATGGCATACTCATCTTTTGTTATCATCCCGTCCTTAGTTTTTAGTTCTCGTATCACACCATCTGTTCTATGAGTGGATGTAATTTCATTGATTTTTCCCCAAATATTTTTTGGATTACCGTTTAATTTAAAAAGTTCATTTCGGTAATAAGCAGATTTGGTTATTTTAATGAGGTTGCATAATTTATTCCTGTAGTTTTTATACTTGGTGTAAAGTTGCTGGTTAAAAGGTTGCTTCCTTAGATTCTTAGCTAGTTTATCCCTAGTTCTAATAGATGTTAATAACCCTTTAGTCACCCAAGATTTTTTTGCCCTCATCTTCGAGCTAGGTAGTATGACCCGACAAGTAGTCGAGGCTGTAACATAGCTACCTAAAATTTCAAAAAATTAGTCCGAGGAAAGATTTGGGTCGCGATTATTTATTACTGAGCTCCAACTTTCGTTGGAAATTTCCGAAACAAGTCTTTCTATATTAATGCTTTTGATCTCGCGAACATTTCTTTTTCCAAGTTTTTCATTGTTGAAATTTTCGCTTAGATTCGTAAAATTAATTCTCCCTACAATGCTGAAGTGATCTGTTATATATGTTTCGAAGATTCCTGTATTGAAAATGGAGTGATTATTTTGTTTATAAAACATGTGATCAATACAGGAAGATGAACCCTTTCCCACCGTTGTAGCTCCCATTAAGTATTCAACAAAACCATATTTCATGAGTACATCTAAATACTCGTTGCAATTATTTGATGGTCTTTCTTCTTTCAAATTAATGTTTATATCACCAAGGATCAAATGATTTTCTAACCCTTTATTTATTTCTAAATAATTTTCCAGGGAGTTTATAAAGTTTATGGGGTTATTAAAGCTTGGGGATCTATATACTGCTGTAACATTAAGTTTGAAATCTTTACATAAGGTTACACAAAAGTTTAAGGCATTGGCCTCAGAGAGTTCAAGGTCCGAAATATCTACTGAGTATACACCTTTAACATACACGACTACTCCATCACATTTATTATATTTGCTCGGTTTATTAAATGACTGATATCCTTCTAAATCAAAACAAAACGAATCATCCATCCAAGTTTCTGTAATAACGATAATGTCAAAATCAATTTTAAGATTATTCAAGAGAATAAGGCAATCATCGAAATTCTTATTTAAACTTCTTATATTTAGATGAAAAATCTTCACTGATATGTTTTTATCTAAGAAAAATTCATTACATTCCTTGATGTCTTTTAGATGTATTGTGTTGACATTTCTATACATTTCTAAGCTATTTAAATAATCCTACATTTATAGAAAAAAGAAAAAAAAATCGCAAATAAAAACTAACTAGCTAACTAAGAATTAATTACTCAGTTCACGCCTAGCTTATTAGTGTATTTATGTCATCCTCAGTTCTTACAGTAAAAAATTTTCCCTTATCTACTTTCCTGACTAATATACGACCGTCGTTGATCCATACATACTTTGCTTTGTCCTTCACAGCTGATTTTGTTTTGCTCAGAAGTTCCGCTGTATGAGGTGTCAGATGCTCTCTGATGAAAACACAACCTTCACCCAGATCTTTGTGCACACGTTCTAGAGGGATCCCTTGCCTTCCATTAGAAGATCTCACTAGCGCTTTGTAGGAGTTCAAGTATGCGTCTCTCATGCTTTTTCTGGTAAACTGCACTATGATACCGGTTGACTCAGCCCGGCCACGCTGTCGGTATACGTCACTTATTTCTGAATCATTCAGGCTGAGGTCAACGACTTTAGCAACAGCAGCAACTAGTGTTGGGTAGGACACGATTATAAAATGAGTTTGTAAGAGGTGCCTCTTTTTTCTTTTGAGCCAGTACAATGTCATACTTCAAATGAGGCGAGGTTCTATTGTAATGCCAAAATGACAAAAACAAGCAGATTAAAAAAAAAGAAAGAAAATAAATACTAATGAAGTGCATTTTTACAAGCTTAATTCTAATATTCATTATACTGCCTTAGAGTAAGTAAGAAATCTATGCCTCCACAATGTACAGCCACGGACAACTAATTAGAAACAGTTTCATAAAAATTTCATTTATACATTTTTTATTTTTTATGTAGCAATCCTGTTAGGAATTCTTTACGATATTGTTATTGATTTCCTTCAATCATTATATATTTAAAAAAAATTAAGAGGAGGTGGTGGGAATTCTTTAATTTGGTTCCTACATAAAAACTGTATAAATGCAATTTTTATGAAACTGTTTCTAAATAGTTGTCCGTGGCCATATATTTATATTTTGCATTCCCACCTCGCCTAATTTCAAGTTGGAAATTCTGCTACTGCAAAAAAAAGTAAGAAATGTCTCTCCAGCACAAAATTTCACTCCCTCAAAAAATGTAAGAATTGTCTCTTCAGGACAAAACCTCATTCCCTCGAAAAATGTAAGAAATTGTCTCTTCAGGACAAAACCTCATTCCCTCGACAAATGTAAGAAATGTCTCTTCATGACAAAACCTCACTCCCTCGAAAAATGTAAGAATTGTCTCTTTATGACAAAACCTCACTCCCTCGAAAAATGTAAGAATTGTCTCTTCATGACAAAACCTCACTCCCTCGAAAAATGTAAGAAATTGTCTCTTCAGGACAAAACCTCACTCCCTCGAAAAATGTAAGAATTGTCTCTTCATGACAAAACCTCACTCCCTCGAAAAATGTAAGAATTGTCTCTTTAGGACAAAACCTCACTCCCTCGAAAAATGTAAGAAATGTTTCTCCATCCAATTCGTATATTTACAATCTCACCACGGCTTAGCTTAAAGTGGATATTTTACTGCCGCAAAAGAAGTGCGAAATGTCTCTCCAGTTCGTGTTTACAATCTCACCTCGACGCAATTCACATTGGAAATTTTACTGTGGCAAAAGAAGTGAGAAATGTCTCTCCAGTTCGTGTTTACAATCTCACCTCGCCGCGATTCAGATTGGAAATTTTACTGTGGCAAAAGAAGGAAGAAATGTCTTTCCACTAAGTAATTTACAATCACACCTCGCTTCATTTATCTTGATACACGCTCATATACCAGTAGGACATTATTTTTGAACCGGGACATTTAAAAAAACTGAGGGCTCAGTACAATTTACATCATGTAAGAGACAAATGTACTGCCTCATGTAAGTCCGGCTCAACACTAGCAGCAACAATAGAGTTGAGATTTTCGTTTTTAGTTTCTTTTATTCCTTGAATAACAAGGTTATTTTTCCGGTGCATTATCATGTATGAGTTGTTTTCGGATTTAAGTTTCGATATTTCACTCTTTAATAACGTATTTTCAGCTTTAACCTCCTGAAGTTCTTTGAGTACACTGCTGATTTTATTTTGGCACTCATCAAATTTATCCGACATGAATTGGATTGATTGTTTAAGTTCATTAATTTCCTTCGTAGAGATTTTTCGAAGGTTATCCAACTCGCACTTCATTTTTTTAAACAACGTTATAGGGTAAATTCGGCGATTATATTTTGAGTTATCACGCCCGCCAATTTCAAAAATCATGTTTCGAGTTAAATGAGTTTAAAGTTTCAAAATAAGTTTTTTCTTAACTTAAAAAGTTATAAAATTATCTTGTTAATATTTACTATAACTAATAACAAGTAAAAAGAAAAAGAATAAAAAAAACACTCTTGAGGACTAAATGAACCCATTTATAAAAAAAAAATTTTGGAAAATTTTTTTTTCGAGACGGTACGAGGGCCTTAAAGTAATATAGAAATGTAATATGTTGAATTGAATGTAGTATAAATTGCATTGGAAGAATCCCTATCTCTATCTCGATTAAATCTGGGTGCATTAGAAAATATATTTTGTCTTATAAGAAGCGGTAGAACCAATCCAAATTTTAGCTTTTCGAATTTAATTTAATTATAGGAAAAATTCTTTCGATATATATTATTAACTCGCAGACCTACACAGGAAATTGCGGAGATGTCGATGCTGCTAATGAAAAGTCGATCATAATTACATTTATTAATGTCTTAAAATAATTAATTGGATATATTAGAATTAGAAGAAATAAGTCCTTTTCTTAAGATTCTTCTTTAATTGACAATTCGCTTCATTATATTTGTCTATCAAATCTTTGGGAATAACAACTGTGAAACTTCCAAAAGTTTTACTAACAGATGAAGGTGTAAGTTGCATGAAATATAACGTACAAAATCGAATAGAATCGTTTGAGAATCGAATCGAAGGGTATTAGCGTCAATTTGACCCAAAACAAATTTTATCAAATTCGGTCCGATCGTGTTTTTTTGTAGTGATAAAAGATTACAAGCAATACCTAGATCAGACAGTAATATTCAGTGCCCAGGGTCGAAATCACTCCACAACTAGTTTACACTTATTTAAGCCAACATTAAATTTAATTTGTTTGCTTTCTTTTAGAACGACACAATGCGGATAATATATATGTATCACAAGGATGAACCCCGCCATGGATCTGTTATTCCGGGAACTTTACCTGACCCATTAGGAGCAGTGAGGGAGTACAGACCACTTTTTCTAACTCAAAAGTTTCAACCGGAACCACTGAGAGACGAGCGTGTCAGAATTCTAGAATTACGTAACGAGGATGTCGAACTTCCTAGTGGAGATGATACACTCTACTGGTGTAAAATGTTTAAATTAGAGGATATTAATCGAAAGCATCATCTAATACGGGTATGTACAATGGATATAATTTTAAATCGTTGAATGAATTTTCAAAAAAAAATTTGTTTTACAGTATGAGCCAGTAATTGATTCAACATCCAGTTTGCAATATTTGCAACATATTATAATATTTGAATGCCAAGGTAGCAATCCAGATTTAGAACAAATGTCTCGAGAACAAGGCAGACAATGCTCTAAGCAATATAACATGCCCTTGGCATGTAATGCCATTGTTGCTGCTTGGTCTCGCGGATCTGAGGTAAGTTTAACTATTAATTTAATTTTCCCTTAGCAGATTTAACGGTATCAGAAACAATACTTGGCTTTATACACTCATAAAAGTTTTTTTGTCTTTCCGAAAGTGACAAATAATGCTACTACTAAGTTAACAATCAGGGGTGTACTAAAAACTATTAAGTACTGAACGAAAACTTTTATATGTAAGTGGGTGGGAACATCGAGGTATATGCATACATTATTTATCTGATATATAATACGATATTCACAAAGCTAATTCAAACGAAAATTATTGCCTAGCTTTCTATTCGATCAACCGACTACGTTCGCAGTGATTTCCACAGTTCGTCAAACATCAAGCACGACATTGTCATAAATTGTCCACAAAACTACTGATTTACAGAAAAGTGTCCTTAATACAATTTCTTAATTGGTGTGTTTATTGTAACATATGAATAAAGCATTCATGATTTAAATTGCCATAAACTGGACGGAAATTGCATTATTGAGAGTCAAATTGCAGTTCGTTGAAATTAATTTCAAATGTTGAGGTTGAAGATTTAAAATTTCAAGTCAAAAGAGTTTACCTTACAAAATTTTGCTTCACGCACCTTCCAATTATTATATTCGCAAATTAACAAACATTTGTATTATAATTTAGTTTAATCTTAATATATAAAAACTGCGTGTCTTAATATATAAAAACTCGTGTCATGTTTGTACACGCTAAACTCCGAAACCGCCCAACAGATTTAAATGAAAATTTGGGAATGTGTAGAGTTGGTTCCAAATTGAAAGATAGGATAATTTTGGTCCAGATAAGTGAAGCTGTTGTCCAAATATAGAGAATTTGAACTGATTATATTTAATTTGGCGGGGCGAAAAAATTTTTAATTTTAATTGTCATGTATGTACATATAAAAAACCGTTAGCTTTAAAAAAAGCGCTCCGATTTTTACGAGTGACAACGTATGAATCTAGTGTATTGAGTGTATTGAGTGTACAGTGTGTACAGAATATACAGTGTGTACAGTGTACTGTGTACTATATAATATGTACTATGGACTGTATACTATAACTACCGGAGCCTGCACAAACACACCAGTTAAGAAACATATAATTTATATATAATACAAACATATAATTTGTGAACATTGGGAAACCTGTAAAATATTAGCATCTATTGTTCTTTATACACTTCCACCGAAAAATGCGCAAAAGCTTTTAATTGGTGCGATTAAATAAAGTGTTAATAAGAAAATATATAAATGTCGAGTTTTTGCATTATGCCTCAGATTGCGGTACATCTTGAAAACGATCAACGTGTATATTTAATTGAAGAAAATGCTCTCCAACGAGCTTTCCAGTTACCAAAAACTAGACTTATACCCGGGACAGACTAGCACCATTAATGACGAATATGACGTCAGAATGACGTAGACCCATATAAAAGATATGGAAGTAAAATGGAGTCTACGTCATTCTGACGTCATATTCGTCATTAATGGTGCTAGTCTGTCCCGGGTATTACTGAATTTTTCACACTGTGCCAAAAACCTGATATTTTCGGGCAATTCGCAACAACATTGTTATATACCGACGGCTCCTGCATTGTTGTTGTTTTTTTCTGAAGTTCCCTTTTGCTCGCAAAGAGAATGTGTGAGTTCGGAAACGTCAAAAACTGCAGCAGCTATGCGGTCCTACTGCAAATAAACTTGCAGTGAATTCGGAAACTCAGTTCGAGTCATGTAAGTGCAGCGCCAAATGCTTGTTTTACACGGGACGACGGCCAACCAACAGAAATCATACGGAAACATTATTTTTAGAGAAGAGGGTGAGAGAGGACGATGGGAAGGGAACATTTTCCCATCCAACTTTCTCGCACGATTTTCGATACGACTTTTTGAGAGCGGTGTGGTTGTTGTTGTTTCTTTCTGGGAGAAAAGAGAGAGAAATAGCAGAAGGGAGAATTAAGATTAAAAACAACAACAATAAGCTAAAGCATTCTGACGTACAGTTGGTTGGAAAAATTGGCCCGTGTGAAAGCCCGTATGATTTTTTCGTCAAATTTCAAAAGGGAATGGACGATGACCGCAGATTTTGTTGGTTGGCCGTCGTCTCGTGTGAAACAGCCCAAAGCAGCTTCAAGTGTTATGGGATGTTTCTGGACTCGTGATTGTATACAGAAAGCAGTAGTCAATATTTTAAAAGAAATAATAGAGAAGTTTTTCAGTCATTAATTATGAATTTACAAGTGAAATGAGTAACTCTTATTTCTAATTTAAAAGAATACGTTAAATCTTAAATAAATGAGACGAAGTTAGAAGAAAATTATTATATCCCTTAAAGCAACTTCCCACAACGCGCGGGATAGAAATCAAAAAAAAATCTGCCGCTGCGTATGTAGGTTCTATTAGGGCTAATTAACCGTTAAAAACTAGTGGCAGAAATGACTATTGACTATTTGCTGGAGTGTGAAGGGTGGAATGGCAACTTCAGCTAGATGTGGCTTGGGGAGGGTGCAAATGATATTTATGGAATCAAAAAAATATTTAAGTTTTTTCTTTTTTTTAAATTACCCCGCCAAAGCCAGTTGGCTGGAAACGCCCCTGACGTAGACAAGGCGAACCACATCCAACTATCGCACGTGTATTGAAAGCAGACATTGGGACGGCTTTACACAGTACATCCAAAACAACGTGAATGTTTCTTTTTCGTTTGTTGTTGCTGAATGTTCCAGGACCAAAGCCTTTCGAATTTTTACGAACAGTCAATGGTCAAATATTCAATACATTTCAAGGTGCATGTCGCGAGTTGCAATTGCTGGAAGACGACAATCATTGGGATCTGACACTTACTGATGCAGCATTTGCATCCACGCCGAATAACATTCGTCAACTGTTCGCAATGATACCTATTGACGACATGATACCCTACAGAACCATCGGTTTTGTGGGAAAAATACAAGAACGGCATGACTGAAGACATACTTCGCAGAATTAGACAAGCAAACCAATATCCAAACTCTCGAACTTTTATACGAATAATTGGTTTTTTGTTAATGGTTATAAATATTTGTTGAAGAGTTGAATTTTGAAGATTTGGACTAATTTTAAATGTCTTAAGGTTGGGTGCAGCGAGTCGGAAAGGCATCATCTTTGTTTATTTACGCGCCGGAAAACAAAACCAAAAACATAGTTTACCAGCAAGTTTTGTAAAAGAATACATACCTAGGTAATTTTGGTCACACTTAATATGAAAGCATATTGAATCCAATGTCTCCAAATTTTACAGAAATAAGTATTGGTTCTTTCCTTAGATATTGCAAATAGTTTGATTTTCAATATTTGCATTAATTTCACATGTTTTGACGAACACAATTTGAAATTTCGCAATATAAGAGAAAATAAAAGTTGGTTTTTTGGCATTGTTTTTTTCAACTATAAAATATTTGTTTCATTTTTCGATTTTGTTTTATTGTTCTCGAAAAATTTTGTTATTGAAGACTTCTAGATTTAAATTAAAAAAAGCTATAGAAAATGGCTTGAGACACTTGAGAGACAATGAGACACTTCATCTGTGTATGAAAATTCATATCTCGAAAAAGTCCATGTCAATGGATGGTTTTTATTGTCTCGATCAAAATGTCAGATCCCTAATAGTTTCACATTTTGTTATTTGGAATCAAAAATCCCAAAAAATTCCCTTTTTCAAACTCTCTTACTGTATATTAAAATTCATATCACCTGATTACTACTATTGGCTTATGGGAGCAGCATGGGTTCCAACTAGTACAATATAAACATTTCTGAAATAAAACAAACCTGGCTAGCGACTATAAATGTCAGCTATAAAATTGTAACGTTATACCTTAACACTGTTTTGATTTTTCGAGTATTTTATATTCCGGTAAAAAAATTAAATCTCTCAGAAATTCGTATTGAAGGAAATAACTCGTAAAACCTTTCACCTTAATTCTGAAAACCTTAAACCCGCTACAAATTATTTACATTATTTAGCATTCTTCTCTTCTAATCGTGATCTCTTTTTTTGGCATTATCAGGGTTTTTCATTTCCGGAGGAAGCAGGATATCCACTGGAGTCTAAACTAGCTAAATACTACCTTATGGAAACACACTACAGTAACCCAAATCCTGATTTCTCGAAATTACCTACCAGACAAATGGTCGATAATTCAGGATTAAAAATTTACTTCACCCATTCACTTCGACATCACGACGCTGGAGTTTTATCTTTAGGTGAGTAGCACGCAAACTTTATCAAAAATTAATTTAAGAAACTTGAAACAAAATTTTTTAAACCGAACATAGCATCTTATTTGTACCGCTTTAACTTTTTTATTTAAGTATTTTATATGGCCCCTTTACGTAGTCTGTTACGTACTTGAAGGAATTGACAGAATTTATGAAAAACGGAAATGATGGATGACAAGAGGTCAGAACGATTAAATACCCTACAGGAATACAAAAGAGGTGCGACTACCTTGAATGTTGAACCGCGTACGTGACATCGTTTATTTTCAAACACGCTTCTTCCGTACGAACTAGAAGTTATAAGCCTTTTTGGATTTGAATAAATGAAAAGAAAGGCGACTAATTAATTGTTTTTTGACCGTAGAATTGATAACCATATAAGACCCAGTGTTTATTTTCACTGCTTTCGATGATCTTATCGAGAAGAAAATTTATTTGCATGGTGATGGTTAGATAAGCAAAACAGTTTATAGAAATATTAAGCCAGTAACCACCATTATTAAACCATTAACTTTTAGAGTAAAAATTGACAATGATTTACCGGGTGAGATTTTTTTAATCGTAACAGTAATAAGTACGCAGCTCCTGTAAAAATAAGTTTAACCCGGACTAAAGACGAGCAATCCATCCATCAAATGGCACCGGGCCGCTAAGGCGTTTTGAAGTCTTTTTTAGAGTTTTGCATATCACCCTGAATTTTTTTTAACCCTTTGACCTATTTTCATGAATAAGGTATCTCGCAAAATCATCATCATCATAAATAGCCGCACAGCCTGTTATTGGCCTTGACATCCTCCTCCAGAAGTGTCTGTCCCTGGCTTGAAGTCTCCAATTTCTTATACCTAGGGTTCGTAGATCTTCTTCTACGCTATCTGTATATCTCATTTTTGGACTTCTCGTGCCTCTGTGTCCGTCTGGTCTCTTGTTCATAATAATTTTTGTTATGCTGTCATTACTGCTACGTTCAACATGTCCTGCCCATCGAATTCTGTTAATTTTTATTGTTTTTATGATGTTTGGATCTTTATACAACTGATACAGTTCGTGACTGTATCTTCTCCTCCAAACACCATTTTCGTTCACTGCTCCATATATTGTGCGCAGGATTTTTCTTTCAAAGCACCAAACCACCAGCAGCGCCAATCTCCTTATAACTTCTGCTGTTGTGTCGTTATCTTTTGAGATTAGCGTCCCTAAGTATATAAATTCTTTTACACCTTCGATGTTATATGTATCAATTGTCATATTCTGGCGATCATTCCGTCTTTTAGAGATGCTCATATATTTCGATGCACATGGTATTAGTTTCTGGTTTTATTAATGATACGATTTTATGCAGGCTTAATATTACGTTTTCACCTCCTTGTTTCAATAGCTCTGCTACGATGTATCTTTGCCCGGAGATTTGTTGTTTTTTAGTTTTTTCACTGCGTCTTGTTCGTCTTCTAATGTAGACATGCCTCGCGCTAGTTCTTCTACTAGCTCCAAGTTTTCTGTTAACGTTTGCTCCTCATCTGGAGCTAGCAGTTCTCTGAAGTGTTCACACCATCTAGCTAGAACTAGGTCTTTTGTACTTAATATCTCCCCATCCTTATTTTTGCACATTGTTATTCTAGGCTTGAAACCGATTCGTTGCTCCTTTACTTTTTTATATAGTTTCCTGACATCGTTTCGGTTGTTCGCTTCTTCTATTTTCAACATTTCGTTTTCTGCCTTTTTTCTTTGTATGTCTCAACTGTATTTCTCGTTCTGTGTTTCTGTATCATTACTTGATATGCTATATTCTTTTCCTGCGTCACTCGTGCACACTCATTGTCGAACCATTCATTTCTGCTTTCACGGGTGTCGTATCCTAGGGTATTAGATGCTGATTCTTTGATTTGATTTTCAAGTTATTCCATTTAACTTCTATGCCTTCGGCGTTGTGATTATTTGCATTTATCACTCTTCTATTTATTTCTTCTACCTATTCTTATTACATATATTATTCGTTTATTTATTATGGAGTGTTAAAGAATTTCCCTCTTATACGTATTCTACATATTCTTTCGTCTCCCATTACTAAATGCTTAATTTGTTTTCTTACAATGAATGCCGTCCCAAAAGTATGATTTTTCTGGTTACAGCTATAGAATATATTGTGCGTTTTTTCTCTAGGATCCCCTTTCCAATCCATCTCACCTCTTGCACTGCTGTCGTTTAGTAGAACTTTTAGTCTGTCTTAATGGTCCTTGATACGATATCCGGGTCTTCGTTGTGCAGTCAATCCTATCCGAGACTCTGATTGTAGGTCTCGTGACAATGTGGTAATGCCAGGACGGGTTGCCAGCCCGTCGCGTCGCCGGTATGCGGGGATACAGTGTTTCACCCTCGCTACTACCGTCGTTAGTTGGCTATCCAGTGGGCACCACGGCGATGTGATGGTCCCATTTTGCCCACCATCTCGCAGAATACGCCCACCTATCTAAAACTTCTACCCTACCAACTTCCAGAATTATGAGTCATCAAAGTCAAAATTTGTTTTTTTAACAAAAATATCAACTTCAACTACCTTTTTCTCCAAAAAATACGTAATTAACCAATATTTATTTTCCAAAATTGGAAAGCTTGGATAATTTCCTATGAATAATATCTGGAAAATTTTTGTGCTACGGCCTTTACTTTTCGTGAAGTAAATTAAAGTTTTTAAATTAAGTTTTTATGTTGATTTACTTTTTAATTTACCTTACAAATTATTGCAAACTTTCAGAAACTAAATATTACATAAATATCCCAATTTGTGCGAAAAGTTACTCTTAAATAATCATACGTTTTTGCATATACCTTTATTATTAAAATTACAACTAGTTAACACCTTACATCCCCTCCACTATTCTTTCAAACCGTATTCCATAATAAATTCTACTTTCATAATATATTTTCCCCTACATATCCCAGAAATTACGAGTCTATGAAACTAATAAAGTCTCATAAATATAACAACAGGAATGGATCCGAACTGGCGCCACATCATTCCGCCCGGGCAAAAACGTGTCATCTCAGAGGGACAGTGTATTGAGGACTGTACAGGGTATGCTTTCCCGCCGCAGGGCATCAATATATTTGCCGTAATGATGCGAACCCATATGATTGGAAAAGAAGTCAAACTGAGACAGGTTCGTTCTTATTATTATTTTTTTTTTGTAAATAATCCTTCCACATATCTAGAGATAATAAGTTCTTATCTTAGCTAAATAAACGTGTTTGCTTTTACGTTGGTATGTTTGTAATTTGCTTTTCCTTTTCAATAATCCCAAAAATAGATTCGTAGAACTGAGGAGCTTCCACCCATAGCACATGATAACAATATCGATCCTAATTACCAGGAGTATAGACGACTACCTAGCCCAGTACGCTCGATGCCTGGTGATAGGCTTATTGCTGAGTGCATTTACGACAGCTCGTCACGGAAGGCAATTACCTTAGGTAAGTTTGGTTGCTGCCGTGCAATTGGCTTGAACTAGGAAAATTTTGGAGAAAAATTTGTTTTGAACATTTGTTTGTTTTCTTATTAACAGTGTTAAATAAGTTTTCGTATTTATTTTTGCCAACTTTAGGTGGTCTCACGACACGTGAAGAAAGCTGTATTGTTCTAACAATGTATTATCCACGGCAAAAGAAGTTAACAACATGTCATTCGTTACCTAGTTTACCAACTGTCTTACATTCGTTGGGCATTGAAGAGTTGACCATGTAAGTATTTAAAGATCGAACTAAATTTGCAGTTGTTTATAAAAATTAGCAAAATTAGGACATAAATATAATTATTTGTTAAAACAAAACTTACTCTCGCAGGAACCTGAACTACCTTATACTTCCTTGCAATCCTATATTCGTAGCTCTTGCCAAAATTATTCTTTTTGTTAAATATAATATGGCATAAAATGATGACTCTGGTACGATATTGACTTACATGAAATAGTCTGAAGTGGTAAAGCTCACCAAATAATTTATGTGAAGGCGTAATTTGGTTTCGTTTCAACAACTTTGAGTTCAAATTCATCAACATTTCCTGCAAAGAGGATAGCTATGCAAATTAGCATTCCCTTGGTTGTAACTATAGCAGTTGTATAGTTACGACATTATATTTTCTTTTACAAAAAAAGTACTTAAAAAAGGTTACCGCCTAGGTTTAAGGAACATGAATTATTCAGAAAACTGATTTTATTTAACCTTTTGCTATGTGTAACCGCCATAAGCCCATTTTCTGTTATGTAACGAATGTTTTATGTATGAGTACATAGAGTTGCGCTTATTCCTTTCATTTTCCTATGCATTTAGTTGTCGTATACAAATTTTTGCTCCCTCGTTTTGCCCCACCACTGCAATTGTGGTAAAAAAGTCTTATATCATCAGGCAAGTTGGGTTTTTGGTTATGGGTTGAAAGGGGAAAGGCTACGACGGAAGAGACTAATTATGGTCTATAATATCTATCCACTGCGACGCGGCTCTTCTGAAGCCGATAAACATGTGATGATCTAACGTGATCGGCGTAGGCAGCAAGGTCCATTCTTACTTGTGTAGCGGCAATATTATACTGCTCATGATACTTCGTGTATAGATCGAGCAGAGTACCTACTACGATCCGTTGGTAGACCTTCTTGCTGGATCAAGATTTTAAGACTAGTTCTGGTATAACCGTTAATGATAGTATAATCAGGTCTATCGTGCATGTAAGCCAAGAAAAGTCTTACATTGTCGAAAATCTTCCTATCTCTCAAGCGAGATAATAAATATCTACTTTCAGTAGAGTCCCCGGATATTATGGTGTTTTTCACATCGGGGGGTTGCAACGGATTTAGGAACGACCCGGGAGTATCGTTACTAGTACTCACGAGAGAGTCCGTTGCTATAGGCTCGATATTTTCGACCGAAGGTTGGGGCTGTGGTGGAATTGGAGGTTTAACAACGGGTGTATTTATGCTGCTTTGGATAGGATCCGCTGCTATCAGGTCCGAAACCTGGGGCTGTAACGGATTTGAGAGGCCTAGGCCAGTGGTGGCGAACCTATGGCACGCGTGCCAGAGATGGCACGTACGAAAATTTTGCTGGCACGTGAACGATATTATTAAATTGGATTTAATATAGATTAATTGTGCTTTTTTTAAAATGAACTCGTCAACTCATTAAAAGGGTACTTACATATAGTCCAGGGGCCGGATTCCACAAGCGTGAGTATGCACGACGATACAAAATAAAATTTCCTTGCGGAATCCTGCCCCAGGTTCTGAAACGAAATATTTTTCACTAATAAATCGTTAGGGTGAAAACACAAAGAAAGCAGGTTGCCTGCTTTCCTATTGCAAGCGTCTAGCGGCGCCGATCGCCACAAAGAATATTCTTTGTGCCCATCGACGCCGCTAGACGCTGGAAATAGGAAAGCAGACAACATGCTTTCTTTGTATTTTCACCCATAGATGGTATCGCTGACTCACTTTCCCTCCTGCTTTGCACTTCGTGCTGCTTTGAAACAAGTCTAAAAAAAACTAGTGGGATGTGGATTTGACCCTTTCGCCTTTCGGTCCACACGATCAACTTCCCAGTATGATGAATGTTTAATATTATGAAGTGCTACAGGATTTTTCTACAGAATTTGCTTTTGCTGAACCTTAGCAAAAGAACATTTCCTTCGTACTTCGTTTGCGACACTAGAGCGCATGGTCGATGGTGGAAAACAATTCCCGGTCCAAAATGTATTGATCTAAGGTATGAAAAATTCCTGATGTTTGTAAAGGGTAACGTAATTTTTGCACGGTTTTGCACGAGAGTACTCGGATTTTGACAAGTGATGTCTTGTTATGAAGCTATCGCTGTGCGGTATCCAGAACAGGTAACTTTATTTAGAACGGGTTTCATTCCAACGTGTTTATTAGATATTAGAAAAATTAATGCTAAACTAGTGCTTGTGATTCTTAGCCCAACTCTTTTCATTTAAACAAAAAAAGCGCTCGACCGAATGTTATGAAATTTTTTCAGAGCATGTTTTCGTTAAAATGCTTCGATCGGCATCTCAAAAAATTCAATATCGTTTTTGGTTCATACGATATCGTGCAGGTACAAAAATCACTTCGTTTATACAAAACAAAAACGGCTCGACCAAATTTTATGAAAGATATGTCAATACTTGATCTATGCCGAGAGTATTTTCTTAACGAAATATTTAACAGCTGCCCAAATAAAACGAGTTGTAATTTCAACACGATGGCATTTCCGTCCACTGCCTTACTTTTCTTTGGCGATCATTTCAGCAAATGTACGTACTTTCAATTTACGTGTAGAGCGCTCGAAACGATTTTTATTGGTAGCACACTCATCAATAAATGCTGACTTGATCTCTTCCCCTTTTGATCAGCATTGAGCAAAAAATCTACGATTAGTCGCTCTCGTCGAAATACGAAATAGCATAATTTTATAAATATCGCTCGCGAAAGGATTGACGTTTTACTTAAATGCTGATAACAAGGATATTTTGTAGCTGTTACTATATACAACTTTGTGCTGCTTCAGATCCTCTGTTACATGGTTTATTATTTTTGTCGATTTTATTGGTGCTCAGATTTCGCAATTTTCTGGGAAATTTTACATAATCAGCCGGGTAAGACCCATTTTGCACCCCCGCCAGGTGTAAGAAACAGTTTTTCGTTATTAGTTATCCATAAACTACATACTGTCAAGGTTTCATATCTGCTCATATTTCGCATTTGAACCGGAATTCCCACATATTTATAAAAATATTGTGCAGAAACGCACCCGCGCGCAGCCCCTGGACTAGTGCCAATGTTCCATACTATTTGTTAATAGCTAATCTGACTATATGTCGTACGTGCTCATTATCAAACTGCGGCCTCCCGGAATATTGTTTCAATTGAGTTGCTTCAAAATCTTGTTGAGCACAAGTATTATTTTAATGTATTATTAAATTTTTCTTTAATTTTAAAATTTTTGATTCTGGTAATATATTATTTTTGTAAATTAATTTTTGAAATTGTGTAAATAAAGTTCTGAAACCCTAAAATTAAAAACTGTCCGGCACGCCAGCAACACGATAAATAATATTTGTAATTTTCTGGCACGCGCACATAAAAAGGTTCGCCACCACTGGCCTAGGCTGCTTGAACGAATATCGCTGGTATCTGCATAGGAGCGACCACCAATAATTATGTGGCTTCTGGCAAAGTTTGAATAAGGAGTCGAGGGTTTACGAATTTGGTTAATAGTGTGGCGTGAGTTTAACGTGTTAGTGGGTGGGGTAGGTTTTTGTTTTAAATTACGATGATTACTCACTATCTTAGGGCTAGCAGTATTAATTCTATTACTTAACCTACTATTGTGATGTCTCATGGCAGGATTATTTCGTCTGGGGAGTATGGCGTTATTATTCCGTCTGGGGACGTCCATTCTCGGTTCTCCTTCACGTCTACCGGCGACAGCTGCATGTTGATCTTTCCAACGGCTTATCGTTAAATTTTTCCACCTGAAGACGTCAGATTCGCAGTTTAGAAGTAGCCATTCATATTTGGTCGGGATGAGCAGCTTGAAATTCACAGCTTTCTTGTTTTTTCTCCAGGATGAAACAATCTCACATCTTGTAATGGGGATTGAGAAGTTCTTGGCGAAGAAGTCGTAAGCCCAAGGTACATCTGCATCTGCCGGTGCGCCCCTGAGAAAGTAAGCTGTTACTCCATCATTAGACACCGAAGTACTGGAAGTACCCCGGAGTTTTCTTAACGCGTTTCGAGATTGCTTCGCCACTTTCTTTTTATTCGCTGATTTCGCCTTGTTTGCATTCTTTCAGACGATTATCCCATTCTTCTTGTGACCAGTTGGTCCCGGATTTGAATATGGATTGAGGAGGCAAGTACATCGGTGGTAAGGCATGAGATGGGCTTGAAGGTGTTGAAACTGTTTGGGAGTACAGATCACTCGTCGTTAAGTTTGGAGGACCAAGGGTAAAGTTATCACCACAGTTGTAATCAGCTAATAGTTGATCACCTCTTAGTTCTTCGGCCAGAGTGATTGTTCGTTCATCCGGGGCAGGAACTGTGATATAGACGTCTTCATGGGTAGATAACTTCGTTGATCCGGCAATCGAATTTATACTAGCGAGTTCACCTTCAAAGGAGTTTCCAACGTCCTCCTTAGTGGATAACTTCGTTTGACCAGAAACCATATAGACCGATTTTAAAGAAGCTAACTCCGTTTCAAGATGACTAAACTGCCTTTCAAGGTTCCCTTTGAGCTGTATCATTGCGTCATCGAAGAGTACAAGCTTGTCATAACAGTCAGAAATTTTTTAGAATATATCAGTTATTTCGGTATTGCCATGATCACGGGAGTTATTCTCTACGTTGAGTTTAATTTTTTTTAGGCCAGCGTTTATCGTATTCAGTTCAAATTTTATCAACTTCGATAAATCGTCAACGATATCGCTGTTACTCGGAGCATTATCAATGCGATCAGCGGCACACGAAAGCTCGTCAATGCTTTCCATTAAAAGCTGAGAGTTTTTTTTCTGACTTATGAGCTTTTACGTTACAAGCTTCAAAATCAGTTCTCGTGTAATTAACGGACTCCGTCAGGTTGATTAAGTTGTCGTTATTAGATTTAATAGCCAGTAGTACATGAGAAAGGTCGATGGATTTACAGTCCGGGCAGAAAAATTTAAATACCTTTTTATAGTCTCTTAAAAATGCTATTGCACTGGAAGAAAGTCCAATGCATGGCGCATGGAAAGAGTTATCGCAGATTCCGGGTGTTTTCAATGATGTAGGTTGCGTGCGCAATTGACTTATTCAGCAACACACTTCCATTGCTGAATAAGTCAATTGCGCACGCAACTTGCATCATTGAAAACAGCCTCCGTTACACGTTACCCATTCGTCTGTGCCAGCGAAAGACACAGTGTCTGTGGAGCACATGTTATTTCCGCATTTAAACATAATGACAGTTTTTTTGTTTATGAAATTTATAGACACAGTTCCACGTTATTATTATGTCAGCCCAAAGAGCATTACGCGACAATTAAGAGAAAAATAAATGTTATGGAAACAAAAGTCCAAAGTCCAATTGAAATAACTGGGCACTTTCACAAATATTTGAAAATAATTAGGTATGAGGGCAACACTTATCACTTAATTATAATAAAATAACGGGTACATCAATACACACTAACACAGAGTCGGAAAAAAAGTATCGTGAACACTTAAGGGAGCATATTTTACTTGCTCAGCGTTATGGTGTGCTCTATTTATATTAGGTGTCAGCGAAACCTTTCAAAGCAATTTATTTTGCCAACTGGAAAAAGGAGTCTCGAAATGACTGTTGTTTGTGTACCTAATTTACCAACATATTTGTGAAGATTTTCTAGGTCTGACGAAACATTTTGAGGTATAAATGCGGTTATGACAGATATTTCCGTGGTAGAAAACTTAAGATGTGTATTCTCTGGATGTGTATTCTCTGGCATTATTTTTGAAATAATGTTACTTTTCCGAATAAAATCAATATTTTTCGATTTTAATGTAAAAAGATGCGGTAGCAAAATTGTTGAAGTTTTTCTATGCTTTACTTTACAAAAAATATATTCGTTTATGGTATTTTATAAAATTAAAAGTGCAAAGTTAGAAATTTCATGCCACTATTAAGGTTGTTTACATGCTGAAAGTCTTTCTGGTTAAAATAGTTGCGATTTTGTTAACTAAATTACCTCTACAGTCTGGAAAATATCGAAGATAAGAAAGGTATTTTTCCATTCTGAGCAATTTGACTTCAAATTAGAAAGTTTGTTCGAGCTTTTCACTCCTCTCAAGTCATTTCACTATTTCTAGTTTTTGCAATTTTACTTGTTTTTCCCAAGGCTCAAACCAGTATTTTTACGCTACCTTCTTTCTCCTGAGTCGATTGAAGTTTTTGCAAACTAGAGGAGCTAACAGCAACAACCCGTACAAATAGCGCTAAATATAGCTTTCTTTTACATTCTATCAAAACTATGTCGTCAGTGCATTACAAATTATCGGTAATATGGCTTTTGTCAAAAAATAATGTGATTGGCCTAGATATCTTTGATACTGGAATGGACAATGTTGAATTTCTCTTCTAGTCAAAGTTACTAGTGTTTATATTAGTTTGGCTCTAAAGAAATAAAAACCGAGATGAGGTTCCAATTCGTTCACTCATCCCTTTTCTGATCTTTATGAAAAACCTTGCCTAAATCGGCTCTAAACTAATCCATAGCTTGGTTAAGAATGATACTTTGTACGCTTACCAGATCTTATCTTTATGACAATACAATACATCACCTCGAAAAAAATACTGCCTGATCTCTTTAAAAATCTGAACCACTTTTCTTTTTGGTCTATTTAGAGCTAATGCTTCACCTATCGTATGTGTAACATTATTGGAGAATGTATGATGGAACGAACACATATTCCAAATCTCTAAAGTGCTTGGGCTCATCAAGAGATTTAATTTTTCACACCCATTAGCCTGAGTTGTAATTAACAAATCATGCTTTCACCTCATCTTGTATATGGGACATTTTTTACAAACCGTACAGATTTTGGCTAAAATTGACAGACACATTTTTGATTTGATTTACGGGTTCTATATTGAAAAAAAAGAGACACGTATTTTTTTTTATTTTTTTTCACAATATTTTGGACGCAAGAAAGGATTTAATTTTCGCGATTTTGGGCTTGTGGAGTAATTTTCAAAAATTCACAACTCCGGTTCTATTTGTGCTACGGGCTGCTTTTTCTTATCATTTTAAAGATAAAAGAACAAGCAATGCAATTGATATAGTGGAGGTCTATCGGATATTTAGTACGCTTTCAGAAAAGTAAGGCCAACGACAGATGCATGAAGTATAGTGACGAGACGAGCCTTCCGAGGGACTTGATACAAATACAATTTCAAAATATCAATATTTACATTAAAACCTAAAAAGCAAAGTAAAGGTTTTATGATAGCTGGAATATTTTCGATTGAAACTGGTCTAAAAATCGCGTAACAACTGCATCAAGTGAGGTTCCATATGTCATGGTACTTTTGTCAATGTTGGGTCCGTTTAGACGCTTCACTCCTAAGAACTTTCCCCTTCATCCACAAAGTTCTAATGAACAAATAATATTGAAACCGCCACTCAAAATCTTGGGGATTTCGTTGAAGTTTTGACCTAGTAAAATTGAACCTTCAGAAGTGGTGATTTTCATGTATGAATTACATTATTTTGCGTTTTATGCGGCGTTACATAAATAACTACCATCAAATTCATCTGTCCTTTTTCTGCCATAGATCTGCCTACACACATTTCATGGTGATTTATCGTGACTAAGCGATAGCGTTTTTGTATATCTGTATGAAATGTTAAAACATTAGCGGATTCCTAATTATATTCTTCGTATTTCATCCAAGTTTTTGATAAAAGTAATACATTATTTTTTTTACAACTTCGTCATCTAAATCTTGTACGTTCGCAAACCCCTAACCTATCCCTAACCTATCCTTCAAATCAAGCTTACTACTAGAAATTGCACCATGACGATGATGAAGGGTGATTGCTAAGCTGCGAATGCTACACGGATATACACGCTCCCGCTACAGGTATGGCATGTATGCTCCCGCTACAGGCATGGCATGCACGCTCCCACTACATGCATAAACATTTATAAATGCATCCGCATCGGAATACACAATTCCAAACGCGGGTGTTGTTTTACAAAGGAGTCCCCAACTAGGCACTAACGACGTCCAATACCGCTTGACCAACGCAATCGAACGAGAACCGGTCTACTGAGTATGCTATTGGTACCATTTATGGTTGCGAAGATAATTGCCCGTTTTCTCTGTCCTATACAATTTTTTAAAGTCCCAATTTTAAAGGGAGCAAAAAGAAATGCAAAAAAAAATTCAACTCTGATCTAGGGGAAGTTTTTTCTGTTCTTACAAATACTGGCAACTCCCCCGGTCAGGGTAGCTACCGCAGAGAGATCGTTTTCTACTCTTCGCCGAGTAAAATGTTGGTTGCTTGCCTCAATGGCACAGGAAAGATTATCCGGGGTAGCTCTCCTAAATATATACAAAGATGTGAACCTGGATATCGATAAAATTATCAACATTTTCGCGAAAAAGAAATGTAAGCTTGAATTTGTAATTTAAGTAAGCACTTACATAAAATTATTTAATGTAACATGTATATTAGCATATATATATATATTAATTTAATTTGATATCCTTTGAAGTTGTACAAATTTCATCAAAATCGGTTCAGTAGTTTAGAGTCTAAATATGACATTGTGATGTGCAAACAAACACACATTTACAAACTAACATTTTACAGGTTCATTAATTTACCTACTAGTGTTTGCCCCACGGCTTTGCCCACGTGGAACTATACACTGTAGAAAATCTTGGTCAGGACGTCATATATTTTGTAAACATCTCCTTTGTAGGAATGCACTATATCGATCATGAGCGAGTTCATACTCCGACTCGCACTTGGCCGATTTTCGGGTCACTGTGACCACAACCTTTTTTGAGGGCTCGATCCGCCCTTGTCGTCGCATGCGCGGGTTCCACTGCGCGCCCTTCTTTCTTTTCTCTCATCGGTTTTCTTTAAAATGTACATTAATATTATATATTTTTAGTTAAATACTTTTATTTGTTCATCGAGAAGGCTTTATAACAAATTGAAAAAATAATATCAATAATAAGTACATAAATAAAATACATCATTGTTTAAAAAAAAATACTGTATTTTATTTATGAACATATTATTTTTTCAATTTGTTATAAAGCCTTCTCGATGAACAAATAAAAGTATTTAACTAAAAATATATAATATTAATGCATATTTCAAAGAAAACCGATGAGAGACAAGAAAGAAGAGCGCGCAGTGGAACCCGCGCGCCGATGAGACGTAGCGCGCTAAGTTAATTAATTTTTTCCCGATAGTAATAATAATTTGTCCATTGATTAAAAAAGTGTCTTTGAAAGGAAATTTGACGTAGAATACGATGGTAATATACTTAAAACTCACTACGAGGTGGGGGCAATGGTTAAAAACCAATTTAAACATTTCAATTGTTAATAACGATCTTAAATTGTTAATAATTATTTTCGAAAGTATTTTTTTCTTAAAGCTTGTTCTTTTATCTTTAAAATCATAAGAAACAGCAGCCCGTAGCACAAATAGAACCGGAAAATTACTCCACAAGCCCGAAATCACCAAAATCGCGAAATTTCAATCCTTTCTAGCGTCCAAAATATTGTGAAAAAAAATACGTGTCTCTTTTTTTCACTATAGAACCCGTAAAAAAAGTTTCAGCCAAATCAAAAATGTGTCGGTCAGAAAGGTGTTCGGTTTGTAAAAGAACGTCCCATATAACTCTTTTACGAACGAAGAGCTCGAACGTAAGGATCAACGAAGAGGTGAATGGCTGTCATTTGATAGCAGCCACTCTGAACACTGCTTGCGGTGAAATATTAGCTCTATGCTTCATCAATGAAAGAAATTTGTTTGTGATGCCATTGATATAACAGAGCTATTTTATTTCTGGATATCATCCAGTTTGGCATCCTTAAGCTCTTGCCGTCCTGGCCTACGCCATCCTTCCAGCGGAGGTTGGGTAACCCCGCTGTCGAACCCCAGAGATCTTACCGCAGAGAACTTTCCGAGCAAGCAGATTCCTCCTCGGTCATACGAGCTAGATGTCTTGTCCATCTGAGCCTATCGAGATTTTTTTCCTTCACATCATTTGTGTCGCGACATCGCTCGTAGATCTGGTCATTGTAGAGCCTCCGGAGTCGTGCTTCTTCGTATAAGGGGCGGACATAATCGTGTGAGCATATTGGAGATGCCGAATTCTCTCGGGGGCGAATGGCTAACAAAGACCTCGGAAGGTGGTGGCACCCGATTTGTCACTTCTGCCAAAACCCGAGAAGAGACACTGCAGTCGAACATCTAGCAGCTCTGTTAGCAAGTCCTAATCCCACCTCCCCGTGGTGCCCCCTGGGGTACTTCTTCGGAAAGAGCTAACGGGAGACGGTCGAATGGCGAGTTCTCTGCGCCACAAAACAGAGTTTTAAGTCGGTTGGGCTGAGGGTTAGCAACGCGCTCCCATAAAACACACAATTGCTACGAATCGGCAAACATTGCCTCGGAACCGGACGGACAACACGACGACGACCTTTGCTTTTCGAAACAGGACACGAATCGGATCATGGAATGTGAGAACTCTGCTTGCTGATGGACGGCTGGATGAAGTCCTCAACGAGATGAACCGCTATAAAATCAAGGTCATGGGACTCAGCGAGACCAGATGGCCCGATGCGGGGGAACATATCTGCCCAAACGGTGTCCTTCTTATATTCTGGGAGAAACGAAACTGAAAACCGTAGGAATGGCGTTGGGGTATTACTCACCAAAGAAGCCAGGTCCAGCCTCATTAGCTGGTCACCAGTTTCTGGGAGGATTATTACCGTGCGCCTACGTACCAGGCTAAGAAGTACTACGATAGTCCAATGCTACGCTCCGACTGAAGACGCAGACGATGACATCAAAGACGAGTTCTACATGCGACTGAATGAGGTTTTTCGCTATATTCCAAGGGGAGACATCATTGTTTTGATGGGTGACTTAAACGCACAGATCGGCCCCAACAACACCGGCCTTGAAAACACAATTGGAAATCAAGGCCTAAGCCAAGATACCAATCACAATGGTGAACTTTTCGTTGACTTTTGTAGTTCCCATCAACTCATGGTAGGTGGAACTTACTTTTGTCACAAGAAGATTCACAAGGAGACCTGGGTATCGCCGATGGTAGAACGAGAAATCAGATAGATCACGTGGCCGTCAGTCGCAGATGGCGAACTATTCTGGAGGATGTCAGGAGCTTTAGGGGAGCAGACACTGGAAGTGACCACCATTTGGTAGTAGCAACTATCCGCCTAAAAATCGCTGCAATCAGAAACGTCCAACTCCATGCCATAAACCGTAGACGGTTTAACGTAGACCTTCTGCGTGAGAGCACCAAAAAGCGAGAATTTGCTGGCAAACTGCAAGAAATATTAAACCAGCAAACCGTTTCTGACGACGCAAATATTGAAGAGGTGTGGACCACAACAAAGGGCGCTATAATAACAGCAGCGGAAACAAGCATTGGTTATGTCCAAAGAAACCAGCAACACTGGATCTCGGACACAACCTGGGAAAAAATTGAACGCAGAAGGGCCCTCAAAAATAACGTGAACTCTACGAGCGACCCGGAAAAACGACAACAACTTGAACGGGAATACTCCCAATTGCACCGGGAGGTAAAGAGAAGTGTCCGGCGTGATAAAAGGCGGCAGATAAATGAGCTCGCAGAGAAAGCGGAAAACGCGGCAAACACAGGCAACAGTAAAGTGCTGTACCAAATCACTAAACAGCTCTCGGGAAAGCACTCTACTAAAAAGCATGCCGTAAAGAGTGCTGTGCAGCGACGAGGAGCAACTCCAAAGATGGAGAGATTACTTCTTCGCCGCCCTGAATGGTTCATTTACACAGGAACCTCAGGAAAACAACAACAACAATGCACAGCCAATAAGAATCACTACTCGTGCCCCATCCAAGACTGAAATAGTAACCGCAATTCATGCAATGGCCAATGGTAAAGCAGCTGGAAAAGATGGCATCCCGCCAGAGTTGTTGAAAGCCGACTCAAGCCTCATAGCAGATGCGCTACAGCCAATCCTGAAAATAGCATGGAGCACCTGTACCTTTCCGGAGGATTGGACGGAAGGTATCATAGTCAAAATACCAAAAAAGGGGGACCTAACAATATGTGACAACTGGAGAGGCATCTGTCTATTATCTACTGTGGGCAAAATCTTGTCCCACATATTACTATCAAGGATAGGATAGGATCAGAAAAGGCCGCTCCTGCATAGACCACATTAACACCTTGAGAATCATAGTGGAGCAGTCTACTGAATTCCGATCCCCCTTTACCTTGCTTTCGTAGACTATGAGAAAGCGTTCGACTCGGTTAATAGGAGCTTTATATGGCGAGCTCTACGGCAACGTGGACTGCCGGATAAAATAATAGAATTGATAAAAGCTCTATACAACAATTCCAAATGCAGAGTTCTTCACAATGGAAAACTATCCGACAGCTTTGAAGTGAGCTCAGGAGTACGGCAAGGATGCCTACTTTCGCCATTACTATTTCTTATAGTAATAAACGACATCCTTGTCAGAACAGGTGACATACAATGCGGATTGTTAGACCGCCTTAAGGACCTCGACTACGCGGATGATATCTGTTTGCTGGCCCACAGACACCAGGACCTCAAAAACATGGTAAACAATTTGGCAACAGAAAGTAGCTCGGCAGGCTTAAGGTTAAATCCGACTAAAACCAAAGAAATGCGGATAAATGCAAACACCCTTGAACGAACAGCGCTAAATAACCGTGACGCGGAACTGGTAGACAAATTCTGTTACCTCGGTAGTATTATTACCGAAAACGGCGGTACAGAAGAAGACATCAGTTCCAGAATAAATAAAGCAAGAAACGCATATGCATGCCTGTTTCACATATGGAGATCGACGGAGATCTCAATTAACACCAAATTGCGGCTGTTCAACTCCAACGTTAAGGCAGTTCTTTTGTACGGTTGCGAAACATGGAAAGTCATCCAATTCATCACAGGGCGCCTACAAGTTTTCATCAACAGATGCCTACGTCGTATCCTAAAAATCCGCTGGCAAGATAGAACTACAAATGAAGAACTATGGCGCCGTGCCGGCCAAGAAAGGATAGACGACCAAATCAGGCGAAGGAAATGGAATTGGATTGGCCACACCTTGCGACGCTAAAACGAGAATCTAGCCAAACAGGCCCTCGACTGGAATCCGCAAGGTACCCGTCGAGTCGGAAGACCTAGAACAACGTGGAGGAGAACCCTATTAGCAGAGGCCGCAACAACCGGGAGATCCTGGTCAGAGCTGAGAGCTGTCGCGCAAAACAGAGTCCGCTGGAGGGCAACTGTTTCCGACCTATGTCCCATGAGGGATTAAAGGAGCAATTAGTTAGTAGTTAGAATTCTCTCATGGCTTTGTAGAGTTATACTCTGGCTTTGCTATAATAGGCGGCCTTAAAGTCTATGAAGAGGTTTTGGACTGAGTTTTAAAACTCTAAACATTTTTCTATCGCCTGCCTCAGGGTGAAAATCTCATCAGTTGTTGACTTGTCTGGGCTGAAGCCACACTGGTATTGGCCTATGCGTTTTCTGTTGTATGGGGCCATCCTGTCTTGTAGGATAGCGGAGAATATCTTATAAGCGGTACTCAACAACGTTATACCGCGATAATTGATGTACGTTGTGATATCCCCTTTTTTGTGTTCCGGGCACAGGATGCTTTTTACCAGTCTTTTTGCAACGCTTCCTACTCCCATGCTTGCACAATTAATTCATGACTCGCTTGGTGGAGTGTTGGCCCTCCATATTTAACCAGCTCCGCGCGGATGCCATCTACACACGACACCTTGATGTTTTTAAGCCGGTTTATGGCTCTGCTTCTTCCAACCTTGTTGGCGGCAGTGTAGGATTATCATCAGATATTGGTGGATCAGTTAGTTCGCATTTAACCATTCATAAATATGCTCTTCCCATCGCTCCAAGATGCCTTTAATATCGGTGATAAGATTCCTTCGAATTCGAATTCAGTGCTCCAAAACAAAGTACATACTGCCTTATTTGCAACAACTTTCCATGCGTGTCAGTGGATGCTGTTGAACTATTGGCCGACCCAACCACGGGAGTGATTAGATAAAGTACAAAAAATGGGCCTAAATTAACCGATGACGACACCTTTTGCTCTACCAACGATGCTCTGAGCCAACGTAAGAATGTAGCAGCACTGACAAAATTTTATCTCTACTAGCGACTGTTCCATCGAAATAAACGCTTTCCTGCCTACAATCTTATACCCGCAAAACCAGATTAGCCCGCTCGTCTCATTCCCTTCACCCACACCTCCCACCCCTTTGTCGCACTCTACAAACTAGTAATTCGTTTCTAAATAGAACAACTCGACTATGGAACAATCTTTCGCAGTCAGTATTTCCGAATTCCTATAACATCCAAATATCAAACACACCCTCCTGAAACCTCATAACCCTAAACCTATTCTATCCTGCGTAATAAGCTTACTGCTATGCATTGCACCATGACGGGACAAACGACATAACGGGCTGGTAGTACAAAGGTTGATTCCTGAGCGTAGAACTGCCAGATAAAAAACGTATGTTTTGCTCGTATGCTTGTGCAGACGGGCATTAATGAAGTTTCTCTGGCAATCCTTTACATCACTCTGCAAACAATAAACTAATATTCCAACAAATATTCTGTTATATGTATTTTTGATACAAAAACTTTTGACGTTATTCGCACCTTTTGCTGGCATTAAGTTTAAATCCCGAGCACTTGATCTGAAAGTAGACTGCAAAGTATTAGCTGCGTTCCATTGGGCAATATTTGCTACTCCGGAGTACTCCCGGGTATACTCAACTACCCCTGCTCTTGCTTTAGGGTGTTTCACTCCTATTAGAAACGCATAAAATTTCCGCCAGGTTTGCAAGCTTTAACTATTTAAAAATAGATGGCCTTTTGTTTTTTAAGGTTAAGTAAACTATCGATTAATTATTTTAAAGTGTTTTTTTAAAGTAAATCTGCAAAAACGGTAAATATAGTATACAATAAGATATAAAATTTCCTCTTATTTAAAGAAAAATAATTATTTCACATTTCTTTTAAGGGCAATAAATTAATTTGAGGTTATGTTTTACTCGTATTTTCTTCTGATATGAATAATCGTGTTCCATTGGCCATGTACTCCGGAGTACTCCGGATTAGAAAATTTCTCCCAATGGAACGCAGCTATTAATAGTATGTTTTGCATTCAAAATAATAACAGCAAAAAATGAATTGATATTAAAATCAAGATTATTTATTTATCCGCTTTCTTTTTGATTTCTATATGAAAAATATATCCTTCTTGGTGGAATTAAAATTTCTTTTAATACTCCGTAAATACATTTTTTTAGAAAAGCTTACACCTTATAAATTCAGAATGGTTATGATTTCTGCTAGAGATTGGTACGATGACAATATTCCATACATATATCAAATCATAATCTTGAAAAGACCTCCTCCAAGCCCACCCACTTCGGTATACATATGCTCAACGGTACGTATTCTATACACAAGCGACTTCAATAGAAATGCAAAACTGCAACATCATCCGAACGGACGGGCTGACATCTTTTATTATTCTTGGCAAGTAATCCATTTATTAAACAGAGACACATTCAAGCTTACAAAAAATAAATGGAATAGAGCAAGACGAGGGTCTTGAATAGAACACATGGGTCCCTAAAATCTTCCACACAACTTCCTGAACTTATTTAGTGTTACCCGTACTAGAGGTTTGGCACAAATCATACCAAATGCATACCACTCGCTACTACCCTCTTTAGTAAAACCACAATCACTCATAATGGAATGAACAAAAACATATGAGCCAACTGATATTGACAGACCATCCTCACCACTTACCTTAATATCACCCTTCAGCACTCGCTTGCAGGGGTACTACTTTCCCACTAGATGTTTCTCCCTGATTTTAAGCAACGATCTGGAATATTTAATTAAGCCTGTTTATATTATCATTTGTTCCAATGTAGAGAAAGGAAAAATTTGATGTATTTGTGTCTTCATTTATATTTTCAGGGGTTCAAATCCGGTATTGATTTCTTCACCCCCTGAATTGGCAGGGATGACTTTCGAATCACGTTTGGTATCGTACGATTGGGAAAATCAATTTGACAAATTCCAGCAAGTCACCAGACGGGGGTCGTTTAAGCCATTGTGCTGGGGAGCAAAAAAAAATTTGATACCGGTAAGTTTCCTTCGTTCATATTTTTTATTTTCAGGCTAATATATAGGTAATTTAATTTATACGCATAAAACTCACGTTAGGTAATATGCAAATGCAAATCGGACTATAGTGTTAGTAAAATGCAACAGTGTATACCATTGACATATTTTTCTTAAATGTTTGCACAGTACTTTGCTAATTGTTGGCCCAATATTTTTGAAACACACATTCATGCCAAAGAGATTTCATCTCTTAGTTGGTTGATAAACAATGTTTGGTCGTAGAAAGAGGAATAAAAAGGGGGATTTAAAGTCTTTAATTTTCTTGTTTTCTTATACACGAATATTTTCTAGATTGAAAGTAAAATTTAAAAAAAATCGAACAACTGCCTACAAAAAATATTTTATACTTTAGTCCAGTAAAATAAGGAATTCACTTCGGAATCTTCTGTAACGGGGGTTTGTATCAATAATATATGGTAAAAAATCCGCTTCCTATAAAGTCCCGCTGCAATAGTTATGAAACAAAAGAAGTTTTAAATTATGGTTTTTCGCGAATAGCTTTTAAAATATAGTTTTTCCGAAAAAACTGATATGTAACGCCATTCGAAAGAGGAGGAAATTTTACGTAAATAATGCCTAAGAAACTTTTTTGTGCGATCAAATCCCTGGAAGGTAGGGGACATCCATAAATTACGTGAGGCGTTTAGGGGGCGGGAGGGGGTCGAGCCGAATCTCATCAAATCTCACGTGAGGGAGGGAGGGGGTCTCGGCAAATATCACGTAATTTTTTTCGCAAGAAACAGTGTAAAATTGCCAGAAAACTGGGTTAAATTAATAGTACAGGTAAATTAAGCCGAAAAAAGCGATATAGCGGAAATAATTAGGTATCGGCTGAAAATTGACAGATAGCTTACTTTTAGGGTTCTTAATAAGGGATTATAAAGTCTACCGATTTTCTACCCCGGGAAGCCCTCTTTTTAGAGGGTTTTAGCCCTCATAATGGGTATTTTCGATTTTTCTGAATTTTTTTTTGCAATATTTCTTAATATCAAGTTGTTTTCTTCAATTTTAAGTGCAATATCTGTAAATGAGAAAATCTTTAAAATCGTCTTTTTGGAACCGCACTTAGATATCATTCACGAAAATCTTGGTGCAGTCTCAGATGAACATGGTGAAAGGTTTTATCAATGCATATTGCACATAGAGAAGGATTCATTAATCCATTACATAAAAAGTATACGTGATACTATTACTATATTTCGACTCAATAGCAATTGGGTGTAAAAATTTAGCCACAGTAATAAAAATATTTTAAATATCTGGGAATGAAGAGAGTTTGGCGTGATGAAAGTTCTGATTATTTTATTCAATGGCCTGGGAAAAACTGGGAACGTAACGTATGCATTGACTTATACGACCATTTTTAGACAAATTGCGACCCTACGCTGAACTACAAAAAAAGGCCCAGAAGCCCAATTGCAAGACCTGGAACCTAATGCCCTCCTAAGCATAGGTGGGCAAAGTTAATCCAAAATTTAACTTCATTAATCGTTATTCCGTTACTCAAAAAGTTAATTTCGTTAATCGTTAATGCGTCAGCTTGTTGAAAATGTAGCGGAAGTTAAAGTTAATCGTTACGTTAACTATCGAATATTTTTTTAATGGAAATCAGTGAGTCAACCAAACAATAGTTTATTGCTAGAACAATGGTGTAAATATTATCACTTATCAGCTCTGGTATTATAGTATAGCTAGGTCGGGAATGTAAATAAAAAAATATGACTTTGAATATGTTTTAATACGCTTCATGAACATTAACATATTAAAATTTTTGACCCAGAGGGATGATCGTTTTGCACTCAAAATATCTTTTCCTACTGCAAAAAGTCGTTTTACTGCAGCACCAGATGGAATCGCTGTATTACATTTAATAAATTGATTCACCAATGAACGCTGCATCAGTTAAAGAGTCTTTTGACTTCGAGCTCAACCACATTTTTACCAAATTCTGAGCTTTACTTTTTAGAGACTTGTGGCCCTTAGAATTTTCTTTCGACTGAGTGACAGTACTGAAGAAATCCTCTTCTCTTCATTATTGGTATTTCCGCTAACGCTATCCTTTTCATTTTGGTCGCCTTTTCACTTCAGAGCATCTTCTACTTTCACCTCCATACATTTCCTAACCTTATGTACTTTGCAGTAACTATCGGCAACTCAGAATTAGCGCTCATGAAAATAGGGATTGAATCGAGTTTCTAGGCGGAAAAAGGCTTTCTGTAAACTCAACGAAAACTAGCCTTCCTCATGCGAACACAGTGAATAGTGTATGTACCGACATGACATGACACGCATCGCGACACCTAAGAAACGCTCAACGGACTTATGTTAACGGAAGCTGAATTTAACGGAAGTTAATAAGACCGTTAATGGTTTTTGAAATTAAGTTAAAAATTAATTCGTTAAACAAAATGTTAACTTTGTTAATTAACGATTAACGGATTAACGGTTTTGTGCCCAGCTCTGCTCCTAATTATCTCAAGTGCATAATGTATCATAATGTAATCCTACTGCAATAATAGAGATTATATTAGGAATCGGCTGTTTTCACATCAGTCAGAACACATGCTATCTGCGGTGCATTTTCACTATACAAAAAGCAGACATTTACACCAGGAGACATTAGTCATCTAAGCATCTTACAGGATTCGAATTTTGAATCGACGAATCTGCTCCGACATACTACAGGCCAAGATAGATTTTGAAAACCTTGTGTTGTGAATATTAAGAGCTGTGAAGAATGGAAGTCGAACAGATCCGCACTTCTTGAATCTATATTCTGGTGTACAGGCGGCTCAAACGCCAATTTGAGAAGCTGTCTGTGACTTCAGACTTTGCCTTTCTAGGCCTGGGTCATTCAGTCACAGGATTTTTACACTAAGGTAATCTCCATCTTTACAATAATATTGTGAATGACTATGCATGCCATAATTGTAAGTTTTGCCAAAGTCAACCTTCATATGCCAATATAATGTAAAATTCTATTTTTTTTTAAATTCCATGCCCTTGCTCTACAAATACACGAGCTGAGCTCAAACTAGAATTGAATTTTTTCTGTTCTCTTGTTAATAAACCATTATCCCTGTAAGCCATCATGAGATTGATTTCCAAAGGATAGACAGAATCACCTGCTTAATGGTAATCCACAGGTATTGTAGTTTACATTGCGTTCACGCCGAGCTGGTGCTGGGATGATTTTGTAGTATTGTTCTTCAACACGAATTATGTTTTTTAAACGCAATCAAGCACAGATTAACGTATTTACACTAAATACGCATAATATGTAGTGTAAATCCTAGAAATTTTTTAAAATTTGAAAAATCTCACGTGCGATTAAGGGGGGGAGGGGGTCGAGCCAAATCTCACAACATCTCACCAAGGGGGAAGGGGGTCGAAAAATCGCCAAAAAGGCCTCACGTAATTTATGGATGTCCCCATACGAATTGGTTAATTAAGGCCTAATACATAGCTTCTCATAGTATGTGTGCATGAGCAAAAAATGAGACGCGCTCTGTACAAAAATAGCTATAACTTTTGATTGGTAAAAGCAAATGCAAAAAACCAAAGTGCTTATTGAAGAAAAATACTTCGCTTACGCGATCCATGTATCTAAATGATAAAAAAACATATTTAAACAATTATTATTAACTAGGTTAGGTTAGGTTAGATATGGCTGAGCTGCTGGTGTACAGATCAAACACTTAGGCCAAAGGAGTAGGCCCAGTGTGATGCCATAATGATCCCACTTTAAACCTGATGTTAAAGTGTCATTTCTTCGCTAAACCATGTCGAGGAAGCAATGAATCTCCTGAGTTGCGGGATCCCAATGTTCGAGATTTCCACAAGCGTGCTTAGAAAGGGTTCACCAAATGCGGTTAGTCTCCTTCTGCTCAGGGCTGGGCAGTGACAGAGGAGATATAGTACACTTTCCTCCTCGTCCGGATTTTTACAGGTTCTGCAAAAATCGTAGGTCTCAAGACCTAAGCGCACCTAAGGCACCTTGGCGTGGGAACTTTTTGGTGACCGTGGGAACTAGGTCACGGCAGGTCATTGACCTTGGGAACTGGGTCAGGGAAGTAGGTCAAGGTTAATCACCTGTCATCAATCAATCAATCAGGGCCGTGGGATGTAGGTCAAGGTGGTTGACCTTGAGACGCTTGGACGAGTCGGTCAGGGTCGGTGGCTTTGGGCTCGGCGGGCTCGGCTGGGCTGGGGCGGGGGAGTCGGCGGGGTCCTCGCCGGGGGACTCGGCGGTGGTCTGGGGGCTTGGCTTGGCAGGGGACTCGCAGCTTGTGACAGTGACCGGGCCGATGGCTTATTACATAACTAGGTCTGCACAGAAAAAGTGAGAGTGGAAAGTGCAGCTAGTGACAATGACTGGGCCTACGGCTTATTACATAACTACGGTCTGTAGGTTAAGGTCAATCAGGTTGGCCTTGAAATCTAGGTCAGTCTGTCTGCGGCCGCACACACACACCTGAGGCGATCACATACGAGTGAGACCGGAAGTTGTGAAAACACGCTGGAAAACGAAAGTGAAACATCTGAGAAGAAAAAGCGAGAGTGGGAAGTACAGCTAGTGACAATGACTGGGTGGACGGCCTCGGCATCTGGCTGCAAAGCTGGCGCACGTGGTTATCTACCGCCGGGTACTAATGGACTGTTATGGGGAATCTTGCACTCTGCAAGCAAGTATGGGGTTCTATAGGAGCGAAACCTGAAAAATGGCTAGTGGGTGGCTATAATAAAAACAATATGTTACTTTGTGAACATTTTTATTTTATTTTCTAAAACTGGTTTTATTATTACACTCAGTTGTGAAATTCTGTTCTTAAACCTAAATGTATCCACTGCATACTGCTCTCATGGTCCTTTCCTACTTTGTTTGTATGCAAAACTCCATACTATCATATATTTAACTTGTGGGTCGTCATTGAAACTTACTTTTTTCCTCATAGCTGTTCGTGGAAATAATAATGAATTGCTAGAGCGAATAAAATACCAGCTACAAATTTCAATGTGTTGAATGCATAAAGTGAGGTTTGTGATTTAGGTTTGTCTGTAAGTGGTGATAACTGATCTTTGAATCGTCCGCATACGTCTATCCTATGAGCATGGACACAGTGTGGTGAACGATGTCTTTGGTCGAAATCCACATTCGATGTACAACTCATAGCATCTATCTGTAGAGAACAAAAGTAACATTTGACACGGTCTTTGATGTTTGTGTAAAAAATTCACTTTTCGCTAGCTGATCTGCTGTATCTAGGTCAATAGCTAGATTGTCGAATGTTTTCAAACGATCGCATTCTTGTTTCAAGTTTAAAATTTTGAATGAATGTATCAGGTTTTATATCACGTTTTGCTTTGTTGTGCTTTGATGTAAAACCAAGCCACTTCACTAACACTTTATTACCGCGTCTTCTTATAACCTTTTCTACTAAATAAACTTCAGGGTTTTTTACAGGAGCTATTTCTGGTTCATAAAATCTGCCTTGAATTATATTTCCTTGGTAATCTTCGAGAATATATGTTGTCGGGTAAACAGGTTTAACTTCTTTTATTTTAAATATCTTTGCAGACTAATTAGGCGTATAACCCTTTTCGAATACATGTTTATGTCTACTTATACGAACAAAATCACCTGTCAGACAGTGTCCGATAAGCACTCCCACTATAGCTGAGAGGTCTTGTCTCCCGAGGCTCATTAGTGAAGTCGTCCGCCTGAGATCATAAGAGAGCCAGGTTAGTTTGGCCAAGGTGTATTTATTAAGATCCCTCCAATGCTTCTTTGCTAGTGGCATTGTGTGCTGTTTGCATCGGAGTTTAAAAGTGGCCCAAGGCATACCAACCCTTTCCTTTCCAGGAAGGAGAGTGGCGGTCGTGCCTTTCCTAGCCAGTTCGTCAGCTTTACAATTTCCCTCTATGTTTCGGTGACCGGGCACCCATACGAGGAGGTCCTGAACTGCTGAGCCATCTCATTAAGAGATCTGCGACATTTAGAGATAGTTCTAGAGCTGTTTGTGCAAGAGCGCAGGGCTTTCAGAGCCGCCTGACTATCTGAAAAGATGCAGACAGTCCGATTCCTATCGCCTTGCTGGTTAATTAATAGAACAGCGTCATGTATGGCTAGAACCTCCGCTTGATATACACTGCAGTGATCGGGTAGTCGGAAGGAGACTTCCATCCCAGTCTCTGGGGAAAAGACTCCTCCTCCTACTCGACCCTCGAGCTTATAGCCATCAGTAAAGAAGTTTATGGCATCTTGAAAACTGTGTGGTCTGTGGGCTCCATAGTTCCTCGTGAAGGTAGTTTCGGGTATACAGAAGTCGGTTTTAGTGGGGACGATAACAGAGTTCAACACCTTCGTATGACTTCCCCTGATTCCGGTCCAAAATCCAGATTCTGCGATGGTTGCGCTTTCCCTTGCCACAAGATTCAAAGGAGGGAGGTATAGCATAACATTTAGGTCATCTGTAGGTATGTAGCGAAGTGCTCCTGTTATGCATAGCTCGGCACATCTTTATACTTTCTGTAGTTTGTTTAGCACGGTGGACTTACTCAAGGTTGGCCACCTTACTAAGACTCCGTATAGGAGTATTGGGCGGACGATCGCTGTGTAGATCCATCGTACTATGTTAGGGGAGAAGCCCCATTTCTTCCCAATGGATTTTTTGCAAGCGAAAAGCGCTATGTTCGCTTTCTTAATGCGCTCTTCTGTATTTTCATTCCAGAGGAGTTTCTTGTCCAGGACTACTCCCAGAGATTTGGCACTATTGCTAAATTTAAGCCTAACATTGTTAAGCCGTGGGGGTGTTAAAGGTGGGGTTTTATACTTCTTTGTGAAGAGGACTAGTTCCGTTTTTACTGGGTTAACGCTGAGTCCGCGGGTGGCAGTCCAGCTTGAAAGGGTTTGTAACGCCGCCTTCATGAGATCACAGAGGACTTGAAGAAATTTTCCTTTTGTGATGATGATAACGTCATCCGCGTACGCCAGGACGTGATGCCCCTCGGCCTCCATGCGTCGCAACAGCTGGTTTATAGTTACGACCCATAGGAGCGGGAAAAGTACTCCTCCTTGCGAGGTGCCTCTGTTTACGGCCCTTCGGACCGAGCTGTCGCCTAGGCTCGAGCTCACCATCACTTGCCGGTAAGGATTTGGTGGATGTTCTGTCAAGGCCAGGGTGATGGCGTTCGGGAGTACGTTGTTAAACGCTCCCTCTATGTCAAGGAATGCCACTAATATATACTCCTTGACCTCGAGTGATTTTTCAATGGTTGAGACCAATGAGTGAAGAGCAGTATCAGTAGATTTGCCCTTTGTACAGGCGTGTTGTGTGCCAGAGAGTTCCGAGGTTGGTATGGTCTGCCTCAGATATATATTTAGATTAGCCTTTCTAGAGTCTTTAAAAGAAAGGATGATAGGCTAATTGGCCTGAAATCTTTGGGTGTTGCGTGGGAGGCTTTACCTGCCTTGGGTATAAAAACTACATTAACCTTTTTCCAACTAGAGGGAATGCAGTTATTTTGAAGGCACCCTGTAAACATGGCCTGCAACCAGAGCATGATGTAACTAAGGGTGCGCTGCAGTTGTGCCGGGCCTGGAGATTTATAGGGATGGAAGGTGTTTACAGCCCATTCAATTCTTGCTCTACTTATGATAGATTTGACCAGCTGTGGTGAGGCTGAAGAGTTTATCGGGAAGGCTGACGCAGCCGTAGTACTACTCGGGAGATGGTTGTCCATAAGTAGTGTCAGGGATTCTCTGCTTGAGTCAGTCCAATCGCCGTTTTCTTTGTGTAAATAGCTAAGCATTGTTGTTGCTTTAGTTAATATTTTACGTAACCTTGAGCCTTACAATGTGGACTCTATATTGCCGCAAAAGGTAGCCCAAGAGCTGCGATTGGCCTTCTTTATTGCCATTTTGTATCTATTCAGCTTCGACTTATAGCAGCCCCAGGAGGTTTCACTACTGCACTACTGCACCCAGGAGGTTTCCTTTCTACACTCTTTTCGGAGCGTTTCAAGATCGCGAGGCCACCACGGGGGTTTGGAAGCCTCTTTATGCTGTCTGTTCGGACAGACTGTTCAATTCTTTCTTCTTCTTCTTTAACGGCTCTACAACCGGGATCCGATCCTGGCCTCTCGCAACTGTTCTCTCCACCGGTCCCGATTCTGAGCCGATGTCATCCAGTTTGGCATCCCTATGCTCTGAGCGTCCTGGTCTACGCCATCCTTCCAGCGGAGGTTGGGTCTCTCTCGCTGTCGCACCCCATAAGTCTTACCGTTCAATTCTTTCACGGCAGAGAATTTTCCTTGTTTACCTTTCGTGTTCTCTCTTCCCTGAGTCCGATCACCATATCACCTTAGGGCACTTTAATACTTCTTTATTTCAGACGAATAACGCTCATCCAAGAAAAAACAGGTGCATTCAAACATATTTAGCAACCGCTATGGGAAAGGAAGCATGATCATTCGACTATAGTGGACATTAATTATTAACATGTGACATCATCATCTTTGGCGATAGTGGACATTAATCAGCACACAACATCATTCTCTTCAATACCTACTATAGTAATCTAGCTTAAAATGATTGTACCCAAACACTCACTTAAAATTTACGATATTCCTTCAAAATTTCATCTGGTAACACCGATCACCTCAACACATGCATACGTATAAAACCTCATCCCCACTTTTATCATCGAAGCAAAGATCACTTCAAACGTTACGGTATACTGTTCTATCCCCACTTGAATTAAATTCAAGCAAGCTAATAAATAACGTTGCGCGCTTGAATCGATCTCTCTCTTGGGCACGATCATCGTCGAGGTAAGTTGGTTTTAGAACTTGATTCCTTTTCCTTTCCCTAAACAAATTATTAATTCTCTCTTTGTTTTTGGGATTCGACCATCAACAAATTATTAACTCTATCTTTGTTTTTGGGACCCGACCATAAACAAATTACTAACTTTATCTTTGTTTTTGGGACTCGACCATAAACAACAATTGATTCATTTTCCGCTCCTTTCTTTGTTATTATTCAAGTTCAAGGTCAACTACAGAGATCAGGTGAGTACCTTATTATCACAACCTATATTGAATTTTGTCAAAATATATTTTTTTTGGTGATTTGGTGATCTCTCTTTTTCCCTTGTTTCTCAATTTTGTTTTCTTAAACCACGTGCAATTACAATGCGGTAAAGTTTTCGATTACCTTGCTTGAACGGATTTTAGTGATCAACGTTGATGAGGTTTTCTTTGCAATTCAATAATTACTTTATTCATGACTATAGTTTACATCGTTGATGAGGTGCATAGGGTGAATTATAATAAATTGATTATTTCTGTAGCTAACAACGTTGTAGAGGGTGAGTACCGTAAATTTTGAGTGAATGTTGGCATCATATCCCATACGTCTTAATTTAACTATCATTTATTAAACTAATCATTTATTGAATTATAATTGAATTTGCTTATTTAGTGGAGTGCCTGGGGGTTTTGGCCTTAGACTTTTGTTACGGTGAATGAATTTACGTGGTCGAAGTGAAATTTTGTTATTTATACTATAAATTGCAAAGTTTACCAAAATTTTTGTTTGTGCTTTTACCCTGGGGGTGAATGCCACCCCTTCTCGGGGGTGAACATTTTTTCATTGAAAATAAGTCCAGGAATAGATAATAATAATAATAATAATAGAGTTTATCCTTCTAGCTCAGAAGGTACACTTCTCAGCTGGGCTGAGAAACGGGCCACGCCTATGTGCAGGGACCGAACCAGCCGAAAGCACCAAAAAAGGTATAAGAAGAGAAATCACCACATAACGAGCATGCGATCGAAAATGCAGGCTCCTTCTCGACCCTCCCCGGCACTCCGGTACCAAGTAGGTCCGTTGATATTTTTATTCACATTAATGAACATGCGATTAACAGGCTCGAATCTGCCGTAATTCGTGTTAGAGGAGTTGGTGTGTAAGAGAGGTGGCCCTCTCAAATTGTAACCACTCTCTCTAAACGACGCACGGCGACTTAGAAAACCTGAGTCGACCTTTCCATTAAGGAGCTGATGAACAAATACAACATCGGCCACTTCACGACGCCTGGAAAGAGAGCTTAGGTTGAGTAACTTAAGTCGGGATTCATATGGTGGAAGAACTAATGGGTTATCCCAAGGAAGATGATTCAGTGCGAATCGAATGAACCTTCTTTGAACCGACTCAATTTTTCCAGCGTGCGAAGAGTAGTGAGGAGACCAAACCTGGGACCCATACTCGAGTAATGGTCTGACAAGAGAGATATAAAGGTGTTTAGTAATCAAGGGGTTATTGAATTCTTTAGACCACCTTTTTATAAAACCCAGGACTAAACTACCTTTAGAAGCAATATAGATCATAGAATCAAATCTTATCCCGAGATCTTTAACAAAATGAACACGAGGGACACTCACGTTAGAAAAGGTGTAGTTAAAAATTAAGGGACTACGACTTCTCCCAAAAGTCATGGTTTCGCATTTACTAATATTAAGGACCAGGTTGTTGTTCGCACACCAAGAGTAAAAGGTGTCAAGGTCAGCTTGCAAAAGTTTTCAATCCTCGATACTCTTTATGTGACGGTACAATTTGATGTCATCAGCGTAAATCAAGATTCTACAGTGTCTTAGCAAGGGAACAATATCATCAATTGATATAATAAAGAGCAAGGGACCAAGATGACTTCCTTGAGGAACACCGGATGACGCTTCAATGGTTACTGATTTGGATCCACGAAAAAGAACTTGGTAGGTCCTGTCAGCTAAGTAAGACTGGAACCATACCAGAAGGGCTCACGGAAAGCCTAACATCCTTAATTTGAGAAGTATAATGGAGTGAGAGAGCTTGTCAAATGCCTTACTAAAATCAGTGTAAACACAATCAGTCTGGCAACCGGAAACGAAGCCCTCGACAGTATGAGAAGTGAACTCAAGAAGATTGGTGGTAGTGGAACGCGCTGCAAGAAATACATGTTGATTCGTTGATACCAACCTCCTGCAGATAGGCGCGATTGCAGAATAGATAATCGATTCAAAGAGTTTCGGAATGACAGACAGCTTCGCAACTGGTCTATAATTCGATATTTCATTCTTGCTACCACTCTTGTGAATAGGGATTATGAACGAATTCTTCCAGAGAGTAGGGAAGTACCCTTTGTCAAGGGATTTTTGAAACAGGGTTTTCAGAGGAGACTGGAGAACCCCTGCACAGGACTTAAGGACAGCAGGAGGAATACCATCGGGGCCAGAGGTGAAATCGTATGGGAGTTCATCAATATGTTTCGCGATATCGTCATTGGAAATTGAAAGGGATACACTATAAGCCTCTCGGTTAGGAATTATATGTCGAAAATTATTGTCATTAGGCTGAAAGTCAGAAGGTGAGAAAGATTGACGAAAGAATGAGGCAAACATGTTGCAAATCGCAGGCGACTCACTACTAGACAAGTCCGTGTGCTGCATGGTGTTAGGGTAGTTATCAACCTTTTTCTTAGAGTTGACGAATTTAAAGAAATTTCTAGGGTCAGTGAACACTTTATCGCTCATACAGCTAAGATATTCACGATACAGAGCAGAAGAGAGAGAGCGAAATCGGTTGTAGCAATTTATAAATAAATTAAGACTCGGAGTATCCTTTCTCTTTAAATAGGTTTTCCAGAGTCTGTTCTTCTGATTTTTCAAATGCTTGAGGTCATTATTGAACCAAGGTAGAGATGAACTGGGTAATTTTTGAGGCTCATAAGGTACACAAGAAACCAGGGCTTCGTATAGTACGCCATAAAATCGTGCCACGTCGTCATCCAACTCATTTGCAGAAAGTAAACTGTTGAAATTAATCAAGGCAAGCTTAGATGACAGCTCACTAAAATTAGCCTTTTTGAAGTTAAAGGCATGGGATACCACCTCCGGACAAGGATTATTCTCAGAATTGAAGCAATAATTGAGTGAGATAGGAGGATGGTAATTGTCAACAGACGACATGACTATTGGACTGGGTTCAACAGTCATGTTGACTGAGTCCGTAAAAAATACAAGATCCAACTGCCTCCCCAACACATTAGTCACCCCACTCATTTGGTTCAAGCCGAGTGAGAATAGGGAATTGAGAAAACAGGACTCTTTAAGATTAAGGTTCCCTTCAGGGAGGTAGTTATCGTCATCTTCGACATATACCCACTGAATATTGGGTAAGTTGAAATCGCCTAGAAGCTACCTAGATAGATTGGCTAATTCTAAGCAACTTTTGTTCCATAAAGTTTTTTCTGAAAGTCAATACTTTTCGAGTTCGCGAGTGAAAATGTCAATTTTTCAACCAAAAAAACCATGTTTTCAGGCGGTTTTTCGCGAATAACTCAAAAAGTAAGTATTTTAGCGAAAAAATTATTATTATTAAAAATATAGCTTATAAAGAAACAAAAAAATGGCGGGTTTATGATGTCTGTAGACCCAATACAAAAATAGTAATAGCTTGTTGAAGGTGGGTTCTTATTTAGCAAACGCCAAAATTGAAAGTTTCAACTTGAAATAAACAAAAAACAATGCATTTTTCGGGGAAACTCATAAAACCTGTTTTAAAGTGCTTGAAAAAACCTTTATTTTTATTTTGCTATAAAACTCCCTAGCATTAAAACTAAGCGAGTTATGACGAAAATAAAGTTGGTCCCTATTTTTTCGGCGACAAAAAATTGTGAAAATCACACCCTAATTACTACCCCCATTGAAAATAATCGGTATCACTTCCCAAATCACTTTATTAAAGTACTTGTAATATGCTCTAGAAGTTGAACCGTTTTGCAGTGCTTAGTTTTGAAAAAAAATTGAGCTTGAAATGAAGAGAGCATTTTTGTAATTTTGCAAGGTATTGCCTTTCCTTCAAAATAACTCGAAAACTATTAATGATACCCAAAATTTTGTAGAGTACAGAATCGTAGGTTTTGCTTTTCTGAAATTTTCGTTGTTTTTTTTTTGAATAAAAATTGAGCAAAATATGGCCGTTTACAGTTTGCATATGTTCGTAAATAGTAACTTGTGCAAGCCCTTTCAGCTCAAGCCCTTTCAAAAATAAGGGGTGAAAGAAAGTTTAATTTATATGAGCTTATAGCTCTTGAAAAAACCTACAAAATGCCATTTGGAAGGACTTGATAGCTTAAAAACTAAGCGAGTTATGGGTAAAAAACCAATCACATATTTTTTCAGATATGAGAACACGTATATTGGAGCATTGATGAATACACTTTATACCTTCATTTTAGGCACAGACATACTTACACCTATTTACACACGTCACACACAATGATCTTGCCACCGTTGAGGAGATTTTACAAGCTGGTCAGTACTATGCAGTTAACTTGTCCTCCCTCGTTGCAACAATTGGTGCTTCAAATGAGTACATAAAAAGGGTTTACTTCCAAACCCAGTTATGGCTGGGAAATAAAAATATTAATCCACTTGATTGGGGTTGGGTTAATATTGAAGGAGTCAAATCCAATCAAAACTCCGAATCAACCTTCACCTGAAGAGCTGCTGAAAATGATTTGTGTAACATGAAGCGGAGACAACTGTAAAAATAGTGCTCCAATTATGGACCAAAATGAGCACTAGAAGGAAAACGAGGATGAGGTGGACGTGGAAAGGAATGAGGACAATTTATTTCTTTTTAACAACTTTAATTTCAAAACAAAACTTCTAGCACACATGTACTCCTCCTTCCTCTTCTTGGCGGTTCAGTTAGAACAACCGTACTAAATTGAGATGTGACACTGCGTTATGTATATGTATTTATTTAAGTAGGTGCCTATGAACTTGAAACTTCTCGGTGAATGGGAATTTTAACTTTCTTTTTTCGGTTAGCCGTTACACTGCCCCTTCTTACTTAGTGTTCGTCCCGAATTCAGGTTCCTACAGGTCCCGTTCTTACCTGACCTCGTTTAACCTCGTGATGTCCGCGGAGGGGCCCTTCCACTTCCTTTGTAGTTTTGGCGATTTACCTTTTATTCTTAGAGGATTTTATTGCTAGACTCGACCGCCTTCCTTCAATCTAGATCCGCTCGCCCTTAGGTGCTGTTGCGTGATTCCAAACTTTAAATCACCTGACAGCGTAATCTGTTTCCCGAAAATCATCCTTGCAGGCGTCTGACCGGTAGAATTGTGGGTAACAGTCCTGTACATCGTTTTTTTATTGAATTATATAGACATTTCCTTCATATTAAATTGAAAGCCTATTTCTACCGTCGCTACCGTTTTTACTGTTTCTATACTAGTTAGGGGAAATTTAAGAAATTTCCTACAATTCAGAATGTGGCAAACTTCAAGACAATAGAGGAAATTAGTGTGGCCATTTTGAATTACGGTCATTCAAATCAAGATCACAATTTTTTAATAGGTAAACTTTTTTATATATATTATTAGCTAAACATTCCATTTTGAATTTTTAAATTTCATTCACCGTAACTGAAATCCGAGGTTTTCATGTTTTTAACGCTCCAGGAACTCCACTAATTGAATTATAACTGAATTTGTATTTGAATTTTTAGTGAATTTATTCTTTCCGTTTGTTCATTGATAATTTGCATAACTATTATTTGAATTGCTTTTACAGATTTATTCTCTCTTTATTGTTCTTGTATTTAGTGTGTGCTGCAATTGGAGGCCAAGGTTTGGCAATTTATTTTCGGTATTTTGAAAGGTTTTCGAATAAAAATCACAGGCTTTATTAATAGGCTATTGAAAATGTCTTTGAGAAAGGAACAATTGCGTTCAAGCATTTTTATGGTTTAATATGTTAGCTTGACACATAAATATGCTAAAACCATAAAGTGCCCCCCTTTTTTAGGGGTGCGTTTTTGAGCCCCGACCCTAAGAACCCCTTTTTCAGTTTTTTCAAAATATCTCGAAACCAAAGCGAAATTCGAGATTTTTACTAAAATACTTTTTTGTAGAAAATGAAATTTGCAATCGAAATGGGTTTTTTCAAATTTTTTTTCACCATTTGTAATTCAAAGAATAATCGAAAAACTAAACTAAATTTTTTCGAAAAAATCACGTTTTTTTTTTATTAATTTGGTTATAACTTTTTTTACGTCATCCTGGGTATACATAAATGTTCACAGAAAAGAAACGTTATGAAAAATTGAAGAAATTGCATTTTTTAAAATCTTTGTACGACCAACGGTGACCGAGAGATAACCATTCAAATTTGACCATTTTGAGCAATTTTTTAAATTATTTGCTCTTAAACATTTTTTCTTTGTTGAAGCCTGTGTTTTCTATCTCTATATTCTAAATATACACACAATTAGGCAAAACATATAATGAATTTATATAAAGGTAAGCTAAGAAATTTGTGGTATAAAAAACTACTTCTGTTTTTTGCAATTATTGTCTCGTTTCGATGAAATTAAATAGTCGATTCACCGCATTAACATTCTATTCACCCAAGACGTGGATCTTCTGATCTTACTTTCATTATTGCCTGAAAAATACAATAATGTATATTTATTGAAATCAAGTATTGGTAAAGTAGATGCAAAATTGTACAGCTGAAACAGCTTTCAATATCAACATATCAGAGTTTCATTGGCTTTATACATGCATTTAGTGGTTGCGATACCACATCATTGTTTCTTAAAGTGGGAAAAAAAATTCCTGACTTTTTTTATAAAAAATTTTGCAAAGTTAGAAACGCATACCAAGGTTTTTTTTAACAGACAATGCTCAACAGGAAGAAATACGGTTGGCAAGTGAATCCATTGAATGTCGCTTACGATAGTTTAAACGATTACCTAAGAATGTAAGGTTTACGCTATCGAAATTACCCCCAACAGCTGATACTGTAAGATAACATGTACAGCGAACATATTTTCAAAATCTAACAATGGAAGGGAAATATATTGAATGCCCTCCAATGGGTTTGGAAGATAACCCAAAATGGATTGATGCCAATTGTAATGACTATGTCACCTGCACCGCAATCTCTACTACGAAAAATTTCATGTGGATGTTTAAAAGGCAGTCATACTACAATAATTTTAGCTGCAGAAAGCTTGGCATCATATGCTCCATATTTTGCAAGGAGTGTGCAGGTACTGATTGCGAAATGTCCCAAGAAGATGTCGACAAGGATATTGATACTGAAGCTGAATGAATATTGAAGAATAAACTTCTTTATGTATCTATGTATATAATGTACCTACTGTTTTTTATGCTTTCAAAAATTAGTATTTTTGGTAAATTACCTTGAAATTGTTGTTTTATTGCACAAAAACAAATTTATTTGCTGAAAATTAAAAGAAAAAATGTTTTAGAGCTCTTAATTTTTAAAATGCTCTTAGAGCAAATAATTTAAAAAATGGCTCAAAATGGTTAAATTTGAATGGCTATCTCTCGGTCACCGTTGGTCGTACGGAGAATTTAAAAAATGCAATTTCTTCAATTTTTCATAACGTTTCTTTTCTGGGAACATTTATGTATACCCAGGATGCCGTAAAAAAAGTTATAACCAAATTAATAAAAAAAAGAAAAAACGTGATTTTTTCGAAAAAATTTAGTTTAGTTTTTCGATTATTCTTTGAATTACAAATGGTGAAAAAAAATTTAAAAAAACGCATTTCGATGGGAAATTTAATTTTCTACAAAAAAGTATTTAAGTAAAAATCTCGAATTTCGCTTTGTTTTCGAGATATTTTGAAAAAACTGAAAAAGGGGTACTTAGGGTCGGGGCTCAAAAACGCACCCCTAAAAAAGGGGGGAACTTTGTGGTTTTAGCATATTTATGTGCCAAGCTAACATATTAAACCATAAAAATGCTTGAACGCAATTGTTCCTTTCTACCCTTTAATTTTGGACATTTTCAATAGCCTATAACGGCGTAAGAGCATTACTCTGTGAAGATGCTCACAATGCTGTCGAGTTGTTCCCGATTTTTGGGAATACAGGGTGGCTTAGGAGCAAGGTTTTTTGCGATAAGCCTGGTGTAGTAACCCCAGTTTGTCTTTTTGAGGTTGTCGAGGTAACTGCGGTTAATATGTAAAACATCGGTTTTAAGCACAACTTTCACAACTTTAATATAATATTCTTAATTTTGACCACAATGTTTGAATTGAACCCTACTCTACGGCTGTACAAGAAAGAGTGATTCACAAAGGGTTAGTAGTTGGTTGCTGTTTACACGAGTTCAAGATTAACGGTTATAAATTCAACGTTATGAGTATAAGCGAGAATTATTAAGTGAGAAAAAAATGGTATGCAAATTCAAAACAAAATAAAATGAATAAATATGAATAGAGTTAGGAATATGATGATTTAGTGTTGACAGATGCTGATTCTGAACATTCCGCCCGCACGAACGTATCCTTCCTTGTTGTAAAGAGTTGAGTCATCCGCCAGCCGTAAATGTCCGGTACACTTGACATGATATACGGTTGAGTTGATGGAAATGTGACTGAAAAAGATTAAAGAGGAGGATTAGTATGATCAAGAGCCGTGTCTATGGGCAGAACACATAGTTTTGTAATAGCTCTTTTGTAGTGGCTGTTCATATGACGAACAGTCACGACTCGAATTTCTCCATCAGAACCAGGATGGAATTCCGTCACCCTACACAAGAACCATTTGGCTGGAGGCAGGTTTTCGTCCTTGAGTAGCACGAGATCGTTTATCTTGACTGGTGTTCGATGACCTTACCACTTGCTCCATACTTGCAAGTTATGTAGATATTCCTTGTTCCATCTTTGCCATAGTTGGTCCACCATATGCTGCACTAGTTGCCATCGATTTAATCGGTTCATAGGTAAGTCACATGTGGGTTGAGACGGTGGAATGAGCAAACTTTCTCCTACCAGGAAGTGACCAGGAGTAAACGCCGAGAAGTCCTGTGGATCGTCATTTAGAGCAGTAAGTGGCCTTGAGTTAAGGCAAGCCTCAATTTGAGTGAGAAGAGTCGTCATTTCTTCGAGTGATAACGTGTGTGCGCCGACTATTCGTCGTAAATGGTGCTTCAGCGATTTGATGCCCGCTTCCCAATATCCACCAAAGTGAGGAGAAGCTGGAGGCATGAATTTCCAATCTGTCCCTTCATTGGAAAGAAGATCGCCCATGGTCGATTGATGAAGCAGTTTTTTGAGATGGTAGGATAGTTCCTTGTCAGCAGCAACGAAATTTCGCCCATTATCGCTGTACAGCTTGTTGCAACGGCCACGACGACTAACAAATCGGCAAAAAGCAGCTATAAAGGCCTCGGAGCTAAGGTCCATGACCAGTTCAATGTGAACTGCCCTAGTGGCAAAACAGATGAATAACGCCACATAGGATTTTATGATTGTTTTGCCTCGCCCTTTTACTGGTTTGACACGAAGAGGGCCGGCATAGTCCACACCGCTAATTAAGAACGGCTTCGCAGGCCTGACTCGATCCGCCGGAAGATCTCCCATTAATTGTGCGTTTGTGGACGCTCTATAACGACAGCAGATAACGAAATTTCTAATGATTTGTCGAACTTGGTTTCATCCATTGATGATCCAGTACCTTGAGCGGATGTGTTGCAGTGTCGCTTGGACACCTCCATGTAGCGTTGCATTTTGCGAACGATGAATGATCAGATAAGTAAGGCGCCTATCCTTGGGTAAAATAATAGGATGTTGTTCGTCATAAGCGATTAAAGCATTCTTGAGTCTTCCACCGACACGTAACACGTGAAGCTTGTCAATAAACGGGTGTAAACTTAAGAGTTTACTGGATGCTGGTAAGGCTTGTTTCCTTGTCAGACATTTATGTTCATTGTTGAATGCGGAATGTTGCACCTGTAGTATCCAAAAGTTTAACGCTGTATCTATCTCTTGAAGTGTTATACTGCCATGGAATCGTGACGATGAACATGTTTGGCAGTTATGAATAAAGCGACGCAGGTAGACAGTTATGCGGAGTAGGCGTCGTATACTAGAGTATTTGTGTAGGAAATCACACTTAGGTTCATCCATAATTGTTATTGTATTACAAACGATGCGACATTCTTCTTGTAGCTGGATGTTGGATGGGCTGGTCGAGCTCAAAGGCCATTCGTTAGAGGTTTTTCGCAACCATTGTGGACTTGACCACAAAAGATCGAAAGCCGGTAGTTCGGACGCAGGGATGCCTCTTATGATGCAATCCGCAGGATTGTCACTCGACTGGATGTGATGCCAACTAGCGGTTGCAAGTTTCGTTTGGATGATTCCCACTCGGTTAACCACGAAGACTTTCCATTTCGAAGGATGCTCACGGAGCCAGGCCAACACTATAGTAGAATAAGTCCATAAATGGACAGGTACATTTGTCAGATTCAAAGTTTTCTGTACGTCATCAACCATCTCAGTTAATAAGACAGCACCACACAGTTCTAATCTCGGTAAGGATACAGTTTTAAAGGGACTGACTCTTGTCTTCGCAGAAATGAGAGTGACTTGAACGTTGTCATGGTTGTGACTAATGCGTAGGTAGACTGCAACTCCATAAGCGGAGAGTGATGCATCGGAGAAGCCGTGTGTCTCTAATCCCAGTTGAGTCTTATTCAGTCCTAACCATCGATGTATTCGGAGGTTGCTCAGCAACTTGAGTGATTGCTTATAGGATGTCCACTCAGTTTGTATGTCCTCAGGTAGACATTCATCTCAGTCTAGTCTAGCTATCCATAATTTCTGCAGCAGTAATTTTGCTGTAATGGATACTGGAGATAGCCAACCGAGTGGGTCATAGATTCTACTGATGTCAGCGAGTACAGACCGTTTTGTGGAGATGCTGGAGTTTGTAAGCTGAATATTGAATTGAAAAGTGTCGGTGGATGGACACCACATGATTCCTAATGTTTTGATCTCTGCATCATTAACAAACTTGACTGATGATATGCGCTCCCTATCCTGTTCTGGAACCTCATTAAGTAGTTCAGGTGTGTTGGATAGCCATTTTCTTAATTTGAATCCGCCCTGTAGAAGGAGGTGATTTACTTCGGCACGAAGATGACGAGCTGAATCGTCATCATATACCACGTATACATGACCAAATCGAACGATCCAGAGATCGAAAGATTGAAAGTGAGAATCTGCCTATTTGACATCGTCAGATCGAATAACTGAAGTTTAAATGGATTCAAACGTAGTCGAAAAGCAATGAACACAACCTACATTTTGTAGTTTTCGTACCGTTTTACTGTGGTTTTGCTTTTTCATCGAATTCCGCTCGATCCTATTTGAATTCGATCTGCGTATACATGGATTTTTCTAAGATCCAAGCTGGCTTGAATCCGGCTTCAATTTCGCATGTATACGTACTAATAGGCTCCAAAGAGCGCATCATCGACATAAAAATTATGACGTATAACATTGGCAGCTTCAGGGTGAATTGACTCAGAATCGTCAGCTAATTGATACAACGTCTTACAAGCCAGATAGGGTGCGGAGGCGGTACCATAGGTAACTGTCCGTAGTCGAAAGCATTGGATAGGTTGAGATGAATCAAAACGCCACAAAATTCGTTGAAAGTCTACCAGCTGTGTTGTCTAAAATTTGCCGATACATTTTCTCGATGTCAGCGGCAAACACGATGGGAAAAAGTCGCCATTTCATCAGCACTGACATCACGTCATTCTGGAGCTTGGGCATGGAGAACATGGAGTACATGGAGTAGATCGTTCAGTGACAAACCTGTGGATGTTTTTTGTGATCCGTTGAAAACTACACGAAGTTTTGTAGTGGAGCTACTCAATTTAATAACAGCATGATGTGATAGATAGTAAGACTTGCTGATAGAAATTGTTTCATCACTTACTAATTCCATATGATTCAATCTCAGGTACTCTTCCATAAAGTTGGAGTATGTACGATTTATGAAGTTCTGCATCCTTGGTAAATCTTCGTTCCATGCGGAAGAGTGCATTGAGCGCCGCATCTCGAGAGCCTCCCAACATACGATTAGTTGACTTAAACGGTAAACGGACGACGTATCTACCTGTGATATCTCGATGATGGGTTGATTGGTAAAAATTATCGCACTCTGCTTCTTCGGGCGTTATCAACGAGGCAGCAGGAAGTTGTTCAATTTCCCAGAACTTCTGTAAAAGTTGATCTACATCAGTGGATGTAGTGAGAAAGCTTGCGGTAGTTATTAGTTGAACTGTTGAGTTCTTGATTGGTCCAGATACTATCCATCCTAATGTAGTTGATTGTGCGAGTAGGGAGCCTTGATGACCACGTCTCATTTCACCGATAGGCTAGTCGGTGAGGCATTTTCATTGCAATTTTGGCCCATAGGAGAGATTATTGTTGGAATCGCTTCGTTTTAGGGTGTAGTTAAACACCCTAAGTTTGCCCACAAATTGGTTGACCGCATAACTTTTTAATTAGGTTATTGTGAATAAAATAGGCACTTTTTTTATATTTCTTTCAATAGCTCCGTTCCTGCTAACTTTTAGTATAACATATGCATTGGGAATATAACAACATATATGTTTATTTATGTCGCGTATAAAAAGGTATGTGCCTAAAAAACCTCATAAAATCGATCAAAATTGCGATTTTTCAAAAATTCCAACGGGATTTCATTTTCAATTGTTTCTTAAGTTTTCTAAATGAGTTTTCCAATTATAAACTGATCCTACACAAAATGGCAGCATTGTTAATTAAGGTAAAAAAAAAACTAGATCGTTAATTACTCAAAAAGTGATAAACCGATCTTGTTGAAATTTTTTGTTCATTGCCGGGACACCATCTTTACGAATTTTCATCCTTCTATGTGCAGTTGTTTTCCTGTAAACAAATAGTGAAAATAACGTGTTTTGAAAACTTTGGAAGCCATTTGCAAGATCACCCTTGCACCTAGCGACCTCTAACAGGGCTTATTTTTTAGAGAATTTCATAACGAAGAGCTTTCCCAATGCATATGTTATACTAAAAGTTAGCAGGAACGGAGCTATTGTAAGAAATATAAAAAAGTGCCTATTTTATTCACAATAACCTAATTAAAAAGTTATGCGGTCAACCAATTTGTGGGCAAACTTAGGGTGTTTAACTACACCCTAAAACGAAGCGATTCCAACAATAATCTCCCCTATGGGCCAGTAATACACTTTTAATCATTTTTTCCTTCTCGCCGACTAGCCTACGAGTAGAATGCTGTTATAGAATTCTACTCCTAGAATTAAATCGACTTGGGCAGGCTTATCATAATCAGGATCTGCGAGTTGAAGCCCATGGATATGGGGCAAATCAGTGCTGTGCACAGGACTTGATGGTAAAACGTAAGTCAGTTTAGATAGCACAAACGAATGTACAGCGTATGTGATCTTAGGGTCCATCATTGATATAACGGTGTAATTCACAGATGCCTTGACCGTGCCTACCTTAATTTGACCAACTCCAAATACGGATACATTTGCTTTTGTTTTTGGTAGATGCAACAAGTGAGCTAATGAATGTATAATCAAATTGGACTCCGAACCTTGATCCAATAGAGCACGAGCCTTGAAGATCCTTCCGTCAGGTGATTGTATAAGAATCATAGCTGTAGCCAATAAGACTGCAGGCTGATAACACTTAATGCTGGAAACGTGGGCACATGTAGACGTCGCTGGTACTGGATGAGGGAGTGGCAGATTAGATTCGTGTGGATTCGAAGAAGCGGTACTGACGTGATGTAAGAGTGAGTGGTGTTTCTGCTTACAGTGCTTGCAACGATACTCTGACGGACAAGATTCAATAGAGTGTCCAGACCTTAGACAGTTTTTGCACAGAGCCTTCCGTTCGATAAACTTGATGCGATCATTAATGTCTAGCGATAGAAAGCGTGGACAGGAGTATAACAAGTTCACAATAAGAACACTCTCTGGCTGAGGAAGCATAATGATTTCGAACCATAGGTGGTGTGTACCGTTGCGGTGGAGAAATCCTTTTGGTGAAGCTTGAGTCATTGCTCCTTAACGTACTTAGTGTGTGGAGTCTACCTTCTAGGAATTGTTGTAATGAAGTGAATGCAGGAACCTTTGTAGAAGAAGTGAGTGAGGTTTCCCAGTCCTTTCTGGTTTGGTGATCCCGTTTAGCAGCGAGGAAGTATACAAACCAATCATTCCAGGTACTAACTGGACGAGATAAATTGTTCAGTGCTCTGACTGATTGATTAAAACTGTCTAAGACTCGACGGAGTTCGATGGGAGACTCGCTTCCCATTCCTTGCAGAGTGACAAGAGAATGGAGGTTAGTATTTACTACCAAACGCTCATTTTTGTATCGGTCTAGTAAACTTGTCCATGCCGACTCATAATTGTTGCTTGTTACAGCCAGATGTTTCAGTAGTTTCGATGCTTCACCCGTGATCGTAGTTTTGAGATAGTGCATCTTTTGTACATGACTCAGTGAACAATTGCTGTGAATCAGTGACACATACGTATCGTGGAACGACGGCCATTCTAAGTATGAGCCACTAAACGACGGTAAGTCGATTTTGGGTAACCTTACTGACTGATGCTGATAACTGACAGCCGTAGGATTGAGTACGGAGATATCGGGTATACTGATGGTGGCGGACCTAACTCATCGTTCAGCCACGAGACTGCTTCCATGTAAGCACACTCTGTAAGAGAGTAGATGTCAGTATTGAATATTTCATCCTCTTCACGTTTAGTTGCCGGAGTTGCCTCATCGTAATCGTCGTACGCGCTTATAAATTTACCCCAATAGTCATCAAGAAGCTTTAATCGGGCCTTCAGAAAGGAATCTGTGCGTTTATCCTTTGCTGTTTTTGTCGAATTTGTGACGAACTTCGTGATTCTCTCGGAATTTGTACTAATTTTAAGCTTGAGTGCTTCGGCCATTTTGAAATTTACCTAAACTCGTGCTTGTCGCAACTACTATACACTGGTCTGGTGTTTGTTATTTGTTGTAAGTTGTTTCTTAGCGCTTGGTCAGCAATCGATCGTATCTACGATTACTCACTGGTAAGAGTATTGGTTTACGCAATTCGAAGTGTTACCACATGAAGTTTATCAAAAGTTGCTAAATAAAGCGAGAAAAAAAAATAGTTTTCATTATGTAAGCCGAGTAAGGTTTTGACGAAAGCGTTTATCTGTGAAGATCATAAATTTGATGCTCTTTACTATATCATTGACTGCCACGTGTCAAAGCAAAGTAAAACTGCATAATAACACACACCACATGGTCTTATATGTTCAAAAGTTCAATAGGTTTTATATGTTCAACAGTCACTAGTGTATAATACCTAAAAACGTACTTACTTACGAATTCAATGAAATGGTTATCGTAACTGAACAAATATTTCTAAATTAAACAAGGCAGTATATTTCATAATTGTTTCTTACGAATTCACAACAAAGACTTGTATCTGAAAAAGACTTATACCTGAAAGAATATCAATTGTTCTTGTCTAAATGTTCAAATTCTGTTGTTCACGAATTTATTAGAGAACTGATCACGCGCCAAAATTGTTATCTTATCATAAATGAAATTCAGTTGTTAATGTTTATTAATATATAGAAATTTAAACAAACCGTTGCGCCTGAAAGTCTTCTGTATTTGTTTCAATTGAAGCTATACTTCCTAAAATATTGATGTAATGCAAATTCATTAATATTTTCATAAATTTGATAAATTTCAATGTCATTATTCAAAAGAAACTTCCCAAAGGAAAAAAGCTGTAACTGGGAACTGTGATGTGAACAGAAAGGAAAATCACATGTACATTTAACGGCCTTCAATTTCTATGCAACTTGCGCATTTCACTCACACAATTTATAAGTCGATAGCTTAACAGTACTTACTCGAGCAATGTGCTTGAAAAGAAAAAAACTTGACCTTTGATACCTCACCAGAATCACTTATGATGCTAAGCACTATGCTAATTTTTGCTATACACTGAACTTGCAATCAAAAGGGTTTAATACAATTTTATTAAAAATGTAGATTTTGTTTTTTTTGTTCAAAAAAATTATAGAATTTTAGGTTTATGGTTTAATTATATTTTATGTTAGATCGATATAACACTTTCACTTGTTGCAATGCACCGCGTGGTGGATCATTATATAATTCCCCAATTACCAGAACTAATTAAGAGTGAGGCACGGTTAGATCCGGCTCGAAGGACCAAAAAGTGTCGAGGTAACTGGGGTTAATAAGTAAAACATCGGTTTTAAGTACAACTTTGACAACTTGAATATAATTCTTAATTTTGACCACAATGTTTGAATTGAACTCTACTCTACGGCTGTACAAGAAAGAGTGATTCACAAAGGGTTAGTAGTGGCTTGCTGTTTACACGAGTTCAAGATTAACGGTTATAAATTCAACGTTATGAGTATAAGCGAGAATTATTAAGTGAGAAAAAAATGGTATGCAAATTCAAAACGAAATAAAATGAATAAATATGAATAGAGTTAGGAATATGATGATTTAGTGTTGACAGATGCTGATTCTGAACAGAGGTTTTTTATTTTAGAAGGGGGGTTGAGCTAGAGTCTTGCAGTTGAAACTCTATAAATCTGTGGTCTGAGAAAGAGTGGTCTTTCAAGACCTTCCAGACCAAAATTCGGTTGGAGTGGCGATCGGAGACAAGGGTGATGTCCAGCACTACTTCTCTGTTTTTGGTAACGAAGGTGGGATCATTACCAAAGAGGCCATCCTGAGTTTCTTCTGTTTTAACTCTAGGTCGACCGCAATAAGGTCTCCGTCACTAAATTGACGGAGAAGAAGGGTGCTTATGCTATTTTTGACCATTATAGCTGTTCTGGGTTTTCCCTTTCCTTTTGTGTAAAAGAGATCCAGATCTGTCACCAGCGATCCATGGCTCTTGGACTAGGGCAACATCGACTTCGCCTGATGTCAGGTGAAGCAAGAGCGCAGCGAGCGCTGCTTTACAGTGGTGCAGGTTTATCTGTATTACCCGCACCAATTTCAGGGTGGTGTACTTCGACGACAGTCACCTCCGCCTCTTCGTCCATGGCGATGTCTGTGTGGATGTCTGAGCTGAGGAGTTGGTGGCACACTGAGGATATGGCGGCCACAAATGGCGGATTACCTTTTTCTTTACAACCCCCAAACTGGGTAACAAATGAAAGAGTATAACGATCAGAACCCAGCAAGCTATGTGACGTCATTTTAAATCGAATATGGTGGCTAAGATAAAATGGCGGATTACCTTTTTCTTTACAAACACCCACCATGGGCATCAAATGAAAGAGTCTGTCGAGGAGAATACAGTAAGCTATGTGACGTCATTTTAAATCCATGTACCATATGTACCATATAATTAAATATACTATATTGCATTGTCTTCAGAACCAAAGGTTTGTGCCAAATTTGAGCATCACTGGATTACGGGAAGTGGCCGCAAAATCAATCACAAGATTTCACCACCAGGAATATCCGCCATTTAATGGTGGGCGCCATATTGGATGTACCATAAAATTGAATATACTATATTATATTGCCTCCAGAATCAAAGGTGTGTGCCAAATTTGAGCATCACCGGACATCGGGAAGTACTTGAAAAATGGATCGTAAAATTTGTCCCAAACAAAGAAAAAAGCTTGTAAAAAAACTTTAATCGAGGGTGCCACAGGGTTGCGTGTGGTTTAGGCCTGGCACCCTAGTGTAATCTTAATGTACACATTCCAACCTTCATTTGATGTAAATTTTATTAGGATATTTTATGACGTCACCAACACCAAAAATCGTAACCGGAAGTGACGTCAAAATTCCATGACGCGGGCGAAATTAGGTTATATAAAAGGTGGCTCCCTTTAGGTCTGTGGCAGTACTACTCCCTCACAAAAAATTGTTAGGATATTTTATACCTTCATTTTTATACGGCCGGCTCTTGGACTATAAGCTGTAAAAACGTAACAATAATATTTCTGCCCGTCATATCTGACTGTTGGAAGGTAGTAGGGGGGATGAATGGCGCAATACGCCATCATGTGATTTTTGTAAATTAATCCTTTTGCAAACTAAGTTCACCTTTTTACAAATAAAATTCACCTTTTTGCAAATAAAATTCATTCTTCTGCAAATGAAATTCACCCTTTAGCAATCAAATTCACATTTTTCCAAGTCAAGTACTTCCGTATATTTTATATTTAAAAAAACAAAATATTGTCTTCCTTCCTATTATATATTTTATTTTATTTTATTTGCTCTTACCGTCTTTCAAAAATCATATCATATCTTTATAAATTGCTCAGCCAATATTAAATATTTTTAAATATTAAAAGACTCCTTTCGTTCAGTCTTCAATAAAATTTCTGATGAACATCTTAAATAAGTACCTACACATAAACAATTCCGTAAACGAGATAAAATACATACAATGTACAAGCAAATGTTTGGTTTGTTTCAAACAAAGAAGCAAACATAATCTTAGCTCGCCATCTTCTTTGTTGGAAATTTCCAATTGCAGAAAGTATTTATCTACTCTTATTTTTCATATTGTAGAAGTAAAAGTTTTAGAAAGAAGAAGTGTTCTGAAGCTAAGAAAGAATAAAGAAAAGTGTGTTATTCTTTCCATTACACCAGAATTATTCAATATGTCTACGTGAAAATAAAAAAAAAATTCTAATTTTCATTCTCGTCAGCTTTCAGCTTAGTACACTTAATCAAACGATTTTGAAACATCTTGGCTTCTTGTGCATCTCTGAGCACAATTGAAGTTGCTTTCGTGCAATGCTTTTCCACTTGAATCAATTGGTTTTCTTTTAAGCAGTTTGTTGTTACTACAACATGGAAGTAAGCTTTATATAATGAGCACACAAGAAGCATGCATGGACACATTTCTTCTTAGAATGTCATTTCTCCTTTATTTGATCAACGATACCGTTAAAATGTTTAATAGCACTTCAGTTCTTCTATGCTTTTATAGCATTTGTGCTTTAACCATCCTTGTGACTTTAACCTTTCACGGTAATGAATTATTTAATCAAGACTTGTCCAACTTTCACTCTAGGTGCATGCCATGTACATACATACCTGTTATATAACATAGCAAAAATGTCTCTAGCTTCAGCTCGTGCTTTCACGTTCACGTTTTTGATCAACAGCAAATGTAAAGTGACATCAATTCTGCGCATAAGATGGATAACCTCATACAATCCTTACGTATAATGAAAAACACCAAAAGTTTACTCAAAATTCTTTTTTTTTTTATTTTTCATTAATTTTTAGGCTCCATATAATTTTTGTTTTTTTTCTGACAGCTAATTCTCAGGCGTTGATGTCTTCGATCCGGCACAATCTGAAAGCAGAAGAGAGTATGAGTAAAACGTACTCAGTGGTTTCATTCTTTTATGGACCACGGGCCGGACCTACCTCACCCGATGGTCCCCACATTCAACCTATAGGGCGGGGCGAACCTAGCATTATTAGTATGCTTACCGACTCCACACCTATCATGTAATTGGTTTATCGCGGTAGAACCCGAACCTACCGAGATTCCACCACACAACCTCCATTCACACCCAAGCTATGAATTCGCTCATTGGGGTAGAATCCGAACTTACCGAGATTCCACCCCACGACTTTCATCTGGGTAGAATCCGAACATACCGAGATTCTACCACACAACCTTCATTCGCACACATGCCATGAATCCAGTCATCGGGGTAGAATCCGAACTTACCGAGATTCCACCCGACGACTTTCATCTGGGTAGAATCCGAACATACCGAGATTCTACCACACAACCTTCATTCACACAAATACATCAATGCACATAACCAATTTATTATTTATGTAATTACTCCCACCTGGCAATCTAAATTATTCCACCGATAAAACACTTTTGGCACTTTTTACGAATATTTTTTCCTACTCACCCAGCTTGAGTGTTTTGCCGGGTTTTCACTAGTAGAATTAGTGGTAGAGTAACTAGCCTACTTTTAAGCGGTAGAGTAACTTTACCACGGTGCTATCCCACTCTACTCTACTATAACCGAGTTTTCATTAGGTGAGTTCACAGGATAGTTAGTACTCGACCAGTATACTCTACCACTAATTCTACTAGTGAAAACCCGGCATAAAGGTGGGTATCCACCAAGAGTTTTGTCTCCGCACTATCTCCATACATTATCCGCCGAAGTGTCTCCACCAAAATCAATGCGCGGAGATAAGAAATGTGCGGAGATAAAGGTGAAACCCCAATGTAGGCTTGGCTTGCTTGAACTTGGTGAGCTTTTCAGGTACCACGTGCCGAAGCAAAACAAGCCCAACAAGCCAAAGCTAAACAAACCCAAATACACGCTTTGCTTTAGTTACTTTACAGTTTGCTTTTCATGAGCACAGGAAATAGAAATAGTACACGAAAGAGGTAAAGGTATGAATTTTGAGGAATTTTTCCTTTGGAATGGACATTATTGTTTCATAAAAAGAACAAAGGATCGAATGTAAATAAATATCTATTGTTGCGTAGAGTGATAAAGAAGCACAAATGGTTTATGGCATTAACTGTTCAAACATTTACGAGAAATTTCTTAAAATGGGATATAAAAATAGTTGTCTCAGATTAATTTTGAACTCTTAAATATTTATAGTTAATGTTATTCCCAAAAAAATAATTTCTTTATGAAATAAATTTTCTCAAACCTCTACAAAATAAATATTAAACAAACGCGACAGCATACAAAGCATCAAAAAATTGAACGTTGGTCATTTCGAGCTTTGCTTTGCTTTGCTTGGGCTTTGCTTTGGCTTTGCCGCTTTGTCATTTAATTTTGTCCCATAACAAAGCACTGGTTTATTTGGTATGTCAAAGCAAAGCAAAGCACTAAAGCAAACCAAGCCTACATTGGGGTTTCACCTTAAGAAGTGCGAAGACTACATGTGCGGAAAAGTTAAATAAGTTCCACGAATACGACTAGATCAACCAATTTATTAATTAAATAATACTCGTACAATATAAAAAATCTCGTAACGCGTACTAGGACTGAAAACGTATTACAATTTATAAGGAGTGCTGAACCCTGAAAAAGATTGAGGAAAATTCAATTCCACAATTTCCTAAATAATATTTTTGACATTTATGACTACTCGATTCAAACTAAAAATAATAAGACAGTACATTTTCTAACACACTCCCACCTGAGTTAATTAAATTGTCAAATGAAATTGACTCACAAATCAACAAATATATCAAATTCCAAAAATTACATGAATAAAGAACAAAACAAGATAACCTAACCTAAATTCAACCTTTTCGGCCTTTTAACCTCGCGACCACTTCGTGTCGTTCTTACTGTATCCTCTGGCAAAGTTGATTCCTCTTCATCTTCTTGAAGGTTTCCTCTTATGGCCTTGGATACACTTTGGTTTCGTCTCGCTAATCGATATTCCACATTGTCATTTACTGGTGCACCAGAAAATTCAACCTCCAGTGGATAAATCTTCTGCACTGGTCGCAATATTGTTCCCGTAGAAGTTTTCAATCTTACCAATCTGATCACTCCTTCTCGGCCAGGTATGATTTCTTCTATCCTTGCTAAAGGCCACTCTCCACGTTTCGAATTGTCAGCTTCCACAAGAACTACTTCTCCCACCTTAACAGTTCTGGAAGAAAATCCTTTAGAATGAAGAATAAGCTGACCTAAGTATTCACAGCGGAATCTTTTCTTGAGAATTTGTCTTAGTTCATTACGATAACGTAATTTTCGATTATAATCCATGACCTCTATGCAATTCAAATCTGGTGTTCCAACTTCTGTGTTTTCTTGTAAAAACATACTAGGTGTTAAAGGCGTTAAATCGGAACACTCTTCGGAAACATACGTTAACGGACGAGAATTGATTGCAGTTTCGCATTCACACAATATCGTTTCCATCTCCTCCCAAGTCAGTGATGTTCTTCCCAATACACGCCGCAACAACTGTTTCGTTAAACCTATTAATCTCTCCCACCATCCACCCCACCACGCTGCGGTCGGCGGATTAAATTTCCAGCGTATACCTCTAACACTACTGAATTCTTGCAATTTATTCCAATTCACATGAGAAAGAGCATTGGCAGTCCCAACAAAATTCGTTCCATTATCGCTGTATATGATGCTTGGTCGGCCTCGTCTACCGATAAATCTACGTAAACATTGTACAAAACATTCAGTGGAAATTGCCGAAACCAACTCGAGGTGGACCGCACGATAAACTGCACAGGTAAACAGACAAATCCATGCCTTCTTACAAGTGCCTGTCTTCCTTTCTTTCAGATAAATCGGGCCAGCTAAATATACGCCAATTATTTCGAACACTTTCGCATCTCTTACTCGATCAATAGGTAGGGGTGGAGAACTTGTCGTTATCCTCTTAGCGTGATATCTCTTACAAATCATACAGGAATTTAAAACAGATCGGATAGTGCGACGACTATTCAAAATCCAAAAACGATTTCTCAAGATAGTTAACATGCAGTGCAAACCTGCATGGGACGAATTTTTATGCACATTAAACACCAGGCGATTTACTACAGGATGCTTTCGACGTGGTAGTAATATGGGAAAGCAAAAGTCTTCAAAATCTTCTCGATGGGACACCTTCGTCTTAATACGCATTAATTCATCATCACCAACAAATGGACACAAATGCTTTATCTTAGGATCATCAACTCCACTAAAAGAATCTCTTTGAATTAAACGCAAAACTCGTTTTTCACCGTACTCAAATTCCTCAGTTGTTATATCCCCAGATGTTCGTGATTCTTTTCTCAGGGATGCATTGTGTTTAAAACGGATCAACCACGCCACCATTCGCACAATTTGTTTGTAAATAGAGAAATATTTGTAGTATCAATCAGCATCAATTGAAGTGCACACCATGGAACAAGATGATTTGATTGATTTTCTTCTTTCCATGTTGATTTCTTCTTCATTGTAGAAAATTTCGGTTGAGGAATAGTCGTCCGATGATGTTCTTAACCATTCTGGCCCCAACCACCATCTCGAAGCTAGTAACTTTTTTGCATTACACCCTCTCGAAGGAAGGTCAGCAGGATTATTTACACCTTGTACATGACGCCATTGACCTTTTGTCGTAAATCGTAATATCCCACTGCTCATCCCGACTAATCCATGCGAGCACTGTGGTAGAGTCGGACCAGTAGCACACCTCATCAACAGGAGTTGTTAAATCTTTTTCTACACTTTGATATAACCTTACTCCTACAGTTGCAGCCAACAGCTCTAACCGTGGTATAGTCATCTTCTTATTCTGTTTTCTCAGAGGATTGATTCTCGATTTAGCTTGTATAAGTTGAATGCTGACTTGGTCATCTTCAGATATAGTTTTCAGGAACACAGCAGCAGCATATGCCTGCTGACTAGCGTCGCAGAATACATGTACTGATGAACGGTTTGCTCGTACTTAAAAGCCAACGGGAAATTTTGACTTGCTTCAAATAAGGTAAATCGCGAACCCAGTTTATAAACTTATTCTTCACCTCTTCCTCGACCTCCTGATCCCAGTCACTCTTCGTGTCGCAAATTTGTTGGAGAACGATCTTTGGCAATAACAGTACCGGACACATCACACCGATTGGATCAAAGAGCCTATGTGCCGCTGATAAAATCGTTCTCTTCGTAACCTGTGAATGATCAAAAGAACCAAAGCCATCGAGATTTACCTCTAAAGTATCTGTCATCTTATTCCATGTTATTCCCAACACATTTGTGGTTTCATTAAAACCTTCTCCTGGATGTTGATGGGTATACTCCCACCCTCTCAAATCAAATCTTCCATCGGACATAATTTCAATTGCTTGCTTCATAAAAGACTCTAGCTCTATTGCATCATTGACACTGCTGACACAATTATCTACATAAAAGCTGTTTAGTAATTTATTTATTATTTCAATAGAATAGGGTTTCTTATTATTTTCGCATTCTATCCTGGTTTGCTTCAAATGATAATTTATCACTGAACCCAACAGAAATGGACTACTTGTCACACCGAATACAACGCGACAATGTCTAAAAGTTATCAATTTACCTTCTTCATTAATCCACAAGAATCGTAAAAAATTTCTATCCGGATCGACCAAACCTATTTGCAGAAAAGCTTTTCGAATATCTGAAACTACACCAATTTTATTCATTCTAAATCGTGTTATCGTGGAGGGAATTAATTCGATTAGATTTCTTCCTTTTTCTAGGCAATTATTCAAACTAGCTTTGTTCTTTTCTTTTGCAGAAGCATCAAAGACTGGTCGTATTCTTGTCGTACTATTTTCTTTAACTACGTGACGATGAGGTAAATAATGTGACTGGGAATGCAATTCTTCTTCTGGAACTACTTCTATAATACCTTCTTGTAACCATTCATCAAAAACATGACCATATTCTTCAAACAACCCATCCAGTTTTAATTTTTTTATTGTCGAAGCTAATCTCTTTACGGCACTATTATAATTATCAGACAACGGTGGCTGATTTTCGAGAAATGGCAGATGCACTACATACCTCCCTGCTTGATCTTTCTTGACTGTCTTCAAAAAATGTTCTTCAGCCGCTACCTGTAACTCCGCCTTCTTTTTCTTTTCAGATGGGTCCTCTATACCTAATACGTCTAAGGACCACAAATCAGAAATGACCGCTTCTTTAATTAATAGTGAATTGACAATCGCTGCAAAATTTTTTGAATCGTTTGTTGCCGGTGCACGACCAATAATTGTCCACCCAAGTTCCGTTTCGATTGCTACAATACCTGAACTTAACGACGTTTTCTTTCCTGTAAGCAACTTGCCACACACATCAGCTCCAATTAAAACTTCGATCGGTCCCTCCTTGAAATCTGTTACCGGAATGTCAAAATGTTTCAATTCTTTTTGCATCGATTCTTTATTTATAGGTGGAATCCTATCACAAATTACTTCGTGATCTAACACTTCAAAATTACACCTATACTTATCTTCAACATCAGCCAAATGCATTTTGTAAACCTTATGTTCTACTAAATTTGTACTTACGCCACCGAATAATTCATGTCGTACGTACTCTCTTCTGATACATAAATGCTTCATTTTGAGGGCTGTACTTCGTAAAATATACCAACGTTGTGACCCAGAATCGATTATGGCTCTGACATTGTAATCCTGATCCTTTCCTCGCAATTTTACCACCAACGTTTGTAGATACACTTTCGGAGATTTTTCTATGTTCGTTAAAGTTTGCTCCATTGCCTTAACAGAAGTCGAATTGTTTTCTCTTTCACGTCTCATAGGAATATTGTTCGAATTTTGGTTGTCACACAGCAGTACATTATGCTTTCTCTTGCACAAAATGCATCTAGATTTACTCCAACAATCCTTCGACCTATGCCCGCTTTTAAAACAATTATAGCAACAATGTCTTTTATTAACCTTGGCCTTTCTCTCTTCTAATGACATTCCTGATACCTTTGAGCAGTCCGAACTGTTATGCTTAGTTTCGCAGAACACACAATTAAATTCACCCGCAGTTGTCAATAATCCTGTAGCAGTGGGTATTTTCTTTAGTTCTGGTGATTTCGCATTGAAATCATTTTTCTTTTCACCATATTTTGCCCTCGATGTGTTTTCCACTTTGAACCCTGTTAATGCTAACATAATTTTCTCCTCGTTTTCCAATTCAATTCGTAGAAAATTCATTAACAATTGAAGTCGATTTTGGGGCGTATTTTGTACACTGTTTTGATAGCTTTTCATATACACATCGCTTCGCTGCCAGGTGCGTAATATTTCTTCAGGTAGGCACGACTCTATTAAAGGCATAAGCATTGCAGCGCATCTTACCGTCGTTACTTTCAAAGTTTCCAGCGCTCTTAATCTTGATTCTAATTTATCATACAACATAGACAGATCCATTTTCTTCTGCGATAAAGTGTTCTGCAGTACCAAATTCAATAATTCCACTAAGAGTTCTTCTCTTCCGTACCTTGCTCGCAAACACTCAATAGCTTTACAATAATTTTCATTAATTGCTGGAAAGCTATCAACTAAAGTCCTCGCTTTCGAACCAGGAATAGTGGCTCGTGTCAAATACTGGAATTTGTCTCCTTCATCGATAGACGCATCTTCGTGTATTTTACGAAACTGTGTCCAGAATGGCAACCACTCCTTCAGCTCACCGCTAAATAGCTTGAGCTCAAGCTGTGGAAGTTTAAATGGACGCTTATTCTGCTGCACTGACGCAACACTCGTTGGTGTCTGGGGTATCACTGGAATCGCACTCCTAGTTTTTTTCTCTAACGCCGCTACCTCGATTTCAACCGCAGTATACCTCATTTGGTATTCGTCGGCGCTGTCTATTTCTTTTTCTAAAACGCTCTCGGGTGCATCTTCAGCTAATAATTGCTCATAAATCTTCGCATTTATGTTTATCAACTTTTGATTTTTTTCTTCTACGAGTATCATCAATGTTTGTATTACATTCTTGTCCTTTTCCTCCTCCATAAGCTCCGCCTCCAGCAGAGTAATTTTTTTCGTGAAGGAAGTTTTCAATACGCTACGAGATTTTATATATGCCTCCATTTTGTGATCTAGTCCTGTCACGGTCGCCACTTGTGCGGTAAAGTTAAATAAGTTCCACGAATACGACTAGATCAACCAATTTATTAATTAAATAATACTCGTACAATATAAAAAATCTCGTAACGCGTACTAGGACTGAAAACGTATTACAATTTATAAGGAGTGCTTCCTTCTCGTAGCTAACTCTGAAAAAGATTGAGGAAAATTCAATTCCACAATTTCCTAAATAATATTTTTGACATTTATGACTACTCGATTCAAACTAAAAATAATAAGACAGTACATTTTCTAACACTACACACGCACACCGATATTTCAGTGGATACAAAACGTATCCATTAAAAAATGTTCTGTGTCAGTGCGGAGAACTTCTGCGGGGACTGTGCGCGGATAAGTAAATACAGTGGATACTTGAAAAAAGACTTCGAAAAGTCTTGAAGTTGTTTGTTGAGGCCTATCTTTTGTTTTCCAGTGAATATGGAAAACACAAAACATCTTAGGACAAAAAAGGGTATTATTTTGAAGAGATAGATTTTTCTTACGATGGAATGGACAAATAAAAAATAAATAATTTATGGTGGGATGCCGAATAAAGTAGTATAAAAATAAAAATAGCAATTTTTGACCAATTGCAACCTCCTCAAGCCACCCGTAACTGAAGTTGCCATTTCACCCCCCACACCCCAGCAAATGGTAAAAAATGTATGCCACTAATATTTAACAGTTATTTAGCTCTAATAGAACCTACATACGCAACGGCTGAAATTTTTTTCAAATTTAACCCCTTTTTTACCCCCAAACCCCCTAAGTCGAAATGGGTCCACTTCCCGCAAAAATGTCATATTATAAAAATTGGTTGAAATTACTTGAAAACAAGATCGGCGGAGCACAATCATAGTGGGTGGGGAGCTCGTGAACAGCTAATGTTAAAATGTATAAAGGTAATCGGTCAATTTATTTACCAGCTGCTTTGCCTATGGTTATAGGGTTACGCCCGTCTTGCATTTTGAGGTAAGGGGTACAGATAGGGCCCCTATGAGGCTAGACCCACTGCCTCATGTTGACCCCGTGAGGATTACCCTTTAAGGCCCACACAGGGCATCTAACGCCTTTCCTCATTCGCGCCCGTCATAAAGAATGTCCCATTTACGATCCCGAGTGGATTTTGAGAATTTCGGCGTGGATATGTGAGTAATAATTGCGACGGTGTCGAAAGCTTCGTATTTTTAAACGCGAGTGAGATTTTATCAACTGCAATTTTTACTGAGTGAGTATACTAATCACTTCCAATGCTGCTCGACTTCTGTAATCGAACCAGAACCCGGCTATTGAGTTTGCTAAATGACATTGAGGTATTGAGGTTTGCCTCATAGGGCGCCCTATGATAAATTGATAAAACACACCTTATTGCTGATTTTTTTTTGTTTGGTGTTCATGAAGAAATCCCCCTCATTGTGGTGCTCATGAGGATCTTTTTGGGATGCAATATTTTGGGTGTGGATTTCCCCACCAAAAACTAAAGTGCGTGTGCACTTTTCCTTCCATCCCCAGGGGCTCCGCCGCCCCTGCTTGAAAAGCTTATATACCAAACGGCAAAGGTAGGGACGACACGATTTTTTCAAGTGGCAGCTCCGCTACTATGGTAATATATTTAGAGACTATGGACTATGAAAGCTTTTCGTTGTCAAATAATAGACACCAATGTATCTACATAGGAACGAACAAAATGAAACTACCGGCGAAGCGACCATAACTACGACCAAAAAAATTAGAACCTATTTCTATTTTTTGGTTGAAGCTTACAGTTCTACCAACTTCCAAGCTTATTATAATGGCAAGAAAAGTGATTTTTGAACAAATTCTGTTGCGTCTGAGGGTGGTATATTTTAAAATTGAAAAAGGCACGTGTTGCATTCTCTTTTTCCTCATTTTAGTTTAAATTAGCTTCAATTTAAAATTTGAAAATCATTTGACAGGAAAAAACTTTTTTCATCGCCTACGATATCGCTTTGCTCTATTATGATTTTAGTTTTACGATTGACAGCGGTGGCATAATTTGAGAGCGATAAAGCTTTCATAGCCCGCGGCTTATGGCGAGCATTGTGTTCCTGCTATAAATCGGAAAACATAAAACATTGCGCGCACACAATAATTTTATCAATCAAGGTCGTATCCACCTAAAGTCTTGTCTCTGTAGAGTGCGCGTACAGTCCTTTAGAGCATAGTTTGAGACTTTTCATATGCTTCCTGCAAGATTTTAGTGGATACGCAATGAAAGCTGTGTCTCCGCACAGTTTGAGATTTTTCGTTTTTTGCTCAATTTGTGTGGATTTTTATGTGCGCGCACTGTCTGCTGACCGCAGTGGAAACGCAGCTTAACACGTACAACGATAAATTTTACTGTACTTGCAAATTAGTCCTGCATTCGTGAACTTGCCCCTTTCCACTGCATCATAAGGGTTTGCTTTTTATTTACTTGAGTGTAATTTCATACCTGCAAAGCAATAACTGATAAAAACGACACGCCTTGAGGATTTCTATTTCAAATTTTTCTTTTATGTAAAGGGCGGACCAACGAAGAATCGTAACGACGTCTACTTTGGTTATTATTCTGCCTGCCTCGGTAGCCTATGAGTTAAGGCGCCAAGAAGAAGTTCGTTGTCATAAGTGGGTGCTTCACAATAAGTAGGATCTTCGATATTAAAAATGGTCTGTAATAGGGTGTGGTAAATTCGCCGCTCTAATTTTATATCTTCACGAGTGACCTAATAAGTGGAAACGCAGCTTAACACGTACAACGATAAATTTTACTGTACTTGCAAATTAGTCCTGCATTCGTGAACTTGCCCCTTTCCACTGCGTCATAAGGGTTTGCTTTTTATTTACTTGAGTGTAATTTCATACCTGCAAAGCAATAACTGATAAAAACGACACGCCTTGAGGATTTCTATTTCAAATTTTTCTTTTATGTAAAGGGCGGACCAACGAAGAATCGTAACGACGTCTACTTTGGTTATTATTCTGCCGGCCTCGGTAGCCTATGAGTTAAGGCGCCAAGAAGAAGTTCGTTGTCATAAGTGGGTGCTTCACAATAAGTAGGATCTTCGATATTAAAAATGGTCTGTAATAGGGTGTGGTAAATTCGCCGCTCTAATTTTATATCTTCACGAGTGACCTGATTACTATACCCTGAGTTCTGATTACTATACCCAAGCTCAACTCTTTCTAGACTTGTCGCGTGATGATAGGCTTCTCCTTCTGGAGCCAGCTAAGCTACTGAGAAAGTATATGGAAATATCTCTCTTTAGCACATTCTATACGTTCTCCACTGGTGTGCGTGCGAGAATTTCCCCCAGTTTGGCCAATTCATCTTCCATCTTGTTTCTATGGATGTTCCTGTAACCAGGTACTAGAGTTGAGGAAGACTTGTACAAAGCAGTACATGTATCTCTTACAAGACGGTAAATTGTACTGAGGCTTCAATTTTTTAAATGTCCCACTTCAAAAATAATGTCCTACTACTCTTGGTATGAACCGAGTAAAAATAAAAAACGGCCTTATAAAGGGCGAACACCGGCCGCTTGGCTTTTTAAGGGGCATATGATGGCCGTAGAGTTTTTAACCATTTTTAATGGGAGCACATACGGCCTTACGACGGCCAAATTTGACCAAATGATTTAAAAGTCCAAGTACTGAGCTGTAGAAACGGGCATTCGACGGGAAATTTGAGCCAAAAAAAGAATCTGCACCAAATGTATTGTTGAATGTGTTTTATGGGAACTTCATCATTTTCGTTATGTTCTTTCGATTTATCCTGCTTAAAGATATCGATGCACAAGAGAAACGAGCTCGCCTCGCTATTTTAGTGGGAAATTTTGTTATTTAACGGCTTGAGAAAAAAACGCAACCAAAAAAAAATCAAACATTTAATTGCAGTGAAATATATTTTCTTATAGGAGGGCGAATATCCACGTTGCTGCCACTGTACCACCGTCGTATACCCGTAATAGCAACCATACGGCCGCCGTACCACCGTCGTATGGCCGTTATTGGAACTGTAAGGCCGTTGTTTCACCGTCAATCGCCCCCTGTACGGCCGTACTGTCCTGCAACGAGCCTTCTGTTAACCGCCAGATGGCCGATGACTATGTTTCAATCACAGTCGGCATTTTCCCGTTCTAGGGCCATCATTTATTTTTACTCGGGGAGCCTGTAAACCTGCACCATCACCCACCCAAACCTAACCCACGAATCTCAAGGGACACAGGAACATTCATTTTTACCCTTTCAGTACATTTGTTGCATTGATGCAATTGGTACCGCAAGGGTTAAATAGATTGCATTAAGTCACAATAAGGCCTAAAGCAAAAACGCAAAAATTTCGTGCATTGTTTTTTTTATACCCTTGACAGACGCCAGGGTTATCGAGATAAATTCATTCTTGATTTACGATTTTTAACTACATGAGGAAATGAGCCGAGCTGAGATTGTAAATACGTAGAGGAGAGACAAGGGTTTCTTCTTTCTTACTTCTTTTGGGATAGTAAAATTTCCAACTTGAAATAAGGCGAGGTGAGATTGTAAAATATAAATGTACATTGTGGAGGCATAGGTTTCTTACTCTCTTAGGTAGTACTGTCACCTCTTACAAACTCATTTTAGAACCGTGTACTACCCAAGACTACTCGGTACCCAGTAAAGACTGACCTTGTACCTCTGTAGGAAAGGAGCTCCTTCTGGCAGCTTTCGACCAGCGTGGACGTTATACGTGCCGAGCCTAATGCCTTGATGGCCGCCTGGCTATCTCATAACAGGATTACCCTGGCTCGCGGGGTTAGGTATGACTGTATTTCTCGGCAGCCTCGAAAAATTGACAAAAGTTTTGCTTAGAAAACACTGGCGAAGGTAGACAAGCGGTAGCATTTTTGAAGATTAAGCGAGGGGGGAAAATTCCAGCCATCTGTGTACAGGACAACGTCGGGTTGGAAATCTTCCCATTCTTCTCTGGTAGGGATCTGAATATTGAGGTCCCTGTCGAAATTTAATTTTGCCACCATCTAGTTGGTAGGCCAGTCTACCATTTGCCCGTAGTTCCTTTCGACCCAGCAACCCGCTCCTCGCAGCGTCGAGGCTGCACAGGCCCCATGATGCTTGATGCATAAATCAGGTGCAACAAGTTGCAAATACCACCCGGATGGCGTCTGTGCTGATGTTGTTGAAAGCGCATTCTATAGCTAAGAACGCTGCCAACGTAAGCTGTTTGTATTTTAGAGAGTATTTCACGGTGCGCACTACTTCGTGAATAACAGTGTCCACCGATTTGTCTTTTCAATATGCATGCTGAAATGTATACGTCGGGACCTCTTTTATGGTCTAATTACAAAGTATAGATCCAGCATGCGCTCTAGGGTCTTCAAGACAAAAGATGACAAGCTTATTGGCCTATAATCTCTTGCAGCTTCATGTCCGAGTCTGCTGGCCTTCAGGATGAAGATCACATTACCCTCTTCCAGGAGCGGGATACGTAATTGAAGTGTAGGCAGTACTTGTAAATTGAGACAAGCCATGGACCGAAAACGTCATCCAAAGGTCCAAAGCATGAGTAAATTGCTAAAGGAAAGTTCAAACCGTTTTTTTGTCAACTTCCTCTCATGGTCCCACGAGGCAGGTAATTGATCAACAACACTCCTTTGGAATCCCAAAAGAACGTTTGCCATTCTCCCGCAGATTCCACAACTTTCGCTTTATGTGGTGTTTTGGCGGTAGGACCAGGTGGAGTCTCCATTGTGGCAGAAGCCTGACTGCCGGATCGATCGAGCACCCGCATAGGAATTTTACAGTGGTGCCACTACACCCAGACGCAAATTCCCTGAGACTCCCAGAATTTTCCCGCCAACCACACGGTTTAAAAACAATAGTGGAACTTACTTTTGAGACGACCCTCGTATATGTGCGATAATATAAATTGAAGTTTATGAAAATAATCGCATTTAGTTATAGCTACAGCTTGCTAATGAGTTTTCGCTTGAATTATGATCACTATGAACATTTGTGCTCGGACGAAAAAATGCCAGGCAAGCAGACGATTAGGATCCTTACATTTCGTAAGAAAACCCAATTCTATAAAAAAAAAGTTGAACAGACTTTTCTGATATTCTTTTCCCTTGTAAAACTATTTTTTTTTATATTATTTGACTTTCGAAGAAGATCCAAACAAAGTATTAGCAATTTTTTATGTATTAAATACTTTGATACCATTAGGGCTCAACTAATTTATAAATAGCAGTTATGTTTAAAACATTGGCCCTATCTAAACTAGTATTGCTTCAGCAGCAGTAGAACCGGGCTTTTAGGAGAGAGGTATAGAGAGGGTAAGCGGTAACTGTAGTAAGCTGTTCACCGGAAAATTTTGGCGTGAAAACTTAACACATACACAATTCGGTTTGGCCTACTTTTCTTATTCGCGAAGCAAGTATAATTATCGACACGCACACAGATATCTCCGTGTAAAGACAAGAAAGTTACTCGCGATGAAAAAATTCCAGTGTAGACTAGATTAACTTCCAAAAGCGGTTTCGCTGTTGCTGAATGAATACTAGTTTAGATACCCACATTGACTTTTTTGTGCATGAGCAAATTAAGTGTAATTCAATTCTTGCATATTGCGTCTATATAATTTTCAACAACCACTCCTGTATCAGTTGGGTTCTATGTAAGCTGATGTATCACCCTTGTCAATCACCTTTTCCAGAAAAGATGACCCTACTCTCTTTTTTTACTTTTTTTGCTGATATGATGTCGATCACCTTTGTTCCAGCATTTGCACCCTTATTATGTTACCATTGGTCAGATTCAATTGCTGAGTAATAAACATAATTGAATCAGTTGTTCAGTTGCAATTTGAATTAATTATTCTAAAAGAATTAAGAATTATAGAAAACCAAAAAAAAATTATACCACAGTAATATAAATTTTTTTTGAGAACTAACTAGAAAATATGATGTTTTTGGTTTGGAGTTAAAATTTCACAAATCCGATATTACCTTGTACCATCAGATTTCATGTTGCCTTTAAAGTAATTTTAGGCTAAACGTCACCTCGGTTTAATAAAAACTGGGTTCAATATTTAATTTCTGTTCATGGCTCAAGTATACTTGAAGCGGTCATTGTTGAAATGGGACATCTGTCATAACCTGCAGGGATAACATATTCCCTTTCAACAATGACCGCTACAATTATATAATATGTGTATTCAGGCTAGGACACACATTTGATAATAACGAAAGAACCAGGAATGCTGAAACAATACCAGATCCTACCGTACATGAAGTAGAATAAGCTATAAGTAAGCTTAAAAATAACAAGTCTTCAGGTGTAGACAATATACCAACCGAAATGTTTAAAAAATGTAGCAATATATTAAAAATGCATATGCACAAGATTGTACAATACATTTGGAGGCATAAAGAACTACCTGACGAATGGAAGATAGGAATAATCTGTCCTCTACACAAAAAAAGGACCAGCTTGAATGTTCAAACTACAGAGGAATTACGTCACTGAACGTAGCATATAAAATATTCTCGTTTATCCTGTATACCTGCTTATTGTACCAATATGAAAGAGTAATTGGCAACTACCAGTGCGGATTCAGGAAACAAAACCCCCCAACCGATCATAGTGTATTCGCATTACGACAGGCAATTGAGAAGACGAAAGAATTCAACATAGAGACCCACCTCTTTTTCATTGACTTTAAAACAGCATATTATCTTGCCCTACGGCTTACGACCAAAAATCTACGAAACAATGGTGGAGCTGAATTTTCCAGATCAATTAATTCAGCTCACTAAAACTTCATTAAGTCGAGTGATAAACAGAGTAACAATACAGAGCAACGTATCAGTGCCTTTTGAAACGAACAGAGGCCTGAGACAAGGAGACTCTCTATCCTGCATACTATTTAACATTTTATTAGAAAGAGCGGTCCGAGAGGCACGCATTGAAACCAGAGGTACAATCCTAAACAAGTCTGTTCAGGTAATGGCATATGCAGATGATATAGTCATCATAGGCAGAACAATGACTGCAGCAAAGGAAGCCTATGCAGCGCTAGAAAAAGCAGCATCGAAATCTGGACTTATCATCAATGAAAGTAAAACGAAACATATGCGGACTCCTAATAGAAATAGTAGAGGAAGAACAGGACAAAATATAACAATCGACAGATTTAACATTGAATCCGCAAACGAGTTCACTTATCTAGGAACGAAAATTAATAAAGATAACAACATTACTGCGGAAATTAAAAGAAGAATACTGCTAGCGACCAAAACATACTACAGTATATTGAAATATTTTAAGTCTAAAAGAATAAGCAGGAGTGTAAATTTCAAGTTATATAAAACAGTAATAAAACCAGTACTGATGTACGAATCGGAAGCATGGACGCTTACTAGGCAAGACGAGGAGATCCTCGGAAGTTGCGAAAGAAAAATTCTGCGCAGGATCACAGGCGCAGTAAATGAAGGGGGAGTCTGGAGAAGAAGATACAACCACGAGTTGTACCAAATATACTAAGAACCAGACATAATCAAAAGCATCAAGATATCACGCCTACGCTGGATAGGGCATGCAATGAGAATGCCGGAAGAAGCACCCCCAAAATCCTGTTCCTCCAAACGCCAGAGCGAAGAAGGTCACAAGGAAGACATAGAAAGAGATACAAAGACGACATCGAAATGGACTTACGCACAATTGGGATTACCAACTGGAAGAGAGAGACGCAGGATCGAGAACGTTGGAAGAAAATTGTTGAGGAGGCCAAGGCGCACAGAGGGCTGTAGCGCCAATGATGATGATGATTTAGGCTAGACGGATATTTGATATTTAAGTGAATATTGCGAGATGCATAGTTGTAGAATTGAAGTATATAAAGGGTAATGCAGATTAAAGCCTTAAATATATATATTAATTTATTAATAATTCTTAAACCTCACTGTTGCTGTAAAATTTGGATGTTGTAACTTTCTTAATATTGATACTATTATTAGCAACAATTTATATATAAAGTTATGTAAAAATTCTGTTATATTATTTACTAAATCAAGCCGCAGTTGTGAATGTAACAAAACAATCATATAAAACTTCAAAATGTGAAAATTTATGGGAAATCAGGCAAAAATTGAAGCTCAGTAGACTATTTTGCTCGAACTTGCGCAGTTCGGCCATTGAAGCCATTGAAGTGTAATTAAAGGTGCTGATAGACGATGAGAATATTCTCATGCAAATGTTCTCGCGAGAACAAAAATTCGTTCTCATACACGTGTAAATAGGCATGAGAATACATTCTTGTTCTCATGTAGGTATTCTCAAGCGTTCTCATGAGAATCGTTTTCTCATACGTGTATACAGGTGGCGTGAGAATATTCCCATTAAAAAGCGTGAGAATGCATTCTTTCCAACATGTTGGAAAGAACGAATGTTCTCATGCGATCTCATTTGCGATTTTCAAGTGCTTTGTTGTGGAAAAAATCAAACGAAAATTATACAGGCCAACGATGAAAAAACTTTTTTATGGTTTTGGCTGATTCTTATGTTTTTGGGTGGGCTGAGTCCGAAAACAATAGCAAAAAAGTCGCATCACCCACCATTTTTTCACATTTATTGAATATACGAAATATGAGAAATTCAACTATCTACATATGTGGAGATTCGAAAGTAATTTTCATGCTCCTTGGATAACAAAGAGGGTTTACTAAGTTCCCATGTTTTATATGTGAGTGGGACAGCAGAGCAAGGGATCAACACTGGTCCACAAAACATTGGCCAGCAAGGAAAATATTAACACCATTTGCACAATTGCATATTTTGTATAAAACTTTAGTGAATCCAAAAAAGGTCACACCTCTTCACATTAAACTAGGTTTAATGAAACAGTTCCTAAAATCCTTGCCTAAAGATGGTGAATAGAGCCGATTTGCCTCATTTTACATATAATCAAGGTCGTATTTTGAACGAACTGTGCGTGATACAAAAAAATTCACACAAAATCCCAACATTAATTTTCGTCTTTTTGACATGGCGATGAAAATACAAATGAAAACTAGTTGGGATGTGGCTTTTGACCCTTTCGGTCCACAAGATTAGCTTCCCAGTATTCGTTCAAACAAAAAAACGACTCGAACGATTTTTATGAAAATCTTTTCAGATCATACTTCCTTTAACACGCTTTGAACGGCATCTTAACGAAGTCGGTATCTTTTTTGGTTCGCGCGAAATCGTGCTGGTACAAAAATCACTTACGTCGTTCAAACAAAAAAACGGCTCGACCGATTCTTATGAAAATCTTTTCAATTCATATGTCCTTTAATACGCTTCGAACAGCATCTTAACGAAGTCGAAATCTTTTTTGGTTCTCGCGAAATCGTGCCGGTACAAAAATCACTTAAGTCGTTCAAACAAAAAAACGGCTCGACCGATTTTTATGAAAATCTTTTCAATTCATATGTCCTTTAATACGCTTCGAACGGCACCTTAACGAAGTCGATATCTTTTTTGGTTCGCGCGGAATCGTGCGGGTACAAAAATCACTTAAGTCGTTCAAACAAAAAAACGGCTCGACCAATTTTTATGAAAATCTTTTCAAATCATATTTCCTTGAACACGCTTCGAACGGCACCTGAACGAAGCCGATATCTTTTTCGGTTCGCGCGAAATCGTGCAGGAAAAAATGACCACATACGTACGCACACACACACACACACACATATTTCTTCTCAAATTTTTGCTTAAAATGCTATTGGGACCTTGAAACGTGTAAATACATTGAAAATTTCGAATCCGATTTTCGGACCGATTACAATAACTTCCTACTGGGAAGTTAATAACAAACAACTGGCAGTGCGAGAAGAAAAATTATTCTCAAGCCACAGCTTTTATTCTCATCGTGTAAACGCACATGAGAATTCATGAGAATATTCTCATGACAACAGCCACCATGAGAACATTATATATACTCGCGGGAACAAATACCATTCCTCGTGTAAACAGGCATGAGAATATTCTCATGAGAATACAAAAATTTACGTTGAGAATATTCTCATCGTCTATAAGCACCTTAAGTGAAAATTAAGTGATTTAAAGCACAGCAATCGAGACCAATAAACTTACCTGCAAGAATCCTACAATTATGTATCCATCAAAATATTTAAATACCAGATATTTTTACAGCCAACGAATTCTAGATATATTTGTTTAGTTTATACTTGAGATAAGATTATTAACGCAGTAGCATGTTTTTGCCGCAAAAATTGTCCGAGAACCCATTTTTTATCCTTGCCTGACAGACGAACCCAAGGCCAGGGGGCAGAATAATCTGTTGTCGAATAGCGAAGCGGATATCAGTGCACTAGACACGGTCAGTACATCTTTGCACTTCCTTTCAATTTGCTTTTAGATGAAGGTTTTTGAGATCACACGACCTTCTGAATTGCCACAATTGTGTTGTTCATGCAAAAACATTTTTTTATGTGGAAAAACCAAGTTTAGGGATCACCCTTTGTACTACTAGTCTGTCATGCCCTTCAGGTCGTGGTGCCTACTAGCAAGCTTAGAAGAGAGTAGGGAAGATTAGAGAGGGTCCTGGGGGTTGCTCGAGAAGATGTCGATGAACGAGAAGATGACGTTTGAACTTTAAGATGTTGCACAAGTTCAGAAATACGATTATTCCACAGTCGAGTTGTTTTATTTGTAAACGAACTTCTTGTGCGCGAATAACCTGGCTGTAGGCTGTTCTTAATTTCAGTGAAGCAGTCGCTTTGGTAATATGGTAAGGGCTGCTACATTATTACGGTTGCTTAATGACTCTTAATGGAGGCGCAAAAGATGCTATCACTAATGAGTTTGATGGCGCGGTTATGCACCTTGTCCAGATATGCCAAGGTGGTTTTTGGGGCGTCTGCCTAGATATACGAATTGTATTCAAAGCGGGGACAAATGTAGGACTTGTAGATTGTGGAGGAGGAACTGGCATCTCTTAAGCCCGGTATCCACTTGTTGCAAAGCAGCGTATAGTATTCCTGTATCGTTTCAATTTTTGATTGATACGCATAAAACAGGAACCCAAATTTTTCGAGTATCATCACTGCGTTCCGAATCATCCAGCCTGTATCATGATTGATACGGGGCGTGATTCGGTTATCTGGTCAGTGTCTGATTTCAAGTGACAATGAGAAAACAGCAGCAAGTGGCAGCTTCCGCGTATATTTTCATTAATTACGTATTATCAAAAAAACATTTGTTTTTAAAATAATTCTTTAAATTTGCATGTTCGCTATCAAAGATCACTAAACAGTGGAGAACGATGCAACGGCAAAAAGGCAACGGGATGCGCGCATGTTCGTCCACACTACCTCCTAAAGCGTATAGTATCATTTCTTTGATGTGACGGAGAAAAACCGCTAAATGAGAGATCGGGTTCGTGTTGTATCTTTTCGCACATTTTGATACAGAGCATTGCAAATTTTTTAGAAAAAAATTTAAATATCGGGGATACGATACGCCGGTTTGCAACAAGTGGGTACCGAGCTTTAAGAAATTCGAGGCGTTGGGACGCTTGTTTGGCGATTTGGAATATGTGACCATTCCATCGCAAAACCTCAGTTAAAGTTACCCCGAGGATGTTAGGAATTGATTTAGCCGTTAGATTTGATGATATGCAGGTTGATTGAATTGGACATCAGTAAACAATAATGAAGACAAGGTCTGGCACATGCTTGGCCAGATTGAGAATTCCATACAGCACCCACTGTCGTACTGTGGGGAGGAATATGCCAGAGCGACAAAGAAAATTTGTCATTTGAAACCCCCTTTCTGACAGCGCTTGGGAGAGGTTTCGAAGCATAAAAAAGGAAATATTAAAAGTCACTTGAAACAGACTATCGCATACTTGCAAAAATATTTTTGTCGAATTTGGTTACAAAACAACACCGTTTCACCGCCAATTGTGTCCTGTCCACGATCCTTGAACGGGGCTGCCGCCTGTACCTACCGTTAAGTAATATGACAATTGTCGATAGGTTTATGCATGTCAATTCGCTTTCGCTTTAAAATGCATAAATGTGGCTCTAATTTTGCATACCTTTTTCTCATAAAAACGTAGGAAGATTATTACAAAGCCTTTATGTACATTATATCTGCAAGTTAATCTGTCATAATGTTAATAAAGCTAATATAAAATATGAAAATTATCGTTCTTAATTTCCTCTAGAAATACGAAAAAAAATTGATACTTGAATATTAAGGCTGGTTTTATGCTAAAAAAATTAATTTTTGTCAATTAATAAAATCCGCAAAATACTCACAAAAGCCTTATTAATCGATAAATGCCAACGAATTCTGTTGGTGTATGTAGAATAGCTAAATCCCAGTTTAGTTCCACAGGGGCCTAAAGTTATTTACAATTTTTATTCCCGAGTAGAATACAGTATCTGAATACAAAAATCCTTTTCGTTAGATAATCTATTGATGAAGCAAAATGTACTTTGGTTTATTAACAAATTTAATTAAATTTCAACTTTATATTTCATTACAGGGCACGCAATCCCTAGAGGGGTATAGTATAAACGTAACGAGGGCATGGCAACAACTTAAACGATGTAAACCAAAGCGAATGTTCGCTACAGAGACAATACCGAAATTAGAGTTACCTGTGTTACAGGAGGACGAAAGCAATAACATAATTGAAGGTGCAGCCAGAAGTAAAGTTTCGAGAAGTTCAGCCACCGAGACGATGGGATTAAGCGGTGCTCAGGGGTTTAACAAATGTGCAGTGCTTCAAAGATCCCTTCGGTATACAACAGTATTTATAATATTACAACGTATATTTGTCCTATTATTGTCGTAAGAATAACACTTGTAATAATCTTTTAGGAAGTAATTAATTTTTTTTTGCTATAACTGTAAGATTTAATTTTGAAAGCGTTTAAATGGTTGTATATATTATACTATTTATCTGTTATTATTACTAAAATGTTCTCTTTTTGTTTATATACATATTTTGAGTTTTGTATAAGTGATAAATGCATTAATTCCTTGAAAGAAAATACCTTAGAACGTTTTTATTTTGCTGTTTTTCATTTGATAATTTTTAACATTCGCTTTCTGAACTTATTTAAAAGAAAAAAAGCCAATTGCCATTTCATTTTAATACTTTACTTTTTACTATTGAATAACCTATCAATTAAAGGAATTACTATTGAAAACAGTTATATAGAAGTATTACTGTCGTTCAAGTAACTTGATTTGAGATTGTCAATTGGTTCAGTTGTTTATATTTCGCAATTATAGCCTCGACACACGCACGCATTTATGACGAAAATTCAGCATTAATTAGGAATATGAACTTCATCAATTAGGAAAACAGATTAGGAAATTTTGGTTAATCTAATACGAAATCTCAAAAGAGAGCCGCCTGTCGAACGATAGATCATGTTAAAATGCCCGCTTTTAGGCTTTTTCCCAGAGTCAGCTAATTTTGATTTTAATTTTTCTTGAAAATTAATAAAAAATAGTACTTGTTCCTATATTAAAAAATTAAATATTACTTCTTTCCCTTCTATTAAGGCAACAACGTGCCAAAGTTTAATTTTTTTTTTATTTTTCGTTCCCTGACATTTTTCAGTACACCACAACTGTAATAATATAATGAGGTATTTTAATGTGTGTCACCCCCTACAGGCGTTCGTCATAAATTACGAATTTTCGTTATATTTTGATTGCCGTGTGTCGAGGGTATTATTAACCAGTTTACTTTTTAACAACAATTAAAAATTTTTATAATATTTTATTTTGAATATTAAACAAATATCAATAATAGTATAAGTACTGCATTAATTAATTTTGTTCCCGTCGCGGTAGGCGTATGATTCCTTATAACACTTCATTTAAACAAGTCACTAAATGTTTATATTTCCTTATAAATTATTTTTTAGTGTGAAAGTAACAGTAAAGCCGTTATTAACTTTTATTACCGATAACCAGTGGTTGTGCAAAATCATAATATCTTTTGTTACAATAAATAAAACAACCAACAGTTTTGTTATATTGAAAATTAAGTAAATTTATACAAAAGTATTACAACTAAGCGCTAAGGCAAATATATTTAAGTCTAAAAACAGAACTGAGAATCTACAAAATAATATTCCACATTATTCCTCAAAGAAAATGGAATCAAATTGGTTCGAAAATGAAATGCTTCAGATTTTAAGGAAATCTGCTTAAAAGTGAAATCAAAATAAGCAAAAAGCTTGTGACATAAAAAAACACTTAATGACTAGAACGTAGAAACGTAAATAATTTGTAAACAAAAATGTGTGTAGAAAATTGAGGATCAGGAAAATAATATTAAAAGTTAAAATATTGATAAATAAAAAAAAATATTTTTTAGGTAAAAGCGAAATAAAAGTGAGAAATAAAAAGAAATATTGTGATGAATTTTAATGTAAAAAAAGGAATACATTATAGAGTGAATGTTAAAAGTTAAAATGCAAACAATGATTTTTTATAACTTAAAAAAAATTGTAAATATTAAAATAGAACAGGAAGAGACAAAATGTAAAGCAAATCAGAATAAGTAATAATTGTTACTAGATATAAATAAATCGGAACTTGTAAATATTTGATTTTGTAAACTAATAGATTGATTATTTGTTAAAAGTTATTATACAGCTTTTTTTAAGGAAATAGTTTTTAAAAGTTATTTTATTTTTCGATTTTAATTTTAAACATACAGACTGTACAGTTGCTGTTAACTAAAGCTAATAAAATAGTAATATTTATTTAAAAAAAGGTAATAATTAAATTTAAAATAAACATTTTCCGGAAAACAGTCATTAATTTTATCAAGAATATTTCTGTTGTGCTTTTAATTTGACGAAATAGAAAAGATTGAATTAATTTTACTTGTTTTATTTTTATTTTCTTTATTAAAAACAAACAAAACCTTCTACTGACTCGATTTTGTTAAATCATATATAATCTTGATTAATAGCGTTTCTGTTTCTCCAAATTGGAGGCGACTTCTCTCTTATAATAAATATCTCAAATATGCATTTGCAACAGATAAGTATCTGTTATTTCTAGAAATCTGCTATAGTAAATAGCTAAATTAATAGCAATCTATTGACTGTTTGTGAATGAGATATTTTGGAGGTAAGCGTAACTGGCGAAGATAAAAAATTAGAAACTACACCAGAGAAATTATTGCTATATGTGCAACTTAAAAAATAAAATTAAAACAACAATACTTTTTCTTTTCAAAGTATATGTTATTCCATTTTACTCTGTTTACTACACATTTATAATTATACACCTGCATTCTGTGATTGATCTGAAAGTAGTCTTGTTAAGGCAAGGTCGGTTTAGCCGATTAGTTATCATAGTAATATTACGATTGTTGTCTATATTTTTTTATTTTTCAATTGGAACTTACAACCAAGCCTTTACCAATTTTTCGCCCAATGATATCGTCGGTACAATAGTAAACTAGTCTATCTGAAAATTCCTTAATTTTGGGAGACGCAAAACAAAATATAATTAATGACTGAAAATCAGGCTTTTTTCCGTAAATATTCAAATAAATCAGTTGTATTAGTCTTCGACTATGGTCTTTTGGATCACACTTTAAATAATCACAATATAAATCAAAATAAAATAAAAATTTCTCTAGTTAAGTCAAAAATTCCAAAATGTCAGATAGGTTAGTTTACCATTGGACCGACGATATGTAAAAGCTCTATCACTCCTTCTGTATTTCCATTAATAAGTGTTAAAATATAATGGAACAAACATTTTCACTGTTTTTTTACCAAGTCCGTGGCTTTGCTAAATAAGTAGATCATCTCCTTGCTCCTTTTCTAATCTCTTATTTAATGCAATATTCGAAGTAAGCTTACTTCTTCGTAAGGCAAATCACTTCCTGATCAGCGCTAATTTTCCATATTCTTCTTCTACCTCAACAATATCGGCATCTAAAATAACTATACTATACCTCTGCAAGTTCATATTGGGACTAAACAATTTCTTCTAACTGGTTGAAGCTTATGTATCTTTATTCATCATAAAAATTATGGCAGAATGAGCTTTTTGTATTTTACACTCTATCAAAAAATATCAGACCTAGAGCATGTAATCCAGTCCAGATCTAAACAAGCACCTTTTTCGTAATTTATATGATTCAAGATATGATAATTTCACATTCATATTTTGTTACTTTTTTACCTGAATGTGCAGTGACCTTGCTATTTCGATAGTGGATTTCATAACTATCCTATAGCCTTTTATGGCGTTAGTTTTGCTCACGTGTATTATTGTGCTTGGTTTACGTCGAGCGATAAGTATGTATCTTGTCATTTACCCTTTTATGTTACTCGCACCCTTTTCGAACTAGTAAAGAAGGTCTTGTTTTCGTCAAAAGCAAGAGCTCTATAACCAAATGCTAAGATCATATGTTCACCAAATAATGGGCACTTTGAACTAATCACTATATATTATAACGAGGTAATTTCAGCTCTTCATGCAGGGAGATATCGATTGTAGAATTACACTAAGTATAGGTAAAACATATACTAAGTAAATAAGATTGTATAAGCCATACTTCATACTCGTAGTGGCTAATAATTCAAGTCGGATAAATTGGACTTTCGGCGATAACCATACGAATTTGCAAATCGTGAGTATAAATGCTTCTCTTGTGATGGAACTTTGAAATTAAAGTAAACTAAGCTTTAATTATTTATTAGAAATTAAATAGTTACTAATATAGCCTGTCCAAACTTGAAACTGTGTATGCAGAACCCCAAATGTTACCCTTTATTTACTTTGGTGAACTTGTTGCTATCTGAGGTGTACGTAGTGCACTGGCTTTTAAACTTGATCGTTCTACGTGAACCCAGGAAGAAGCCCCCTGCTGCAGGGAATACTCGTGTTTAAAATCTTACACTGATTACGGGGGCATCGGTAGTCTAGGGAGTAAGGCGCCCGGCTACCATCGCAGAGGTCTACTCGTTTCAGGAGGCATAACACTCCAGCGAGTTATTTCTCGCTGCCCCGATGCCAGAGTCGCGATAGAAATGTTTGGGGTTAGGTGGTTGTGGCAGTTCGTCCCTACTTCTCTCTTCCCCTTCACTATCTATCGACTAGAGCTTGCTGTTCGACTTGTACTCTATACGAAAAAATAGATTGTCGACAGTACAAAGGGCTTTCCCTGAGCTCTTTTTCAAGTTCAAATTGGGACTAAACAGTTTCTAATTGAGACCTAACAATTTCAAAATGGAACTAAACAATTTCAAAATGAGAATTAAAAACTTTCCGTGAAAATAAATAAATACTTTGATCGTTATTCGATAAAATTGCGGTTTTTTTACTTAGTTGACTGTTAACGATGCTTGACCAACACATACTCTGTCATTATTAAAAGTGCCTTCATTAAGTATCATTATTAGTTTATCCCTAAGAATGTCTTACATAGAAAAATTGAAGCTGACAATATAAAGAAGCAAATCTGAGTTTTGCATAGGGCAAAAACAAGAGAGTGGTGTCAAAAGTGATTCAAATATTCAGATGCTGGTGAAAACAGATCAAATTTGACACAAACCGAATTTCGTCTACAACAAGCAAAATTTGAGAAAACATATCGAAAATTGATGTTCTTGATTGTATCCGACATGTCGCTCATATTCAAATTTATACCAGACCCAATCAATATGATAGATATGACTGTTTTTTCATGATTTATAATTTATACATAATACTTTATATTTCTTCCAATAAAGTATGTATTTATTTTCACTGAAATTTTTTAATTCTCATTTTGACATTGATTAGTCCCATTTTGAAATTGTTAGGTCCCTTTTTGAAATCGTTTAGTCCCACTTTGAAATTGTTTAGTCTCAATTAGAAATTGTTTAGTCTCAATTTGAACTTGAAGAGGTATAGTCTTCCACATAAAAAAAATATGGTTGATGTTTTGCTTACTTTATACTCTTGATATATATACCATTTGTAATTACAATGGTTGCGGTTATTCATATTACCAGCATAAACTATTTAAAAATTTCAATTTAAAGTCTGTAGTTTTATGTATGTATTTTTTTTATTAGAAATGTTTAACATGAAAGGAAAAAATATTCCAAGCTTTAGAACCAAAGAAGATCATGTCTCTTGTCCTGCTAAAGCTAAATAAAGAAAGAAAGGGTACTATATTTGTTAACTTCACAGTTTATAGGAAAGTTATTGTAAAGAGCCCGAAAATTAAATGTAAAGTTTTTTTTTATATTTCAACGTTGGTAGATCCTTAGTAAACTATTTGAATGTGCGTACATTCACGAATAGAAAATGATACGAAGTCTCGAGAACAAAAATAATAGCGATTTCGTTCGAGTGCCAATCAAAAGTTGTTTAGTCTCAATTAGAAATTGTTTAGTCTCAATTTGAACTTGAAGAGGTATAGTCTTCCACATAAAAAAAATATGGTTGATGTTTTGCTTACTTTATACTCTTGATATATATACCATTTGTAATTACAATGGTTGCGGTTATTCATATTACCAGCATAAACTATTTAAAAATTTCAATTTAAAGTCTGTAGTTTTATGTATGTATTTTTTTTATTAGAAATGTTTAACATGAAAGGAAAAAATATTCCAAGCTTTAGAACCAAAGAAGATCATGTCTCTTGTCCTGCTAAAGCTAAATAAAGAAAGAAAGGGTACTATATTTGTTAACTTCACAGTTTATAGGAATGTAAAGAGCCCGAAAATTAAATGTAAAGTTTTTTTTTATATTTCAACGTTGGTAGATCCTTAGTACACTATTTGAATGTGCGTACATTCACGAACAGAAAATGATACGAAGTCTCGAGAACAAAAATAATAGCGATTTCGTTCGAGTGCCAATCAAAAGTGTCGACGTAAGTTTATGTCAGCTGAAAGGAAAATTCCGTGCAGCTGGTTTTAGTGCTGTATGTAAAAAGTAGATTTTAGGAACTTTCTAATATTTAAGGTTGTAGGAGTTATTAGATATAATTTTTTCAGATGGTAATCGATAAGTAATTACAAGCAATATTTGATTAGATAGTAATATGTATCTAATCTATCTATCTATCTATCTATCGCCTGGGTCCGGAAAACCAACTTGATTAGTACAAAAAGTGACGGAAATGGAAGCTTTCATATTTATTGTAGTTTAAATAACAGTCATTTGGAAAAAAATCAGAACGACATGCAATATATTGATCTCAAAACAAATATATATTTCATAAAGTTTAAAATCAAAATAATGGAATTTGTTGTGGAGCATTTGCAAATAATTTTGCAATATAACGATGCTATAATAAGGAGCCTGAAAAATAAATGCAATTTTAAGCACGCATTATGCGAAAACCCCGAGTTCGAATGTTATTAAAAGTAATACCATACTTAATCATAGTTGATCTGATTTTATCGTCGTCGATAAAATAAATAAATATTTTTTATTGATTGAATGTTCAATTTTCTGTGTTATTATTATTTATTAGTATTTATCTTATTCATCATACTAGTAAGTTGATCGTCCTGACATCAACGGTTGCCCTTAGTTACAAATTCCACATTTGTACGATGACAGACGGACCAGTGAAATGGTTCCACACTTAGCCAAAAAAATCTCTGAATAGTACTTACTCGTTCTTACAAATTCGGATAGATTAAAATTATTTTTGTTATAATAAGGGAGCCCAAGCGGGGATTTTGGGATTTACTCGAGCGTGGCAGATTAGCATATGGGCGGGTACCTTGCACCCTGTTGAGTACCTCTAACATATCTAAGGGTGAGTGCAGTACGCAGCGTAGATGGTAGAGTAGAGCATAGCTGCGAATACTCGCTTATAGAACTCTCAATGGGTTTTAAATGGGTGTGTGCATAACGCAGCTCGCTTTCCGCTCGCAGAAAAAGCGAGTTATGCACACACCCATTTAAAACCCATTGAGAGTTCTATAAGCGAGTATGCGCAGCTATGCTCATCTCTACCATCTACGCTGCGTACTGCACTCACCCTAAGGGTACGTGCAGTACGCAGGGTAGATGGTATAGTAGAGCATAGCAGCACATATTCGCTTATAGAACTCTCAATTGGTTTTAAATGGAAGTGTGCACAACGTCGATGCTTGCTGGATCATAAGCGCGCGTTCTCTGAAGAGGGATGTTTTGCGCGCTTTTTCCTAGCAGCGGACATTGTGAATGGTGTGATGTATGGGCCTATTCACACAGTGCATATTCATGGCGCCTAAAACCGGTTTTATAGATGAGAGAGGGAAGGGAGCGGAAGAACTTAACGAAACATTTTTCACGCAAAACCAAACGCGTGAAAAATAGCACACATATAAAAAGTTACTTCTATCTCTTGCTTTTTTAGCTCTGTTTTTCTCTAACAAGTAAATTTCATCTGCAATACATATGTTTCTGTATAGCAGTGGTGGCGAACCTTTTTATGTGTGCGTGCCAGAAAATTACAAATATTACTTGTCCTGTTGCTGGCGTGCCGGACAGATTTTAATTTTGGTGTTTCAGAATTTTATTCAGACAATTTCAAAAGTTAATATATTACCAGAATCAAAATTGAACCATCGTACCTATTAAATTGCGGAAAAATCAAAAATTGTTAAAATTAAAGAAAAATTTAATATAATATTGGAATTTTCCATCAACGCCTATTTTCACAATCACAAACTACTAGAATTAAAATAATAGATAGGTACTTGTGCTTAACGAAAAACAACTCAACAAGACCTTAAAGCAACTCAATTGAAACAATATTCCGGGAGGCCGCAGTTTTTTTTTGTAAGATAATGAGCACGTACGACATTTAGTCAGATTAGCTATTAACAAAAAGTATAAAACATTGGCACTAGTCCAGGGGTTGCGCGAGGGTGGGTGCCTTTCTGCACAATATTGTTATAAATATGTAGGAATTCCGGTTCAAATGCGAAATATGAGCAGCTATGAAACCTTTACAGTATATAGTTTCTGGATAATTAATAACGAAAAACCATTTTTTACACCTGGCGGGGGTGCTGATTATGTAAAATTTCCCAGAAAATCCGAAATCTGAGCACCTATAAAATCGACAAAAATAATAAACCATGTAACAAAGGGTCATGCACAAAGTTGTACATAGTAACAGCCACAAAAATACCTTGTTATCAGCAATTAGGCAAACGGTCAATCCTTTCGCGAGCGATATTTCTAAAAATATGCTCTTTCATATTTCGACGGGAGCGTTTAATCGCAGATTTTTTGCGCAATGTTGATCAAAAAGGGAAGAACTCAAGTAGTCAGCATTTATTGATGAGTGTGCTACCAATGAAAATCGTTTCAAGCGCCCTACACGTAGATTGAAAGTACGTAAATTTGCTGAAATGATCGCCAAAGAAAAGTAAGTCAGTGGACGGAAATGTCATCGAGTTGAAATTGCAACGCCTTTTATTTGGGCAGCTGTTAAATATTTCGTTAAGAAAAAACTCTCGGCATAGATAAAGTATTGACATATCTTTCATAAAATTCGGTCGAGCCGTTTGTTTTGTTTAAACGACGTTGTGATTTTTGTACCTGCACGATATCGCACGCACCAAAAACGATATCGAATTCTTTGAGGTGCCGATCGAAGCATATTAACGAAAATATGCTCTGAAAAAATTTCATAACATTCGGTCGAGCCGTTTTTTTGTTTAAATGAAAAGACCGGCTAAGAATCACAAGCACTAGTTTAGCATTAGTTTTTCTAATATCTAATAAACTCCTTGGAATGAGACCCATTCTAAACAAAGTGACCTGTTCTGGATACCGCATAGCGGTAACTTTCTAACAAGACATCACTTGTCAAAATCCGAGCACTCTCGTGCAAAATCGTGCAAAAATTACGTTACCCTTTACAAACGTCAGGAATTTTTCAAACCTTAGATAAGCCCTTTTTGGACAGGGAATTGTTTTCCACCATCGAGCATGAGCTCTAATGTCGCGAAGGAAGTACGATGGAAATGTTCGTTTGCTAATGTTCAGCAAAAACAAATTCTCTAGAAAATGCCACTTCATTATATTAAACACTAGCAAAAAACCCGCGTGCGTTGCAACGCCTTTAAATAAAAACAAGTTTATGTGTGCACTGTCCGCGGTAGGAAAAAAGTGAAAGAAACAAATCTGGAAAAAATGATTTTGGATACCTTTTATATGGTTAATTTCTATTGACAGCTTTTTTGACAGCTGTCATTAGTCAAGACCGGTTTTTGACATGATATTCGTATTCAGCGGTATCGAAAACCTAAGGATACCAAGTTTCACCTTGAACCGATGGAAATCAAGTGCTCAACGCTTAGTTGAACTTAAAAAAACGAAAACCCATGTTAAATCCCATTTAAAATTCAACCTGCGTGGGTGACGGTTTATAATTTTGTATTTCTCTCTTCGGTTAGCCGTTACACTGCCCCTTCTTACTTAGTGTTCGTCCCGAACACAGTTTCCATCCCGTTCTTACCGATCGAACTGGCAAACTTCATGACAATAGGGGAAATGACCAAGATACACTATGTTCAATGTTCTTCCATTTGGAGCTAGGATGTGAAGATTGTCAGATTTCCCAATTCTTGAACAACCTACAGCTGACAGGGAAATGACACTTATTTGATAAAATTCGTCCGCCATATTGGCCCCGAAATTTTAAATTTATAAGTTTTGATCATAAATTCGCTATTTGCTACCTTAAAAGCCCCCAGATACCGATTTTGAATTTATAAGTTCTGATCATAAATTCGTTATTTGCTACCTTAAGAAACCCCAGATACCGATTTTCATTGTAATCGGAACGCTATTGGCAAATTCGTCCGCCATATTGACGCGGCCATTTTGAATTTATAAGTTCTGATAAAACATTCGTTATTTACTACCTCAAAAAAACCCAAATACCGATTTTCATTGGAATCGGAACACAATTGACAAATATTGGCGCGGCCATTTTGAATTTATAAATCTTTACCACAAATTCGTTATTAGCGACCTTAAAAACCGCTAGATACCCACTTTCATTTAAATCGGAAAACAAATTGCGAATTCATATCTCGGTGGCCATTTTGAATTTCGGTCATTTTCGGCGGCCATTTTGAATTTCGAAAATCGGGCTTCGAGGTGCATCATGGGATACCCCCCGGGCCTTCGTACCAAATTTCGCAGCTCTGCAATGAGTGGTGCTACCGCTATAGCGCACACATACACCCATACCGGCATACATACAGAAACTTTCTTTTATTAATATAGATTCATCATACTGGTAAGTTGATCGTGTGGACCGAAAGGGTCAAACCCACATCCCAACTAGTTTTTTTTTAGACTTGTTTCAAAGCAACACGAAGTGCAAAGCAAGAGAGAAAGTGAGTCAGCGATACCATCTATCGATGTATTAGTCATTAAGATTAAGGTTTCGCTAGCTTGGGCCGGATTCCGCAAGGAAATTGCCTTTGTTTCGTCGTGCACGCAAAATTAATCTATATTAAATCCAATTTAATAATAAATCTTTCACGTGCCAGCAAAATTTTCGTACGTGCCATCTCTGGCACGCGTGCCATCTCTGGCACGCGTGCCATAGGTTCGCACCACTGCTGTATAGCATTCAAATTTACTATCCATAATTTACGCCCCGTGTGAGTTGCTAGGAGTTGAATAAAACCGGTTTTACTCACCACACTTATGGCAACGTGTGAATATGCCCTATGAATGATGTACGATTTTTTCCAAGCGTTGAATTTTTTTACCTTGAGTATTTTTTGTAAAGAAAAGTAAAGCAGCGAATGCTTTTGCAAAAAAAGTGCATGTCGAAAAAATTTTTTAATTGTAAAACGTGCTTTATATGTGATTTATTTTTTGTTTTAGATTTTGAATGAATGATGGAAAAACATTAACAATGATAACTTTAAATTGACCTACTACTAATGAATATTTTTTTCTCTAAAATCTTTGTGTAATGGAAAAAATAGTAGAAAAATACAAATAAACGTATTTTTAAGATTATATTTAACCAATTCATAGTTAGTATGATTATAACAAAAATTCTTTTACCCCTTAATGTGTGAAAAATCACCCAATGCAAATTGATATTCAGTGAGCTGTACAACATTTACTAACTTCATTTGTAACTGACACCACAATATTATTTGCAATTATTATGAAAAATGAATTTTATGATTTTCAGGAAAATATTAAATTCTTAGAATGTATTTCTGATTTACTTGTTTTTATTGAATTTATAAAATAAAATTCATTTACTTAGGTGAAAATTCGGAATCGAGAAAAAATGGTACCCCCAGCCCTGAAGCCTACGCGAACGACCAATCGCACACTTAAAAAAAGTTTTAGTGTTTACCTCTGGCACACAGGCATTCATGAGTGATGATTCTACGTTCCATTATGAACACAACAACAAGAAGCACTGCTAGCAATCAGCTCGCTGCTATGCTCTACTCTATCATCTCTGCACTCACCCTTCTATATAGCGCCGAGCGCATAGGCAGCGGATCAGAATAGTAAAAAAAATCGATAGTTGGAAATACTCGAGCGCGTCAGATTAAGCTATGGTGGGTTAAGTCAAGGCCCTCGTAAGTACAGGCCTGGAAGCAGCCAGGCCAACTAATACTAACATAGCTGAAAACAGGCCAAAAATATTCTGACAGTTGTGGAATTAACATGGCCGAAGCCATACGAAGCAATTTTTTAAGTTTGTTTTGGCACTAAAAAGTGGTAAAATATTGTATATTATCACTTTTTGGTGCACATGGATTATCAGTGATTAGTGCTTTAGTGATTTAATAAAAAAAAATTAAAATGAAGTGAGTGGTTAAGTGTATTTTAAGAGTGTTCATTGATTAGGTGACCATTTTTGTTTACATTCGCGGTGGTTTTTTCGTGTTAATTTAGGGAAAAAATGTTGAATTTGTGTAGTAACATAATAAAAAGTGCTTTTTAAGTGATTAAAGATTATTATAGAATAGTTATTAAAAACATAAGTGCAGAAAAATGTGAAGGAAAAGTGAAAAAGTTATTGTTATTCATGTTGTGTGGTAGTACTTGCACTTATGTTTTTAATAAGTCTTCTATAATAATTTTTAACTACTTTAAATTCACTTTTAATTCCATTACTACACAAATTCAACACTTTTTCCCTAAATTAACACGAAAAAACCACCGCGATTGTAAACAAAAATGGTCACCTAATCAATTAACACTTAAAATACACTTAACCACTCATTTTTTTTTAATTTATGGACTCAGATCACTAAATAACTTATCACTGATAATCCGTGTGCACTAAAAAGTGATAAAATACAATATTTTACCACTTTTTATTCCAAAACCAAAGTTAAAAAATTGCTTCGTACGGCTTCGGCCATGTTAATTCCACAACTGTCAGACGATTTTGGCCTCGCACAGACACAACCAAAAAGTCTGCTTCCAGGCCTGTACTTACGAGGGCCTTGGTTAAGTACATGCTGAAAAGTGTACATTCCACTAATCTGATGTAAGTGAGTGGAAGGGTTACAAACTTGCAAAAAAAACGTGACTTTGGCATTCTCGAGCGCGGTCGAATTTTATTTTATTTCGAAGGAAATAATTCAAGGATAACGGGAAAAATGTAATCTGCCGATTTCCACAAGCCGAAGTAACAAAAATCGTCAATAAAGTTTAGCGCGTGCAGCTGCAGTGAAACATGTATTCCCCACTCCGCGCCTTTCTCTCTCTTTCACTCTCTCATACCTATCACTCTCTCGTACCTTCCAACCCACTGACATATAAAATAATGGACTGCTCATCAGACATTATTCCCATATAAACTCATGGCACCAAAAAGTATAGAAAAGTATAGTCCTCTCGCTCATCCATAAGCCCCCTTTGTCACTGAACTCAAATTTTGTTCAATTTCGTATTAAGAGTTCAGTGCATTCACTGGCAGAAATAAAATCAGATAGTGCCAAACTTGAAAAAATAAAATTTCACATTAAAAAACTGCACACTTTTCCATTTTATTAAATATTTTTACTCTTGACTTTCAATAAACCACAAAATACGATAACTTTTTTATCTTTGCAGTAAAATAAGAACGGTAAATAAAATTCTGGAGTGATTTTAAACGAAATTTAAAATAAAACCGCCACAACGGTTGCACGATATTAAAGTCGCCATGCCTGATTTCATTGTTTTCCTTTGAACTAATGTCAGAATATATACAAAAAATAGATGGGTATAGTGATTTTTTTATTTCTGTCTCGTTTCGCCATAAGACCCGGAATCACTGACATTTAGATGAAACAGGGGTAGAGAGCTCGCATGATTTAACATAAATATTTGTAATTAATGGAAAAATGCATTATAAAAGGGAAATAACATCAAAATTGCATTTGTTATTTTTCTAGGAACAATTTTATATTGGCCCCTAGTGCGGTTCTCGTGAAACAGTCTAATGAATGTTCGATCGAAAAAGTGGTAGTCGCATTCTCGATTGTAGTGAACCGAGTCGATTGCAGTCGAGAATGCGACTACCACTTTTTCGATCGAACATTCGTTCGACTGTTTGACGAGAACCGCACTAGGGGCCATTGTTTCCATCGTCCAAAAACGAATATAAACAATTTTAATTTACAAAAGTAACTGACGTGTTTTCATGTCAGTGAAAAAAGGTTTGCCAGCAATGGAACGAACTGGTGCCATGAAAATTTCCTGATGAGCAATCCATTCTATATGTCAGTGTTCCACACCCTTATTTCCGTCAGCCATTAGGCCATCACTGTTATAGCAAGTCCTAATCCCACCCAAAGTCTAGAAATAACAATTCTTTCATCTTCATACAAAATAGGTGTTGAGCTGTTTGATTTGACAATAACTTTAAATATTGCCGGATCAATCGATTCCGTATAGAGGTTTATAATGCCATCTGATGCAGATGACATTATGGGTTTAAATAATTATATCACTGTCACTTTTAACACTTGCGTTTCGCTTCCTTTCGGTTCTTTGGAAACCTTATTTTTTTACTATTTTTTTCTGAATTCAGTATAGTTATAAATAAAGAAATTATAAATAATAAATCAATAATACATTTTGTGTAAAATTAAAACTAAAAAAAAAACATGAAATATTTTTTTCAAACCGGCAGATTAAGAGAACCCCTCCAAATAATCGTCAGATTATGGATCAGCACGACCAGGACATCAACTGGAACCGTCTGTATAAATATCTGACGCGCTCGATTATTTGAAAATGGCGATTTTTTTTGCATTTTCAAGAAATCGCCACGAGCTTGCGTCACGTCCGAATCGTCAGTTTTTTCCGCCATTTTTAACCCGGTCATCAGAGACAAGTAGGGCATATACCCTATTCATATCTGACGCGCTCCAGTATTTCCATGTGACTGTTTTTTTTACATTTTTCAAAGCCTGCAGACGCTCCCCTCACCGATGAAAGGGTGTATCCTTACTTTAAGGCTATGCCAACCAAAGAAAATACCATTATTTTTCAATGTAATTCTGGAATTAGGTAGTTTAAGGTATGTTTAACTTATATCCTAAACCCGATCACTGTCGGTAAAATAGTTTTTACATAGTGTATTTTGCAATTAAGTGAATATAAAAAATTAAATTTGTTGCAGTGCCAAAGAGAAAGCTCCCATGTTGGTCCTGATTTTTATGCGCTTTATATTAGCTTGACCTGTATGTTGTATGTTTCATGTAAACAAATTTTGCAACTTGATTTTGACCCACTTCCAGGTGACGGATCAACTTGAAATTTTGCACATATCTATAGTTCGCGTGACAATGCAATCTGACCATTTTGTAAAAAAATCAAGATGGCGGTTCCAAGATGGCGGCCGAATTTTGCAATTTTACTCCCCGACCCCCGACATTGGTATCAAATGAAAGAGTATTACAAGTAGAATACAATTAGCTATGTGGCGTTATACAAAATTCAAAATGGCGGCCAACAAAAAATGGCGGACTACCTTTTTCTTTACAACCCACTCGATATGGGTATTAAATGAAAGGAAATGACAAGTAGAATACTATTAGCTCTGTGGCGACATTCAAAATTCAAAATGGCCGCCAACAAAAAATGGCGGACTACCTTTTTATTTACAACACCCTCGGTATGGGTATCAAATGAAAGGGTGTGACAATTAGAATACAGAACTGTGTGGCGTGATTCCAAATTCAAAATGGCGGTCAACACAAAATGGCGCTTTACCTTTTTCTTTACAACGCCCTCGGTATGGGTATCAAATGAAAGCGTACAACGAGTATAGTACAGTAAACTGCGTGGCGTCATTTTAAATCCAATATGGCGGTCTCTACAAAATGGCGATAGACTAGAAAATAGGAAATAAAAAATATATGGTTTAATAAAACTAAAAAATACGCTTTGATTTAAAATGAACTAAAAAGTAATAAATAATTTTGAATGTAAAGTTTTTATTGCTCCAGCCAGAATATGGAAACAACCTACCTTTCGAAATGTAAAAAAGCGTGGGCCGCTAGCGAAAATGTCCGGTGTTAATAAATATAGGTAGAGAGTCCCACGCTGTTTTACATTTCGAAAGGTAGGTTGTTTCCATATTCTGGCTGGAGCAATAAAAACTTTACATTCAAAATTATTTATTACTTTTTAGTTCATTTTAAATCAAAGCGTATTTTTTAGTTTTTTTAAACTATATATTTTTTACGTATGCTCTAAGACTTACTTTACAATATCCAATCACAAAATTGCTGTTTTTTAAATTTTTTATATGAATTTTAATTTTTTGAAACAAAAACTCCTTAGTTGCAAAATAGCGCTAGAAATGCTCGGCGTGTTTCAAATTCGTTAAAATCAGGACCAACGTGGGGTGGGAGCTTTTTCTTTGGCACTGCAACAAATTTAATTGACGTAAAATTATCCCAACATTATTTACAGGAAATTCTCCAAGCTTTCTTATTTTGGAGAAAAAAGTATAGGTATACTACGTATTTTTTTTTGAGAAATTGGTAGTTTTAGTTGAAATTTTAGTTAAAAAAAACGATTTTGACGATACTCGCTCGGAAGTTGGTAAGGTGGAACTGTCACTTTGACAAGTATAGACGAGTCATTGCTCTCGAAGTTGATACTGTAGAACCTTGATTTTGACAGTTAGGTGGGAGTATTCTGCGTACACTGATACCTTATTCGTGAAAATAGCTCATAGGGTTACAAAAATACAGGGTCATGTCTAAAACTCCACCAAAAAAATTTCAAAACCCCTAGCTGCTAAACCGTTACGATTTGACCCACCCCCCCCCAACTCGATTTTTGTTCGTCTATCTAAAACCTATCCACAGCCGGCCGCTTTGTAAGATAAAAGGTGTACACCCTGTATAAATTCTGGTCTGCCAGGGGTTAGGTCACAGCCAGGGCGCGGCACACCATGCGTTTTAGTAATTACTAGGTGTATACTTCAATTTAAAAAAAAAATATCCTTCTTGTCGATAACATAGGTTTGGACTAAAAAACCACCACTAATATTACTTAATTTCTCACCTTAGGCCACATTTTAAATTAGGCACACCAACCCTAAAGTATTCTCCTATCTTTAATGTTACTTACAATAGGTTTTGTTTTCTTCTTGCCGATAACATAGGTTTTTCAGCGATCGGCTCTCGGTCTATAAATGAAATATGCTTTTAATAAATATTTTTTTAATTCTTCTTTTATATACAAGATATACAATTGAATTGGAACTATAATACATGAAAATTTTATACATATGCATATACAATACATGAAAATTTACTATTATCTTAGTTCCACAATATAGGGCCTTATTGTTGAATCCTACGGCGGGGAAGTTAATGCGAATTTGACAGGTTCTGATTGCTGAATCCCCGGCGGGAAAGTGAATGAGAATTTGACAGTCGAAAGTTGAAGTTAAACTAAAAAGGACTTGTTTGGAGTTGTGTATCCAATGCGAACTGTCATTCGATTGTCATTTGAATTTCGAAAATGAAATATATCACTTCATATGACAATTGCGCCCGGCGGATGGAACAATCGCAGCGACAAGTGAAAGTGAAACTCTTTAGCGGCGGGAATCCCAAATCCGCCGGATTCAACAATCAGGCCCATAATAATTACTTGATTGGATTATATTGAAGGCTTTGTAACATGTTTGGAGGTATGTTCTCAGTGGAAGTGGAAGATGTTAATATCTCCAAATTACTTTTATCAACATAATAGAAACACTTTTTTCTTTATTTACTATTGATATTTTTTTTGATATTAATTAATCGCTTACAGCATTTTCTTTTGATCATGCGTGTCTATAGTGACACCAATAATAATAAAGATTAATGAAATTGATTTGAAACAATAATAATTATTTTAGCTTGGTTAACTACAACTGTGCACAATTAAAACTGCATAATTTGTTGTTACAAGCTGCAAAGCTTAATTTTTTTGTTGGGAATGAATACGAAGGCATGAATAAAAATATTATGCTTACGCTTAAACACAAAACAAAATAAACTGAAAGCAATGATAGTCCTTACTGAAATTCGTTATGTATTTTCCAGAGTGATTCTATATTTACATAAGTCAAAAATTTCTAACCGAACTAATCTAGATATATAAAAATACAGCAAAACAAATGAAAAAAAACCATTAATAGTGTGAAAAAAAATATATATCAATAAAATACGTAGGTTTCACAAAAGCAAATTCAAAAAAAGTATAACAGAACCATGGTTAAAATATATCCATAGTAATTAAATTTTATAAAATAAAGGGAAGATCCATGTTGTATGCTTTGTTTTAAAAAAAAAATTGAAAAAAAAATATTTTTTGTATGCAAAACATGTTGTTAAACATATAACCAATATCAAATACGTAATTAATTAATTAAATCAATATTTTAACATTGATTTGATTTTTGAGAAAACAAATTTATATCACAGTCACGTTTTCAAGCCGATTCTTTAATATTTAATTATAGAGCGCTAAATAAATTTTTATGTTGATTTTTTTATCATTTTTTGAAAAAGGCTTAGAAGTCTACAGTGACTTATTATTAGCAGCAGGATATTTGAAACTTCTATTATATGTTTTTCATTCATATAATAACAAATGATTTTAGTTATTACATAAGGCTTTGCCTAATCCTAACAATTTAATCGTAACCAATATGCAATGTTATTTCCACCAAATGCAATATTATATTTCTGTCATAATTTTACCGAATATTTTACTGCCTATAATTTTATGACGTTTCGTCGTGACGAATTCACGATGGATACTATCTTTCCTACAGATTTGACACACAATGAAAATCGACATATCTTCCTAATTTAGAATAGTTATATTTTAAGAAACTATTGTTATCATTATCTGCAGTCGATCTAACTTTGCTAAAACTAATTCTTTATTACATAGTTTCACACTTTTTGTCAGGGACGGGTTTTTTCGATCATTGGCTTCATTCTGTTGCTTGTATCAAATTGGCGAAATTAGACACCATTTAACCGCTGAAGCAATGGAACATTTGTCGCACTAGTAGTTGAATAGAAAATCCTTTAGGAACAGCACCACTGACATTTCTAAATTCTTCAATTTTTTATTGACTATATAAAGCTTTTCTAAGCCCCATCTGATCCTAAAATTGTGCTTTCATGCAGTCCTATCGGACTTAATTGTTTGTGACAAGCATCAAAAAAAGGATAATGCCAATTTTGGCGAACTTCTCGAATGGGCATCAACAGGCTGATTTTCATCCATATTGATTAAGTTTTATAATTGTAATATTGTCCGGGCTGCGGACTATTTCGTTATTCTGATAGAATGGAGTTTTCTTTTTTCGGAGAAATCGTTTTATGCAATTTCGTATGTTAGTTTTGTATATAAATTCGTGCATTATTCTGGTTATAAAAATATGCCGGCCTTCGTAGTATAGAGGGGAAGGCGCCCGACTACCATCTTAGAGGTCCCTGGTTCGAAAACACTCCGCGGGGAGCTCCCGATAGATGGTATTGACGAATGGGAAGCTTGCTTTGGAACCTTGCACTCAATGAAAGAATCATTCACAGCACATCTGAGCTCTAGTCTCAAAAATATTATTACATATATTATATACGTTTTTAAGTAAGTTAATATGACCTAGTTAAACCAGCGAACGCGATCAATGCTTTCAACACCTTCATAAGACAGCAGGACGTCCTAGGGTCATTATTTAGTTTCTCGAGTCGATGTCGATAAGTAAAAATTCACATTTGACACACATTCTTATCGTTTGACCTTTATTAAAAAGCTCAATTTATGCATACAATAAACTTTTGACAGTTTCTATTTTGATTAAATATAGGTGGTTTGCGGCACTTGGACTCATATCACACAATTTGATAGTTTTGTATGCCAACATTTATCTGTCGATTTGGTCGTAATGCCACATATAAAATTGACAAGCTTGTAAAGCTCATGATATTGTGTGTAGAAGGTTTGAGAAAATTTATTTGATAAAGAAATTATTTTGTTGGGAATAACATTAACTATAAATATTTAATAATTCAAACTTAATTTGAATCAACTATTTCCCATTTGAACAAATTTCTCGTATATTTAGAACAGTTAATGCCATAAACCATATGTGCTTCTTTATCACATCACAAGAATATTTCAAATTTTCACTCTCCTTTTTGAAGTGAAAACTTCTTTAGGCACGTTGGGCACTTTTTGGCCTGGGGTAAAAACTAAAAATTCGCGTCACGCGCACTTTTTGTTGCGCACTTTTTCCTGCGCACTCACTTTGAGCAACATTTGTGGGAAAAATTTGCTTCCTTGCCTTCCCTCCTATAGCCAGCTAAATTTTGTGTAGCAAAGAAATGTACCCATGTGTCTTAAATGTAGCGGGCTAGAGCGTGGCCACTTTTGGTAGAGTACCAACAACAGCCAGCAGCGTAAGAGGCTACGGTGTGGGAAGCAATAGCTACGAGGAGTGTGAGAGTATGCGTTTCAATGTTGCAATGCAGCGTCAACATTCATTTCATTTTGTTTCGAAGGTCACGCTTCTCTCTGTGTCTTGAGCTCGACGAAAGGTTGCCATCCAGCTACATGGATACAAATTTAAACATTTTGCTTGGATTTATCGCTTTCGGCAACATGGAACCAGAACCACGTGTTTCACGACTGGGCATCTGTGTTTTACTTATCTGCGGTAGTAAGTTTATCAAGGGAAATGGCAAACTGCCCAGGCGGGAAAGGAAGAGCTTCTTCATTAAAGCTGAATGCCTGATTTTGTAAATACTAGGTATACATTACCAGATGGGTTATTTTGTTACTTACAATTAACATAGAAATGTCATAGCCATGGAAGCCTTTCCATAGGTCATTACTGGTAAAAGGGAGAAAGAATCAAAAGAAATCTAATAGTGCTATTAATTTTTGCATTACCAGGTAAGATTACTACAATAAAGGCATTACCCTCTGCATTACCAGGTAATGCAAAAAGTAAATAGTTCTTATGGCTTATTGATGTTCTGGATTCTGTATTAATAACATTTCAACCGATTACCTTTTTGCAGTAAAATCAGGACTGAAGTAATTAAATACATAAGTAAGGGCTTCAAATATTCCCGACTGGGTGGCAATAAATTACATGCAGAATTATTTTAGAACTGCTTCATATTTCTTTAGGTCTCATTACAGAAAATAAGAGGGTTTTATTCTTGAAAAGTACTTCCTTGCTGCATTACTTCCACATAAAAGTAATGCAAGGAGTAATGATTTGAGCGTTCTATGTAATGCAGTTTGAGAGTTCTATGTAATGCAGAATGGAGGCGATTGGTTATTGGTAGTATCACAACAATAACATAAACTTAAATGGAATATTCATAAACAAAATTTATTGATCCTTATCCTCTTGCAATATTAAGATTGATTTGCAAATATAGACTTGGCGGGCATAGAAGTTTTCACTTCACTTTATCGTATGTTTGCTCTTTTTATGAAATAATTTCCATTCCAAAGGATGCGGCAGTTCATAGCTCTTAGGTCTTTCGTGAATTATTTATATTTTCTGTGATCATTTATGAGGGCAATAAATGATTAAAATTAATTTCCTAAAAAAAGAAATTTTTATTATGTTTGTTCCAAAAGCAAACTATCAAGTAACTAAAGCAAAGCGTGTATTTGGGTTTACTTGATGTGCTTGTTATGCTTGGATGCCTGAAAGTACCTGAAAAGCTCACAAAGTTTCAGCGAGCCAAGCATAGGCGCCGGCAGAATTTTTTTCTGGGTGGTGCAAAAAATTTCTCGTAAGGGGGGGGGGGTTGGTGGTATCGTCTAAGAAATTAAATTTTAATTAAAATTAAGTTTCGTAACATTAGATGCACTCTGTGAATAGAATTTTTTGGAACAAAAATTTCGTTTGCAGGATACAAACCTCAATTTTTTGTTCCAAAAATCTATTCACAGAGTGCATTGAATTTTACGAAACTTAACTTGTTCTCGAATCTAGTGCCAACCGGCTGGATATAGGATTACATTCGAATCCCAATTCTTATACTGATACAGCGTTCGTTTGAAATTATTAAGAAATCCTTGGGCTCCAAATCCAAACGTACGAGGATAAAGGATGTTAAGACACTCATCTGCCGCAAAAGGACCTCTATGTCGAGTGTGCGTTTTGTTTCGATTGCCGGTTTAACGCGGCGTACAAGGCCAATTTATTGTGTCTCCTTGTCTAAAATATCACCATTTTCACGAAGCCTCACAATTCCATGAGTCATCTCAGCGGCATTGTGAAGCTACAATTGCATCTGAACATTTTGTTGATACTATGGATAGAAAGCAACTAACTGTTCATGCAATTTTAGATTCAGCGCATCACAAGGAAGTTGAAGAAAACAGAGTGAAACTACGCTCAATTATCTCCACGATTTTATTTTGTGGACAACACGATCTTCCTCTTCGTGGAAAACTGATGAAGGTTCAGTTTTTACAGACCTTTTGCATTTTCGAATTGAATCTGGAGGTAACATTTTAAAGGACCATTTGGAATCGAAAGTGAAGAATTCCTTTTAGTCTAAGCTCCCATGACAAAAAAGGTGCCCCCATCGAAAACCTCAAAATTATAAAGTGAGAATGGCTGAAAAAAACGTAAAAAATATGTTACGCCCGCCAGACTAACTCTTCTAGCAACAACATGCAGTATCGAACGCTCATTTAGCACATACCATCGGGTAAAACTTTGGAATCGGTCTACGATGGGAAATGCAAGGGTTAGTGGAGTGTGCACAGATAGTGCAAGAGCCCAGCGGGAAATAGAAGCATTCACTGATGAATGAAGAAGCTATCTTTGTGCATCTTAGAAGTGCTTCCCTTCCGTATCCCTATTCATATCTTTTTTATCATTGTCATGTCATTAGCAAGAAGCAGTTTGTTCGATTTTCTTCTAATTAGCTTCCTGGGAAGCTATTTTGAAGTTTTAAGTTTTGCAAGCAGCAAAGCTTTCATTTTTGCTTCTTTGGAAGCAGGGAAGAAGATTTCGCTCTTCGTTTTTGAGTAATAAGGATAAACAGAAACATTTCAAAAATATATATTTTTATTTCAGTAATTGTTTTAAAGGTAAACTAAAATTGCTATTACACACAAAAAAAAATTAAAAATTCAATGCTTATTATGAAATCACAATTACTATACTATATAAACTGTATCACCACAATTAATTACTATCAACTTTTCTTACTGAGCGCACAACTCTAAATGGAAATTTTTGAAAACAAAATATTTCACAACAAATGGAAACTTTTCTAATCGAAATCCAGGGAATCTTTCAAAACAGAAAATGAAGTTGAGAATGGCTTATTTTGTAGCCATGCACAGGAAAATCTTCCAAAATGCTTCTGAAGCGCGACCAGGAAGCGCTTCCAATTTGATTCCAGAGGAAGCTGCTTCCACTTTTCCCGCTGCGGAGATACTGAATTCATCAACAGCGCTATCGACGAATCTGGACTACAACCAAAACTAATGAGGCTTTTGTAATAATAATTACATTATAAAGTTACGTCCTGCATCAATTCTATGATATTATTTACTACTGATTTGTCCTGTCTCATAATAATCTTAAGTTTGTAGTATATTTAGACATTTAGTTTGTGCAAGTGCACCTCCGTGCACCCCTCCCGGCGCCCATGGAGCCAAGCGTTCATTGGGGTTTCACCATAAGATGCTAATGCGTTAAGGGGTGATTAATGGGAATATTTAATATATGGAGAGGGGGCCTATCGGCACTGTCCCCTAAAATACCGGGTGTTCATGAAAAGATGTTTGGCAAAGTTTTTAATTTACTTAAACTTGAACGACTCGTATACCGATTATCGTAGAGCAAAATAGAATGCTGTCAATAATGCACTGTGCAATGCTTATTTGACTCTGCACACACAGTCAGCAAAACGTCAGACAAGCCATTTGCGTGTGTGACAGATCTGATAAAATTGACCATAATCGTCATAATGTTTTATGTCAAAATATACATAAATATCAAAAATAGAGTAATTCACTCAGGCTTTATATTTACCTCACTTTTTTTTTCAGGTATCATTTGCAGCAGGTTTGGTTTGCTTATTTCCAGCAGTTTGTAAGTGCAGCCTGCATTATTGAAGTGACGAAAATCGTTTTGATTTATTGACTTGTGTGCAAAAGCAACAAAGTCAATTGCTCGCGCAACGTGCGTTATTGACAGCACCCATAATTAGGCTTGTTAAAACTCATTACCTGGAAAAGTATTCGACCTAGATCATTCTTTTGTATGTAACTATGTTAGGTAATGGTTTGGCGCATCACAAATACGGTTAATAGTGCATTTTTCTATGAAAAATGCTAAAATGCGAATAATTTTGGGATGTTCATGATGCACTATTGATTTTATACTCAAATATCTTCTAAATAGAGTTATACCCCGGCTTCACCGGCGAAATGAGCAAGTTCGAGCAAATTAGTGTACTGAGCTTCAATTTCTGCCCTAGTTCCCACCCGAGTAAAAATAAATGATGGCCTTAGAACGGGCAAATGCCGACTGTGATTGAAACATAGTCCTCGGCCATCTGGCGGTTAACAGAAGGCTCGTTGCAGGACGGTACGACCGTACAGGGGGCGATTGACGGTGAAACAACGGCCTTACAGTTCCAATAACGGCCATACGACGGTGGCACGGCGGCCGTATGGTTGCTATTACGGGTATACGACGGTGGTACAGTGGCATCAACGTGGATATTCGCCCTTCTATAAGAAAATATATTTCACTGCAATTAAATGTTTGATTTTTTTCGGTTGCGTTTTTTTTTCAAGCCGTTAAATAACAAAATTTCCCACTAAAATATAAATCAACACGCACCACACACTTCACGTACAACAAATCGACGACTGGCGAGCTCGTTTCTCTTGCGCATCGATATCTTTAAGTAGGATAAATCGAAAGAACCATTGTACATAACGAAAATGATGAAGTTCCTATAAAACACATTCAACAATACATTTGGTGCAGATTCTTTTTTTGGCTCAAATTTCCAGTCGAATGCCCGTTTCTACAGCTCAGTACTTGGCCTTTTTAATCTTTTGGTCAAATTTGGCCGTCGTAAGGCCGTATGTGCTCCCATTAAAAATGGTTAAAAACTCTACGGCCATCATATGCCCTTTAAAAAGCCAAGCGGCCGGTGTTTGCCCTTTATAAGACCGTTTTTTATTTTTACTCGGGCATAAATTTTCACATTTTGAAGTCAGGAAAAATAAAGCCTAATTTCGCCCAACAGAACATGAAATCAAGCTTGAAAGTAAAAGCTCGCTCAAAGGAGAGTAACCAACTGGAATAGTGGAAAGCCATTTTGGCGAAAAAGCAACAACAATTGCAAAGCACCGAACTTGACTTTAGCGGGTGAAGCCACTTATGTGAATTGAATTGAATATTATTGAACTCAGGCCGGGGCATCACCAGTGCCGCGGCACCCATATGTGCAGACTGTACATTTGCACTGGGCGGCACTTGAGAAGGGCGGCAAATGTTTACAATATAATTTATAAACGGCGACAGCCGCCAAAGGACAAGGCATTTTTGGCGATGAGCGCAAAAATTAAATGAGCGGCGACGATAAACAAAAAGACGACAAACATCAAGCAAATAGATTACCAATAATTAATTAGCACACGCAGCATGGATACAATAAACAAACGATGAACGAAAGGCGACACAAAAACACCCCAGTAGGGAATAGAAACCTTCTAGAGTCGATTCCGTACATTATCCTTCGAATGCGTAAAGGTGCGTTTCCACTACGGTCTGCAGAAAGTGCGCGCACATAAAAAACAGCACAAATAGAGCAAAAACCGAAAATTCTCAAACTGTGCGGAGACAAAACTTTCATTGCTTATCCACTAAAATCTTGCAGGAACCATATTAAAAGTCTCAAACTATGTTCTAAAGGACTGTGGGCGCACTCTACAGAGACAAGGCTTTAGGTGGAACCGACCTTAAATGATAAAATTCTTGTGCGCGCGCAATGTTTTATGTTTTCCGATTTTAGTCTTAATATATTACACCGCTTTAATTGCTATTTGGTCGGCGATAAGAAAATAGAAAAAAAATTAACTTTTAGCATTTATTATTGTGGCAAATGCAAAAAAACGGAAGCACCTCGGTAGAACCTACATACACAGCGGCAGAATTTTTTTCAATTTTAACCCCTTTCTTACCCCCTATCTCGAGATGGGTCCACTTCCCGTAAAAAAGTCATATGATAAAAAATGCTCGAAATTACTTGAAAAGCTTATTATACCAAGCGGCAGAAAGTTGGGACGACATGGTTTTTTCAAGCGTGAGCTCCCTTACTCAAGCCCTAAATTTCGAAATTTATGTGAAAAATGTACCAAATAAAGCCAATTTTAACATCAAAATTTGCTAATATTCTTCAATAATAAAGGCCGTAACACAAAAATTGTCTGAACATTATTCATAGGAAATTGTCCAAGCTTTCCAATTTTGCAAAAAAATTAGGTAACTAGGTATTTTATGGACACTGTAAAAAAATATGTAAATTCACAGCAGGGCCGTCCTAAGATAATCGGCGCCCGTGGGCTACTAATAATAATGCGCCCCTCTCGGTAAGAAAATACACGGGATGTCTGAGGGGAGCGGGGGGCCGGCAAAGTTAGACAAAAGTGTCAGAAGTAGAAAAAATCAATTTACACTAAATAAAAACAAAAAATTCATACAAAATTAAAAAAACAACATATAGTCAGGGGAAACTAGCAAAAAAACTGCACGAAAGGAACAAAATTCCAAAATGGCTGAAAATTGGTCCACAGCTCCTTTGGAACTTTTTAAGAAAACAATTTCGGAATCCCAAAAAAAATATGGCCGCCGGAGATTTCGCGTTTTGCTTGTATCTCAGTTTCTATAGGTCGTACAACCCCGTGAGTGGGCCCAAAAAGTTGGCAATGAAATTGTCTACAACTTTAGTTCTTACACAAATGTTGACTCGATTAACCCTTTTGAAGTTATTCAAGGTCAAAGTTATCAAAAATCACTTTTGGCCAAAAAATCGACCAAAACGAAACGCTATTGCCTAAACGAAACCCCTCTTGTCATTTTTTCGAAAACGCAACCCTTTCGTAGTTATTCAAGGTCAAAGTTTCCAAAAATTACTATTCGGCCAAAAAATCACTCAACAATTGATTTTTGCAAAATTTGTTTTTCATCTACTTATACAAAACATTATTGCCTACAATATACCCCTCTGGTAATTTTTTCGAAAACCTTTCGAAATTTTGCAGTAAATAGTAAAAACTCTAGTAAATTTTCCAAAAACTAGTAAATACATTATAAAATAAAATAATTTGATTTGACGTTAGTAAAGCAGCACTTTGTAAGGATGTTTCTTTTACTACTTTAAAAATAATATTTAAAATATAACAAATTAAAACAACTTAAAAATACATAAAGCAAAAAAACACGCAGAATATAATATCTCACTTGACATGTTAAATGCAAATGAAAGTAAAGTGTAATGTGTCATACCGTCATTTCCTTTACTATCGTAATGAAAGTTACCATCATAATGAAGGTATAGTGTGTCAAAAGTATTATGTATATGCATTCATGCGGAATTCGTTATTGGTATCAAATTTAACTTCTTTCGACGAATTTTCGTCCTAATTTTTTTTCCTTTGCGTACACGTTTGTACTTATACCTTCAGATTTGTAAACGTTAAATTATTTTGTATATCGTTTCGGGTGTACAGATTTTTTTAAAGAAGCGGATAATTCAATAGCCCGCCACATAGCCTTTCGGGGCCTGCAGCTACAATATGATTGGGGCCCCTTTAAGAAGAATGAAATTTCAAAAAATCTTTTACTACAAAAACAGTCGCTTCTTTATTTCCGAATAGGTCTTAAGTTACTAAGTGCAGCTAGGTCCACTTTTTGGCTTGCAGTCTATTTTTGGGGCCTATGACCTGGGCCCGGCAATTCGCCCCATGGTGGCGGGCCTGGTTGTAGTAGCAACTTTTTGAAGTGATATATTAGTTTTATCTATGATTTCTAATATTTAGCTCCAAAATGCTACCATAATAGCAGTTTCCAGAGATTTGAACTCATTTTACAACCCCTCAGCTTCAACTTTTGTTACAGGCTTTTGAAAGTTATATTCGTAAATTCTATCCAAAGCATCTTTAAAATTTTCATAACCAATTCCCATAACGAATAATCAATCTTTAGAAAATGTTATTTGATTATTTCTATAATGAGAAGATTTTAAATAAAAATAACAATAACGAAAAATAACAAAAAACAAAAACCAACAAAAAACAAAAACCAACAAAAATTGCCGCCCCGAAAAGGCTTGCGCCCCGCGGCTACAGCCCATTTAGCCCTGTGGTTAGGGTGGCCCTGATTCACAGTGCAAATGTATAGTAAAATTACAAATCGCGGTATGAAATACTAATTTACTACGCAATTATTGTAATTTTACTATAAAAATTTTGTAACTTCACATAATTAAATTGAGAATCTCCAATACTGCATAACGTAAATGTTGATTACATGAATGTGACGTATATGTTACAAAATGTTGTGTATTTTTCTAAATCGTTTATGTAGGAAAATTACAATATTTCTTAGTATATTTATCAATGTTACGTACTAAAAAAATCTTTATACTTTATACTGTAATTTTACAGTAAGAGGCGTCATTTTAGAACATAAATTTTCCGTAAAATTACAAATTGGTTATTGGAATGTAAGGTTTAAATTTTTCCTCGCATGGATATAATTCACAGGTAACAATGGAATACTAAGCATATATACCTGATTGTCCTTATGTTAAGGTCAGACCGGTGACTTTGACCAGGGTCTGGGCAGTTCTTGTAACAGCCAAGACATTTTTGATAGACGTTGCCTCACGTACAAGTTTAGGGCCGATACACAATGAAAGCTTCAAGCTGCAAGCTTCAAGCTTCAAAAATTAGGATAAAAGGGTATGTACAATGATTCACATTCACAGCTTCAAGCAGCAGTGCTCAAATGAAGCAAAACTCAGATGAAGCTTGAAGCTTGTAGTTTGAAGCTTGCAGCTTGAAGTTTTCCTTGCGAATCGGTCCTTAACAAGGCATGGTGAACAAAATGCTATTTTTATGTATAGGGAGAGGGCATACACAAAAGTTTGGAAATTTACAAAACTATGAAGTGAAAGCTCCAATACTGATTGTATTTTTACATCCCAGAGATTATTGTGTATTTACTACACAGTTGGTAAAAATACCTAAAGTAGATTAGGAATATTCCTAATAATATATTTTGCAAATTTCCAAAACTGCTTGTGAATAAAACTTCCAGTATTTTTTTTGTAAAATTACCACAGAAATTTTTTACAGTGGAGAAAAAGGTGGTTTTAGTTGAAATTTTAGTTAAAAAAATTTTTTTGACTTTGATAACTCATTGTTCTGGTAGTTGATATGGTAGAACCTTGACTTTTACAGTTTTAGATAGGTGGGAGTATTCTGCGTGTAGTGCTAGGGACACAGCTTAGACAGTCGTAAATCGAGAAAAACGCTTTCACCCTTCTTTTCAAGTTGGCGGCGATTCCACAACCCCCTGTGTCCCGCAAATCGAGTTTTAAATTCGCTTGAACCTCCTTAACAATGAGCAAAACGAATGAAGTACCTTACCAAAAATCGTCAGACTTTTGCTATTTTGCCTGTACTAATGACAATTCCACATTTACGCAGCTGTTAAACCATAAGTAGGCTATGAAGCTATTGAAACTAATCTGCAGTGAAAATTGCCAAAATTAGCAATTTGTTAGATTTTCAGTTTTTTCTTTGGGTTTTTCTTTATTATGATTATTTCTCCTCTCCACTCCTTTCTTCTCTCTCTGCTATAAGGTATAATTTTTTTTTCAAAATTCTTCATTTTTTTATTTAAATTTATGGCAATCAATTTGTGTTTGTACTCCTTGGGGCAAATTTGGGCATTCTCCTTTATTTAATTAAAAATTTCTTATATACTAACTCCTATGAAGAACAAAAAAAAGCCCACAAGCGAGCAAAAAAAATTTTTGCCCTTAAAGGGGGCGGATGTGCACTGGGCGGCAAAGCTGCGGTCCTAGGCATCACTCAAGTTTCTGTTATTTATACAAGCAACTGTTATATTTATAACAGAACACCCAGTTACCTAAAAAACAAGCATAATTACGTTGTTCTACGATACTCGGTATAGGATACCTATCTGTATTAAATCATTATAAGGATATTGGATTTTGTCTATTCAGATACTAGTATAAATCTGCTTAAGTTATAAACCGAAATATGCAAATTAACCGCGAAAAAAGAAGATTTTCTGAAAAATGTACCAAAGATAAGATAATTATGAAATGTTAAATTATATCATTTTGCTGTATAGACTTTTATTATTACAGTTCAGTTACAGTTATTAGTAGTATATTCACAAACTAAATCAGAGTTTCGTGAATTTTAACATGTCTACCAATAAAAATTATAAATTTTCTGTTTATTTAGCGATGATTGTAGCTCAAAACGCAATGAAACATGCTTGCTAATTGATTTTTACTTTTGTTCTTCATATCTAAATTTTCATGGGTTTTGAAATGGCTTGACTCCGAATGTATTGTGATATAAAAGTTTTGAATCAGATTGAAAAGTTTGATGGTTATAAGATATGTATTTTTAAAATTGGACAATCAATACATTTATATAGAAATTAAATTTCTCTATGTATACAAACTTGAACAAAAAGCAAAGCAAATGAAGTATTTAAATAAAAATGACATAAATGTAAATAAACTAGCCATTAAATAAAACAAAAACATTCTCAGTTTTCAGCAATAAAAATTAACTGTTATAATAGCTATAGGAACAACGAAGAAAATAATACAAAAACCAGACAGCAACATTTTAAATTCTCATTTTTCGATATCCTTCTCCTGCTACAATACTTAGTTTGTTTGCTCACCATCGCAGGATAATGAACAGTGGATAACACAAAAAGTTCTGGAAAATGAAAATCTGACTCACAAATTTTTCCAGCCCATCTAACGGACGTGAATGTATTGTGGATGGTGGGTGGTGCTTATGTTGTACATTGAAAAGATTAAAAGTTTCGCTATACCGCCAGGGATAAAAAAGGCTTTGGGGATGTATTCAAGCTTGCTTGCATTAGGCCGACGTAATTAATTTGGAGCAACCATTTTCATATATTTTAGAAAAGTCTCAATGCAGATTTAAATCACAGGACCTCATGGCTTAATTCTTGCTGGGCTATAAGGACTAATACTATTTGTATAGAAATGTACCGATTTAATTCGATTTAAATTTATTTACAAAAACAATCCTTTTTGGCTTTTTAGTGTAGCTTGAAATATTTTTGAGAGAATGCAATTTTATTATTAATTATTAGCATGGATATAAAAAATGTTTAATGCTTCTACGAATATACAACTACTTCTCTGCAATGTAGTGCAGTGAAAATAGACAAAAAATCGCTGATCATGCAATTTATAAAATTTCATAACTTCTCTTAAAGTGCACAAAAATAAAAGCAAAAGTGTCGTTGAAATTTGCACAAAATAACATTACATACGGTGTATTTTTTATGTGAAAAAATAACGCTCAGAGCTAAAATCTCTTCCACTGTCATTCATTGCGCTATGCTACACTGGTTTACACTTGATCTGTTGCAGAACCGGGTTTTTTTAGGAGAGAGGTACAGACAGGACAAGAGGGAAGTGTTGCAACATGTTCACCAGAATATTTTGGCGTGAAAACCTAACACACGCACAATGTGTTTCTGCTTGCTCCCTCTTTCTCTTGCCATGTGTAGCAAATGATTACACTAGTTTACAAATTTTTGCTTAATTGCGTGAACCTAATAAGAAAAGTGTTTTTTAACCTAATTTTGGGTCGCTGAAAACGAAACTGACACTCATTTATTTTTCCAAAGAACCGTTATCGAGAAATTAGCAATACGGCTTTTTTCCATTTTTTTCCATTTATTGCCAAGAGCCAAGCTCAGCTTAAAAAATGCACTCTTTTACGCAGAATACTCCCACCTATCTAAAACTGTAAAAGTTAAGGTTCTACCATGCCAACTTCCGGAGTAATAAGCCATCAAAAATCAAAATTTTGATTTTTTTTAAAAAAAATGTCAACTTCAACTACCTTTTTCTCCAAAAAATACGTAGTTAACCAATATTTTTTTTTCCATAATTAGAAAGCTTGGACAATTTCCTATGAATAATGTACGAACAATTTTTGTGTTACGGCATTTGCTGTTGAAGATATTAGCAAATTTTGATGTTAAAATTGACTTTATTTGGTACTTTTCGACAAAGCTTAGGTGAAAAAAAACAGTAAAAAAGCACAAAATAAGGCCAAGGTCTTAAAAAACTAGTTGGGATGTGGCTTTTGACCCTTTCGGTCCACAAGATTAACTTCCCAGTATTCTTTCAAACAAAAAAACGACTCGAACGATTTTTATGAAAATCTTTTCAGATCATACTTCCTTTAACACGCTTTGAACGGCATCTTAACGAAGTCGGTATCTATTTTGGTTCGCGCGAAATCGTGCTGGTACAAAAATCACTTACGTCGTTCAAACAAAAAAATGGTTCGACCGATTTTTATGAAAATCTTTTCAGATCATATGTCCTTTAACATGCTTCGAACGGCACCTTAACGAAGTCGAAATCTTTTTTGGTTCTCGCGAAATCGTGCTGGTACAAAAATCACTTAAGTCGTTCAAACAAAAAAACGGCTCGACCGATTTTTATGAAAATATTTTCAATTCATATGTCCTTTAATACGCTGCGAACGGCACCTTAACGAAGTCGATATCTTTTTTGGTTCGCGCGAAATCGTGCTGGTACAAAAATCACTTAAGTCGTTCAAACAAAAAAACGGCTCGACCGATTTTTATGAAAATCTTTTCAATTCATATGTCCTTTAATACGCTTCGAACGGCACCTTAACGAAGTCGATATCTTTTTTGGTTCGCGCGAAATCGTGCTGGTACAAAAATCACTTAAGTCGTTCAAACAAAAAAACGGCTCGACCAATTTTTATGAAAATCTTTTCAGATCATATTTCCTTGAACACGCTTCGAACGGCACCTGAACGAAGTCGATATCTTTTTTGGTTCGCGCGAAATCGTGCAGGAAAAAATGACCACATACGTACGCACACACACACACACACACACACATATTTCTTCTCAAATTTTTGCTTAAAATGCTATTGGGACCTTGAAACGTGTAAATACATTGAAAATTTCGAATCCGATTTTCGGACCGATTACAATAACTTCCTACTGGGAAGTTAATAAAGCCAATTTTAACATCAAAATTGCTTATAACTTCAAAAGTAAAGGCCGTAGCATAAAAATTGTTTGGACATTATTCATAGTAAATTGTGCAAGCTTTCTAATTTTGGAAAAAAAATATTGGTTAACTACGTATTTTTTGGAGAAAAAGGTAGTTGAAGTTAACATTTTTTTTTAAAAAAAATCAAAATTTCGACTTTGATGGCTTATTACTCCGGAAGTTGGCATTGTAGAACCTTAACTTTTACAGTTTTAGATAGGTGGGAATATTCTGCGTAAAAGAGTGCATTTTTTAAGCTAAGCTTTGCTCTGGGTTCTCGAGAATCTGGCAATAAATGAAAAAAAATGGAAAAAAGCCGTTTTGCTAATTTCTCGATAACGGTTCTTTGGAAAAATAAATGAGTGTCATTTTCGTTTTCAGCGACCCCAAATTGGGTTAAAAAACACTTTTTTCATTGGGTTCATTTTTTGTGTAAACTAGTGATCGGCTCACAGGCAGAAGACGGCTCACAGAAAGAAAGATGCTGGTGATGAAGTAATTACCCAGTTGTAACTGGAATTGATTCAGGATTAATTCAGAATCAATTATATCGATTCTAAATCGATTCCACTTCGGATTACCATGCATGTAAAGAATGAATTACTTTTACACGGGCATGTCATAGGCGGTAAAAAATTTATTACCCCCTGCATAACTTGTAATCAATTCAAAAGCGATTACATGTCATGTTTTTACGTTGCATTTTAATCTTTCTGAAACACAAGAAATCATATTTGATTCTTTTCTGCATTACCAGTAATTAAAATTAGTTTAAAAAATCTAAAAAATACGCTTTTAATTTAAAATGAACTAAAAAGTAAAAAATAATTTTGAATGTAAAGTCTTTATTGCTTTAGCCAGTATATGGGAACAGCCTACCTTTAGAAATCAAGTTCAGAATAAAATTAATGAGGTTATTGGTAAAAATTATAAATATAACTTACTTAAATGTAAAAAAGCGTGGGGCGCTCTTTACCTATATTCTTATTTTATTAATACAGGAACTTTCAGTTAACGCCCCACGCTTTTTTACATTTAAGTAAGTTATATTTATAATTTTAACCAATAACCTCATTAATTTTATTCTGAACTTGATTTCTAAAGGTAGGCTGTTCCCATATACTAGCTGAAGCAATAAAGACTTTACATTCAAAATTATTTTTTATACGCTTTATATTAGCTTGACCTGTATGTTGTATGTGGTATGCTGTATGTTGTATGTTGTATGTTTCATGTAAACAAATCTTGCAACTTGATTTTGACCCACTTTCATGCAACGGATCAACTTGAAATTTTGCACATATGTATATTTCACGTGACAATGCATTCTGACCATTTTGTAAAAAAATCAAGATGGCGGTTCCAAGATGGCGGCCGAATTTTGCAATTGTGCTCGCCGACCCCCGACATGGGTATCAAATGAAAGGGTGTGACAAGTAGCATACAATTAGCTATGTAGCGTCATTCAAAATTCAAAATGGCGGCCAACACAAAATAGCCGACTAGCTTTTTCTTTACTTGCAACCCACTCGATATGGGTATGAAATGAAAGCAAATGACAAGTATAATACTTTTAGCTCTGTGGCGTCATTCCAAATTTAAAATGGCGGCCAACACATATGGCGGACCACCTTTTTATACGCTTTATATTAGCTTCACCTGTATGTTGTATCTAGTATGTAAACAAATTTTGCAACTTAATTTTGACCCACTTCCATATAACCGATCAACTTCAAATTGTGCACATATGTATAGTTCGGGAGACAATGCAATCTGACCATTTTGTAAGAAAATCAAGATGGCGGTGCCAAGATGGCGGGTGAATTTTGCAATTGGGTTCTCCAACATATGTATCAAATGAAAGGGTATGACAAGTGCAATACAATTAGCTCTATGGCGCCATTCAAAATGGCGGCCAACACAAAATGGCGGATTACCGTTTTTCTTTACAGCCCACTTCATATGAGTACCAAATGAAAGGGTATGACAAGTAAAATACTATTAGCTATTGGGTGTCATTGTTAATTCAAAATGGCGGCCAACACAAAATGGCGGATTACCTTTTTCTGTACAACCCACTCGGTATGGGTATCAAATGAAAGAGTGTGACAATTAGAATACTATGAATTGTGTGGCGTCATTCCAAATTCAAAATTTCGGCCAACACAAAATGGCGGTTTATCTTTTTCTTTACAACGCCCTCGGTATGAGTATTAAATGAAAGTGTTTGACGAGTATAGTACAGTAAGCTGTGTGAAGTCATTTTAAATCTAATATGGCTGTCATTACAAAATGGCGGAAGACATATGGTAGACTAAAAAGTAGAAAATAAAAAATATAGTTTAAAAAAACTAAAAAATACGCTTTTATTTTAAAATGAACTAAAAAGTAAAAAATAATTTTGAATGTAAAGTTTTTCTTGCTCTAGCCAGTACCTATATGGAAACTACCTACCTTTCGAAATGTAAAAAAGCGTAGGACTCTTTACCTATATTCTTAGCGCCCACGCTTTTTTACATTTCGAAAGGTGGTCCCGACACCTCGACATGGGTATCAACTGAAAGGGTATGACAAGTAGAATACAATTAGCTATGTGGCTCCATTCCAAATCCAAAATTGCGGCCAACACAAAAAGGCGCCTTAACTTTTTCTTTACAACCCCCTCGCTATGGGTATCAAATGAAAGTGTAGTCTGTGTGACGTCATTTTAAATCTAATAGGGCGGCCGCCACACAATAGACATAATAGACTAAAAAGTAGAAAATAAAAATAAATTGTTTAAAAATCTAAAAAATACGCTTTTTATTTAAAATGAACTAAAAAGTAAAAAAAAATATAGTTTAAAAAAACTAAAAAATACGCTTTTATTTTAAAATTAACTAAAAAGTAAAAAATAATTTTGAATGTAAAGTTTTTCTTGCTCTAGCCAGTACCTATATGGAAGCTACCTACCTTTCGAAATGTAAAAAAGCGTAGGACTCTTTACCTATATTCTTAGCGCCCACGCTTTTTTACATTTCGAAAGGTGGTCCCGACAACTCGACATGGGTATCAACTGAAAGGGTATGACAAGTAGAATACAATTAGCTATGTGGCTCCATTCCAAATCCAAAATTGCGGCCAACACAAAATGGCGCCTTAACCTTTTCTTTACAACCCCCTCGCTATGGGTATCAAATGAAAGTGTAGTCTGTGTGACGTCATTTTAAATCTAATAGGGCGGCCGCCACACAATAGACATAATAGACTAAAAAGTAGAAAATAAAAATAAATTGTTTAAAAATCTAAAAAATACGCTTTTTATTTAAAATGAACTAAAAAGTAAAAAAAAATATAGTTTAAAAAAACTAAAAAATACGCTTTTATTTTAAAATTAACTAAAAAGTAAAAAATAATTTTGATTGTAAAGTTTTTATTGCATGGAAACTACCTACCTTTCGAAGTGTAAAAAAGCATGGGCGTTAAGAATATAGGTAAAGAGTCCTACGCTTTTTTACATTTCGAAAGGTAGGTAGTTTCCATATACTGGGTAGAGCAATAAAAACTGTACATTCAAAATTATTTTTTACTTTTTAGTTCATTCTAAAATAAAAGCGTATTTTTTAGTTTTTTTAAACTATATTTTTTATTTTCTACTTTTTAGTCTATTATGTATTCCGCCATTTTGTAATTACAGCCATATTAGATTTAAAATGACGTCACACAGCTTACTGTGCTATACTCGTCATACACTTTCATTTAATACTCATAGCGAGGGCGTTGTAAAGAAAAAGATAAACCGCCATTTTGTGTTGGCCGAAATTTTGAATTTGGAATGACGCCACACAATTCATAGTATTCTAATTGTCACACCCTATCATTTGATACCCATACCGAGTGGGTTGTACAGAAAAAGGTAATCCGCCATTTTGTGTTTGCCGTCATTTTGAATTTACAATGACACCACATAGCTAATAGTATTTTACTTGTCATAACCTTTTATTTGGTACTCATATCAAGTGGGCTGTAAAGAAAAACGGTAATCCGCCATTTTGTGTTGGCCGCCATTTTGAATGACGCCACAAAGCTAATTGTATTGCACTTGTCATACCCTTTCATTTGATACCCATGTTGGAGAACCCAATTGCAAAATTCACCCGCCATCTTGGCACCGCCATCTTCTTACAAAATGGTCAGATTGCATTGTCACCCGAACTATACATATGTGCAAAATTTGAAGTTGATCGGTTATATGGAAGTGGGCCAAAATTAAGTTTCAAGATTTGTTTACATACTAGATACAACATACAGGTGAAGCTAATATAAAGCGTATAAAAAGCTGGTCCGCCATATGTGTTGGCCGCCATTTTAAATTTGGAATGACGCCACAGAGCTAAAAGTATTATACTTGTCATTTGCTTTCATTTCATACCCATATCGAGTGGGTTGCAAGTAAAGAAAAAGGTAGTCGGCTATTTTGTGTTGGCCGCCATTTTGAATTTCAAATGAAGCGACATAGCTAATTGTATTCCACTTGTCATACCCTTTCATTTGATACCCGTGTCGGGGAGCACAATTGCAAAATTCGGCCGCGATCTTGGAACCGCCATTTTGATTTTTTTACAAAATGGTCAGAATGCATTGTCACGTAAAATATACATATGTGCAAAATTTCAAGTTGATCCGTTACATAAAAGTGGGTCAAAATCAAGTTCACATGAAACATACAACATACAAGCATACAACATACAACATACAGCATACAACAGACAACATACAACATTAAGGTCAAGCTAATATAAAGCGTATAAAAAGGAATCCATTGCTTACTTAGCTATTAATTCTGAACGGATTCTTCTGGAATCAGTTCAGTTTTCACAACTGGGTATGTTGTAGAAACGGTTCTGCAACAGTTGAAGGAATACCAGTGTAGCTTGCCATGAAGTGCAAGCTTTTGTAGGAAATATTGTAAAGAGAAGAGTAAAAGAACTCACAACACCAAAACGCGGGTCATAGAGTCCGATCCAAAAGGGATGAGGTTTCTCAAAAATCGCATTTTCCACGCGCAGTGAGAATAACAACAGAAGAGTAAGAATAACAACAGATTTCGAAGGGGAAATGTGAAAATACATAAGCGCCTGTCTTATCCCGATGTGCGCAATGTTTATTTGTGTGTAATTTTCATTTCCCCACATGCGCGAAGAAAACCTCAACTGATTTGGATCAGGCTGTACCATTGGCTTCCTCCTAAAACTATCGCGACAGAACGCTGACTTCGGCGATCGATCTTCGATGGCTTCTTGCTTATAATGCTTACAGGCGATGGCAGGAGAGTGGGAGGTAATTTTTTGTTAATAGGAAATATAAGAAAGACGGTTTCATATCTGGATGGGAGAAATGGAAAGGTAAAAGACCATGTGGCGGAGTGGATTTGAACCACGTATCTCTGGGATGGCCAATGCCTTGCCCAATACCTCGAATGCACTAATCCAGTTTAAAATTTAATTTTTTTTAGTTTCAACCAAAGAGATATAGATATTTTTACCCAATCTTTTAAGACCCTGGACATAATGTGGGATGAATATCTAAAGAGGAACCATCTCTTTTTAGAAATTACAAAGAAATTTCTCAAAACATGGGATCTTCCACGAGTTTAATTGTTGGCACTGGCTGTACTCTGCAAATCTTTCGTTTGGTATCACTTTGAATATAATTTATTTTTGTGGTTAGGATCACGAAAACTTCTATAATCTGGCCGTCAAAAAGTACTATTAACACTTTTAGAATTTCCTTTCAAGCACAATAAACGTTTGGGACTTATTTAAAAACACTCCGATATATCATATATGTATCTACATTAATACAAATCAAGAGCTATCAAATCAGGAAAACGTGGCGGCCAACGGAACTTCGCATTTGTAGAAACTATTTTTTCTTCAAAAATTTGCCTTATCAATTGCAAGGATTTCCTTATTGCCTCTACATTGCTGGTGACTTCTCAACAGAAGAAAGTTCTGGCATTTCGTCACTAATTGCAACAGTATTCCAACCATCATTCTTGAAGAAGTACGGACCAAGCACACTTTCAAATGAAATCTAATATCCACTTATCTTTGCTGAATGACTCTTCGATTCGTAGTCCTTCGGTTCCTAGACTTTGCGCTGCATAATTCGTTTGTTATTAAAAAAAATTTTTTCTCTGGACCTTTTTAATACGGATGCTATAGGCTAGCCCTGCTTGTCGGTAGATCAGCAACAGCTCGTATATTTATTGGACCTTCCATTGAAACATTTTGAGAGTGATTCCAATCCTCTGAAAATACACTTCTTCTATGCTCTGCTTTACACATTGGATATTTTCTTGGATGTAAGTTGAACCAGTATTCCAGTATGTGGAAGGTCCTGTGCGGAACATTGCTCCATTCTCCTCCAATCTCCTCGATTCCATGTTCCTTCCTCCTTTGATATATGTAAGCTTATTATCAGACTATGCGCCATAAAATAAGCAATGGAGTAACTGTTTGGTCTAATAAAAGTTGTCCTTTGAAGTTACTCTTTGATGCAAAAAAGTTTTATATTACATTTTTTCCATTGATCGTCTTGGAATTGATCGGAACCACACTTTGCACTACCAGTCCGTCAAGTCGATGGTAACGTCATGGTGCAATGTCTAGTATCTAGTAGCTTTAGTTTGGCGAGAGAATACTTGTTGGGATATCAAGTGTAGGAGGGATGCTGAACGAGATGGCGATGAGAATGAATCGAGCCGATAATAGTAAAATTGTTCTTGACTTTAACAAACACTTGAAAAGATATTCTGGTTGCGGCGATTGGAAAGATCTTGTTTTCTCTTTAAATATTATTTCCATGGTATTGTTTTAAATTGAATAAATGTTAGTGTTTATTGAAATTTTATGTGATACTACGTACGTTTCTGTTTACATAAACAAAACCTACCATATCGTCGTTTCGCAAAAAGATATTGATGAATGCGAATATAACATTTATAAAATTCAATTACAAAACTATAATTTTGTAGCAAAAAGAAGGAAAATATATCGATATTTCTATATTTCTAAAATGTCATAATATATTATTTGTTGCAATATTTTTAAAATAAAATGAATCAAATTTTAACTAAACAAGCTTTACTTGTTCAATAGTGCGAGAGAGAAAAAACTGAGAAAAAAAATGATGTTAAAATATTATAAATACCAAAAATCATATTAAGTACTATATTATTAGTTAATTCAGTTTTTTATACTTATAGACAAGTGTGAATATCACTAAATATTGATGGTGAAGAACTAAAAAAAGAGAAATAATTTTATATTGGAAATTATTTAATTAAATTGTAATATAGCTATCTAGAAGAAAAAAATAATATTGGTGTTAATAAGTAGATTGCAATGTTTTTCCGACAATTATATAATTTTTTTACATGCATTTCATCCAAAAATGGAATGGATACTATACCTAGTGCTCAAGGAATATCAAATATTTTCTCAAGTTTTTTATTGATTTTTTAATTTTGAGTTGAGATTTATAAAAAAATTTATAACTTTACGAATGGTTTAAAGATAATTATTTTTTGTGAATATGGTATATTGGTATAGCATAGTTTATTTGTGCTACATATTTTAAATATTTGCGTTTTTTTTAAGTTGCTGTTAATCGCTTCTTAATTAGATAATAATTTTAAATACATATATTATTTTTTGTGTTTTTTATTAGCTATATGCATAAAACGGCTGTCAGGCATCGAAGGTTTACACAAATTTATTTCTTTATTAATATGCTTATTCTAATTTTTTGAATTTTAAGTCAATGAAATCGTCCTTACACACATAGAAGTATTAAATCATGGGCAAATGCGGTACATATTTTTACAAGCTTTTGATAGCAGGTGCATTTCAAATACATCCAAATATGGCGCTCTCTGAATAGCGTATTTTTTAAAAACCGTAGTATTCATTCTGATAATTAGGTGAGCCAGCTGAGATTTAATTAAACGAAACGAGTATTCCATGTTAAAACGTTTTGGCAGTTAGAAATAAATTTCTAAGTGTTCTTCTCCACCTAATATCACCTGTTTTATAAGATTTTGCTTTTGCAAGCTCAATGATGTCTCACCTTTTTTAATAATTTATATTGCTATATCAAGTAAGAAAACTTAAATATGTTTAACACATATGTATGTAAGTGCTCGAATTCGGTAATGTGTCTCTTTGCATGGCCAAAATATCTAGGTTTTCTCGTAACATTTTAACAATCATTTCCCATTTTTCCTACCAGTCTTCCTTAACTTTAACTAATCAACATTGAGAGAAGCTCTAATTCTATTAAAAACGTTCACAGTTCATCCACATTAAGTTCATTAAACTTCTACCCTTGGTTACTTACATTCTACATTGAAGAATGCCATCAAAAATCACAAGAAAGATACAGACTTAGGCTATATAACTAATTAAGAAATTTCCTCTCGTCAACAAAAAATTTATCCTGACAGGGCAAAATAAAACAGGAAAAATGAAAATTAAAACTTGCCTTGACTGGTTAGTTCTAAAGAAAGCATTACCAAAGGCGACAAAGAAATTATTTTTTTATTAATTTTTTAGAATATTCCTTTTTGTCATTAACTTGATTTTATTTTGGTTTTTGTTCTGTCTTGATTAATTATTTGGTTTCTAAAATAACTTGAGAGACGCTTTGGTAATTTATAATAATATGATGTTTCTAGAAAATAAAATATCTTGCCAAGAATGTTTGCTGTGCACTAAATGCAAATTAAAATTAACGAAACAGATAATATAAAAAAAAATTAAAGGAACGGAAAAAATGAAATAGGTAAGTTTTAGTAATTGTTAGTCTTCTATAGCGACAAGAGTGTAAAGAAGTTTACACAAATTTCTGAAAGCAATAAGTTAGTAATTTGATAAAAAAAATACTCGTAATGTCCTAAGGCATTTGCGATTGAATAAATAAAAGTAATAAATTTATAGAACGTAAAAAAATTGTGATATAATTATATTTATATAAAATATTATAGATATACTATTATATATTATACGAGTATTATACATGAAAATAAAATCGAATAGAAATACATGTATATGTTTAGAGTAGAAAGGGCTGTATTTATTTCAATTTATTTTTCATCTCTTCTAGTAAAAAAATTATATCCTTTTGACTAATACTCCTTATAAAGTAAATTTTTCAAACCCGACTTCAGAAAAAAACCAATCCCGTGATGCACAAAAAAGGATAAAATAATTCTTTGTAATTATTCTTTACAACATTAATGCAATCAGAATGGATTTAATAAGAAGAATCACTTTTACGACGGTGATTATTAATATTAGGCCAGCCTTTAAGTCGCTGTGATACGAGAGAGTGCTACAGCGAGCTGGTAAATACGTAAATAAATCTTTTCAGAAACTCGGTTAAATAACTTTTCAATCCAAAGGAATACTCTCTTACAGTCTGCGTGAGTAGAGTATGCATGAAATTTTTCACCGAAGAGTTTGTAATTCTTTACATTAATCCAATCAGAATGGATTTAGAAAGAAAAGAAAAAAAGTCGAACTGCTCGTCCGGGGTTTGAAGCCGCAATTCTTACTTCTAGGTCAACGCCTTTACTGATTCATCCACGCGCCCCTTATCAACCCAGCTACAATAACATAATTTGTTCGCTGCATTTGAAAATGCTTCTATCCGTTCAAGGTGTACCCATTTTACCTACCTTCGAACTCCTTTATCAGAAATTAAAAAAAAGGACGGGACCACCGCTACCCTAAGAAAAAAAAAACAAAAAAGTTATTGAGTTACAAAGTTATGCCTGAACTGGACCAAAAAAGAAATAACTATGCGTCGAATTGATAACCTCCTCCTTTTTTGTAGTCGGTTAAAAATCGTAACAAAACCACAAGGTTATTATTGATAGAAAATCACAATTTGGTTGCAACGTAAATTTCTTTCATACCTATTTTATTAGCCACTAGCATAAAACCCGCGTGCGTTTCAACGCCTTTAAATAAAAAAAGATTATGTGTGCACAGTCCGCGGTAGGAAAAAGTTATAATAAAAAAGAGAACAAATCTGCAAAATTGATTTTGGGTACTATAAAAATTTAGAGTTACCTATAAAAAATATGCTTTTTGTCAGCAACTATTACAGCCTTTTTTTAATTGAACTATATACAGTTCTTCCTCACATATAACTCTGAAAACCTATTTCTACCGTTTCTACTGTTTATGGGGAATTTAAGAAATTTCCCACTTTTCAGAATGTGGCAAACTACACGGTGTAGTTTATAACCTTAAAATAATAATCAATTGCATAAAAATAGGAGTCGCCATATTTTTTTAACTCCATTTCATTAATTTCATTGGAAATATTGAATTTCTTTAAACTTATTCTTTTCGTTTAGAATAATTTCGGTTTTATCAATGGTATCATTAAATGAAAACTTCAAAAAACGCGTTTAATGATTAATTTAACCGAAAAGGTGAATAACATAACATTAAAATTTTGACGACGCCATCTTTTGCAAAAAAATCGTAACTAATCTATTAAAAAAAATATGAGAACCTAATCTCACAACCGATTTTTTCATATGTAAACAAAAATATTCCCCCACCCACCCCCTCGCCTACGAAGTAAAAGTTATTAATAATTCCTTTTAGGGATTAAATATTAGAAATTTAAATAGCCTATAACTTAAGTTAGGTTATTTCCAAGATATTGGAGAAAATTACTACAATCAGTGCAGGACTTTTTGAGTTTATCCCGGACAAACAGACGGAATGACAGGGGCTTCTGTTTTATTTATATAGATTATTTTACTGTAAACACTTGCCACGCCGAGTAAAATTCACTTTTTAGTTTTAAATTTGTTAACTAAGCATTTATATTATGATTGTTTTCAAGTTAGTGTAGCTACAAGTTGTTAGGATGAAAAATAAAGTTCAGTTTCGTTTTGGAAACAATAACGATCAGCCACAATCCGTGAAGTTGTAACTTTTTATTATTTTCTCTGCCCACAAGAGAAGTTGAAAATCACAGGTAAAGTTTTGTTCAGATCTACTAAATAAAATAATCGTTGCACCAGTTCAGCACTCGGGGTATCCCCAAGTTTTCAAATTATAACATAAAATAAAATGACGTACCACTTTATGCAATCGGAGCATCCTTTGCAATAAGTCCAGGTACAAGTACCTAAGGAAGGTGTTAAGAATTAGATCACTTGCGAACAGTTAGTGTGTGAGTTTTTGTAGAACCCAGACCAAAGATATTTTCGATTCCTTTACAAATAAAAGAATTTTGATTTAACAAATGCATAATACAAATGAGATCAAAGGCCACAAATGGAAAGGTACAAGGGTGCAACAAACTAACCAATAAATTTAACATTAAAATGGCTTCAGACTGCGATACCCTGTCAGCATTAGTTTTCAACCTAGCTATCAAAGCAAACTGTAATTTGCATGTGCCTCGTTCAAATGAACGATTTCGGAAAAAAAAAATTAAATTTAGAATCGGACGTTTGGACGTTAAAAACAAAATAAAGAATTATATTTTGATACCGGACAGACAGTGGAGGCTTCGAAAACTATTAACCCTTAATTATTAGCCCCGAATTATAAACGCACCCCTAAATCAGCCCCTAGAAATAACTTTTTTTGAAAATATAGTTAGAGGCTTTAGACCGCGCTGAAAATTTGTATACATGTAAAGAGGGATGTTAAGAACTGACACAAAAAATTTCAAGTTTATAACATCCCCCGAAGCCACCCCAAACCGCCCCCTAGAAATGACTTTTTTTGAAAATATAGTTAGAGGCTTTAGACCCCGCTGAAAATTTGAATACATGTTAAGAGTGATGTTAAGAACTAACACAAATAATTTCAAGTTTATATCATCCCCGGAAGCCACTCCCTACTCACCCCCTAGAAATGACTTTTTTTGAAAATATAGTTAGAGGCTTTAGACCCCGCTGAAAATTTGTATACATGTCAAGAGGGATGTTAAGAACTAACACAAAAAATTTCAAGTTTATAAAATCCCCGGAAGCCACCCCTAACTCATCCCCCCGAAATGACTTTTTTTGAAAATAAAGTTAGAGGCTTTAGACCCCGCTGAAAATTTGTATACATGTTAAGAGGGATGTTAAGAACTAACACAAAATAATTCAAGTTTATAACATCCCCGGAAGCCACCCCTAACTCAACCCCAGAAATGACTTTTTTTGAAAATAAAGTTAGAGGCTTTAGACCCCGCTGAAAATTTGTATACATGTTAAGAGGGATGTTAAGAACTAACACAAAAAATTTCAAGTTTATAACATCCCCGGAAGCCACCCATAACTCACCCCCTAAAAATTACTTTTTTTGAAAATATAGTTAGAGGCTTTGGACCCCGCTGAAAATTTGTATACATGTTAAGAGGGATGTTAAGAACTAACACAAAAAATTTCAAGTTTATAACATCCCCGGAAGCAACCCCTAACTCACCCCCCAGAAATGATTTTTTTTGAAAATAAAGTTAGAGGCTTTAGATCCCGCTGAAAATTTGTATACATGTTAAGAAGGATGTTAAGAACTAACACAAAAAATTTCAAGTTTATAACATCCCCGGAAGCCCCCCATAACTCACCCCCGTAAATGACTTTTTTTGAAAATAAAGTTAGAGGCTTTAGACCCCGCTGAAAATTTGTATACATGTTAAGAGTGATGTTAAGAACTAACACAAATAATTTCAAGTTTATAACATCCCCTGAAGCCACCCCCTACTAACCCCCTAGAAATGACTTTTTTTGAAAATATAGTTAGAGGCTTTAGACCCCGCTGAAAATTTGTATACATGTTAAGAGTGATGTTAAGAACTAACACAAATAATTTTAAGTTTATAACATCCCCGGAAGCCACCCCCTACTCACCCCCTAGAAATGACTTTTTTTGAAAATATAGTTAGAGGCTTTAGACCCCGCTGAAAATTTGTATACATGTTAAGAGGGATGTTAAGAACTAACACAAAAATTTCAAGTTTATAAACTCCCCGGAAGCCACCCCTAACTCATCCCCCCGAAATGACTTTTTTTGAAAATAAAGTTAGAGGCTTTAGACCCCGCTGAAAATTTGTATACATGTTAAGAGGGATGTTAAGAACTAACACAAAATAATTCAAGTTTATAACATCCCCGGAAGCCACCCCTAACTCACCCCCAGAAATGACTTTTTTTGAAAATATAGTTAGAGGCTTTAGACCCCGCTGAAAATTTGTATACATGTTAAGAGCGATGTTAAGAACTAACACAAAAAATTTCAAGTTTATAACATCCCCGGAAGCCACCCATAACTCACCCCCTAAAAATTACTTATTTTGAAAATATAGTTAGAGGCTTTGGACCCCGCTGAAAATTTGTATACATGTTAAGAGGGATGTTAAGAACTAACACAAAAAATTTCAAGTTTATAACATCCCCGGAAGCCACCCCTAACTCACCCCTAGAAATGATTTTTTTTGAAAATAAAGTTAGAGGCTTTAGACCCCGCTGAAAATTTGTATATATGTTAAGAAGGATGTTAAGAACTAACACAAAAAATTTCAAGTTTATAACATCCCCGGAAGCCACCCATAACTCACCCCCAGAAATGACTTTTTTTGATAATAAAGTTAGAGGCTTTAGACCCCGCTGAAAATTTGTATACATGTTAAGAGGGGTGTTAAGAACTAACACAAAAAATTTCAAGTTTATAACATCCCCGGAAGCCACCCATTTCTCACCCCCTAGAAATTACTTTTTTTGAAAATATAGTTAGAGGCTTTGGACCCCGCTGAAAATTTGTATACATGTTAAGAGGGATGTTAAGAACTAACACAAAAAATTACAAGTTTATAACATCCCCGGAAGCCACCCCTAACTCACCCCCTAGAAATGATTTTTTTTTGAAAATATAGTTAGAGGCTTTAGACCCCGCTGAAAATTTGTATACATGTTAAGAGAGATGTTAAGAACTAACACAAAAAATTTCAAGTTTATAACATCCCCGGAAGCCACCCCAACTCACCTCCTAGAAATGACTTTTTTTGAAAATATAGTTAGGCTTTAGACCCCGCTGAAAATTTGTATACATGTTAAGAAGGATGTTAAGAACTAACACAAAAAATTTCAAGTTTATAACATCCCCGGAAGCCACCCCTAACTCATCCCCCCGAAATGACTTTTTTTGAAAATAAAGTTAGAGGCTTCAGACCCCGCTGAAAATTTGTATACATGTTAAGAGGGATGTTAAGAACTAACACAAAAAAATTCAAGTTTGTAACATCCCCGGAAGCCACCCCTAACTCACCCCCAGAAATGACTTTTTTTGAAAATAAAGTTAGAGGCTTTAGACCCCGCTGAAAATTGGTATACATGTTAAGAGGGATGTTAAGAACTAACACAAAAAATTTCAAGTTTATAACATCCCCGGAAGCCACCCATAACTCACCCCCTAGAAATTACTTTTTTGAAAATATAGTTAGAGGCTTTGGACCCCGCTGAAAATTTGTATACATGTTAAGAGGGATGTTAAGAACTAACACAAAAAATTTCAAGTTTATAACATCCCCGGAAGGCACCCATAACTCACCCTAGAATTGACTTTTTTTGAAAATATAGTTAGAGGCTTTGGACCCCGCTGAAAATTTGTATACATGTTAAGAGGGATGTTAAGAACTAACACAAAAAATTTCAAGTTTATAACATCCCCGGAACCCACACCTAACTCACCCCCCAGAAATGATTTTTTTTGAAAATAAAGTTAGAGGCTTTAGACCCCGCTGAAAATTTATATACATGTTAAGAAGGATGTTAAGAACTAACACAAAAAATTTCAAGTTTATAACATCCCCGGAAGCCACCCATAACTCACCCCCGTAAATGAATTTTTTTGAAAATAAAGTTAGAGGCTTTAGACCCCGCTGAAAATTTGTATACATGTTAAGAGTGATGTTAAGAACTAACACAAATAATTTCAAGTTTATAACATCCCCGGAAGCCACCCCCTACTCACCCCCTAGAAGTGACTTTTTTTGAAAATATAGTTAGAGGCTTTAGACCCCGCTGAAAATTTGTATACATGTTAAGAGGGATGTTAAGAACTAACACAAAAAAATTCAAGTTTATAACATCCCCGGAAGCCACCCCTAACTCACCTCCTAGAAATGACTTTTTTTGAAAATATAGTTAGAGGCTTTAGACCCCGCTGAAAATTTGTATACATGTTAAGAGGGATGTTAAGAACTAACACAAAAAATTTCAAGTTTATAACATCCCCGGAAGCCACCCCCTACTCACCCCCTAGAAGTGACTTTTTTTGAAAATATAGTTAGAGGCTTTAGACCCCGCTGAAAATTTGTATACATGTTAAGAGGGATGTTAAGAACTAACACAAAAAAATTCAAGTTTATAACATCCCCGGAGCCACCCCTAACTCACCCCCAGAAATGACTTTTTTTGAAAATAAAGTTAGAGGCTTTAGAACCCGCTGAAATTTGTATACATGTTAAGAGGGATGTTAAGAACTAACACAAAAAATTTCAAGTTTGTAACATCCCCGGAAGCCACCCCTAACTCACCCCCAGAAATGACTTTTTTTGAAAATAAAGTTAGAGGCTTTAGACCCCGCTGAAAATTGGTATACATGTTAAGAGGGATGTTAAGAACTAACACAAAATAATTCAAGTTTATAACATCCCCGGAAGCCACCCATAACTCACCCCCTAAAAATTACTTTTTTTGAAAATATAGTTAGAGCCTTCCGCTGAAAATTGGTATACATGTTAAGAGGGATGTTAAGAACTAACACAAAAAATTTCAAGTTTATAACATCCCCGGAAGCCACCCATAACTCACCCTAGAATTGACTTTTTTTTGAAAATATAGTTAGGCTTTAGACCCCGCTGAAAATTTGTATACATGTTAAGAAGGATGTTAAGAACTAACACAAAAAATTTCAAGTTTATAACATCCCCGGAAGCCACCCCTAACTCATCCCCCCGAAATGACTTTTTTTGAAAATAAAGTTAGAGGCTTCAGACCCCGCTGAAAATTTGTATACATGTTAAGAGGGATGTTAAGAACTAACACAAAAAAATTCAAGTTTGTAACATCCCCGGAAGCCACCCCTAACTCACCCCCAGAAATGACTTTTTTTGAAAATAAAGTTAGAGGCTTTAGACCCCGCTGAAAATTGGTATACATGTTAAGAGGGATGTTAAGAACTAACACAAAAAATTTCAAGTTTATAACATCCCCGGAAGCCACCCATAACTCACCCCCTAGAAATTACTTTTTTGAAAATATAGTTAGAGGCTTTGGACCCCGCTGAAAATTTGTATACATGTTAAGAGGGATGTTAAGAACTAACACAAAAAATTTCAAGTTTATAACATCCCCGGAAGGCACCCATAACTCACCCTAGAATTGACTTTTTTTGAAAATATAGTTAGAGGCTTTGGACCCCGCTGAAAATTTGTATACATGTTAAGAGGGATGTTAAGAACTAACACAAAAAATTTCAAGTTTATAACATCCCCGGAACCCACACCTAACTCACCCCCCAGAAATGATTTTTTTTGAAAATAAAGTTAGAGGCTTTAGACCCCGCTGAAAATTTATATACATGTTAAGAAGGATGTTAAGAACTAACACAAAAAATTTCAAGTTTATAACATCCCCGGAAGCCACCCATAACTCACCCCCGTAAATGAATTTTTTTGAAAATAAAGTTAGAGGCTTTAGACCCCGCTGAAAATTTGTATACATGTTAAGAGTGATGTTAAGAACTAACACAAATAATTTCAAGTTTATAACATCCCCGGAAGCCACCCCCTACTCACCCCCTAGAAGTGACTTTTTTTGAAAATATAGTTAGAGGCTTTAGACCCCGCTGAAAATTTGTATACATGTTAAGAGGGATGTTAAGAACTAACACAAAATAATTCAAGTTTATAACATCCCCGGAAGCCACCCCTAACTCACCTCCTAGAAATGACTTTTTTTGAAAATAAAGTTAGAGGCTTTAGACCCCGCTGAAAATTTGTATACATGTTAAGAGGGATGTTAAGAACTAACACAAAAAATTTCAAGTTTATAACATCCCCGGAAGCCACCCCCTACTCACCCCCTAGAAGTGACTTTTTTTGAAAATATAGTTAGAGGCTTTAGACCCCGCTGAAAATTTGTATACATGTTAAGAGGGATGTTAAGAACTAACACAAAAAAATTCAAGTTTATAACATCCCCGGAGCCACCCCTAACTCACCCCCAGAAATGACTTTTTTTGAAAATAAAGTTAGAGGCTTTAGAACCCGCTGAAATTTGTATACATGTTAAGAGGGATGTTAAGAACTAACACAAAAAAATTCAAGTTTATAACATCCCCGGAAGCCACCCCTAACTCACCTCCTAGAAATGACTTTTTTTGAAAATATAGTTAGAGGCTTTAGACCCCGCTGAAAATTTGTATACATGTTAAGAGGGATGTTAAGAACTAACACAAAAAATTTCAAGTTTATAACATCCCCGGAAGCCACCCCCTACTCACCCCCTAGAAGTGACTTTTTTTGAAAATATAGTTAGAGGCTTTAGACCCCGCTGAAAATTTGTATACATGTTAAGAGGGATGTTAAGAACTAACACAAAAAAATTCAAGTTTATAACATCCCCGGAGCCACCCCTAACTCACCCCCAGAAATGACTTTTTTTGAAAATAAAGTTAGAGGCTTTAGAACCCGCTGAAATTTGTATACATGTTAAGAGGGATGTTAAGAACTAACACAAAAAATTTCAAGTTTATAAAATCCCCGGAAGCCACCCCTAACTCATCCCCCCGAAATGACTTTTTTTGAAAATAAAGTTAGAGGCTTTAGACCCGCTGAAAATTTGTATACATGTTAAGAGGGATGTTAAGAACTAACACAAAATAATTCAAGTTTATAACATCCCCGGAAGCCACCCCTAACTCACCCCCAGAAATGACTTTTTTTGAAAATAAAGTTAGAGGCTTTAGACCCCGCTGAAAATTTGTATACATGTTAAGAGGGATGTTAAGAACTAACACAAAAAATTTCAAGTTTATAACATCCCCGGAAGCCACCCATAACTCACCCCCTAAAAATTACTTTTTTTGAAAATATAGTTAGAGGCTTTAGACCCCGCTGAAAATTTGTATACATGTTAAGAGGGATGTTATGAACTAACACCAAAAATTTCAAGTTTATAACATCCCCGGAAGCCACCCATTTCTCACCCCCTAGAAATTACTTTTTTTGAAAATATAGTTAGAGGTTTTGGACCCCGCTGAAAATTTGTATACATGTTAAGAGGGATGTTAAGAACTAACACAAAAAATTTCAAGTTTATAACATCCCCGGAAGCCACCCCTAACTCACCTCCTAGAAATGATTTTTTTTGAAAATATAGTTAGAGGCTTTAGACCCCGCTGAAAATTTGTATACATGTTAAGAGAGATGTTAAGAACTAACACAAAAAAATTCAAGTTTATAACATCCCCGGAAGCCACCCCAACTCACCTCCTAGAAATGACTTTTTTTGAAAATATAGTTAGGCTTTAGACCCCGCTGAAAATTTGTATACATGTTAAGAGGGATGTTAAGAACTAACACAAAAAATTTCAAGTTTATAACATCCCCGGAAGCCTCCCCTAACTCATCCCCCCGAAATGACTTTTTTTGAAAATAAAGTTAGAGGCTTTAGACCCCGCTGAAAATTTGTATACATGTTAAGAGGGATGTTAAGAACTAACACAAAAAAATTCAAGTTTGTAACATCCCCGGAAGCCACCCCTAACTCACCCCCAGAAATGACTTTTTTTGAAAATAAAGTTAGAGGCTTTAGACCCCGCTGAAAATTTGTATACATGTTAAGAGGGATGTTAAGAACTAACACAAAAAATTTCAAGTTTATAACATCCCCGAAAGGCACCCATAACTCACCCCCAGAATTGACTTTTTTTGAAAATAAAGTTAGAGGTTTTAGACCCCGGTGAAAATTTGTATAGATGTTAAGAGGGATGTTAAGAACTAACACAAAATAATTCAAGTTTACAACATCCCCGGAAGCCACCCCTAACTCACCCCCAGAAATGATTTTTTTTTGAAAATAAAGTTAGAGGCTTTAGACCCCGCTGAAAATTTGTATACATGTTAAGAGGGATGTTAAGAACTAACACAAAAAATTTCAAGTTTATAACATCCCCGGAAGCCACCCCTAACTCATCCCCCCGAAATGACTTTTTTTGAAAATATAGTTAGAGGCTTTAGACCCCGCTGAAAATTTGTATACATGTTAAGAGGGATGTTAAGAACTAACACAAAAAAATTCAAGTTTGTAACATCCCCGGAAGCCACCCATAACTCACCCCCTAGAAATTACTTTTTTGAAAATATAGTTAGAGGCTTTGGACCCCGCTGAAAATTTGTATACATGTTAAGAGGGATGTTAAGAACTAACACAAAAAATTTCAAGTTTATAACATCCCCGGAAGGCACCCATAACTCACCCCCAGAATTGACTTTTTTTGAAAATAAAGTTAGAAGCTTTAGACCCCGGTGAAAATTTGTATAGATGTTAAGAGGGATGTTAAGAACTAACACAAAATAATTCAAGTTTACAACATCCCCGGAAGCCACCCCTAACTCACCCCCAGAAATGAATTTTTTTGAAAATAAAGTTAGAGGCTTTAGACCCCGCTGAAAATTTGTATACATGTTAAGAGGGATGTTAAGAACTAACACAAAAAATTTCAAGTTTATAACATCCCCGGAAGCCACCCATAACTCACCCCCTAAAAATTACTTTTTTTGAAAATATAGTTAGAGGCTTTGGACCCCGCTGAAAATTTGTATACATGTTAAGAGGGATGTTAAGAACTAACACAAAAAATTTCAAGTTTATAAAATCCCCGGAAGCCACCCCTAACTCATCCCCCCGAAATGACTTTTTTTGAAAATAAAGTTAGAGGCTTTAGACCCGCTGAAAATTTGTATACATGTTAAGAGGGATGTTAAGAACTAACACAAAATAATTCAAGTTTATAACATCCACGGAAGCCACCCCTAACTCACCCCCAGAAATGACTTTTTTTGAAAATAAAGTTAGAGGCTTTAGACCCCGCTGAAAATTTGTATACATGTTAAGAGGGATGTTAAGAACTAACACAAAAAATTTCAAGTTTATAACATCCCCGGAAGCCACCCATAACTCACCCCCTAAAAATTACTTTTTTTGAAAATATAGTTAGAGGCTTTGGACCCCGCTGAAAATTTGTATACATGTTAAGAGGGATGTTAAGAACTAACACAAAAAATTTCAAGTTTATAACATCCCCGGAAGCCACCCCTAACTCACCCCACAGAAATGATTTTTTTTGAAAATAAATTTAGAGGCTTTAGACCCCGCTGAAAATTTGTATACATGTTAAGAAGGATGTTAAGAACTAACACAAAAAATTTCAAGTTTATAACATCCCCGGAAGCCCCCCATAACTCACCCCCGTAAATGACTTTTTTTGAAAATAAAGTTAGAGGCTTTAGACTCCGCTGAAAATTTGTATACATGTTAAGAGTGATGTTAAGAACTAACACAAATAATTTCAAGTTTTTAACATCCCCTGAAGCCACCCCCTACTCACCCCCTAGAAATGACTTTTTTTGAAAATATAGTTAGAGGCTTTAGACCCCGCTGAAAATTTGTATACATGTTAAGAGTGATGTTAAGAACTAACACAAATAATTTCAAGTTTATAACATCCCCGGAAGCCACCCCCTACTCACCCCATAGAATTGACTTTTTTTGAAAATATATTTAGAAGCTTTAGACCCCGCTGAAAATTTGTATACATGTTAAGAGGGATGTTAAGAACTAACACAAAAAATTTCAAGTTTATAAAATCCCCGGAAGCCCCCCCTAACTCATCCCCCTGAAATGACTTTTTTTGAAAATAAAGTTAGAGGCTTTAGACCCCGCTGAAAATTTGTATACATGTTAAGAGGGATGTTAAGAACTAACACAAAATAATTCAAGTTTATAACATCCCCGGAAGCCACCCCTAACTCACCCCCAGAAATGACTTTTTTTGAAAATAAAGTTAGAGGCTTTAGACCCCGCTGAAAATTTGTGTACATGTTAAGAGCGATGTTAAGAACTAACACAAAAAATTTCAAGTTTATAACATCCCCGGAAGCCACCCATAACTCACCCCCTAAAAATTACTTTTTTTGAAAATATAGTTAGAGGCTTTGGACCCCGCTGAAAATTTGTATACATGTTAAGAGGGATGTTAAGAACTAACACAAAAAATTTCAAGTTTATAACATCCCCGGAAGCCACCCCTAACTCACCCCTAGAAATGATTTTTTTTGAAAATAAAGTTAGAGGCTTTAGACCCCGCTGAAAATTTGTATATATGTTAAGAAGGATGTTAAGAACTAACACAAAAAATTTCAAGTTTATAACATCCCCGGAAGCCACCCATAACTCACCCCCAGAAATGACTTTTTTTGAAAATAAAGTTAGAGGCTTTAGACCCCGCTGAAAATTTGTATACATGTTAAGAGGGATGTTAAGAACTAACACAAAAAATTTCAAGTTTATAACATCCCCGGAAGCCACCCATTTCTCACCCCCTAGAAATTACTTTTTTTGAAAATATAGTTAGAGGCTTTGGACCCCGCTGAAAATTTGTATACATGTTAAGAGGGATGTTAAGAACTAACACAAAAAATTTCAAGTTTATAACATCCCCGGAAGCCACCCCTAACTCACCCCCTAGAAATGATTTTTTTTGAAAATATAGTTAGAGGCTTTAGACCCCGCTGAAAATTTGTATACATGTTAAGAGAGATGTTAAGAACTAACACAAAAAATTTCAAGTTTATAACATCCCCGGAAGCCACCCCAACTCACCTCCTAGAAATGACTTTTTTTGAAAATATAGTTAGGCTTTAGACCCCGCTGAAAATTTGTATACATGTTAAGAGGGATGTTAAGAACTAACACAAAAAATTTCAAGTTTATAACATCCCCGGAAGCCACCCCTAACTCATCCCCCCGAAATGACTTTTTTTGAAAATAAAGTTAGAGGCTTTAGACCCCGCTGAAAATTTGTATACATGTTAAGAGGGATGTTAAGAACTAACACAAAAAAATTCAAGTTTATAACATCCCCGGAAGCCACCCATAACTCACCCCCTAAAATTTACATTTTTTGAAAATATAGTTAGAGGCTTTAGACCCCGCTGAAAATTTGTATACATGTTAAGAGGGATGTTAAGAACTAACACAAAAAATTTCAAGTTTATAACATCCCCGGAAGCCACCCCCTACTCACCCCCTAGAAATGACTTTTTTTGAAAATATAGTTAGAGGCTTTGGACCCCGCTGAAAATTTGTATACATGTTAAGAGGGATGTTAAGAACTAACACAAAAAATTTCAAGTTTATAACATCCCCGGAAGCCACCCCTAACTCACCGCTAGAAATGATTTTTTTTGAAAATAAAGTTAGAGGCTTTAGACCTCGCTGACAATTTGTATACATGCTAAGAGGGATATTAAGAACTAACACAAAAAATTTCAAGTTTATAACATCCCCGGAAGCCACTCCTAACTCACCCCCCAGAAATGACTTTTTTTGAAAATAAAGTTAGAGGCTTTAGACCCCGCTAAAAATTTGTATACATGTTAAGAGGGATGTTAAGAACTAACACAAAAAATTCACCCCCTAGAAACGACTTTTTTTGAATATATAGTTAGAGGCTTTAGACCCCGCTGAAAATTTGTATCCATGTTAAGAGGGATGTTAAGAACTAACATAAAAAAATTCAAGTTTATAACATCCCCGGAAGCCACCCCTAACTCACCCCCAGAAATGACTTTTTTTGAAAATAAAGTTAGAGGCTTTAGACCCCGCTGAAAATTCGTATACATGTTAAGAAGGATGTTAAGAACTAACACAAAAAATTTCAAGTTTATAACATCCCCGGAAGCCACCCATAACTCACCCCCAGAAATGACTTTTTTTGAAAATAAAGTTAGAGGCTTTAGACCCCGCTGAAAATTTGTATATATGTTAAGAGGGATGTTAAGAACTAACACAAAAAATTTCAAGTTTATAACATCCCCGGAAGCCACCCATTTCTCACCCCCTAGAAATTACTTTTTTTGAAAATATAGTTAGAGGCTTTGGACCCCGCTGAAAATTTGTATACATGTTAAGAGGGATGTTAAGAACTAACACAAAAAATTTCAAGTTTATAACATCCCCGGAAGCCACCCAAACTCACCTCCTAGAAATGACTTTTTTTGAAAATATAGTTAGAGGCTTTAGACCCCGCTGAAAATTTGTATACATGTTAAGAGGGATGTTAAGAACTAACACAAAAAATTTCAAGTTTATAACATCCCCGGAAGCCACCCCTAACTCATCCCCCCGAAATGACTTTTTATGAAAATAAAGTTAGAGGCTTTAGACCCCGCTGAAAATTTGTATACATGTTAAGAGGGATGTTAAGAACTAACACAAAAAAATTCAAGTTTATAACATCCCCGGAAGCCACCCCTAACTCACCCCCAGATGTGACTTTTTTTGGAAATAAAGTTAGAGGCTTTAGACCCCGCTGAAAATTTGTATACATGTTAAGAAGGATGTTAAGAACTAACACAAAAAATTTCAAGTTTATAACATCCCCGGAAGCCACCCATAACTCACCCCCTAGAAATTACTTTTTTTGAAAATATAGTTAGAGGCTTTAGACCCCGCTGAAAATTTGTATACATGTTAAGAGGGATGTTAAGAACTAACACAAAAAAATTCAAGTTTATAACATCCCCGGAAGCCACCCCTAACTCACCCCCAGATGTGACTTTTTTTGGAAATAAAGTTAGAGGCTTTAGACCCCGCTGAAAATTTGTATACATGTTAAGAGGGATGTTAAGAACTAACACAAAAAATTTCAAGTTTGTAACATTCCCGGAAGCCACCCCTACATCACCCCCCAGAAATGACTTTTTTTGAAAATAAAGTTAGAGGCTTTAGACCCCGCTGAAAATTTGTATACATGCTAAGAGGGATATTAAGAACTAACACAAAAAATTTCAAGTTTATAACATCCCCGGAAGCCACTCCTAACTCACCCCCCAGAAATGATTTTTTTTGAAAATAAAGTTAGAGGCTTTAGACCCCGCTAAAAATTTGTATACATGTTAAGACGGATGTTAAGAACTAACACAAAAAATTCACCCCCTAGAAACGACTTTTTTTGAATATATAGTTAGAGGCTTTAGACCCCGCTGAAAATTTGTATCCATGTTAAGAGGGATGCTAAGAACTAACACAAAAAATTTTAAGTTTATAACATCCCCGGAAGCCACCCCTAACTCCCCCATAGAAATAATTATTTTTGAAAAAATAGTTAGAGGCTTTAGACCCCGCTGTAAATTTGGTTACTTGTTAAGGTTAAGAACTAACACAAAAAATTTCAAGTTTATAACAGCCCCGGAAGCCACCCCTAACTCAACCCGCTGAAAATTTGTATACATGTTAAGAGGGACCCCTAACTCACCCCCTAGAAATGACTTTTTTTGAAAATATAGTTAGAGGCTTTAGACCCCGCTGAAAATTTGTATACATGTTAAGAGGGATGTGAAGCAATAACACAAAAAATTTCAAATTTATAACAACCCCGGAAGCCACCCCTAACTCACCCCCCAGAAATGACTTTTTTTGAAAATAAAGTTAGAGGCTTTAGACCCCGCTGAAAATTTGTATACATGTTAAGAGGGATGTTAAGAACTAACACAAATAATTTCAAGTTTATAACATCCCCGGAAGCCACCCCTAACTCACCCCCTAGAAACGACTTTTTTTGAAAATATAGTTAGAGGCTTTGGACCCCCCTGAAAATTTGTATACATGTTAAGAGGGATGTTAAGAACTAACACAAAAAATTTCAAGTTTATAACATCCCCGGAAGCCACCCCTAACTCACCCCCCAGAAATGAGTTTTTTCGAAAATAAAGTTAGAGGCTTTAGACCCCGCTGAAAATTTGTATACATGTTAAGAGGGATGTTAAGAACTAACACAAAAAATTTCAAGTTTATAACATCCCCGGAAGCCACCCCTAACTCACCCCCCAGAAATGAGTTTTTTCGAAAATAAAGTTAGAGGCTTTAGACCCCGCTGAAAATTTGTATACATGTTAAGAGTGATGTTAAGAACTAACACAAATAATTTCAAGTTTATAACATCCCCGGAAGCCACCCCCTACTCACCCCCTAGAAATGACTTTTTTTGAAAATATAGTTAGAGGCTTTAGACCCCGCTGAAAATTTGTATACATGTTAAGAGTGATGTTAAGAACAAACACAAAAAATTTCAAGTTTATAAAATCCCCGGAAGCCACCCCTAACTCATCCCCCCGAAATGACTGTTTTTGAAAATAAAGTTAGAGGCTTTAGACCCCGCTGAAAATTTGTATACATGTTAAGAAGGATGTTAAGAACTAACACAAAATAATTCAAGTTTATAACATCCCCGGAAGCCATCCCTAACTCACCCCCAGAAATGACTTTTTTTGAAAATAAAGTTAGAGGCTTTAGACCCCGCTGAAAATTTGTATACATGTTAAGAGGGATGTTAAGAACTAACACAAAAAATTTCAAGTTTATAACATCCCCGGAAGCCACCCATAACTCACCCCCTAAAAATTACTTTTTTTGAAAATATAGTTAGAGGCTTTGGACCCCGCTGACAATTTGTATACATGCTAAGAGGGATATTAAGAACTAACACAAAAAATTTCAAGTTTATAACATCCCCGAAAGCCACTCCTAACTCACCCCCCAGAAATGACTTTTTTTGAAAATAAAGTTAGAGGCTTTAGACCCCGCTAAAAATTTGTATACATGTTAAGAGGGATGTTAAGAAATAACACAAAAAATTCACCCCCTAGAAACGACTTTTTTTGAATATATAGTTAGAGGCTTTAGACCCCGCTGAAAATTTGTATCCATGTTAAGAGGGATGTTAAGAACTAACACAAAAAAATTCAAGTTTATAACATCCCCGGAAGCCACCCCTAACTCACCCCCAGAAATGACTTTTTTTGAAAATAAAGTTAGAGGCTTTAGACCCCGCTGAAAATTTGTATATATGTTAAGAGGGATGTTAAGAACTAACACAAAAAATTTCAAGTTTATAACATCCCCGGAAGCCACCCATTTCTCACCCCCTAGAAATTACTTTTTTTGAAAATATAGTTAGAGGCTTTGGACCCCGCTGAAAATTTGATTACATGTTAAGAGGGATGTTAAGAACTAACACAAAAAATTTCAAGTTTATAACATCCCCGGAAGCCACCCAAACTCACCTCCTAGAAATGACTTTTTTTGAAAATATAGTTAGAGGCTTTAGACCCCGCTGAAAATTTGTATACATGTTAAGAGGGATGTTAAGAACTAACACAAAAAATTTCAAGTTTATAACATCCCCGGAAGCCACCCCTAACTCATCCCCCCGAAATGACTTTTTATGAAAATAAAGTTAGAGGCTTTAGACCCCGCTGAAAATTTGTATACATGTTAAGAGGGATGTTAAGAACTAACACAAAAAAATTCAAGTTTATAACATCCCCGGAAGCCACCCCTAACTCACCCCCAGATGTGACTTTTTTTGGAAATAAAGTTAGAGGCTTTAGACCCCGCAGAAAATTTGTATACATGTTAAGAAGGATGTTAAGAACTAACACAAAAAATTTCAAGTTTATAACATCCCCGGAAGCCACCCATAACTCACCCCCTAGAAATTACTTTTTTTGAAAATATAGTTAGAGGCTTCAGACCCCGCTGAAAATTTGTATACATGTTAAGAGGGATGTTAAGAACTAACACAAAAAAATTCAAGTTTATAACATCCCCGGAAGCCACCCCTAACTCACCCCCAGATGTGACTTTTTTCGGAAATAAAGTTAGAGGCTTTAGACCCCGCTGAAAATTTGTATACATGTTAAGAAGGATGTTAAGAACTAACACAAAAAATTTCAAGTTTATAACATCCCCGGAAGCCACCCATAACTCACCCCCAGCAATGACTTTTTTTGAAAATAAAGTTAGAGGCTTTAGACCCCGCTGAAAATTTGTATACATGTTAAGAGGGATGTTAAGAACTAACGCAAAAAATTTCAAGTTTATAACCTCCCCGGAAGCCACCCATAACTCACCCACTAGAAATTACTTTTTTTGAAAATATAGTTAGAGGCTTTAGACCCCGCTGAAAATTTGTATACATGTTAAGAGGGATGTTAAGAACTAACACAAAAAATTTCAAGTTTGTAACATTCCCGGAAGCCACCCCTAACTCACCCCCCAGAAATGACTTTTTTTGAAAATAAAGTTAGAGGCTTTAGACCCCGCTGAAAATTTGTATACATGCTAAGAGGGATATTAAGAACTAACACAAAAAATTTCAAGTTTATAACATCCCCGGAAGCCACTCCTAACTCACCCCCCAGAAATGACTTTTTTTGAAAATAAAGTTAGAGGCTTTAGACCCCGCTAAAAATTTGTATACATGTTAAGACGGATGTTAAGAACTAACACAAAAAATTCACCCCCTAGAAACGACTTTTTTTGAATATATAGTTAGAGGCTTTAGACCCCGCTGAAAATTTGTATCCATGTTAAGAGGGATGCTAAGAACTAACACAAAAAATTTTAAGTTTATAACATAACCGGAAGCCATCCCTAACTCACCCCATAGAAATAATTATTTTTGAAAAAATAGTTAGAGGCTTTAGACCCCGCCGTAAATTTGGTTACTTGTTAAGGGTGGTGTTAAGAACTAACACAAAAAATTTCAAGTTTATAACAGCCCCGGAAGCCACCCCTAACTCAACCCGCTGAAAATTTGTATACATGTTAAGAGGGACCCCTAACTCAACCCCTAGAAATGACTTTTTTTGAAAATATAGTTAGAGGCTTTAGACCCCGCTGAAAATTTGTATACATGTTAAGAGGGATGTGAAGCAATAACACAAAAAATTTCAAATTTATAACATCCCCGGAAGCCACCCCTAACTCACCCCCCAGAAATGACTTTTTTTGAAAATAAAGTTAGAGGCTTTAGACCCCGCTGAAAATTTGTATACATGTTAAGAGGGATGTTAAGAACTAACACAAAAAATTTCAAGTTTATAACATCTCCGGAAGCCACCCCTAACTCACCCCCAAAAATGACTTTTTTTGAAAATAAAGTTAGAGGCTTTAGACCCCGCTGAAAATTTGTATACATGTTAAGAGGGATGTTAAGAACTAACACAAATAATTTCAAGTTTATAACATCCCCGGAAGCCACCCCTAACTCACCCCCTAGAAACGACTTTTTTTGAAAATATAGTTAGAGGCTTTGGACCCCCCTGAAAATTTGTATACATGTTAAGAGGGATGTTAAGAACTAACACAAAAAATTTCAAGTTTATAACATCCCCGGAAGCCACCCCTAACTCACCCCCCAGAAATGAGTTTTTTCGAAAATAAAGTTAGAGGCTTTAGACCCCGCTGAAAATTTGTATACATGTTAAGAGGGATGTTAAGAACTAACACAAAAAATTTCAAGTTTATAACATCCCCGGAAGCCACCCCTAACTCACCCCCCAGAAATGAGTTTTTTCGAAAATAAAGTTAGAGGCTTTAGACCCCGCTGAAAATTTGTATACATGTTAAGAGTGATGTTAAGAACTAACACAAATAATTTCAAGTTTATAACATCCCCGGAAGCCACCCCCTACTCACCCCCTAGAAATGACTTTTTTTGAAAATATAGTTAGAGGCTTTAGACCCCGCTGAAAATTTGTATACATGTTAAGAGTGATGTTAAGAACAAACACAAAAAATTTCAAGTTTATAAAATCCCCGGAAGCCACCCCTAACTCATCCCCCCGAAATGACTGTTTTTGAAAATAAAGTTAGAGGCTTTAGACCCCGCTGAAAATTTGTATACATGTTAAGAAGGATGTTAAGAACTAACACAAAATAATTCAAGTTTATAACATCCCCGGAAGCCACCCCTAACTCACCCCCAGAAATGACTTTTTTTGAAAATAAAGTTAGAGGCTTTAGACCACGCTGAAAATTTGTATACATGTTAAGAGGGATGTTAAGAACTAACACAAAAAATTTCAAGTTTATAACATCCCCGGAAGCCACCCATAACTCACCCCCTAGAAATTACTTTTTTTGAAAATATAGTTAGAGGCTTTGGACCCCGCTGAAAATTTGTATACACGTTAAGAGGGATGTTAAGAACTAATACAAAAAATTTCAAGTTTATAACATCCCCGGAAGCCACCCAAACTCACCTCCTAGAAATGACTTTTTTTGAAAATATAGTTAGAGGCTTTAGACCCCGCTGAAAATTTGTATACATCTTAAGAGGGATGTTAAGAACTAACACAAAAAATTTCAAGTTTATAACATCCCCGGAAGCCACCCCTAACTCATCCCCCCGAAATGACTTTTTATGAAAATAAAGTTAGAGGCTTTAGACCCCGCTGAAAATTTGTATACATGTTAAGAGGGATGTTAAGAACTAACACAAAAAAATTCAAGTTTATAACATCCCCGGAAGCCACCCCTAACTCACCCCCAGATGTGACTTTTTTTGGAAATAAAGTTAGAGGTTTTAGACCCCGCTGAAAATTTGTATACATGTTAAGAAGGATGTTAAGAACTAACACAAAAAATTTCAAGTTTATAACATCCCCGGAAGCCACCCATAACTCACCCCCTAGAAATTACTTTTTTTGAAAATATAGTTAGAGGCTTTAGACCCCGCTGAAAATTTGTATACATGTTAAGAGGGATGTTAAGAACTAACACAAAAAAATTCAAGTTTATAACATCCCCGGAAGCCACCCCTAACTCACCCCCAGATGTGACTTTTTTCGGAAATAAAGTTAGAGGCTTTAGACCCCGCTGAAAATTTGTATACATGTTAAGAAGGATGTTAAGAACTAACACAAAAAATTTCAAGTTTATAACATCCCCGGAAGCCACCCATAACTCACCCCCAGCAATGACTTTTTTTGAAAATAAAGTTAGAGGCTTTAGACCCCGCTGAAAATTTGTATACATGTTAAGAGGGATGTTAAGAACTAACGCAAAAAATTTCAAGTTTATAACCTCCCCGGAAGCCACCCATAACTCACCCACTAGAAATTACTTTTTTTGAAAATATAGTTAGAGGCTTTAGACCCCGCTGAAAATTTGTATACATGTTAAGAGGGATGTTAAGAACTAACACAAAAAATTTCAAGTTTGTAACATTCCCGGAAGCCACCCCTAACTCACCCCCCAGAAATGACTTTTTTTGAAAATAAAGTTAGAGGCTTTAGACCCCGCTGAAAATTTGTATACATGCTAAGAGGGATATTAAGAACTAACACAAAAAATTTCAAGTTTATAACATCCCCGGAAGCCACTCCTAACTCACCCCCCAGAAATGACTTTTTTTGAAAATAAAGTTAGAGGCTTTAGACCCCGCTAAAAATTTGTATACATGTTAAGACGGATGTTAAGAACTAACACAAAAAATTCACCCCCTAGAAACGACTTTTTTTGAATATATAGTTAGAGGCTTTAGACCCCGCTGAAAATTTGTATCCATGTTAAGAGGGATGCTAAGAACTAACACAAAAAATTTTAAGTTTATAACATCCCCGGAAGCCACCCCTAACTCACCCCATAGAAATAATTATTTTTGAAAAAATAGTTAGAGGCTTTAGACCCCGCTGTAAATTTGGTTACTTGTTAAGGGTGGTGTTAAGAACTAACACAAAAAATTTCAAGTTTATAACAGCCCCGGAAGCCACCCCTAACTCAACCCGCTGAAAATTTGTATACATGTTAAGAGGGACCCCTAACTCACCCCCTAGAAATGACTTTTTTTGAAAATATAGTTAGAGGCTTTAGACCCCGCTGAAAATTTGTATACATGTTAAGAGTGATGTTAAGAACAAACACAAAAAATTTCAAGTTTATAAAATCCCCGGAAGCCACCCCTAACTCATCCCCCCGAAATGACTGTTTTTGAAAATAAAGTTAGAGGCTTTAGACCCCGCTGAAAATTTGTATACATGTTAAGAAGGATGTTAAGAACTAACACAAAATAATTCAAGTTTATAACATCCCCGGAAGCCACCCCTAACTCACCCCCAGAAATAACTTTTTTTGAAAATAAAGTTAGAGGCTTTAGACCCCGCTGAAAATTTGTATACATGTTAAGAGGGATGTTAAGAACTAACACAAAAAATTTCAAGTTTATAACATCCCCGGAAGCCACCCATAACTCACCCCCTAAAAATTACTTTTTTTGAAAATATAGTTAGAGGCTTTGGACCCCGCTGAAAATTTGTATACATGTTAAGAGGGATGTTAAGAACTAACACAAAAAATTTCAAGTTTATAACATCCCCGGAAGCCACCCCTAACTCACCGCTAGAAATGATTTTTTTTGAAAATAAAGTTAGAGGCTTTAGACCCCGCTGACAATTTGTATATATGTTAAGAAGGATGTTAAGAACTAACACAAAAAATTTCAAGTTTATAACATCCCCGAAAGCCACCCATAACTCATTCCAAGAAATGACTTTTTTTGAAAATAAAGTTAGAGGCTTTAGACCCCGCTGAAAATTTGTATACATGTTAAGAGGGATGTTAAGAACTAACACAAAAAATTTCAAGTTTATAACATCCCCGGAAGCCACCCCTAACTCACACCCTAGAAATGATTTTTTTTGAAAATATAGTTAGAGGCTTTAGACCCCGCTGAAAAGTTGTATACATGTTAGGAGAGATGTTAAGAACTAACACAAAAAATTTCAATTTTATAACATCCCCGGAAGCCACCCCAACTCACCTCCTAGAAATGACTTTTTTTGAAAATATAGTTAGAGGATTTAGACCCCGCTGAAAATTTGTATACATGTTAAGAGGGATGTTAAGAACTAACACAAAAAATTTCAAGTTTATAACATCCCCGGAAGCCACCCCTAACTCACCCCCCAGAAATGACTTTTTTTGAAAATAAAGTTAGAGGCTTTAGACCCCGCTAAAAATTTGTATACATGTTAAGAGGGATGTTAAGAACTAACACAAAAAATTTCAAGTTTAAGACATCCCCGGAAGATACCCCTAACTCACCCCCAGAAATGACTTTTTTTGAAAATAAAGTTAGAGGCTTTAGACCCCGCTGAAAATTTGTATACATGTTAAGATGGATGTTAAGAACTAACACAAATAATTTCAAGTTTATAACATCCCCGGAAGCCACCCCTAACTCACCCCCTAGAAACGACTTTTTTTGAATATATAGTTAGAGGCTTTAGACCCCGCTGAAAATTTGTGTCCATGTTAAGAGGGATGTTAAGAACTAACACAAAAAATTTCAAGTTTATAACATTCCCTGCTAAGAGGGATGTTAAGAACTAACACAAAAAATTTCAAGTTTATAACATCCCCGGAAGCCACCCCTAACTCACCCCCCAGAAATGACTTTTTTTGAAAATAAAGTTAGAGGCTTTAGACCCCGCTAAAAATTTGTATACATGTTAAGAGGGATGTTAAGAACTAACACAAAAAATTTCAAGTTTATAACATCCCCGGAAGCTACCCCTAACTCACCCCCAGAAATGACTTTTTTTGAAAATAAAGTTAGAGGCTTTAGACCCCGCTGAAAATTTGTATACATGTTAAGAGGGATGTTAAGAACTAACACAAATAATTTCAAGTTTATAACATCCCCGGAAGCCACCCCTAACACACCCCCTAGAAACGACTTTTTTTGAAAATATAGTTAGAGGCTTTGGACCCCGCTGAAAATTTGTATACATGTTAAGAGGGATGTTAAGAACTAACACAAAAAATTTCAAGTTTATAACATCCCCGGAAGCCACCCCTAACTCACCGCTAGAAATGATTTTTTTTGAAAATAAAGTTAGAGGCTTTAGACCCCGCTGACAATTTGTATATATGTTAAGAAGGATGTTAAGAACTAACACAAAAAATTTCAAGTTTATAACATCCCCGAAAGCCACCCATAACTCATTCCAAGAAATGACTTTTTTTGAAAATAAAGTTAGAGGCTTTAGACCCCGCTGAAAATTTGTATACATGTTAAGAGGGATGTTAAGAACTAACACAAAAAATTTCAAGTTTATAACATCCCCGGAAGCCACCCCTAACTCACACCCTAGAAATGATTTTTTTTGAAAATATAGTTAGAGGCTTTAGACCCCGCTGAAAAGTTGTATACATGTTAGGAGAGATGTTAAGAACTAACACAAAAAATTTCAAGTTTATAACATCCCCGGAAGCCACCCCAACTCACCTCCTAGAAATGACTTTTTTTGAAAATATAGTTAGAGGATTTAGACCCCGCTGAAAATTTGTATACATGTTAAGAGGGATGTTAAGAACTAACACAAAAAATTTCAAGTTTATAACATCCCCGGAAGCCACCCCTAACTCACCCCCCAGAAATGACTTTTTTTGAAAATAAAGTTAGAGGCTTTAGACCCCGCTAAAAATTTGTATACATGTTAAGAGGGATGTTAAGAACTAACACAAAAAATTTCAAGTTTAAGACATCCCCGGAAGATACCCCTAACTCACCCCCAGAAATGACTTTTTTTGAAAATAAAGTTAGAGGCTTTAGACCCCGCTGAAAATTTGTATACATGTTAAGATGGATGTTAAGAACTAACACAAATAATTTCAAGTTTATAACATCCCCGGAAGCCACCCCTAACTCACCCCCTAGAAACGACTTTTTTTGAATATATAGTTAGAGGCTTTAGACCCCGCTGAAAATTTGTGTCCATGTTAAGAGGGATGTTAAGAACTAACACAAAAAATTTCAAGTTTATAACATTCCCTGCTAAGAGGGATGTTAAGAACTAACACAAAAAATTTCAAGTTTATAACATCCCCGGAAGCCACCCCTAACTCACCCCCCAGAAATGACTTTTTTTGAAAATAAAGTTAGAGGCTTTAGACCCCGCTAAAAATTTGTATACATGTTAAGAGGGATGTTAAGAACTAACACAAAAAATTTCAAGTTTATAACATCCCCGGAAGCTACCCCTAACTCACCCCCAGAAATGACTTTTTTTGAAAATAAAGTTAGAGGCTTTAGACCCCGCTGAAAATTTGTATACATGTTAAGAGGGATGTTAAGAACTAACACAAATAATTTCAAGTTTATAACATCCCCGGAAGCCACCCCTAACACACCCCCTAGAAACGACTTTTTTTGAATATATAGTTAGAGGCTTTAGACCCCGCTGAAAATTTGTATCCATGTTAAGAGGGATGTTAAGAACTAACACAAAAAATTTTAAGTTTATAACATCCCCGGAAGCCACCCTTAACTCACCCCATAGAAATAATTATTTTTGAAAAAATAGTTAGAGGCTTTAGACCCCGCTGTAAATTTGGTTACTTGTTAAGGGTGGTGTTAAGAACTAACACAAAAAATTTCAAGTTTATAACAGCCCCGGAAGCCACCCCTAACTCAACCCGCTGAAAATTTGTATACATGTTAAGAGGGACCCCTAACTCACCCCCTAGAAATGACTTTTTTTGAAAATAAAGTTAGAGGCTTTAGACCCCGCTGAAAATTTGTATACATGTTAAGAGGGATGTTAAGAACTAACACAAAAAATTTCAAGTTTATAACATCTCCGGAAGCCACCCCTAACTCACCCCCAAAAATGACTTTTTTTGAAAATAAAGTTAGAGGCTTTAGACCCCGCTGAAAATTTGTATACATGTTAAGAGGGATGTTAAGAACTAACACAAATAATTTCAAGTTTATAACATCCCCGGAAGCCACCCCTAACTCACCCCCTAGAAACACTTTTTTTGAAAATATAGTTAGAGGCTTTGGACCCCCCTGAAAATTTGTATACATGTTAAGAGGGATGTTAAGAACTAACACAAAAAATTTCAAGTTTATAACATCCCCGGAAGCCACCCCTAACTCACCCCCCAGAAATGAGTTTTTTCGAAAATAAAGTTAGAGGCTTTAGACCCCGCTGAAAATTTGTATACATGTTAAGAGGGATGTTAAGAACTAACACAAAAAATTTCAAGTTTATAACATCCCCGGAAGCCACCCCTAACTCTCCCCCCAGAAATGAGTTTTTTCGAAAATAAAGTTAGAGGCTTTAGACCCCGCTGAAAATTTGTATACATGTTAAGAGTGATGTTAAGAACTAACACAAATAATTTCAAGTTTATAACATCCCCGGAAGCCACCCCCTACTCACCCCCTAGAAATGACTTTTTTTGAAAATATAGTTAGAGGCTTTAGACCCCGCTGAAAATTTGTATACATGTTAAGAGTGATGTTAAGAACAAACACAAAAAATTTCAAGTTTATAAAATCCCCGGAAGCCACCCCTAACTCATCCCCCCGAAATGACTGTTTTTGAAAATAAAGTTAGAGGCTTTAGACCCCGCTGAAAATTTGTATACATGTTAAGAAGGATGTTAAGAACTAACACAAAATAATTCAAGTTTATAACATCCCCGGAAGCCACCCCTAACTCACCCCCAGAAATGACTTTTTTTGAAAATAAAGTTAGAGGCTTTAGACCCCGCTGAAAATTTGTATACATGTTAAGAAGGATGTTAAGAACTAACACAAAAAATTTAGAGTTTATAACATCCCCGCAAGCCACCCATAACTCACCCCCTAAAAATTACTTTTTTTGAAAATATAGTTAGAGGCTTTGGACCCCGCTGAAAATTTGTATACATGTTAAGAGGGATGTTAAGAACTAACACAAAAAATTTCAAGTTTATAACATCCCCGGAAGCCACCCCTAACTCACCGCTAGAAATGATTTTTTTTGAAAATAAAGTTAGAGGCTTTAGACCCCGCTGACAATTTGTATATATGTTAAGAAGGATGTTAAGAACTAACACAAAAAATTTCAAGTTTATAACATCCCCGAAAGCCACCCATAACTCATTCCAAGAAATGACTTTTTTTGAAAATAAAGTTAGAGGCTTTAGACCCCGCTGAAAGTTTGTATACATGTTAAGAGGGATGTTAAGAACTAACACAAAAAATTTCAAGTTTATAACATCCCCGGAAGCCACCCCTAACTCACACCCTAGAAATGATTTTTTTTGAAAATATAGTTAGAGGCTTTAGACCCCGCTGAAAAGTTGTATACATGTTAGCAGAGATGTTAAGAACTAACACAAAAAATTTCAAGTTTATAACATCCCCGGAAGCCACCCCAACTCACCTCCTAGAAATGACTTTTTTTGAAAATATAGTTAGAGGATTTAGACCCCGCTGAAAATTTGTATACATGTTAAGAGGGATGTTAAGAACTAACACAAAAAATTTCAAGTTTATAACACCCCCGGAAGCCACCCCTAACTCACCCCCCAGAAATGACTTTTTTTGAAAATAAAGTTAGAGGCTTTAGACCCCGCTAAAAATTTGTATACATGTTAAGAGGGATGTTAAGAACTAACACAAAAAATTTCAAGTTTATAACATCCCCGGAAGCTACCCCTAACTCACCCCCAGAAATGACTTTTTTTGAAAATAAAGTTAGAGGCTTTAGACCCCGCTGAAAATTTGTATACATGTTAAGATGGATGTTAAGAACTAACACAAATAATTTCAAGTTTATAACATCCCCGGAAGCCACCCCTAACTCACCCCCTAGAAACGACTTTTTTTGAATATATAGTTAGAGGCTTTAGACCCCGCTGAAAATTTGTATCCATGTTAAGAGGGATGTTAAGAACTAACACAAAAAATTTTAAGTTTATAACATCCCCGGAAGCCACCCTTAACTCACCCCATAGAAATAATTATTTTTGAAAAAATAGTTAGAGGCTTTAGACCCCGCTGTAAATTTGGTTACTTGTTAAGGGTGGTGTTAAGAACTAACACAAAAAATTTCAAGTTTATAACAGCCCCGGAAGCCACCCCTAACTCAACCCGCTGAAAATTTGTATACATGTTAAGAGGGACCCCTAACTCACCCCCTAGAAATGACTTTTTTTGAAAATATAGTTAGAGGCTTTAGACCCCGCTGAAAATTTGTATACATGTTAAGAGGGATGTGAAGCAATAACACAAAAAATTTCAAATTTATAACATCCCCGGAAGCTACCCCTAACTCACCCCCCAGGAATGACTTTTTTTGAAAATAAAGTTAGAGGCTTTAGACCCCGCTGAAAATTTGTATACATGTTAAGAGGGATGTTAAGAACTAGCACAAAAAATTTCAAGTTTATAACATCCCCGGAAGCCACTCCTAACTCACCCCCCAGAAATGACTTTTTTTGAAAATAAAGTTAAAGGCTTTAGACCCCGCTGAAAATTTGTATACATGTTAAGAGGGATGTTAAGAACTAACACAAAAAATTTCAAGTTTATAACATCCCCGGAAGCCACCCCTAACTCACCCCCAGAAATGACTTTTTTTGAAAATAAAGTTAGAGGCTTTAGACCCCGCTGAAAATTTGTATACATGTTAAGAGGGATGTTAAGAACTAACACAAATAATTTCAAGTTTATAACATCCCCGGAAGCCACCCCTAACTCACCCCCTAGAAACGACTTTTTTTGAATATATAGTTAGAGGCTTTAGACCCCGCTGAAAATTTGTATACATGTTAAGAGGGATGCTAAGAACTAACACAAAAAATTTCAAGTTTATAAAATTCCCCGGAAGCCACCCCTAACTCACCCCATAGAAATAATTATTTGTGAAAAAATAGTTAGAGGCTTTAGACCCCGCTGTAAATTTGGTTACTTGTTAAGGGTGGTGTTAAGAACTAACACAAAAAATTTCAAGTTTATAACAACCCCGGAAGCCACCCCTAACTCAACCCGCTGAAAATTTGTATACATGTTAAGAGGGACCCTTAACTCAACCCCTAGAAATGACTTTTTTTGAAAATATAGTTAGAGGCTTTAGACCCCGCTGAAAATTTGTATACATGTTAAGAGGGATGTGAAGCACTAACACAAAAAATTTCAAGTTTATAACATCCCCGGAAGCCACCCCTAACTCACCCCTTAGAAATGACTTTTTTTCAAAATATAGTTAGAGGCTTTAGACCCCGCTAAAAATTTGTATACATGTTAAGAGGGATGTTAAGAACTAACACAAAAAATTTCAAGTTTATAACATCCCCTAAAGCCACCCCTAACTCACCCCTTAGAAATGACTTTTTTTGAAAATATAGTTAGAGGCTTTAGACCCCTCTGAAAATTTGTATACATGTTAAGAGATAGGTTAAGAACTAACACAAAAAATTGCAAGTTTTTAACATCTCCGGAAGCCACCCCTAACTCACCCCCCAGAAATTACTTTTTTTGAAAATATAGGTAGAGGCTTTAGACCCCGCTGAAAATTTGTATACATGTTAAGAGGGATGATAAGAACTAACACAAAAAATTTCAAGTTTATAACATCCCCGGAAGCCACCCCTAACTCACCCCCTAGAAATGACTTTTTTTGAAAATATAGTCAGAGGCTTTAGACCCAGTTGAAAATTTGTATACATGTTAAGAGGGATGTTAAGAACTAACACAAAAAATTTCAAGTTTATAAAATCCCCGGAAGCCACCCCTAACTCATCCCCCCGAAATGACTTTTTTTGAAAATAAAGTTAGAGGCTTTAGACCCCGCTGAAAATTTGTATACATGTTAAGAGGGATGTTAAGAACTAACACAAAATAATTCAAGTTTATAACATCCCCGGAAGCCACCCCTAACTCACCCCCAGAAATGACTTTTTTTGAAAATAAAGTTAGAGGCTTTAGACCCCGCTGAAAATTTGTATACATGTTAAGAGGGATGTTAAGAACTAACACAAAAAATTTCAAGTTTATAACATCCCCGGAAGCCAGCCATAACTCACCCCCTAAAAATTACTTTTTTTGAAAATATAGTTAGAGGCTTTGGACCCCGCTGAAAATTTGTATACATGTTAAGAGGGATGTTAAGAACTAACACAAAAAATTTCAAGTTTATAACATCCCCGGAAGCCACCCCTAACTCACCCCTAGAAATGATTTTTTTTGAAAATAAAGTTAGAGGCTTTAGACCCCGCTGAAAATTTGTATACATGTTAAGAGAGATGTTAAGAATTAACACAAAAAATTTCAAGTTTATAACATCCCCGGAAGCCACCCCAACTCACCTCCTAGAAATGACTTTTTTTGAAAATATAGTTAGAGGCTTTAGACCCCGCTGAAAATTTGTATACATGTTAAGAGGGATGTTAAGAACTAACACAAAAAATTTCAAGTTTATAACATCCCCGGAAGCCACCCCTAACTCATCCCCACGAAATGACTTTTTATGAAAATATAGTTAGAGGCTTTGGACCCCGATGAAAATTTGTATACATGTTAAGAGGGATGTTAAGAACTAACACAAAAAATTTCAAGTTTATAACATCCCCGGAAGGCACCCATAACTCACCCCCAGAAATGACTTTTTTTGAAAATAAAGTTAGAGGCTTTAGACCCTGCTGAAAATTTGTATACATGTTAAGAGGGATGTTAAGAACTAACACAAAAAATTTCAAGTTTATAACCTCCCCGGAAGCCACCCATAACTCACCCCCTAGAAATTACTTTTTTTGAAAATATAGTTAGAGGCTTTAGACCCCGCTGAAAATTTGTATACATGTTAAGAGGGATGTTAAGAACTAACACAAAAAATTTCAAGTTTATAACCTCCCCGGAAGCCACCCATAACTCACCTCCTAGAAATTACTTTTTTTGAAAATATAGTTAGAGGCTTTAGACCCCGCTGAAAATTTGTATACATGTTAAGAGGGATGTTAAGAACTAACACAAAAAATTTCAAGTTTGTAACATTCCCGGAAGCCACTCCTAACTCACCCCCCAGAAATGACTTTTTTTGAAAATAAAGTTAGAGGCTTTAGACCCCGCTAAAAATTTGTATACATGTTAAGACGGATGTTAAGAACTAACACAAAAAATTCACCCCCTAGAAACGACTTTTTTTGAATATATAGTTAGAGGCTTTAGACCCCGCTGAAAATTTGTATCCATGTTAAGAGGGATGCTAAGAACTAACACAAAAAATTTTAAGTTTATAACATCCCCGGAAGCCACCCCTAACTCACCCCATAGAAATAATTATTTTTGAAAAAATAGTTAGAGGCTTTAGACCCCGCTGTAAATTTGGTTACTTGTTAAGGGTGGTGTTAAGAACTAACACAAAAAATTTCAAGTTTATAACAGCCCCGGAAGCCACCCCTAACTCAACCCGCTGAAAATTTGTATACATGTTAAGAGGGACCCCTAACTCACCCCCTAGAAATGACTTTTTTTGAAAATATAGTTAGAGGCTTTAGACCCCGCTGAAAATTTGTATACATGTTAAGAGGGATGTGAAGCAATAACACAAAAAATTTCAAATTTATAACATCCCCGGAAGCCACCCCTAACTCACCCCCCAGAAATGACTTTTTTTGAAAATAAAGTTAGAGGCTTTAGACCCCGCTGAAAATTTGTATACATGTTAAGAGGGATGTTAAGAACTAACACAAAAAATTTCAAGTTTATAACATCTCCGGAAGCCACCCCTAACTCACCCCCAAAAATGACTTTTTTTGAAAATAAAGTTAGAGGCTTTAGACCCCGCTGAAAATTTGTATACATGTTAAGAGGGATGTTAAGAACTAACACAAATAATTTCAAGTTTATAACATCCCCGGAAGCCACCCCTAACTCACCCCCTAGAAACGACTTTTTTTGAAAATATAGTTAGAGGCTTTGGACCCCCCTGAAAATTTGTATACATGTTAAGAGGGATGTTAAGAACTAACACAAAAAATTTCAAGTTTATAACATCCCCGGAAGCCACCCCTAACTCACCCCCCAGAAATGAGTTTTTTCGAAAATAAAGTTAGAGGCTTTAGACCCCGCTGAAAATTTGTATACATGTTAAGAGGGATGTTAAGAACTAACACAAAAAATTTCAAGTTTATAACATCCCCGGAAGCCACCCCTAACTCACCCCCCAGAAATGAGTTTTTTCGAAAATAAAGTTAGAGGCTTTAGACCCCGCTGAAAATTTGTATACATGTTAAGAGTGATGTTAAGAACTAACACAAATAATTTCAAGTTTATAACATCCCCGGAAGCCACCCCCTACTCACCCCCTAGAAATGACTTTTTTTGAAAATATAGTTAGAGGCTTTAGACCCCGCTGAAAATTTGTATACATGTTAAGAGTGATGTTAAGAACAAACACAAAAAATTTCAAGTTTATAAAATCCCCGGAAGCCACCCCTAACTCATCCCCCCGAAATGACTGTTTTTGAAAATAAAGTTAGAGGCTTTAGACCCCGCTGAAAATTTGTATACATGTTAAGAAGGATGTTAAGAACTAACACAAAATAATTCAAGTTTATAACATCCCCGGAAGCCACCCCTAACTCACCCCCAGAAATGACTTTTTTTGAAAATAAAGTTAGAGGCTTTAGACCCCGCTGAAAATTTGTATACATGTTAAGAGGGATGTTAAGAACTAACACAAAAAATTTCAAGTTTATAACATCCCCGGAAGCCACCCATAACTCACCCCCTAAAAATTACTTTTTTTGAAAATATAGTTAGAGGCTTTGGACCCCGCTGAAAATTTGTATACATGTTAAGAGGGATGTTAAGAACTAACACAAAAAATTTCAAGTTTATAACATCCCCGGAAGCCACCCCTAACTCACCGCTAGAAATGATTTTTTTTGAAAATAAAGTTAGAGGCTTTAGACCCCGCTGACAATTTGTATATATGTTAAGAAGGATGTTAAGAACTAACACAAAAAATTTCAAGTTTATAACATCCCCGAAACCCACCCATAACTCATTCCAAGAAATGACTTTTTTTGAAAATAAAGTTAGAGGCTTTAGACCCCGCTGAAAATTTGTATACATGTTAAGAGGGATGTTAAGAACTAACACAAAAAATTTCAAGTTTATAACATCCCCGGAAGCCACCCCTAACTCACACCCTAGAAATGATTTTTTTTGAAAATATAGTTAGAGGCTTTAGACCCCGCTGAAAAGTTGTATACATGTTAGGAGAGATGTTAAGAACTAACACAAAAAATTTCAAGTTTATAACATCCCCGGAAGCCACCCCAACTCACCTCCTAGAAATGACTTTTTTTGAAAATATAGTTAGAGGATTTAGACCCCGCTGAAAATTTGTATACATGTTAAGAGGGATGTTAAGAACTAACACAAAAAATTTCAAGTTTATAACATCCCCGGAAGCCACCCCTAACTCACCCCCCAGAAATGACTTTTTTTGAAAATAAAGTTACAGGCTTTGAAACCCTCTAAAAATTTGTATACATGTTAAGAGGGATGTTAAGAACTAACACAAAAAATTTCAAGTTTATAACATCCCCGGAAGCTACCCCTAACTCACCCCCAGAAATGACTTTTTTTGAAAATAAAGTTAGAGGCTTTAGACCCCGCTGAAAATTTGTATACATGTTAAGATGGATGTTAAGAACTAACACAAATAATTTCAAGTTTATAACATCCCCGGAAGCCACCCCTAACTCACCCCCTAGAAACGACTTTTTTTGAATATATAGTTAGAGGCTTTAGACCCCGCTGAAAATTTGTGTCCATGTTAAGAGGGATGTTAAGAACTAACACAAAAAATTTCAAGTTTATAACATTCCCTGCTAAGAGGGATGTTAAGAACTAACACAAAAAATTTCAAGTTTATAACATCCCCGGAAGCCACCCCTAACTCACCCCCCAGAAATGACTTTTTTTGAAAATAAAGTTAGAGGCTTTAGACCCCGCTAAAAATTTGTATACATGTTAAGAGGGATGTTAAGAACTAACACAAAAAATTTCAAGTTTATAACATCCCCGGAAGCTACCCCTAACTCACCCCCAGAAATGACTTTTTTTGAAAATAAAGTTAGAGGCTTTAGACCCCGCTGAAAATTTGTATACATGTTAAGAGGGATGTTAAGAACTAACACAAATAATTTCAAGTTTATAACATCCCCGGAAGCCACCCCTAACACACCCCCTAGAAACGACTTTTTTTGAATATATAGTTAGAGGCTTTAGACCCCGCTGAAAATTTGTATACATGTTAAGAGGGATGTTAAGAACTAACACAAAAAATTTTAAGTTTATAACATCCCCGGAAGCCACCCTTAACTCACCCCATAGAAATAATTATTTTTGAAAAAATAGTTAGAGGCTTTAGACCCCGCTGTAAATTTGGTTACTTGTTAAGGGTGGTGTTAAGAACTAACACAAAAAATTTCAAGTTTATAACAGCCCCGGAAGCCACCCCTAACTCAACCCGCTGAAAATTTGTATACATGTTAAGAGGGACCCCTAACTCACCCCCTAGAAATGACTTTTTTTGAAAATATAGTTAGAGGCTTTAGACCCCGCTGAAAATTTGTATACATGTTAAGAGGGATGTGAAGCAATAACACAAAAAATTTCAAATTTATAACATCCCCGGAAGCCACCCCTAACTCACCCCCCAGAAATGACTTTTTTTGAAAATAAAGTTAGAGGCTTTAGACCCCGCTAAAAATTTGTATACATGTTAAGAGGGATGTTAAGAACTAACACAAAAAATTTCAAGTTTATAACATCCCCGGAAGCTACCCCTAACTCACCCCCAGAAATGACTTTTTTTGAAAATAAAGTTAGAGGCTTTAGACCCCGCTGAAAATTTGTATACATGTTAAGAGGGATGTTAAGAACTAACACAAATAATTTCAAGTTTATAACATCCCCGGAAGCCACCCCTAACTCACCCCCTAGAAACGACTTTTTTTGAATATATAGTTAGAGGCTTTAGACCCCGCTGAAAATTTGTATACATGTTAAGAGGGATGTTAAGAACTAACACAAAAAATTTCAAGTTTATAACATCCCCGGAAGCCACCCCTAACTCACCCCATAGAAATAATTATTTGTGAAAAAATAGTTAGAGGCTTTAGACCCCGCTGTAAATTTGGTTACTTGTTAAGGGTGGTGTTAAGAACTAACACAAAAAATTTCAAGTTTATAACAACCCCGGAAGCCACCCCTAACTCAACCCGCTGAAAATTTGTATACATGTTAAGAGGGACCCCTAACTCAACCCCTAGAAATGACTTTTTTTGAAAATATAGTTAGAGGCTTTAGACCCCGCTGAAAATTTGTATACATGTTAAGAGGGATGTGAAGCACTAACACAAAAAATTTCAAGTTTATAACATCCCCGGAAGCCACCCCTAACTCACCCCTTAGAAATGACTTTTTTTCAAAATATAGTTAGAGGCTTTAGACCCCCCTAAAAATTTGTATGCATGTTAAGAGGGATGTTAAGAACTAACACAAAAAATTTCAAGTTTATAACATCCCCTAAAGCCACCCCTAACTCACCCCTTAGAAATGACTTTTTTTGAAAATATAGTTAGAGGCTTTAGACCCCTCTGAAAATTTGTATACATGTTAAGAGATAGGTTAAGAACTAACACAAAAAATTTCAAGTTTTTAACATCTCCGGAAGCCACCCCTAACTCACCCCCCAGAAATTACTTTTTTTGAAAATATAGGTAGAGGCTTTAGACCCCGCTGAAAATTTGTATACATGTTAAGAGGGATGATAAGAACTAACACAAAAAATTTCAAGTTTATAACATCCCCGGAAGCCACCCCTAACTCACCCCCTAGAAATGACTTTTTTTGAAAATATAGTCAGAGGCTTTAGACCCAGTTGAAAATTTGTATACATGTTAAGAGGGATGTTAAGAACTAACACAAAAAATTTCAAGTTTATAAAATCCCCGGAAGCCACCCCTAACTCATCCCCCCGAAATGACTTTTTTTGAAAATAAAGTTAGAGGCTTTAGACCCCGCTGAAAATTTGTATACATGTTAAGAGGGATGTTAAGAACTAACACAAAATAATTCAAGTTTATAACATCCCCGGAAGCCACCCCTAACTCACCCCCAGAAATGACTTTTTTTGAAAATAAAGTTAGAGGCTTTAGACCCCGCTGAAAATTTGTATACATGTTAAGAGGGATGTTAAGAACTAACACAAAAAATTTCAAGTTTATAACATCCCCGGAAGCCAGCCATAACTCACCCCCTAAAAATTACTTTTTTTGAAAATATAGTTAGAGGCTTTGGACCCCGCTGAAAATTTGTATACATGTTAAGAGGGATGTTAAGAACTAACACAAAAAATTTCAAGTTTATAACATCCCCGGAAGCCACCCCTAACTCACCCCTAGAAATGATTTTTTTTGAAAATAAAGTTAGAGGCTTTAGACCCCGCTGAAAATTTGTATACATGTTAAGAGAGATGTTAAGAATTAACACAAAAAATTTCAAGTTTATAACATCCCCGGAAGCCACCCCAACTCACCTCCTAGAAATGACTTTTTTTGAAAATATAGTTAGAGGCTTTAGACCCCGCTGAAAATTTGTATACATGTTAAGAGGGATGTTAAGAACTAACACAAAAAATTTCAAGTTTATAACATCCCCGGAAGCCACCCCTAACTCATCCCCACGAAATGACTTTTTATGAAAATATAGTTAGAGGCTTTGGACCCCGATGAAAATTTGTATACATGTTAAGAGGGATGTTAAGAACTAACACAAAAAATTTCAAGTTTATAACATCCCCGGAAGGCACCCATAACTCACCCCCAGAAATGACTTTTTTTGAAAATAAAGTTAGAGGCTTTAGACCCTGCTGAAAATTTGTATACATGTTAAGAGGGATGTTAAGAAATAACACAAAAAATTTCATGTTTATAACCTCCCCGGAAGCCACCCATAACTCACCCCCTAGAAATTACTTTTTTTGAAAATATAGTTAGAGGCTTTAGACCCCGCTGAAAATTTGTATACATGTTAAGAGGGATGTTAAGAACTAACACAAAAAATTTCAAGTTTATAACATTCCCTGCTAAGAGGGATGTTAAGAACTAGCACAAAAAATTTCAAGTTTATAACATCCCCGGAAGCCACCCCTAACTCACCCCCCAGAAATGACTTTTTTTGAAAATAAAGTTAGAGGCTTTAGACCCCGCTAAAAATTTGTATACATGTTAAGAGGGATGTTAAGAACTAACACAAAAAATTTCAAGTTTATAACATCCCCGGAAGCCACCCCTAACTCACCCCCCACAAATTACTTTTTTTGAAAATAAAGTTAGAAGCTTTAGACCCCGCTGAAAATTTGTATACATGTTAAGAGGGATGTTAAGAACTAACACAAAAAATTTCAAGTTTATAACATCCCCGGAAGCTACCCCTAACTCACCCCCAAAAATGACTTTTTTTGAAAATAAAGTTAGAGGCTTTAGACCCCGCTGAAAATTTGTATACATGTTAAGAGGGATGTTAAGAACTAACACAAAAAATTTCAAGTTTATAACATCCCCGGAAGCCACCCCTAACTCACCCCCCCAGAAATGACTTTTTTTGAAAATAAAGTTAGTGGCTTTAGACCCCGCTGAAAATTTGTATACATGTTAAGAGGGATGTTAAGAACTAACACAAAAAATTTCAAGTTTATAACATCCCCGGAAGCTACCCCTAACTCACCCCCAAAAATGACTTTTTTTGAAAATAAAGTTAGAGGCTTTAGACCCCGCTGAAAATTTGTATACATGTTAAGAGGGATGTTAAGAACTAACACAAATAATTTCAAGTTTATAACATCCCCGGAAGCCACCCCTAACTCACCCCCTAGAAACGACTGTTTTTGAATATATAGTTAGAGGCTTTAGACCCCGCTGAAAATTTGTATACATGTTAAGAGGGATGTTAAGAACTAACACAAAAAATTTCAAGTTTATAACATCCCCGGAAGCCACCTCTAACTCACCCCATAGAAATAATTATTTGTGAAAAAATAGTTAGAGGCTTTAGACCCCGCTGTAAATTTGGTTACTTGTTAAGGGTGGTGTTAAGAACTAACACAAAAAATTTCAAGTTTATAACAGCCCCGGAAGCCACCCCTAACTCAACCCGCTGAAAATTTGTATACATGTTAAGAGGGACCCCTAACTCAACCCCTAGAAATGACTTTTTTTGAAAATATAGTTAGAGGCTTTAGACCCCGCTGAAAATTTGTATACATGTTAAGAGGGATGTGAAGCACTAACACAAAAAATTTCAAGTTTATAACATCCCCGGAAGCCACCCCTAACTCACCCCTTAGAAATGACTTTTTTTCAAAATATAGTTAGAGGCTTTAGACCCCTCTGAAAATTTGTATACATGTTAAGAGGGAGGTTAAGAACTAACACAAAAAATTTCAAGCTTTTAACATCTCCGGAAGCCACCCCTAACTCACCCCCCAGAAATTACTTTTTTTGAAAATATAGGTAGAGGCTTTAGACCCCTCTGAAAATTTGTATACATGTTAAGAGGGATGATAAGAACTAACACTAAAAATTTCAAGTTTATAACATCCCCGGAAGCCACCCCTAACTCACCCCCTAGAAATGACTTTTTTTGAAAATATAGTCAGAGGCTTTAGACCCAGTTGAAAATTTGTATACATGTTAAGAGGGATGTTAAGAACTAACACAAAAAATTTCAAGTTTATAAAATCCCCGGAAGCCACCCCTAACTCATCCCCCCGAAGTGACTTTTTTTGAAAATAAAGTTAGAGGCTTTAGACCCCGCTGAAAATTTGTATACATGTTAAGAGGGATGTTAAGAACTAACACAAAAAATTTCAAGTTTATAACATCCCCGGAAGCCAGCCTCACCCCCTAAAAATTACTTTTTTTGAAAATATAGTTAGAGGCTTTGGACCCCGCTGAAAATTTGTATACATGTTAAGAGGGATGTTAAGAACTAACACAAAAAATTTCAAGTTTATAACATCCCCGGAAGCCACCCCAACTCACCTCCTAGAAATGACTTTTTTTGAAAATATAGTTAGAGGCTTTAGACCCCGCTGAAAATTTGTATACATGTTAAGAGGGATGTTAAGAACTAACACAAAAAATTTCAAGTTTATAACTTCCCCGAAAGCCAGCCTCACCCCCTAAAAATTACTTTTTTTGAAAATATAGTTAGAGGCTTTGGACCCCGCTGAAAATTTGTATACATGTTAAGAGGGATGTTAAGAACTAACACAAAAAATTTCAAGTTTATAACATCCCCGGAAGCCACCCCAACTCACCTCCTAGAAATGACTTTTTTTGAAAATATAGTTAGAGGCTTTAGACCCCGCTGAAAATTTGTATACATGTTAAGAGGGATGTTAAGAACTAACACAAAAAATTTCAAGTTTATAACTTCCCCGGAAGCCAACCCTAACTCATCCCCCCGAAATGACTTTTTTTGAAAATAAAGTTAGAGGTTTTAGACCCCGCTGAAAATTTGTATACATGTTAAGAGGGATGTTAAGAACTAACACAAAAAATTTCAAGTTTATAACATCCCCGGAAGCCAGCCTCACCCCCTAAAAATTACTTTTTTTGAAAATATAGTTAGAGGCTTTGGACCCCGCTGAAAATTTGTATACATGTTAAGAGGGATGTTAAGAACTAACACAAAAAATTTCAAGTTTATAACTTCCCCGGAAGCCACCCCTAACTCATCCCCCCGAAATGACTTTTTTTGAAAATAAAGTTAGAGGTTTTAGACCCCGCTGAAAATTTGTATACATGTTAAGAGGGATGTTAAGAACTAACACAAAAAATTTCAAGTTTATAACTTCCCCGGAAGCCACCCCTAACTCATCCACCCGAAATGACTTTTTTTGAAAATAAAGTTAGAGGTTTTAGACCCCGCTGAAAATTTGTATACATGTTAAGAGGGATGTTAAGAACTAACACAAAAAAATTCAAGTTTATAACATCCCCGGAAGCCACCCCTAACTCACCCCCAGAAATGACTTTTTTTGAAAATAAAGTTAGAGGCTTTAGATCCCGCTGAAAATTTGTATGCATGTTAAGAGGGATGTTAAGAACTAACACAAAAAATTTCAAGTTTATAACATCCCCGGAAGCCACCCATAACTCACCCCCTAGAAATTACTTTTTTTGAAAATATAGTTAGAGGCTTTGGACCCCGCTGAAAATTTGTATACATGTTAAGAGGGATGTTAAGAACTAACACAAAAAATTTCAAGTTTATAACATCCCCGGAAGGCACCCATAACTCACCCCCAGAAATGACTTTTTTTGAAAATAAAGTTAGAGGCTTTAGACCCCGCTGAAAATTTGTATACATGTTAAGAGGGATGTTAAGAACTAACACAAAAAATTTCAAGTTTATAACCTCCCCGGAAGCCACCCATAACTCACCCCCTAGAAATTACTTTTTTTGAAAATATAGTTAGAGGCTTTAGACCCCGCTGAAAATTTGTATACATGTTAAGAGGGATGTTAAGAACTAACACAAAAAATTTCAAGTTTATAACATTCCCGGAAGCCACCCCTAACTCACCCCCCAGAAATGACTTTTTTGAAAATAAAGTTAGAGGCTTTAGACCCCGCTGAAAATTTGTATACATGTTAAGAGGGATGTTAAGAACTAACACAAAAAATTTCAAGTTTATAACATCCCCGGAAGCCACCCCTAACTCATCCCCCCGAAATGACTTTTTATGAAAATATAGTTAGAGGCTTTGGACCCCGCTGAAAATTTGTATACATGTTAAGAGGGATGTTAAGAACTAACACAAAAAATTTCAAGTTTATAACATCCCCGGAAGGCACCCATAACTCACCCCCAGAAATGACTTTTTTTGAAAACAAAAGTTAGAGGCTTTAGACCCCGCTGAAAATTTGTATACATGTTAAGAGGGATGTTAAGAACTAACACAAAAAATTTCAAGTTTATAACATTCCCTGCTAAGAGGGATGTTAAGAACTAACACAAAAAATTTCAAGTTTATAACATCCCCGGAAGCCACCCCTAACTCACCCCCCAGAAATGACTTTTTTTGAAAATAAAGTTAGAGGCTTTAGACCTCGCTAAAAATTTGTATACATGTTAAGAGGGATGTTAAGAACTAACACAAAAAATTTCAAGTTTATAACATCCCCGGAAGCACCCCTAACTCACCCCCCAGAAATGACTTATTTTGAAAATAAAGTTAGAGGCTTTAGACCCCGCTGAAAATTTGTATACATGTTAAGAGGGATGTTAAGAACTAACACAAAAAATTTCAAGTTTATAACATCCCCGGAAGCTACCCCTAACTCACCCCCAGAAATGACTTTTTTTGAAAATAAAGTTAGAGGCTTTAGACCCCGCTGAAAATTTGTATACATGTTAAGAGGGATGTTAAGAACTAACACAAATAATTTCAAGTTTATAACATCCCCGGAAGCCACCCCTAACTCACCCCCTAGAAACGACTGTTTTTGAATATATAGTTAGAGGCTTTAGACCCCGCTGAAAATTTGTATACATGTTAAGAGGGATGTTAAGAACTAACACAAAAAATTTCAAGTTTATAACATCCCCGGAAGCCACCCCTAACTCACCCCATAGAAATAATTATTTGTGAAAAAATAGTTAGAGGCTTTAGACCCCGCTGTAAATTTGGTTACTTGTTAAGGGTGGTGTTAAGAACTAACACAAAAAATTTCAAGTTTATAACAGCCCCGGAAGCCACCCCTAACTCAACCCGCTGAAAATTTGTATACATGTTAAGAGGGACCCCTAACTCAACCCCTAGAAATGACTTTTTTTGAAAATATAGTTAGAGGCTTTATACCCCGCTGAAATTTTGTATACATGTTAAGAGAGATGTGAAGCACTAACACAAAAAATTTCAAGTTTATAACATCCCCGGAAGCCACCCCTAACTCACCCCTTAGAAATGACTTTTTTTCAAAATATAGTTAGAGGCTTCAGACCCCGCTGAAAATTTGTATACATGTTAAGAGGGATGTTAAGAACTAACACAAAAAATTTCAAGTTTATAACATCCCCTAAAGCCACCCCTAACTCACCCCTTAGAAATGACTTTTTTTGAAAATATAGTTAGAGGCTTTAGACCCCTCTGAAAATTTGTATACATGTTAAGAGGGAGGTTAAGAACTAACACAAAAAATTTCAAGTTTTTAACATCTCCGGAAGCCACCCCTAACTCACCCCCCAGAAATTACTTTTTTTGAAAATATAGGTAGAGGCTTTAGACCCCGCTGAAAATTTGTATACATGTTAAGAGGGATGATAAGAACTAACACAAAAAATTTCAAGTTTATAACATCCCCGGAAGCCACCCCTAACTCACCCCCTAGAAATGACTTTTTTTGAAAATATAGTCAGAGGCTTTAGACCCAGTTGAAAATTTGTATACATGTTAAGAGGGATGTTAAGAACTAACACAAAAAATTTCAAGTTTATAAAATCCCCGGAAGCCACCCCTAACTCATCCCCCCGAAATGACTTTTTTTGAAAATAAAGTTAGAGGCTTTAGACCCCGCTGAAAATTTGTATACATGTTAAGAAGGATGTTAAGAACTAACACAAAATAATTCAAGTTTATAACATCCCCGGAAGCCACCCCTAACTCACCCCCAGAAATGACTTTTTTTGAAAATAAAGTTAGAGGCTTTAGACCCCGCTGAAAATTTGTATACATGTTAAGAGGGATGTTAAGAACTAACACAAAAAATTTCAAGTTTATAACATCCCCGGAAGCCAGCCTCACCCCCTAAAAATTACTTTTTTTGAAAATATAGTTAGAGGCTTTGGACCCCGCTGAAAATTTGTATACATGTTAAGAGGGATGTTAAGAACTAACACAAAAAATTTCAAGTTTATAACATCCCCGGAAGCCACCCCTAACTCACCCCTAGAAATGATTTTTTTTGAAAATAAAGTTAGAGGCTTTAGACCCCGCTGAAAATTTGTATGCATGTTAAGAGGGATGTTAAGAACTAACACAAAAAATTTCAAGTTTATAACATCCCCGGAAGCCACCCATAACTCACCCCCTAGAAATTACTTTTTTTGAAAATATAGTTAGAGGCTTTGGACCCCGCTGAAAATTTGTATACATGTTAAGAAGGATGTTAAGAACTAACACAAAAAATTTCAAGTTTATAACATCCCCGGAAGGCACCCATAACTCACCCCCAGAAATGACTTTTTTTGAAAATAAAGTTAGAGGCTTTAGACCCCGCTGAAAATTTGTATACATGTTAAGAGGGATGTTAAGAACTAACACAAAAAATTTCAAGTTTATAACCTCCCCGGAAGCCACCCATAACTCACCCCCTAGAAATTACTTTTTTTGAAAATATAGTTAGAGGCTTTAGACCCCGCTGAAAATTTGTATACATGTTAAGAGGGATGTTAAGAACTAACACAAAAAATTTCAAGTTTATAACATTCCCGGAAGCCACCCCTAACTCACCCCCCCGAAATGACTTTTTTGAAAATAAAGTTAGAGGCTTTAGACCCCGCTGAAAATTTGTATACATGTTAAGAGGGATGTTAAGAACTAACACAAAAAATTTCAAGTTTATAACATCCCCGGAAGCCACCCCTAACTCACGCCCCAGAAATGACTTTTTTTGAAAATAAAATTAGAGGCTTTAGAACCCGCTAAAAATTTGTATACATGTTAAGAGGGATGTTAAGAACTAAAACAAACAATTTCAAGTTTATAACATCCCCGGAAGCCACCCCTAACTCACCCCCAGAAATGACTTTTTTTGAAAATAAAGTTAGAGGCTTTAGACCCCGCTGAAAATTTGTATACATGTTAAGAGGGATGTTAAGAACTAACACAAAAAATTTCAAGTTTATAACATCCCCGGAAGCCACCCCAACTCACCTCCTAGAAATGACTTTTTTTGAAAATATAGTTAGAGGCTTTAGACCCCGCTGAAAATTTGTATACATGTTAAGAGGGATGTTAAGAACTAACACAAAAAATTTCAAGTTTATAACATCCCCGGAAGCCACCCCTAACTCATCCCCCCGAAATGACTTTTTTTGAAAATAAAGTTAGAGGTTTTAGACCCCGCTGAAAATTTGTATACATGTTAAGAGGGATGTTAAGAACTAACACAAAAAAATTCAAGTTTATAACATCCCCGGAAGCCACCCCTAACTCACCCCCTGAAATGACTTTTTTTGAAAATAAAGTTAGAGGCTTTAGACCCCGCTGAAAATTTGTATGCATGTTAAGAGGGATGTTAAGAACTAACACAAAAAATTTCAAGTTTATAACATCCCCGGAAGCCACCCATAACTCACCCCCTAGAAATTACTTTTTTTGAAAATATAGTTAGAGGCTTTGGACCCCGCTGAAAATTTGTATACATGTTAAGAAGGATGTTAAGAACTAACACAAAAAATTTCAAGTTTATAACATCCCCGGAAGGCACCCATAACTCACCCCCAGAAATGACTTTTTTTGAAAATAAAGTTAGAGGCTTTAGACCCCGCTGAAAATTTGTATACATGTTAAGAGGGATGTTAAGAACTAACACAAAAAATTTCAAGTTTATAACCTCCCCGGAAGCCACCCATAACTCACCCCCTAGAAATTACTTTTTTTGAAAATATAGTTAGAGGCTTTAGACCCCGCTGAAAATTTGTATACATGTTAAGAGGGATGTTAAGAACTAACACAAAAAATTTCAAGTTTATAACATTCCCGGAAGCCACCCCTTACTCACCCCCCAGAAATGACTTTTTTGAAAATAAAGTTAGAGGCTTTAGACCCCGCTGAAAATTTGTATACATGTTAAGAGGGATGTTAAGAACTAACACAAAAAATTTCAAGTTTATAACATCCCCGGAAGCCACCCCTAACTCACCCCCCAGAAATGACTTTTTTTGAAAATAAAATTAGAGGCTTTAGACCCCGCTAAAAATTTGTATACATGTTAAGAGGGATGTTAGGAACTAACACAAACAATTTCAAGTTTATAACATCCCCGGAAGCCACCCCTAACTCACCCCCAGAAATGACTTTTTTTGAAAATAAAGTTAGAGGCTTTAGACCCCGCTGAAAATTTGTATACATGTTAAGAGGGATGTTAAGAACTAACACAAAAAATTTCAAGTTTATAAAATTCCCGGAAGCCACCCCTAACTCACCCCCCAGAAATGACTTTTTTTTGAAAATAAAGTTAGAGGCTTTAGACCCCGCTGAAAATTTGTATACATGTTAAGAGGGATGTTAAGAACTAACACAAAAAATTTCAAGTTTATAACATCCCCGGAAGCCACCCCTAACTCACCCCCCAGAAATGATTTTTTTTGAAAATAAAGTTAGAGGCCTTAGACCCCGCTACAAATTTGTATACATGTTAAGAGGGATGTTAAGAACTAACACAAAAAATTTCAAGTTTATAACATCGCCGGAAGCCACCCCTAACTCACCCCCAGAAATGACTTTTTTTGAAAATAAAGTTAGAGGCTTTAGACCCCGCTGAAAATTTGTATACATGTTAAGAGGGATGTTAAGAACTAACACAAATAATTTCAAGTTTATAACATCCCCGGAAGCCACCCCTAACTCACCCCCTAGAAACGACTTTTTTTGAATATATAGTTAGAGGCTTTAGACCCCGCTGAAAATTTGTATCCATGTCAAGAGGGATGTTAAGAACTAACACAAAAAATTTTAAGTTTATAACATCCCCGGAAGCCACCCCTAACTCACCCCATAGAAATAATTATTTTTGAAAAAATAGTTAGAGGCTTTAGACCCCGCTGTAAATTTGGTTACTTGTTAAGGGTGGTGTTAAGAACTAACACAAAAAATTTCAAGTTTATAACAGCCCCGGAAGCCACCCCTAACTCAACCCGCTGAAAATTTGTATACATGTTAAGAGGGACCCCTAACTCACCCCCTAGAAATGACTTTTTTTAAAATATAGTTAGAGGCTTTAGGCCCCCGCTGAAAATTTGTATACATGTTAAGAGGGATGTGAAGCACTAACACAAAAAATTTCATATTTATAACATCCCCGGAAGCCACCCCTAACTCACCCCCAGAAATGACTTTTTTTGAAAATAAAGTTAGAGGCTTTAGACCCCGCTGAAAATATGTATACATGTTAAGAGGGATGTTAAGAACTAACACAAAAATTTTCAAGTTTATAACAACCCCGGAAGCCACCCCTAACTCACCCCCCAGAAATGACTTTTTTTGAAAATAAAGTTAGAGGCTTTAGACCCCGCTGTAAATTTGGTTACTTGTTAAGGGTGGTGTTAAGAACTAACACAAAAAATTTCAAGTTTATAACAGCCCGGGAAGCCACCCCTAACTCAACCCGCTGAAAATTTGTATACATGTTAAGAGGGACCCCTAACTCAACCCCTAGAAATGACTTTTTTTGAAAATATAGTTAGAGGCTTTAGACCCCGCTGAAAATTTGTATACATGTTAAGAGAGATGTGAAGCACTAACACAAAAAATTTCAAGTTTATAACATCCCCGGAAGCCACCCCTAACTCACCCCTTAGAAATGACTTTTTTTCAAAATATAGTTAGAGGCTTCAGACCCCGCTGAAAATTTGTATACATGTTAAGAGGGATGTTAAGAACTAACACAAAAAATTTCAAGTTTATAACATCCCCTAAAGCCACCCCTAACTCACCCCTTAGAAATGACTTTTTTTGAAAATATAGTTAGAGGCTTTAGACCCCTCTGAAAATTTGTATGCATGTTAAGAGGGAGGTTAAGAACTAACACAAAAAATTTCAAGTTTTTAACATCTCCGGAAGCCACCCCTAACTCACCCCCCAGAAATTACTTTTTTTGAAAATATAGGTAGAGGCTTTAGACCCCGCTGAAAATTTGTATACATGTTAAGAGGGATGATAAGAACTAACACAAAAAATTTCAAGTTTATAACATCCCCGGAAGCCACCCCTAACTCACCCCCTAGAAATGACTTTTTTTGAAAATATAGTCAGAGGCTTTAGACCCAGTTGAAAATTTGTATACATGTTAAGAGGGATGTTAAGAACTAACACAAAAAATTTCAAGTTTATAAAATCCCCGGAAGCCACCCCTAACTCATCCCCCCGAAATGACTTTTTTTGAAAATAAAGTTAGAGGCTTTAGACCCCGCTGAAAATTTGTATACTTGTTAAGAAGGATGTTAAGAACTAACACAAAATAATTCAAGTTTATAACATCCCCGGAAGCCACCCCTAACTCACCCCCAGAAATGACTTTTTTTGAAAATAAAGTTAGAGGCTTTAGACCCCGCTGAAAATTTGTATACATGTTAAGAGGGATGTTAAGAACTAACACAAAAAATTTCAAGTTTATAACATCCCCGGAAGCCAGCCTCACCCCCTAAAAATTACTTTTTTTGAAAATATAGTTAGAGGCTTTGGACCCCGCTGAAAATTTGTATACATGTTAAGAGGGATGTTAAGAACTAACACAAAAAATTTCAAGTTTATAACATCCCCGGAAGCCACCCCTAACTCACCCCTAGAAATGATTTTTTTTGAAAATAAAGTTAGAGGCTTTAGACCCCGCTGAAAATTTGTATGCATGTTAAGAGGGATGTTAAGAACTAACACAAAAAATTTCAAGTTTATAACATCCCCGGAAGCCACCCATAACTCAACCCCAGAAATGACTTTTTTTGAAAATAAAGTTAGAGGCTTTAGACCCCGCTGAAAATTTGTATACATGTTAAGAGGGATGTTAAGAACTAACACAAAAAATTTCAAGTTTATAACCTCCCCGGAAGCCACCCATAACTCACCCCCTAGAAATTACTTTTTTTGAAAATATAGTTAGAGGCTTTAGACCCCGCTGAAAATTTGTATACATGTTAAGAGGGATGTTAAGAACTAACACAAAAAATTTCAAGTTTATAACATTCCCGGAAGCCACCCCTAACTCACCCCCCAGAAATGACTTTTTTGAAAATAAAGTTAGAGGCTTTAGACCCCGCTGAAAATTTGTATACATGTTAAGAGGGATGTTAAGAACTAACACAAAAAATTTCAAGTTTATAACATCCCCGGAAGCCACCCCTAACTCACCCCCCAGAAATGACTTTTTTTGAAAATAAAATTAGAGGCTTTAGAACCCACTAGAAATTTGTATACATGTTAAGAGGGATGTTAAGAACTAACACAAACAATTTCAAGTTTATAACATCCCCGGAAGCCACCCCTAACTCACCCCCAGAAATGACTTTTTTTTGAAAATAAAGTTAGAGGCTTTAGACCCCGCTACAAATTTGTATACATGTTAAGAGGGATGTTAAGAACTAACACAAAAAATTTCAAGTTTATAACATCCCCGGAAGCCACCCCTAACTCACCCCCAGAAATGACTTTTTTTGAAAATAAAGTTAGAGGCTTTAGACCCCGCTGAAAATTTGTATACATGTTAAGAGGGATGTTAAGAACTAACACAAAAAATTTCAAGTTTATAACATCCCCGGAAGCCACCCCAACTCACCTCCTAGAAATGACTTTTTTTGAAAATATAGTTAGAGGCTTTGGACCCCGCTGAAAATTTGTATACATGTTAAGAAGGATGTTAAGAACTAACACAAAAAATTTCAAGTTTATAACATCCCCGGAAGGCACCCATAACTCACCCCCAGAAATGACTTTTTTTGAAAATAAAGTTAGAGGCTTTAGACCCCGCTGAAAATTTGTATACATGTTAAGAGGGATGTTAAGAACTAACACAAAAAATTTCAAGTTTATAACCTCCCCGGAAGCCACCCATAACTCACCCCCTAGAAATTACTTTTTTTGAAAATATAGTTAGAGGCTTTAGACCCCGCTGAAAATTTGTATACATGTTAAGAGGGATGTTAAGAACTAACATAAAAAATTTCAAGTTTATAACATTCCCGGAAGCCACCCCTAACTCACCCCCCAGAAATGACTTTTTTGAAAATAAAGTTAGAGGCTTTAGACCCCGCTGAAAATTTGTATACATGTTAAGAGGGATGTTAAGAACTAACACAAAAAATTTCAAGTTTATAACATCCCCGGAAGCCACCCCTAACTCACCCCCCAGAAATGACTTTTTTTGAAAATAAAATTAGAGGCTTTAGACCCCGCTAAAAATTTGTATACATGTTAAGAGGGATGTTAGGAACTAACACAAACAATTTCAAGTTTATAACATCCCCGGAAGCCACCCCTAACTCACCCCCAGAAATGACTTTTTTTGAAAATAAAGTTAGAGGCTTTAGACCCCGCTGAAAATTTGTATACATGTTAAGAGGGATGTTAAGAACTAACACAAAAAATTTCAAGTTTATAAAATTCCCGGAAGCCACCCCTAACTCACCCCCCAGAAATGACTTTTTTTTGAAAATAAAGTTAGAGGCTTTAGACCCCGCTGAAAATTTGTATACATGTTAAGAGGGATGTTAAGAACTAACACAAAAAATTTCAAGTTTATAACATCCCCGGAAGCCACCCCTAACTCACCCCCCAGAAATGATTTTTTTTGAAAATAAAGTTAGAGGCCTTAGACCCCGCTACAAATTTGTATACATGTTAAGAGGGATGTTAAGAACTAACACAAAAAATTTCAAGTTTATAACATCCCCGGAAGCCACCCCTAACTCACCCCCAGAAATGACTTTTTTTGAAAATAAAGTTAGAGGCTTTAGACCCCGCTGAAAATTTGTATACATGTTAAGAGGGATGTTAAGAACTAACACAAATAATTTCAAGTTTATAACATCCCCGGAAGCCACCCCTAACTCACCCCCTAGAAACGACTTTTTTTGAATATATAGTTAGAGGCTTTAGACCCCGCTGAAAATTTGTATCCATGTTAAGAGGGATGTTAAGAACTAACACAAAAAATTTTAAGTTTATAACATCCCCGGAAGCCACCCCTAACTCACCCCATAGAAATAATTATTTTTGAAAAAATAGTTAGAGGCTTTAGACCCCGCTGTAAATTTGGTTACTTGTTAAGGGTGGTGTTAAGAACTAACACAAAAAATTTCAAGTTTATAACAGCCCCGGAAGCCACCCCTAACTCAACCCGCTGAAAATTTGTATACATGTTAAGAGGGACCCCTAACTCACCCCCTAGAAATGACTTTTTTTAAAATATAGTTAGAGGCTTTAGGCCCCCGCTGAAAATTTGTATACATGTTAAGAGGGATGTGAAGCACTAACACAAAAAATTTCATATTTATAACATCCCCGGAAGCCACCCCTAACTCACCCCCAGAAATGACTTTTTTTGAAAATAAAGTTAGAGGCTTTAGACCCCGCTGAAAATATGTATACATGTTAAGAGGGATGTTAAGAACTAACACAAAAAATTTCAAGTTTATAACAACCCCGGAAGCCACCCCTAATTCACCCCATAGAAATGACTTTTTTTGAAAATATAGTCAGAGGCTTTAGACCCAGTTGAAAATTTGTATACATGTTAAGAGGGATGTTAAGAACTAACACAAAAAATTTCAAGTTTATAAAATCCCCGGAAGCCACCCCTAACTCATCCCCCCGAAATGACTTTTTTTGAAAATAAAGTTAGAGGCTTTAGACCCCGCTGAAAATTTGTATACATGTTAAGAGGGATGTTAAGAACTAACACAAAATAATTCAAGTTTATAACATCCCCGGAAGCCACCCCTAACTCACGCCCAGAAATGAATTTTTTTGAAAATAAAGTTAGAGGCTTTAGACCCCGCTGAAAATTTGTATACATGTTAAGAGGGATGTTAAGAACTAACACAAAAAATTTCAAGTTTATAACATCCCCGGAAGCCACCCATAACTCACCCCCTAAAAATTACTTTTTTTGAAAATATAGTTAGAGGCTTTGGACCACGCTGAAAATTTGTATACATGTTAAGAGGGATGTTAAGAACTAACACAAAAAATTTCAAGTTTATAACATCCCCGGAAGCCACCCCTAACTCACCCCTAGAAATGATTTTTTTTGAAAATAAAGTTAGAGGCTTTAGACCCCGCTGAAAATTTGTATATATGTTAAGAAGGATGTTAAGAACTAACACAAAAAATTTCAAGTTTATAACATCCCCGGAAGCCACCCATAACTCACCCCCAGAAATGACTTTTTTTGAAAATAAAGTTAGAGGCTTTAGACCCCGCTGAAAATTTGTATACATGTTAAGAGGGATGTTAAGAACTAACACAAAAAATTTCAAGTTTATAACATCCCCGGAAGCCACCCATTTCTCACCCCCTAGAAATTACTTTTTTTGAAAATATAGTTAGAGGCTTTGGACCCCGCTGAAAATTTGTATACATGTTAAGAGGGATGTTAAGAACTAACACAAAAAATTTCAAGTTTATAACATCCCCGGAAGCCACCCCTAACTCACCCCCTAGAAATGATTTCTTTTGAAAATATAGTTAGAGGCTTTAGACCCCGCTGAAAATTTGTATACATGTTAAGAGAGATGTTAAGAACTAACACAAAAAATTTCAAGTTTATAACATCCCCGGAAGCCACCCCTAACTCACCCTTAGAAATGACTTTTTTTGAAAATATAGTTAGAGGCTTTAGACCCCGCTGAAAATTTGTATACATGTTAAGAGGGATGTTAAGAACTAACACAAAAAATTTCAAGTTTATAACATCCCCGAAAGTCACCCCTAACTCACCCTTAGAAATGACTTTTTTTGAAAATATAGTTAGAGGCTTTAGACCCCGCTGAAAATTTGTATACATGTTAAGAGGGATGTTAAGAACTAACACAAAAAATTTCAAGTTTATAACATCCCCTGAAGCCGCCCCTAACTCACACCATAGAAATAATTATTTTTGAAAAAATAGTTAGAGGCTTTAGACCCCTCCGTAAATTTGGTTACTTGTTAAGGGTGGTGTTAAGAACTAACACAAAAAATTTCAAGTTTATAACAGCCCCGGAAGCCACCCCTAACTCAACCCGCTGAAAATTTGTATACATGTTAAGAGGGACCCCTAACTCAACCCCTAGAAATGACTTTTTTTGAAAATATAGTTAGAGGATTTAGACCCCGCTGAAAATTTTTATACATGTTAAGAGGGATGTGAAGCACTAACACAAAAAATTTCAAGTTTATAACATCCCCGGAAGCCACCCCTAACTCACCCCCTAGAAATGACTTTTTTTGAAAATATAGTTAGAGGCTTTAGACCCCGCTGAAAATTTGTATACATGTTAAGAGGGATGTTAAGAACTAACACAAAAAATTTCAAGTTTATAACATCCCCGAAAGCCACCCCTAACTCACCCCCATAAATGACTTTTTTTTTGAAAATAAAGTTAGAGGCTTTAGACCCCGCTGAAAATTTGTATACATGTTAAGAGGGATGTTAAGAACTAACACAAATAATTTCAAGTTTATAACATCCCCGGAAGCCACCCCTAACTCACCCCCTAGAAATGACTTTTTTTGAATATATAGTTAGAGGCTTTAGACCCCGCTGAAAATTTGTATACATGTTAAGAGGGATGTTAAGAACTAACACAAAAAATTTCAAGTTTATAACATCCCCGCAAGCCACCCCTAACTCACCCCATAGAAATGACTTTTTTTGAAAATATAGTCAGAGGCTTTAGACCCAGTTGAAAATTTGTATACATGTTAAGAGGGATGTTAAGAACTAACACAAAAAATTTCAAGTTTATAAAATCCCCGGAAGCCACCCCTAACTCATCCCCCCGAAATGACTTTTTTTGAAAATAAAGTTAGAGGCTTTAGACCCCGCTGAAAATTTGTATACATGTTAAGAGGGATGTTAAGAACTAACACAAAATAATTCAAGTTTATAACATCCCCGGAAGCCACCCCTAACTCACCCCCAGAAATGAATTTTTTTGAAAATAAAGTTAGAGGCTTTAGACCCCGCTGAAAATTTGTATACATGTTAAGAGGGATGTTAAGAACTAACACAAAAAATTTCAAGTTTATAACATCCTCGGAAGCCACCCATAACTCACCCCCTAAAAATTACTTTTTTTGAAAATATAGTTAGAGGCTTTGGACCACGCTGAAAATTTGTATACATGTTAAGAGGGATGTTAAGAACTAACACAAAAAATTTCAAGTTTATAACATCCCCGGAAGCCACCCCTAACTCACCCCTAGAAATGATTTTTTTTGAAAATAAAGTTAGAGGCTTTAGACCCCGCTGAAAATTTGTATATATGTTAAGAAGGATGTTAAGAACTAACACAAAAAATTTCAAGTTTATAACATCCCCGGAAGCCACCCATAACTCACCCCCAGAAATGACTTTTTTTGAAAATAAAGTTAGAGGCTTTAGACCCCGCTGAAAATTTGTATACATGTTAAGAGGGATGTTAAGAACTAACACAAAAAATTTCAAGTTTATAACATCCCCGGAAGCCACCCATTTCTCACCCCCTAGAAATTACTTTTTTTGAAAATATAGTTAGAGGCTTTGGACCCCGCTGAAAATTTGTATACATGTTAAGAGGGATGTTAAGAACTAACACAAAAAATTTCAAGTTTATAACATCCCCGGAAGCCACCCCTAACTCACCCCCTAGAAATGATTTTTTTTGAAAATATAGTTAGAGGCTTTAGACCCCGCTGAAAATTTGTATACATGTTAAGAGGGATGTTAAGAACTAACACAAAAAATTTCAAGTTTATAACATCCCCTGAAGCCGCCCCTAACTCACACCATAGAAATAATTATTTTTGAAAAAATAGTTAGAGGCTTTAGACCCCTCCGTAAATTTGGTTACTTGTTAAGGGTGGTGTTAAGAACTAACACAAAAAATTTCAAGTTTATAACAGCCCCGGAAGCCACCCCTAACTCAACCCGCTGATAATTTGTATACATGTTAAGAGGGACCCCTAACTCAACCCCTAGAAATGACTTTTTTTGAAAATATAGTTAGAGGCTTTAGACCCCGCTGAAAATTTTTATACATGTTAAGAGGGATGTGAAGCACTAACACAAAAAATTTCAAGTTTATAACATCCCCGGAAGCCACCCCTAACTCACCCCCTAGAAATGACTTTTATTGAAAATATAGTTAGAGGCTTTAGACCCCGCTGAAAATTTGTATACATGTTAAGAGGGATGTTAAGAACTAACACAAAAAATTTCAAGTTTATAACATCCCCGAAAGCCACCCCTAACTCTAACTACTAACTAATTGCTCCTTTAATCCCTCATGGGACAAAGGGCGGAAACAGTTGCCCTCCAGCGGACTCTGTTTTGCGCGACAGCTCTCAGCTCTGACCAGGATCTCCCGGTTGTTGCGGCCTCTGCTAATAGGGTTCTCCTCCACGTTGTTCTAGGTCTTCCGACTCGACGGGTTCCTTGCGGATTCCAGTCGAGGGCCTGTTTGGCTAGATTCTCGTTTTCGCGTCGCAAGGTGTGGCCAATCCAATTCCATTTCCTTCGCCTGATTTGGTCGTCTATCCTTTCTTGGCCGGCACGGCGCCATAGTTCTTCATTTGAAATTCTATCTTGCCAGCGGATTTTTAGGATACGACGTAGGCATCTGTTGATGAAAACTTGTAGGCGCCCTGTGATGAATTGGGTGACTTTCCATGTTTCGCAGCCGTACAAAAGAACTGCCTTAACGTTGGAGTTGAACAGCCGCAATTTGGTGTTAATTGAGATCTCCGTCGATCTCCATACGTGAAACAGGCATGCATATGCGCTTCTTGCTTTATTTATTCTGGAACTGACGTCTTCTTCTGTACCGCCGTTTTCGGTAATAATACTACCGAGGTAACAGAATTTATCTACCAGTTCCACGTCACGGTTATTTAGCGCTGTTGGTTCAAGGGTGTTTGCATTTATCCGCATTTCTTTGGTTTTAGTCGGATTTAACCTTAAGCCTGCTGAACTACTTTCTGTTGCCAAATTGTTTAACATGTTTCTGAGGTCCTGGTGTCTGTGGGCCAGCAAACAGATATCATCCGCGTAGTCGAGGTCCTTAAGGCGGTCTAACAATCCCCATTGTATGCCACCTGTTCTAGTATCTAGAGCGCTGACAAGGATGTCGTTTATTACTATAAGAAATAGTAATGGCGAAAGTAGGCATAACATCCCCGGAAGCCACCCATAACTCACCCCCAGAAATGACTTTTTTTGAAAATAAAGTTAGAGGCTTTAGACCCCGCTGAAAATTTGTATACATGTTAAGAGGGATGTTAAGAACTAACACAAAAAATTTCAAGTTTATAACATTCCCGGAAGCCACCCCTAACTCACCCCCCAGAAATGACTTTTTTGAAAATAAAGTTAGAGGCTTTAGACCCCGCTGAAAATTTGTATACATGTTAAGAGGGATGTTAAGAACTAACACAAAAAATTTCAAGTTTATAACATCCCCGGAAGCCACCCCTAACTCACCCCCCAGAAATGACTTTTTTTGAAAATAAAATTAGAGGCTTTAGAACCCACTAGAAATTTGTATACATGTTAAGAGGGATGTTAAGAACTAACACAAACAATTTCAAGTTTATAACATCCCCGGAAGCCACCCCTAACTCACCCCCAGAAATGACTTTTTTTTGAAAATAAAGTTAGAGGCTTTAGACCCCGCTACAAATTTGTATACATGTTAAGAGGGATGTTAAGAACTAACACAAAAAATTTCAAGTTTATAACATCCCCGGAAGCCACCCCTAACTCACCCCCAGAAATGACTTTTTTTGAAAATAAAGTTAGAGGCTTTAGACCCCGCTGAAAATTTGTATACATGTTAAGAGGGATGTTAAGAACTAACACAAAAAATTTCAAGTTTATAACATCCCCGGAAGCCACCCCAACTCACCTCCTAGAAATGACTTTTTTTGAAAATATAGTTAGAGGCTTTGGACCCCGCTGAAAATTTGTATACATGTTAAGAAGGATGTTAAGAACTAACACAAAAAATTTCAAGTTTATAACATCCCCGGAAGGCACCCATAACTCACCCCCAGAAATGACTTTTTTTGAAAATAAAGTTAGAGGCTTTAGACCCCGCTGAAAATTTGTATACATGTTAAGAGGGATGTTAAGAACTAACACAAAAAATTTCAAGTTTATAACCTCCCCGGAAGCCACCCATAACTCACCCCCTAGAAATTACTTTTTTTGAAAATATAGTTAGAGGCTTTAGACCCCGCTGAAAATTTGTATACATGTTAAGAGGGATGTTAAGAACTAACATAAAAAATTTCAAGTTTATAACATTCCCGGAAGCCACCCCTAACTCACCCCCCAGAAATGACTTTTTTGAAAATAAAGTTAGAGGCTTTAGACCCCGCTGAAAATTTGTATACATGTTAAGAGGGATGTTAAGAACTAACACAAAAAATTTCAAGTTTATAACATCCCCGGAAGCCACCCCTAACTCACCCCCCAGAAATGACTTTTTTTGAAAATAAAATTAGAGGCTTTAGACCCCGCTAAAAATTTGTATACATGTTAAGAGGGATGTTAGGAACTAACACAAACAATTTCAAGTTTATAACATCCCCGGAAGCCACCCCTAACTCACCCCCAGAAATGACTTTTTTTGAAAATAAAGTTAGAGGCTTTAGACCCCGCTGAAAATTTGTATACATGTTAAGAGGGATGTTAAGAACTAACACAAAAAATTTCAAGTTTATAAAATTCCCGGAAGCCACCCCTAACTCACCCCCCAGAAATGACTTTTTTTTGAAAATAAAGTTAGAGGCTTTAGACCCCGCTGAAAATTTGTATACATGTTAAGAGGGATGTTAAGAACTAACACAAAAAATTTCAAGTTTATAACATCCCCGGAAGCCACCCCTAACTCACCCCCCAGAAATGATTTTTTTTGAAAATAAAGTTAGAGGCCTTAGACCCCGCTACAAATTTGTATACATGTTAAGAGGGATGTTAAGAACTAACACAAAAAATTTCAAGTTTATAACATCCCCGGAAGCCACCCCTAACTCACCCCCAGAAATGACTTTTTTTGAAAATAAAGTTAGAGGCTTTAGACCCCGCTGAAAATTTGTATACATGTTAAGAGGGATGTTAAGAACTAACACAAAATAATTCAAGTTTATAACATCCCCGGAAGCCACCCCTAACTCACCCCCAGAAATGAATTTTTTTGAAAATAAAGTTAGAGGCTTTAGACCCCGCTGAAAATTTGTATACATGTTAAGAGGGATGTTAAGAACTAACACAAAAAATTTCAAGTTTATAACATCCTCGGAAGCCACCCATAACTCACCCCCTAAAAATTACTTTTTTTGAAAATATAGTTAGAGGCTTTGGACCACGCTGAAAATTTGTATACATGTTAAGAGGGATGTTAAGAACTAACACAAAAAATTTCAAGTTTATAACATCCCCGGAAGCCACCCCTAACTCACCCCTAGAAATGATTTTTTTTGAAAATAAAGTTAGAGGCTTTAGACCCCGCTGAAAATTTGTATATATGTTAAGAAGGATGTTAAGAACTAACACAAAAAATTTCAAGTTTATAACATCCCCGGAAGCCACCCATAACTCACCCCCAGAAATGACTTTTTTTGAAAATAAAGTTAGAGGCTTTAGACCCCGCTGAAAATTTGTATACATGTTAAGAGGGATGTTAAGAACTAACACAAAAAATTTCAAGTTTATAACATCCCCGGAAGCCACCCATTTCTCACCCCCTAGAAATTACTTTTTTTGAAAATATAGTTAGAGGCTTTGGACCCCGCTGAAAATTTGTATACATGTTAAGAGGGATGTTAAGAACTAACACAAAAAATTTCAAGTTTATAACATCCCCGGAAGCCACCCCTAACTCACCCCCTAGAAATGATTTTTTTTGAAAATATAGTTAGAGGCTTTAGACCCCGCTGAAAATTTGTATACATGTTAAGAGGGATGTTAAGAACTAACACAAAAAATTTCAAGTTTATAACATCCCCTGAAGCCGCCCCTAACTCACACCATAGAAATAATTATTTTTGAAAAAATAGTTAGAGGCTTTAGACCCCTCCGTAAATTTGGTTACTTGTTAAGGGTGGTGTTAAGAACTAACACAAAAAATTTCAAGTTTATAACAGCCCCGGAAGCCACCCCTAACTCAACCCGCTGATAATTTGTATACATGTTAAGAGGGACCCCTAACTCAACCCCTAGAAATGACTTTTTTTGAAAATATAGTTAGAGGCTTTAGACCCCGCTGAAAATTTTTATACATGTTAAGAGGGATGTGAAGCACTAACACAAAAAATTTCAAGTTTATAACATCCCCGGAAGCCACCCCTAACTCACCCCCTAGAAATGACTTTTATTGAAAATATAGTTAGAGGCTTTAGACCCCGCTGAAAATTTGTATACATGTTAAGAGGGATGTTAAGAACTAACACAAAAAATTTCAAGTTTATAACATCCCCGAAAGCCACCCCTAACTCTAACTACTAACTAATTGCTCCTTTAATCCCTCATGGGACAAAGGGCGGAAACAGTTGCCCTCCAGCGGACTCTGTTTTGCGCGACAGCTCTCAGCTCTGACCAGGATCTCCCGGTTGTTGCGGCCTCTGCTAATAGGGTTCTCCTCCACGTTGTTCTAGGTCTTCCGACTCGACGGGTTCCTTGCGGATTCCAGTCGAGGGCCTGTTTGGCTAGATTCTCGTTTTCGCGTCGCAAGGTGTGGCCAATCCAATTCCATTTCCTTCGCCTGATTTGGTCGTCTATCCTTTCTTGGCCGGCACGGCGCCATAGTTCTTCATTTGAAATTCTATCTTGCCAGCGGATTTTTAGGATACGACGTAGGCATCTGTTGATGAAAACTTGTAGGCGCCCTGTGATGAATTGGGTGACTTTCCATGTTTCGCAGCCGTACAAAAGAACTGCCTTAACGTTGGAGTTGAACAGCCGCAATTTGGTGTTAATTGAGATCTCCGTCGATCTCCATACGTGAAACAGGCATGCATATGCGCTTCTTGCTTTATTTATTCTGGAACTGACGTCTTCTTCTGTACCGCCGTTTTCGGTAATAATACTACCGAGGTAACAGAATTTATCTACCAGTTCCACGTCACGGTTATTTAGCGCTGTTGGTTCAAGGGTGTTTGCATTTATCCGCATTTCTTTGGTTTTAGTCGGATTTAACCTTAAGCCTGCTGAACTACTTTCTGTTGCCAAATTGTTTAACATGTTTCTGAGGTCCTGGTGTCTGTGGGCCAGCAAACAGATATCATCCGCGTAGTCGAGGTCCTTAAGGCGGTCTAACAATCCCCATTGTATGCCACCTGTTCTAGTATCTAGAGCGCTGACAAGGATGTCGTTTATTACTATAAGAAATAGTAATGGCGAAAGTAGGCATAACATCCCCGGAAGCCACCCATAACTCACCCCCAGAAATGACTTTTTTTGAAAATAAAGTTAGAGGCTTTAGACCCCGCTGAAAATTTGTATACATGTTAAGAGGGATGTTAAGAACTAACACAAAAAATTTCAAGTTTATAACATTCCCGGAAGCCACCCCTAACTCACCCCCCAGAAATGACTTTTTTGAAAATAAAGTTAGAGGCTTTAGACCCCGCTGAAAATTTGTATACATGTTAAGAGGGATGTTAAGAACTAACACAAAAAATTTCAAGTTTATAACATCCCCGGAAGCCACCCCTAACTCACCCCCCAGAAATGACTTTTTTTGAAAATAAAATTAGAGGCTTTAGAACCCACTAGAAATTTGTATACATGTTAAGAGGGATGTTAAGAACTAACACAAACAATTTCAAGTTTATAACATCCCCGGAAGCCACCCCTAACTCACCCCCAGAAATGACTTTTTTTTGAAAATAAAGTTAGAGGCTTTAGACCCCGCTACAAATTTGTATACATGTTAAGAGGGGTGTTAAGAACTAACACAAAAAATTTCAAGTTTATAACATCCCCGGAAGCCACCCCTAACTCACCCCCAGAAATGACTTTTTTTGAAAATAAAGTTAGAGGCTTTAGACCCCGCTGAAAATTTGTATACATGTTAAGAGGGATGTTAAGAACTAACACAAAAAATTTCAAGTTTATAACATCCCCGGAAGCCACCCCAACTCACCTCCTAGAAATGACTTTTTTTGAAAATATAGTTAGAGGCTTTGGACCCCGCTGAAAATTTGTATACATGTTAAGAAGGATGTTAAGAACTAACACAAAAAATTTCAAGTTTATAACATCCCCGGAAGGCACCCATAACTCACCCCCAGAAATGACTTTTTTTGAAAATAAAGTTAGAGGCTTTAGACCCCGCTGAAAATTTGTATACATGTTAAGAGGGATGTTAAGAACTAACACAAAAAATTTCAAGTTTATAACCTCCCCGGAAGCCACCCATAACTCACCCCCTAGAAATTACTTTTTTTGAAAATATAGTTAGAGGCTTTAGACCCCGCTGAAAATTTGTATACATGTTAAGAGGGATGTTAAGAACTAACATAAAAAATTTCAAGTTTATAACATTCCCGGAAGCCACCCCTAACTCACCCCCCAGAAATGACTTTTTTGAAAATAAAGTTAGAGGCTTTAGACCCCGCTGAAAATTTGTATACATGTTAAGAGGGATGTTAAGAACTAACACAAAAAATTTCAAGTTTATAACATCCCCGGAAGCCACCCCTAACTCACCCCCCAGAAATGACTTTTTTTGAAAATAAAATTAGAGGCTTTAGACCCCGCTAAAAATTTGTATACATGTTAAGAGGGATGTTAGGAACTAACACAAACAATTTCAAGTTTATAACATCCCCGGAAGCCACCCCTAACTCACCCCCAGAAATGACTTTTTTTGAAAATAAAGTTAGAGGCTTTAGACCCCGCTGAAAATTTGTATACATGTTAAGAGGGATGTTAAGAACTAACACAAAAAATTTCAAGTTTATAAAATTCCCGGAAGCCACCCCTAACTCACCCCCCAGAAATGACTTTTTTTTGAAAATAAAGTTAGAGGCTTTAGACCCCGCTGAAAATTTGTATACATGTTAAGAGGGATGTTAAGAACTAACACAAAAAATTTCAAGTTTATAACATCCCCGGAAGCCACCCCTAACTCACCCCCCAGAAATGATTTTTTTTGAAAATAAAGTTAGAGGCCTTAGACCCCGCTACAAATTTGTATACATGTTAAGAGGGATGTTAAGAACTAACACAAAAAATTTCAAGTTTATAACATCCCCGGAAGCCACCCCTAACTCACCCCCAGAAATGACTTTTTTTGAAAATAAAGTTAGAGGCTTTAGACCCCGCTGAAAATTTGTATACATGTTAAGAGGGATGTTAAGAACTAACACAAATAATTTCAAGTTTATAACATCCCCGGAAGCCACCCCTAACTCACCCCCTAGAAACGACTTTTTTTGAATATATAGTTAGAGGCTTTAGACCCCGCTGAAAATTTGTATCCATGTTAAGAGGGATGTTAAGAACTAACACAAAAAATTTTAAGTTTATAACATCCCCGGAAGCCACCCCTAACTCACCCCATAGAAATAATTATTTTTGAAAAAATAGTTAGAGGCTTTAGACCCCGCTGTAAATTTGGTTACTTGTTAAGGGTGGTGTTAAGAACTAACACAAAAAATTTCAAGTTTATAACAGCCCCGGAAGCCACCCCTAACTCAACCCGCTGAAAATTTGTATACATGTTAAGAGGGACCCCTAACTCACCCCCTAGAAATGACTTTTTTTAAAATATAGTTAGAGGCTTTAGGCCCCCGCTGAAAATTTGTATACATGTTAAGAGGGATGTGAAGCACTAACACAAAAAATTTCATATTTATAACATCCCCGGAAGCCACCCCTAACTCACCCCCAGAAATGACTTTTTTTGAAAATAAAGTTAGAGGCTTTAGACCCCGCTGAAAATATGTATACATGTTAAGAGGGATGTTAAGAACTAACACAAAAAATTTCAAGTTTATAACAACCCCGGAAGCCACCCCTAATTCACCCCATAGAAATGACTTTTTTTGAAAATATAGTCAGAGGCTTTAGACCCAGTTGAAAATTTGTATACATGTTAAGAGGGATGTTAAGAACTAACACAAAAAATTTCAAGTTTATAAAATCCCCGGAAGCCACCCCTAACTCATCCCCCCGAAATGACTTTTTTTGAAAATAAAGTTAGAGGCTTTAGACCCCGCTGAAAATTTGTATACATGTTAAGAGGGATGTTAAGAACTAACACAAAATAATTCAAGTTTATAACATCCCCGGAAGCCACCCCTAACTCACGCCCAGAAATGAATTTTTTTGAAAATAAAGTTAGAGGCTTTAGACCCCGCTGAAAATTTGTATACATGTTAAGAGGGATGTTAAGAACTAACACAAAAAATTTCAAGTTTATAACATCCCCGGAAGCCACCCATAACTCACCCCCTAAAAATTACTTTTTTTGAAAATATAGTTAGAGGCTTTGGACCACGCTGAAAATTTGTATACATGTTAAGAGGGATGTTAAGAACTAACACAAAAAATTTCAAGTTTATAACATCCCCGGAAGCCACCCCTAACTCACCCCCCAGAAATGACTTTTTTTGAAAATAAAATTAGAGGCTTTAGAACCCACTAGAAATTTGTATACATGTTAAGAGGGATGTTAAGAACTAACACAAACAATTTCAAGTTTATAACATCCCCGGAAGCCACCCCTAACTCACCCCCAGAAATGACTTTTTTTTGAAAATAAAGTTAGAGGCTTTAGACCCCGCTACAAATTTGTATACATGTTAAGAGGGGTGTTAAGAACTAACACAAAAAATTTCAAGTTTTTAACATCCCCGGAAGCCACCCCTAACTCACCCCCAGAAATGACTTTTTTTGAAAATAAAGTTAGAGGCTTTAGACCCCGCTGAAAATTTGTATACATGTTAAGAGGGATGTTAAGAACTAACACAAAAAATTTCAAGTTTATAACATCCCCGGAAGCCACCCCAACTCACCTCCTAGAAATGACTTTTTTTGAAAATATAGTTAGAGGCTTTGGACCCCGCTGAAAATTTGTATACATGTTAAGAAGGATGTTAAGAACTAACACAAAAAATTTCAAGTTTATAACATCCCCGGAAGGCACCCATAACTCACCCCCAGAAATGACTTTTTTTGAAAATAAAGTTAGAGGCTTTAGACCCCGCTGAAAATTTGTATACATGTTAAGAGGGATGTTAAGAACTAACACAAAAAATTTCAAGTTTATAACCTCCCCGGAAGCCACCCATAACTCACCCCCTAGAAATTACTTTTTTTGAAAATATAGTTAGAGGCTTTAGACCCCGCTGAAAATTTGTATACATGTTAAGAGGGATGTTAAGAACTAACATAAAAAATTTCAAGTTTATAACATTCCCGGAAGCCACCCCTAACTCACCCCCCAGAAATGACTTTTTTGAAAATAAAGTTAGAGGCTTTAGACCCCGCTGAAAATTTGTATACATGTTAAGAGGGATGTTAAGAACTAACACAAAAAATTTCAAGTTTATAACATCCCCGGAAGCCACCCCTAACTCACCCCCCAGAAATGACTTTTTTTGAAAATAAAATTAGAGGCTTTAGACCCCGCTAAAAATTTGTATACATGTTAAGAGGGATGTTAGGAACTAACACAAACAATTTCAAGTTTATAACATCCCCGGAAGCCACCCCTAACTCACCCCCAGAAATGACTTTTTTTGAAAATAAAGTTAGAGGCTTTAGACCCCGCTGAAAATTTGTATACATGTTAAGAGGGATGTTAAGAACTAACACAAAAAATTTCAAGTTTATAAAATTCCCGGAAGCCACCCCTAACTCACCCCCCAGAAATGACTTTTTTTTGAAAATAAAGTTAGAGGCTTTAGACCCCGCTGAAAATTTGTATACATGTTAAGAGGGATGTTAAGAACTAACACAAAAAATTTCAAGTTTATAACATCCCCGGAAGCCACCCCTAACTCACCCCCCAGAAATGATTTTTTTTGAAAATAAAGTTAGAGGCCTTAGACCCCGCTACAAATTTGTATACATGTTAAGAGGGATGTTAAGAACTAACACAAAAAATTTCAAGTTTATAACATCCCCGGAAGCCACCCCTAACTCACCCCCAGAAATGACTTTTTTTGAAAATAAAGTTAGAGGCTTTAGACCCCGCTGAAAATTTGTATACATGTTAAGAGGGATGTTAAGAACTAACACAAATAATTTCAAGTTTATAACATCCCCGGAAGCCACCCCTAACTCACCCCCTAGAAACGACTTTTTTTGAATATATAGTTAGAGGCTTTAGACCCCGCTGAAAATTTGTATCCATGTTAAGAGGGATGTTAAGAACTAACACAAAAAATTTTAAGTTTATAACATCCCCGGAAGCCACCCCTAACTCACCCCATAGAAATAATTATTTTTGAAAAAATAGTTAGAGGCTTTAGACCCCGCTGTAAATTTGGTTACTTGTTAAGGGTGGTGTTAAGAACTAACACAAAAAATTTCAAGTTTATAACAGCCCCGGAAGCCACCCCTAACTCAACCCGCTGAAAATTTGTATACATGTTAAGAGGGACCCCTAACTCACCCCCTAGAAATGACTTTTTTTAAAATATAGTTAGAGGCTTTAGGCCCCCGCTGAAAATTTGTATACATGTTAAGAGGGATGTGAAGCACTAACACAAAAAATTTCATATTTATAACATCCCCGGAAGCCACCCCTAACTCACCCCCAGAAATGACTTTTTTTGAAAATAAAGATAGAGGCTTTAGACCCCGCTGAAAATATGTATACATGTTAAGAGGGATGTTAAGAACTAACACAAAAAATTTCAAGTTTATAACAACCCCGGAAGCCACCCCTAATTCACCCCATAGAAATGACTTTTTTTGAAAATATAGTCAGAGGCTTTAGACCCAGTTGAAAATTTGTATACATGTTAAGAGGGATGTTAAGAACTAACACAAAAAATTTCAAGTTTATAAAATCCCCGGAAGCCACCCCTAACTCATCCCCCCGAAATGACTTTTTTTGAAAATAAAGTTAGAGGCTTTAGACCCCGCTGAAAATTTGTATACATGTTAAGAGGGATGTTAAGAACTAACACAAAATAATTCAAGTTTATAACATCCCCGGAAGCCACCCCTAACTCACGCCCAGAAATGAATTTTTTTGAAAATAAAGTTAGAGGCTTTAGACCCCGCTGAAAATTTGTATACATGTTAAGAGGGATGTTAAGAACTAACACAAAAAATTTCAAGTTTATAACATCCCCGGAAGCCACCCATAACTCACCCCCTAAAAATTACTTTTTTTGAAAATATAGTTAGAGGCTTTGGACCACGCTGAAAATTTGTATACATGTTAAGAGGGATGTTAAGAACTAACACAAAAAATTTCAAGTTTATAACATCCCCGGAAGCCACCCCTAACTCACCCCTAGAAATGATTTTTTTTGAAAATAAAGTTAGAGGCTTTAGACCCCGCTGAAAATTTGTATATATGTTAAGAAGGATGTTAAGAACTAACACAAAAAATTTCAAGTTTATAACATCCCTGGAAGCCACCCATTTCTCACCCCCTAGAAATTACTTTTTTTGAAAATATAGTTAGAGGCTTTGGACCCCGCTGAAAATTTGTATACATGTTAAGAGGGATGTTAAGAACTAACACAAAAAATTTCAAGTTTATAACATCCCCGGAAGCCACCCCTAACTCACCCCCCAGAAATGATTTTTTTTGAAAATAAAGTTAGAGGCCTTAGACCCCGCTACAAATTTGTATACATGTTAAGAGGGATGTTAAGAACTAACACAAAAAATTTCAAGTTTATAACATCCCCGGAAGCCACCCCTAACTCACCCCCAGAAATGACTTTTTTTGAAAATAAAGTTAGAGGCTTTAGACCCCGCTGAAAATTTGTATACATGTTAAGAGGGATGTTAAGAACTAACACAAATAATTTCAAGTTTATAACATCCCCGGAAGCCACCCCTAACTCACCCCCTAGAAACGACTTTTTTTGAATATATAGTTAGAGGCTTTAGACCCCGCTGAAAATTTGTATCCATGTTAAGAGGGATGTTAAGAACTAACACAAAAAATTTTAAGTTTATAACATCCCCGGAAGCCACCCCTAACTCACCCCATAGAAATAATTATTTTTGAAAAAATAGTTAGAGGCTTTAGACCCCGCTGTAAATTTGGTTACTTGTTAAGGGTGGTGTTAAGAACTAACACAAAAAATTTCAAGTTTATAACAGCCCCGGAAGCCACCCCTAACTCAACCCGCTGAAAATTTGTATACATGTTAAGAGGGACCCCTAACTCACCCCCTAGAAATGACTTTTTTTAAAATATAGTTAGAGGCTTTAGGCCCCCGCTGAAAATTTGTATACATGTTAAGAGGGATGTGAAGCACTAACACAAAAAATTTCATATTTATAACATCCCCGGAAGCCACCCCTAACTCACCCCCAGAAATGACTTTTTTTGAAAATAAAGTTAGAGGCTTTAGACCCCGCTGAAAATATGTATACATGTTAAGAGGGATGTTAAGAACTAACACAAAAAATTTCAAGTTTATAACAACCCCGGAAGCCACCCCTAATTCACCCCATAGAAATGACTTTTTTTGAAAATATAGTCAGAGGCTTTAGACCCAGTTGAAAATTTGTATACATGTTAAGAGGGATGTTAAGAACTAACACAAAAAATTTCAAGTTTATAAAATCCCCGGAAGCCACCCCTAACTCATCCCCCCGAAATGACTTTTTTTGAAAATAAAGTTAGAGGCTTTAGACCCCGCTGAAAATTTGTATACATGTTAAGAGGGATGTTAAGAACTAACACAAAATAATTCAAGTTTATAACATCCCCGGAAGCCACCCCTAACTCACGCCCAGAAATGAATTTTTTTGAAAATAAAGTTAGAGGCTTTAGACCCCGCTGAAAATTTGTATACATGTTAAGAGGGATGTTAAGAACTAACACAAAAAATTTCAAGTTTATAACATCCCCGGAAGCCACCCATAACTCACCCCCTAAAAATTACTTTTTTTGAAAATATAGTTAGAGGCTTTGGACCACGCTGAAAATTTGTATACATGTTAAGAGGGATGTTAAGAACTAACACAAAAAATTTCAAGTTTATAACATCCCCGGAAGCCACCCCTAACTCACCCCTAGAAATGATTTTTTTTGAAAATAAAGTTAGAGGCTTTAGACCCCGCTGAAAATTTGTATATATGTTAAGAAGGATGTTAAGAACTAACACAAAAAATTTCAAGTTTATAACATCCCCGGAAGCCACCCATAACTCACCCCCAGAAATGACTTTTTTTGAAAATAAAGTTAGAGGCTTTAGACCCCGCTGAAAATTTGTATACATGTTAAGAGGGATGTTAAGAACTAACACAAAAAATTTCAAGTTTATAACATCCCCGGAAGCCACCCATTTCTCACCCCCTAGAAATTACTTTTTTTGAAAATATAGTTAGAGGCTTTGGACCCCGCTGAAAATTTGTATACATGTTAAGAGGGATGTTAAGAACTAACACAAAAAATTTCAAGTTTATAACATCCCCGGAAGCCACCCCTAACTCACCCCCTAGAAATGATTTCTTTTGAAAATATAGTTAGAGGCTTTAGACCCCGCTGAAAATTTGTATACATGTTAAGAGAGATGTTAAGAACTAACACAAAAAATTTCAAGTTTATAACATCCCCGGAAGCCACCCCTAACTCACCCTTAGAAATGACTTTTTTTGAAAATATAGTTAGAGGCTTTAGACCCCGCTGAAAATTTGTATACATGTTAAGAGGGATGTTAAGAACTAACACAAAAAATTTCAAGTTTATAACATCCCCGAAAGTCACCCCTAACTCACCCTTAGAAATGACTTTTTTTGAAAATATAGTTAGAGGCTTTAGACCCCGCTGAAAATTTGTATACATGTTAAGAGGGATGTTAAGAACTAACACAAAAAATTTCAAGTTTATAACATCCCCTGAAGCCGCCCCTAACTCACACCATAGAAATAATTATTTTTGAAAAAATAGTTAGAGGCTTTAGACCCCTCCGTAAATTTGGTTACTTGTTAAGGGTGGTGTTAAGAACTAACACAAAAAATTTCAAGTTTATAACAGCCCCGGAAGCCACCCCTAACTCAACCCGCTGAAAATTTGTATACATGTTAAGAGGGACCCCTAACTCAACCCCTAGAAATGACTTTTTTTGAAAATATAGTTAGAGGATTTAGACCCCGCTGAAAATTTTTATACATGTTAAGAGGGATGTGAAGCACTAACACAAAAAATTTCAAGTTTATAACATCCCCGGAAGCCACCCCTGACTCACCCCCTAGAAATGACTTTTTTTGAAAATATAGTTAGAGGCTTTAGACCCCGCTGAAAATTTGTATACATGTTAAGAGGGATGTTAAGAATTAACACAAAAAATTTCAAGTTTATAACATCCCCGAAAGCCACCCCTAACTCACCCCCATAAATGACTTTTTTTTTGAAAATAAAGTTAGAGGCTTTAGACCCCGCTGAAAATTTGTATACATGTTAAGAGGGATGTTAAGAACTAACACAAATAATTTCAAGTTTATAACATCCCCGGAAGCCACCCCTAACTCACCCCCTAGAAATGACTTTTTTTGAATATATAGTTAGAGGCTTTAGACCCCGCTGAAAATTTGTATACATGTTAAGAGGGATGTTAAGAACTAACACAAAAAATTTCAAGTTTATAACATCCCCGCAAGCCACCCCTAACTCACCCCATAGAAATGACTTTTTTTGAAAATATAGTCAGAGGCTTTAGACCCAGTTGAAAATTTGTATACATGTTAAGAGGGATGTTAAGAACTAACACAAAAAATTTCAAGTTTATAAAATCCCCGGAAGCCACCCCTAACTCATCCCCCCGAAATGACTTTTTTTGAAAATAAAGTTAGAGGCTTTAGACCCCGCTGAAAATTTGTATACATGTTAAGAGGGATGTTAAGAACTAACACAAAATAATTCAAGTTTATAACATCCCCGGAAGCCACCCCTAACTCACCCCCAGAAATGAATTTTTTTGAAAATAAAGTTAGAGGCTTTAGACCCCGCTGAAAATTTGTATACATGTTAAGAGGGATGTTAAGAACTAACACAAAAAATTTCAAGTTTATAACATCCTCGGAAGCCACCCATAACTCACCCCCTAAAAATTACTTTTTTTGAAAATATAGTTAGAGGCTTTGGACCACGCTGAAAATTTGTATACATGTTAAGAGGGATGTTAAGAACTAACACAAAAAATTTCAAGTTTATAACATCCCCGGAAGCCACCCCTAACTCACCCCTAGAAATGATTTTTTTTGAAAATAGTGTTAGAGGCTTTAGACCCCGCTGAAAATTTGTATATATGTTAAGAAGGATGTTAAGAACTAACACAAAAAATTTCAAGTTTATAACATCCCCGGAAGCCACCCATAACTCACCCCCAGAAATGACTTTTTTTGAAAATAAAGTTAGAGGCTTTAGACCCCGCTGAAAATTTGTATACATGTTAAGAGGGATGTTAAGAACTAACACAAAAAATTTCAAGTTTATAACATCCCCGGAAGCCACCCATTTCTCACCCCCTAGAAATTACTTTTTTTGAAAATATAGTTAGAGGCTTTGGACCCCGCTGAAAATTTGTATACATGTTAAGAGGGATGTTAAGAACTAACACAAAAAATTTCAAGTTTATAACATCCCCGGAAGCCACCCCTAACTCACCCCCTAGAAATGATTTTTTTTGAAAATATAGTTAGAGGCTTTAGACCCCGCTGAAAATTTGTATACATGTTAAGAGGGATGTTAAGAACTAACACAAAAAATTTCAAGTTTATAACATCCCCTGAAGCCGCCCCTAACTCACACCATAGAAATAATTATTTTTGAAAAAATAGTTAGAGGCTTTAGACCCCTCCGTAAATTTGGTTACTTGTTAAGGGTGGTGTTAAGAACTAACACAAAAAATTTCAAGTTTATAACAGCCCCGGAAGCCACCCCTAACTCAACCCGCTGATAATTTGTATACATGTTAAGAGGGACCCCTAACTCAACCCCTAGAAATGACTTTTTTTGAAAATATAGTTAGAGGCTTTAGACCCCGCTGAAAATTTTTATACATGTTAAGAGGCATGTGAAGCACTAACACAAAAAATTTCAAGTTTATAACATCCCCGGAAGCCACCCCTAACTCACCCCCTAGAAATGACTTTTATTGAAAATATAGTTAGAGGCTTTAGACCCCGCTGAAAATTTGTATACATGTTAAGAGGGATGTTAAGAACTAACACAAAAAATTTCAAGTTTATAACATCCCCGAAAGCCACCCCTAACTCTAACTACTAACTAATTGCTCCTTTAATCCCTCATGGGACAAAGGGCGGAAACAGTTGCCCTCCAGCGGACTCTGTTTTGCGCGACAGCTCTCAGCTCTGACCAGGATCTCCCGGTTGTTGCGGCCTCTGCTAATAGGGTTCTCCTCCACGTTGTTCTAGGTCTTCCGACTCGACGGGTTCCTTGCGGATTCCAGTCGAGGGCCTGTTTGGCTAGATTCTCGTTTTCGCGTCGCAAGGTGTGGCCAATCCAATTCCATTTCCTTCGCCTGATTTGGTCGTCTATCCTTTCTTGGCCGGCACGGCGCCATAGTTCTTCATTTGAAATTCTATCTTGCCAGCGGATTTTTAGGATACGACGTAGGCATCTGTTGATGAAAACTTGTAGGCGCCCTGTGATGAATTGGGTGACTTTCCATGTTTCGCAGCCGTACAAAAGAACTGCCTTAACGTTGGAGTTGAACAGCCGCAATTTGGTGTTAATTGAGATCTCCGTCGATCTCCATACGTGAAACAGGCATGCATATGCGCTTCTTGCTTTATTTATTCTGGAACTGACGTCTTCTTCTGTACCGCCGTTTTCGGTAATAATACTACCGAGGTAACAGAATTTATCTACCAGTTCCACGTCACGGTTATTTAGCGCTGTTGGTTCAAGGGTGTTTGCATTTATCCGCATTTCTTTGGTTTTAGTCGGATTTAACCTTAAGCCTGCTGAACTACTTTCTGTTGCCAAATTGTTTAACATGTTTCTGAGGTCCTGGTGTCTGTGGGCCAGCAAACAGATATCATCCGCGTAGTCGAGGTCCTTAAGGCGGTCTAACAATCCCCATTGTATGCCACCTGTTCTAGTATCTAGAGCGCTGACAAGGATGTCGTTTATTACTATAAGAAATAGTAATGGCGAAAGTAGGCATCCTTGCCGTACTCCTGAGCTCACTTCAAAGCTGTCGGAGAGTTTTCCATTGTGAAGAACTCTGCATTTGGAATTGTTGTATAGAGCTTTTATTAATTCTATTATTTTATTCGGCAGTCCACGTTGCCGAAGAGCTCGCCATATAAAGCTCCTATTAACCGAGTCGAACGCTTTCTCATAGTCTACGAAAGCAAGGTAAAGGGGGGATCGGAATTCAGTAGACTGCTCCACTATGATTCTCAAGGTGTTAATGTGGTCTATGCAGGAGCGGCCTTTTCTGAATCCAGCCTGCTGTCTTCTAAGCGTTCGATCTACTGCCTCTCTTATCCTTGATAGTAATATGTGGGACAAGATTTTGCCCACAGTAGATAATAGACAGATGCCTCTCCAGTTGTCACATATTGTTAGGTCCCCCTTTTTTGGTATTTTGACTATGATACCTTCCGTCCAATCCTCCGGAAAAGTACAGGTGTTCCATGCTATTTCCAGGATTGGCTGTAGCGCATCTGCTATGAGGCTTGAGTCGGCTTTCAACAATTCTGGCGGGATGCCATCTTTTGCAGCTGCTTTACCATTGGCCATTGCATGAATTGCGGTTACTATTTCAGTCTTGGATGGGGCACGAGTGGTGATTCTTATTGGCTGTGCATTGTTGCTGTTGTTTTCCTGAGGTTCCTGTGTAAATGAACCATTCAGGGCGGCGAAGAAGTAATCTCTCCATCTTTGGAGTTGCTCCTCGTCGCTGCACAGCAGCCTTCCATCCGCACTCTTTACGGCATGCTTTTTAGTAGAGTGCTTTCCCGAGAGCTGTTTAGTGATTTGGTACAGCATCTTACTGTTGCCTGTGTTTGCCGCGTTTTCCGCTTTCTCTGCGAGCTCATTTATCTGCCGCATTTTATCACCCCGGACACTTCTCTTTACCTCCCGATGTAATTGGGAGTATTCCCGTTCAAGTTGTTGTCGTTTTTCCGGGTAGCTTGTAGAGTTCACGTTATTTTTGAGGGCCCTTCTGCGGTCAATTTTTTGCCAGGTTGTGTCCGAGATCCAGTGTTGCTGGTTTCTTTGGACATAACCGATGCTTGTTTCCGCTGCTGTTATTATAGCGCCCTTTGTTGTGCTCCACAGCTCTTCAATATTTGTGTCGTCAGAAACGGTTTGCTGGTTTAAGATTTCTTGCAGTTTGCCAGCAAATTCTCGCTTTTTGGTGCTCTCACGCAGAAGGTCTACGTTAAACCGTCGACGGTTTATGGCATCGCGTTGGACGTTTCTGATTGCAGCGATTTTTAGGCGGATAGTTGCTACTACCAAATGGTGGTCACTTCCAGTGTCTGCTCCCCTAAAGCTCCTGACATCCTCCAGAATAGTTCGCCATCTGCGACTGACGGCCACGTGATCTATCTGATTTCTCGTTCTACCATCGGGCGACACCCAGGTCTCCTTGTATATCTTCTTGTGACAAAAGTAAGTTCCACCTACCATGAGTTGATGGGAACTACAAAAGTCAACGAAAAGTTCACCATTGTGATTGGTATCTTGGCTTAGGCCTTGATTTCCAATTGTGTTTTCAAGGCCGGTGTTGTTGGGGCCGATCTGTGCGTTTAAGTCACCCATCAAAACAATGATATCTCCCCTTGGAATAGAGCGAAAAACCTCATTCAGTCGCATATAGAACTCGTCTTTGATGTCATCGTCTGCGTCTTCAGTTGGAGCGTAGCATTGGACTATCGTAGTACTTCTTAGTCTGGTACGTAGGCGCACGGTAATAATCCTCTCAGAAACTGGTGACCAGCTAATGAGGCTGGACCTGGCTTCCTTGGTGAGTATTACGCCAACGCCATTCCTACGATTTTCAGTTTCGTTTCTCCCAGAATATAAGAAGGACTCACCGTTTGGGCAGATATGTTCCCCCGCATCGGGCCATCTGGTCTCGCTGAGTCCCATGACCTTGATTTTATAGCGGTTCATCTCGTTGAGCACTTCATCCAGCCGTCCATCAGCAAGCAGAGTTCTCACATTCCATGATCCGATTCGTGTCCTGTTTCGAAAAGCAAAGGTCGTCGTCGTGTTGTCCGTCCGGTTCCGAGGCAATGTTTGCCGATTCGTAGCAATTGTGTGTTTTACGGGAGCGGGTTGCTAACCCTCAGCCCAACCGACTTAAAACTCTGTTTTGTGGGGCAGAGAACTCGCCATTCGACCGTCTCCCGTTAGCTCCTTCCGAAGAAGTACCCCAGGGGGCACCGCGGGGAGGTGGGATTAGGACTTGCTAACAGAGCTGCTAGGTGTTCGTCTGCAGTGACTCTTCTCGGGTTTTGGCAGAAGTGACAAATCGGGTGCCACCACCTTCCGAGGTCTTTGTTAGCCATTCGCCCCCCTAATGAAATGATTAGAAATGACTTTTTTTGAAAATATAGTTAGAGGCTTTAGACCCCTCTGAAAATTTGTATACATGTTAAGAGGGAGGTTAAGAACTAACACAAAAAATTTCAAGTTTTTAACATCTCCGGAAGCCACCCCTAACTCACGCCCTAGAAATTACTTTTTTTGAAAATATAGGTAGAGGCTTTAGACCCCGCTGAAAATTTGTATACATGTTAAGAGGGATGTTAAGAACTAACACAAAAAATTTCAAGTTTATAACATCCCCGGAAGCCACCCATAACTCACCCCCTAAAAATTACTTTTTTTGAAAATATAGTTAGAGGCTTGGACCACGCTGAAAATTTGTATACATGTTAAGAGGGATGTTAAGAACTAACACAAAAAATTTCAAGTTTATAACATCCCCGGAAGCCACCCCTAACTCACCCCTAGAAATGATTTTTTTTGAAAATAAAGTTAGAGGCTTTAGACCCCGCTGAAAATTTGTATATATGTTAAGAAGGATGTTAAGAACTAACACAAAAAATTTCAAGTTTATAACATCCCCGGAAGCCACCCATAACTCACCCCCAGAAATGACTTTTTTGGAAAATAAAGTTAGAGGCTTTAGACCCCGCTGAAAATTTGTATACATGTTAAGAGGGATGTTAAGAACTAACACAAAAAATTTCAAGTTTATAACATCCCCGGAAGCCACCCATTTCTCACCCCCTAGAAATTACTTTTTTTGAAAATATAGTTAGAGGATTTGGACCCCGCTGAAAATTTGTATACATGTTAAGAGGGATGTTAAGAACTAACACAAAAAATTTCAAGTTTATAACATCCCCGGAAGCCACCCCTAACTCACCCCCCCGAAATGATTTTTTTTGAAAATATAGTTAGAGGCTTTAGACCCCGCTGAAAATTTGTATACATGTTAAGAGAGATGTTAAGAACTAACACAAAAAATTTCAAGTTTATAACATCCCCGGAAGCCACCCCAACTCACCTCCTAGAAATGACTTTTTTTGAAAATATAGTTAGAGGCTTTAGGCACCGCTGAAAATTTGTATACATGTTAAGAGGGATGTTAAGAACTAACACAAAAAATTTCAAGTTTATAACATCCCCGAAAGCCACCCCTAACTCACCCTTAGAAATGACTTTTTTTGAAAATATAGTTAGAGGCTTTAGACCCCGCTGAAAATTTGTATACATGTTAAGAGGGATGTTAAGAACTAACACAAAAAATTTCAAGTTTATAACATCCCCTGAAGCCGCCCCTAACTCACACCATAGAAATAATTATTTTTGAAAAAATAGTTAGAGGCTTTAGACCCCTCCGTAAATTTGGTTACTTGTTAAGGGTGGTGTTAAGAACTAACACAAAAAATTTCAAGTTTATAACAGCCCCGGAAGCCACCCCTAACTCAACCCGCTGAAAATTTGTATACATGTTAAGAGGGACCCCTAACTCAACCCCTAGAAATGACTTTTTTTGAAAATATAGTTAGAGGCTTTAGACCCCGCTGAAAATTTTTATACATGTTAAGAGGGATGTGAAGCACTAACATAAAAAATTTCAAGTTTATAACATCCCCGGAAGCCACCCCTAACTCACCCCCTAGAAATGACTTTTTTTGAAAATATAGTTAGAGGCTTTAGACCCCGCTGAAAATTTGTATACATGTTAAGAGGGATGTTAAGAACTAACACAAAAAATTTCAAGTTTATAACATCCCCGAAAGCCACCCCTAACTCACCCCTTAGAAATGACTTTTTTTGAAAATATAGTTAGAGGCTTTAGGCACCGCTGAAAATTTGTATACATGTTAAGAGGGATGTTAAGAACTAACACAAAAAATTTCAAGTTTATAACATCCCCGAAAGCCACCCCTAACTCACCCTTAGAAATGACTTTTTTTGAAAATATAGTTAGAGGCTTTAGACCCCGCTGAAAACTTGTATACATGTTAAGAGGGATGTTAAGAACTAACACAAAAAATTTCAAGTTTATAACATCCCCTGAAGCCGCCCCTAACTCACACCATAGAAATAATTATTTTTGAAAAAATAGTTAGAGGCTTTAGACCCCTCCGTAAATTTGGTTACTTGTTAAGGGTGGTGTTAAGAACTAACACAAAAAATTTCAAGTTTATAACAGCCCCGGAAGCCACCCCTAACTCAACCCGCTGAAAATTTGTATACATGTTAAGAGGGACCCCTAACTCAACCCCTAGAAATGACTTTTTTTGAAAATATAGTTAGAGGCTTTAGACCCCGCTGAAAATTTTTATACATGTTAAGAGGGATGTGAAGCACTAACACAAAAAATTTCAAGTTTATAACATCCCCGGAAGCCACCCCTAACTCACCCCCTAGAAATGACTTTTTTTGAAAATATAGTTAGAGGCTTTAGACCCCGCTGAAAATTTGTATACATGTTAAGAGGGATGTTAAGAACTAACACAAAAAATTTCAAGTTTATAACATCCCCGAAAGCCACCCCTAACTCACCCCTTAGAAATGACTTTTTTTGAAAATATAGTTAGAGGCTTTAGACCCCTCTGAAAATTTGTATACATGTTAAGAGGGAGGTTAAGAACTAACACAAAAAATTTCAAGTTTTTAACATCTCCGGAAGCCACCCCTAACTCACCCCCTAGAAATTACTTTTTTTGAAAATATAGGTAGAGGCTTTAGACCCCGCTGAAAATTTGTATACATGTTAAGAGGGATGTTAAGAACTAACACAAAAAATTTCAAGTTTATAACATCCCCGAAAGCCACCCCTAACTCACCCTTAGAAATGACTTTTTTTGAAAATATAGTTAGAGGCTTTAGACCCCGCTGAAAATTTGTATACATGTTAAGAGGGATGTTAAGAACTAACACAAAAAATTTCAAGTTTATAACATCCCCTGAAGCCGCCCCTAACTCACACCATAGAAATAATTATTTTTGAAAAAATAGTTAGAGGCTTTAGACCCCTCCGTAAATTTGGTTACTTGTTAAGGGTGGTGTTAAGAACTAACACAAAAAATTTCAAGTTTATAACAGCCCCGGAAGCCACCCCTAACTCAACCCGCTGAAAATTTGTATACATGTTAAGAGGGACCCCTAACTCAACCCCTAGAAATGACTTTTTTTGAAAATATAGTTAGAGGCTTTAGACCCCGCTGAAAATTTTTATACATGTTAAGAGGGATGTGAAGCACTAACACAAAAAATTTCAAGTTTATAACATCCCCGGAAGCCACCCCTAACTCACCCCCTAGAAATGACTTTTTTTGAAAATATAGTTAGAGGCTTTAGACCCCGCTGAAAATTTGTATACATGTTAAGAGGGATGTTAAGAACTAACACAAAAAATTTCAAGTTTATAACATCCCCGAAAGCCACCCCTAACTCACCCCTTAGAAATGACTTTTTTTGAAAATATAGTTAGAGGCTTTAGGCACCGCTGAAAATTTGTATACATGTTAAGAGGGATGTTAAGAACTAACACAAAAAATTTCAAGTTTATAACATCCCCGAAAGCCACCCCTAACTCACCCTTAGAAATGACTTTTTTTGAAAATATAGTTAGAGGCTTTAGACCCCGCTGAAAATTTGTATACATGTTAAGAGGGATGTTAAGAACTAACACAAAAAATTTCAAGTTTATAACATCCCCTGAAGCCGCCCCTAACTCACACCATAGAAATAATTATTTTTGAAAAAATAGTTAGAGGCTTTAGACCCCTCCGTAAATTTGGTTACTTGTTAAGGGTGGTGTTAAGAACTAACACAAAAAATTTCAAGTTTATAACAGCCCCGGAAGCCACCCCTAACTCAACCCGCTGAAAATTTGTATACATGTTAAGAGGGACCCCTAACTCAACCCCTAGAAATGACTTTTTTTGAAAATATAGTTAGAGGCTTTAGACCCCGCTGAAAATTTTTATACATGTTAAGAGGGATGTGAAGCACTAACACAAAAAATTTCAAGTTTATAACATCCCCGGAAGCCACCCCTAACTCACCCCCTAGAAATGACTTTTTTTGAAAATATAGTTAGAGGCTTTAGACCCCGCTGAAAATTTGTATACATGTTAAGAGGGATGTTAAGAACTAACACAAAAAATTTCAAGTTTATAACATCCCCGAAAGCCACCCCTAACTCACCCCTTAGAAATGACTTTTTTTGAAAATATAGTTAGAGGCTTTAGACCCCTCTGAAAATTTGTATACATGTTAAGAGGGAGGTTAAGAACTAACACAAAAAATTTCAAGTTTTTAACATCTCCGGAAGCCACCCCTAACTCACCCCCTAGAAATTACTTTTTTTGAAAATATAGGTAGAGGCTTTAGACCCCGCTGAAAATTTGTATACATGTTAAGAGGGATGTTAAGAACTAACACAAAAAATTTCAAGTTTATAACATCCCCGGAAGCCACCCATAACTCACCCCCTAAAAATTACTTTTTTTGAAAATATAGTTAGAGGCTTTGGATCACGCTGAAAATTTGTATACATGTTAAGAGGGATGTTAAGAACTAACACAAAAAATTTCAAGTTTATAACATCCCCGGAAGCCACCCCTAACTCACCCCTAGAAATGATTTTTTTTGAAAATAAAGTTAGAGGCTTTAGACCCCGCTGAAAATTTGTATATATGTTAAGAAGGATGTTAAGAACTAACACAAAAAATTTCAAGTTTATAACATCCCCGGAAGCCACCCATAACTCACCCCCAGAAATGACTTTTTTTGAAAATAAAGTTAGAGGCTTTAGACCTCGCTGAAAATTTGTATACATGTTAAGAGGGATGTTAAGAACTAACACAAAAAATTTCAAGTTTATAACATCCCCGGAAGCCACCCATTTCTCACCCCCTAGAAATTACTTTTTTTGAAAATATAGTTAGAGGATTTGGACCCCGCTGAAAATTTGTATACATGTTAAGAGGGATGTTAAGAACTAACACAAAAAATTTCAAGTTTATAACATCCCCGGAAGCCACCCCTAACTCACCCCCTAGAAATGATTTTTTTTGAAAATATAGTTAGAGGCTTTAGACCCCGCTGAAAATTTGTATACATGTTAAGAGAGATGTTAAGAACTAACACAAAAAATTTCAAGTTTATAACATCCCCGGAAGCCACCCCAACTCACCTCCTAGAAATGACTTTTTTTGAAAATATAGTTAGAGGCTTTAGACCCCGCTGAAAATTTGTATACATGTTAAGAGGGATGTTAAGAACTAACACAAAAAATTTCAAGTTTATAACTTCCCCGAAAGCCACCCCTAACTCACCCCTTAGAAATGACTTTTTTTGAAAATATAGTTAGAGGCTTTAGACCCCGCTGAAAATTTGTATACATGTTAAGAGGGATGTTAAGAACTAACACAAAAAATTTCAAGTTTATAACATCCCCGGAAGCCACCCCTAACTCACACCATAGAAATAATTATTTTTGAAAAAATAGTTAGAGGCTTTAGACCCCGCTGTAAATTTGGTTACTTGTTAAGGGTGGTGTTAAGAACTAACACAAAAAATTTCAAGTTTATAATAGCCCCGGAAGCCACCCCTAACTCAACCCGCTGAAAATTTGTATACATGTTAAGAGGGATGTTAAGAACTAACACAAAAAATTTCAAGTTTATAAAATCCCCGGAAGCCACCCCTAACTCATCCCCCGAAATGACTTTTTTTGAAAATAAAGTTAGAGGCTTTAGACCCCGCTGAAAATTTGTATACATGTTAAGAGGGATGTTAAGAACTAACACAAAATAATTCAAGTTTATAACATCCCCGGAAGCCACCCCTAACTCACCCCCAGAAATGACTTTTTTTGAAAATAAAGTTAGAGGCTTTAGACCCCGCTGAAAATTTGTATACATGTTAAGAGGGATGTTAAGAACTAACACAAAAAATTTCAAGTTTATAACATCCCCGGAAGCCACCCCTAACTCACACCATAGAAATAATTATTTTTGCAAAAATAGTTAGAGGCTTTAGACCCCGCTGTAAATTTGGTTACTTGTTAAGGGTGGTGTTAAGAACTAACACAAAAAATTTCAAGTTTATAACATCCCCGGAAGCCACCCCTAACTCACCCCTAGAAATGATTTTTTTTGAAAATAAAGTTAGAGGCTTTAGACCCCGCTGAAAATTTGTATATATGTTAAGAAGGATGTTAAGAACTAACACAAAAAATTTCAAGTTTATAACATCCCCGGAAGCCACCCATAACTCACCCCCAGAAATGACTTTTTTTGAAAATAAAGTTAGAGGCTTTAGACCCCGCTGAAAATTTGTATACATGTTAAGAGGGATGTTAAGAACTAACACAAAAAATTTCAAGTTTATAACATCCCCGGAAGCCACCCATTTCTCACCCCCTAGAAATTACTTTTTTTGAAAATATAGTTAGAGGCTTTGGACCCCGCTGAAAATTTGTATACATGTTAAGAGGGATGTTAAGAACTAACACAAAAAATTTCAAGTTTATAACATCCCCGGAAGCCACCCCTAACTCACCCCTTAGAAATGACTTTTTTTGAAAATATAGTTAGAGGCTTTAGACCCCTCTGAAAATTTGTATACATGTTAAGAGGGAGGTTAAGAACTAACACAAAAAATTTCAAGTTTTTAACATCTCCGGAAGCCACCCCTAACTCACCCCCTAGAAATTACTTTTTTTGAAAATATAGGTAGAGGCTTTAGACCCCGCTGAAAATTTGTATACATGTTAAGAGGGATGTTAAGAACTAACACAAAAAATTTCAAGTTTATAACATCCCCGGAAGCCACCCATAACTCACCCCCTAAAAATTACTTTTTTTGAAAATATAGTTAGAGGCTTTGGATCACGCTGAAAATTTGTATACATGTTAAGAGGGATGTTAAGAACTAACACAAAAAATTTCAAGTTTATAACATCCCCGGAAGCCACCCCTAACTCACCCCTAGAAATGATTTTTTTTGAAAATAAAGTTAGAGGCTTTAGACCCCGCTGAAAATTTGTATATATGTTAAGAAGGATGTTAAGAACTAACACAAAAAATTTCAAGTTTATAACATCCCCGGAAGCCACCCATAACTCACCCCCAGAAATGACTTTTTTTGAAAATAAAGTTAGAGGCTTTAGACCCCGCTGAAAATTTGTATACATGTTAAGAGGGATGTTAAGAACTAACACAAAAAATTTCAAGTTTATAACATCCCCGGAAGCCACCCATTTCTCACCCCCTAGAAATTACTTTTTTTGAAAATATAGTTAGAGGATTTGGACCCCGCTGAAAATTTGTATACATGTTAAGAGGGATGTTAAGAACTAACACAAAAAATTTCAAGTTTATAACATCCCCGGAAGCCACCCCTAACTCACCCCCTAGAAATGATTTTTTTTGAAAATATAGTTAGAGGTTTTAGACCCCGCTGAAAATTTGTATACATGTTAAGAGAGATGTTAAGAACTAACACAAAAAATTTCAAGTTTATAACATCCCCGGAAGCCGCCCCAACTCACCTCCTAGAAATGACTTTTTTTGAAAATATAGTTAGAGGCTTTAGACCCCGCTGAAAATTTGTATACATGTTAAGAGGGATGTTAAGAACTAACACAAAAAATTTCAAGTTTATAACTTCCCCGAAAGCCACCCCTAACTCACCCCTTAGAAATGACTTTTTTGAAAATATAGTTAGAGGCTTTAGACCCCGCTGAAAATTTGTATACATGTTAAGAGGGATGTTAAGAACTAACACAAAAAATTTCAAGTTTATAACATCCCCGGAAGCCACCCCTAACTCACACCATAGAAATAATTATTTTTGAAAAAATAGTTAGAGGCTTTAGACCCCGCTGTAAATTTGGTTACTTGTTAAGGGTGGTGTTAAGAACTAACACAAAAAATTTCAAGTTTATAATAGCCCCGGAAGCCACCCCTAACTCAACCCGCTGAAAATTTGTATACATGTTAAGAGGGATGTTAAGAACTAACACAAAAAATTTCAAGTTTATAAAATCCCCGGAAGCCACCCCTAACTCACCCCCAGAAATGACTTTTTTTGAAAATAAAGTTAGAGGCTTTAGACCCCGCTGAAAATTTGTATACATGTTAAGAGGGATGTTAAGAACTAACACAAAAAATTTCAAGTTTATAACATCCCCGGAAGCCACCCCTAACTCACACCATAGAAATAATTATTTTTGCAAAAATAGTTAGAGGCTTTAGACCCCGCTGTAAATTTGGTTACTTGTTAAGGGTGGTGTTAAGAACTAACACAAAAAATTTCAAGTTTATAACATCCCCGGAAGCCACCCCTAACTCACCCCTAGAAATGATTTTTTTTGAAAATAAAGTTAGAGGCTTTAGACCCCGCTGAAAATTTGTATATATGTTAAGAAGGATGTTAAGAACTAACACAAAAAATTTCAAGTTTATAACATCCCCGGAAGCCACCCATAACTCACCCCCAGAAATGACTTTTTTTGAAAATAAAGTTAGAGGCTTTAGACCCCGCTGAAAATTTGTATACATGTTAAGAGGGATGTTAAGAACTAACACAAAAAATTTCAAGTTTATAACATCCCCGGAAGCCACCCATTTCTCACCCCCTAGAAATTACTTTTTTTGAAAATATAGTTAGAGGCTTTGGACCCCGCTGAAAATTTGTATACATGTTAAGAGGGATGTTAAGAACTAACACAAAAAATTTCAAGTTTATAACATCCCCGGAAGCCACCCCTAACTCACCCCCTAGAAATGATTTTTTTTGAAAATATAGTTAGAGGCTTTAGACCCCGCTGAAAATTTGTATACATGTTAAGAGAGATGTTAAGAACTAACACAAAAAATTTCAAGTTTATAACATCCCCGGAAGCCACCCCAACTCACCTCCTAGAAATGACTTTTTTTGAAAATATAGTTAGAGGCTTTAGACCCCGCTGAAAATTTGTATACATGTTAAGAGGGATGTTAAGAACTAACACAAAAAATTTCAAGTTTATAACATCCCCGGAAGCCACCCCTAACTCATCCCCCCGAAAAGACTTTTTTTGAAAATAAAGTTAGAGGCTTTAGACCCCGCTGAAAATTTGTATACATGTTAAGAGGGATGTTAAGAACTAACACAAAAAATTTCAAGTTTATAACATCCCCGGAAGGCACCCATAACTCACCCCCAGAAATGACTTTTTTTGAAAATAAAGTTAGAGGCTTTAGACCCCGCTGAAAATTAGTATACATGTTAAGAGGGATGTTAAGAACTAACACAAAAAATTTCAAGTTTATAACATCCCCGGAAGCCACCCCTAACTCACCCCCCCGAAAAGACTTTTTTTGAAAATAAAGTTAGAGGCTTTAGACCCCGCTAAAAATTTGTATACATGTTAAGAGGGATGTTAAGAACTAACACAAAATATTTCAAGTTTATAACATCCCCGGAAGCCACTCCTAACTCACCCCCAGAAATGACTTTTTTTGAAAATAAAGTTAGAGGCTTTAGACCCCGCTGAAAATTTGTATACATGTTAAGAGGGATGTTAAGAACTAACACAAATAATTTCAAGTTTATAACATCCCCGGAAGCCACCCCTAACTCACCCCCTAGAAATGACTTTTTTTGAAAATATAGTTAGAGGCTTTAGACCCCGCTGAAAATTTGTATACATGTTAAGAGGGATGTTAAGAACTAACACAAAAAATTTCAAGTTTATAACATCCCCGGAAGCCACCCCTAACTCACCCCCTAGAAATGACTTTTTTTGAAAATATAGATAGAGGCTTTAGACCCCGCTGAAAATTTGTATACATGTTAAGAGGGATGATAAGAACTAACACAAAAAATTTCAAGTTTATAACAACCCCGGAAGCCACCCCTAACTCACCCCCTAGAAATGACTTTTTTTGAAAATATAGTCAGAGGCTTTAGACCCAGTTGAAAATTTGTATACATGTTAAGAGGGATGTTAAGAACTAACACAAAAAATTTCAAGTTTATAACATCCCCGGAAGCCACCCCTAACTCACCCCCTAGAAATGATTTTTTTTGAAAATATAGTTAGAGGCTTTAGACCCCGCTGAAAATTTGTATACATGTTAAGAGAGATGTTAAGAACTAACACAAAAAATTTCAAGTTTATAACATCCCCGGAAGCCACCCCAACTCACCTCCTAGAAATGACTTTTTTTGAAAATATAGTTAGAGGCTTTAGACCCCGCTGAAAATTTGTATACATGTTAAGAGGGATGTTAAGAACTAACACAAAAAATTTCAAGTTTATAACATCCCCGGAAGCCACCCCTAACTCATCCCCCCGAAAAGACTTTTTTTGAAAATAAAGTTAGAGGCTTTAGACCCCGCTGAAAATTTGTATACATGTTAAGAGGGATGTTAAGAACTAACACAAAAAATTTCAAGTTTATAACATCCCCGGAAGGCACCCATAACTCACCCCCAGAAATGACTTTTTTTGAAAATAAAGTTAGAGGCTTTAGACCCCGCTGAAAATTAGTATACATGTTAAGAGGGATGTTAAGAACTAACACAAAAAATTTCAAGTTTATAACATCCCCGGAAGCCACCCCTAACTCACCCCCCCGAAAAGACTTTTTTTGAAAATAAAGTTAGAGGCTTTAGACCCCGCTAAAAATTTGTATACATGTTAAGAGGGATGTTAAGAACTAACACAAAATATTTCAAGTTTATAACATCCCCGGAAGCCACTCCTAACTCACCCCCAGAAATGACTTTTTTTGAAAATAAAGTTAGAGGCTTTAGACCCCGCTGAAAATTTGTATACATGTTAAGAGGGATGTTAAGAACTAACACAACTAATTTCAAGTTTATAACATCCCCGGAAGCCACCCCTAACTCACCCCCTAGAAATGACTTTTTTTGAAAATATAGTTAGAGGCTTTAGACCCCGCTGAAAATTTGTATACATGTTAAGAGGGATGTTAAGAACTAACACAAAAAATTTCAAGTTTATAACATCCCCGGAAGCCACCCCTAACTCACCCCCTAGAAATGACTTTTTTTGAAAATATAGATAGAGGCTTTAGACCCCGCTGAAAATTTGTATACATGTTAAGAGGGATGATAAGAACTAACACAAAAAATTTCAAGTTTATAACAACCCCGGAAGCCACCCCTAACTCACCCCCTAGAAATGACTTTTTTTGAAAATATAGTCAGAGGCTTTAGACCCAGTTGAAAATTTGTATACATGTTAAGAGGGATGTTAAGAACTAACACAAAAAATTTCAAGTTTATAACATCGCAGGAAGCCACCCTTAACTCAGCCCCTAGAAATGATTATTTTTGAAAAAATAGTTAGAGGCTTTCGAGCCCGCTGTAAATTTGGTTACTTGTTAAGGGTGGTCTTAAGAACTAACACAAAAAATTTCAAGTCCATAATATCCCCGGAAGCCACCCTTAACCCACCCCTAGAAATGATTATTTTTGAAAAAATAGAGGCTTTAGACCCCGCTGTAAATTTGGTTACTTGTTAAGGGTGGTATAACATCCCAGGAAGCCACCCCCTAGAAATGAACTATATGACAAAAATTTAAAAAAAAAGCAAAACAACTAAAAGAAATTCCATTAAAAGAATAAAAAATAATATATAGTAAAAAGCACGTAAAAAACCAATCGGCTCCTGAAAAATTACATAAAAGTCATATGGGAACAAGTTTTGCGCAAACATCTTTCTGTTGTTGTGACAGATATTAAGGGGGTCACATTGTACCCATCAGGCCTGAATTTGAAAAACCCTAAAATATAAAATTTTTGCAATTCTTCAAATAATAGTTTTTACTTTCAAGTTGCGCAATTTGCAACTTATCACCAAGCAAAACGAAAATGAGTAGTAGATGACAGATACTTAATGAAAGCAGTAAATAAAAACGCAAAAGTCATGAAAAAATTTATACGTTTTTATAACAATACAAAAATGTGCAATATAGAGTGAAGGGTCGGGGGATTTGGTGTCATGACGGGGGATTTGTCGCCCTGTGCAGACTTCGTCTACGGTGCGTTAAAAAATTTTCTCCAAAAAAAGCCCCTAAATAGGTCATCCATTCATAATTCCGATAAGAGATACCTCATAAAAGAAAAGGGTCGTATGAAAATTACGTCGTAGTTGTAAAATGCATCACACTGGAGAGCTGCTTTGTACACAAATACAAAGACAATAGAATCGTTACACGAAAAAAATGCAAAACAGTCAGTCGTATAATTCTTATATACAGGCTGTTTCAAGCAACCCATGCCACCCAATTTTCTGGGAAAGTTTCGATTGAAAAAAAAAACAAAAAAAAACGTGTTTAATATTTTTTGAAAATTATCTCACCATACAAAAATTGGTGGGGGTGCGGCGGGAGGTAACTTTAAAATTTCAAATGGCAACCCCATTTTTTTCACGGATTCTGATTCTCCGAAGAGAAATATAAACTTTTGTTAGAATTTTTTTTTATCCGAAGCTTCCCTGTACCCCCAAATGAATGATTTTTGGGGATAATTTTGATGTTTGATGATTTTTGGGGGTGCAGGGGGTTCGATAAAAAAAAATTTCCGATAAAAGTTTCATATTTCTCTTCGGAGAATCAGATTCCGCGAAAATAATGGGGGCTGCCATTTGAAATTTTTAAGTTACCCCCTCCCCGCAAAGTGGGAGTGTGGCGGGGCGTTAATTTCTGTATGGTCAGATACATTTTCAAAAAATACTGAACACGTGTTTTTTTGTTTTTTTTTAAATTGAAACTTTTCCAGAAAATTGGGTGGCACGAGTGGTTTGAAACACCCTGTATATGTACAAACCGGTTCGTTAAGAGCAAAGTGATAGGCCGTGTAATTAGGTTCTATGATCGGCTATCTTTCCTAAAAATTTAATTTTTTCAGAAATGACGGTCACCGCTGTGGCTGTCAAGAATTTTTATTGATTGTAATAGGTACGCTGCCTTTCTGTATGTTTGTAATCTCGAAAACGGGTAATCCGGTTTCGGCAGGACTTTCACAGGCAGAATTTCTGAACATATATACTTATATATTTCAGGCTTATTCTTCACTCGGTCAAAAAAATATTTGATTGGCAGAGACAGACGGGCCGTAATAAGGTACTTATACCCTGGTTACATGACGCTCACAGTCCGCGCACAACGCACAACGAAAAACCGGAAAACTCTGACGTGATAGAAAAAAACCGATTTCAGATTCGTGATTAGGAGGTCCCAGAACCCAAAAAATTAATGCTGAAATCGAAAAAAGAAAAAAAAATTTAATTTGTACGGCTGTCTAATCATTTTTGGAGGTGGGTTAAGGGTGGCTTCCGGGTATGTTATGGACATGAAATTTATTGTGTTCGCTCTTAACATCCCTCTTAACATGTATACAAATTTTCAGCGGGGTCTAAAGTGTAGTGAGATCAAGATGCATAAATCTCACTTACAACATAGTGACAAAAGCAGCATGATGAAAGATCTAAATAATTACTCCGCAATGTAATGTGCAACAAACAAAGTAAAGTAGAATACTCGAAATATTATTCAATAAAAAAAGCAATGACCCCAAATCACAAACGCATCAAAAATCCATGCGGTAATGATAACAACCAAGCACGGTCACCGCGACGAAAAAACGTCAACATAAACAAATAAACAACGTAATTAAGTCATGAATGCAAGTGCAAGAACGGTGCACGTGTGCCCCCAAAACAGCTGCAAGAACAATGCATTGATTATTGGGAAAGGCCCGAAATGCATTTAAGAATGAAACGCTTTCATAAGAAAAGATGGGGAAAGACCCGGAATAGAGAACTGGCATATGGATAATGCGTAGAGAGATTTTGGTAGGGGAAATTTAGATTAAGTTATGGATAAGTTTTTGGTATAAATATGAGAACCCTAGATTTAAGAATTGACTTTATACCTAATAATTAAACTAGCAAGATCCAGAAGGCACTACGGGCAGCTCACTGCTGGAAAGCTTTGGTGATCGCATAATAATAAACATCTATATAAGTATATAAAAATGAATGCCGTGCGTTAGTCCCGCAAAAACTCGAAAATGGCTCGACCGATTTCAATATTTAATTTTTTGTTTTGTTCGCCTCAATACAGGGGTTGTTTTAGAAAAAAAACCATTTCAAAAAACCAAAAGGAACAGCTGCAAAACCAAAAAAATTGGTAATTTTGGGATTTTACACCTCACATTAGTTTCAATAGCTTCATGGCCTACCTATGTATATATTGTTTGACAGCTGCGTAAATGTGAAATTGTCATTAAATTAAATCGGTAATTTCTCAAAAACCCCACTTTAATGACAATTTCACATTTACGCAGCTGTCAAACAATATATAGGTAGGCCATGAAGCTATTGAAACTAATGTGAGGTGATAAATCCCAAAATGACAAATTTTTTAGAATTTTCAGTAGTTCCTTTGGGTTTTTCTTATTTTTTTTTAAACCACCCCTTAATTGAGGCGAGCCATTTTCGAGTTTTTGTGAAACTAACGCACGGCAATTGATTTTTATATAGATAATTGAAAATTACACTTAAACATTATCTTATTAACATCTTTAAGGTGCAAGATCATATTCTCCATCATTCTCATCTGGATTACCTTCAACATTTGTAGTATTTGTAAACATTGGGAAACCTGTAAAATACTAGCATCCATTGTTCTTTATATACTTCCACCGAAAAATGCGTAAAAGCTTTTAATTGGTGCGATTAATTAAAGTGTTAATAAGAAAATATATAAATGTCGAGTTTTTGCATTATGCCTCAGATTGCGGTACATCTTGAAACCGGTCAACGTGCATATTTCACTGAAGAAAATGCTCTCTAACGAGCTTTAAAGCCACCAAAAACTACACTTACTGAATTTTTCTCACTGTGCCAAAAACCTGATTTTTTCGGACAATTCGCAACAACATTGTTATATACCGACGTCCCTCGCTATTATACATGGAACAAATCAGGTAAAAAATGGAAGCCACGTAGACAAGGCGAACCACATCCAACTATAGCACGCGTATTGAAAGCAAAGACATTGGGACGACTTTACACAGTACATCCAAAACAACGCGAATGTTTCTTTTTGCGTTTGTTGTTGCTGAATGTTCCAGGACCAAGGTCTTTCGAATTTTTACGAACAGTCAATGGTCAAATATTCAATACATTTCAAGATGCATGTCGCGAGTTGCAATTGCTGGAAGACGACAATCATTGGGATCTGACACTTGCATCCACGCCAAACTCTCGAACTTTTATAGGAATAATTGGTTTTTCGTTAATGGTTATAAATATTTGTTGAAGAGTTGAATTTTGAAGATTTGGATTAATTTTAAATGTCTTAAGGTTGGATGCAGCGAGTCGGAAAGGCATCATCTTTGTTTATTTACGCGCCGGAAAACAAAACCAAAAACATAGTTTACCAGCAAGTTTTGTAAAAGAATACATACATAGGTAATGTTGGTCACACTTAATATGAAATCAAATTGAATCTAATGTCTCCAAATTTTACAGAAATAAGTATTTTTCAATATTTGCATTAATTTCACATGTTTTGACGAACACAATTTCGCAATATAAGAGAAAATAAAAGTTGGTTTTTTGGCATTGCTTTTTCCAACTATAAAATATTTGTTTCATTTTTCGATGTTGTTTTATTGTTCTCGAAAAATTTTGTTATTGAAGACTTCTAGATTTAAATTAAAAAAAGCTATAGAAAATGGCCCTCGAATTTATTGCCATTAATGCTATTTGCATTAATTTTAAATCTTTTAACGTTCATGGTTTTAACAGAATACACAGGGAATTTTGGATAGTTCAAATAAATGTATTTTGAATCTAATGACTCCAAATTTTATAGGAATAGTTGGTTTTTCGTTAATGGTTAAGAAGAGTTGAATTTTGAAGGATTGGATTGATTTTATATGTTTAAGCGTTGGTGCAGCGAGGCGCACCGGGTCCCAGCTATCCAAAATACAGAAAATAAGCGGTTCATTGAGACACTTCATCTGTGTATGAAAATTCATATCTCGAAAAATGCCATGTCAATGGATGGTTTTTATTGTCTCGATCAAAATGTCAGATCCCTAATAGTTTCACATTTTGTTATTTGGAATCAAAAATGCCAAAAAATTGCCTTTTCAAACTCTCGTTCTGTATATTAAAATTCATATCACCTGATTACGACTATTGGCTTATGGGAGCAGCATAGGCGCGCCGGGTCCCAACTAGTTACAAATAAAATATAAAGTTCATCTACAAAACTGTTTGCATTTAACGCCGCAAAGGATTCAACGAGGGAAATTCTTTCACCACATCATCCCAACATTACATGGCGACCCTGCCCATCGAACTTGAAGAAGAACAACTGAGGGAAGAGATAAGGAGGCTTACCCACGAGATCCGACTGCAGAACAGGAGGAGATAGTACTCAAGGACCATCTGCAAAGCAGCTATGCCAAGGAAATCTTTGCAGACTTGGATGAGAGGCTAAAGGACCCAACAGCTGGACCAAGGCCATTATCAGTAGCAGAATACAAAAAGAGGATCCACAAGCAGAGGACACCAGTCAAACCAGCACTCCCCATAACCAGGAAGAGCAAAGGAGGACGAAAGGTAAAGCTTAACCAGAGGCGGCGCGAGCTCAGGAGGTTGCTATCGATCACGATAGACGAGCAGCAGAAGGCCAACTTTTTGAAGGAACTAGCAGAAGTAAACGAGATCTTTAAAAAGAAAAAGATTAATTAGCATGGGAGGAAGCTCATCAAAAGAAGACATCCTCGTGGCGAATGCATCATCAGGAACAAATATAACGCAGGAGACGATTCAGGACGTCGGCTACATGGCCATCATAGCTTTAGTAGTAGTAATTATTTATAATTGTATAGTTAGGAAGTTTAGGAAGCAAGTAGCGAATAATGTTAGTTTAGCTTAACGTATCTTAGAATAAAAATTATTACATTAGTTAAATACATAATAAAAAAAATATATATGAAATAAATATAGATAAAATAACATTTTTTTTTTGATTTCTCAATTTCTAAAATTTTTTTTTTATTTTATTATGGACATTGAATTTGAAAAAGCTAGTGATAGTTTATCTGAAGTATTTTCTTTAATGAAGAAACAAGAACTTAATGAAGAAACTATTAAAGAATTAGATAAAGAACTAGAACAATATTCGGGTTATGAAGGTTTTTATGAAAAAGAAATTGAGGGATTAAATGAAAGAATAGAAAGCATAGAGAAAGAGAACAAGGTTATTAATAAAATATTATCAGTCAAATTGAGCAAACCTATAACACTATAAAAAGAGACAGATTAGATTAGAAATTTTACCATTATGGAAGCTATATGGAAAGTAATTTTATTTTTAATTATAATTTTATTAACGATAGCAGTAGGCACTTTAATGATAGTATATATATCAGAAGAATTTGACAAAATTATAAAATATAATAAGGAACGCCTAGAAAATTGGTGCTATTATAGATAAATTTTTAAAGAGAGCTTAGACCTAGTATAGACATTAGAAGTGGTAGGAGCATCCTAAGGCCGGGCGCCCACTAAAGTGGTGTGGCAGTGACGTGGCAGTAGCTTGGCGCTTTAATGGCAAGTGGAAAAATGTATTCCCGTACAATCAAATGAGATAGCGCATATTGAAGTGGAGTGGCGATGGTGTGGCATCTGGCAGCACTTGATTGCCACTAGTCTCCGACAAGTCTAATTTTTGATTGGTAAGTGCCAGTTCTCGTTAGTAATGAGATGTTGTTGAATTACTTACGCGATGCGCTGCTTGCCGTTTCGATGCGCCCTTAATAATTTTAACACCACTCGACCAACATTCAATTGCCGCACCACTTTGTTTCCATTCCACATGGCAGGCCACAACCATGCCACTACCACGTCACTGCATCACCAATTTAGTGGGCGCCCGGCCTAAAGAGTCATGCCAGAACAACAGGCGCAAGAAATATTAAACAAATTAAGCACGATATTAAAGAATTTTAGAAAAGCGCCACAGAGAAAACTACAAGCTCATACTTTACTACAGAAAAAGCTTGAAATAGATGAGCTAAGAAATCAAATAAATGAGATTGCATTGAAGCACAACATAAAAGCTCAATTGAAAGAATTTAAAACAATATTAGCAGCAATAAATGAGCACATTGTGAAACAATCTTCAGAATTAGAAGACGAAGACCTAGGAGAAGGAACCAGTTTGGATAAAGAAATTCAAAAGACAAATAGTGCTATGCAAACAAATAAAATGGGGACATTAGACGTGTTTCAAACATTGAAATTGGTGACCACGTTTGGGGTCTAGAAAAGGAAATAAATAACTTCATAAACACGGTGGAAGTGGTAGCTGAAACATTGAGGGATGCAGAAGAGGTTAAGAAATTAATAAACTTAATCCTGAAAACAAGGATATCAGAAAAAGTGCGTACAAAAATAGCAAATGCTAAACCGCAGACAAAAGCAGAATTTAAGAATTTGATAGAGAGGCATTTTAGGAAGAAACTAAATCCATTGAAAATTCAAAATGATCTCATGAAGTTAAGACAAGGAGATCAAACGATAGAGAATTTTGCAACAAAGGTTGAAGATTTAATATCGAAGCTGAATGGAATCCAGATAACGGAACGTGGAGAGGAAAATAGGGAAATAATAACAAACCTAAATGATAAAGCTGGACTTAATGCTTTTCAGTCTGGCCTAAGCGAACCATTCAAGACGGCCGTATTTGCAGCGATGCCGTCGACTTTAGAAAACGTAAAAATAGCATCAGAGATGGAAGCAGTAAATGATACCCAAAAGAAAGTATATAATTTCCAGACGGGCAACAGGAATAATTGGGATCAGCGACCAAATTACAGAATGGATTTCCGAAACAGTGGGCAAAGAAGATACAGCGATAATAGCAATAGAGTATTCCAGAGACCGAGATTTGTCCAAAGTCAAGGTCCAAGGAACAATAATTCTCAAAGGAAACCAATGAATAGGCAACAACAGAATCAGAGATTCAATAATCAGTCGAGGCAAAAGGGCAACAGATACAATGCACAAAGCAGAAGGATAAATGTAATGAATTCGGGAAACGAGGTTACCGTCCCCGAAGCCCATCCGTCGAGGGAAGTAGATATACAATGCCGGTTCTAGCACAATTTAACATGGTATTTTACATATACCCTCTAGATTCACCTTTTCCGCCATCTTGGATTTTCTTCGTTGTGCCAATTGGTTTGTGACGTCACATGGTCATGTACGAGAGAAAGAAAAGGCAAGTGAATGAGTGTATATGTGTGCGTGTGTATGTGTGATGCTCATATTACATCTTGTTGTGTAATTAGGCTGTTTTTTTATTTTCGGAAAATTAATTACCAACAGCAGTTAATAATATTATTGAAAATAAAAAAGCGAAAAAATGTTATGCGAGAAAAACAAAAGCTGTTTTGACCAAGTGGATCTAAAGGCAAAGCAACAGGAGCACATATAATCTTGATCGCAGTTGCGAAGAGCCACGAAAGTAGGTATAATGAAAAACAAAATAATCAGCCAGACTCAGGTAGGTCTCTCGACTGCATGAGAAAAAACAAAAGTAAAACTCGCGAGTTACTATAGGCCTGTGGTGTCGCAATATGCATAAGCTGACGTCATAAGAAACAGTTTTTGCTTCTTTTCTTTGCTATTCGGTGGCCGACCTCAGAAATCGTACCTGGGGTATTCACAAAAGAAGAATTTGCACTTGCGCACAAAAATTGCTGGGAAGAATCAGTTGCTTGCTGTTTAACCTGTTCCTGTGTTCCTGTTACTTACTTTGCTTTACAGCCACTTTGTTTTAACTTTAACTTCGTTTTTAAATACTTTTGATTGTTTACCGCGTAACATTTATTTAAATAATTAATACCCCTAATAGAAAAATGTTGGCAAAAAAAATATTCTCTCATCCGATGATTATAAGAACCCCGAAAATAGAAATTGGTTTTTTCACATCATGATGTGCACAGCTTACATACCGTCACCCTATTCCTCTCCCACGACAATTTTAATGTAAGTTACTTTTATGTAAAATTTTGGTTTTTTATTTATAAAAATACCTGAAACAGAATAAATTCTGGGGGTAATCTGAGGTATCAGATCGGTGTAAGTTTTCTTTTAATCTGTGACGCCTCAGCTTAAATCTCATATATGAGCGAATTCGTATCCGTGTAACACAAATGACACTTGACACCATGTTTCTCTATCATAATGGAATTTTACTTTATGCATTACATATTAACAATAATACAAGCACTAAAGCTTTAATGTTCAATAAAGTTGTTATGGCTGGAGGAAAAAATTGTTTTTGCTGTATGCGTTTATGAATACCTGTTATCAACCTTTTAAAACGAACCTATTGATCCTAATTATGAAGTCAAATTCTTTAAATATAGCTTGAAATTAAATCACGCAAACCTAATTTAGCATTTAGAAAATCTTCACAGCATTTTTGCACACCAAAAAGTATAAAAGGAGTAAAAATAGTCAAATAGTTCATTCTTCATCTCTCAGTCATAGAGACAAGACACAACAGGAAAGGAATTTATTTGATATAAAATATCTTTTTGTGAAAAAAGCAAGGCCAATAAGAAGTAATATGGAAAGTTCAGTGAAAAATTTTATTAACAGTGCGAAAGTAGCTTTTACGAAAGCTCAAAATAACTGGGGATTAATTGAAAAATGTGTTAAAGATTGTAGTAAGAGCCTAAGATGTTTAAATCGTGCTTTAAAGAGTGCATCAACAACTAGTGAACGTCATCACGTAGGTAATGGGATTAACTTCGTACAAGGATACCGGACCCAATTGAAGGAGTTGCGGCTAGTGACAGGTGCTGGCTCATCAAAACGGACCAAATGGGCTTCAAAAAGAGTTAAATGGGAGGATGTGCAATCTGCTTTTAATGGTCGCATTAGGACAGGCGCTATTATCAACCTAAAACATAAAAAGGCGAAGGAGTTCCTAAATGATTGCAGTGGACTTTTCAGTCGTCGTATCAATAATGAAAAAGGAAGCTACAATCAAGGTCAACACGGTATTTTGCGGTGAATTTAAAACCATAAAGGCTGATGAGGAGTTATTTGAATTAAAATACATGAACACGAAGAACGTGCCCATATACAGAGATACCAACATTAACACCTGGTTTAAACAGAATGTTATGGAGCCAATATTAAAAAAACTGGAAGAGTTCCAGAATAGTGGCTGAGCTTTATCCGCAATCATCAACCTAGCCGTTAACGTTAATAAATTCACGCCTCAACTAGGATCTTCATATATTGAGTTGCCGCAACAAATTAGGCGCAAAAAGGCCTGCGTCAATGTTAAAAACGAAGACAATTCTTGTTTCGCCTGGGCAGTAGTTTCAGCTTTACATCCAGTTGAGAGAAATCCACATCGTGTAACACAGTATCCGCAATATTCCGACGTTCTGAACCTAGGAGACATTATATTCCCTATGACAATTAAGCAGATTCCCCGATTCGAGAAACAAAATAATCTGTCGGTGAACGTATACATTTCGATGAAGATTAAAAAAGATATTTTTAAAGTTCTACCAACGTATTTAACCAAGGAAAAGAAGGAAAAGCATATAAATTTACTTATGATACAAAATAAATGCTATGATGAGGTGGAAAAAAACAAGTACAACAGCGAAGATGAAGAACCGATCAAATACCACTTCGTTTGGATCAAGAACCTCTCCCGGCTGCTATCATCACAGCTGTCGAAAAATGCTCATCAAAAATACTTTTGCGATCGCTGTCTCCACTACTTTTATTCATCAGCTGCACTAGAACATCAATTGGAGGACTGCAAGGAGCTCAACGACTGTAGAATCCGACTACCAACAGAGGCCCAGAAGGAGCTTAGATTTAAGAATTTTAGAAATAAGATAGAAGCGCCGTTTATTATTTACGCGGACTTAGAATGTCTTTTAGTAGATTGTAGTGATAAGAATGATAATCAAAATCATGTGCCGTGTAGTATAGGGTTTTTTGTTAAATGTTCATATAACCCCACGCTATCGTTTTTCAAGTCTTATCGTGGTGAGGATTGTATTGAGTGGTTTGTGAGCGAGTTAAATCAGTTCGCTGAAAACTTAGAATCAGTTTTCCTTTGCCCTCTACCAATGGACCAGATGACATCTGAAGAAATAAAGTTCTTCAGGCTGCCACACTCTGTCATATATGTGAGAAACCATTTACTGCGGATGATAAAAAGGTTCGCGATCACTGCCACCTAACTGGTTTATACCGAGGCCCAGCACATGAGGGATGTAATGTAAATTTTCAAGATAGTCACACCGTCCCTGTAATTTTCTATAACCTTAGCGGCTACGATTCCCATTTCATTATTAAAAATATAGCTTCTGATATCCAAGGCCGCGTTGATCTCCTGCCCATAAATAAAGAGAGATATATTTCTTTCACAAAACATTTAAATGGATGTCCAATTAAATTTCGATTTATAGACTCTTTTCGCTTTATGGCCAGTAGCTTAGAAACTCTTACATCATATTTAAGTTCTTTTCCAGTTTTGAAAGCTCAATTTCAAAATTTATCTGAAAATCAATTCCATCTATTAACACGTAAAGGTGTATATCCTTACCATTACTTTGACTCTAAACATAGATTTTTAGAAAATTCTTTACCTCCCATTTCTAAATTTTATAATAAGTTAAATGATTGTGATATTAGTGAGGAAGATTATGCACATGCCTGTAAAGTTTGGCATGAATTCAATTTAAATAATTTGGGTGAATACTCCGATTTATATTTAAAGATGGATGTTCTATTGTTAGCTGATGTTTTTGAACAATTCCGTGCAAGCTGCTACAAAACTTACGGGCTTGATCCCGCCCATTACTTTACTCTACCAGGTTATACTTGGGATGCAATGCTCAAGCATACCGGCGTTACTTTACAGTTATTAACTGATATAGACATGCTTATGTTTGTTGAGCGTGGAATTCGGGGCGGCCTTAGTCAATGTTCAAAACGTTATTCCAAAGCAAATAATAAATATTATATGGCCGACTACGATGGCTCCCAACCTTCAAAATTTATACAATATTATGATATTAATAACCAATATGGTTGGGCGATGTCACAACTTCTACCTCACAGTGGCTTCAAGTGGGTAGAAAATGTAGACAACTTTCAAGTCGAAGATGTGCTCGATGATTCACCTGCAGGCTACATTCTAGAAGTAGATTTAGAGTATCCCCAAGAAATTCATGACCTTCATAAACATTTACCATTTTGCCCCGAACATAGAGCGCCTTCTGGTTCAAAACAAAATAAACTAATGGCTACACTGTACAACAAAACCAAATATATTTTACATTATAAAAATTTAAAACAAGCTCTCCTTTACGGATTAAAATTAACGAAAATTCATAAAATTCTTAAATTCAATCAGTCTGCATGGCTCAAGTCCTATATTGACCTAAACAACCGCCTTAGAGCATTAGCTAAAAATGATTTTGAGAAAAATCTCTTTAAACTTATGAATAACGCAGTTTTCGGGAAGACTATGGAGAATGTTAGGAAACATAGCATTGTTAAGCTAGTAACCAAGTGGTTGGGGCGATACGGTGCCGAAGCTCTTATATCCAAACCCGAATTCAAAACCTCGACAATTTTCAGTGAGAACCTGGTAGCCATTTAACTTAATAAGACTGAGATTTATTTCAATAAACCAATTTATGTGGGTATGTGCATTCTCGACTTGGCAAAGACTACAATTTATGATTTCTATTACAACTATATGATCCCCCAATTTAATTCCGACTGTGCAGTTTGTTATACTGATACAGACTCCCTTATTTATGAAATTACCTACCCCGATTTATATGACATAATTAAACATGATTGCCATACTCATTTTGACACAAGTGACTATCCTCTCAATAACATCTGGAGCATCCCTCTAGTTAACAAAAAAGTGCTGGGTCTCATGAAGGATGAAAATAATGGTTGCATAATGACTGAGTTTGTTGGACTAAGATCAAAGATGTGCGCGATACGTGTAGAGGGTAAAGATAAAACTAAAAAATCTAAAGGCGTAAAACGAAATATTGTTAAAAATAGATTAACTTTTGCCGATTATGTAGAATGTTTGAATAATAATGTCGAGAAAATAGTTAGTCAAAATTTAATACAATCGAAAAAACATGAAGTGAGCACTATCACCCAATCAAAAATTGCGCTAAGTCCTCACGACGATAAGAGATATATAATATCGAATTCCTATGCAACGTTACCGTGAGGCCATTATAGTATAATGGATATAGATTAATTTAATAATAATTAAAGTACACAGTTAAGGTAGCAAATAAGAAAAATATTGTAAATAGTATTATAAGAAAATAAAAGAATATTTATAATGCTTTAAATACTGTTTTATTTAAAAATCCCTAACACACTTTTCCGAGCACATCGGTCATGGTGCATTATATAACTTAATCTATTTGTTTCCAGAGTTGTAAGATTTGGACACCCGGCTGTGTAACTTCTTCTAGATCTTTGGAACTACTCAAAGAAAAATAACACTTAGTCCCTTTGACAACAAGGATTATGTGAAGCCTAACGCTACCTTGAGGACGTTTTAGCATTATGGATGTAGACTAAGTAATAATTAATTTATGCAAATATTTTTTTTCTTTCATTCTCCAAAAAATGTATTTTTTTATATGTTTCGTAAAAAAATCTATATTCATAAAATTATTTTTTAAGTTAAAAAAGTGTTTATTATTACAGAAATTGCATTTGACTTTTTAATATTGCAACCTTACAACAATGACAAAAATTAAGAACAAATAATTTTCTTTCATTACGGGAATATTAAAATCGATCCGAATATATTTTTCTCCTCGTAATCGTAACACTAACGGTTTCGAATTGCAAAAAACATTTCATAAAAATAAATTTAAAGTTCAAACTTTTTGAAATAATTAAGAATTATCGCAATTTTGCTAACAAGCAAGTAAAAATTCCTAAACAATAATGAAACAATTTGGAAACTGTTTAAATTTTTAATAGCAGATAAATGTTTTTTAAATAAAATAAAAGCAGTTTTTACAACATACAGATTTCACAATATATTATATTTTTTTTAAGTTATTGTTTTCAAATATGTATTTGGAAAACTTTAACGAAGTATAAGGAACAATTTAAGATTTTTAATTAATTGATTTTATTTAAATCAATATTCGTTATGAGTGTTGAAACAAAATTTTAAGAATCAAATAAAAACATAAAAGAAATATGGGGGAAAAAATATGCAAAAAGATATAAATTAAAATACACTATTCCGTACTTTTGAATTTCAAAATGCCGGAATGAAAATGAGAAACATTCCAATTAGTGGTTTGACATTTATGCTAAATTAATTTTTTGTTAGTTTCCATGTTAGAAATGCATTCGAATTATTTTGTAATTCTGCAAGTGCGTTCCTAATTCTGATATATACCTTCATTACATGCAACACTTATTTTATTTGCATTAACATAAAAGACAATAAAGTGGAAGACATAGATTTCCACTGCATTATGTGCGTAATGTGATTTCTGTACATGCATAAGTGATTTCTTTTTAATTGTTTAAATTGAAAAAAGAAAAATCAAACAATTTAAATATACTTTCTGCGGAGCTTTATGAAATATTTATAAATTATTTAATGATTTTTAATGAAATTTTTAGTAATTATTTTGAATAGATACTCTTGTTTCTAAACGTTTTGCACAATGTTATTATATTTAATAAAAAATTGTTTGTGTGTTGTAACAACTTTTCGACAAATTGTTCCTTATACTTCGTTAAAGTTTTCCAAATACATATTTGAAAACAATAACTTAAAATATATATATATATATATATATATATATATATATATATATATATATATATATATATATATATATATATATATATATATATATATATATATATATATATATATATATATATATATATATATATATATATATATATATATTGTGAAATGTGTATGTTGTAAAAACTGCTTTTATTTTATTTAAAAAACATTTATCTGCTATTAAAAATTTACTTGCTTGTTAGCAAAATTGCGATAATTTTTAATTATTTCAAAAAGTTTGAACTTTAAATTTATTTTTATGGAATGTTTTTTGCAATTCGAAACCGTTAGTGTTACGAGGAGAAAAATATATTCGGATCGATTTTAATATTCCCGTAATGAAAGAAAATTATTTGTTCTTAATTTTTGTCATTGTTGTAAGGTTGCCATATTAAAAAGTCAAATGCAATTTCTGTAATAATAAACACTTTTTTAACTTAAAAAATAATTTTATTAATATAGATTTTTTTACGAAACATATAAAAAGATACATTTTTTGGAGAATGAAAGAAAAAAAATATTTGCATAAATTAATTATTACTTAGTCTACATCCATAATGCTAAAACGTCCTCAAGGTAGCGTTAGGCTTCACATAATCCTTGTTGTCAAAGGGACTAAGTGTTATTTTTCTTTGAGTAGTTCCAAAGATCTAGAAGAAGTTACACAGCCGGGTGTCCAAATCTTACAACTCTGGAAACAAATAGATTAAGTTATATAATGCACCATGACCGATGTGCTCGGAAAAGTGTGTTAGGGATTTTTAAATAAAACAGTATTTAAAGCATTATAAATATTCTTTTATTTTCTTATAATACTATTTACAATTAGGGTATTCATTTCGCTTCGTAAATTCTTCGTACTTGTCGTAGTAGTCGTACTTCGTAGTTGTTCGTAGTTTTTCGTAGTTAATTTCCATATATTTTTTAACTACGACATCTTGTGTGAAGTACGAAGCTGAAAAGTTTCTAAAACGGGTTTGTAATTTTAAATTATCGTAGTTGCTGTTGAAAATTGTCAGCTGTTTTGAATTATTTAATTCAATTTAATAGCCGTCAATTAAAAACATGGCTAGCGAGACCAAGAATTTAAAAAAGTACAGCTTTATCGATTAATGCTTCCAATAATTTTTGTTTTTCACTTTTTCTGGGCATTTTATCAAAAAACAACCCCTTCAAGTTATGGCAACTCGAAAATGATACTTGCAATAATACGAAAAATGAACTACGAAAAATATTCAATGTAGTCGTTCATGTCAATCGAACTATGAAACTACGAAACTACAAAACTACAAACAATTGAAAAGTGAAATGAATACCCTTAATATTTTTCTTATTTGCTACCTTAACTGTGTACTTTAATTAATATTAAATTAATCTATATCCATTATACTATAATGGCCCCACGGTAACGTTTCATAGGAATTCGATATTATATATCTCTTATCGTCGTGAGGACTTAGCGCAATTTTTGATTGGGTGATGGTGCTCACTTCATGTTTTTTCGATTGTATTAAATTTTGACTAACTATTTTCTCGACATTATTATTCAAACATTCTACATAATCGGCAAAAGTTAATCTATTTTTAACAATATTTCGTTTTACGCCTTTAGATTTTTTAGTTTTATCTTTACCCTCTACACGGATCGCGCACATCTTTGATCTTAGTCCAACAAACTCAGTCATTATGCAACCATTATTTTCATCCTTCATGAGACCCAGCACTTTTTTGTTAACTAGAGGGATGCTCCAGATGTTATTGAGAGGATAGTCACTTGTGTCAAAATGAGTATGGCAATCATGTTTAATTATGTCATATAAATCGGGGTAGGTAATTTCATAAATAAGGGAGTCTGTATCAGTATAACAAACTGCACAGTCGGAATTAAATTGGGGGATCATATAGTTGTAATAGAAATCATAAATTGTAGTCTTTGCCAAGTCGAGAATGCACATACCCACATAAATTGGTTTATTGAAATAAATCTCAGTCTTATTAAGTTAAATGGCTACCAGGTTCTCACTGAAAATTGTCGAGGTTTTGAATTCGGGTTTGGATATAAGAGCTTCGGCACCGTATCGCCCCAACCACTTGGTTACTAGCTTAACAATGCTATGTTTCCTAACATTCTCCATAGTCTTCCCGAAAACTGCGTTATTCATAAGTTTAAAGAGATTTTTCTCAAAATCATTTTTAGCTAATGCTCTAAGGCGGTTGTTTAGGTCAATATAGGACTTGAGCCATGCAGACTGATTGAATTTAAGAATTTTATGAATTTTCGTTAATTTTAATCCGTAAAGGAGAGCTTGTTTTAAATTTTTATAATGTAAAATATATTTGGTTTTGTTGTACAGTGTAGCCATTAGTTTATTTTGTTTTGAACCAGAAGGCGCTCTATGTTCGGGGCAAAATGGTAAATGTTTATGAAGGTCATGAATTTCTTGGGGATACTCTAAATCTACTTCTAGAATGTAGCCTGCAGGTGAATCATCGAGCACATCTTCGACTTGAAAGTTGTCTACATTTTCTACCCACTTGAAGCCACTGTGAGGTAGAAGTTGTGACATCGCCCAACCATATTGGTTGATATTAATTGTTGATATTGTATAAATTTTGAAGGTTGGGAGCCATCGTAGTCGGCCATATAATATTTATTATTTGCTTTGGAATAACGTTTTGAACATTGACTAAGGCCGCCCCGAATTCCACGCTCAACAAACATAAGCATGTCTATATCAGTTAATAACTGTAAAGTAACGCCGGTATGCTTGAGCATTGCATCCCAAGTATAACCTGGTAGAGTAAAGTAATGGGCGGGATCAAGCCCGTAAGTTTTGTAGCAGCTTGCACGGAATTGTTCAAAAACATCAGCTAACAATAGAACATCCATCTTTAAATATACATCGGAGTATTCACCCAAATTATTTAAATTGAATTCATGCCAAACTTTAGAGGCATGTGCATAATCTTCCTCACTAATATCACAATCATTTAACTTATTATAAAATTTAGAAATGGGAGGTAAAGAATTTTCTAAAAATCTATGTTTAGAGTCAAAGTAATCGTAAGGATATACACCTTTACGTGTTAATAGATGGAATTGATTTTCAGATAAATTTTGAAATTGAGCTTTCAAAACTGGAAAAGAACTTAAATATGATGATAGAGTTTCTAAGCTACTGGCCATAAAGCGAAAAGAGTCTATAAATCGAAATTTAATTGGACATCCATTTAAACGTTTTGTGAAAGAAATATATCTCTCTTTATTTATGGGCAGGAGATCAACGCGGCCTTGGATATCAGAAGCTATATTTTTAATAATGAAATGGGAATCGTAGCCGCTAAGGTTATAGAAAATTACAGGGACGGTGTGACTATCTTGAAAATTTACATTACATCCCTCATGTGCTGGGCCTCGGTATAAACCAGTTAGGTGGCAGTGATCGCGAACCTTTTTATCATCCGCAGTAAATGGTTTCTCACATATATGACAGAGTGTGGCAGCCTGAAAGAACTTTATTTCTTCAGATGTCATCTGGTCCATTGGTAGAGGGCAAAGGAAAACTGATTCTAAGTTTTCAGCGAACTGATTTAACTCGCTCACAAACCACTCAATACAATCCTCACCACGATAAGACTTGAAAAACGATAGCGTGGGGTTATATGAACATTTAACAAAAAACCCTATACTACACGGCACATGATTTTGATTATCATTCTTATCACTACAATCTACTAAAAGACATTCTAAGTCCGCGTAAATAATAAACGGCGCTTCTATCTTATTTCTAAAATTCTTAAATCTAAGCTCCTTCTGGGCCTCTGTTGGTAGTCGGATTCTACAGTCGTTGAGCTCCTTGCAGTCTTCCAAGTGATGTTCTAGTGCAGCTGATGAATAAAAGTAGTGGAGACAGCGATCGCAAAAGTATTTTTGATGAGCATTTTTCGACAGCTGTGATGATAGCAGCCGGGAGAGGTTCTTGATCCAAACGAAGTGGTATTTGATCGGTTCTTCATCTTCGCTGTTGTACTTGTTTTTTTCCACCTCATCATAGCATTTATTTTGTATCATAAGTAAATTTATATGCTTTTCCTTCTTTTCCTTGGTTAAATACGTTGGTAGAACTTTAAAAATATCTTTTTTAATCTTCATCGAAATGTATACGTTCACCGACAGATTATTTTGCTTCTCGAATCGGGGAATCTGCTTAATTGTCATAGGGAATATAATGTCTCCTAGGTTCAGAACGTCGGAATATTGCAGATACTGTATTACACGATGTGGATTTCTCTCAACTGGATGTAAAGCTGAAACTACTGCCCAGGCGAAACAAGCATTGTCTTCGTTTTTAACATTGACGCAGGCCTTTTTGCGCCTAATTTGTTGCGGCAGCTCAATATATGAAGATCCTAGTTGAGGCGTGAATTTATTAACGTTAACGGCTAGGTTGATGATTGCGGATAAAGCTCAGCCACTATCCTGTTCCTGGAACTCTTCCAGTTTTTTTAATATTGGCTCCATAACATTCTGTTTAAACCAGGTGTTAATGTTGGTATCTCTGTATATGGGCACGTTCTTCGTGTTCATGTATTTTAATTCAAATAACTCCTCATCAGCCTTTATGGTTTTAAATTCACCGCAAAATACCGTGTTGACCTTGATTGTAGCTTCCTTTTTCATTATTGATACGACGACTGAAAAGTCCACTGCAATCATTTAGGAACTCCTTCGCCTCTTTATGTTTTAGGTTGATAATAGCGCCTGTCCTAATGCGAACATTAAAAGCAGATTGCACATCCTCCCATTTAACTCTTTTTGAAGCCCATTTGGTCCGTTTTGATGAGCCAGCACCTGTCACTAGCCGCAACTCCTTCAATTGGGTCCGGTATCCTTGTACGAGGTTAATCCCATTACCTACGTGATGACGTTCACTAGTTGTTGATGCACTCTTTAAAGCACGATTTAAACATCTTAGGCTCTTACTACAATCTTTAACACATTTTTCAATTAATCCCCAGTTATTTTGAGCTTTCGTAAAACCTACTTTCGCACTGTTAATAAAATTTTTCACTGAACTTTCCATATTACTTCTTATTGGCCTTGCTTTTTTCACAAAAAGATATTTTATATCAAATAAATTCCTTTCCTGTTGTGTCTTGTCTCTATGACTGAGAGATGAAGAATGAACTATTTGACTATTTTTACTCCTTTTATACTTTTTGGTGTGCAAAAATGCTGTGAAGATTTTCTAAATGCTAAATTAGGTTTGCGTGATTTAATTTCAAGCTATATTTAAAGAATTTGACTTCATAATTAGGATCAATAGGTTCGTTTTAAAAGGTTGATAACAGGTATTCATAAACGCATACAGCCATAACAACTTTATTGAACATTAAAGCTTTAGTGCTTGTATTATTGTTAATATGTAATGCATAAAGTAAAATTCCATTATGATAGAGAAATATGGTGACAAGTGTCATTTGTGTTACACGGATACGAATTCGCTCATATATGAGATTTAAGCTGAGGCGTCACAGATTAAAAGAAAACTTACACCGATTTGATACCTCAGATTACCCCCAGAATTTATTCTGTTTCAGGTATTTTTATGAATAAAAAACCAAAATTTTACATACAGTGGCGGCTCCTGCCTCTAAAATTTGGTGGGGCTTGAAAAAAATATTAATTATCAGTTCAACACAACTGAATGAGATGAGATTTTCTTTATTTTCGAGTATAGATCGCAGTGCTCGGAAATTGAAGTTCCACCGAATTTCAACAGCTCGTGGGAGACCACGTTTCTTGCAAACTTCCATTAATAAATCTTTTCGTTTGGGAGAGCATGATAAGAATGACGTAAAAGCAGATATATTGAAGAAAAATATTGGTATAACTAAGCATGCCTGCTTTAAGACTAAATTTAGTTGATGGGCATAACAATACACAAAGTGTGCAAATGGATACAATTTTTTTACTAAAGTTTGAACCCCGGCTGTACTCCCACTCATTGCAGCGGCACTATCATATGTTTGAGCAATCAATTTTTTTTCTAAATTGTAGCATTTCAGCGCTTTCTAAATCACATCAACTATACCTTTTGCGGACCCATCATTAAAGTCAAAATTTGATAAAAACCGTTCAACAGGCTTATTATTTTTAATGAAACGTAAAATTAAAACCATTTTCGATTTACACGAAATATCCGTAGTTTCATCAGCTTGAACAGATACAAAATTTGTTGCTTGAAGTTCAGATTTCACTTCATGTAGATAAACCTGTAAACAGCATTCAAGTAATTCAATTTGTAGGGTTTTCGAAGTGTTTTTTTGCGATTTTATTATTCTTCAAGTAGTCGTCGAATGCGATAACTATTGATCTGGTATATGTAACCATATCAAGAAATATTCCTCGATTACTACTTGATTCACGTTCGTTGTGTCCACGAAGAGCTAAATTGTGACCACCGCAAAACTTTAAGATATCTAAAATTCGACTTAATACTTGACGCTTCTTTTTAACATTTTCATTATATTTTGCTATGGAACTCGCGTATCGATCGGTGAGAGAATATTAACCGTCCCGAAGGTTTGGTAATTTAAAATATTTCATAAATGCTTAGTGCTCGTTTCATGTTTTTTAATTCGTTCCGATAAATGTTTTAAATCCCGGATACCGATTTCTGTCCAAGCCGATTCTCCTCTAAACAAAACGCAATAAAAGCAAAACAATGCATTTTTTGCTATACTAACCGTAAGCCATTTCTTTTTAGAAACCAATCCAATGAAAATTTTCTACTCTGAGATTTTTCAGTACAAATTAATTTAAAATCAAATGGTTGATACGGCCCTAAACGTTTAATTTCTAATTTTTCTTCTAATGACAACAAAGAACAATTTTTCTTCAATAAATTATCTACGTGATTCATTTTAACCAAAAACAAAAATTAAATTAAATATAATTAAAGAAAATTATATATTTCAAAAAGGAATATTGATTTTTATTGCAAATAATTTAATAAATAATAATTTAATAATATTTATTGGCGAATAATTCAATATATATATCTACCGCAATTCCGCAAGCACACACTTTTCATTTAAAACTCAACTTGTAACTGTCAGTTAAAATTCAATCTCCAATTAGCTCTTTTTCCAATAAAAATTTATCTTTTTATTACTTTTTACTACATGTCTACCAAAATATTTGCTACGGGCTAAATAAAATCAGCCCCTCTGGTATATAAAATCCATAAGTGTAAAAAAAGTATCAAAATGTTCGGCCAATTAGTAGCAGATGCAGGCAAAATTACTTTAGAAATATAATAAACAGAACTAAAAGAACGAACCGACAACACTAGCGTTCGATGTGCGTGAGTAATCCCAACAGAGCAAGAGAATCCACTGACATGTATTCCATGTCAGTGAAGAGAATCCCAATGAATCCTAGGGCTAATAAATTTTAGCCCCGCTTGGTAGAACAAATGTTGCTTGAATCAATCGCCTTAGTCAAGAAATTTTGCATACAAAATGGTTCATCTTCGGGGCTGACTCAATGATAGCCCCCTGAGGAGAGAATTACATGTAAATGGGTATGGAATTATGATTCGGCCAGATTGTTTTGATAGAGAGAGTTGAGAGTTTTTCTTATTTTTTTTATTTGCTTTTTTTTATACTTTTCCTATGAAGTTCTACTTCGAATATTTTTGTGCGGTATTATTTTGAATTTTTTTTTAGAAATTGTAATAAATTGCAAAGAAAATTTGCGTTGCTTTTTTGTAAAAATGAAATTAATTAAAAAACGTGTGAATATGATTTGCTCGATAATTTCTGGTGGGGCTAAGCCCCATTAGCCACTAAAGACGAGCCGCCACTGCATAAAAGTAACTTATACGGCGTTTACATCGCCTCGAAAGCACGTGTTTTCTTCAAAATTTGGCGTTTTGGGCAAAAACACAATCGAAAACAGGTGTTTTTCATACAAATCGAAAACAACTTGGGAATCTGTTTTCAATAAAAACGACAACGAAAACAAGAAAAGTGTGGACAAGAACACAATTCAGCGTTCAGCACTTGTTATACGCATGTCATTTTCCGTATCACACTTTTTTTTAATTCTCAGTTTGCTATGGGAAAAATTTAAAACGAAATAATTAAATTAAAATTTATTAAATAGGCATAACTGTCACTCGAAAACAAGCAAAAGGCGATGTAAACACCTCACTCGTTTTCCGAAAACGAGTTCATGAAAGCACTTGTTTTCGAGGCGATGTAAACGCCGTATTACATTAAAATTGTCGTGGGAGAGGAATAGGGTGACGGTATGTAAGATGTTCACATCATGATGTGAAAAAACCAATTTCTATTTTCGGGGTTCTTATAATCATCGGATGAGAGAATATTTTTTTTGCCAACATTTTTCTATTAGGGGTATTAATTATTTAAATAAATGTTACGCGGTAAACAATCAAAAGTATTTAAAAACGAAGTTAAAGTTAAAACAAAGTGGCTGTAAAGCAAAGTAAGTAACAGGAACACAGGAACAGGTTAAACAGCAAGCAACTGATTCTTCCCAGAAATTTTTGTGCGCAAGTGCAAATTCTTCTTTTATGAATACCCCAGGTACGACGTCTGAGGTCGGCCACCGAATAGCAAAGAAAAGAAGCAAAAACTGTTTCTTATGACGTCAGCTTATGCATATTGCGACACCACAGGCTAATTGTAACTCGCGAGTTTTACTTTTGTTTTTTCTCATGCAGTCGAGAGACCTACCTGAGTCTGGCTGATTATTTTGTTTTTCATTATACCTACTTTCGTGGCTCTTCGCAACTGCGATCAAGATCATATGTGCTCCTGTTGCTTTGCCTTTAGATCCACTTGGTCAAAACAGCTTTTGTTTTTCTCGCATAACATTTTTTCGCTTTTTTATTTTCAATAATATTATTAACTGCTGTTGGTAATTAATCTTCCGAAAATAAAAAAACAGCCTAATTACACAACAAGATGTAATATGAGCATCACACATACACACGCACACATATACACTCATTCACTTGCCTTTTCTTTCTCTCGTACATGACCATGTGACGTCACAAACCAATTGGCACAACGAAGAAAATCCAAGATGGCGGAAAAGGTGAATCTAGAGAGTATGTAAAATACCATGTTAAATTGTGCTAAAACCGGCATTGTATATCTACTGAGGGACGAGGAAACAGAGTCAGGGCCACCCTAACCACAGGGCTAAATGGGGTGTAGCCCCGGGGAGCAAGCCTTTTTGGGGCGGCAATTTTTGTTGGTGTTATATTTTTTTGTTTGCATGCCTATTTACCTGTTCTAATGAAATATAAAACATTATATGTATGTAGGGATCTGCTTTGGTGAACCGACCCCTAAAGAGTTATTTTAAGATTTGGGCTTGTGGGACTTGAGTGCACTGCAAACCCCTGAATATTTTTTCCGTGAGAATTTAACACATTACACACTTCATAAGCGTGTAAATTCGGCCAATTGTGTTAAAATAAAGCGTTTTAGGAATAAACCGTGTTAAAATAATGCGGATAAAAAGACATACGTGTAAAAATCACACACGTTTAGCGTACAATATTTTTTACACGCTGAAGAAATTGTAAAGTTTTATCGTTTTACGTCTTAAACGTGTGAAAATCACACTTTATGTGTCATTTCACACACTTCACTAAATTAACACACATGAGAGGATAAATTAAAGGAAAGTTAGACAGTTGTCATTCTTTATTTAAATACTAAATGACCAAAGAGCTCCACGACCTCTCTTTACAGTCAGTCGGTAACAGAAGGGCATCGAGACAAGTCGTTGCAGCCTACATCAAAAATTTTAAGTTTACTGTGACGATTTTTCTAAGTTTACTCTCCGCAAAGCGACGCTGAAAAAGCTTCAAAGCAATACATATTTGGTGTGTTTTAAACACGCGCTTTATGTGTTAAATTTACACACTTTTCGCGTATTAAAAATAACACATTTTAAACGAGTAAAAAGTGACTACATGATTTTACAAGCAAAATGCGTTTTAATATCACACAATTGGGTTTGCAGTGTGGTCGCCTGCAATTAAACAAAACTCCACTCCTTAAAAAAACTTATTTAACACGAAAATGATTCTTGACAAAATGTGTCTTTCTAATGACTGTGTCTCTTTCTAGGACTCATTTTAGTTTAATTTCATGGAATAGAGAGTGTTCGGAAAGCTCGCAGTTTGAATGTAAAACGAGTTCAGATAGGTTAAGATCCCACATTCGGCCATCCTGACGTATCATTCGCCCCAAATGATTTGCCCAATTGTTTAAGGCCATCCGCCGCGGCTGTAGTTATCCTGGGCGGTGATTCTGCCGTTTCAATACTCGGTAAGGTCCCAAAAACTTTAATTTCAACCCTGGGCTAAATATGCTCTCTTCACTGCAACCAAGGCGCCCTCCTTATAGACACTTGTAGCCCTTCTTACTGCTTTGTTTCCTATTCCCGTTGAATCTTACTAATATTTTGTTTGGCTTCTCGTCGCACCATTTCCTGAATATTCTGTAGTTCATTTAAATTATCGTCCTTTAAAAAGGCTTGAAAGTCTGGCAATGCTTCTATCTTCATTTCCATGTCAGTTAAAATACGAAAGGAAGAGAACTTCGTACTTCTTGCTGGGATATTATTTATCGGCCCCTGTGCTGAAAGTCGAGTCGTGTTTTGTGACAAGTCGTTTGAGTTGAAGAAAGTGACGTTTCAGTCGAATTACGACTTTGAGCACAAGGGCCTAGAGTAGAAAAGCTAAGTTGAGTTTAGGCCCCTGTACTGAAAGTCGTGATTCGACTGAAAGTCCCTTTCCCATGTAGGTTTTGCCAGATCTCAAAACGGAGCCAATGATTGGCCAAAGTATGGTTGTCATCGTTCGGCCAAGACTCGGTATATTTTATTGGGCCACGCTTGGTACAACCCTGGCAACCGATAATGCCATATATTTTAAAATATTGGTTGAGTCTACAGTTAATGCGTATTTCTTCTACTCTTCAAGAGTGGGGGGGTCTAACTAAACTACATCATATATTAAAATAAAATAGTATATTTTCTTGCTAAGTTTTCGAAGCCGAACATATTGATACCTGATATTGGCACCTGATCGTGGGGAGGCCGTAAGCAACGTTAAAACGTTGCACTATAGTATACTTCCTTACATTACATCAAAAATCAATAGGGGTATTCATTAAAAACCTCGTAAATCGCGTAAACGTAGTAAACGACATAGCTAATGTCACATTAAGGTTAATCTGACATTAGTTACGCGGTTTACTACGTTTACGCGATTTACGAGGATTTCATGAATACCCCTAATGAATTTCCGCTCAAATGGTAAACTTGGCACTGAGAATTAGTGAATTTTCACTTATTCAAGTTTAGAGAGTATATATAATATTCTATTTTACCTTTTTATATAAAATATTTGATTATGGATATTTCTTACTGTGTTTAACTATTATTACAATATATTATGCAATTTGATATAAAAAAAATTTGTATAATTATTTTTTTACGTATCAACTAATTATTAATTTCAAAAAACAAAATTTTTCTTGGCGGTCTTTTGCTGCCCCAGTATCGTGAGCCATTACAAGTGACCAGTATTGGGCCGAGGTTATCATCCAGCAGTTTTGCTGTAATGGGCCAGTCATGGGTGGTGTTATTGTGCCAGTCTTCAACTCAAACGACCTGTCGCGTCGTGATGAGTCGACTTTCATCACAGGGGCCATCATTTCGTGCTTGTACCACTCGTTTGGCCCCACTATTCATACCTGGCCATTTCCCCTCGGGACGCCAGTAGTGATTAACGAATGTGGTATGCCTTCTTGTATGCAGTCATTTTGAAACAGACTGGCGGTAAAAGTTGATCCTCGGTCTGATATTATCTTTCTTGGGTTACCAAAAATAGCTGTCAGCTTCATCAATCAGTCGACAACCTCCACGCTTGACATACTCTTAGTTGGGTACAACCAAACAAATTTAGAAAACGAGTCCACTATTACTACTGTGGTTGTATCTTTTCTTAGTTACTTTCATGGGACCTACATATATGATCTATATGCAATGTCTGAAGTGGACGATCCTCTTTATCAATCGGTGTTAGTAAGCCTCCTGTTTCCCGGCCTTGCCTTCTGCCATTATGCGTTCTATGCATCTTTTGACTAACTGGAATACTCACTTTACTTTAATAAAAACTAACGGACTAAGTCTTGCCGGCCACGTAATGAGGATGGCAGACAATCGCATCCAAAAACGGGTTATGGTATCAGAAATTTCGGGAAATGGACCAGTAGGTAGACCCAAGAGGAGATGGATAAGCTCTGTGACGGCTGACGCAGAGGCAATGCTTAACATCCGAAACAGGAAACATGCTGCAAGGGACCATGAAGAAGGAGTCTTCCTGATTAAGACTTTGGTCTTAGCAGCTGAAAAATGTCCTTACTTGTGAGCAAATTTATTGATCACCTCTTCCATTGATGTGGGAATGACAATTAACTCTTCCCCTGGATTCGCATATGGGTCATATAGTTCCAAATCGTGTCCTATCCAAAAAGATCAAAAATTCAGTTAGGTACATTGATACAATCTATGCCCACTTCCCCAAATTTTTGAAAAATCAGGGTGTAAAAAAACATTTTTCCTGCCCATTTTGATAAAACAAAACTGGGTATTGTTCCAAACTGTTTCTTATCCCATATAAATATGAAATATGAAAAACAGTTTTTCCTCATTTCTGAAAAAATAAGGAAAGTGGAAAAGACACGTTTTGGAACTATAGGACTCATATAAAAAGTCATGTTCAAGGTAAAAATCTTCATGAGTCTTATAGCTCGTAAATATTGGTCTTCCTTCTGCGCTTGTTTAATTCGGTAAGTAGTTAACGTATCGACAGTTGGTAATGCAATTCTGCTCAACGCATTTACGTGCCTCATTTTAGTACTTTAGCGATGTTCAATCTGGTAATTAAGTTTTTTTTAGAAACATGGCCCATCTAGCCACTCTCAGTGGGAAATCTCGTTTACATTATCTCTACTTCTTTAGGGTGTGTTCTATGGCGAGTACTTCTAGCTCGTGAATGCCTTACTCAGCTGGGCTTGTCTTATGACTCATCTATTGCACTAGATGCAACTGTTGATTATTATTGTTGATTATTATTCCGTTGCAAGACAATAGCTCCGAATTCGTCCTTTCTAGCTTCGCCATGAATCTCCGTATGCGCCTCTGGTTCAAATAATTTCAACACTGGTGCTACTGCTTTTGCCAATATTTCTTGTTATGCTTTAAATGCATTTTGCTGTTCGGTTTCTATTTTAAATATGGCGTTCTTTCTTAGCAATTCGCTGAACGGGTTTCCTACTACTGCATAGTCTGCTATAAATCTTCTGAAGTAGGACGTTCGTCCCAGAAACCTTAGTAAAATTTTCCTATCATTTGGTATAGGAAACTCGGTTACTACTTTAGTCCTTGCGTCTGATGGTCGTCGCTCACACATCCCGTGTATTTTCTTATGAAGAGGGGCGCATTATTTTTAGTAGCCCACGGGCGCCGAATATCTTAAGACGGCCCCAGTGGCGGACTAAGCCCGTCAGAGGCCCGGGGCGGCAAAGCTGAATGAGGCCCTCAGTCTAAGAAGTCGATGTAACTTTAGAAGCCTTTTATTCAGTTGCCATTTGTATGGACAAGTGTGTGTATATGTTTATGTCCCAGTAGGAAAAGCATTTAATTACCCATCGATTCCGAAAGTCGTACTAAAGGCAAGTGTCCACTATAGTTTTTTTCGGTAGAATGTAGAGCGTAGAGTGTAGAGCTCTACCTGTAGTAAGTACTCTACAGCGCTTCTCTACCACTCCACCGCCCGTAGAGTTGATCTAGAGAAATTTTGAGTAGAGATCTACCACGAGCTCTACAGACTGAGTACACTGCAGATGCGTTTTTCTCTACTGTAGAGTCGTATGGTAGAGCGCGCAACTGCGGCCATCAACTTTTGCATCTCATTTCATTTCTCAGTTATTCAGAGATGCGTACGTACATATATTGTGTAAAAAATTTAAAGGAAATTAATAGAAATCAAAAAAATAATAAAATGAGTTTTCCCCAAAAGAAGGCAAAAGAAGGAAAGGAAATGTTGAGAGCGAGATTGGATTGCGAAAAGAAAACAAAACGCTGGAATGTACCGAGAATTATGGAATGAGCTCACGGAAGAAGATACATCTTCATACCAAAATTTTCTGCGTATGTCGTATTCGAATTTCGTTGTTATTTAACACGTCGATGCAGTGCCGCGGCTGGCATATGTGCTGGGTGTGCAACTGCACAGGGTCCCGCGTGTTTGGGGCACGACGAGCGAAGCGAGCAAAACATTTTTTTGGCAATAAAAATCATTTGAATTTTTATTTGCATTTTTACTTCAATGAATGGGTCATACAAATCAGCATATGGGTCATATCAGACGAACTCGCATCACACTAAATATTACATGCGGCCCATTTTCCATAATTCTGTCGCGGGGACGGGTCTTTATGACAGAAATTTTTTTTTGGAGACTGGGGCCCCTCGCTGAATTTTTGCACAGGGCCCCCAATTGTCTGGCCGCGGCACTGCGCCTATGTACAACAATTCGAAGCGCAGTCGAAACGCAAATAAGAATGAATACTGTAGAGAGAAAAACTCTATCAAACATGCTTGTTAGAGCGTAGAGCAGATGTAGAGCTCTACCAAACACAAAAAAATTGCGTATACACTTTATAGTGTAGAGTGCAGAGCGCGTAGAGTGGGTGTAGAGAGCATGTGTAGAGCTCTAGACGGTGTATACACTTCTCTACGCATCTCTACGCGAGAGTTTTCTCTAGCTCTACGCAAAAAAGTCTATAGTGGACACTAGGCTTAAGTTTACAAAAACTCATCTTGCATGATGCAACCGAGATGAAAATGGTCAAGAAGTATTGAAGTATATGTAAGCGATGTAGAGGGTAACGATTCAGTAAAGACCCATTTTAATAATTACATGCTGTACTTATTTGTGTCTACGGGAACATTGTACGCGACCTCCGACTCCAAAGTACCACTTATACTGCCCTTATTTTAAAAGCCTTGTTTAGGATTTGATCAAGGGAACTTGTAGACATTTGGAGGCCCCAGGAACCAGAGGCCCGGGGCGGACCGCCCCCTCCGCCCCCCCCTTAGTCCGCCACTGGACGGCCCTGAACAGAGTCAGTATAAAGAAGAAATATAAAATAGTAAAAGTATATTCATTTAACATTGAAAATTTAGACAACTATATAAAAATAAAAATAGCAGAGACAGAAGAACCAGTAAGATTTTTAATAGAAAATGAAATGAAATGAAATTTGCAAAATAACAGGCGTCACAGAGAGCGACATATACACTCTAGGAACAACAAATACCTATTTAAGGATTGAAGGAAAAAATATCAAGCATAAATTGCACGTGGTACCAGATGACTTCGCCATTGGAACAGAAGCGATTTTAGGAAAAGACTTTATATATAAATATAAATGCAAACTTGACTACGAAATTTTTACTATAACAATTGTACTGAAGCAAATTGATCTTATTTTACCAATTTGCACACTATACGAAACCGTTAATATACCAGCAAGATCACAAATGATACATGCCTTAAATGTACAGATCAAAGAAGACAGCATAATACTAAGCCAAGGACTAGAAGATGGGATATTTGTGGCTAATTCTTTAATACCATACACATAAGACTTTTGAATACACGTGAAAAGGAAGCAAGAATAAAATTACCAAAGTTGGATGTTCGACCATTAAAAAACTATTATTTGGTAACGATCAATAAAAAGGGTGAATCGAATAATCAAGACCGAAAAGAAAGATTAATAAAGGAACTAAAAATAGACAATCTAGACGCTGCAGCAAAAAACTCAATAATACAAATATGCAAGGAATACGCAGATATTTTTAATCTAGATAATGATCACTTAACGATAAATATTTCTTATCAACAAAAAATCAGGATGACAGATAAAACACCAGTATATATCAAAAACTACAGACTTCCACAATCTCAAAGTGACGAAATAAATAAACAAGTGGAAAAGCTTATAGCAGAGGATATAATAGAACCATCAGTAAGTCCATACAACTCACCGTTATTGGTAGTCCCAAAGAAGAGTGAAAATGGTGATAAGAAGTGGAGAATGGTCGTAGACTTTCGACAATTGAACAAAAAAGTCATGGATGACAAATTTCCCTTAACAAGATTAGATGACATATTAGATAATCTTGGAAAGGCGAAATATTTCTCGACGTTGGATCTGACGAGTTCGTTCGATCAAATAGAACTTCATCCAAAGTCAAGACCAGTAACAGCTTTCTCGACCAGTAAAGGACATTTTCAGTTTAAGAGATTACCATTTGGATTAAAAATATCCACAAACAGTTTCCAGCGAATGCTATCAGTAGCGCTAGCAGGTTTGGATGCTGAAACATTTCTATATGTTGATGATATTATAATTTTTGGACGTAATTTAGAACATCACAACAACAGCTTACGAAGAACATTCCAAAGGTTAAGATATTACAACCTTAAATCCACAGAAGTGCAACTTTTTACGAACTGAAGTAGTATACTTAGGACACTTAATAACCAATGAAGGGGTAAAAACTGATCCCAAGAAATATGAAACATTAACTAATTATCCAATACCTAAGAATTCTGATGAAGTTAAGAGATTTACAGCATTTTGTAATTATTACAGACGATTTATACCAAACTTTGCGGCAATAGCAAAACCGTTGAATGCGCTAACTAAGAAAAATGTTACTTTTGAGTGGACAGAAGAATGCAAAAAATCGTTTGAAGAATTGAAAAACAAATTAATCAATCCTCCGATATTACAATACCCTGATTTCACAAAACCATTTGTACTGACAACTGACGCTTCAAATTTTGCTCTAGGTGCTATACTATCTCAAGGAGAAATTGGCAAGGATTTACCAATCTCATATGCGAGCAGAACACTAGATAAGCACGAATTAAACAAGGCGATAATAGAAAAAGAATTATTAGGGATACACTGGGCGATAAAATACTTCAGGCCATACCTATATGGTAGAAAATTTATAGTTGTAACAGACCACAGGCCACTCGTTAGCCTGTTCACACATAAGAATCCTTCATCTAAAATGACCAGAGTGAGACTAGAATTAAGTGAATATGATTTTGAAATCATATATAAACAAGGATCGTTAAATACGAATGCAGATGCACTGTCAAGGATAAAATTAGATTCGGAGATGTTAAAGGCAATGATACCAGTAGATGCAGATATAAAAGTAGTCACGAGGGCAGCAAAGAAAAGAAACGAAATGGAGAAAGAAAAAAGTGTACAACAACCTAAAGAGACTGATCAACTCTACATTTGGGAATGTACATCAATTTCTGAAACTAAGAATGTTACAAAATTAAAAACTGAGATATCTCATGAGAACAAGAAGAATAAGATGAAAAATGCAGAAATAAGTTATAGCAAAAGAAGAAACGAATGTACAATACATCTTAGTGATAATCGAGTGGCAAACTTGGAGTTACCACCGGAGAAACTAATGAAAGAGTACGAAGATAAGAAGATATTAAAGAAGCTTAGCGATAATCTAACAGCAAACTGGGAGTTATTTCTGGAGAAGCTAGAGCAATGTGCACAAAAGTATAAAATTGCAAAGCTAGCCATGGCAATAGATGATGACATATTTAGTTATATAAAGAAAGAAGAGCTCATAAGAATATATAATGAAAAGCATCAAAAAGGAGAAAATAAGTTAAAAATATTATTATATAAACCGCCCATAAGAGTAACAGATATAGAAGAACAACTAGAAATAATAAAGAAATTCCATTATACAGCCGCGACAGGAGGACATTCAGGAGCAAAAAGAACAATCAGCAAAATTAAACAAAGATACTGCTGGAAGAATTTAAACAAAATGGTTAAAAAACACGTAAATGATTGTATAGATTGCAAGAAGAACAAACAAATAAGACACACAAAAGAGAGATTGCAAATAACAGAAACACCAACAACGAGCTTTGAAACTTTATCAATAGACACCGTAGGACCATTAAGACCATCAAAACATTACAGATATATATTAACGATTCAATGCGATATAACAAAATACATAATAGCGATGCCAATGGAAAACAAAGAAGCGGCAACCATAGCACGAACGCTAGTAGAAAATGTAATATTAAAATTCGGAACATTCAAAACAATCAAAACAGATATGGTGTACGATGGGTGGCCTGGTGTAGCGGTCTTAAAAGAAAAAACACGGCAATTTATATTTGTTCCGAGATTCCGTCTGAAGTAAATAGTTGCCAAGAACAATCCAACATAAACTATTTGTTTGTAATTAAAAACAATTGACGATTCCGTTTTTTTTACATTTATTTTAAAAAATAATTTCTGCACAATGATTCCTTAGTAACAAAAATTTAGCGACATTAAAATTCTTTAGTAAAATAACACTAACAAATTTATTCCAACTAAATCTTATTGTAAATTTCACACACTTTTTCCTGCTTTTATGTCGACGTAACTATGGCTGAAAAAAATATTAACATGCTTGGACGTGATGCAATAAATTACATGTTTACGCTTCACATGTTAATGGTTAATAATACATGTTATGATGGCTTGATGTCAATTAATAACATGTATGCCAATTCTTAAATAGCAAATTAGTTACCTTACACCTGATTTTATTTTCCTTGTACCACTGTTTTCTTTGTTTTTCCACTCACTGCAGCTCACTCACTTTCACCTTGCAATTTCAACTTGAACTAAAAAAAAGCCAAGTCACTGTCTGATGTCGCACTTTTATAGGCGAAAAGGGTATCCATTAGGGAAATTCCAAAATCCCTGGAAAAACTGGGATATCCTTCCAATTTTTGTACTAATTTTATAAAATTGTTGTCATCTCTTTTTTACTTGAAGTCTCTTTCTCTCTAATAACCATAAAGGTGAAAACATAAATTTGCTAATATTTACCTTTCTCGTTGATGTACAGCATTTCTGGCATCACCGTTCAATTCGCCGGAAAATTCTACATTGGTTTGACACCTCAAACGTCGCGAGATGTCAAAGTTCCGCGGTGTTCAAGTTGTTCGTGTTTCGCGTGTGTAGTGTACCTGTTTTGTGGTGATTAGCGCACACTCAGTACGTTTCAGGTAAGCGCAGCTTGGTTTGGTGGTGTTTCTTTGTTATTAGCATGATTTTGCATGATATACCTTCATTTTCGTGTAATTTTTTAACCTTTAAATTTTGGGGTTATGTTTATTCAAAACCCCTTTAAATTCGTTTTAATTCTTTCAATTTCAATTTACAATTCAATATCATAGTAATTTATGTGTAATTCATGTTGTAATTCATTAATTTGTGTATATTAAATATGTAGTTCAAGTTTGTTTGGTTTAATTGTATTCTGTATTGTTGTTGTTATCTTTGTTGACATTTTGCCTCTTTTACAAGATCATTTATTAATTTCAGTTTTTATTTCAGATTTTGATTATTGGACTGTGCCTGTGTATACCCAGGCACCAGGTATTAATTCAATATTTTTAATTTCATAATTAGAATATTTTTTATTTTAGGGTTTCAGGATGAACATCCTCCCCCCCGTTGATCGTTCTCGATCAACAAGTCCCTTAGTTTCGAAATTCCTCTTTTCCGATAGTGGTGGAAGATGATGGTTCCGTCGGCTCGTACCTTAACCTTCGCCTGATAACGGCCGGGAAGATTAATCGTTTGTTCTCTTCCCCTTCGTCGTTGGATTTTTTCGAAATCTATTTTGGTTAACACCTGTTTGGAAAGGAAGATGTCGACTCCTTCTCTTGTAGTAAAACGTTGAAAATCGTTGTTTTCTCTATCCTTGTAGTCCTTTAGGGTGCAGGTTGGTCGCAGTATTCTTAGCGAGGAGACGGGTCTACCATTGATGTTCGCCGGTTCGTCGACAGCTGAGACAGTATACCTGGTCTTCTCCGGTAGCGCGGGTGGATATTCCCGTCTAGTTGTTGAACCTTGTGATGCTTGGTCGAGAGGACTCGTCGAACCATCCGGTGGAGGAGGCGATAACGAGACCTCTTCATCGATGTAAAGGTAACTGTCCCAGTTGTCCCAGTAGCCTTGTTCTTCACACTCATAGCGATTTCCCATCTGAAATATGGTATTTTTAATTGGTTGCCTTCAACTACATGACACTAAAGGACGACACTTTGCACAAACATGACACTTAGTTGCTCTATGCCTGTATGGGCAAGAGGCAGAGTTTGGTGACTGGACGTTTAAAGAGCCCTAACTGAGTGCGAACTTGCACTACCCGTACTAATCCATCATTTCCTGGATATACTTCTTCAACTATTCCAAGTGGCCAAGCTGTAGGTGGAGTTGTGTCGCCCTTCAAAAGAACTACTTGTCCTGGTTGGATGTTACGCCCTTCAAAAGAACTACTTGTCCTGGTTGGATGTTACGTTGCTGTTGTTGCCACTTCGGTCGCTGTTGGAGTTGGTTTAAATAATCTTTCGACCACTTATCCCAAAAATGTTTTGTCTGGTTCTTCATGTGTTGCCATCGTTGATTCAATGAGGCGGCGCCTGCATCTGGTTCTGGTAGCATTGTTAGTGGCTGACCAACTAGAAAGTGACCAGGAGTTAAGATGAGTGGGTCCTCAGTAGTATTGGGCACATAACACATTGGCCTGGAGTTGAGGCACGCTTCGATTTGTGTAAGTATGGTCGTAAATTCTTCAAATGTATTGACTGCGTTTCCCATTGTTCTTTTGATGTGGTACTTAATTGACTTGACACCGGCCTCCCATAAACCCCCAAAGTGTGGAGCTGTGGATTGAAATGCCAGTTTATTGCCAAATTTGATAAATATTGACCAACTGCTGGACTGGATTCCTTAATTGCCTGTTGTAGTTCCCTTTCCAGTAGCTTTCGCCCTCCTACGAAGTTTGTGCCACAATCTGAATAGATATCGGTACACTTGCCTCGTCTGGCAATAAATCGCTTGAACGCCGCAACAAATGCTTCCGATGTTAGGTCTGATGCCAGCTCAATGTGGATTGCCCTCGTTGTCATACATACAAAAATGCAGATGTATCCCTTTGATATTTTGGCATTTCGGAGTTTCGATGTCTTGATGTTAAACGGACCGGCGTAGTCAACTCCAGTACTCGTGAAGGGTTTGGCCATATTGGTTCTGCATACTGGTAAGTTGCCCATCTGTTGGTGGGTTGTAGTCTGACGATATCTGGCACAGATGATGCATTTGTGGATTCTCGTGGTGATACATCTCCTGCCATCCAAAATCCAATATTTATTCCTGGTTGTGGCTAAAACCAATGATGCGCCACCATGCAATGTCTCGAGGTGTGTTTTATCGATGATTAGCCTTGTGATGTGGTGATCTCGTGGTAAAATGATTGGGTGTTTCTGCGTGTAGGGAACCATGGCATTCGTTAATCGTCCTCCAACTCTGATCAGGCCATCTTGATCAAGAAATGGATTCAACTTCAGTAGGTTGCTCTTAGACGATAGTGGTTTGTTGTGTTGTAAGTTATAGTGTTCACGGCCGAATACGTATTGCTGAACCTGTCGTAAAATTACTATTTCCGATGCCTTTAATTCATCTGTTGTTAATGGTTGTGTTTGCTTTTTTGTAGGGTTTCGTACGTTGTATATAAAACGATATATCGCGGCTATTATACGAACTAAGTGTGTATAAGATGAGTAGCGAAGTGTTAAATCATCCTCAAGTTTGTTTAGCAGGACTGTTGTAGTTTCCTTGGACTCCAAAGTTGTCTCCTCCCTTATAGTAACACCGACCGGCCAGTCTTCTGAATCCTTGATCAACCATGGTGGACCGTTTAGCCAGAGTTTGTTGCTTATTAAATTACTCGCAGTGGTCCCTCTACTTGCTAGGTCGGCGGGATTCCATTGTGTGGCGATGTGTCTCCATTGATCATATTTGATGAGTTCTTGGATCTCGACAACTCGGTTTGCTACATAGGTCTTCCATCGAGCGGCATGCTGTCGAATCCATTGGAGGACAATAGTCGAGTCCGTCCAAGCAAACACTGGAATATCTTGAAGATGCATGGTCAATGTAATTTCCTTCATTAAGCGAGCTAGGAGTAATGCCCCGTTTAGCTCAAGTCGAGGTATGGTAACTGGTTTTATAGGTGTAACCCTCGTTCGTGATGTAATTAACGTTGATGTAACATTGCCCTTGTCATCCACAACTCGAAGATATATGACTGCTGCAAATGCACGCACGGACGCATCGCAAAATCCATGTAGCTGCATGTTGCATTGTGGTGAGTAGTGAATCCATCGAGGAATAGAGAACTTGTTTATGTTTTGTAGATCCGTTTTGTATTTTATCCAGTGTTCGTCTACATGTTCTGGAACGGGTTGATCCCATGAGCATCCGGTTACCCACAAATCCTGTATAATCATTTTGGCTACGATGATCACTGGTTGAATTAATCCTAGGGGGTCGTATAAGGACGCGACATCTGATAGTATCGTTCGTTTGGTTGTGGTGCTGTGATCCTTGAATGCCTTGTAATCAAATGAAAATTGATCTGAGTAAGGTTGCCAGCGGACACCTAGAGTTTTGATGGAATCTATCTCGGAAAATGACACGATGTCCTTGTGTTCCCTGTACTCGATTGGCAGATGTTCCAGAATTTTCGCATTGTTGCTGCTCCATTTCCTGAGATTGAAACCACCTGATTTCAACATAGCAATTAATTGTGACTGCAAGGTTAGTGCTGTGTCAATATTGTCTGCACCCGTCAACAAATCGTCAACATAAAAATCACATTCTGTTGCTCTTGATGCGAGTGGAAAGTTTTGACGTTCATCTATTGCGAGCTGTTTGAGCGTACGTATTGCCAAATATGGAGCTGCTGTAGTTCCGAAGGTGGCTGTGGTTAGCTGGTAATCTTGTACGTTGTGAGAGGATGGATCCCGCCAAAGAATTCTCTGATATGTCTGATGTTCCGGTGCCACCTGGACCATTCGATACATTTTCTCTATGTCCGCGTGTACAGCAATTCTGTGTTTTCTCCACTTTAATAGAGTACAAAATAGTTTTGGTTGTATCGTTGGACCAGGTAGCAACCAATCGTTTAATGATTGACCATTTGTTGTCTTGGCCGAAGCGTCGAATACCACCCTTAATTTAGTTGTACTGCTGTCTTTCATTACGGCATGGTGAGGAATATAGTAGTTTGGCTCATTATTGGTGGGAGTCCTCGTTTCGATCATATGTCCCAATTGAATGTATTCGTTGAGACAAGCTGTGTATTCTTCCCTTAGAGTTGGATTATTGTTGAACCGCCTTTCTAAACAATGGAGCCTTTTAAGTGCTAGAGCACGTGAATCGCCCAGGATGGGTTCCTTGCGTTGTTTAAAGGGTAGCTTAACTTCATACTGCCCATTTTTTAAGCGTTTGTGTGTTTCTGTAAAATACTCAGAACATTCTTGTTCATCTTGAGTTATGTTTGGCCTTGTGGGAAGTTCTTCTTCCTCCCAAAATTTTTTGAGTTGATTACTGAGATCTTGATTTGTTATTTGTATAGTAAAATTGTTGTAACCAAGATGTTCCGTCTGGGTTGCACCTCCACCAACTATCCATCCAAAACTGGTATTGATTGCCACTGGACTGAGGGTTGCTCCTCGACGTACACCTTCTTGCACAATTGTTGCATAGGCATTGGCACCAAGTAAAACATCCACATTGCCAGGTTTCCAGAATTCTGGATCCGCTAGTTCGAGATCCTGTAAATGGCTGCATTCCTGTAGTGATATCGTGCACCTTGGCAAGGTGTCTGTGATTTTGTCAACTACCACGAGTGTTTCTGTTAGTTGAAAATCCTTACAAACGCGTGATTGGAAGGTAATCCTCGTTAGTTTTTTCGACCTTCCAGTTGGAATTACGCCTATTCCGAATATACTGACGTCAGCAGGACTATAGTTTACTCCTAGCCTGTTGCAGGTGCTCTTGGTTATAAATGATGACTCTGATCCTTGGTCCAGTAGACATCTGAGTGTGTGCTGTTTTCCGTTGGTCCCCCTGGTCAGTACCAAGGCTGTTGACAACAGCGTAAGTGAGCCTTTCCTAGTGATGAAGGCTTGGACTTCATTTGATCCGGCGGCGCTGTAGGCTTGCTGGCTAGATTGCTGATGTGTTGTTGTGTTCGCATCATTTGGTGTATGCCTCACAGGATGTGCCTGTATGTTTGAGGTATGTGTGATCGCGTTCTTGGATTGTTGAAAGGTCGTATTTGCGTTGGAAGAACCAGTCTGCATCTCATTGTGGAGAGTGGTATGGTGTTTCTCCTTGCATTTTCGACACCTAAATTTGCTTTTGCAATTTTGTGTTACATGCTCCTTGGACAGGCAATTGTAGCAGTGACCGGAGGTTGTAACCAATCTTCGTCTGGCGGCTGGGTTCATGCTCAAGTATTTAGAACATCGCTGAAGCCAGTGTCGTTCGTCGCATGCTGAACATCTGTTGTCCTTCACTACGTGATGAACCCTTGTGTTGAGTTTTGAGTGACTTGTGTGTGGCTGTTGATTCGTTGAGATAATATCTGAAATTGACTCTAACACCTTGTGTCGTTTACACAAAAATGTATGGAATTGGTTGTAAGTGGGAAGATCTTGCGAAGCTCCCTGTTCTTCTTCCCACATCTTCAGTGTGATCAGTGGTAGCCTTTGAATGAGCATGTGTACAAGCAGGAGATCCCATGATTTTGTATCTATTTTCAAGTTGAGTAGTTGTTGCAAGCAGTCGTCGGTTGTGGAGATGAAGTTTCTAAGGCCAGTAGCAGTTTCTGTGGTAAGTTTGGGTTGGTTCAACAGCATTTTTAAATGATGATTCGCTAGGATGCGTTTGTTTTCATAGCGTTGTTTCACTTTAGTCCATGATGCATCATAATTATCGTTGGTAACAGGTATGTGCCGTATTAATTTCTCAGCGTCTCCAATTAAACATGATTTAAGATGATGAAATTTTTGTACTGGACTCAAATAAGCGTTGTTGTGCACCAATGATACGAACAAATCATGGAATGAATACCACGAATCATAATTCCCATCAAACTTTGGTAAATCAATCCTGGGCAAAATTGTGTCTTGCCTAATTAGCGTAGTTTGGGTCGATTGCACGTCCGTTGAAGTAAATTTCCTAAGTGCTTCAAGCACTTCACTCAGATATTCAGAATATTTACTTTCTAAATTAACGTACGCATCATCAGGGATTGCAGCATCCGGTGTCTCTTCTATAATAGCCTCCATCAATGTTTCATCTGCTTCCTTATACTCGGACCATGCTCCTTTGAGTTCGTCTAATTTGAGCTCATAAAAGGATTTTGTACGTTTGGCCGTCGCTGTTTTCCTTGCAGTCTCTATAAGTTTCTCGATGCGACTTCTTAATGATTGCTCCCGCAACATTGCCTTCTTCGTTGTACTCATTCTCGAAATTTTTTATAGTTTAACTTCACTAAACAAATAGATTGCCGATTTCCTGGATGGAACCACCAAAATGTACGATGGGTGGCCTGGTGTAGCGGTCTTAAAAGAAAAAACACGGCAATTTATATTTGTTCCGAGATTCCGTCTGAAGTAAATAGTTGCCAAGAACAATCCAACATAAACTATTTGTTTGTAATTAAAAACAATTGACGATTCCGTTTTTTTTACATTTATTTTAAAAAATAATTTCTGCACAATGATTCCTTAGTAACAAAAATTTAGCGACATTAAAATTCTTTAGTAAAATAACACTAACAAATTTATTCCAACTAAATCTTATTGTAAATTTCACACACTTTTTCCTGCTTTTATGTCGACGTAACTATGGCTGAAAAAAATATTAACATGCTTGGACGTGATGCAATAAATTACATGTTTACGCTTCACATGTTAATGGTTAATAATACATGTTATGATGGCTTGATGTCAATTAATAACATGTATGCCAATTCTTAAATAGCAAATTAGTTACCTTACACCTGATTTTATTTTCCTTGTACCACTGTTTTCTTTGTTTTTCCACTCACTGCAGCTCACTCACTTTCACCTTGCAATTTCAACTTGAACTAAAAAAAAGCCAAGTCACTGTCTGATGTCGCACTTTTATAGGCGAAAAGGGTATCCATTAGGAAAATTCCAAAATCCCTGGAAAAACTGGGATATCCTTCCAATTTTTGTACTAATTTTATAAAATTGTTGTCATCTCTTTTTTACTTGAAGTCTCTTTCTCTCTAATAACCATAAAGGTGAAAACATAAATTTGCTAATATTTACCTTTCTCGTTGATGTACAGCATTTCTGGCATCACCGTTCAATTCGCCGGAAAATTCTACATTGGTTTGACACCTCAAACGTCGCGAGATGTCAAAGTTCCGCGGTGTTCAAGTTGTTCGTGTTTCGCGTGTGTAGTGTACCTGTTTTGTGGTGATTAGCGCACACTCAGTACGTTTCAGGTAAGCGCAGCTTGGTTTGGTGGTGTTTCTTTGTTATTAGCATGATTTTGCATGATATACCTTCATTTTCGTGTAATTTTTTAACCTTTAAATTTTGGGGTTATGTTTATTCAAAACCCCTTTAAATTCGTTTTATTTCTTTCAATTTCAATTTACAATTCAATATCATAGTAATTTATGTGTAATTCATGTTGTAATTCATTAATTTGTGTATATTAAATATGTAGTTCAAGTTTGTTTGGTTTAATTGTATTCTGTATTGTTGTTGTTATCTTTGTTGACATTTTGCCTCTTTTACAAGATCATTTATTAATTTCAGTTTTTATTTCAGATTTTGATTATTGGACTGTGCCTGTGTATACGCAGGCACCAGGTATTAATTCAATATTTTTAATTTCATAATTAGAATATTTTTTATTTTAGGGTTTCAGGATGAACATATGGGTACAGAGTTTATGAATGAAACATTTAAGAATATATGTGAAATGTTAGAAATAAAACATATAAACTCTACACCTTATCATCACGAAACCTTAGGATCTATAGAACGAAACCATAGAACACTAAATGAATATCTACTATCATTTAGTCAAGGACGAGATTGGGATGAATGGATGCAATATTATACCTTTAGTTATAATATAACACCACATTCAGACACAGGATTTTCACCACATAAAACCTACCGGAAGAGATAACGAAAGATAACCCAGAACCAGTGTACAACTTGGAAAATTACGCAAAAGAACTTAAATGGAAACTTCAACAAGCTCACCAATTAGCAAAAAGATTAATAGACTTAGCAAAAGAGAAAAGGAAAATAGCATATGACTCAAACATCAAACCATTAGAAACTAAGATAGGAGATAATGCTTGGTTAAAAGTAGGTAAGAGAAAGAAACATGAAGCACCGTATGAAGGACCATACGAAATAGTAGAAAACATAGGAGTCAACGCTAAGATAAAAATAGGAGATAAGATTAAGGAAATACACAAAAATAGATTAAAACTGCATAATACATAAGGAGAAAGATTTTCGCTCCAAAAAAGCACTGAAAATCTTTCATTCTACCCGATGGGGGATGTAGTGAGATCAAGATGCATAAATCTCACTTACAACATAGTGACAAAAGCAGCATGATGAAAGATCTAAATAATTACTCCCCAATGCAATGTGCAACAAACAAAGTAAAGTAGAACACTCGAAATATTATTCAATAAAAAAAGCAATGACCCCAACTCACAAACGCATCAAAAATCCATGCGGTAATGATAACAACCAAGCACGGTCACCGCGACGAAAAAACGTCAACATAAACAAATAAACAACGTAATTAACTCATGAATGCAAGTGCAAGAACGGTGCACGTGTGCCCCCAAAACAGCTGCAAGAACAATGCATTGATTATTGGGAAAGGCCCGAAATGCATTTAAGAATGAAACGCTTTCATAAGAAAAGATGGGGAAAGACCCGGAATAGAGAACTGGCATATGGATAATGCGTAGAGAGATTTTGGTAGGGGAAATTTAGATTAAGTTATGGATAAGTTGTTGGTATAAATATGAGAACGCTAGATTTAAGAATTGACTTTATACCCAATAATTAAACTAGCAAGATCCAGAAGGCACTACCGGCAGCTCACTGCTGGAAAGCTTTGGTGATCGCATAATAATAAACATTACAAATAAAATATGAAGTTAATCTACAAAACTGTTTGCATTTAACGCCGCAAAGGATTCAACGAGGGAAATTCTTTCACCACATCATCCCAACATTACAAAAGCCTCTAACTATATTTTCAAAAATAATCATTTCTAGGGGGTGAGTTAGCGGTGGCTTCCTGCGATGTTATAACCTTGAAATTTTTTGTGTTAGTTCTGAACATCCCTCTTAACATGTATACAAATTTTCAACGGGGTCTAAAGCCTCTAACTATATTTTCAAAAAAAGTCATTTCTAGGGGGCGAGTTAGGGGTGGCTTCCGGAAATTTTATAAACTTGACATTTTTTGTGTTAGTTCTTAACATCCTAAGATGTTATAAACTGGAAATTTTTGTGTTAGTTCTTAACATCCCTCTTAACATGTATACAAATTTTCAGCGGGGTCTAAAGCCTCTAACTATATTTTCAAAAAAAGTCATTTCTAGGGGGTGAGTTAGGGGTGGCTTCCGGGGATGTTATAAACTGGAAATTTTTTGTGTTAGTTCTTAACACCCCCCTTAACATGTATACAAATTTTCAGCGGGGTCTAACACCTCTAACTATATTTTCAAAAACAAGTCATTTCTAGGGGGTGAGTTAGGGGAGGCTTCCGGGGATGTTATAAACTTGACATTTTTTGTGTTAGTTCTTAACATCCCTCTTAACATGTATACAAATTTTCAGCGGGGTCTAAAGCCTCTAACTATATTTTCAAAAAAAGTCATTTCTAGGGGGTGAGTTAGTGGTGGTTTCCGGGGATGTCATAAACTTGAAATTTTTTGTGTTAGTTCTTAACATCCCTCTTAACATGTATACAAATTTTCAGCGGGATCTAAAGCTTCGAACTATATTTTCATAAAAGTCATTTCTAGGGGGTGAGTTAGGGGAGGCTTCCGGGGATGTTATAAACTTCACATTTTTTTTGTTAGTTCTTAACATCCTTCTTAACATGTATACAAATTTTCAGCGGGGTCTAACACCTCTAACTATATTTTCAAAAACAAGTCATTTCTAGGGGGTGAGCTAGGGGAGGCTTCCGGGGATGTTATAAACTTGAAATTTTTTGTGTTAGTTCTTAACATCCTTCTTAACATGTATCCAAATTTTCAGCGGGGTCTAAAGCCTCTAACAATATTTTCAAAAAAAGTCATTTCTAGGGGGTGAGTTAGTGGTGGCTTCCGGGGATGTCATAAACTTGAAATTTTTTGTGTTAGTTCTTAACATCCCTCTTAACATGTATACAAATTTTCAGCGGGGTCTAAAGCCTCTAACTATATTTTCAAAAAAAGTCTTTTCTAGGGGGTGAGATAGGGTTGGCTTCCGGGGATGTTATAAACTTCACATTTTTTTTGTTAGTTCTTAACATCCCTCTTAACACGTATACAAATTTTCAGCGGGGTCTAAAGCCTCTAACTATATTTTCCAAAAAAGTCATTTCTAGGGGATGAGTTAGGGGTGGCTTCCGGGGATGTTATAAACTTGAAATTTTTTGTGTTAGTTCTTAACATCCCTCTTAACATGTATACAAATTTTCAGCGGGGGACTAAAGCCTCTAACTATATTTTCAAAAAAAGTCATTTCTAGGGGGTGAGTTAGGGGTGGCTTCCGGGGATGTTACAAACTTGAAATTTTTTGTGTTAGTTCTTAACATCCTTCTTAACATTGAAACAAATTTTTAGCGGGGTCTAAAGCCTCTAACTATATTTTCAAAAAAAGTCATTTCTAGGGGGTGAGTTAGGGGTGGCTTCCGGGGATGTTATAAACTTGAAATTTTTTGTGTTAGTTCTTAACATCCCTCTTAACATGTATACAAATTTTCAGCGCGGTCTAAAGCCTCTAACTATATTTTCAAACAAAGTCATTTCTAGGGGGTGAGTTAGGGGTGTCTTCTGGGGATGTTATAAACTTGACATTTTTTGTGTTAGTTCTTAACATCCCTCTTAACATGTATACAAATTTTCAGCGGGGTCTAAAGCCTCGAACTATATTTTCAAAAAAGTCATTTCTAGGGGGTGAGTTAGGGGAGGCTTCCGGGGATGTTATAAACTTGACATTTTTTTTGTTAGTTCTTAACATCCTTCTTAACATGTATACAAATTTTCAGCGGGGTCTAAAGCCTCTAACTATATTTTCAAAAAAAGTCATTTCTAGGGGGTGAGTTAGGGGTGGCTTCCGGGGATGTTATAAACTTGAAATTTTTTGTGTTAGTTCTTAACATCCCTCTTAACATGTATACAAATTTTTAGCGGTGTCTAAAGCCTCTAACTATATTTTCAAATAAAGTCATTTCTAGGGGCTGAGTTAGGGGTGGCTTCCGGGGATGTTATAAACTGGACATTTTTTGTGTTAGTTCTTAACATCCTAAGATGTTATAAACTGGAAATTTTTTGTGTTAGTTCTTAACATCCCTCTTAACATGTATACAAATTTTCAGCGGGGTCTAAAGCCTCTAACTATATTTTCAAAAAAAGTCATTTCTAGGGGGTGAGTTAGGGGTGGCTTCCGGAGATGTTATAAACTGGAAATTTTTTGTGTTAGTTCTTAACACCCCCCTTAACATGTATACAAATTTTCAGCGGGGCCTAATGCCTCTAACTATATTTTCAAAAAAAGTCATTTCTAGGGGGTGAGTTAGGGGTGGCCTCCGGGGATGTTATAAACTTGAAATTTTTTGTGTTAGTTCTTAACATCCCTCTTTACATGTATACAAATTTTCAGCGGGGTCTAAAGCCTCTAACTATATTTTCAAAAAAAGTCAATTCAGTGGGGTGATTTAGGGGTGTGTTTATAATTCGGGGCTAATAATTTAGGGTTGATAGTTTACGAAGCCTCCACTGTCTGTCCGGTATCAAAATATAATTATTTACTTTGTGTTTAAAGTCCAAACGTCCGATTGTAAATTTAATTTTTTTTCCGAAATCGTTCATTTGAACGTTCGGAACTTCAGGCACATTAAATTGCCGAGTTCGTAAGGGCAAACTACTAAAGCTTTATTTACGCCTAACCCCTAGATTACAATGAGCGTAGCCATATCGCAAGTTCCCGCAGGTAAGATATAGCTGTGCTTTTTAATGAACTATATAGTTTTTCCATCGAGTTCATTAAAAAAACGACAAGGGAAATTTTACTAAGCGCCATCTTCAGTACTTTAAAAATATTAAAATTAAACCGAAGTTGCGTGTCAAGGCCCATTTACAATTACTGCGAAGCTCGCATGTAAGAATCGTATACTAGTCTCGCATCAGTGAAGCCTCGCAATGCAATTTACAATCACGATTTTATTTTAAAACACTATTCACATAAGATTGTTTAACTAAAACTTTCAGGTTTTCTCAATTTTATTTAATTTGAGAAAAATTACCGGGAAATGTAGCAGTCGCTACTTGTTATTAAAGCATGTTCGTTATGTTAGCAAGTTTTTATTCAATACTTAATTCAGTTTCTGTACTAGCAATTTTGAGTACAGTGTTTTTTTAATATGTCATAAATTATATTTTCACTACTACCATAGACAAATAAAAGGAAAGATATTCCATTTCATACAAGAAAAGTGTGCATGTTCCTGTTGAGTGAGCTTTCCTATTTACTCCATTTAAGCTTCCGCCAAGCGAAAGCTGCCCCCGCTAAATCTTTATTTTCGGTGGCACTGGCAAGATATTTGAGTAAATCTAATCTGAAGAGAGTAAATGGAAAGGAAAGCTAAAATTTCATAAAGTACCTACAGCGATGAATAAAAATACCTATTTTCCCCCACGGTGTTCATTTATTTCCCCTACAGTTTCCCCTTCAATTTTTTTTGAAAAAACTGTTTTTTTAATCTTTTTTACACGTTTTTATTAATATAATTAATATAATTTATTATTAAAATAACAAATCCATATGTTCATTGAACAAACTAATGCTTAATATTAAAATTGCTTATTAACATCAAAAGTAAAGGCCATAGCATAAAAATTGTCCAGACATTATTCATAGGAAATTATCCAAGCTTTCCAATTTTGGAAAAAAACGTTTTTATTTTTTAATTTTTTTATATGGCATGGTCAAGCTAAGGAATCTCTCTTTGGAACACTAGTCCGTCATGTGGTGCAAGTCTAGTTGTCTAGTAATAAGCTTGATCTGAAGGATAGAAGAGAAGGCATAGGTTAGGGGTTTGCAGGTTGCGTGAGTAGATGTCGATGAACCTTGCGTTTGAACTCGGAGGTCTTATATGGGTTCAGCAAAACCGACTGTGGAGTTGTTCTATTTATAATCGAACTTCTAAACCGTAATGGCGCGAAGAGGAGGTCTGCAGTGAGCCGGGGGTAAGACGAGTGGGCTAGTATTGTGTTGCGAGAAAAAAGTTGCCGTGTAGACAGGAGGTTCTTAATTTCAGTGGAGCAGTCGCTATGGTAATAGCGGTAAAACTTAGGTAGGGCTGCTACATTCCTACGGTGTCTTTAGTGGTCTATGGAGGAGCAGAGGGGCGGTTTTGCACCTTCTCCAGCCAAATCAAAGTAATTTTTGCGGCGCCCGCTCAAATATACGAATAATATTCAAGGCGAGGCGGAATGTAGGATTTGTAGATTGCAGCCAGGGCAGCTGGCTTAAGGAGGAACTTGCATCTTTTGAGGAATCTCAGGCATTGATAAACTTGTTGGGCGATTTGGAATATGTGATTATTCCATCGCAGATCTAAAGATAAAATTTCGTCTAAGATGTTAACAGATGAGTCAGCCATTAGGTTTTTTTTGCCTGCTGAGATAAAGGGAAGGACGGTGCAGGTTTTTGTAGAGATAAGACAGTACTTGGTTTTGGTTGCATTGAAATTCGACACAATGCTAGAGGCCCCAATCAAGAATGAGTTCAATGTCCCGTTAATAGAGTTGGATATGAGCTCACGGCCTAGGAGACAAGGTGTGGCAAGTGCTTGTCTTATGTTGTCGAAGGCGTAGGAGAAACGCAGAGTACTGTCGTCGGCAAAACTATGAAGTGGGCTAAAGGGGATTGAGACCAGATCATTAATGGGAACGCCAGCCGAGATGAAATGAGGGTTGGGCTCGACGCCATCCAATCCTTCCTTCATTGAAGGCCAGAAATAAAGCTCTCAAACCAGTTCCTTAGAACTGAGATGTAAGTTAATTTTACAGTTTTACAGAAGGCTTCTAATTAGAGTCTGCAACAATTTTCCGCTTTACGTTGCACGCATAGCTCTACTCTCAAGTTTCTGAAAGGAACAAAAATGTATGTAGTTTTGAAGAGAGCCGGCCTTTCTATCTACTCAATAAACTCAGTAATTTGCAAAGTAACAACTTTTAAGAAAAAGGCAAGCATTTCAAAAAAAAAGTTTACCTTTAAACCAAAAAAATATTAAAAATGAATGAAAAAATTGTAGATAAGTATTATAGAACTTATGTTGTTTAATGGTGGGTCCACATGAAAGAGGCTTTTGTCGGTCGTTCTTTGAAGTTTGAATGGAACGTCCGACGGAATGCCTGTGTGGACAATGTCGACGGAATGTTTGTGCGCACTGTTTCCAGCGGTTCACGAGCGCCTTTTCTTTGTTTCACGGGTGTTATTCTATGGGAAAAAAGTTTTGCGAACAAAGTTTGTGTTGTGAGGGCCATAGGGCTCACAAGACCAACTTCCCAGTATGATGTATATTGAATATTACAAATAAATTTTAAAATAGCTGGCAATTTCTAGAAATGCAAATTTCAGTTATCGGTTAATTTATAAATACTATAGTTTTCTATTCTAGATTTGTCTTCGTCTGTGCTTATGTATCTTTATTTTCGTTTTCTAGTACATACTTCCGTAACACCAAGCTCCTTCTTTAAAGCTGGTCGTCCCAAGCAAGGGTTTGCGGCCATTCATATTGCTAATAACTACACAATATGTCTACACCACATCTACAACTTCTTCTTTGATTTTGCATCTCGTTGCAACCTGTACATCAAGAATTCCAACTTGCTTGCAATCTTTATGTCACCACAAAACAAGTGAGTTCTTCTATAGAGGAACTTGCCATTTCACGGCAGTATTTTTATTTTCAATTCTTGGATTATTTTCATTATTTTAAAATTTGATGCTATCGGAAGTAAGCAAGGGGGTGGTTTTATTGAAGCTACCATAACTGAATGAATGGGTAATGGAGTGGAATATATATGTATTACATATGTACATACATACCAAAATTCTTAGAATTTTGGGTAATTACTTACTTTATCACCCCATCCCCCGGGGGGGGTAGGGGTTGTATAGAGCGTTGACCTGAACACATTTCCTTTGGAATTAGCCGTCGTTCACCCCTAAAAAGTTATTCAGGGTTGAAATTTTGCAAAAATCAATTTTCTACAAGTAATTTTTTTTAAAATAGCGGTTAAATAAGCGGTTATTTTAGCAACGACTTTGACTTTGACGACCCTTTTGGTGCTGCGCCCAGAGCGGAGGACGAGGCGAGAAAGTAAACAATCACCATTAATACAAACATTTAAAAAAACTTTCAAAATCGGAACTGTTATTCCTTCATTGAATTCGACTTCTCTTGAGAAATATGAAGTAAGGTTTTGAACGAAAATTCTGATTTTTTTATTGTAAACAAATACATATATTCAAATTTACCCAACTAATCACTCAAATAAAAAATCGTAAAATCGTACCGTCACCTCCACGTTGGTGCCTCCTGGATAACCAACCGACGACGGACGTACCCAGTGCCCGGGGGTATAGCTGGGCCACCCTGTCCGATGGGGTATAATTCACGGATCCGGTCCCCCAGGTTCGGGGGTTGGGCGAAAGGTTGACAACCTCTCCTCGGAAAACAATTCTTGTTATGGAATCGAGAAATCAGCCTCGGAACAGTCAGGATTTACGGCAAAGACCCCAGCAACGTCCCAGGACTAATGATTTAAGGACTAACGATATAAAATTTGCAACATGGAATGTGAGAACATTATATAGACCTGGAGCAATGGCAGAAATGATAGATGAGCTTAGACGATATAGAATACTCATTGCAGGATTACAGGAGCTAAGATGGACTGGTAAAGGAGTCCTAGAACGAAGAGACGCTACGATATTCTACAGTGGCAATAATGACTCCAGAAGAAACTTTGGGGTAGGTTTCTGTGTACTTAAACCTCTACTCAACAATGTAATAGACTTCACCCCGCTTAACGATCGGATCGCGACCCTAAGAATCAAATCCAGATTTCATAATATAACATTCATCACGGTGCACGCGCCTACAGAAGAAAAACCAGAACAAGAAAAGGATGACTTCTATGAAACTCTTAGAGTGACTTAAGACCAAGTCCCTTCTTACGACATGAAAATCGTATTAGGCGACTTTAACGCTAAAGTGGGTAAGGAACCATATTATTACCCCTACGCTGGCAAATTCTCGTTGCACGAAGAATCAAACGATAACGGGAACAGAATGGCCGAATTCGCTATAGCAAGAAGTTTGACAATAGCTAGCACCTGGTTTAACCATAAAAATATACACAAAAGGACATGGACATCACCAGATGGCAGGCACCATAACCAAATCGACCATGTTCTAGTTAACACTAGGCATGGAAGTAGCATACTGGATGTAAGGAGTTTCCGAGGAGCGAATGTAGACACCGATCATTACCTAGTTGTTGGGAAAATGAGGGCGAAAAAACTAGCGACAAGACATAGAACAAACAATGATAGACAAACAAAGTGGAACATAGAAAAATTAAAAAATGAAGAAACAAAACAACAGTATGAAAGAATGTTAACAGGAAAGCTAGAGGAAATAGCAAGGAGTCTGGAAATGGAAAATGATCTGAACGTGATGTGGAACTCCATAAAAGAAAAAATCACAGAGACAAATAACAGTGTATTAGGCACACAAAACCAAGAGAGAAGGAGGCACTGGTTTGATGATCAATGCAAGAGAAGCATTGAAATAAAAAACCAAGCAAGACAGGTGTACCTAGAAAGAATGACCAGAGGAAACCACGAGAAATATGTAGCAGCACGAAGAGACACGAAAAAGTTATTAAGGAAGAAAAAACGTGACTACTTTAGAAGTAGAATAAGTGCGATTAAGCAAAGCTACACTAATAAAGACGCTAGGAGTTTCTACAAAGAAGTCAACATGATTAAGAAAGGATACAAACCCACCTGCACCATGGTAAGAAGAGAAGATGGTACTATAGCTAGTAGTATCGAAGACATACTCGAGGTGTGGGAGAAATACTTTAGAGACTTCTTCAAAGAGAACATAAACCTAACACAGGGAGAAGCAGACAACCGGAGTACAGATGACCCAGAAAACGATACGCCAGATCCTACAATAGAAGAAGTTGCAAATGCCATAGCGAAACTAAAAAATCATAAGGCTCCAGGTCCAGATGGCATACCCCCGGAAATCTTAAAAAATGGTGGGGAGAAGTTATGCCATGTCTTACATAGCCTCATCGTAAAACTATGGAGAAGTAGCAAGTTGCCAGAAGAATGGCTTTTAGGTACAATAGTCCCAGTCCATAAAAAAGGTGAATTGATGAACTGCAAAAACTACAGACCAATATCTTTGTTGAACACAGCTTACAAAGTGCTTTCACATATTTTATTTAATAGACTGAAACCACATTTGGAGGATAAAGTAGGCGATTACCAAGCAGGATTTAGAACAAATAGATCGACAACAGACCAGATTTTCATAATGAGACAAATACTTGAAAAATGCTGGGAAGAAAGCATTGATATTCATCTTCTTTTTGTTGACTATAGAAATGCTTACGACCTGCTTAATAAAATAGAGTTGTGGAAGAAGATAAGTGAAATGGGTTTCCCGAAGAAATTAATAGGCCTATGCAGAATGACGACCAAAAATTGTAAAACACAAGTGAGAATACGAGGATGCAACTCGATCAACTTCCCTCAAGAATCAGGCCTGCGACAAGGAGATGCGATCTCACCAATACTTTTTAACATTGCTCTGGAAGCAATAATGAGGGAAACACAGCTTAATGGAGCAAATAGCATCTTCACAAGGAACATTCAGGTACTAGCCTTCGCAGATGACATAGTCATAATTGGACGCAAGGCGCAAGATGTAAAAGAAACCTTTTCCAAAATTGTCCAAAGTTCAGCAAAGTTCAATCTACGAGTAAATGACACAAAAACAAAGTATATGATCGTATCAAAACGAGGACAACGATTAGGGCGTAGTATCAGCCTTGATGATCATAGTGTGGAAATTGTAGAAAACTTTATCTATTTAGGGACAATGCTTACTGCAGAAAATAAGATAAAGGACGACATCCATAGACGCATCGTAGCCGCAAATAAAACCTATTTCGCACTAGTCCCGGTCCTAAAAAACAAAGAAATTTCAAGACAGTGCAAGGTCAGACTATATAAAACATTAATCCGCCCAGTTCTATGCTATGGGTCTGAGGCTTGGACATTGACCCAACAAACAGAAAATCAACTTAAAATCTTCGAAAGGAAGATCTTAAGAAGAATATTTGGTCCTGTAAGGGTTAACCAGAACGAATGGCGCATTAGGACAAACGAAGAACTTCAAGAAATGTATGACGAAATTAATATAGCTACATACATAAGACTGAATAGACTGCGATGGCTCGGACACGTTGTACGAGCTTCAGAAGATAGAATGCTAGCCAGGATTTTTAATGGTAGACCATCAGGAAGAAGAAGAGTAGGACGACCAAGAAATAGGTGGATAGATGACGTGCTAGCAGATATACGGAAATTTCGTATAACAAATTGGAGAGAGCTAGCAAGACGTAGAGATGACTGGAAGAGGAGACTTCGAGAGGCCCGAGTCCTGCAAGGACTGTAGCGCCATCCAAGAAGAAGAAGAATCACTCAAATTTTCTCTATAATCAATAATAAAATCAATAAAAAAAGTTTGGATTTTTGTTAAAAAAAACCTAATTCATTTTTCTCAAAATGGAAAAGAACACGATGATTAATTTCCCATTACATTTGCATCTCCATTCTTCATCTTCTTCATTGTTAAATTTCAGCCACCGACCAAGAAATCGTATTTTCCAACAACAACAAAACAACAAAACAAAAGGAATACGCGCACAGGAATCTATTTTTAGATCCAAAACTTCTGGCTTTTCTTCCAACATGCGTGAAGGGCTTTGTAATGCTTTTTAAAATTCAGGCGCAAACCGGCTTTTTTCAAGTTTTAGTAAAAATTGAAATTTTTTTGTATTTTATAATTATTATGCAAGTATAAGGAAATAATATTAATTAATTAATGTTGAAAACCCATTCCCATTGATTTTAGAGGCGTACAACAGAAATTCGCAGCCCTAAAACTTAAAACTGTACAACTATCCCCATCTAGTATCGTAGCTGGAGAAATGTTTGTCCATATCTACTTACTCTATAATCAATGTAAGCTATTAGAAATTGTATCAGTTAGATGTTTCCGGAAGAAGGAACTCCTTGTAATAGAATTTTAAAAGACCGTTATTAAATTAAATTCGGTTTTAATAGAAAGTTTAAATTAACTTCAAAATAAATGTTGTAAAAGTTTTAATTAAAAATAAATGTTATAAAAGTTTTAAATAAACACAAAATATGTGCAACAATAATTATTAATTTAAAATGAAGTGGCTCATTCGACCTGATTGTCATAATTAATCTCAGGCGAATGATCTGAAAGACCCACATCATCTGGTGACCCCGAAAAAGAAGCAAGCAGCCGTCTCAAAAAAAGGAGAATAAAATATTTTTTTTGAAGAAGAAAGAAGCAAGAAGTTTTTAAAGAAAATAAAAGAAGAAATCTAAAGAAAATTTTTCAAAGAAAAATGAAATTTTGAAAAACAGAAGAAGCCGATCAAGAGAGAAAATTTTCCTTAGGAAGTGAAAAAGGGAGGTCATTTAGATTTCAAAATAAATATTTTCTTTTAAATATTAATATTGAAATAATATTGTTCAAAATTACACTTCTTCACATCACACTTACACAATTTCTTTCGTAGTGGAGGAAATAGCATTTTCTTTTTCTTTTTGTTTAAAAGTGAATATTTTTCTTTCCTTTAATCGAAAGAAAATTTGTTGAAAATTTCCTTTTGTTTTACGTAATAGATCGTCTTTTGCGCGAACGTTCACGATTTTGCTTTTCGTAGAAAGTACCGCGAAGTAAAAGTAGAAGTTTTAAATTTTTTTTTATTGAACTTCTTCGCGTAACAGAAAGTAAATACGTAGTGAGAAATATGAGTGTGCAAGATAATGGAAATATTGAGAATGTCGCTGCAGCAGCAGCGCCGAGCCTGGAAACCAAGGTCAAGGTCAATTCGCGTCTCGAGCGATCACTGGTACCTACTGAAATATCAGCCAGTCTCCCAAGCAACTTGAGTTTAGAAATCTCGTGTTTAAACGAGCGTCCAAAACTTTATTGGACCGATCTCCGTCAGTTAGAACTGATTTGGACGATTCGGGTTGATATATTCTTACCTCAGTCAATCTTTCTTGCTCGATTTCAAATTCTCTCTCTTTTGGTTAGCTGATTCAATTAAATTCCACAAAATCAAATGCCCTTTTGTCTTTTATTCCAGTTTTTTTTCGACTAACACAGTTTTCTGACAAAATTAGCAACAACTTATTTTTTCTGACTGACATAAAATAAAAAAAACAGAAAACAAACAAACTTCAGACAACCCAAAATTTTGCAAAGTCGTTTCGGAACGTCATTTCAAATTTTAAACTGCAACATTCTCCCCCCGGGTACGCGAAGCAGTTTACCCGACTGATTTTAACACTATGCTTCGTTCGTCTTTACCAAAACTGCTAATTTTGAAACCGGTCTCACAAGAACATTTCCTCTTTCAAGCTGCACCTTAGCCATCCTCACTCTTCCATCTCGACCAGGCATGACCTCTACATTTCTTGCGAGAGAATTGTCTACAATTCGGACTACGTCGTCAACTTGTACTTTTGGTTGATCTTCACTATACTTTCGTCTTGGAACCAGCTCTGGCAGATATTCCCTCACCCAACAATTCCAAAACTGATCCGCCATCCGCTGACTTTTCCTCCATTCCTTCTTCAGACACAAATCTTCATTTGCAAATTTTCCAGGTGCGCTTCCACCGGCACTTCCTATAAGAAAGTGGTTTGGCGTTAAACTGACGTCGTCTCGAGGATCGTAACTAAGATAGGTTAGAGGTCGACTGTTAACTATGTTTTGCACTTCTGCAAGCAAAGTTTTCAGAGTTTCTTCCGAAGGTTCTTTCTCCTTCAAAATTGCCGCTAAGGCAACCTTCACACTTCTAATCAGACGTTCCCAACATCCGCCCATGTGAGGCGCTCCTGGTGGGATGAATCGCCATTCTATTCCTTCGTTCGCTACCACTCTATATTTCCTTGATTAATCTCCGAAGCTGCTCTTCTTAACTCCGTGTCCGCGCCTCTTAGATTGGTCCCATTATCCGACCAGATTACAGATGGGCAGCCTCTTGTACTTGCCATTCTCCTGATTGCCATAATTGCCGAATCTGTAGTCAATGAATGAGCCAGCTCTAGATGGACAGCTCTGGAAGATAAACAGGTAAAGATTACTCCCCATCGCTTCTCTCTTCGTCGTCCTATTTTCACTATAATTGGTCCAAAATAATCAATCCCGCAGTTAGTAAATGGCCTGACATGATGAGACAACCTGGAGGGTGGAAGTTCGCTCATCCTTGGAACCGTTGGACTCGATTTTCGAACACGGCACATTTGACACTTTGAAATCACACTCCTGACAGCTCGTCGCAGGGATAAAATCGCGTATTGCTCTCGTAAGCAGTTTACTACAGTTTCAGTGTTTTCGTGCCCGTTCTTCTGATGAAAATGATAAATAAGAAGGTGAGTATACCCATTTCTTCCGTCGAGAATTATTGGTTTCTTCATACTTTCAGGTATCCCTTCAGCCCGATTTATTCGTGCGTCGTCCTTCAAAACACCCTTAGCGTCCATAAAGGGCGCTAGTTGCAAAATTCTACTTCTCTTTGACAATGGCACACCCTGTTTTAGACACGCTACTTCAACACTGAAACTTGACCTCTGACTTTGCGCTAGAATCAGTTCCGTCGCTCGTGCCATTAGATCGACCTCACTCATACCTTGACTCGCCTCATGACCATCTCGCCGCGCCTTGAGTAAACGGAAAAACTGCAAAACTCTTGCGGAGGTCCTTACTAAACGCAGCCAACTGGAGAATCGGTTCGCCCCGGGTAATACATCACTGCTTTTGTCCTTCTCAACTAACAAAGTGGTTAAAACCTCACAGTGTTTCTCTTTTATTGAAGTATTATCTTGAAGCACAGGCCATTTATCTTCGTTGTCGAAGAGCAATTTTGGACCTTTCAACCATCTTGATTCATTGTTTACTTCAAATTTCCACCTAGTAGCATCATCTGCCACGTTTATTTTGCTAGGGACCCAACGCAACTCTGAAATGTCAGTTAACTCATCTATTTCTCCAAGCCTGTTGGCTACAAAGACATTGTAACGACGAGGATCACTTTTCAACCAACAAATAACAGTTTTCGAATCCGTCCAGAATACTCGTTTCGAAATTTCAACTCCCAGTTCTTCCTTCAGAGATTTTGCTAGACGGCTGGCTACTAAAGCAGCTTGAAGCTCAAGTCGCGGAATCGAAAGTGGCTTCACCGGGGCTGCTCTGGCTCTTCCTGCTACGAAAGCAACGCCACTCGACGAGTCTTCGTACGCCACCCTCAGATAACTTACAGCTGCGAAAGCCTCTTCACTGGCGTCAGCAAATGTGTGCAATTCCACTTGTCGAGGTCCGACCTTATGAAAATAACACCTTGGCACTTCATATCCATTTGCAAATGGCAGTAGCTTCTTCCACTGGTCCCACAACTTCATCTCCTCTTCTTTTAGATTTTCATCCCAACCAATTTCACTGCGCCAAACCCTCTGGAGTAAAATTCTTCCTTTGATTGTCAGAGGTGCCAACATTCCTAATGGGTCAAAAATATACATAACTGCTTTCAACATTCTTCGTTTTGTGCAACCTTTGTTTTCGCACGTTTGTAAGATTTCCTCGATCTTCAAATCGAATTTCAACGCATCAGTCACCGGATCCCATTTAACTCCTAACACTCGTTCTAGACTCTTCTCTTCACTCTTCTCACTCAGCTCCGACTTAGGAATGTGGGCCAAAATTTCTTTGTTATTTGAGATCCATTTCCTAATCCGAAAGCTTCCTGCTTCATGTATTTTCGTCACTTCTTGGACTAACTTGATGCCTTCTTTCACTGAGTCTACACTATCCAAATAATCATCCATATAGTGCTTTTTAACGATAGCATCTACAGCCGCCGGACATGATTCCCTGAAGTCTTCTGCATTCAAATTCTTGACATAGATAGCCGAACAAGGTGAAGATGTTGCGCCAAATATTAGGGAAGTCATCACATAGACTAATGGTTCATCCTTTTCTTCGTCTCGCCAGAGGAAGCGTTGGGCAGTTTGATCTTCTTCTTGAACTTTTATTCTCAAAAACATGTCCTGAATATCTCCCGAAAACGCTATTGCTCCCTGCCTGAACCTTAGCAAAAACCCAAATAGCGACTGAAGTAGATCTGGTCCACTCAACAGCTGGTTGTTTAGACTTACTCCATTGAATTCGGACGCAGCATCGAAAACCATCCTAACTCGACCGGGTTTGTTAACGTTCCTGACATCAAAATGAGGCAAATACCAGAACTTTGGGTTGACCATTTCAGCATCTTCTACTCTTCTTGCGAAGCCGGATTTTAACAACTTTTCCACTTCAGCAGCATACAGCTTCTTTAACGCCGGATCTCGCCTAAATTTTCTCTCAAGGGACTTGAGCCTTTTCAGTGCTTCAGCGTAGTTATTTGGCAAGTTGACTTGCTCCTTTTCCCATAAAAGTCCGTTTTCCCAATGATTACCGCATCGCCTTGTAGTATTCCGTAAAATTTCTTCCGCTCGTACCTCCGGTCGGGGTTTTCTAGCTGAACTAGACACTCCAATCGACTCTAAGTTGAAACTATTCTTGACCATCTCCTGCAGCTCCTCATCTTTGCTTGCCTTCACCTTGTTTTGCAACAGCTTTCCAGAACTCACATATCCATGCACGACCCATCCTAAGTTAGTGAGAGAAGCTACTGGTTGATTGCGACTGGCAACCTTCAGTTCTGGTGTAACGATCAAATCCCAATTGTCCTGCCCAATAAGGAATTTCGGAACTTCGTCTTTCACCTTGATCGGCAGTGTTGCCAGATGTGGAAACTTCCTAAAGCTTGCCTGCTGATGCTGCTGGACGAAACTGTGAATCCAGGAATGGTCTTAACTTTGTGGATTTGATGACGCTCCGACTGAGGTCCTTGAATCTCGACACTAACTACACGACTACTCAGAGATGTTGCCACTCCTAAAACTCCCGTGATAGTTAGCTCCTTTCTTTCTCCTTTGAGTCCGATCTGGTTTGCTACTTCTGCGTTTAAAATAGACACGGTAGACCCTTCATCCAACAAAGCGTTTACTCGAATCGACCCTCGAGGTCCAAAAAGAGTGATTGGAAGTACCTTTAGTAACACCTTTCCTTCTTCTCCGTGAGCACTAAGTGTGATTTCAGAGTTGAGATTGTCTATCTTCTTTTTCTTCTCCTCGACGTTTGCCTTCATCGAATCACTATGCAAAAGTCGATGATGGCGCTGACCGCACCCATCTATGTCACACGGTGGAGATTGACAATTTGTTCTACTATGCCCTGTCTTTAAGCATAGGAAGCAACTTCGCTGATTGGATGCTTGCTTCGCGGGTGTCCTAGGTAGAGATCGGCATTCTTCAGTTGCATGTCCTTCTTTGTTGCAAAAGTCACATCTCCGCACGTGAGACTTCGACTTCTTCTCTTCAGCACTGCTGGATTTTACCGTGTAAACCTTGTCATTGCGATCTTTGTTCACCCTCTCATCTCTTCGCCGGTGTGACGAACGATGGTGCTCAGAGGAACTCCGACGACCCCCACTTGAAGCTGGAATGATCGTTTGAGCTTGGCATGCTAATTCAGCTTCTTTAAACAGGAATGATGACAGAGTTACTAGAACTGGTTCTTCTAGGGCCTTTCTCTCGTTATAAAAACGATTGTAGTTTGGAATGAGTGTTTGCGGCATCTTTCGCACAAGCTCCGCAAGCTCTGAACTATAGAGTAAACCTTTGTGACCAGCCGCCTCCACAGCTGCAACGCAGTTCCGTACCTTCGTTACAAACGTCACAAGATTTCCTCTTCGTTCATCGACTGTAGGAAGGTGCCTTATTTCCCGAGCCATAGACTGGGCTATGATATTCGGATTACCATAACGTAACTGAAGGACATCCATAATAGGTTTCACGTTGTTGCAGGATACGATAAGCGAGGTAACTGCTTCTTTTGCTTCTCCATGTAGACATCGATGCAAACGCAGTACATTCTCTTCATCCGAGTACCGATTTAATCGCATGCTCGCTTCGAAAGCCTTCTTGAACAAGAACCACTCTAATGGATCTCCAGAGAAAGTCACAAGCTCCTTTTCCGGTAACCAACGTCTTGATGGTCCAGAGCCGCTGTTAGATGCTCCCAACCAGTGTTGGGCATTACTCAATTAAATTTTCAATCAATTAATTAATTGACTAAAAAATTAATTGCGATTAATTTAATTGCAGTTAAAATTAATTGCAATTGAAATATTAATTGCACCCCACAATTAATTTATTTGGATTAATCCGTGTTAATTGTATATAGCAACTAAATCAATTGCAATTAATTTTAACTGCAATTAAATTAATCGCAATTAATTTTTTAGTCAATTAATTAAAGACAATTAAAACTAACAATTAATCCTCTTCAATTTTATGTGAACTTGATTTAAGGGTTCCAAATGACGAATTTGTGGTTAAAATTTGAAAATTCAAAATGGCGGACTAACTTTGGCAATTATCTTCCGACTGTACTGAAAATCAGCTTCTGGGGGCTTTAAAGCTACTGACAGAATCAGGCGCAAACGCCGTGCGGACATTGGCTTCGCGGTGTGTGGCGACTTTTCACTGACATGATGTTGCGGTGTCGGCGGCGCGCTCCGACTTTGAACACAACAACGAAATCAAAGTGACAAGTGGACGTGATTGGAAAAAAAATTGAAAAACCTGAATGATTTACATATAATTTTTCTATCCTACAGGGTTTGTCTTTTTTTTAGGTGCTAATTTAATTACCCCAATTTGGAAAAATAAAGATTTTCATTAAAAAATATAAAAATCAACAAATTTGCTATCACAGCCAACACCAACACACGACTCCAAACATATGCCCACCACCACCAAAACACGACTCAAAACACAAACATCTCTTGACACTACGCGCCGGCAACGCGCAGAAGTAGAAAGTAAAGCAACTTGCGCGGTGTGTGCGTAGCGTAAATCTGCATTTCGTTAGTGCGCATTTGAATACACTACTTCTATTCTCTCTGTCATTGCCCGCACGGCGTTTGCGCCTGTTTCTGTCAGCAGCTTAAGGGTTCCAAATGACGAATTTGTGGTTAAAATTTGAAAATTCAAAATGGCGGACTAATTTTTGTAATTGTGTTCCGATTGTACTGAAAACCAGTATCTGGGCGCTTTAAGGGTTCCAAATGACAAATTTGTGGTTAAAATTTGAAAATTCAAAATGGCGGACTAATTTTTGTAATTGTGTTCCGATTGTACTGAAAATCAGTATCTGGGGGCTTTAAGGCTTCCAAATGACGAATTTGTGGTTAAAATTTGAAAATTCAAAATGGCGGACTAGCTTTGGCAATTGTGTTCCGACTGTACTGAAAATCAGCTTCTGGGGGCTTTAAGGGTTCCAAATGACGAATTTGTGGTTAAAATTTGAAAATTCAAAATGGCGGACTAATTTTTGTAATTGTGTTCCGATTGTACTGAAAATCAGTATCTGGGGGCTTTAAGGGTTCCAAATGACGAATTTGTGGTTAAAATTTGAAAATTCAAAATGGCGGACTAACTTTGGCAATTGTGTTCCGACTGTACTGAAAATCAGCTTCTGGGGGCTTTAAGGGTTCCAAATGACGAATTTGTGGTTAAAATTTGAAAATTCAAAATGGCGGACTAATTTTTGTAATTGTGTTCCGATTGTACTGAAAATCAGTATCTGGTGGCTTAAAGGGTTCCAAATGACGAATTTGTGGTTAAAATTTGAAAATTCAAAATGGCGGTTCCAAATGACGAATTTGTGGTTAAAATTTGAAAATTCAAAATGGCGGACTAATTTTTGTAATTGTGTTCCGATTGTACTGAAAATCAGTATCTGGTGGCTTAAATTGTTCCAAATGACGAATTTGTGGTTAAAATTTGAAAATTCAAAATGGCGGTTTTGTAAACAATTGTTAGCTACATAGTATAATCTCACGAAAATATGTCAGATCCACACTCTTATTCATGCTGTAATCTTTGTTTTGGGGAGGGGAGGCAGTCCATACAATAAATTAAACATTAAATAATCCAAAAAATATTATTACATTCTGAAAAAAAAAATAAAGGATTATGCTAATTCAAGATTTGAAAATGGGCTTTTGACGGTGATGGACATTATACGTTTGGAGTCACGTACGGAGGAGTGTGACTTCAGATGGATATTGCCCATGGTTCTCTTCTGCAATGTCATTGACCCAGGTTTTATTTGTTTACCCAGATGCCAGGCCCTTCTCGTATTGGAGAATCTTTCCCAAAAACCTTGTTGAAAAATTCTGACCCAATTGCAGCTTCAGGATACTATGTTCAATGTTCTTCCATTTGGAGCTGAGATGTGAAGATTTTCAGATTTTCCAACTCTTGGACAACCTACATACAGTTGAAGTAGGGAGAAACACCGTTTAATAATATCGAGACCAACAAATTGCCCTTGGCCATACGTTAACAAATTTGATAAATAAGGCTGTTCCGGAACACAATTGGCCAAATTCGTCCCCCATATTGGCGCGGCCATTTTGAATTTATAAGTTTTGATCATAAATTCGTTATTTGCTATCTTAAAAGACCCCAGATACCGATTTTCATTGGAATCGGAAGACAATTGGCAAATTAGTCGGCCATATTGGCGCTGCCATTTAGAATTCATAAGTCTTGATCATAAATTCGTTATTTGTTACCTTAGAAAACCCCAGATACCGATTTTCATTGGGATCGGAACACAATTGGCAAATTCGTCGGCCATATTGGCGCGGCCATTTTGAATTTATGTCCTGATCATAAATTCGTCATTTGCTATCTTAAAAAACCCCAAATACCGATTTTCATTGGAATCGGAAGACAATTGGCAAATTCGTCGGCCATATTGGCGCGGCCATTTTGAATTTATAAGTTCTGATTACAAATTCGTTATTTGCTATCTTGAAAGACCCCAGATACCGATTTTCATGGAAATCGGAACACAATTGGCAAATTCGTCGGTCATATTGGCGCGGCCATTTTGAATTTATAAGTTCTGATCATAAATTCGTTATTTGTTACCTTAGAAAACCCCAGATACCGATTTTCATTGGGATCGGAACACAATTGGCAAATTCGTCGGCCATATTGGCGCGGCCATTTTGAATTTATGTCCTGATCATAAATTCGTTATTTGCTATCTTAAAAAACCCCAAATACCGATTTTCATTGGAATCGGAAGACAATTGGCAAATTCGTCGGTCATATTGGCGCGGCCATTTTGAATTTATAAGTTCTGATCATAAATTCGTTATTTGTTACCTTAGAAAACCCCAGATACCGATTTTCATTGGGATCGGAACACACGCTTTTCATACAATAATAAGTTTTAATTGTTAGTTTTTAATCAAATCCATTAAAAAGATTAACAATTGATTAATTGTTAATTGTGGAAACTCACGACTAACAATTAATTAATTGTTAATTGCGAGTTTTCAGAATTACAATTAATTAATTGTTAATTGCGAGTTTTCACAATTACAATTAATTAATTGTTAATTGCAATAGATGTGATTAACAATTAATTAATTGTTAATTTTTAATTGTCCAACAATTAAATTTTGCCCAACACTGCTCCCAACTTGTCAACTGTTTTGGCTAGAACCTCGGTGAGCTGCGCTAAACCTTTCTCAATCTTGGACTCTTGGACTGCTGAAACGCCCATCGATGGTCGGGGCTCCCTCAACGTAGTCAGTCGTTTGGCTAATTCGGCTGTGGTCACACTTTCGCAATCACTCATCGCTCCATCATAACTCGTTACCGACGCTGATCCTTGCCAAGACGAACTAGTTCTCGTGGGACTGGATAATTGCGCTACCCATTCATGAACGCTCGAATGGTACTTACTCCTAGCAGTTAAGTTTTCAGTACTCATTGTGGTTTCTTCACATCCATTAACTTGTGCTTGAAATTCTTCGTGAAGCTTTTGCAAATCGCGCTTATATTTTTCTTCTATTGCGCGTTTCTTCAGTTGCAATTGCTTCCTTGCTTCCTCGATTCTAACATATCCTGAGCTTGTGCCCGCAGTTGCAGCGCTTGTTTGAAGATCATTTGCTGCTGGCGCAACAGATTGCCTAGACGTATGGCCACCATCTGCTGGAAGTTGAGAATTTTTACCTTGATTCGAAGCATTTGCAACTTGCCCGACGACTTGTTCTGGTTCAGTCAAGCGGTCAGTTTCCACTCCTGAATTCGACTTCCGAGGACCTTTTCCTGGGACTGAATTTATCGCAGGTTCCGGAAGTCTCTTTCGTGGTCGTAAATTTATTTTGCTTCTCGGCATTTTTTTTTCTAAACAAATATTTGAAAGAGAAAGAAAACATTAAATCTTGATTTAATAACGATCATTATTTTTCAGTCACAAATTAAATCCCGAAGGATTGGCAAACCTGCCCACCATTGACCTGAGACTCTTTCAAGTGCCGTCTTTACGGCCGTAGTTTGTAACTACGCTCTGCTACCAAAATGTCGCTGCAGTAGCAGCGCCGAGCCTGGAAACCAAGGCCAAGGTCAATTCGCGTCTCGAGCGATCACTGGTACTGAAATATCAGCCAGTCTCCCAAGCAACTTGAGTTTAGAAATCTCGTGTTTAAACGAGCGTCCAAAACTTTATTGGACCGATCTCCGTCAGTTAGAACTGATTTGGACGATTCAGGTTGATATAATCTTACCTCAGACAATCTTTCTTGCTCGATTTCAAATTCTATCTCTTTTGGTTAGCTGATTCAATTAAATTCCACAAAATCAAATGTCCTTTTGTCTTTTATTCCAGTTTTTTTTCGACTAACACAGTTTTCTGACAAAATTAGCAACAACTTATTTTTTCTGACTGACATAAAATAAAAAAAACAAAAAACAAACAAACTTCATACAACCCAAAATTTTGCAAAGTCGTTTCGGAACGTCATTTCAAATTTTAAACTGCAACAGAGAATAATAACAATATTTTTGCATCTACTGTTAAGCTGCCAACCTTCTGGTCTCCTTGTCCAGAAGCTTGGTTTGTTCTAGCAGAAAGCCAGTTCTTCTCTAAGGGTATAAGACAGGATAGCACCAAGTATGAACACATCATCCAGTCTTTACCTTTGGAAGTTATAATGAACATGTTGGATTTCATCCAGAATCCACCTCAGAGAGATAAATACGAAGCCTTAAAGAAAATTTTAATTCATCGATTCACAGAATCAGAAGAGAAGAAGTTGGAACTACTTTTGTGTAATTCTGAAATGGGAGATAGAAAACCTTCAGAATTTTACAGGTCGATGGAAATACCAGCTGGAGCCTCGTCTAATATAGGAAAGGAATTAATTAAGAAACTTTGGATGCGGAAACTGCCTTCAACTATCAACATTGCATTGATGTCTTCTGGAAATCAAAGTATACAAGATTTACAAATTCTTGCTGATGAAATATTTGATGTTTCCAGACTACAATGCATTTCTTCCATCAATAATAATGCTTCAAATCCTTTTTCGAACCAAGAACATCTCAATAAAAATAACATTAATTTAGTTGAAAAGATTAATTATTTAGAAAATAAAATTGAAAATTTATCAGATTTGGTTAGGGCACTTACAGTGAATAAAGATAACAATTTTCACCACAGGTCAAGGTCCAGGAGCAGAAGCAGTTCAAGACAGAATTATAATGATAATAATAATAAGCCTCTTTGTTGGTTTCACTTCAAATTCGGCGATAAAGCAAAGAGATGTGTGAAACCTTGCAATTTCAGGAATCCAAAAAACTAAATTTCCCTTCAGCGTGCGATGTAAATAAAATACAGACTTTTTATTTATGATAAAGAAAATAAATTCAAATTTTTAGTTGATACAGGAGCGGAATTATCTGTCGTTCCTAATGCATATTATGGGAAATATAGAAAGGACCCGAATCTAATTCTATCTGCAGCTAACGGATCGTCTATCCATACGTACGGAACGAAACTTCTGAAAATAGATTTTGGATTAAGGCGAGATTTTACTTTTCCGTTTATCATTGCAAACGTCAACAAACCTATCATCGGGGCAGATTTTCTGGTACGATTCAATTTACTTGTGGGTCTGAGAAATAGAAAGGTTACAGACGGTAATACTGATCTCAGTATAAATGGAATCATGGTTAAGACAAACACTCCTTCACCCAGACATTTTTCTATGGACAGTGATTATGGTAAAATTTTGTCGAAATTTCCTTCACTTACTCAACCTCCTCGATATGATTTACCTGTACGACATGACGTAGTACATACTATCGTAACTAAAGGGCAACTGCCATTCTCAAGACCTCGAAGACTGGATACAAATAAATTTAAAATCGCCAAATTAGAATTCGACCACATGGTAAAATTAGGATTATGTAGAAGCTCTGCATCATCCGTTTCATCAGCACTACACATGGTCCCGCGGAGACTATCGTAGATTAAACGCAATTACAATTCCGGATAGATATCAGATTCCCCACATCCAAAATTTTATTTAATATCATCACATCCCGGTAGCAGAGGACGACGTTTTCAAAACAGCAATAACTACACCTTTCGGCTTATTCGAATTCACTCGAATGCCCTTTGGTCTCAGAAACGCTGCCCAGACATTCCAACGTTTTATGGATCGAGTTTTGAACGGTTTGGAGTTTGTTTTCGTCTACATTGACGATATTCTGGTGGCAAGCAGAAGTGAGGAAGAGCACAAGAAACATTAGCAGCAGGTATTCACCCGATTAGAGGAATTTGGAGTAAACATTAATCCAGGGACATGCCTTTTCGGCATACATTCAATTGAATTTCTGAGCCACAGAATTACAAAAGACGGAATTCTTCCATCTGAAGATAGAATTAAATTTATTCAAAATTTTCCGTCGACAGATTCAATTAAGCAAATACAAAAATTCATCGGAATGGTGAATTACTTCCACAGATTTATTCCACAGTTAGCCAAATTGTTAAGTCCTATTCATGTTCAGCTAGCGAAAGAGCTTAAGAGAGCTAAGAATGTTAAGACTATCAACTGGACAGAAGAATGTGAGAGTGCATTCATTAAAGTCAAAAACGCTTTTATTGCTGCAACTTTATTAGTGCATCCAGCAGAGAAAGCTACTTTTCGGTTGACCGTTGACGCGTCAAACATAGCAATTGGAGCCATGCTGGAGCAACGCAACAACAACGAAACGGAACCATTGGCATTTTATTCCAAGAAATTAAGCGCCGCAGAAATGAAGTACTAGACGTTTGATAGAGAGCTTTTAGCCGTATACTCAGCAATTAAGCACTTCAGACATTTCTTGGAAGGTCGAGAATTTATAGTTTTCACTGACCACAAGCCACTAACCTCGGCAATTTGGACCAAGGCTGAAAGAAGTCCAAGACAAGCGAGACACTTAGACTATATTACCTAATTCACCTCCAACATCGAATATATCAAAGGTGAATCTAACGTGGTAGCAGACACCTTATCACGGGTAGATACGAAGATTAAGGATTGCGACGCGGTTAACGAGAATCAAATCGATTTGGCAATTATCGCAGAAGCGCTGATGGATGACAAAGAATTAAACAATTTAATTGAAAATTTGAACAAAAATTCAAAGTTCAGATTAAAAGAAACGGATGTACCTTCAGTTGAAAATAAAATTTGGGTAGAATATTCCACCGAGAGAGACCGTCCATTCATTCCAGTGGACATGCGAAGAAGTATTTTTGATACGTTACACAACTTGTCACACCCAGGCATTCGAGGTTCGAGGAAATTGATTACGAGCAGATACTTTTGGCCTAGGATGAACACAGATATTAATTTGTGGGCAAAATCGTGTATAGCATGCCAAAAAGCAAAAATCAATAGGCATACGAAAGCTCCAATTCAAAAGTTCAAGATACCGTTAGGAAGGTTCGAGCATATCCATGTGGACCTAGTGGGTCCCTTGCACCCAGCGGAAGGATTCATGTATTTGTTAACAGTAGTAGATCGCTTTACCAGGTGGCCAGAAGTGTACCCACTGAAAAACATCACGGCAAACAAAGTAGTGAGGACGTTGTACGAACAATACTTTCCGAGATTTGGGATTCCTTTAACGGTGACCACGGACCAGGGAGGTCAGTTTGAAGGGAAGCTTTTCGAAGAATTTTCAAAGCTTTTAGGAACTCATAAAATTAGAACGTCAGCTTATCATCCACAATCGAACGGAATGGTGGAGAGACTTCACAGACAATTGAAAGCAGCGCTTAGAGCTAAGATGGCTGGCCCAAATTGGTTGTTACACATTCCAGCTATATTGTTAGGTTTTCGGACGACAGTTAAAGAAGATCTTAAGTGTAGTCCAGCAGAGTTAGTGTATGGACAGGCATTAAGAATTCCAGGAGAATTCTTTGTAAGAAATCAACTAAGCATAACCGACCCAACAAACTTAGTAACACAATTACGAGATCACATGAGAAATATTGTTCCAACTGATTCTCGGGACCAAAGAAAGAGTTTCTACGTACCCAAAGGGTTGGAAGACTGCGAATTTGTTTTTCTCAGGATGGATAGAAGTAAAGGTTGCTTACAAAGTCCATATGAAGGTCCGTTCCAGGTCATTAAAAGAAATGAGAAAATCTTTTCCATTAACGTGAACGGAAAGATTATAGTAGTATCAATTGACAGGTTAAAGCCTGCCTTCATTGAAAGCAGGACGACACCCACAAACCGGTAACAAGAAGTTCAGGGAAGAAAGTTTCATTTCAGTTGTAAAATTAGAAAGAATGTATGGTAGTTTTTTTTTCTTATAGTTAAGTAATGGTTATGTATTCATGGACGCTCGCGCTGAGGGGGGAGTTATGTAGCAGTCGCTACTTGTTATTAAAGCATGTTCGTTATGTTAGCAAGTTTTTATTCAATACTTAATTCAGTTTCTGTACTAGCAATTTTGAGTAGTGTTTTTTTAATACGTTATAAATTATATTTTCACTACTACTTAGAAATTCACTTTAGGAATTTCGGAATCGCATATCACGTACGTAGACACTGAACACACAAATATTTTTCAAAAAACATAGACACACAAAAAGTTGTTCTATGAAATAAGCTATTAGAAATTGTATCAATATTAGTTAGATGTTTCCGGAAGAAGGAACTCCTTGTAATAGAATTTTAAAAGACCGTTATTAAATTAAATTCGGTTTTAATAGAAAGTTTAAATTAACTTCAAAATGAATGTTGTAAAAGTTTTAATTAAAAATAAATGTTATAAAAGTTTTAAATAAACACAAAATATGTGCAACAATAATTTATACATATTAAATTATTAATTTAAAATGAAGTGGCTCATTCGACCTGATTGTCATAATTAATCTCAGGCGAATGATCTGAAAGACCCACATCAAGAAACACTTTATTTTGTTCACGAAAACACAACCACAATAATTCTGACATATGTTTACAAGCTCACGCATCTCGCATGCGTGAAATATTCAATTTTCCGGATATTTCTCGCAACGCATTCGCGCCACGCACCTCATTGTAAATTACCAGGTTTAGATCTATGTCTTGCATGCGCGTCTCGCATAATTGTAAATGGAGCTTCAATTAACAACTGTTACATGAATAGAATTCCCCTCTAGAAAATAATAAATAAGTTTCTAAAAAATAAATTGTTTGCTTCCTCATGCCTACAAATTTGCCCTCGTCACTTCCCTGTTGTTTTTATTTTAAATGATGTTTTTCCACAGCCGGTAAGTATGCTACATTCCGAAAAGAAAGGAAAATTTTGTAATTTCCCAAAACCCCGAAAGAGACCCCGATGAAACCTGGGTTTTCAGATGTGTATGGGGAAGAACTATATAGTTCATTTAAAAAAACACGGCTTATCTTTTCATTGCACTCCCATAAGCTGAGCACAGCGAAAGTAGCGATAAAGTAGTTAACTTGAAAGTTGGTGAACTTTTAACTTTCGCGTGGCAATGTTGCTTTGACAAGAGCTTTGTGCGAAAAATCAAAAAAAAGTCGGTTATCTATTTCCATTTTTAACACGCTTTTATAACGTATCTTGTTATGAGGGCTGAATGGTATGAGGATGGTAAAAAATGTCATATCTCAAGCGTCACCTCAGGGCACCGGGCGAACCCTGTTGTAGTTTAAGAGAAACGAAGATGTAATGCCAGAACAAGCCATGCCAAATGAACAGTTCGAGTCAGCACGTCAGGCTATGAATATGGATCAAAGACAATTGTACAATTTCATCATGATGATCATACCAGCTCAACAAAATGGAGACTAACGGCGAGAGAACCTCCTCGTAACAGGTGGTGCAGGTACAGGCAAAACCTTCCTATTTAACTTGCTTAACAACCAAGGTAATCGATGCTACGGAAAGCAGGTTGTGAAGGTAGGTGCCCTAACCAGAGTAGCAGCACGTTTAGTAGGTGGTTCTACATTACATAGCTTACTAAAGTTCCCAGTGCAGAAAGACGGTGTCATTGTAAACATGCTTGACATTTTAAATGCTTTGAGAGTGGGAAGTATAAAAAGCGAACACCTTGCTGTTATACTTGGTAAAATATCGACGAATATTACTGGTGAGTTCGCGATACATAAAGCACTACGAATATATTCTACAAACGACAAAGTGGACAAGCACAACGATAAAGTACTTAAATATTTCGAACTGAAAAGTACTCGAATGTATGACATCAAGGCCCAGGATTAAATTATTGATGCAACTCGGAAACCTGGGGAACAATAGTTTAGAATCTGTCATACCTAAGGACATTAATAAAACTGGTGGACTCCCAAGCAATCTAAAAATGGTTGTAGGTGCCAAAATAATTTTGCGATCTAACATTGATGTGGAGAAAGGCCTTGTCAATGGAAACATTGGCTTCATCTCGGAAATAATCTGGATTCATTTCCGTCGTGACCAAATGTATGACACCGACATTCCGTTAATTAGAATAAATTTTGGCAAGAATGGCGAACATGTAATTAACACTATTTTTACCAAGAGGTGTCAAAAGACACTTCAAATTTTAACTTATTCTCTAAGTTTAATCAGTTCTCCACAATTAATTTATTGACTTTTCCTGCAACGGTTGTTAAATTAATTCAGCGATATCATTTTCCTCCAGCTCATCCTGGATCTAAAAATATGCATATGGTATACCTATTTCTCCCATGAAGTGTCTTTTGATGACACGTTAAGGATTTAAGGAGCCCCGGGAACGGGCTTGCAGTGCGAAAAGTATACGTGTGGAAAGTTCTTAGTAGGGCAATCATAGAATTGTAAAAACTGTGGTATTGAATAAGGAACAAATTTTTTATAATTCTGTTTTTAATACGCTTTTATTAACTTCACTTGTAACTATGTAAACAAATCTGGGAAGTTAAATTTGAGCCACTTGCCGGTTTCCGATTGAGCTGAAATTTTGCATCCACGTTTAGTTTGGATGACAATGCAATCTGACCATTTTGTAAAAAAATCAAGATGACGGTTCCAAGATGGCGGCCGAATTTTGCAATTGTGTTCCCCGACCCCCGACATGGGCATCAAATGAAACGGTATGACAAATAGAATACACTTAGCTGTGTGGCGTCACTCCAAATTCAAAATGGTGACCAAACACAAAATGGCGAATTACCTTTTTCGTTACAACCCACTCGGTATTGGTATCAAATGAAAGGTTATGACAAGTAGAATACTATTAGCTCTGTGGCGTCATTCTAAATTCAAAGGGGCGGCCAACACAAAATGGCGGATTACCTTTCTCTTGAATGGAAGTGTATGAAGTAGTCTGATGATGGAGCCAAGAAGCAGAAAGTCCTAGAATTCATTTAATTCTGTGGGCTATGAGATTCTACTCAAGCCAAGGCAAGAAACGAGATGGGGGCTGAATTGTATGAGGATGGTAAAAATGTCATATCGCAACCGTCACCTCAGGGCACCGGGCGCAACCCTGTTGAAGTTTAAGAGAAACGAAGATTTAATGCCGGAATAAGCCATGCCAAATGAACAGTTCGAAGAGAGTCACGTTTCCCGGATTATTTTTGTTCGCGGGAAACGGGAAAAATAAGTTCATTTTTCCCGGGATTCCCGGGAACCCGGGAAAAATGAAACCTATTAGGAATTAGGAGTGAAATGAGAATTAGGAGGAACAATTACTGTTAAAAAATAAATGAAAAATTCATTTAAGAAAAGATACAAGTAAATTTAATTCAAAAATCTTAATAATGAAATAGTAATAAGAAAAATAATAATAAAAAACAATTATTTGAAATCAACACACATAGCATGACTATTGCATTATAAAAACCGTAACATAAAAAAATATTTCATTATAAACTAACATGTAATACAAGGGTGTATATACTAGGGTCGTCTCAAAAGTAAGTTCCACTATTTTTTTAAATCCGTGTGGTTTGCGGGAAAAGTCTGGGAGTCTCAGGGAATTCGCGCCTGGGTGTAGTGGCCGCACTGCGTGCTTAGATCGATCCGGCAGTCAGGTGGAATCCGTGGTAAAATGGCAAACGTTCTTTTGGGATTCCAAAGGGGTGTTGTTGATCAATTACCTGCGCCGTGAGACCACGATCACAACTGCACGCTTTTGTGGGGTGTTGCAACAATTCAGAAAGGTGACCCAAAACAAAAGCAGAGGAAAGTTGACAAAATTCTGATTTTCTCGACGGATGCTTTAGGGCGGATTTATACAGTGCATCCCACCAACAATGAATGTTTTTATTTACGTTTGTTATTAGTTAATGTCGTGGACCGACGTCATTCGAGCTTTAAGAACAGTCAGATTTTAGGATGAAAGCATTCAATTACAATAAATACCACTATTACAGCATTCACCTCAATGTTGTGATTGGTCCGGTCCAATGGATACTTTGTGTCAAAATTGTCATGCTTTAAAATCAAACAACTGGGATGTGCTGTTCCAATGGCAATGGCTCCACCTGAGCGCCTTAACGCTTACGTGGATGGGAAATCTTCGCTGTCCAAATATTTCTTACAACTTCTTTTATTTCGATATGATTAGTGCAAGGCGCACCGGGTTCCAACTATGTAGTTTTATATAGAAAACAAGGATTTACTTTAAATTTAAAACCTTGAAATAGTTAGTGTTTTCAAGATTTTTAGAAGAAAATTTGCGATTTCAAACAATAAATTTTTTCCCGGGAAATTTAGTTTTTTTCCCGGGAAACCGGAAATTCATTTTCTTTCAATTTCCCGGGAAATCACGGGCGGGAATTCCCGGGAAGGACTCTCTAAGTTCGAGTCAGCACGTCAGGCTATGAATATGGACCAAAAACAATTGTTCAATTACATCACGATGATCATACAAGCTCAACAAAATGGAGACCAACGGCGAGAGAGCCTCTTCGTAACCGGTGGTGCAGGTACAGGCAAAACCTTTCTATATAAATTGCTTAAGATCCAAGTCAATCGATGCTACGGAAAGCAGGTTGTGAAGGTGGGTGCCCCAACCGGAGTTGCAGCAGGTATTATCGAGTTAATCTTCTAGCTCAGAAGTACACTTCTCAGCTGGGCTGAGAAACGGGCCACGCTTATGTGCAGGGGCCGAATCCGGCCGAAAGCACCAAAAAAGTTATAAAAAGAAAAAACACCGCAAAACGAGCATGCGACCGAAAATGCGGGTTCCTTCTCAACCCTCCCCGGCACTCCTGTACCGAGCCGGTCCGGTCCCTGCACACAAACGCGGTCACATTTACCACTGCACAGTGGCTCGGCTAAGACATGCAAACACAGAACAAAAAACAATGCAACATTTAAGAGCACAAAACATCAAACAGAGAAGCGTGCAAAGACAATGAAAACGTGGGACACACAAGGAGTCACGCCACATTAAAAAGAGTCCTTTTAAGGACATCTTCGCTAACTTGCATGCTAAAAATACTCGCATTTTTGTTAACATTTATAAGCATGCGGTTAACTGGTTCGTACATCCCATAATTGGTATTAGAGGAATTAATGCACAAGAGAGGTGGACCTCTCAGGTTGTAGTTGTTCACTCTAAATGACGTACGGGTTCGTTGGAAGCCTGAGTCAACTTTATCATTCAACAAACGATGAACGAATATAACGTCAGCGACCTCGCGACGCTTATGGAGAGAGCTCAAGTTGAGCAATTTAAGTCTGTTCACATAAGGCGGAAGAATAAGTGGGTCATCCCACGGGAGGTGGCTGAGTGCAAAACGGACGAACTTCCTTTGAACCGATTCGATTTTATCGACATGGGAGGAGTAGTAAGGAGACCATACTTGGGAGGCGTATTCAAGTAAAGGCCTAACTAAAGATATGTACAAGTGCTTTGTGATAAGGGGGTTGTTGAATTCCTTGGACCATCTTTTTATAAATCCCAGGACTGAATTGCCCTTGGAAGAGATATAATTGACGTGGGTGGAGAAATCCAACTTACTTTCTAACCTAACCCCAAGATCGATAACAGAGTTAGTGCGGGAGATCTTGTTATCGAGAAAAGTATAGTCGTAAGTTATAACGCCACGTTTTCTACAAAAAGTCATGACCTCACATTTACTAATGTTAAGGACCAGGTTGTTGTTGGAACACCAAGAATAGAAGGTGTTTAGGTCTGCTTGCAGAAGTTTGCAATCCTCGATACTCCTTATGTGGCGGTACAGTTTGATGTCATCGGCATAAATAAGGATTTTACAGTGCCTCAGCAGGGTAACAATGTCATCGATTGATAAAATAAAAAGAAGAGGACCAAGATGACTTCCTTGCGGGACACCAGAGGACGCCTCGATGTTTTTAGATTTGGCACCGCGGAATAGAACCTGGTAGGTTCTGTCGGCTAAGTACGACTGGAACCACATAACCAGGGCATTCGGAAAGCCTAATTTTTTTAGTTTTAGAACTATAATAGAGTGAGAGAGCATGTCGAAAGCTTTGAACCTGAGTCGTTAGTTGAATGGCAACACGTGGAGTTCTTGTTTGTTGACGAAATTTCAATGGTACCTTATAAGATTTTGTACATGATTGACGCCCGTTTGCGTTAGTTGAAGAACTGTAACGAACCGTTCGGAGGCATAAACGTCATACTTTTTGGTGATCTAATGCAGCTGCCTCCAGTGAGAGGAAAACAAGTGTTTCAATAATTAGAACACATGAGGCCAGCTACTCATTTATCGCGACTATTCACATTAGTAGAACTCAAAGAAAACATGCGGCAACAGGGAGACACTACATTTGCTGACATTTTAAATGCTTTGAGAGTGGGAATTATAAAAAGCGAACACTTTACAGTTCTTCTTGGTAAAATATCAACGAATATTACTGGTAGGTTCGCGATACATAAAGCACTACGAATATATCCTACAAACGACCAAGTGGACAAGCACAACAATAAAGTACTTAAATATTTCGAACTGAAAGGTACTCGAGTGTATGACATCAAGGCCCAGGATCAAATTATTGATGCAACTCGGAACCGGGGGAACAATAGTTTAGAATCTGTCATACCTAGGGACATTAATAAAACTGGTGGACTGCCAAGCAATCTAAAATATTTTGTAGGTGCCAAAATAATGCTTCGATCTAACATTGATGTGGAGGAAAGCCTCGTCAATGGAAACATTGGTTTCATTTCGGAAATCATCTGGCCTCATTTCAGTCGTGGCCAAATGTATGACACCGACATTCCGTCAATTAGAGTAAACTTTGGCAAAAATTAACACAAGGGAACAATGAAACACCTACTTTCTACTCATGTGAATAATCACGTTGAGGCATATTATATGTATCTTATTTGTAAATATGTAAATATTGTAATATACTTAATTATTATAAAACTGTTAAAAATGCTACCTAAGCGAACTTTAAATATTCTGAATCTGTAGTAAACATGTCAAAGTTATTTTAAGACTGAAAAGTCGGTATGGGTATCAAATGAGTGTAGAGTATTATTAGCTTTGTGCCGTCATTCGAAATTCAAAATGGCGGCCAACCCAAAATGGCGGATTATCTTTTTAATACGCTTTTATTCTTTTATGGGAATCAAATGAAAGTGTATGACGGGTATAGTACAGTAAGCTCTGTGACGTCATTTTAAATCTAATATGGTGGTGATCACAAAATGGCGGAAGACATATAATACTCTAAAACGTAGAAATGACATAATGTATAATAGACTAAAAAGTAGAAAATAAAATATATAGTTTAAAAAACAAAAAAATACGCTTTTACTTAAAAATGAACTAAAAAGTAAAAAATAATTTTGAATGTAGTTTTTTTGCTCTAGCCAGTAGGTATATGGGAACAACCTACCTTTCGAAAAGTTAAGAATTCAATTAATGAAGTTATTGGTAAAAATTATACATATAACTTACTTAAATGTAAAAAAGCGTGGGGCGCTCTTTACCTATATTCTTATTTAATTAATACTGGAACCTTTCGTTAGCGCCCACGCTTTTCTACATTTAAGTAAGTTATATGTATAATTTTTACCAATAACTTCATTAATTAAATTCTTAACTTTTCGAAAGGCAGGTTGTTCCCATATACCTACTGGCTAGAGCAAAAAAAACTACATTCAAAATTATTTTTTACTTTTTAGTTCTTTTTTAAGTAAAAGCGTATTTTTTAGTTTTTTAAACTATATATTTTTATTAAAACGTTTTTATTAGCTCGCTTTCTTGTCTGTCTGTTTGTCCGGTACAAATTTTGCAATCGATTTTTCGAATACTTCCGCTTATCCGATCATGTTGAAATTTTGCACACAGCTTTATCTCCGATGACAATGCAATATAGTATACTTAATATACCGTTAGATCCATGGCGGCCGTCTCAAGAGGGCGGATTACCATTTTCCTCACAACCCCCGCGATATGGGTATCAAATGAAAAGCTATGATAAGTAGAATACAATAAGCAATATAGGATACTCCATACACCGTTAGATCCATGGCGGCCGTCTCAAAAGGGCGGATTACCATTGTCTTCACAACCCCCGCGACATGGATATCAAATGAAAGGCTATAATTAGTAGAATACCATAAGCAATACAGTATACTCGATATACCGTTAGATCCATGACACCCGTCTCATGAGGGCGGATTACCATTGTCTTCACAACCCCCTCGACATGGGAATCAAATGAAAGGGTATAATAACTAGAATACAATAAGCAATATCGGGAGATAATGTAGAAAGCATTGATGCAGAAGAGAAAGAGCAGTCAACAAAACGAAGACTCATTAAGCTGGCAAACAACACTAAAATGATAATTAGAAATGTTCCAGCTGTTGTACGAGTGCCATTCTTTTAAATGCAGACAGATCCGGGAAATTATGTCTATAGCCTGCTTAGTAACTATTCTCATTAGTGGTCATTATCTTTAAAAAAAACCGGGGGTTCCCGGACTACAGGTACATTTACTCGTATGTTAGAGCAAGAGTAGTTGCGAGTAAACACGAGTGAAAATAAGTAAAAATGATCAGAAAAAGGAACGCAGATAATATTGAAATAGAAATCATATAAAATAAATTTAGCTTAATTCATTATTTAATTTTTCAGGAATATCAAAATTAAACAGTTTGATATATTATTATTAGATTTAGGTAACAATTTTCCCCATGCATCTGCCATAATATAATCAAGATGTTCAAAATTGATTGCAAAAATTTCCCACACAAAACTAAAAAGCAGAAAATAAATACTTGAATAAAAAAAAACTTTTTAATATAAAACGTTTTTAAAACGAACTAAAAAGTAAAAAATAGTCTCCTAGCCCCATTCAGATTTATAACCTCATACATATTCCTAACACCATACAGATAGTCCTGAAAATTTGTAATTGTGAATTTGTAATAGCTATGAAAATATTTGTAAGATTTAAAACGAAAAAACGTGGGGCGCATGCAAGATTGATGCGAATGATTTCTCAACCCAGCTATAAACAATACTAAAGAGTGTATAGTAGCTGGGTTGAGAAATCATTCGCATCAATCATGCATGCGCCCCACGTTTTTTCGTTTAGCGTATTTGTTAGTTTTTTAATTGTTAAATATTTTCAAATATTTATGTATGTTGTATATCTATTTTGATTGCTCTAGGAGGTTTTCTTCAAATGACATTTTAATTTGAAGAAAAGCTCATAGAGGAAGTTCAAAAGTACAACATTTTATGTAGAAAAAGTAGCGGTGGATAGAAAAATGTATAATTTATACAAATAACATATGTTATCAGGTTCCATTAATTGGTTATGATGGCGGCAACTCTTAGATTTTCGAAATAAATGCCAGGATTAGAGCGAAAAGGCATGATTTTCGTTATCTGAAGTAGTATTCGGTGTGCAATAAAAAATATAGTAATAAAACTTGGCTCCGTAAGAATAACATCGCTCACAAAACAAACCGTAAATCACAAAACGCTAAAAAAAGAGGAATATTGAGATGTTTCTTATGCTTAGAATCTGCATATCTTCTATATGGAATCACTCAACTTTCGTTTTTTCGTAAATACGCTGTATCATAATGGATAGCGGGAATAGCCCCCCTTTCAAGAACAGTTTTTTTCCAAAAACATCCAGGAATCACCCCTGAAAATATTAGCCAAGTGGATTTTATTGAAAAGGCTCTATCAGATTCAAAGCAGCAAAGCAGAACCGTCGGCAGAAAATTGTTTCTATTGGCTGACGTTGGTCAAGTGACAAGAAAAGCAGAAGAGAGTTCTGCCGCTGCTTTTTCATCTCAAATTCTAATTTTGCTGCTTTGCAAAGCAGAATTTTTTGACATTTGAAACATCTTGCACTTGCAAGTTGTTTTTAAATGAGTAATGGACGCGGAAAACTGAGAATTTATTGTTGGGTGATATTTTACAAAGAATTTATTATATTATTAAAGAACTATTTACCAAGAATTTTCTGTCAAATAAAAATTCTGCCGTTGCTGCTGACTTACTTGGATCTGAGTCAACAGGCAGAATTCTGCTTCTGCCTCTGCTCACAAAGTTGGATCTGATAGAGCCTAGTCTTAAGTCGCGACCGCGACCACAAGCACGCGTGTTCAATATTTTTGTGAAAGCGTGCTTGAGCGCGTGTATGCGATTTTTTGCGCAAGCATGATGATTGGGCCTACTCACACAGTGCATATTCATGGCGCCTAAAACCGGTTTTATAGATGAGAGAGGGAAGGGAGCGGAAGAACTTAACGAAACATTTTCACGCAAAACGAAACGCGTGAAAACTAGCACACATATAAAAAGTTATTCCTGTCTCTTGCATTCTTTAGCTCTGTTTTTCTCTAACAAGTAAATTTCATCTGCAATACATTTAAGTGTTCCGGTATAGCATTCAAATTGACTATCCATAATTTACGCCCCGTGTGAGCTGCTAGGAGTTGAATAAAACCGGTTTTACTCAACACACTTATGGCAACGTGTGAATATGCCCATTGAACACCAGTTTGAAGATTGGTCGAATTTTCATCTGCATGCTTGAACAAACCTCGCTTGAAAACAACCGAACACGACATTATTTAAGGATAAACTGCGGCTATTCAAGCATGATTGCGTCGTATGGAGGCTACAGAGATGCTGTGCAAGCATGCGCAAAAATATTGAACTTGTGTGCTTGTCAAGCATGCAGTTACGTGTGTAGCCGACAGCGAAGGAAAAACTGGACGAAATGAATAACGAAATAAATATAAGGTCTGTTCCCGTAATCTTCGTGGAAAATGTTTCCTGCACCGACTTAGTAGAATAGTGGGGAAAAACCGAAGAGTAAGCATCTTTTGGGATATTTTTTGCAATTCAAGAAGAACATAAACTAAACTAATTGTCATTCGTGTATTTAAAATAATGACATAAAATTATAAAAATTATTCATGAAATTATTCAAATTATTGTAGAAAGGCACCAAATGAAAAATTCTTTTTAGTGGGTCGCACAATCCTCTGAAAAAAGATTGGTAGTCAATTTTTTCACTGGTAGATTTCAATGGTGTATTGTCGCGATGTCGAATATATGGAAAAATAATAAAGAATATATGGTAATATAAAAACTTGAGGATAACTAATAAAAATTAGAGACGACTGGAAAAAAAAGTCAGGAAGCCCTAGTTATACAAAGAGCGTAGCGCCATTTAGAAGAAAATGATTAAAATTAGCTCTCTTGCCACATTTTTGACAAATAATTTTTTAATTTAGCTTTAAGTTGTCTGACTATGAAATATGCTTTATGAACATTCTAACTTTTACTCCTTCGATTAAATAGGGTTGTTTCAAAATTATATATCATTAATATTTAGTATAGTCTAACGCTAAAACGTAAACGCTGATGTTTATTGATAACGTGTAATACAAAAGCTTAGTTCTTATGTAGTATGAGTTAGATTTATCCTTAAGGTATAAAATACTAATATTCAACTCCAAATAGACAAGCTGCAATGCTGGCTTCCCCTTGAAATTACTCGGAAAGTGCGAAGTGATTAAAATTTCCATCTTTCACCCTCAGTTTTCTATTTAGATGCGCCGTTTGATCATACACATTATAAAACATAATATATCCCTAGTGCTTCACCCTTTAGATGATTATCTGATGAAAGCAGCCATCAGCATATTTTCCGCTGGAGTTGTTACACTGCTTATAGTACAAAGATAGCGATGAAATTCTTTCCAATTAAAAATTCGACTTCGTTCCATTTATTATACTATAAACATATATAATAACAATGTAACCCAGAAGAGCGCCCTTACCATGTAGTGTCATTGACTATACTCTAACGTTACTTTGTAAGGAAATAAGAACGTGAAGGACATTGAGTTGTTTGATGTACCTCACTATCATGTGTTCACGATGACCGAAAAAAATAACAAATTATATCACAGCTCAAAGAATAGCTTTGTAGTCCTTTCACTCGGTTGCTTAAACCAAATATGTCAGCTCTAACAAGGTCCTGGGATGAACCGTCTCCCAACCCTACGCGTTTATATATAAATTTCAATCCTGCAGGACCGGTCCGTGAAGCGCTTTTGTAGCAAATTTAGGAGATGCATTAAAGCATGAAATTTCCCCGTGCGTAAATTATTCACACAAGAACGTACAACTGGCAGCAAAGGACGACAAGGGGTTAACTTAGATCTATAGCAGGAAATACGATGCTCGTTTATGGAGGCTTTTGCGAGGAACTAATTCAATCTTGTCCTTATTTTGTCCTAGGATTTAATCTGCTACTGCATATGGCGTTAAGCAAACGAGTTATTAGATTTAAACTGGGGTGAGAGCAACTTTTTGGGTAAAAATTACCAACTGCTGTATTTCCACATTTATTACTTAATAGCAAGGATCTTGTACCCTATGTTTGTTTAATTAAAAGGTCGTTAGGTATTTTCATTCAGAAGTGAAGGTATTACTTGTATATTTCTTGGCTAAATTGACTTCTATGGATGTGGTTTGATTAACATACACACATTGCCCTTTCATACTGCCACAAATGAATAGTTTTATTCAGTTAAAATTCTATTGATGCTGAAGGAAATGTTAACTGAAAGGGTCCTGCGGGAAATTAAATTTCACGAAACAGACATAATTATTCTTGCAGAAGAATTGAGATACAGTGATTTTTCCCAAACCTAAATTTTAGCTTCATCTCACTAAATTAAATCTTAAGGTCTTGTAAACGATCTAATCTTTATAATGCAAAGAGATACAATGATTTCAGATTTATCATAGTCTGTTCTATTTGACTTTAATGAATTAGAATGATACACGTTTTGCGTTATTCTAACACGATTTGAGAATCTGGGCAAAATATACTTGCATCTACTTTTATAGTGCAAGTCTAAGCTAAGTAGCACCCTTTGTACTACCTGTCCGTAATATCTTACATTTATGCTGCAATGTTTTGTAGCAAGCTTATCTCAAAGCATGCGGTGCAGCGTTTTTTTTTGTTATGTGAAAACGTCAAGCTCAGGAATCACCCTTTGTACTACTAGTCCGTCATGGTGGAATGTCTAGTAGTAAGCTTGATGTGAAGGATAGAGGAGAAAGGATAAGTTAGAGGTCTGGAGGGTGCGTCAGTAGATGTCGGCGAACCTTGCGTTTAAACTGTGAGGTTTTATATGAGTTCGGAAACACCGACTGCGGAAGGCAGTTCCACAATCTAGTTGTTCCATTTATAAACGAACTTCTAAACCGTAATGTGAGGGGGCTGAAGTATGTGGGGTGAGCCGAGTTGGCTAGTCTTTTGTTGCGGGAAAAAAGTTGCCGTGTAGGCATGAGGTTTCTAATTTCAGTGGAGCAGTCGCTATAGTAGTAGCGGTAAAACTTGTTGAGGGCTGCTACATTCCTTAGTGGCTTAAAAAGTCGATGGAGGAGCAAAGTGTCCTATCTCCAATGAGTTTGATGGCGGGGTTTTGCACCTTGTCCAACCAAGCCAAGATGGTTTTGGGGCGACCGCCGAAATGTACGAGTTGTATTCAAGGCGGGGCCGAATGAAGGACTTGTAGATTGTAGCAAGGGCAGTTGGCTGAAGGAGGAACTTGCATTTCTTGAGGAATCCTTGTAAGCTTGTTTGGCGATTTGGAATATGTGGTTATTCCATCGCAGATTCGAAGATAAAGTTACGCCTAGGATGTTAAGAGATGGGTCAGCCATTACACTCTTTTTGCCCACTGAGATAAAGGGACGGTCGGTGCAGGTGTTGGTAGAGAAAATGCAGTACTTTGTTTTGGTTGCGTTGAATTCGACGCGATTCTTGAGGCCCCAAGCCAGAATGAATTCAATGCCCCTGTTAATAGAGTTGGACATGAGTTCACGGACTAGGAGACAAGGTCTGGCATGTGCCTGTCTTATATTGTCAAAGGCGTAGAAGTAACGCAAAGTATAGATGTTTTCAAACTCCGTGACACAAAAAAATTTGAACAGTTCTGCGCACCTCGTTGCCAAATTTTATAAATTTTGTTCTATCATTTCCCCTCTTTTCATTTAAAATGGCAACAAACGCAGAAACAAAATAATTTCGGAAGGGATGCGCGCATGCCGAATGAATAAAGTTAAGTCATCTTTATATTTATTGAGCAGAGCTTTTAAACACATGTAAAAACCCTGCTCAACCAAGTAAATCTATCCATCATAATAAGCATAATTTTATTATAATTATGCGAAATATTTCTCATCCCTAAATTTATAATAATTAAAAACAAATGCTGAAAAATTGCTCTTTAAATTCATCAGCATTTTCATTCATAAATTGAGAATTCGCCACAGCCGCAAGCAACACAACCTCCCCTGGCAGAAGCGCGCATGCGACTGACGGAAAACGTCAACAATCCTAGTATCAAAGTATAAAAAACCTAAATTGCGTATTTTTTAATAGAAATTGCTACAAATTATTTCTGTAGCAAATATGAAAAATACAAAAACCTGAAATTTAAAAAATATATAATAAAAGACGCTTTTCATACATAATTTGTAAAATTTTTAAATAATCATTAACCCGCCAGAAAAATATACCTCCCCAAGCCGGGCACGCAGCCGCGACTGATTAAATGACAGCGTACAGCGAGTGTTTTGATAAGGAGGAGGAGGAGTCAATTCTCCGCTCACTTTTTAAAATATACAATGGGTCACAAAATTATAAGAAAAATAAAAATTCACTTTTAATTAGAAAAGTGTTTCCTTTTAAATAAATTATGTTTAAAATTATTTCCTTCGCATTTTTATTTTATTTACGGTTAAGTAATATTTATCTTTAATCTTCAAATTTCTATCAATTATTCAAATGGGAAAATATAAATTTCGTTTTTCGGTTGAGATTTTTTAAATCACTGTGGAAATGTTAGTTCGGTTGTCAACGGATTGTGAAGTGTTTTTTTCCTGTGATTTGTTGTCTTTTGTTTTTTCTTAATTCAATCGTATATTCGGGACTTTTTTTTGCATTTTGTTTTACCCAATAGTTATGTGTAATAGTTAACCATTTGTTTTTGTATTTTTATTCATCCATTTATTGGAAAACATTATTTTTAGTGGTGCAGTGCTCTGTTTCATATGTTCATTCATATGTTGGTTCAGGTGTTCGCAAGTGGTGTTAAAGGTGATTTATATGAATGTTTGTTTCTTTTTAATGTTTTTTTGTTGAAATAATCCGATCTTGAGCCAATTTATTGTTTGGTTTATTTATTAGAAACTCTGTTTATTGTTGACAGAATCTTATCTGTCATTCACCTCTCTCACTTTTCTTGCTACACCTAAGGGTATGCAAAGATTTTAATCTTGAGGACTGATTCTCAAACTGCAAATTACTTTTAATTTCAATCGAGAAATTTGTTTTTGCAGTTCAATTTGACAAGAATCGGTCAAAACAAGAGTATTCCCTAAATAATTGTCCCTTCACAATCGTCGCTTTTTGCAATAATTTTTTTTCCTTTTTTGTTTGTTTTTTTGTGTAATAATTTGACAGCTGCGACATGGCGGGTCATCTATCCTGCAAGTTGTGCTCTTCGGAGATCGTCCGAGATGGGATTTCTTGCGATGGAGTATGTAGAGGTGTTTTCCACCCTACGTGCCTCAACGCTGGAATCAGTTCCAGCTCTTCGGCCTGGGGGGGGTCAACCTGCGGGGAGTGCTCTGACATTAAGCCCTGTCATGTCCTAAGGCTGATGAAGGACATCTCGGATGCTTTTCTTGATGGCCATGAAACAGTCATGGGCCGTCTCAACTCCTTTTCCGGCAATATCTCCCATTTTCAAATGTTAGCCGATGACGTCCAATCGATCAAAGTCCGGCTCGATTCGTTAACTGACACTCTTGCTCTTGTTGCGACCAACTCGGGTGCCTTGATGGTTAGATTTCAGGAAATTTCGTCCCGGGTTGCAACGGCCTTAGATTCGATGGACGACTTACATTCGTCAATCTTAAATCCTATCGGCACTTCTACCTGCACCTCCAACTCCTCGGCTTCTCTTCATCCTATATTGGATGATATCAAAAGGAGTACGAAGCGTGTTAGGGCTGATATTGAATCGCTGTCAACAGCAGTGGTTCAAAATCAGAATGCCCTGAGCGCTCTGTCATCTAAATTTGAAAGCGTCTTCAACAGTAAAAACTCCCCCTCAGAGGGGGTAGTATCTGATGGCGCCCTGCAGGTAGGGGAGCAGCCTGTTTCTTCACCCTGCTCCACGGCTGCTTCTCCCTTGGAGAATGTCATCCCCAAACAGGTTGCCAACAACCCACTCGTGCCAGCCTGTAAGGCGCGTTGCAAAACCCGTAAGAATGGTCGAAATCGCCGCCGCACCATTGGCAACGGTGTCACCTTAAGTTCCTTCGTCACGGAAGTTCCAGTGACTGAATCGTCCTCTTTACCGGTCTTGGAAGCAACCTCTCTACCTTCAATAGCTGATGCTCCACTGGCCAGCGAAGGTTCTGATCCTCTTGAGTCTTGCACCCCTCTGGTTACGGTACCAAGACCTTTAAACATCTTCATCTCGAGATTCTCTCCCGAAACTAAGACGGAGACTATCTGTGATTATCTAAGGAATAAATCTATAGACACAGGAACTGTTCATTGCAGAAGAATCAGCAAGGCACCGCCTGATATTGCCGAGACCCTCCTAGACCCTAGTTTCTGGCCCGCTGGTGCTCTTACGAAGCTGTTTGTCCCGCGTACACGTACTCGAGCCCTTCATGCAAACGCTCCCACTTTGAGCGCTCCACAGTTGCCAAAAAACTTGAGATGCTTTCCCTCTACTACCAGAACGTAAGGGGGACTCGGTCTAAAACTAACGACATCCTTCAGGCATCGACGGCTAGCGGGTTTGATGTCATAGCATTCACTGAAACCTGGCTCCATGAAGGCATTCTTAATGCTGAACTTTTTGATTCCTCCTACCAAGTATATCGGAGGGATCGTTTCACTGACTCGGAAGCTCGTGGAGGTGGCGTACTTCTGGCTTGTAGGAGCCATCTTAATTCCAACCCAATTTCGCTTCCTAGTTTCTCCAACCACCTTGACGTTGAGCTTGTCGCTCTCAAAATTTCCTTTCCTAAATCTTATCTATTCCTGCTGTGCTGCTATATCCCACCAGATATGATAAGCACACTTGACGATGGAGGGAAAAACCTTTATGATATTCTCATCTCTTGTGTTGATCATATCCAGTGTATGATGAACACCGGCGATGAACTACTGCTTCTAGGCGATTTCAACTTACCCAATATTCAGTGGGTATATGTCGAAGATGACGATAACTACCTCCCTGAAGGGAACCTTAATCTTAAAGAGTCCTGTTTTCTCAATTCCCTATTCTCACTCGGCTTGAACCAAATGAGTGGGGTGACTAATGTGTTGGGGAGGAAGTTGGATCTTGTATTTTTTACGGACTCAGTCAACATGACTGTTGAACCCAGCCCAATAGTCATGTCGTCTGTTGACAATTACCATCCTCCTATCTCACTCAATTATTGCTTTAATTCTGAGAATAATTCTTGTCCGGAGGTTGTATCCCATGCCTTTAACTTCAAAAAGGCTAATTTTAGTGAGCTGTCATCTAAGCTTGCCTTGATTAATTTCAACAGTTTACTTTCTGCAAATGAGTTGGATGACGACGTGGCACGATTTTATGGCGTACTATACGAAGCCCTGGTTTCTTGTGTACCTTATGAGCCTCAAAAATTACCCAGTTCATCTCTACCTTGGTTCAATAATGAGCTCAAGCATTTGAAAAATCAGAAGAACAGACTCTGGAAAACCTATTTAAAGAGAAAGGATACTCCGAGTCTTAATTTATTTATAAATTGCTACAACCGATTTCGTTCTCTCTCTTCTGCTCTGTATCGTGAATATCTTAGCTGTATGAGCGATAAAGTGTTCACTGACCCTAGAAATTTCTTTAAATTCGTCAACTCAAAGAAAAAGGTTGATAACTACCCTAACACCATGCAGCACACGGACTTGTCTAGTAGTGAGTCGCCTGCGATTTGCAACATGTTTGCCTCATTCTTTCGTCAATCTTTCTCACCTTCTGACTTTCAGCCTAATGACAATAATTTTCGTCATATAATTCCTAACCCAGAGGCTTATAGTGTATCCCTTTCAATTTCCAATGACGATATCGCGAAACATATTGATGAACTCCCATACGATTTCACCTCTGGCCCCGATGGTATTCCTCCTGCTGTCCTTAAGTCCTGTGCAGGGGTTCTCCAGTCTCCTCTGAAAACCCTGTTTCAAAAATCCCTTGACAAAGGGTACTTCCCTACTCTCTGGAAGAATTCGTTCATAATCCCTATTCACAAGAGTGGTAGCAAGAATGAAATATCGAATTATAGACCAGTTGCGAAGCTGTCTGTCATTCCGAAACTCTTTGAATCAATTATCTATTCTGCAATCGCGCCTATCTGCAGGAGGTTGGTATCAACGAACCAACATGGCTTTCTTGCAGCGCGTTCCACTACCACCAATCTTCTTGAGTTCACTTCTCATACTGTCGAGGGCTTCGTTTCCGGTTGCCAGACTCATTGTGTTTACACTGATTTTAGTAAGGCATTTGACAAGCTCTCTCACTCCATTATACTTCTCAAATTAAGGATGTTAGGCTTTCCGCGAGCCCTTCTAGTATGGTTCCAGTCTTACTTAGCTGACAGGACCTACCAAGTTCTTTTTCGTGGATCCAAATCAGTAACCATTGAAGCGTCATCCGGTGTTCCTCAAGGAAGTCATCTTGGTCTCTTGCTCTTTATTATATCAATTGATGATATTGTTCCTTTGCTAAGACACTGTAGAATCTTGATTTACGCTGATGACATCAAATTGTACCGTCACATAAAGAGTATCGAGGATTGCAAACTTTTGCAAGCTGACCTTGACACCTTTTACTCTTGGTGTGCGAACAACAACCTGGTCCTTAATATTAGTAAATGCGAAACCATGACTTTTGGGAGAAGTCGTAGTCCCTTAATTTTTAACTACACCTTTTCTAACGTGAGTGTCCCTCGTGTTCATTTTGTTAAAGATCTCGGGATAAGATTTGATAGTAAGCTTGATTTTTACGCTCACATTAACTATATTGCTTCTAAAGGTAGTTTAGTCCTGGGTTTTATAAAAAGTGGTCTAAAGAATTTAATAACCCCTTGATTACTAAACACCTTTATATCTCTCTTGTCAGACCATTACTCGAGTATGTGTCCCAGGTTTGGTCTCCTCACTACTCTTCGCACGCTGGAAAAATTGAGTCGGTTCAAAGAAGGTTCATTCGATTCGCACTGAATCATCTTCCTTGGGATAACCCATTAGTTCTTCCACCATATGAATCCCGACTTAAGTTACTCAATCTAAGCTCTCTTTCCAGGCGTCGTGAAGTGGCCGATGTTGCATTTGTTCATCAGCTCCTTAATGGAAAGGTCGACTCAGGTTTTCTAAGTCGCCGTGCGTCGTTTAGAGAGAGTGGTTACAATTTGAGAGGGCCACCTCTCTTACACACCAACTCCTCTAACACGAATTACGGCAGATTCGAGCCTGTTAATCGCATGTTAATTAATGTGAATAAAAATATCAATGTTTTTAGCGTGAGCATTAGTAAGGACGTCCTTAAAAGGAGTCTTTTTAATCCCACGAGACTCACTTTTCTTGCACGCTTCTTTGTGTATTGCATTTCTTACTGTTTTAAGTTATATGTTTTTAACATTTTTTTGTGTTTGCATGTCTTAGCTGAGCCACTGTGCAGTGGTAAATGTGACCGCGTTTGTGTGCAGGGACCGGACCGGCTTGGTACCGGAGTGCCGGGGAGGGTCGGGAAGGAGCCTGCATTTTCGATCGCATGCTCGTTATGTGGTGTTTTCTCTTCTTATACCTTTTTTGGTGCTTTCGGCTGGTTCGGTCCCTGCACATAGGCGTGGCCCGTTTCTCAGCCCAGCTGAGAAGTGTACCTTCTGAGCTAGAGGGATAAACTCTATTATTACTATATACAGAAGCTCTCATAAAAAAACAGAGTCGTCGTATTATTTACAACAAGTTGTCAGAACATATATGTGAATTGCTGAAAATTCTTTTGCGTGCGCCTTTGGCCTTCTTTTTTGGAGCTTAATTTTTCAATTAGAGAGGAAGAAATATTATCTCGAGCTTTTAAACATTTTTAAGAGCTTTTTACCCCAAGGTGCGCTAGATGTCACGACGTTTGAAAAGATCTATACCGTCATCGGCCTTGGAAATATCCAGAGCAACCAGACCAGACTCACCAAAGCGATGTCAGTCCTCAGTCAGACACACAAGAAGATCATCAGTAGATCTTTTAGGTCTAAAGCGGTACTGCCTGTCGTGTATAATTTGGTTAGATTCTAGATATTTCATCAGCTTTCGGTTGATTATTGTCTCCATGATTTTGGAGAGCAGAAGTAATTGCTATTGGCCGGTAGTTTAAAGGGCTGGCTTCAGCTTTTTTCAGAATGGGCTGAAAATGAGCTAGTTTCCAAGAGCCGGTTTAGATGGTGCGCTCCAGCGCATGTGGCACACGAACTTTGTGGATAAAGGGAGAGGTGGGGTGGTACCTCTCATCATCCCCACTTCTCCCTTCAACAACAAACGTTCGTGAGGCACATGCGCTGAAGCGCACCGTCTAAAACAGCTCCAAGAGTCAGGATACCAGCCGGAGAAGTAAGACAGGGCAAAAGATCAGTTTCAGGTAAAGAAGAATTTGAGGCGAACAGAGATGCTAATAAATCGGCTGTTCAGGTTTCACCTAAAAAGAAAAAAGAACTCATCAATAAAAATTCATCAGAATAATTACACTCACCTGTTGGACAGTTGGATACCAGCTGCATCACCACAACCTGGGCACCCGGATGCCAAAGTACGAAGTATGCAACCTAAAATTCAATATTTAAAATTAGAATTTATTACTTAGTTAGATAAATTAGATAAATGAATATAAACAATAACAGATATGTAAACAAGCACATAACCTCACATTAGATATAAACAACCATTTGAACATAAACAGTAACGTAAACAGAAATTTATTGGCTTAACACAGTGATTACCAAAGTGTGCGCCGCGGCTCCCCGGGGCGCCGCGGTGCCGTCATAAGGGCGCCACGAAATATTCAATTAAACAATTCGGCAATTTTCTTGGAATTTCCAATTCTCCCATTCCCAAATAATGCTTTGCTAGCATCATATAAAGTTGCATATAGAGTTGCTAAGTGTAAAAAGGCCCATACCATCGCAGAGCAGCTCACTCTACCAGCTGCCGTAGATTTAGTGAAACTTATGATTGGCGAGTCGGTGGGAAACTGCTTTCAAAGGTCCCTTTGTCTAACAATACCATTAGTCGCAGAATTCAGCATATGGGGGAGGATCTCAATATACAATTAATTGAAAAATTAAAAGGAAGTGAATTTGGATTGCAACTCGATGAGGCCACAGATAATAATAAGGGCGCCCACTTGATTTGTTACGTACGGTTCTTAAATGGTAATTCAATAGTTGAGGACCTTCTCATTTGTAAAAGTATTACTGGACTCTGGAAGTAGGCTGGCCGCACACATACGGTTTCCGTCTTCGGCTTCCGAATACGGAATTCCTACTGCCTAGCGCAGACGTTCGGTTTTTGGCATCCTGAACGCACGTGTTGGTTTTCGAACCGATTATCAGCAATTTAAGAACGTGTGCGCTATGTAGAATTATTTGTATGAAATGCCTGCAATCGGGTGTTAGAGTACCGAATTCGGAAACCGAACACGGAAACCGTATGTGTGCGGCCAGCCGTACAAAGGCTCAGGATTTGTCCGAGATCCTGAATATATTTCGCTGTTAAATGGGTAATCGCTTTTAAAAAGGAAAGTTTTCCAATTTTTGAAGAAAGTCAAAAATTTAGAAAAAAATCTGATGTATTGAGGGCGCCGCGGAAAAATCCGATTATTTAGGGAGCCGCAAACCGAAAAAGATTGGGAACCTCTGGCTTAACACATAACAATTAGATTAATATAAAATTGTTAGTGATTTTCCTAATTGTAGATTAAAATGAATTAATAATATTATTTGTACTTACCCGTATAAAACACTTATTGCTCATCACCACAACACAACACAAATTAAGAAACAAAAGCTGAATTTGACAGCCGACGATCGTAAGCTTTATCACTTTGATAAAGCTCGCGATCGTAAGATCTCTTAAAAGCTCCAGCGAAGAGAAAATGGTAGATGGAGCAAATAAGAAAAATATAAGGGGAATTTTTCGATGTAACGGTTAGCTACAAAAATCACGTAGGCATTTAATATATAAATTGGAGAAAATGTTTGGATAGCTCTCTCACTTTTTCGTTAGTCTAGACACGAGTTCGGTTTTTTCACGAGTTTTTTTGATTTTGGAAGTTTGATTTAAATTTGATTTAAAGAAATTTAGAGTTTGAAATTTGATAATTATTATAAGATTAAGCCTTTATCATAAAGAAGTTTTTTAATAAACATAATTCGTTAAATTGAGTTTTTTTCTTGCTAAAAATAAGATTGAAAAATAGTGCTACAAAAGGCTCTCGCAAACGGTTTCTTGAACAGGTCGAGAAAAATGATTTTTTAAGAAAATAGGAAATTTGTATGAACATCGGCCTTGGGTTTGCTTTCTGTTATCACTTCCTTGTCATAAATGAATGGAGGGGTTGCGGAAGAGGTAAAATTCTTCTTGATGGACGTTACCAAGGACCAGAAGTTTTTGCTGCCTACGCGTGTGCTGACGATCTTACTTCTCAACTTCTCATCAAGAGATGATTTGACCTTCCTGATGGTGGAATTCGTTCGGAGACAGCATCGAAGGCTAACGTCGAGGCTTCATTACTTATATTAGGACTTCTGTATAAATAACAGAAGAATATGACGTGGCTACGAAGAATTATTTTAATCCATATATGATTAAATTCAGAAGATGTACTATTGTACACCTTCTGGAAAGCCACATTGTGCACTGTGATGAAATAAATCAGTAAACACATGCCCTAAAAATATTTGAGTAGATCAAGTTAAGTAAAACAAATTACAAAATAAGAACGGGCCTCAAATCACCACCGTCCAAATAAAGTGCATGCACACACAAAATTATAAAAACACCGCGCCCGGGTAACGGGGTCATAACGTAACTTTCGCCAAGTGTTTTCGCCGGTTATTTGTAAACAAACTTTCATCATATGGAACATGCACTTAAGTGAACGATTTTGATGAGCCAGGTATTAGAAACGCGGGCCTATATTTTAGATATAAATCAATGTAATTAATTTAGTATTAATAGAGTAAGAATTCAAATAATAAAGACACTTAGTAATCAGACTTGAATTTATTCATTTCGGAGTTGTGCTGATAAGCTGCTCCTTACTAAGCCCTGAGCATAGCGAGTCTCGCTGCTCTAGCCAGGAGTTAAGCAATTCTTTGCTGCTCCTCTCCATCAAAATAATCTCGTCGAGGGACCACCACAGCACTAAGGTAAACCCAGTCACCTGAAATCGATCGAAATCAGTATCGGTAACTTGGGTTTCACTTAGTGCGAGAATGGCCGGGGCATGGATATGGAGACGGACGAAGTTCGCAAGAAGACCTCTGATATTACAAAAAACAATAGAAAAATCACTGTTTTTGTTTCGGGGCAAGTTCCATGACCTCATTTGTGGCTGACTCCGCCGGCAATGCAACAATCGGGCCTAACGGGAACAAGCTTGCTGCAGTGTTAAGCTACTGACACATACAGGCGCAAATGCGGTGCGAGCAATGACAGATAGAATAGAATTATGTGTATTCAAATGCGAGCTAACGAAATGTGACTTGAGCGCTACGCACACACCGAATAAGTTGCTCTACTTTCTACTTTTTGCACGTTGCTGCGGCTTAATGTGAAATAATTGTTTTTGTTTTGAGTCGTCTGTTGTTGATGGGCATAGTCATAACCTTCTATAATACAGCCATGCGATTCGTGTCGACACGCATACATGCACACGCAAAAGTGGTCCCGGGTCACCGTATACAGAAACAAGGTAATGTAAATGGGTTAGCTGTCAGATTTGAGAAAAACAAAAATTGTTTTATCGGTTTTTATTAAAAATTAATAGTTAAATTGTGAATTAAACAAGATAAATTGTCAATAAATTAACTCGGAAGTGTGTGGAAATTGTGTGGAAGTTTGATTTGTTAGAAGTGAAACTTTTTTTCTGTTTTCGGAAGTGTCTGTTGTATCTAGAAAGGTAAACAGATTTAATGTGGAAAATAGACATTCAAGAATAAATAAATAGAACTAATAGGTAAATAAACAAAAAAATAAGCTATGAAGCAGGATTTCCAGCTCAGGAATCAATAAATTGAACTAATAGCTTGTACAAAATTTGGGCAAAAATAACTAAATTTAGTGAAATTTGCTGGGAAATTGTTATCATCCTAAATTATTTACACATCAAGGATTTAGCAAGGGCTTTGAAAGGTAAGACTATTAATTAAAAATACTACTTTCTACTTGAATTTTCCACTTTATAGAAATGATATTTAGCGCACTTTTTGAAGAGTACTTTAAGAAAAAAAATTGTTCTGTAGGCGAACACCTATGGAAACTGGGGAAAACCCCCAGGAACTCTCGAAAAGTTAGTATTTCCTCTATAACGTGCAAGGTGTTAAAAATTTTGATGTAATGAATATAAACAAACTTGTAGAGCGTGAAAATCTGCACATAAAACGTCTTTACCTGTTTTTTTTCGAAAATTGCTTCTTATGTGAGATAATGAGCTATAATTGATATTTTCAGATTTCCGTGCGAATAATTCGGAATATCATAAGATTTACCCTGACGGTCGACTAAAATCTCTGTAACTCCCTTGTCTTTGGTCGAAAATTCATAAACTAAACGGTATATTCTTCAACAATTGCCATGTATAGAAAACGGCATTCCCACGGCGGTAAAATTATGATATGGCGATGTATTACTTACAATGGTATTGGCCCAATTGTTAAATGCCCGGAGAAGAAGAGCTCCATATTTTATTTGCAGATTTTAAATGACGTTGCGATATTTGCGGGTGATAACTTAATAGGCAATAGTTTTATCGTGCAGCAAAATAATGCAACAATAGCTAAAGCTAAAATTGTTACGAAATGTTTATCCGATTTTCAACAAAATGTTTTAAATTGGCCACCGCAAAGCCCCGATCTTAATATAATAGAAAATGTATGGCACTACCTGAAATTAAGGATCCCGGAAAAAATTTGGGAAAATACTGGAAGAAGCCTGGCAGGACTGCTTGGAGTACGATTCCTACTGAAATATGACAGAACCTGATCGATTCGATACCTAGGCGGCTCGAGGAGATAATTATTGTGAAGGTAGGTAACACTAAATATTAAGTAATGGATTAATACGTCATTTGTGGTTAGCTAAATAACAAAATTGAATTACATACTCCGTGGGTTTATAACACTTCAACTGTAACGGTCGGTTATTTATTACGAAAGCTTTATGATTAATTATTCCCCCATCTATCGGAAATTTAAGAAATTATTAGTGCAATCACTTCAGAAGCTTTTGGATGCGGAACTTTTTTTAAATCACGTAGGCCAAGAAAAACAAAATTTTTCTTGGAAGGAAAAAATTTTTATACATTTGACAGTCTGGATTTGAATATGATACGAGACAGTCGGTCTCTTGTAAAAAGTTGTTAATACGTCGGCAAGTAACTGTTGAACAGTCGATTCCGCTTTTCGTTGCGTCCGTCGTTTTTGGTGCGTCATTACATTTTGTGAGACAATATTTATTATTGGAAAAGGAAAAGGCACAGAAAAAGCTCTTGTGCGAGTATATTTTTCAAAACAAATCTATAAAAAAACAAAAAATTGTGTTCGTGTGTTGTCAACAGACCCGAAAATATACCCAAAAAGGTAACGCCGTTCACGTCTCGCCCGTCGTCTCTGGTCCATCGTATATCGAGTTTTCCTGCGCTGCTGAGGCGCTTCTGGAGAAAAGCAATTGTACACGGAGACGCATCTATTGTGGTAATCACCCAGCGCAAGAATACTGTGATGAAACTTGTTCCTGTTCAATTCAAAGTTTGTGGACTTGGAAGACTTGAGAATTGTGGAAAACATTTCGCCATTTTTATCGTCATTTTTGTTAGAGGTGAGATAGAAAAACTAATTTTTTAGCCAGAAAGGATTTTTTTTCGCCAATGTTCTGGATTTGGGAGCCGTGAGAGAGGAAGAACGAAAGAGTCTTATAAAGGAATTAGATGATCACTCATAACTAATATCGCAACCTATTTCAAAATCATTATCAAGTCAAGGAAATACCGCTTCTATTCAAAGAAGCGAAACATCAGTTAATTCCTCCAAAGACGAACTAACACGAAGATATCCAATTTTGTCGAGTATCTCTTCAGTTTGTTGGGGAGACGCACCCAATACATTGTGTCGAGTTATTACCTATTACTTTTGACTTGGTGCAGCGTATGATAAACTCGTTTTGATTTTTTTGGTTACATAATTATATTATTCTTATAAATATATCACACTTTTACATGTTTATAAATACTTCTCCAATATATATATATAAATTCTTATAAATACTTATCCAATATTTTCAAATTATTATAAATACTTATCCCACTTTATCCGTTACCTGAGTTAAACCCTTCTACACTTAGCAAATATTGTTACACTGGTTTTTTTTTGGTAGGGGTGCAAACAAACATTAGACGGTTCTAACTGAACCAATTGTCCGACTTTTATTGCCCTGCAACTCCGTTTGGCCAAATCGACGTTGCTACTTCTCTTGTGTTCTTGTTTTTTTTTGTTTTGGTTGGCCAAGTTTTATATTGGCTCAAAGTTTTTTTGTGTCCCTCCTTGCCCTCAGTACATCCCACAATACACCAGTTCAATTATCAAAATTTACAAGTGGTAAAAGTTGGTTGCATTCACATTACCTAGATTATAAGTATACTTTTGTTTTTGGTTTAATATTTAGATAATATTTAATGCAAACTTACCTTCATTTTGTTGTTGAATAATTATATTGTTTTGGGCTGTATTTATTATTAAAATATAATTGTTGTAAATTTCGTTAACTCCTCTAGTATTATTCGGAATGACCACTTAAGGGGATAAATTGTCCAGGATGGTTGGGTTGTGCTTTCTCTCCAGGGTCCTCTCAAAGTCACGTTGAACATTTACAGGTCCACCAGGTCGATGGAAACGTCAAGCGATGAATCGCCTTGTAACCTAGGAATATAATGACATGAAGAGATATCCCTTTTAAACAATAGGTAAGTGGTGAATCATAGATGTAGTGTCCCGGTCACACAACCCCACGCCCCCACCGGCGAGCTAGCGTATACCGTGTGGCCGGCTTAGCATCCCCTATAACTTTAGGAACCTAGGGAGGATGTAGTTTCTCAAAATTTTTATGTTACCCATTTGGTACATAAATGGCGCCCAACGCTTTGGCAAACAAGTTTTCAATGTTAAATTCCGGCGCCCATTTATTTCATAAATGACGCCCCAACTTCTGTAACTTGTTAAAATTATATTTGATTATGGTTCACCACCACTGCCTTTTTTTTTTTTTTCAGATTCGTCTCTGTTGTCTAAATTCAGTGTGAATTTTATTTTGCTTTCACTTTTAGATTGTCCCGTCTTATGTTATCTTCTTCGCTTTAGGCATCTTTGAACTAGGCTTACCGGCACCGCTGGCTAACAAGCGTATGACCGCTTGGCCATGGGTGAAGGCTGAGTCTGGAGTTCTTTTGTCCTGTGTTTTTGCTCGTCGTCCTGAGTATCAGGCGTCATACCGCCTGCCAGTGCTTCGTTCAGTGGACAGGATCCTTGTTACTTTTTGCTGATGGACGTTTGAGTTGTAACTCGGGCTTAACCGGCTGAGGTAACAGGCGTGCTATCGCCTGCCCACTGCGCCCCGTGGACATCTTTAATCCAGTCAGTCCCCTCAAATCTTGTTTTCTTTTCGTTCATTTTAGACAATTGGTCGAAATGTGGTAAGGGATGTGGTCACTTCAGGTGCACCTCTAGAAGGCCGCACAGGCTTAACCGTCTGGCTAATCACCTGCGCCCTGTGGACTTTTGTTGAGGGACATCCGACTACTTCCTTGTGCTTTTATTGTTTTCTCTCCCGTCTGTCCCCACTGCTGATTGATTTTCCGTAGTGTAGCTCAGTTGTGGATGGACAGCGGAATCCAACTAAATTTTTATGATTTTCGAAGAAGATTTCCCTGTTTTTATGTGGAAGTAGACTCTTCATGTCGTTCAAGTGGACGAAGACGTGTGGTGCTTCCGGCGTTGTTGATGGCACTCGGTGCTGGCTGTGTCTCATAACTAACACCGACTGACACCGATGACCTCGGCCACCAACGAGACTCCTGGGGAGTGAGATTGCTTTTCTTCAACCATCCTGGAAATTCACCAAAAATAGTTTAAATACAAACAACACTACTTTACACCTTGATTTTTTTTCAGGTATCAAATGGTTTTGATTATTGCGGTTTATATTATAACTATATGTTGAGTTAGTATTGATACTAAATAGGAGTATCACTATTGCGAATAATCGGTCAACGGAATTTTTTTGACTAGGATAGCTGCGTGGCTGTATTATTACTGACTTAGTCAGCAGTTTCATTAAGTTTTTTTGTTGGTTAGCCTATATTTTTGCGTACCGTCTGTGCTGGTTAAGTACCTTGATTTTGTTAACGGTGAGTAACAACCAATTAACTTCTTTCTCTGTTAAATATAGTGTATATTGTTGAATTTTTGTACACCCATATATTATCATATACTATACTTTTTTTTGCACTGGTTATCCGGGTTAACGTCGCTGACACGATGGACGTGACTGGAGCATTAACTTTTTATGGACGCCCAGTGGTCCATAAAATATTGCGAAGACCACATCGATTGTACTATTTATCCCCGCACGCCAGAGAATTTGTTCCGATCCATGCAGCCATCGAAGCCAGGAGGTTGTCCATAACGATGGAGGGTGCCGCCATACGTTACACCCTAAACGTTATTAGATGTTTGGAAGCACACCCAGGTGCTTTTGACACCATGGCCTCCAGGATATTGACCATGCTGGCGGATATTATTAACAAGCCGCTTACCCTGATCCACGTTGTTGAGATTGTTTTTCACCATTCTTTGAACGAACCAAGCTTCTGCCATACAGGAGCTAAACTGTATGCGCTGGTTGATTCAATGAATCCAGTGGAAAATAGCGTATTTAGAAATTTGTTGTGGATGACCCTGGCATATCAACAGGAAGTTATCCAGTGGTATATTCCACCGGTTGGATATCAAGTACGCGGGATAACGTTGCTCGTGGCAGAAATGTACCGTCGGTTCCAGAAGGTTCGTTCACTGGGAGGCGAACTGGGGCAGATGCTGGATGGGCTGCTGAATCAGCTGCTTCAAGAGCCCACTCCGGACAATTTAGAATGCGTCTGCCAAGCGTGTCAAGCAGCAGGTTGGGAACTCTTGGAGGATTGTCCCTACCAAATTTGGCTTATCCTACGCGCTTTATACAGGGAGTCACCCTGGTTGACCGTCCGGGGTTAAGTATTTTAAGCGGGGTTAAGTACCTCTTTGCTGTTACTACTTTTGTTTGCATTCTTGACTTCGTTGTTCACGTTTAGTTAATGTTAGATATTGTTACGTTGATGTTAACCAACCAGTTGGCGATTTAGTTACCTTTATGTGTTCCAGCAGTTAGGGGTTCATGATATTCTTCATGGTATTTATATGGGTATATGTTTTATGCACTTGAATTTCTGAGAGATGTCCTTTGGATCGGTGTTTATGGTAAATCATCTCTAGTCCAGACCTTATGGTTAGTGGCGTGTTAGTGGTTTAGTTATAGTCAGTTAGTAACAAGCGACGTGCTTTTCGTATTATTGTTTTCATATCGCCTTAGACGATATTATTAATTTTCCTTCAAGACTATCCTTCTGGTCTACTGTTTCTTCGATTGATTCCTTCGATTCGTTAAAACACCGATGAGTTCACGAAGACCCTTATACATACGACTTCGTGCCCTGTTCCTACGCACCTCTTCCTTCACTTTAATATCATCGTACTGCTGACGGGTGGTGATTGTAGAGGAAATTATTTCTAGATCGACAATCTTTGCGTAATGTGCATCTTTTACTCCATGCTGTTCTTCCGATCTCTTGAACATTTCTACTGTTGCCTCAGCATCAGTTCCTTCTACAAGTGCTCATTGGAGTATCCCTACACCTTTTTGCTCTTCGGTCAGTCTGGGGAATAACTTTCGGCGAATGGTTGGCCTGGCTTTCCACCGGGGAATGTCAAAGGCAAAGTGGTATTGCTAGAGACTGACCCGATGGAACGATAGGTGACAATTTCGAAGGGAATGTATGGATGAAGGTGGAGACCCGGAGTAGGACAATGTGGTATTGCCTTCCGCCGGATATCTGCAACTTCAGGCATACCCTCCGTGAGACTCTCCAGACTGTCCCTCTCTCAAACTTTGAATTCTGACAGTACTACTAAATCCCTAGCGATGTATAGCTCTGCAGCTGAGGCTTGAGACTCTGGATCTCAGGGAATGAGACGAGCCCCACATTGGCGCCACATACCGGACCTTACGACAGAAAAACCTTCCGTTTTTTTTCGGCTCCTCACTGCCTCGCAAGTCGGCCTTGTGGACCCGAGGGTATGTAACGGTCGGTTATTTATTACGAAAGCTTTATGATTAATTATTCCCCCATCTATCGGAAATTTAAGAAATTATTAGTGCAATCACTTCAGAAGCTTTTGGATGCGGAACTTTTTTTAAATCACGTAGGCCAAGAAAAACAAAATTTTTCTTGGAAGGAAAAAATTTTTATACATTTGACAGTCTGGATTTGAATATGATACGAGACAGTCGGTCTCTTGTAAAAAGTTGTTAATACGTCGGCAAGTAACTGTTGAACAGTCGATTCCGCTTTTCGTTGCGTCCGTCGTTTTTGGTGCGTCATTACATTTTGTGAGACAATATTTATTATTGGAAAAGGAAAAGGCACAGAAAAAGCTCTTGTGCGAGTATATTTTTCAAAACAAATCTATAAAAAAACAAAAAATTGTGTTCGTGTGTTGTCAACAGACCCGAAAATATACCCAAAAAGGTAACGCCGTTCACGTCTCGCCCGTCGTCTCTGGTCCATCGTATATCGAGTTTTCCTGCGCTGCTGAGGCGCTTCTGGAGAAAAGCAATTGTACACGGAGACGCATCTATTGTGGTAATCACCCAGCGCAAGAATACTGTGATGAAACTTGTTCCTGTTCAATTCAAAGTTTGTGGACTTGGAAGACTTGAGAATTGTGGAAAACATTTCGCCATTTTTATCGTCATTTTTGTTAGAGGTGAGATAGAAAAACTAATTTTTTAGCCAGAAAGGATTTTTTTTCGCCAATGTTCTGGATTTGGGAGCCGTGAGAGAGGAAGAACGAAAGAGTCTTATAAAGGAATTAGATGATCACTCATAACTAATATCGCAACCTATTTCAAAATCATTATCAAGTCAAGGAAATACCGCTTCTATTCAAAGAAGCGAAACATCAGTTAATTCCTCCAAAGACGAACTAACACGAAGATATCCAATTTTGTCGAGTATCTCTTCAGTTTGTTGGGGAGACGCACCCAATACATTGTGTCGAGTTATTACCTATTACTTTTGACTTGGTGCAGCGTATGATAAACTCGTTTTGATTTTTTTGGTTACATAATTATATTATTCTTATAAATATATCACACTTTTACATGTTTATAAATACTTCTCCAATATATATATATAAATTCTTATAAATACTTATCCAATATTTTCAAATTATTATAAATACTTATCCAATATTTTCAAATTATTATAAATACTTATCCCACTTTATCCGTTACCTGAGTTAAACCCTTCTACACTTAGCAAATATTGTTACACTGGTTTTTTTTTGGTAGGGGTGCAAACAAACATTAGACGGTTCTAACTGAACCAATTGTCCGACTTTTATTGCCCTGCAACTCCGTTTGGCCAAATCGACGTTGCTACTTCTCTTGTGTTCTTGTTTTTTTTTGTTTTGGTTGGCCAAGTTTTATATTGGCTCAAAGTTTTTTTGTGTCCCTCCTTGCCCTCAGTACATCCCACAATACACCAGTTCAATTATCAAAATTTACAAGTGGTAAAAGTTGGTTGCATCCACATTACCTAGATTATAAGTATACTTTTGTTTTTGGTTTAATATTTAGATAATATTTAATGCAAACTTACCTTCATTTTGTTGTTGAATAATTATATTGTTTTGGGCTGTATTTATTATTAAAATATAATTGTTGTAAATTTCGTTAACTCCTCTAGTATTATTCGGAATGACCACTTAAGGGGATAAATTGTCCAGGATGGTTGGGTTGTGCTTTCTCTCCAGGGTCCTCTCAAAGTCACGTTGAACATTTACAGGTCCACCAGGTCGATGGAAACGTCAAGCGATGAATCGCCTTGTAACCTAGGAATATAATGACATGAAGAGATATCCCTTTTAAACAATAGGTAAGTGGTGAATCATAGATGTAGTGTCCCGGTCACACAACCCCACGCCCCCACCGGCGAGCTAGCGTATACCGTGTGGCCGGCTTAGCATCCCCTATAACTTTAGGAACCTAGGGAGGATGTAGTTTCTCAAAATTTTTATGTTACCCATTTGGTACACAACCAAGTCGTGTAAATAATTTTGGCACCTAGAATACATCTGCAAATAATTTTGAACACTTTCTTTTTCTTTGTTTTTGTGCTTTGCTGAAATTATTTGTTTGCTGTTGTATGTCGTAAGTTAGCTTTAATAATGAAGAATCAGTAAAATAAAACTGAATTTAAAATAATGAAAATTTGAGGAATTATAGTATATAGTACATAGTTCTGCATGCAATTTCTTGCCAGTTTCCCTACTGATATAATAACTTACTAACACAGTTAAGTAAAATACAGATGCCCAGTCGAATAGATGAAACGTAGTGGCTCCCTTGCACTCATCGTAGCTGCTCGTTCGCTTCTGTGTGTTGCTGGAGTTTAACCAAAAGTTGCCTCGCTCTAGCCAACTACATTTAAGGTACCTTGCCTGATGCCTTTATTGTAATAATCTTAACTGGTAATGCAAAAAGTAATAGCTCTATTAATTTCTTTTGATTCTTTCTCCCTTTTACCAGTAATGACCTATGAAACGCGAAAACCTCAGGGTATCCGACAATAATGACGAATGGGAGAGCTTCCTCCTCATGCCCCCAAGATATATGTAACATGTTTGCAGTGAGATTTAGTGAAGTCTTTGCTCCTAAATCCAACACAACGCACACTGAACTCCCTCGTACTGAAACTTCAACTCTCATTAATAATTTATCTCTGTCAGGTGCCGAAATAAGAGAAGGTTTAAATAATCTTGACACTAATAAAGGTCACGGCCCCGACAATCTGCCTCCCAGCTTCTTGCAGCGCTGCTCAAATCAAATTGTATTTCCCCTTCATCTAATTTTTAATAAGTCTCTATCGTTAGGAAGTTTTCCTAAGTTCTGGAAGAAATCCTACCTAACACCGATCCATAAATCATGCGATAAGCATTTAGTGGATAATTATAGGGGCATTGCCATCCTATCCACGATTCCTAAACTCTTTGAAAAGCTTGTACATGTAAAGATTGCACCTCTTATAGATCCTAACATTAACGAGCAGCAACACGGGTTCAGAAAAGGGCGTTCGACCACTTCAAATCTTATGATTCTTATCTCTGAACTTCTATGTGGTATGGAGAAGGGCCATCAAATTGATGCTGTCTACACGGACTTCAGCAAGGCCTTTGATCGCGTTGACCACCACATTTTGGTTACTAAGCTATTAAAATTTGGAATTACCGGCCCTGTCCTGGAATGGATAAAATCATATCTCATCGGTAGAACTCAGGTCGTCAGATTTCAAGCATTTTTATCCAAAGAAATCGAAGTAACTTCCGGTGTCCCTCAAGGAAGTCATCTTGGTCCGCTCTTGTTCAATATCTTCATCTCCGATCTGTCTCTCAATATAAAATATGAGTGTGCGTAGGACCACACGTTGGAAGTGAAAACTTCTATGGCCGGCCAGTCTATATTTCCAAATCAATCTTAATATTACAAGGGTTACTAAGTTGTATTTGTATTTATGTTTCCAATTGTCAAAAAGCTATGTAATAAATTGTCTTCTTACTCAAAACTCCAATAGAGAAAGTCGTGTTATTCGTCCAAGGCATTATTTCTTTCAACAGGTTATGGGCCCAGAGAACGCTTTATTTTATTAAAAATAAAACTTTCTTAAATTTGTGGCCAAATTTCGTAGATTTATTTTTCGTGTCGTTTTTTTTAATTTTTCTATTCTTTAAGAACGTGAGAAACGAGTTTAGAATAGACTAAGGTTAGAATAGACTAAGGTTAGAATCGTAGATTCAGGGACGAAAATGACTAAACCAAAGAAATTGGAGGGCCGATCAAATTATGATGAGTGGCGAGTAGAAGCGAAGGCCTATTTAGCAGTTAATGGACACTGGAAATGTTTTGATGGTACCGAAACAAACGTGGAGAAGAATTTTCTTGCAATTTCGGCACTAAATCTATTGCTGTCACCATCTCTATATACATATACAGAAGACGTGAAAAAGGCAAAAGATGCATGGGAAGCTATCAAAAATGCATTTGAAGACAGTGGCATAGGTCGTCGTGTTGATTTATTGAAACAACTAGTGAGCTTGAAGCAGTGCGAGTGTGACTCAATGGAAGATTACGTTCACAAAATGGTTTTAACGTCGCTAAAAGTGAAGAAGGCTGGATTAAAAATCGGTGATGATGTTGTTGCATCGCTGATGCTAGCAGGACTGCCAGACGAGTACCGACCAATGGTAATGGCAATGGAGAATTCTTCCACAAATTTAACGACAGACTTTGTGAAAAATCAGCTACTTCAAGAAATTTCATATGAGAAATCAAAAGACAACGACACAACGGCACTTATGGCCAAGGGTAGAGGCAAATTTAAAAAGAAAAGGTCGACAACGATATTTTCAAAGGTGACCTGCTACGTGTGCGGTGAAGCTGGACACATGGCAAGCAAATGTCCAAAACGGAAAACCAAGTCTAATTCATTATTTTTCTCGTCGTTTGTTGCAAAAACAAATGGCGCGCAAGAATGGTTCGTTGATTCAGGTGCATCAGCTCACATGACGATGAACAAACAAAATTTGACAAATGTGCGCGAACCTCCTAGCAACGAAATAATTATTGGCAACAATTCGAAACTAGACGTGAAATGTGCTGGTGATGTAAAAATTGCATTTCCATTGAAGGATGAATCATTGGGCGACGCAAGTACTGCCACAGTCACAAATGTTCTTTGCATTCCTGACATTTGCGCGAATTTAATGTCGGTAAGTCAGGTGGCTAAGCGTGGAAATACATTGGTATTTGACGAAGAAAGTTGTAAAATTTATGACCCGAGGAAGAAACTAATTGCAACAGCACCGATGGTAGATGATTTGTACAAATTGAATTGTTCTGTGAGACAATCAGCAAGCGCAATGATTGCGGTAAGTAAGAATTTGTGGCATCGTCGATTAGGACACTCGTGCGACGAGAATTTACGCAGAGTGAAGGCAGCGGTGACAGGCGTTGAGTTTGCGGATAATGATAACAGCAAATGTGAGATCTGCATCAAAGGCAAACAGACGAGAGTATCATTTAGCAAGGGTGAGCATCGTGCGACGGGTTTACTGGACATAATACACAGCGATGTAGGGTTCGCATCGTGCAATTCATTTGGTGGTGCAAAATGTTTCGCTACATTCATCGATGACTACAGTCGTAAAGTTTTTATATTCCCGATGAATCATAAAAACGAGGTATTTGACAGTTTTGTTAAATTTAAAAATTTCGCAGAAAATCAAATAGGCCGAACCATAAAGACGTTGCGAACGCACAATGGAACTGAGTACTGCAACAATAAATTTGATTCGTTGACGGCAAAGTATGGCATTCTACATCAAAGGACAGTACCACACACACCTGAACAAAATGGTGTAGCCGAAAGGATGAATCGGACAATTATGGAAAAGGTTCGTTGCATGCTCATAGATAGCAATTTAAATCGAAATTTTTGGGCAGAGGCAGCAATGACAGCGGCGTATTTGATTAACCGAATTCCATGCCGTGGTATGAAGAAAATCACACCAGAAGAACGTTGGTCAAATACTAAGCCGAATCTGTCATCTCTACGCGTGTTTGGTTGCAAAGCCATGGCCCACATACCAAAAGTACAGCGAAATAAATTGGCTGAAAAATCCAATGAGTGTATATTCATGGGATACAGCGAACAATCAAAAGGATTTCGACTGTACAATCCAAAGACCAGAAAGGTCATCATTAGCAGAGATGTTGTCTTCATTGAGCCCGAAATAAAAGAAGAGGTAATTTCACTCAAAAACCATAATAATTGTTCTATTTTCTCTTCAGGGAAACCAAATAAACAGATAAATAAAGATTATTACTTAACCAATCATGACACGAGTGATAGTGATTCGGACGATGAAAATTCTGACGTTGAATTCAGTGAGGCCTCTCCATCGCAGCCACAATTCAGTGAGGCTAATTCGATTGAACAAGATGGTACAAGCGCTACAATAACTTCTGATTTGCATGCTTTGAGCGCCGAATCAAATGCAACAAACAGCCATACCACAAAGGGTGAAATTGCCAGGGGAAGCATCAACATTGGAATCGAAGCCGTAAACGATGGAGAAACAATACACACCGAATCCAGTGAGGCATTGGATAGTTTCAATTGTGAGAATTCGATGTATTCGTCGTTCAAGGAAACTGAAACCGACTTCGATGTTGCTGCAAGTGAAATATCCACCATTGCTCTACCATTCCCAATCGAGAGTGATAACATGAACGCCAATCGAACTTCCGAAGAGAAGAAAACTCTCGGGCTATATGCGATGCTGACTGCTGCGACAGAAGATGCTCTCGAACCGAAAACGTTTACACAAGCATTAGAGTGCAGCGAAAGGAAGCAATGGCAAAAAGCAATTGTAACGGAGCATGATTCGCTGTTAGCAAATAACACTTGGGAGTTATGCGAGCTACCGATCGGACGAAAAGCAATCGACAACAAATGGGTATTCAAAGTGAAGAGGAATGCTAACGGGGATGTCGAACGCTACAAGGCCAGACTCGTCATCAAGGGATATTCCCAAGTGAAAGGCATAGATTATGATGAGACGTATTCACCTGTCGCTCGGTACTCATCAATTCGATATTTATTGGCTATGGCGGTCAAATACAAAATGCAAATTCATCAAATGGATGCAGTCACTGCATTCCTTCAAGGTGAGTTGACGGAGGAGATCTACATGCGTCAAGCGGAGGGCATCGACGATGGTTCGGGTAAGGTTTGTAGGCTGAAGCGAGCACTGTACGGACTGAAACAGTCTAGCCGTATATGGAATGATAAGCTGAATAATGTATTGGTGCAGAAACTGAAATTCACGAGATCATCTGTCGATCGATGCATATACTACAAGCATTCTCAGCTGAACACAATCATCCTGGCAGTTTGGGTGGATGACATTATGATCTTTGCAAGCAATTCAACGATGTGCACAAAGCTTAAGAACGACCTGTGCACTAGCTTCAAAATGAAGGACTTAGGTGAAGCCACATCATTGCTTGGAATGAGCATCACACATCACAGTGATGGCTCCATTTCGATCGATCAACGACATTACATTTCGACAGTCATTCAAAGATTCAAAATGGAGAACAGCAATCCAGTCAGCACACCCATGGACGTAAACCAAAAATTATCGAATGAAATGTGTCCGAAAACAGACGATGAACGACAGGCAATGGCAAGTGTGCCATATCAAGAGGCAATTGGCTGCATCATGTACATTGAACAAATTAGTAGACCGGATATATGTTTCGCTGTCAGTGCACTGAGTCGCTATACTACAAATTATGGCTCTGCACATTGGATAGCCGTGAAAAGGGTAATTCGTTATTTAAAGGGGACCATTGACAAGAAGCTGACATTTCATGCAGATGAAGATGAAGACATGATTGGCTATTGTGACGCAGATTGGGCTGGCGATAAAGATGGATCTCGCTCCACTACCGGCTATGTATTCACGGCACAGGGTGGCGCAATATCGTGGGCCACACGTCTTCAACCGACAATTGCATTGTCATCGACAGAAGCTGAATTTATGTCAATGGTAGCTGCCATACAGGAGGCACTTTGGTTGAAACGGTTCGAATGTGAATTGTTTCTCAAAGCACCAAAAGAAATAGTTTTGTTTTGCAATAACCAAGGAGCACTGCATTTGGCGAAAAATAAAAATTATCATGCGCGTACCAAGCACATCGATGTACGAAAATACTTCATTCAACACCATCTGTACGATGATATTGATGTCAGCGAAGATAACGAAATAAAAATTAAAATGAAATACAAATCCAAAGACGAAATGGTTGCCGACATATTAACCAAGGCTGTGAATCATTTAAAATTAACCAAATTTGTGCCATTTTTTGGATTAAGCGGCCTAGATTAAACTAATAGCTAATTTGATCTTAGATTTTTTCCTTGAGCACTAGTGAGGCTGTTGTTTTTACTTGTTTAATGTTTTAGAGCTCAAGGGTTACTAAGTTGTATTTGTATTTATGTTTCCAATTGTCAAAAAGCTATGTAATAAATTGTCTTCTTACTCAAAACTCCAATAGAGAAAGTCGTGTTATTCGTCCAAGGCATTATTTCTTTCAACATATATATAAACAAAATTTATTGATCCTTATCCTATTGTAATATTAAGATTGATTTGGAAATATAGACTGGCCGGCCATAGAAGTTTTCACTTCCAACGTGTGGTCCTACGCACACTCATATTTTATATTGAGAGACAGATCGGAGATGAAGATATTGAACAAGAGCGGACCAAGATGACTTCCTTGAGGGACACCGGAAGTTACTTCGATTTCTTTGGATAAAAATCCTTGAAATCTGACGACCTGAGTTCTACCGATGAGATATGATTTTATCCATTCCAGGACAGGGCCGGTAATTCCAAATTTTAATAGCTTAGTAACCAAAATGTGGTGGTCAACGCGATCAAAGGCCTTGCTGAAGTCCGTGTAGACAGCATCAATTTGATGGCCCTTCTCCATACCACATAGAAGTTCAGAGATAAGAATCATAAGATTTGAAGTGGTCGAACGCCCTTTTATGAACCCGTGTTGCTGCTCGTTAATGTTAGGATCTATAAGAGGTGCAATCTTTACATGTACAAGCTTTTCAAAGAGTTTAGGAATCGTGGATAGGATGGCAATACCCCTATAATTATCCACTAAATGCTTATCGCATGATTTATGGATCGGTGTTAGGTAGGATTTCTTCCAGAACTTAGGAAAACTTCCTAACGATAGAGACTTATTAAAAATTAGATGAAGGGGAAATACAATTTGATTTGAGCAGCGCTGCAAGAATCTGGGAGGCAGATTGTCGGGGCCGTGACCTTTATTAGTGTCAAGATTATTTAAACCTTCTCTTATTTCGTCACCTGACAGAGATAAATTATTAATGAGAGTTGAAGTTTCAGTACGAGGGAGTTCAGTGTGCGTTGTGTTGGATTTAGGAGCAAAGACTTCACTAAATCTCACTGCAAACATGTTACATATATCTTGGGGGCATGAGGAGGAAGCTCTCCCATTCGTCATTGTTGTCGGATACCCTGAGGTTTTTCGCTTTGTATTAACGAAGTCAAAGAATTTTTTAGGGTCCTTTAAGATATTTTCTCAAACTTTATTTATGTATGCAGTATAGGCCTCACGTCACCTAGAAGTGAATTCTGATGCTAATCTAGGGTACTCAGATCTCAATTCCTCGTTAACATACCTTTGTCTTCTTATAGTGCGATACAATTTGTTTCTTTGATTTCGCAGTGATCTAGTATCTTTGTCTAACCATGGCTCCGACAATTTATCCCTTTTTTTAATTGATTTAATTAATTTAAGTGTTTGTCGATGGTTCTGAAAATAATATTGTAGAAACATGATACTATCTGGTCTAGATTGTCACCTGATAGCCTATTCCTCCAGTCAATTTGGGATAATTCAAAGCAAATACTATTATAGTTTGCGTTTTTGAAATCATAAACAATTGCATTGTTGTGAGACGCACGATGTAGGGTGACGGTGGAGTTGAATTCTAGTATCCACGCGGAGTGGTGAAGCGTGTTAGAAAAAAGGTTCTCATCTTCGCTGGCGGGTAAGACGTTCACCTCGTCATATAGATTAGTGAAAACTAGGTCTAACCAATTTCCACTAGGATTCGGTTGCCCTATCACTTGCTGCAGATCATTGGCGTAAAAATTATCAATAAGCTTCATATCGATAGCGTGAGTGATATTAATGGGGAGTAAGTTGTTGTCGTCGTTGAGAGTAAAAGATATGTTAGGACGGTTGAAATCTACTAGTATGAGCATTTCGTCATTTTCCTTGTGGCAGTCAAGTGATTGGAGAACTTCATTAAGTATATTGGTAAAATCATCATACTTTGATTCGTCAGAATTGGGGGGTATGTATACAGCGCCCATAACTATGTGTTTTTTGCCAGATTTGACACGAATGACTATAAGGACACCCCCTCCTCTCGAGTGCCCGGTGGAGTCGTAGTCTCTATCGCATCGATAGATTGTCCAGTTGTTGTCCAAGATCTCCTCATTTAGAAATGTATTATTTAACCACGTTTCGGTGATCACGAGAATATTGAAATTGCACGATTTCGCGTCAATGAAAGGGGTTATGTTTCCTTAAAAACCCTTTTAATTCATTAAAATTACTTATTTGTGAAAAAATTCTAATCAACAATTAATTTGCTGGTAGCTCATACTATCTTTAATACGTTTATGTATGTTTTATGTGTAATTCATGTTTATTTGTGTTAATTATTTCATTGTTATTGTTGTTGTCTTTGTTGACATTTTGCTCCTTCAGTTTAATCAAATTCATTGTTTATTTCAGAGATTATTTTTTTGGACTGTGCCTGTGTAACACCCAGGCACCAGGTATTACTTCATTATTTGTTAATTCGTAGGTTTGATTCTGTTTCATTTCAGGGTTTCAGCTTGAACAATAGATATTTACATTCGATCCTTTGTTCTTTTTATGAAACAATAATGTCAAAGGAAAAATTCCGCAAAATTCATAACTCTTACCTCTTTCGTGTACTATTTCTATTTCCTGTGCTCATGAAAAGCAAACTGTAAAGTAACTGAAGCAAAGCGTGTATTTGGGTTTGTTTTGCTTTGGCTTGTTGGGCTTGTTTTGCTTTGGCACGTGGTACCTGAAAAGTTCACCAAGTTCAAGCAAGCCAAGCCTACATTGGGGTTTCACCTTTACTTGGCGTCCGTCAGTATTGATGTTATGGGTCCCGTGTGATGATCTTCACTATTTGTTTTTGAAGTGAAAACTTCTTTAGGCGCGTTGGGCACTTTTTGGCCTGGGGTAAAAACTAAACACTCGCGTCACGCGCACTTTTGTTGCGCACTATTTCCTGCGCACTCACTTTCAGCAACATTTGTGGGAAAAATTTTAGTTTGTATAAACGCAGTCGGGAAAGGAAGAGGTTCTTCATTAAAGCTGAATGCCTGATTTTGTAAATATTATACATTACCAGATGGGTCATTTTCTTAATTACAATTAACATAGAAATGTCATAGCCATGGAAGGCGTTTCATAGGTCATTACTGGTAAAAGGGAGAAAGAATCAAAAGAAATTAATAGAGCTATTACTTTTTGCATTACCAGTTAAGATTATTACAATAAAGACATCAGGCAAGGTATCTTAAATGTAGTTGGCTAGAGCGAGGCAACTTTTGGTTAAACTCCAGCAACACACAGAAGCGAACGAGCAGCTACGATGAGTGCAAGGGATTGCGTTTTAATGTTGCAATGCAGACGTCACTATCAACATTCATTTCATTTTGCTTCGCACAGCGTTGGATCTCACGCTTCTCACTGTGTCTAGAGTTCGACCAAAAGTTGCCATCCAGCTGCTTGGATGCAAATTTAAACATTTTGATTGGATTTAACGCTTTCGGCAACATGGAGCCACTACGTTTCATCCATTCGACTGGGCATCTGTATTTGACTTATCTGTGTTAGTAAGTTATTATATCAGTAGGGAAACTGGCAAGAAATTGCATGCAGAACTATGTACTATATACTATAATTCCTCAAATTTTCATTATTTTAAATTCAGTTTTATTTTACTGATTCTTCATTATTAAAGCTAACTTACGACATACAACAGCAAACAAATAATTTCAGCAAAGCACAAAAACAAAGAAAAAGAAAGTGTTCAAAATTATTTGCAGATGTATTCTAGGTGCCAAAATTATTTGCACGACTTGGTTGAAGTGTTATAAACCCACGGAGTATGTAATTCAATTTTGTTATTTAGCTAACCACAAATGAGTTATTAATCCATTACTTAATATTTAGTGTTACCTACCTTCACAATAACTATCTCCTCGAGCCGCCTAGGTATCGAATCGATCAGGTTCTGTCATATTTCAGTAGGAAGCAGTCCTGCCAGGCTTCTTCCAGTATTTTCCCAAATTTTTTCCGGGATCCTTAATTTCAGGTAGTGCCATACATTTTCTATTATATTAAGATCGGGGCTTTGCGGTGGCCAATTTAAAACAATTTGTTGAAAATCGGATAAACATTTCGTAACAATTTTAGCTTTAGCTATTGTTGCATTATTTTGCTGCACGATAAAACTATTGCCTATTAAGTTATCACCCGCAAATATCGCAACGTCATTTAAAATCTGCAAATAAAATATGGAGCTCTTCTTCTCCGGGCATTTAACAATTGGGCCAATACCATTGTAAGTAATACATCGCCATATCATAATTTTACCGCCGTGGGAATGCCGTTTTGGGGTAAAGACTGCTCGATTTTTTTTGTTCTTTTGGTGCGAATAATAAAAATGTTTCGTGTAACTTACGTCCAATAAAATTGCTCATCAGTCCATAGGATTTGCCACCAAAAATCCACCGGCTTATTCCTGTATTCTTCAGCAAATTTCAACCGAAGTTGACTGTTTTTGCTACTAATGTAGGGCTGCTTCCGAACCACATAAGCCTTGAGACCTTCTTATTTTAATCTTCTCCGAACAGCTGTTTTACTAATATTTTCCTTCCTAGGTACCACTATTGGTATAGTTTAACAACATTTTTTATCGTTTCGGATGGGTTTTTCACAAAGCGAGTTATATTTTTGTCTTCTCTTGCAGTAGTAGCCGCGATTTTCCCTTCCTTTAATATTAATAACGCTTCCAAATTGATTATGCTTGGAAACGTGATAATAAATGGTATTTCGTTGATATTTATATTTTTTTCTTAGTTCCACGGCCGAAACACGACGTTTTTCTACTGTTAACTCAATTTTTCGTGCCATTTCCAAATTTTAAACACACAAATTTCAAAAACACGAGCTCGAATGATTGCAAAAGCATTCCTTTCTCATTCAAAAAATAACGGTAAAACCAATCAAAAACTTCTTTGAGCGATTTTTAACATTGTGTAATTAATTTTTGGCACCTAGAATTCATGTGCAAATAATTTTGAACACTTTCTTTTTCTTTGTTTTTGTGCTGTGCTGTACTTATTTTTTTTGTTGTTGTTTGTCTTAAGTTAGCTTTAATAATGTAGAATCAGTAAAATAAAACTCAATTTAAAATAATGAAAATTTTAGGAGTTTTTAGCCATTCGTGCCACTCTTTCCTGGGAAATCTCGGGTGTGCAAATAATTTTGGAACCGACTGTATATATATACATATACATAGATATACATACATATTTGTATATTTAACATATATTTAACAATAACTCGAGTAAAAATTTGCCGTCCGCATTTGTTCGCTATGCGCGCTAGCTGTGGGGCCGTGCGTGCTAGTGCGTACCTGATGCAGGCTAGCTGCGGTCTAGTTTCATTTTTACTCGGGAAAATAAACTTAAATGGAATATTCATAAACAAAATTTATTGATCCTTGTCCTCCTAAAATATTAAGATTGATTTGGAAATATAGACTGGGCGGACATAGAAGTTTTCACTTCCAACGTGTGGTCCTACGCACCCTCATATTTTTTTTGCGTTTGAACTCTTGGATGTTGTATGAATTTCGAAATACTGACTGGCGAAAGTAGTTCCAAAGTCGAGTTGTTTTGCTTGTAAACGAATTCCTAGACCATAGTGTGCGCGAAATCGAGGGCTCAGTCATTCATTCATTCTTTAAGGACGCGCGCACACAGAAAGCGGAGCGGAGCTGAGCTTATCAGCTCTGCCACAACCTTCTATATTACAAGCCATGAACAAGGAAAATATTGAGAGCGAATTTCCGCTCAATCGGACCACAACTCGGTGAAATCACGTTATGTTGTTAGTGTAATTTGGAGAATTTGGGAGAATTTGGTGGTCCGATTCTCTCAATTGAGATTCTTGTTCATGGCTTGTAATATAGAAGGTTGTGGCTCTGCGCTAACTTTACATTAAAATCCCCGGTGCTGCGCACACTGTGAGCTAGCTCCGCTCAGCTCACAGTGTGCGCAGCACCGGGGATTTTAATGTAAAGTTAGCGCAGAGCTGATAAGCTCAGCTCCGCTCCGCTTTCTGTGTGCGCGCGCCCTAAGGGAATGCCTTAGCGGGCACTGCCACCTATTTTATTTGGTCCACTGTGCCAACCCCGTTGTTAAAAACTTACGCTGTACCGAACACAGTATCTCGCTATGTTGTTAATGGAAAGAAGCTATTTTTATGCAAAGTGAGAATTTCGCTTTTCTGGGCACAAATCTTGAGTGCAGTATTTGTTTTTGGGCATAAAAGGCCCTATTATTAGCCAGTTTTATTCGTCTAGTTATCTCTTCCTTTTCTTCGTTTCTTTTCGTAATTGTAAAGCCAAGGTAGACTGTTTTATCGACTACTTATATGCTGTGTTCGGCGATAGTTATATTTCTTCCCATTCTAAATCGTCCAGTTCTGCATTGCTGCATCAGCTTTTTTCCTGTTCAGGCCTATGTCCTTTGCCGCCTCTTAATTCGACAAAAACTTATTTTGCTGCAAAAATGACATTCCCACGATGTTCACGTCTTCCGCATATCCAAATAGTTGTGCAGCCTGTGTTGCTATTGATGCGCTTTTCTGGACTGACGTTTTCCTTATCACCCATTCTAGGGCCAGGTTGAAAGCATGGGGACCAGTCCATCCCCTAGTCTAAGACCTTGTTGCACTTCGAACTCTTCTGTTACTGCATCTTGAATCCTTACTTTCGCCTGTGAGCTTTTCGTTGCGCATTTGATCAGTCGTACAAGCTTTGAGGGGACTCCTAGTTCGGATAACATCTTGTACAGCTTCTGTCTGTTTATAAAGTCATATGCCTGTTGAAAGTCGACAAATATGTGGTATATAACTATATTTCTTTCCCAGGTTTTCTCCAGTATTTGTTTTAGGATCAGCAGCGGATGCGATGTTGCCTGTGATATTCTCATATAAGGCACACCGCTATAGGTTCTAGTTTTTGTTTCACAAGGATTGTGAAGGTTTATTAGCTGGTGCTGAGGAGTGGGATGCCGCTGTAGTTTTTAAGGGTTAGTTGTATTCTTGTAAATTTAACATATAATCCCTTTCTTGCAGTCATCTGACAGTGGCGGATCCAAGGCGGGGGGGCGGCATGAAGGACATTTCCCCTTCCAAGATCTTTATGATTAATGGATTATTTCAGTTCTTACAAAATGTCAAGTGAAAGCATGATCCCTACTAATATTATAAATGCGAAAGTAACACTGTCTGTCTGTCAGCTACGCTTTCACGCCTAAACCGCTGAGCCGATTTTGATGAAATTTTGATGGAAGGGGATTACAGGTAGAATGCAATTAGTTGTGTGGCGTCATTCCTAATTCAAGGATTACCTTTTTCTTCACAACGCTGGGTATCAAATGAAAGGGTGTGACGATTATAATACAGTAATCTGTAAGACATCATTTTAAATCTAATATAGCGGCCACCACAAAATGACGGAAGACATATAATAGACTAAAAAGTAGAAAATAAAATGTATGTAAAATATTTTATCAAATTAATTTTGCATTTGACCGCGTATTCCTCCTGCTCTTTGGGATCACGGCCTGATGCGTCTTCAAGGTCTTTAGTTCGAAATTGTTGAATGGATGGCCTATAACAAACTGGAGAGAACTAGCCACATGTGTGTAGGGCCAAATTATTCAATTCTGGCCTTTACGGCAAACATTTACTGGTAACATCAGATTAGCACGCTTTGGTCATTCCCACTGACTAGAGGCCTCTTGTTCACCAAACTTAAGAAAAAGGAATTCGACATCCTACAGACAAGAATTTAACATCCTGTGACATCCAAAAGTTCAAATACAGGGCTCATCGCCGTATCCTTAAAAATCCCTGCGAGGGGTGAAGGGTAGTGGTGATTTTTGTGTGTGTGACCATTCCACCCTCAAAGTTGAGCAACTTTTGCTCGAAGCTTTTCTCACGAAAACCTACCCTTCAGGAAATATCGGACCGTTGCCGGACTTCTGCCGCACCCTGTATTATGAAATAAAAATTTAAATTGATATGATATTTCTTCGACGCCAGAAATGTTTGCTCGTCCTACTTTAGTTCTCTATATCAATCATAAGCCCTATTTTAAAATCTTAAGCTACGGTTTCCTAAGAAAGCGGTGCCGTTATCTAGCGGCCGTAATATGACGTGAAGCGGTAAACTTAATGAAACGGCCGTCCACTTAAGAAGCGATGCCGTTATCAAGCGGCCGCAATAAGACGTGGAGAATGAACGATATACATAGATATAGCCTTAATAATATATTTGGAAGATGAGGAGTCATCGGATGACGAAAATTGTAGTTTGGAAGAAAGTGAAATATTTAAAAATCGTGCTACAGACGGTGCATTTGAAATTTGCACTGCAACGAAGAAATACTTTCGTTTAACCCCAATGTTTTTTGATTATGTGCTAAATCACATAAGAGATGTTTAAACTTCAAAACCATATTATAATAGATACAAAAAGCCAATATGTCCAGAAGAAAAGTTATGTTTACTTTTTTAGTTATGTATACTATCTTTAAAAAACCGTTCACCGTCAAAGCTAAAAAACGTTCAATAGATTGTTTGCCACCGCTGTGACGGACGTCATTCAAATGAGGGCATCGCTATTTTACGGTCAACGCTCTCTAGGAAACCAACGCCTACTGAGCTAATAGACAAAGTTTTTGTGACGTCACGCACCGCTATTATAAGGCCGCTAGATAACGGCACCGCTTTCTTAGGAAACCGTAGCTTTAGCTACTATTGGTTTTGAGCAATACAAAACTAAAACAATATTCTTTCCAACAGGGGTACTCGATCTATTTTTCAATTCAAAAGAAACCATGAAATTTAATATTTCACGAAAAAAATTTATCATGCTAAAATTGCGAAATTAATTTTTATATCCTCACATGAGTCTGTTTTTTCTAAAGTAGGGTTGAAAATTATGTTAAAAATATTAAATCTTGTGCACGTGCCATAATCATGGGCGTAGCAATGAATTTTTGCTGGGGTGGGCCAGATTTTAAACCACCGTTGCCGACTGACCAAAGAGAGATGATAAGGGTGATCAAATATTTTCTTCTTTCAACTATTTCTGGGTCATGTTGCCTCACAATTCTATCCTGTGCGCTTCCTGAAACCATCGAGTGTTTGAAAGAAACGTGCATTTCGGTGGACTGCTTATGTATTAAGGATTTTCGATGGTTTTGTAATGCTTCTCCTATTTTTTTCCAATTAGCATAGCCGCTTGTAACAAACTTTTCGCTTTGAGCACGTAAGTTCTTTATACAGATGTTTCTGCAAGCAAACCGGTAAACTTTGTCTTCATTGACACTATACCTACTCAATCCAAGGACATTCTTCATAATATTTTGAAGAAAAGCATCTCTTTCTGTCGCCGATATTTTTTTATGCTGCCTGATCTTACCACTAAATCCATTCATCGTGTGTTAACACAAATTTTGAGGAAAATCAACTAAGGGTCTGATTATTTTGGAGCTGCGAGAAACCAGTAGAGCGGTTGCGCGCTGTTCTAAAAGGGGCCTGTCGTGATTTTATTGCTTTTCTCGCTAAGTGACCCAATTTCCCAGGAAACAGATATTAAAATATTTTATAACTATTGTCGTAATGGATTCAGAATTGATTCAGAATTGATTCCCAATTGATTGGAAGTGATTCCACTTTAGATTCAAAAACATGTAGAGAACCAATTCTTTTTGCATTGAGATGTCATAGGACGGAACCAATTCATTCCTCTCTGCATTTCCTAGAATTGGTTCGGAATTGATTCCTTAGAATTGATTGGAAAGTTTTTTACTCTTAGCAACGAACTGGGAATACATTCGATTCCCTTCTGCATTCTCCAGAATCAGAAAAGGAATCAATTGGTTCCTTCGGAATGCATTCTGAATCAATTCTTCTGGAATGGGTTCTTCTTTTCCCAACAGGATTGTTAAATTCTCCTCAGCATTCAAATATTTCTCACTAACCCATCCAATCGCTCAATTAATTTTGATCGTCTAATTCATTTCATAGAACGTTTTTTTGTTTTTTTGCTTTTCTCATCTATCGGGCCTGACATGAACTACACGGTATCATACTGAAAATGATAGGCCCATGTAATTTATATATGGTTGTATTCTGCGTTATATGTTACGTATGTATGGCCGCATCAAAATGTTTTGTTCTTGTGTGAGGTACTGGGTCCAAAGGTACTGCGGCCATTCATTTGGCCTATTGTACTACAACCCTATACCTCATATACCACAAGTTCAGCAGTCTGCCTAGTAGCTTTTCGCTTAGACTTGCATATGCTCGAGCAGGGACTCTTCGAACAAGAAAACCCTGCTCCTCTCTATTGTGAGGCATTCACAGAGGACGTGGAGAGCAGACTCAACCTCCTCCAGACACAGCCTGCAGGTGGGGTCCTCCGCCTTTGCTATCCTCCATAAGTGGTAATTTAGGGCGCAGTGCCCGGTAATCAAGCCAACAAGTGTTCTGACATCATTTTTATTGCGCCCCAACAAATCCTTGGCCGTGTTAGGAGACGGCCCAGGAAGGAACTGCTTAGAGTTGACCAGTCCAGTCGTGGACCTCCAGCGTTCGGTATGTTTCATCAAAGTTCGATCGGCTAGGGCCCTTTGCAGCAAGCTGGTAGGTGCTCCGATAGCCGGCTCTAAACCGATGAATGCAATGTCGGAGCCCTGTTTAGTAAGGGCATCCGCTTTTTCATTGCCTTTGAAGCCCCGATGACCCGGGACCCAAATAAGGGTAACTTTATTGAGAACTCCCAGCTCATCAAGAGCCCTTTGGCAGCCCAAACTAATTTAGACTTGGTCCTACGGCCCTAATTGCAGCTTGGCTATCAGAGAAGATAAAAATCCGTTATTTTTGGAAGACTCTTCTTAAGTTCTCATGAGCGCATGCCAGTATAGCGTACACCTCTGCTTGGAAGACAGTTGCTACGGTGCCTAAGCTTATCGCTCTGCTGAATCTGGGGCTTTCGCTCCAGATTCCGGCGCCCACACCTGTCTCTGTTTTGAAGCCATCCGTGTACCATACTATTTTTTGTAAAATTGTTTTTAGCCTTAACATCACGGGTTTTTAATAAGTGATTCACTTTTATTCTGGGGTGGGCCAGAAGGATTCTGGGGTGGACCTGGCCCACCTGGCCCCTCCCCTTGCTACGCCCATGGCCATAATTCGTTCAATGGTTAATTTCTCCTTCAAATCCCCTTTGTGAAAAGTTTAAACCCAAATTTTTACGCAACTCTCACAAAAGAAATTGATTTATGTCAAAATTTCTTGGTTGTGTTTACACCACTTTTTCGTTGCCATCGTACTTTCCAATGGGAGTTAAAATTTTGTTTAACAATAAGTAAAAGAACACCCAATGAATCTCAAAAGTCTTAGAGGTGTACATATTTGGAAGTATAATTCAAAATTTTGTTTTTCCTACTTTCAACTTTTGAAGTGTCGTTTGGGATGAAAATGTTTAATTACTTGTGGTATTAAGGAATTATATCGAAGATGTAAGGGGCCGTACTACCCAGTCAACTGAATTACACCTGCAATATCTAGTAGTATCCGTGTCATGAAAGATAGATCCATCTTACTTGAAATTTCACATTAACTTAACTATCATATCAACTAAACTTTCGAATAATATATAAAAATCAATAAATGCCATCCTAGTTTGCTGTCCTAATCTTTAAACATTTCATATCGTTTTTAATCTCTGTTTTATTTATTATAGCCCAAATCCTGACATAAATATCACGTCAAAATGCAGACTTGAAAATATGACAAATTTATTCCAAGCAGACCTAACCCTGCATGTAGGAGAAAATTTATACAACCACTTCAAAAAAAACACTAGGGGGGCTTGCCTGCAATTCCATATACTCGTATCCGTGATTGAATTAACCCACTGAATCAATTTGAAAGAAGACATTTTTGTGATTGAACTAGAAGGCATCTTATCTTGATTATGTTTACATATAAGTATGTAAAACGTGAGGAGGCATGACGATTTCAGATAGAGGGTGCATACTATTTCAAACTTGGTAGAGGCGTAATAAGAGATTCGTTTATTTGAGAACCGATTTTCAAATACAATTTCTGAATTTAAAAATCATTGGAAACTAACTTCTAAATCTGAGTTTACTGTTCAGGAACGAGTAATAAGGCTAGTGCCAAAGCGGATTTAAATGAGGAAAAAAAATAAATTAATAGCAGGGAGGGACCAGCAATGAAATGTCGTTAAGGTTATAACTAAAAGAAAAAAATTTTTAAACTCGAAAAAAAGGGAAATGGTAAAATGGGGATGCGATTTAGGGGTTGAAAACAATTTTTTGCGATTTGCGGTGAAACATGACCTCCTAGTGGAAAATGGTTAATACAAAAGTTGTAGATAATTAAAAGATCTAAAACTTTTGTATTTAACATATTTTGACATAACCTCAAATTTTCCAAGAAAATGGCGGAAAATCGATTTTTCAGTTTTTCTCCCGTAAAATCCCGTAAAAATAATTCAATTTACATGAAAATCTGTAAGAGTATACCTTGTGTTGCGATAAATAAGCATGATTTTTCTTTTGTTTGGAAAACGGATAGGCTCCCAGGAATTAACATTTTTCAAAAAAATACCCTTATCTTGCATGGACAACTTTATTGATGTTTTTTTCGAATTTTGATATTCAATAAGTGCTCATTTAACCATTGAAATATCTAGTTTCAATTAATCTATACATTTTGATACTTTATTTTCATTAAACCGCTTAAAATTAAGAAAAACCGAACACCTGATTTTTCGAATCACGTACATATTTCTCGATTTTTTCAATTTTTTTAATTTTTTCTGCTAATGAGGGATTAAATTTTAATGACAGAACTTAAATAAATTTAATTACATAAAGGGTGGAAAAACCATCGTGAACATTTTAAATAAATAAGAAATAGATTCGTCGATTGAACTTTGTCTATTATAACTAGCTTGACATTTTCGTTGAATGTGAGCGGCTGTTAATTCTTCCATTATTTTGTATTTGTGGTCAAATCTTTGTTTGCTCGACCGAACCAAACGATTGATAGGACCTACTTTGATTTCTTACAAATCATTTGGATCATCTTTTTTGGAAATAATACGGTCCGTCCATTTTGTCAATCTATAATTTTTGAATTAATTAAAATAAATAATATATAAAAAATCTCCCAAAACCATATTGAGTATGATGCTGCAAAAATTTTATTACGAAACTGGAAATATTTACCTAGTCACGGCGTAGTTCAATTCAAACGAAATTGTTATTTTTTTTCTTATTTATTTAAAATTTTCAGGATGGTTTTTCTACCCTTTATGTAATTAAATTTATTTAAGTTCTGTCATTAAAATTTAATCCCTCATTAGCAGAAAAAATTAAAAAAATTGAAAAAATCGAGAAATATGTACGTGATTCGAAAAATCAGGTGTTCGGTTTTTCTTAATTTTAAGCGGTTTAATGAAAATAAAGTATCAAAATGTATAGATTATTTGAAACTAGATATTTCAATGGTTAAATGAGCACCTATTGAATATCAAAATTCGAAAAAACATCAATAAAGTTGTCCATGCAAGATAAGGGTATTTTTTTTGAAAAATGTTAATTTCTGGGAAACTATCCGTTTTCCAAACAAACAAAAAATCATGCTTATTTAACGCAACACAAGGTATACTCTTACAAATTTTCATGTAAATTTGAGGTTATGTCAAAATATGTTATAAACAAAAGTTTTAGATCTTTTAATTATCTACAACTTTTGTATTAACCATTTTCCACTAGGAGGTCATGTTTCACCGCAAATCGCAAAAAATTGTTTTCAATCCCTAAATCGCATCCCCATTTTACCATTTCCCTTTTTTTCGAGTTTAAAATTTTTTTTTCTTTTTGTTATAACCTTAACGACATTTCATCGCTGGTCCCTCTCCCTGCTATTAATTTTTTTTTCCAAAAAACTATCGGCACTAGCCTATAAACACAATCAACTATTTCAATTTAATCAAGAACAAAAAATCAGCAAAAAATTAAAGATAGCTATTGTCAAAGTCGCTTTATACTTTAGCTTTATACCAAAGTGGGGGTGTTTGATTCATTTGATTTAAAAATGTTTTATATTTTTGAATTTTTGTACATTTTTGCAATGCTTATATTTTTTGAATTTTTGTATTGTAACGGTCGGTTATTTACCGAAAAATTCCCCTTTTTGATGGTCCCCCATCTATCGGAAATTTCAGGCTCCATGAATAAAATTACTTCACAAAAAAAATTTGGGAAAAATTTTTTTCAAATTCAAGTAGTCGGGAAAATAAAAATAGTTTTTTTGAGCTGGAAAAAAAAGAGTTGAGAGTGGAGATTGGAATTTAGAAACAGGAGGTCGTATATAGACCAAACAAAAAAAAAAAAAATAATAAGTTTTTTTTAAATTTGAATGCGAACAAGGATTTTGAAATTTTGAGAAGGAAGGACGTTTGTTATCGTAACGGGAGCAAACCGAAACCCATTTTTATAACTACGTCTGAATTGGGATTTGGGAAGAGAAAGAAAAAAAAACCAAAGGAAGTTTTTTTTAATCTAAAAAGGAGAAAGAAGTCTCGATTTGAGACTGGTATCACAATTGATGGAGGCAACAAGGAAAGAAACTCCGGATAAAATCAGTCTGTCAAGCAAATTTAAAAGGGCAGTATAAATGTGGTAGGTTCGACTGTCGATAGGTATTTCTTGAAGGAGCCCACAACATTTTCCGTCGTCTATCACAAACGCTTTAACACTATAGTTGAGACAATGAAGGGAATGTGTGGTTTAAGTGTTTTACCTATTTACTGTACATATAAAAACAATTAATCTATTTGAAAAAGCTGCAATTTTTGGCATTGCTAGGTTAGTTATCCACAAATTGAGAATTTACAGTGCTAAGAACCCAGCAGAACATAACGCCACAACAACTGGCGTCGTGGTTATCGCCGTGGGACGTCAGCGTCTGGACTCCAGAATAGCATACGTTTTCTGATAATCTTGCAGTTTGGAGGTGTTGCAGACGATTTATGGTATTTGTGCGTCAGGATATCGACTGGAAAAGTGCGAATGGTGAATTACTGAAGAGGCAGGTTTATTATTGGTTACTTTTACCTATTAATATAGTAACTTTATTAAATATATAAACAATTTTTAAATATATCGCTTAACCCTAAAAATATTTCTAAATATATGAACATACATATTAATGATATTCAGTATATGACAATTTGGAATTATACGGCATCACAATAACAACATTCGTTCTGTTTGGAGTATTGTACCTTTAGTTTTGGTAATTAAGTCATATACATCCAAACTGTTAACTAAAGGTATATTCCCCGGACTATTTTCTCATATACACTATTTAATTATCATACCAAAGGAAATTGTAATATCCACTATTTACATATATTACAATACTTATCAAATAATTATATATTCATACCATAATTATTATACTCTTATATTTAACAATTTCTTAAAATATAATCTAGTTACTATTTTACTTTAGTACACGCCCTTAGTTATAAATTTCATCGTTCGGTTTGGTGTTGTACGAAAGAAAGGAATCCTCGACTGGTACCAGCGCGACGATTGATTTGTTTCCTTCCGTTGTTACATTAACGTTATTATTTGGTGGTAATAGTTGGCTGTGTCCACAGTACCTAGATTGTAGGAGTATTTGTTGTTTGATTTACATCTACTAGTTAAAGCAAACTTACCTCTGTTTTGTTGTTGAGTAATTGTACTATACTGTAATTATTTTAAAATATATTTGTTGTCACTTTCGTTAACCCCACTAGTATTACTAGGCATGTCAGCCTAAGGGGATAAATTGTCCAGGATGGTTGGGTTTTGCTTTCTCTCCAGGGTCCTCCCAACGTCGCATTGAACATTTACAGGTCCACCAGGTCGATGGAAACGTCCAGCGATGAATATCTCTGGCTAACCTAGGACAAGAACGGTATGAAGAGATCTCCATTTTAAATAATAGGTAAGTGGTGAATCATAGGTGTCGAGTTCCGGTCACACAACCCCACGCCCCCACCGGCGAGCTAGCGTCAACCGTGTGGCCGGTTTAGCATCCCCTACAAACATTTAGGAACCTAGGGAGGATGTAGTCTTTTAAAAATTATTTTTATGTTTACCCAATCTTGATGGCAGTAGCCTTGCTATCACCAGCAAGGAGATCCATGGTGCCGGTACATAAAATGGCGCCCAGTTTCGAGTTTAAATTACGGTGTCCATTTATTACATAAAATGGAACCCAACGAATGCTTTCATGGCAACGATTCGGATCACAAGTTTTTAACATTAAACCCCGGCGCCCATTTATTGCATAAATGGCGACCAACGTCTGTAACTTATTCAAATTATCTTTGACTATGGTTCACCACCAATGCTTTTTTTTGATTCATCGCTGTTGTCTAAATTCAGTGTGAATTTTCCTTTGCTTTCACTTTTCGGTTATCCCGCATCATATTATCTTCTTCGCTTTAGGCATCTTTGAACTAGGCTTACCGGCACCGCTGGCTAACAAGCGTATGACCGCTTGGCCATGGGTGAAGGCTGAGTCGGGAGTTCTTTTGTCCTGTTGTTTTGCTCGTCGTCCTGAGTATCAGGCGTCATACCGCCTTCCAGTGCTTCGTTCAGTGGACAGGATCCTTGTTACTTTTTGCTGATGGACGTTTGAGTTGTAACTCGGGCTTAACCGTCTGACGTAACAGGCGTCATATCGCCTGCCCACTGCGTCCCGTCGACTTCTTTAATCCACTCAGTCCCCCCAAATTCTTTTTCTTTTCTTTCATTTTAGACCTTTAGTCGAAATATGGTAAGGGATGTGGTCACTTCAGGTGCACCTCTAGAAGGCCGCACAGGCTTAACCGTCTGGCTAATCACCTGCGCCCTGTGGACTTTTGTTGAGGGACATCCGACTCCTTCCTTGTGCTTTTATTGTTTTTCTCTCCAGTCTGTCCCTACCCAGGTGCTTTTGACACCATGGCCTCCAGGATACTGACCATGCTGGCAGATATTATCACCAAACCGCTAATTCTGGTCCATGTGGTCGAGATTATTTTTCACCATGCCCTGACTGAGCCAAGCTTCTGTCGCACTGGAGCGAGGCTGTATGAACTGTCAGATTCAATGAATCCTGTGGATGCTAGCGTCTTTAGGAATTTGTTGCGTATGACCCTGGCATATCAACAGGAAATCATTCAGAGGTACCTTCTGCCGGTTGGACATCAAGTACGCGGGATAACGTTGCTCGTGGCAGAAACGTACCGTCGTTTCCAGAAGGTTCGTTCACTGGGAAGCGAACTGGGGCAGATGCTGGATGGGCTGACGAATCAGCTGCTCCAAGAGCCCACTCCCGATAATTTGGAATGCTTCTGCCAAGCGTGCCAAGCAGCAGGTTGGAAAATCTGGGAGGATTGTCCCTTCCAAATGTTTATAGTCCTACGTGATTTGCCCAGGACATCCCCATGGTTGAATGGCCTGGCTTAACTGTTTTAAACGGTATTAATTACTTCTTTGCTGTTGCTACCTTTTTATTCTTGACTTTGTTATTCACGTTGGGTTAATGTTAGTGATTGTTACGTTGTTGTCAACCAACCCGTCGGCGATGTAGTTACTTTTATGCGTTACAGCAGTTAGGGGTTCATGTTATTCTTCATGGTATTTATAAGGGTATAGGTTTTACTTACTTGAATTTCTGAGAGATGTTCCCTGTTTCGTTGTTTATGTTCAATCAGCTCTAGTCCAGACCTTACGGCTAGTGGCGTGTTAGTTTATAGTTATAGTCAGGTAGTAACCTTCGACATTCGTTACGTGTTATTGTTGTCATATCGCCTCAGTCGATGGTATTAATTTTTCTTCAAGACTATTCTCCTTGTTGACTGTTTCTTCTATTGAGTCCTTCGGTTCGTTATAACACGGACAAGGTCACGAAGACCCATATACATACGACTTCGCGCACTGGCCATACACACCTTTTTCTTCACGTTAATATCATCGTACGGCTGCCTGTTGGTGATTGTCGAGGAAATTATTTCTACATCGACATCATTTACGTAATATTCATATTTTACACCATGCTGTTCTTCCGAGCTTTTAAACATTTCTACTGTTGCCTCAGCATCGGTTCTTTCTAGATGTACTATACATTTGATTATGATACACCTCCGTGCTTTTCGGTCAGTCTGGAGAACAACTCTCGGCGAATGGTTGTCCTGGCGATCCACCGGGGAATGTCAACGGCAATGTGGTATTGCTGGAGACTGATCCGATGGATCGAAAGGAGACTTTTTCGACGTGGTGACCTGGATGATGGTAGAGACTCGGAGGGGGACAATGTGGAATTGTCTGCCGCCGGATTCCTGCAACTCCAGGATTATCCTCCGAAAGACTCATCAGACTGTCCACCTCTCAAATTTTAATTTTGACAGCACGACTAAATTCTCACCGACTTTTGGCAAAGCAGTATATATTAAATGCCCGGCTAGCTCACTCGGTAGAACATGAGACTCTTAATCTCAGGGTGTGAGACGAGCCACACCTTGGCGCCACACACTAATTATTACAGCTGAAAAACCTTCCGTTTTTTTTCGGCTCCTCACTGCCTCGCAAGTCGGCCTTGTGGACCCGAGGGTATGTAACGGTCGGTTATTTACCGAAAAATTCCCCCTTTTTGATGGTCCCCCATCTATCGGAAATTTCAGGCTCCATGAATAAAATTACTTCACAAAAAAAATTTGGGAAAAATTTTTTTCAAATTCAAGTAGTCGGGAAAATAAAAATAGTTTTTTTGAGCTGGAAAAAAAAGAGTTGAGAGTGGAGATTGGAATTTAGAAACAGGAGGTCGTATATAGACCAAACAAAAAAAAAAAAAATAATAAGTTTTTTTTAAATTTGAATGCGAACAAGGATTTTGAAATTTTGAGAAGGAAGGACGTTTGTTATCGTAACGGGAGCAAACCGAAACCCATTTTTATAACTACGTCGGAATTGGGATTTGGGAAGAGAAAGAAAAAAAAACCAAAGGAAGTTTTTTTTAATCTAAAAAGGAGAAAGAAGTCTCGATTTGAGACTGGTATCACAATTGATGGAGGCAACAAGGAAAGAAACTCCGGATAAAATCAGTCTGTCAAGCAAATTTAAAAGGGCAGTATAAATGTGGTAGGTTCGACTGTCGATAGGTATTTCTTGAAGGAGCCCACAACATTTTCCGTCGTCTATCACAAACGCTTTAACACTATAGTTGAGACAATGAAGGGAATGTGTGGTTTAAGTGTTTTACCTATTTACTGTACATATAAAAACAATTAATCTATTTGAAAAAGCTGCAATTTTTGGCATTGCTAGGTTAGTTATCCACAAATTGAGAATTTACAGTGCTAAGAACCCAGCAGAACATAACGCCACAACAACTGGCGTCGTGGTTATCGCCGTGGGACGTCAGCGTCTGGACTCCAGAATAGCATACGTTTTCTGATAATCTTGCAGTTTGGAGGTGTTGCAGACGATTTATGGTATTTGTGCGTCAGGATATCGACTGGAAAAGTGCGAATGGTGAATTACTGAAGAGGCAGGTTTATTATTGGTTACTTTTACCTATTAATATAGTAACTTTATTAAATATATAAACAATTTTTAAATATATCGCTTAACCCTAAAAATATTTCTAAATATATGAACATACATATTAATGATATTCAGTATATGACAATTTGGAATTATACGGCATCACAATAACAACATTCGTTCTGTTTGGAGTATTGTACCTTTAGTTTTGGTAATTAAGTCATATACATCCAAACTGTTAACTAAAGGTATATTCCCCGGACTATTTTCTCATATACACTATTTAATTATCACACCAAAGGAAATTGTAATATCCACTATTTACATATATTACAATACTTATCAAATAATTATATATTCATACCATAATTATTATACTCTTATATTTAACAATTTCTTAAAATATAATCTAGTTACTATTTTACTTTAGTACACGCCCTTAGTTATAAATTTCATCGTTCGGTTTGGTGTTGTACGAAAGAAAGGAATCCTCGACTGGTACCAGCGCGACGATTGACTTGTTTCCTTCCGTTGTTACATTAACGTTATTATTTGGTGGTAATAGTTGGCTGTGTCCACAGTACCTAGATTGTAGGAGTATTTGTTGTTTGATTTACATCTACTAGTTAAAGCAAACTTACCTCTGTTTTGTTGTTGAGTAATTGTACTATACTGTAATTATTTTAAAATATATTTGTTGTCACTTTCGTTAACCCCACTAGTATTACTAGGCATGTCAGCCTAAGGGGATAAATTGTCCAGGATGGTTGGGTTTTGCTTTCTCTCCAGGGTCCTCCCAACGTCGCATTGAACATTTACAGGTCCACCAGGTCGATGGAAACGTCCAGCGATGAATATCTCTGGCTAACCTAGGACAAGAACGGTATGAAGAGATCTCCATTTTAAATAATAGGTAAGTGGTGAATCATAGGTGTCGAGTTCCGGTCACACAACCCCACGCCCCCACCGGCGAGCTAGCGTCAACCGTGTGGCCGGTTTAGCATCCCCTACAAACATTTAGGAACCTAGGGAGGATGTAGTCTTTTAAAAATTATTTTTATGTTTACCCAATCTTGATGGCAGTAGCCTTGCTATCACCAGCAAGGAGATCCATGGTGCCGGTACATAAAATGGCGCCCAGTTTCGAGTTTAAATTACGGTGTCCATTTATTACATAAAATGGAACCCAACGAATGCTTTCATGGCAACGATTCGGATCACAAGTTTTTAACATTAAACCCCGGCGCCCATTTATTGCATAAATGGCGACCAACGTCTGTAACTTATTCAAATTATCTTTGACTATGGTTCACCACCAATGCTTTTTTTTGATTCATCGCTGTTGTCTAAATTCAGTGTGAATTTTCCTTTGCTTTCACTTTTCGGTTATCCCGCATCATATTATCTTCTTCGCTTTAGGCATCTTTGAACTAGGCTTACCGGCACCGCTGGCTAACAAGCGTATGACCGCTTGGCCATGGGTGAAGGCTGAGTCGGGAGTTCTTTTGTCCTGTTGTTTTGCTCGTCGTCCTGAGTATCAGGCGTCATACCGCCTTCCAGTGCTTCGTTCAGTGGACAGGATCCTTGTTACTTTTTGCTGATGGACGTTTGAGTTGTAACTCGGGCTTAACCGTCTGACGTAACAGGCGTCATATCGCCTGCCCACTGCGTCCCGTCGACTTCTTTAATCCACTCAGTCCCCCCAAATTCTTTTTCTTTTCTTTCATTTTAGACCTTTAGTCGAAATATGGTAAGGGATGTGGTCACTTCAGGTGCACCTCTAGAAGGCCGCACAGGCTTAACCGTCTGGCTAATCACCTGCGCCCTGTGGACTTTTGTTGAGGGACATCCGACTCCTTCCTTGTGCTTTTATTGTTTTTCTCTCCAGTCTGTCCCTACCCAGGTGCTTTTGACACCATGGCCTCCAGGATACTGACCATGCTGGCAGATATTATCACCAAACCGCTAATTCTGGTCCATGTGGTCGAGATTATTTTTCACCATGCCCTGACTGAGCCAAGCTTCTGTCGCACTGGAGCGAGGCTGTATGAACTGTCAGATTCAATGAATCCTGTGGATGCTAGCGTCTTTAGGAATTTGTTGCGTATGACCCTGGCATATCAACAGGAAATCATTCAGAGGTACCTTCTGCCGGTTGGACATCAAGTACGCGGGATAACGTTGCTCGTGGCAGAAACGTACCGTCGTTTCCAAAAGGTTCGTTCACTGGGAAGCGAACTGGGGCAGATGCTGGATGGGCTGACGAATCAGCTGCTCCAAGAGCCCACTCCCGATAATTTGGAATGCTTCTGCCAAGCGTGCCAAGCAGCAGGTTGGAAAATCTGGGAGGATTGTCCCTTCCAAATGTTTATAGTCCTACGTGATTTGCCCAGGACATCCCCATGGTTGAATGGCCTGGCTTAACTGTTTTAAACGGTATTAATTACTTCTTTGCTGTTGCTACCTTTTTATTCTTGACTTTGTTATTCACGTTGGGTTAATGTTAGTGATTGTTACGTTGTTGTCAACCAACCCGTCGGCGATGTAGTTACTTTTATGCGTTACAGCAGTTAGGGGTTCATGTTATTCTTCATGGTATTTATAAGGGTATAGGTTTTACTTACTTGAATTTCTGAGAGATGTTCCCTGTTTCGTTGTTTATGTTCAATCAGCTCTAGTCCAGACCTTACGGCTAGTGGCGTGTTAGTTTATAGTTATAGTCAGGTAGTAACCTTCGACATTCGTTACGTGTTATTGTTGTCATATCGCCTCAGTCGATGGTATTAATTTTTCTTCAAGACTATTCTCCTTGTTGACTGTTTCTTCTATTGAGTCCTTCGGTTCGTTATAACACGGACAAGGTCACGAAGACCCATATACATACGACTTCGCGCACTGGCCATACACACCTTTTTCTTCACGTTAATATCATCGTACGGCTGCCTGTTGGTGATTGTCGAGGAAATTATTTCTACATCGACATCATTTACGTAATATTCATATTTTACACCATGCTGTTCTTCCGAGCTTTTAAACATTTCTACTGTTGCCTCAGCATCGGTTCTTTCTAGATGTACTATACATTTGATTATGATACACCTCCGTGCTTTTCGGTCAGTCTGGAGAACAACTCTCGGCGAATGGTTGTCCTGGCGATCCACCGGGGAATGTCAACGGCAATGTGGTATTGCTGGAGACTGATCCGATGGATCGAAAGGAGACTTTTTCGACGTGGTGACCTGGATGATGGTAGAGACTCGGAGGGGGACAATGTGGAATTGTCTGCCGCCGGATTCCTGCAACTCCAGGATTATCCTCCGAAAGACTCATCAGACTGTCCACCTCTCAAATTTTAATTTTGACAGCACGACTAAATTCTCACCGACTTTTGGCAAAGCAGTATATATTAAATGCCCGGCTAGCTCACTCGGTAGAACATGAGACTCTTAATCTCAGGGTGTGAGACGAGCCACACCTTGGCGCCACACACTAATTATTACAGCTGAAAAACCTTCCGTTTTTTTTCGGCTCCTCACTGCCTCGCAAGTCGGCCTTGTGGACCCGAGGGTATGTAACGGTCGGTTATTTACCGAAAAATTCCCCCTTTTTGATGGTCCCCCATCTATCGGAAATTTCAGGCTCCATGAATAAAATTACTTCACAAAAAAAATTTGGGAAAAATTTTTTTCAAATTCAAGTAGTCGGGAAAATAAAAATAGTTTTTTTGAGCTGGAAAAAAAAGAGTTGAGAGTGGAGATTGGAATTTAGAAACAGGAGGTCGTATATAGACCAAACAAAAAAAAAAAAAATAATAAGTTTTTTTTAAATTTGAATGCGAACAAGGATTTTGAAATTTTGAGAAGGAAGGACGTTTGTTATCGTAACGGGAGCAAACCGAAACCCATTTTTATAACTACGTCTGAATTGGGATTTGGGAAGAGAAAGAAAAAAAAACCAAAGGAAGTTTTTTTTAATCTAAAAAGGAGAAAGAAGTCTCGATTTGAGACTGGTATCACAATTGATGGAGGCAACAAGGAAAGAAACTCCGGATAAAATCAGTCTGTCAAGCAAATTTAAAAGGGCAGTATAAATGTGGTAGGTTCGACTGTCGATAGGTATTTCTTGAAGGAGCCCACAACATTTTCCGTCGTCTATCACAAACGCTTTAACACTATAGTTGAGACAATGAAGGGAATGTGTGGTTTAAGTGTTTTACCTATTTACTGTACATATAAAAACAATTAATCTATTTGAAAAAGCTGCAATTTTTGGCATTGCTAGGTTAGTTATCCACAAATTGAGAATTTACAGTGCTAAGAACCCAGCAGAACATAACGCCACAACAACTGGCGTCGTGGTTATCGCCGTGGGACGTCAGCGTCTGGACTCCAGAATAGCATACGTTTTCTGATAATCTTGCAGTTTGGAGGTGTTGCAGACGATTTATGGTATTTGTGCGTCAGGATATCGACTGGAAAAGTGCGAATGGTGAATTACTGAAGAGGCAGGTTTATTATTGGTTACTTTTACCTATTAATATAGTAACTTTATTAAATATATAAACAATTTTTAAATATATCGCTTAACCCTAAAAATATTTCTAAATATATGAACATACATATTAATGATATTCAGTATATGACAATTTGGAATTATACGGCATCACAATAACAACATTCGTTCTGTTTGGAGTATTGTACCTTTAGTTTTGGTAATTAAGTCATATACATCCAAACTGTTAACTAAAGGTATATTCCCCGGACTCTCATATACACTATTTAATTATCACACCAAAGGAAATTGTAATATCCACTATTTACATATATTACAATACTTATCAAATAATTATATATTCATACCATAATTATTATACTCTTATATTTAACAATTTCTTAAAATATAATCTAGTTACTATTTTACTTTAGTACACGCCCTTAGTTATAAATTTCATCGTTCGGTTTGGTGTTGTACGAAAGAAAGGAATCCTCGACTGGTACCAGCGCGACGATTGATTTGTTTCCTTCCGTTGTTACATTAACGTTATTATTTGGTGGTAATAGTTGGCTGTGTCCACAGTACCTAGATTGTAGGAGTATTTGTTGTTTGATTTACATCTACTAGTTAAAGCAAACTTACCTCTGTTTTGTTGTTGAGTAATTGTACTATACTGTAATTATTTTAAAATATATTTGTTGTCACTTTCGTTAACCCCACTAGTATTACTAGGCATGTCAGCCTAAGGGGATAAATTGTCCAGGATGGTTGGGTTTTGCTTTCTCTCCAGGGTCCTCCCAACGTCGCATTGAACATTTACAGGTCCACCAGGTCGATGGAAACGTCCAGCGATGAATATCTCTGGCTAACCTAGGACAAGAACGGTATGAAGAGATCTCCATTTTAAATAATAGGTAAGTGGTGAATCATAGGTGTCGAGTTCCGGTCACACAACCCCACGCCCCCACCGGCGAGCTAGCGTCAACCGTGTGGCCGGTTTAGCATCCCCTACAAACATTTAGGAACCTAGGGAGGATGTAGTATTTTAAAAATTATTTTTATGTTTACCCAATCTTGATGGCAGTAGCCTTGCTGTCACCAGCAAGGAGCTCCATGGTGCCGGTACAGTATATTTTACAAAATATTTATATTTTTGAATCTCTTTGTATACTTAAAAATGCTTTATATTCTGAATTTCTTTGTATATGTACTTACAAATGCTCGAATTCCTATTTGTATTAGTCATGCTTAAAATTTCTACAATTCTTCTCCACTAGATATTGTCATGCTGGGAACGGGGTTTTTTCTTGCATTGCATCTCGATAAAATCAATTGATCCGTTATCAACAGAAGCAGACTCAGCCTCTGATAAGAATATTTTAATTTCTCACTAGCACATTAGATTTGAGCAAGTAAGGACCTGTTCGCGGCAAGTGATAAAGTTAGAGAATTTTTGGTTTTTTGTTAAGGGGAATTTTGAAAAAATCGATTTTTTTTATTTGCTGATTAGATTCCTCTACTATTAAAGAACTTAAATCCAAAATATTAAAGAGATTTACAATGTATATTTCGGTCAAGAGCACTCGCAAGGCACCCAAAATATTTGTAAAGCACGTCCGATTTTTATTACTTATGATTTTTACACTATATATTTTCAGTTTTTATTGCTAGATAAATCGGTTCATATATTCAAGATGGCCATTATTTACACACGTGCGCTACAAAATAATCACCCAAGAGATACAGCCGGATCCAAATCAGTTGAGGTTTTGTTCGCGCATGTGGGGAAATGAAAATTGCACACAAATAAACATTGCGCACGTCGGGATAAAACAGCATTTTTCTCGAAACAGCATTTTTCAAACTGGCGTGCAAGCCTCAGACCGCAATTTTTGTCCGATTGACTTCAGACAAAAAGCAATCGAAAGAAATTGAAATTTCGCAGAAATTGACGAGACGAAAATTCAGAAAAAAAATTTTCCCTGACTTAGGTCTTCCGAAACACCTGGAAAATGTTCATGAATTTTTGAACTTTTTTTTCAAACTTTGTTTTTTTTTTATGAACAAAAATTTATTTTTATTTTTCTCTTCGACAAGTTGTGGGCATTAGTTCAAATAACAAGTAAATTTTGGTATTTCCTGTTTCAGATGAGATGCGGAAGGTGGGGAGTGCACGCCGTTTCGCCTATGCGCGCGGAGGCCTGTCACATTTACGGAAATTTTTTTTTGTACAGTTAAAGGATCAAATAAATGTATGCCAAAGTGTCATGAAATTGTCTCATTCCAAACTGTCATAAAAAAATCTCCAATAATGCCTATTTTTCTACAGTCTATAGGGATAGCCCAGTCACTTTATACATGAACCTCTAAAAAAATACAACTAGAGATTTTACAGCGGGATACTCTTTATTTCAGGATCACAAATAATTTCCCAAAAGTCCATAAAGCCAACTGACCGGCCACTCGAGTTGCGGAGGGTCAAAGGTCACGCAAATCAGTTTTTCTCAAATGTATCTTAAATTATCGGTATACAAGCCCGGGATGATGCTGATGTTTTAATCATCGAAACAGCTTTGAAGCAGTCAAATGAGCGCACTACAGTTGTTGTTGGAGAAGATATTGATCTCTTTATACTTTTAATAGGACGCACTCCAGTTACTCACAACATATATTTTCTTAAACCCGGAAAAGGAAACGTCGCATCGAAGACCTACAATCCCTGGGCAATTCAGAAGTATGCAGATTGTAGAGAACATATTTTATTTTTACATGCCGTTAGTGGTTGCGATACCACTAGTGCTTTATTTCGGAAACGAAAAATAAACGCATTTAAAAGATTTCAAAAAAGACCAGATTTACAGGAAGTATTGGTGGCATTCAAAAAAGAAAACTGCTCGAGAAATTTGCTAATAAATAGTGGCACATTGTTTATTTTAGCGATGTACGGAGCTCCAAAAAAAGAGACTTCAATTGATAATTACAGATACTTTAGTTTTGCAAAATGCACTAGACTAAATAAGCCTGTGCAATTGTCGTCACTTCCACCCACAGCAGCAGCTACTCAACAACATCTATTCAGGGTGTATTACCAAGTTCAAACATGGCTGGGAAAAGATTTAGACCCTCAGCAATGGGGTTGGACCTTAAAAAATAATTTATTAGAGCCAATAACTACTCTCATTCCTCCTGCACCAGATGAGCTTCTCAATTCTGTTTTCTGCAATTGCACAAAAGGTTGTGGCATCCATTGTGGATGCAGAAAAGTGGGATTACCATGTTCTGTGGTGTGTGGCTCTTGTCGGGGCCAGTCCTGTCTCAATTCGATGTCCGAGGATACAACCATTGAACCTGAGTTCAGCGATGATGACGCCGACCTCATCTCATTACTTTCCGCTGAGATGATTGTTGATGAAGATGACAATATGGAAGAAGTGGAAATAGAAGAGACAAACGGAGACGCAGAAGAAGAACTCAGCGAAAACGAGCAACAATAAATAAAATTATATCATAACTTGTAACCCATGGACTAGGCCTACTGGGGATACCATGTAAAAAAACGCGCCTTGCATTCTACGTCAAATGTGGTGTGGAAACGAATGCAGTGCAATGCACGAGTTTTCTCAGCCCCATATCTCGAAAACCATTGGCTCTACGTAAATTTGGTATACGACATTTTTATGCAGATTTATCTCACCAACAAATTTTACATAGCCAAAATTTACGAAAGACCGATAATTTAAGATACATTTGAGAAAAACTGATTTGCGTGACCTTTGACCCTCCGCAACTCGAGTGGCCGGTCAGTTGGCTTTATGGACTTTTGGGAAATTATTTGTGATCCTGAAATAAAGGGAATCCCGCTGTAAAATCTCCAGTTGGATTTTATTTAGAGGTTTATGTATAAAATGCAGAATGCAGAAAAGTAGGATTGCCATGTTTCGTAGCGTATGGCTCTTGCCGGGGCCCGTCGTGTCTCAATTCGATGTCCGAGGATACAACCATTGAACCTGAGTTGAACGATGATAACGCCGACCGCATTTCGTTATTTTCCTCTGAGATAAGTGTTGATGAAGATGACAATATGAAAGAAGTGGGAATAGAAGAGATAAAGAGATAATCAACAAAATTATTTCATAGCTTGTAACCTATGGACTGGGCCTACTGGGGATACCATGTAAAAACGCTGCTAGCATTATACTTCAAAGGTGGTGCGGAACCGAATGCAGCGCGATGCTCGAGTTTTCTCAGCCCCATATCTCGAAAACCATTGGCTCTACGTAAATTTGGTATACGACATTTTTATGCAGATTTATCTCACCAACAAATGTTACTTAGCCACAATTTACGTAAAACCGATAATTTACGAGATATTTGAGAAAAACTGATTTGCGTGACCTTTGACCCTCCGTAACTCGAGTGGCCGGTCAGTTGGCTTTATGGACTTTTGGGAAATTATTTGTGACCCCAAAATAAAGAAAATCCCGCTGTAAATACTCTAGTTGTAGTTTTTTAGAGGTTTGGCCCTTTTTTTGTATAAAGTGACTGGGCTAGGAGGGACCCCCTTAAACATTATCTAGTCTAGTGAATTAATAGTACGTTTAATAGTACGAACAATTTAAGAAAATTTTGGTTTTGTTTGTGAACAACATCCTTTACAACATTTTTATTCATGGTCCTTCGAGCCGGATCCCTAAGGAGTAAGGATGCAGCACATGGAATAATCATTTGGAATCAGATAAGTCCCAAACATTTTTCTTTCTTCCTTTTTTGGTTATTAATTGAAAACAATTGAAGATAATCATAATTTTTGACATAGACAATAATAATCGTTTAAATGAAAGAACTCAGTGCTTCATTAAATACAATTAAACATTTTTTAATAAGTTTATAATTCCAAACTAACATTATTGTGAAAAATACAAGAATTTCTGTTGCATTGTGCGGACATGTGCTTCTAATAACGGGCTGAAATCGGTTAACGCTTATCTTAACGGTGAAACATTCCTGTTACATGTATGACATTCCATTGGGATTCAAATAATAAAGAATTGGTGGTTATTCTTATTTCTTTGTTTTGATTAATTAATTTCGGTTTATAAAGGTTATTATGAACTAATATTTTGTGAAAAATATAAGCATTTTCGCTGCATTGTGCGGACATGTTGACCCTTATCTTAACGGTGCAATATTCGTGTATGACATTCCTATGATATTCAAATAATAAATAATTTGGCAGTTGTTATAATTTCTTCAGTGGCAGTTCCTCTTTGCAGCAAAGGAAGCACTGCTTCCCTTGACCAAATAGGCAACTTCATAAAAAATTAATTTAAATATATTAAGATTAATCAAAAACAAAATCTTAATATATTTCTTCATCTGGAAACACTAAGCAAGCAATGTACAGATTTTTTTATATAAAATGTACAATTCATACTACTGTATACAAAGAATAAAGCCTCGGCCACGATACGAGCGGAGAGCGGTAGAGCGGCAATACTAAAGTGCCGCTCACCTCTAATCCGAGACATTAAATTTTTCTGGTGCCGCTCGCCGCTCTTATCGTGGCCGAGGCTTAACATAACGTAGGGAAGCTATAATAGGTTTGTTCCCGTACTTTCTGCATTCTGTCACTTACTGCAAGTTGCTTATTGAGAGGTGGGGATGAAGTACAGAAAGTACAGGAACATGTTTCTGCGGGTTTCTGCAGTTTTAACACGGGAATGACAGTTCTGACATTGCCATATTTCAAATATCTAAGCTGCAGCAGGTTACAGCAGCTCGTAGCTACTGCAGGTTTCTGCTTCTTACTGCAGGGTGGGGAAATGAGTATGGCGGTTGCAGTAAAAGTACGGGAACAGAATTCTGTTAACTAATTCGAAGCAACTAACAGATTCTGTACTTTCTGCAGGTACGGGAACAGACCTAATATCTCCAGCTTCTTTGGCACCGAAAATCAACGTGAAAAGTCCAACACATTCAATTCAATTGAACTCACACTCACGCAAAGGTTTGCGTTGATACAGGTCCCTGAGAAGCTGAACTAAACGCAGCTTCTTCGGAGCCGAATACCGGGATTGGGATATGAGAAGTCGAACATAGACAAATTTTCTCTATCCACCATATTCTCTTGTTTTCTTGGTTTCGTTTTCTGGTATTCTGCTCTGGTTTCGCCTGCTGTGGAGTTGCTCTTGAAAATTTTGCTTCGAAATTTGTTTTGACTCTTAATATGAATTTTCGTTTGAGTCAATAAAAAAAGAGATCGATGATGGGTGAACTTTCTCTTTATTCTAATGGGGGGCAGGAGGTGTGTATTGAAGAAGCTGAAAATTTGTAGCTTCCATTTGTTTTTTATGATTCTCTTTAATGGTGATTTAAAGGGATAGAAAGAGATTATTATTTTGAATTGAGTTATACTGGGGTGGCAGGAGGTGTGTATTGAAGAAGCTGAAAATTTGTAGCTTCCATTTGTTTTTTATGATTCTCTTTAATGATGATATAAAGGGATAGAGAGATTATTTTTTTGAATTGTGTTATACAGTGGCGAACAAAAGTCAACGTACACCATATAAAATAGCGAAAATTCGTTTACTATAGCATAAAAAAATTGTGATATTACAAAATAAATAAGTACAATCCTCTGTACAAAAACATTATATTGAAATTGCATAATGAAATTGTTTCTACAAAAAATAATAATAAAAATTTTTAAGTGTACGTAGACTTTTGTTATTTGTGAATTCTGTATATTTCACTTTTTTGTTATTTTTTTGTAGAAATAATTTATTATGGAATTTCAATAAAATGTTTTGATACGTATATTGTGATATCACAATTTTTTTCAATTTTTAAAAATAAAATAAAAATACGAATTTTCGCTATTTTTATGGTGTACGTTGACTTCTGTTCGCCACTGTATGTATATCTTACTATATTATTTTTTATTATATTAAAATAAAAAGAATATAGATTGGTAGTACGGGTTTCTACTTTTTGCATGGGGTTAATTACTTAATTCGTTTTCAAATTTGTCATTTTTAAGTTTTTCTAATTAAAGCCGCCGAAAACCTTTACTTTTATCACTCGCGGGGTACATTAGCTTTGACCTTGCGAACCGCCACTGATTTCTTGTGCCCATTCATTAACTTTCGGTTTACAAAAGGTATTATCGAAAGATTTAAAGGCTTTATATTGACGGGTTGAAATTGTTTACCGCTTATTTCAAAGGTGCAAACCTCCTCTTACGTTCCTTGAGACTCCAATAATAAATAATTTGGTGGTCATTATTTTCATTTGTTTCGTAATTTCGGTTTCATAAAGATTAACATGGAGGCTTTAAAGGCGAAAAGAGGGCGAGTAAAGGGCTCTTTGACTAGAACTGCAAATTTTGCATCTAATATTACTACACAAACTCCAACTCATGAACTGCAGTCAAGATATGACAAGCTAGAAGAATTCTGGAAGGAGTTCATGGATATTGAAGATGAGATATGCATCAATTATGCTAGTGATCCACTGTTTGTAGATCAAACATCGGAATTTGAAGAATTTGAGACTAGGTTCTACCAAACCAAAGCTTTACTAAAATCTGCTTTTGACCAACGTTCACCTTGAACTAATCAACAGGAAATTATAGCCAGTATTGTAGATCAACAGAATGCATTTATAAATCGTTTAAATAGCACTCAATTGCCAGTCCAGAATCATTCAGCTAGTTCCAATAATTCTCATATTTCACCTGATTTACGCTTGCCAAAGATTAACATTCCTACCTTTTCAGGAGATTATAAGGAATGGATTAGTTTTCAAGATTTATTTGTTAGTACATTCACCATGATCAAGGTTTAACATCTGCACAAAAGTTTCAATACCTGAAGGGTCTATTAAAGTCAGACTCTGCAGCACTTCTTCGTCACCTTCCAATCACTGATGCAAGTTATGCAGAAGCATGGGACAAACAAAAGTATCGATACGGTAAAACAAACCAGATTATTCAGTCTTTCATTAAAACTTTCATGGATATACCATTATTACATCAGTTCTCAAGTAATTCATTGAGAAGGTTATCTAATACTGCGGATGAAATAATACGAGGATTGAAATCATTAGGACCTTTTGCAGATCATGGCTTCTATTCATTATTATTAACAAACTTGACATAGGGACAAAACAGGCATGGGCAATTACCAACCAACTATTAATGACCTATTATGTTTCTTGAATCGCAGATATGAGTCACTAGAAGGCTGTTCAAATCGTAAATCAAATGTTCCGGCTTGCCTTACGAAATCATTAACAATCTCTACATCTTCCACGTCATTAGCACTATCATGTATAATTTGTAAAGGTAACCAACAACTTTATCAATGTAGAGGCTTTAAATTATTAAATGTTGAATCTCGTAGAGACTTCACGGCTAAGAATTCGCTTTGCTTCAATTGTCTTCACTCAGGTCATTCTGTAGCAAAATGTCGCTCTAAGCTTTCATGCCATCATTATTCAAAGCGACACCATAGTCTGCTACACATATCAAAGAGCCACAACAATTCTCCCACCACAAATGTTACTACCAATGTTTTATCAGAAGCAAACGATACATCAAATATGGAAGCAATAATTTCAAATTGGGAGAATGATCATAATCACTCCACTTCAGCTAAGCTCATAGGTCCTAACGTTCTACACGGCAATGTACAGTTTCAAGCTGCTCTGCCTCCGACTGCAATTGTTTATATCCACACCAATCACGGAGTTGCTCAGCCTTGTAGAGCACTATTAGATTCTGGCTCACAAGTCTCTTTAATAACAGAAGCTTGCGTAAAACGTCTCAATCTATCTCGGAAGCATGCTAAATTTCCAGTCTCGGGGGTAGGCGCCTGTGACGCTGGCATGAGACGAGGAGATGTTTCACTACAAATATTAGCGTTCATCTTATCGACACTAACCACAAATATGCCATCGCTACCTGTCAACTCGTTAAATTGGGATCATATTAGAGCAATAGACTTAGCAGATCCAGAATTTAACAAATGTAAACCTATAGATATAATTATTGGTTCAGATACATTTTTTGACATTATTCGAGAAGGTAATATCGAAGGTAAACATAACACATCCCCAGCCCAATAAACAATTTTTGGCTGGGTTCTTGCTGGACAAATTTCTCACCAATCTCATACTAAAAGCGTTTTTATGTGCAATGTTTCCAATCTTTCAAATTCTCATGTGGAGGCTGATCTTGACGTGGCATTAAGACAAATTTGGGAGATAGAGGAGCTTAATGCACTTTCAACTGAGTTCCGAACCGCTGAGGAAAATGCTGCAGAAAAACATTGCGTACAGACACACTCCAGGAATAAGGAAGGAAGGTATGTCGTGAAATTGCCTTTTAAGGAGCCGCACGCTACCCTGGGTGAGACCACAGCGATCAGACGCTTAAACCACATGGAAAGTCGTTTTAAGTCAAATCCAGAACTTAAAGAGCAATACATACAGTTCCTAAGGGAATATCACGATTTCGGTCATATGACTAAGGTCCCGTCGGAACAGATTAATTCTAACGACAACTTCTATTTGCCTCATCATGGTGTCTTTAAAATGTCAAGTTCGACGACCAAAGTCAGGGTAGTCTTTGACGGATCATGCAAGACGTCAAACGGGTTATCGCTAAATGATTCCCTATTAATTGGACCGACCATTCAACATGACCTCATATCCATTTTGATAAGATTTCGCCTATATAAGGTTGCTCTAACTGCAGACATTACCAAAATGTACAGGCAGGTGCTTGTAAATCCAGATGACGCTAAATTTCAGCGCATAGTATGGCGTGAAGACACTCAAGATCCCATCCAACATTATCAGCTCAATACAGTTACATATGGTACATCACCTGCACCATTCTTAGCTACAAGAACATTATTCCAGCTTGCAGAAGATTAAGTTCACACCTTTCCCAACGCTGCAAGACTGTTAAAACAGGACTTTTACGTTGACGACTTTATGTCTGGGACCAATTCAACATCTGAAGCTCTTGAGGTTATTCAGGAATTATCATCACTTCTACAATCTGGAGGATTCGAGCTCCGTAAGTGGGCTTCAAACAGAACAGAGGTATTACAAGCTATACCACCACCGCTACGAGAAATTTCTCCATTACAAATTCAATCTAACACAGCATCTATAAAGGTTTTAGGAATACAGTGGCATCCAGTTCAAGACTGCTTTTCATTTTCAGTATCACTGAAATCAACTCTAATCTGCACCAAACGTCAAATTATTTCAGAGGTATCTAAAATATTTGATCCAATGGGCTGGTTGACGCCTTCTACTATATTGGCAATGATTTTATTTCAACGTTTGTGGCTTCTTCAGCTCGATTGGGATACTCCTATTCCAACAGAAATTGCAAATCATTGGGTACAACTTCGTCAAGGGCTAAGTCAATTTGAACAACTCAAGATTCCTCGTTGGTTAGGCACGCATGATAAAAGATTTCAGCTTCATGGATTTTGCGATGGCTCGGAAAAGGCATATGCTGCAGCGGTATACTGTAGGCAAGTTCTACCAGATAATGAAGTTCATATAAATTTATTAGCTGCTAAAAGTGGAGTTGCACCCATGAAACAAATTTCATTACCGCGTCTTGAATTATGTGGGGCTCTTCTACTTGCAAGATTATTAAAATCTGTAAAAGAGGCATTGATGATATCAGGTATAGAGACTTTTGCATGGACAGACTCGACAATTGTTTTGGCATGGCTAGAGGGCAATCCGCGTCGTTGGAAAACGTTCATAGCCAATAGAACCGCAGAAATCATTGATTCAGTATCAAGTCGTCATAGGAGACATGTTTTCACTTCTGGTCATGAAAAAGTCATGGATCGTTTGAACTCTTTCTCCGTCAACATCTCACATTTTCAGATGTTAGCCGATGAATTCCAGTCGATCAACGTCCGTCTTGACAGGTTGTCCGACACCCTTACCTCTGTTGCGACCAACTCGCGTTCCCTGATGAATAAATTCCGAGAATTTTCTTCCCGGGTTGTAACGACCTTTGACTCGATCGACGACATACATTCGGCGATCCTAAATCCTGTCGCCACTTCCGCTTCCACTGTTAACTCCTTGCCTTCTCTTTATCCCATATTAGATGATATTAAAAGGCGTACGAACGTGTTCGGGCTGATATTGAATCACTGTCACTAGCAGTGGTACAAAATCACAATGCCCTGAGTTCTCTATCACTAAAATTTGTAGGTGTCTTTGATAGAATAAACTCCTCGTCAGCGGCCTTTGCCTTTTCCGATAAGCTAATCCCGGAGGAGTCAACCTTTTCCTTCAATTTCAAAAAAGGCAATCTTGAAGTACTGTCATCTAAGCTCACTTCCATCGATTTCAATACCTTGCTTTCCTCTAATGAGCTGGATGACGACGTATCAATTTTTTACTCCGTCTTGTATGAAACCTTCGCATCCTGTATACCTATTGAGCGTCTTAAGTCATCCAGATCATCCCCACCTTGGTGCAACAATGAGTTGAGACATACCAAAAACTTGAAGAATAAACTCTGGAAAATCTACCTGAAAAGGAAAGACACTGCGAGTTTCTCCGCATTTCTCAATTGCTATGACCAATTCCATGCTCTCTCCGAAGCTCTCTATAAGGAGTACCTCAGTAGCATGGAAGGTAAACTGTATAGTGATCTCAGAACGTTTTTTCAATTTATCAACTCTAAGAAAAAGGTTGATAATTACCCTAACAATACGAGAATTCGGTTAGCTCTAATATATCCGAGATTTGCGACAAGTTTGCATCGTTCTTCCGCAAATCTTTCTCGTCCCCTGTCTTCCAACCTGATGAAGACAATTTTCGACATATCAACGCAATACAAACGGCTCAAAACTTATCTCTGTCTATAACCAGGGAAGATATCTTGAAACATATAAATGATCTTCCACAAGATTTTTCGTCCGGCCCTGACGGTGTCCCTCCTCCTGTTCTCAAATCCTGTGCAGGGCCCTACTATCTCCTCTCCTATGTTTATTTCAAAAATCCCTAAGTAAGGGGTGCTTTCCAACCTTATGGAAGAACTCTTTTATAATCCCCGTCCATAAAAAGGGTTGTAAGAACGAAATATCTAATTATAGACCTATTGCGAGGCTATCGTGCATACCAAAACTCTTCGAATCTATCACTTATTCTGCTATCGCCCCTATCTGTAAGAGACTTATCTCAACTAACCAACATGGCTTTCTTGCAGCTCATTCCACTACTACTAATTTACTAGAGTTCTCTTCTCACACTGTTCAAGGCTTTGTCACTGGCTGTCAAACTGACTGTGTTTATACAGACTTCAGTAAAGCTTTCGACATGCTCTCTCACTCTATTATAGTTCTAAAACTAAAAAAATTAGGCTTTCCGCATGCCCTGGTGGTATGGTTCCAGTCGTTCTTAGCCGACAGAGCCTACCAGGTCCTATTTCGCGGAGTCAAATCTAAAAACATCGAAGCGTCCTCTGGTGTCCCGCAAGGAAGTCTTCTTGGTCCTCTTCTTTTTATTTTATCAATCGATGACATTGTTACCCTGCTAAGGCACTGTAAAATCCTTATTTATGTCGATGACATCAAACTGTACCGCCACATAACGAGTATTGAGGATTGCAAACTTCTGCAAGCAGACCTAAACACCTTCTATTCTTGGTGTTCCAACAACAACCTGGTCCTTAATATTAGTAAATGTGAGGTCATGACTTTTTGTAGAAAACGTGGCGTTATAACTTATGACTATACTTTTCTCGATAACAAGTTCTCCCGCACTAGCTCTGTTATCGATCTAGGGGTTAGGTTAGAAAGTAAGTTGGATTTCTCCACCCACATCAATTATATCTCTTCCAAGGGCAGTTCAGTCCTGGGATTTATAAAAAGATGGTCTCCTTACTACTATGGTCTCCTTACTACTCCTCCCATGTCGGTAAAATCGAATCGGTTCAAAGGAAGTTCGTCCGTTTTGCACTCAGTCACTTCCCGTGGGAAGACCCACTAATTCTTCCGCCTTATGAGAACAGACTTAAATTGTTCAACTTGAGCTCTCTCCATAAGCGTCGCGAGGTCGCTGACGCATTTTCGGTCGCATGCTCGTTATGCGGTGTTTTCTCTTCTTATACCTTTTTTGGTGCTTTCGGCCGGTTCGGTCCCTGCACATAAGCGTGGCCCGTTTCTCAGCCCAGCTGAGAAGTGTACCTTCTGAGCTAGAAGGATAAAATCTATTAGAAAATCCTGCAGATTGCGCATCAAGGGGCATTCATCCGGATGTATTACTGCAACACAATCTATGGTGGCATGGACCATCGTGGCTTCGGGACGATTTAAACTCATGGCCAATCCAATTTAATCGTAGTCATCACGACAAGCATCTTCTGGAGGAACGCAAATGTAATGCATTAATCTGAATTTTGTTCGAGACATTTATCACTATCAAAGCTCATTAAAATAATGGCATATTGCTTGCGAATTAATTCACGTAATCATGATACATTACAGTTTAGAAAGAGTGAATTTTTAACGGCACTGGAAATCGAAAACTCCTTCCGTGAGTGTATCTCACTAGCTCAATCCGAAAATTTCAATAAAGAAATAAAGGATCTTCGAAATGGGTTAGCTGTCAGGAAAACCAGCCGACTATCATCTTTTTCTCCATTCCTTGATGCTCAAGGGATCATACAAGTTGGTGGACGGATTGATGAATCATTCTGCAACTTCGATACGAAGCATCCCATTCTTTTATCTAAGGATCACATTCTTACAACGCTCATTGTTCGCGACACTCATGCGAAACACCTTCATGCTGGCTTCACACTGTTATCATCAATATTAAGGCAAAAATACTGGATTCTAGGTCAGCGAGGTTTAATAAGGAACATTATTCATAAATGCGTCAAATGTTTCCGGTACAAAAGGTTGGCAAACGAACAACTAATGGGAAATCTGCCAAAATACAGAGTTCAAGCTTCACCTCCATTTTCTCGGACGGGATGTGACCATGCAGGTCCCATTATGCTCAAGAACCATAAGGGAAGAGGTGCTAAGATGAGCAAAGGATATATATGTGTCTTTGTTTGTATGGTAGTTAAAGCAATACATTTTGAAGTGGTTACAGATATGACCACAGATGCGTTTTTAGCAACACTACGTAGATTTATGAGTAGAAGAGGAAAATTCTCAGATATATTTTCGGACAATGCCACAACTTTCATTGGAGCATTTGGAACGTTGAAAAGGTCACACAATACAACTGAGATCTACGCACACAATGTTAGAGTTGCTAAGACATTAGCAGAAGATAATATCACCTGGCACTTCATTCCTCCATATTCTCCCAATTTCGGTGGACTGTGGGAGTCCAATGGGCGCGTTTAGGCCGAAGTTAATTTAACTTTTTTTAGCTCTGTTAGCTAACTTATTTCTGCTTTTTGGCTTAGCTAAAATATAGCACAGCCAAACTGAATTGACGTTTGCTTGTTAATTTTTGTTGTAAGGAAATAATTTAATAAGGACTGTCAAATAACATGCTAGAAACGGTGCTAAGTTAACAGCGCTAATTTAACAGAGTTAAAATAACTCGGGCCTAAACTCGCCCAATGTCAAGTCCGTCAAGCAGCACTTGAAAAGAGTCATCGGGAACAGCATTCTTACCTACGAAGAGATGTGTACATTTCTATGCCAAGTTGAGAGTGTTATAAATTCACGACCTTTATGTTTACAATCTCCTTATGATATTGATATAGAACCATTAACACCGTCTCATTTCCTTATAGGTAGACCATTAACTTCAATTCCAGAGCCTGATATTCGCCCTGTTAATACGAATAGGCTTACTAGATGGCAGTTGATACAACAAATGTTTTAAGGTTTTTGGGCACGGTGGCACAAGGAGTATTTGGCATCATTGCAGTCGCGTCCTAAATGGCACAAGACAACTAATGTAATCAAGGAAGGTCTAGTTGTTTTAATCAAAGAAGAAAATCTCCCCCTGGTAAGTGGAGTTTGGGTCGCATAACAAACACAGAATTTTGTAAAAAGTAATGTCATCCTGGCCAAGACGGACTAACTCGTGTGGTCACTCTACAAACGAAGGGTGGTGAAATCAAGAGACCCACTTCAAAGGTCTTTCCTTTACCGATTGATTGAAAGATAATCTTTCAATGGCCGGCGGAATGTCAGATTCATTTGATTTAAAAATGTTTTATATTTTTGAATTTTTGTACATTTTTGCAATTATTATATTTTTTGAATTTTTGTATATTTTACAAAATATTTATATTTTTGAGTCTCTTTGTGTACTTAAAAATGCTTTATATTCTGAATTTATTTGTATATGTACTTACAAATGCTCGAATTCCTATTTGTATTAGTCAAGCTTAAAATTTCTACAATACTTTTCCACTAGACATTGTCATGCTGGGAGCGGGTTTTTTCTCGCATTGCATCTCGATAAAATCAATTGATCCGTTATCAACAGAAGCAGATTCAGCCTCTGATAAGAATATTTTAATTTCTCATTAGCACAGTAGATTTGAGCAAGTAAGGACCTGTTCGCGGCAAGTGATAAAATTAGAGAATTTTTTGGTTTTTTGTTAAACATTATCTCTAGTGAATTAATAGTACGTTAAATTGCATATTTACGTTCAATAAAGAAAAATTTAAGAAAATTTTGGTTTTGTTTATGAACAACATCCTTTACAACATTCTGTATGGTCAGATAGATTTTCAAAAAATATTGAATACGTGTTTTTTGGTTTTTTTTTTCAATCGAAACTATTCCAGAAAATTGGGTGGCACGGGTGGTTTGAAACACCCTGTATATGAACTCTTTTCACATATTTCAGAAATGATATAGGAAGAAAATCTTTAGAATCTCTGAGAATAGTACAGTAAAAAAAGCATTTTAATTTGCACTGTCTGGATACAGCAAGATTATGATTATATCCTATTTGGGGTATCACCAGGAGTTTGGGTCTTGGACCTCGAAAAACTTGTGCTACTTTTTTTACCATGTTTTTCGAGCTTAAAATGTGAATTTTACCCCGTTCTATAAGTCGGATCGGGGCAAACTAAAAACCAGTCTCTTCGTAATTAAATTGCCAATTAATCCCCGTTGGTTTCAAGTCTCTTAAGTACATACATAACTACAAAACTGGAAAAAACGAGTAAAAAACAGTATTTTTTTCCTTTTAGTGCCCAAGACAGTCAACTAGGCCTATTTGCATCAAACTTTCAAAAAATATACTTTACTATTATAAAAGGACCCTGAAAAATTGGTGTCAAAATATTGAACCCGTTGGCCAAAATTTAATTTGTTATCTAAAATTTGAAATGCCCGCCATTTTATGCCATTAAGGCCAAAATGAAAATTTCTTTTTTCAAAATGTAGGTCTCGATGCCACCTTATGCAATTAAAAAAAATTTTTAAGTGAAACTTCCTTGCTCTCGTTTCGGGGATTTTGAAGTGAAAGTTCCCTTCCCCCGTTCTGGCGATTCGAGCAGGTACAAGTGAATTCAGCATAGGAAACGAAAACAAGGACAGTTGTATGAAACGGAAATTGCCTTCTCACATTTTGGATTTCGACAACTTAAGCTGATGAATTTCGCGAAGATCACCGTCAAAAGAGCAATTTTCCACACTGCTTCAACAAAGTAGCTGACAGCGACAGCCATGATACATCATTAGCCGTGATGTCATATAAATAAATTCTACCAAACCAGGCTAGTGTTGGGTAGGACACGATTATAAAATGAGTTTGTAAGAGGGGCCTCTTTTTTCTTTTGAGCCAGTACAATGTCATACTTCAAATGAGGCGAGGTTCTATTGTAATGCCAAAATGACAAAAACAAGCAGATTAAAAAAAAAGAAAGAAGATAAATACCAATGAATTGCATTTTTACAAGCTTAATTCTAATATTCATTAAACGGCCTTAGCGTAAGTAAGAAATCTATGCCTCCACAATGTACAACCACGGACAACTAATTAGAAACAGTTTTATAAAAATTGCATTTATAAATTTTTATTTTTTATGTAGCAATCCTGTTAGGAATTCATTATGATATTGTTATTAATTTCCTTCAATCATTATATATTCAAAAAAAATTAAGAGGAGGTGGTGGGAATCCTTTAATTTGATTCCTACATAAAAACTGTATAAATGCAATTTTTATGAAACTGTTTCTAATTAGTTGTCCGTGGCCATATATTTATATTTTGCAATCCCACCTCGCCTAATTTCAAGTTGGAAATTCTGCTACTGCAAAAAAAGTAAGAAATGTCTCTCCAGAACAAAACTTCACTCCCTCAAAAAATGTAAGAATTGTCTCTTCAGGACAAAACCTCACTCCCTCGAAAAATGTAAGAAATGTCTCTTCATGACAAAACCTCACTCCCTCGACAAATGTAAGAATTGTCTCTTTAGGACAAAACCTCACTCCCTCGAAAAATGTAAGAAATGTCTCTCCATCCAATTCGTATTTACAATCTCACCACGGCTCAGCTTAAAGTGGATATTTTACTGCCGCAAAAGAAGTGAGAAATTTCTCTCCAGTTCGTGTTTACAATCTCACCTCGACGCAATTCACATTGGAAATTTTACTGTGGCAAAAGAAGTGAAGTCTCCAGTTCGTGTTTACAATCTCACCTCGCCGCAATTCACATTGGAAATTTTACTGTGGCAAAAGAAGGAAGAAATGTCTTTCCACTAAGTAATTTACAATCACACCTCGCTTCATTTATCTTGATACACGCTCATATACCAGTAGGACATTATTTTTGAACCGGGACATTTAAAAAAACTGAGGCCTCAGTACAATTTACATCATGTAAGAGACAAATGTACTGCCTCGTGTAAGTCCGGCTCAACACTAAAACCAGCAGGAAAATATTTACAATTTATTTAAATTTGTTCATAGATGGCACAGGCATCGGTAAAGTAAAATGAGGAGTCGGTTATTTAAAAAATTAAGATTGTGTATTAAAGATTACTATTTCGTTAATATTATATTGACGTCAAATTTTCATATGGCTATATGTTCTTTATTATTGTACGCGAAGTTTCACTTCTGTCTTGTGTTCTTTAATGCACAATTGTATTTTTTTGGAACGAAGTTCCTTAACGCGGCTTGCGGGTAGATAGTCCAGTCAAATTAGTAAATGAAATTGCATTTTGTTCGGGTACATCTGACAACGATAAAACCAAGTTTGTTGGGCGCAGTGGCTTGGGAAAAGCCGCCATCTTGGAAAAGAAGGATAGCTTGTTTATATTAAATAGCTCATTTGCATGCAATGATAGCTGATAAAGATCGATGGCAAAGTTGTAGAGAATAAGATTATCTAAAAAATGAGCCCTCAACGAGCTCTGTAATTTGATTTGGCTCAAAGTAATGGCCGGTCAAAGTTCAACCATGATCGTGTGGTGAGGGTTGAATTAAGTTTTTTGGAATTCACTCGCCAAAGGTTAATTTTTTTGGCTTAATGCCCATTAACAAATTTAAAGTCCTAGTAATTAGCTTTAGAATGAGCTCTTAATCGTCGTTGTCGCTTATGTAGTTTGCGAGCAAACCAACGCCCAAGTTCGTACTGGACGTGCCTGAAATACCTGATAACGCCATTTTTTTGAATATTTCGTTAACGGTTGCTTATATGAAAAAGTAGTAAATGGCAGGAATACGTGCAATGAAAATATCTTTCCAATGACGTATTCGAGGTCCAAACTCCATGTCGATTATGTCGGCGATACAGCGGGTCAAAGGTCAACCCAGAGGTTTTCGACTTTTTAGCTATTTAACAAATGAAAATGATAATTATGGGAAATAGTAGCTGAGATTCATCAGTTTTCACATTCTAAAAATAAAATTTTTGACAAGAAACAATAATTTATCAATAAGTAAAACTTTCTGATGAAAGAAAGGATAACAATCGAAGGTTTAAGAGCCAAAATACTTTTCCGAAATAGTGTGGGCTGAGTTTAGTTGAGTTGGGTTGAATTTAGATGAGTTAAGTTGAGTTTGGTTGAGTTTAGTTGAGTTCAGTAGAGCTTGGTTAAGTTTAGTTGAGTTTAGTTGAGCTTAGTTGCTAAGAGTTAGAATAATAGTTAAATTCAGTTTAGTTGCTAAAAGTTGGGTTGAGTTTCATGTAATGCTATGGCCATTATTGTTATTAGGTTTTTTTTTATAAACAAGTCACGTTCATAACATTCTCTTGTTCAGTGTTTTACTAAAAAAAATTCAAGGTCAGAAGGTCAAAACTGATGATTCTCAGCTACTATTTCCCATAATTATAATTTTCCAAAGTTGTTAAATAGCTAAAAATTCGTAAACCTCTCAGTTTACCTTTGACCCGCTGTATCGCCGACATAATAGACATGGAGTTTCGACCAATACCTCGTTGGAAAGATATTTTCATTGCCCGTATTCCTGTCATTTACTACTTTTTCATATGAGCAACTGTTAACGAAATATTCAAAAAAATGCCATTATCAGTTATTTCAGGCACCTCCAGTGCGAACTTTGGCATTGATTGCTCGCAAACTACATAAGCGATAACGACGATTAAGGGCTTATTCTAAAGCTAATTACTAGGACTTTATGGTTGAACTTTGACCGGCCATTACTTTGAACCAAATCAACTTACAGAGCTCGTTGAGGGCTCATTTTTTAGATAATTTTATTTTCCACAACTTTGCCATTGATCATTATGAGCTATCATTGCATACAAACGAGTTATTTAATATAAACAAGATCTCCCTCTATTTCCAGATGGCGGCTTTCCCAAGCCTCTGCGACCCCACAAACTTGGTTTTATCTTTGTCAGATGTTCCCGAACAAATGCAAAAAAAAAAATTCTGTACCTCTTAAAATGCAATTTCATCCTCTTTTTTCGACTAATTTGACTGGACTAAAGGCTGGTACAGACTATGCCAGTATTTTAGTCGAGTGAGTAAGTAAACCAGTATGGACAAACAAATTTAGTCGAGTAATTTACTAAAATCATTTAGTCGAGTCAATCCATTCCTGTTCTATTTTTTCGGTCGAGTAGCGGCAGGATGCCATGACTTTGTCATGCAAATTGATTAATTTTATAATTTTTACTTTGCTATCTTGTCGTCTGTTCATTTTGACACTTTACTTACTAAAGCACTGTGCTCGGACACTTTTTAGCTACTAATACGTTTTAAGACGTTTAGTGGTAAGTAAATTACTCGCCACTCGACTAAAATACTGGTATAGTCTGTACCAGCCTTAAGGCCCTGGGTGAATTCTATGACTAAAATTTAGTGTCGATAATACAGTATTTAGTCTTTAGGCGAGTAGACTAAATTTTTCGACAGTTGACTAAATTGTTGTTATGGTTACAATTTAAAAATTTGAATAACTGACAGAATTTAGTCATCAAAAGAATTCACACAGAAATTCCCTACATTATCCACAAAAACTGCAAAATTAAGTTTAGTCATCAATTTAGTCACTATTCGCACAGGCCCTAAAAACTAGTACAGACTATGCCAATATTTTTGTTGAGTGAGTAAGTAAACCAGTATGGACAAACAAATTTAGTCGAGTAATTTACTAAAATCATTTAGTCGAGTCAATCCATTCCTGTTCTATTTTATGCACTGTGTTCGGACACTTTTTAGCTACTAATACGTTTTAAGACGTTTAGTGGTAAGTAAATTACTCGCCACTCGACTAAGATACTGGCATAGTCTGTACCAGCCTTAAGCGTAGTATGCTGTTAAAGCGAAATTTTCGTTTGCGTTTTGGATATATATCTCTACACACGAAAAATAATTGGAGAATAGAATGGAGAGTTTACGTTAAAAAACTTAATTTGAATACTTCCGCTTCAAAATCTTAAAAAAATCCTATTTCCATTTCAATCTACTTTTATTTAAATCACACTTGTCACTTTTTCACTTCACACTTGAGTACTGTCAAAATTTCGGCCCGAAATAAATATTAAAACATTATTTCGGTGCGAAAAAGTCTCCACATAAGCAGAGACATTTACCTTTATTCCGAAAAAGTTGTGATTTTTCGTTTGAACAGCGTACTCATGGAGAATATACAAGGAGGAAAAACTCTTATGGGGAAAATGACAGGAAATGGATGGGTAGAAGAAACTAAACTTCTAGTTCATTTTTGGCCACAGATGTCACCTTTGTCCGATGTACCCCACATGAAATTAATAAAAATTCATTGGAAACATCAAAAAATGATTAATTACGAATAACCGAATTTAGAAGCTGGTAAACGTAAAATATATTAGTAATAAACGAACTTTGCCATGAACCGGATAAATACAACGGCCATGGTTTTTGGGGTACATTTGACTGCAGCGCCACCAATAATCAAACGAAAATTGACTACACGGAGTTTTATCTCCTTGTATAGCCTCTATGAGCGTACTGCTAAACGAAATCGGAAGCGAAAATTTCGGTGGCACTTTTCGCGTGCGTTTTTTTACATAGAGTTTGATAGGAAATTTTCATTTCGCTTCAACAGCATACTAGGCTTTAAGAGTGAATTCATAGAAATCGTCACGTAAGAAAATGCGGTATGATTTGTGTGTATGCGTGCGAGAATCGATCCCAGTAGGCAATTTCCCAATAGACAATTTATGAATAATTCAAAAAATCAAAATGCAGTGTTTCTTTGTAGAAATTATTAACCGATAGCTATCCCAGTAGGGAAACTGTCAATAAATTGTATGCAGAATTAATTCTAGAACTGCTTCATATTTCTGTAGGTCTTATTACAGAAAATAAGAGCGTTTTATTCTTGAAAAGTACTTTCTTGCTGCATTACTTCCACACAAAAGTAATGCAAGAAGTAATGATTTGAACTTTCTATGTAATGCAGTTTGAGAGTTCTATGTTATGCAGAATGGAGGCGATTGGTTACCGCCAATGACATCGCCGTGCAAATGTAATGCCTTATCTCCACCTGCTGTAATCTGAAAGAAAGCTAGTTGCTATTTCTTGGAAGTACTTTCGGAATCGATGGGAAATTACTTGCTTTCCCTACTGGGATAGAAAGTGCAAAGTGCCATGCAAGGTAAAAACACAGTGGTAGCAGGTTTGCTGTTGACGAAAACTCGCGGTTACTCGCGCCTAGGTCGTACACAGTGGCGACCTAAAACATATCCGGTGCAAGCAGAAAATCACTCATCAGTTGTGCTCGTAACGTTGGAACTATTACATGACGTCGGCTTCATCCGATGATGATTTGATTGCACTAGATTGTGCATTTGGTACAATAAAACCAAATTAAATGGGAGTCGGGAGAGAAGAGTTCAAGGGGAATATCATCATTAATTCAAAAAATTAAGGCACCATCACGACAGATTCTTAAAGTTTCAGTATCCATTTCCAGTCTGATGCTAAGCAGGCAACCGGCAAGAAAAAACTAAATTTTCATTCCACAGTAAATTCATCAGCTCCGACAGCCGGCACCGACAATTCTCAACCAAAGTCTAGGTCTCAACCTGCCGCGACTGTTTTATGGCCCAATTAAAAACATGCGTTAATTCAAATTGCTTATAAGCACGCATGGCAAAGTGCAAATCTTTAGTGCAAATCTTTATTCAAACTTTGAACACATATTCAAAGTCCCGTGCTACATATAGCAATCAAAAAATATGAGTGTGCTTGTTGGCAGCCGTAGAAACGGAGTAAGCTTCGATATAGTTTTGACAGAGAGTTTTGTTCTATAAATGATTAGCGAATAGAGTTCACTTATTTCAAAGAAAAGGATTGTGTTTTTCTTTATATATATTATAAGATAAGGACACAACAGTGGCGACGAGGATTCTTATGGAGCAAGATTCCGAAAGTAACCCAACAGGACAGAAGAAAAAAATGGATTCCATGGAGAAAATTTTAAAAAATTTCATGGAAATGCAGACAGAAGCCACAAGACGGCAAAATGACCTTATAACCTTTTTGGCACAGCAAGCAGCAACTCATGTTCCTGATACTCAAGCTCCGATGGCAGCAGGATCCAATAGTTCACTGGCAGAACCAGGCAATCGTGGACGGATTTCACAAATTGACATGCCAGTATTCGACCCAAAGGAAGAAGAGAGCAACTTCGAAGAATGGCTAAAGCGGTTCGAGTATGCACTGGACATAAATGCACCTGACATGAGAGATACAGACAAAGTTAAGTGTATTATGTCGAAATTGTCGACAAAGGCATTCAGTGAATACAGCAAGTGGTGTTTACCAAAAGAACCAATAGAGCTTGATTTCATTGAAACGAAGAAAAGCCTACAAACATTGTTTAGCAAAAAACAAACCTTAGCCATCGAAAGATTCAATTGCATGCGAGTACAACGACAGGATTATGAAGAGTATGCAAAATATATTAATCGTGTAAAATCGTTGTTAAAACGATTTCAATTCAAAGAATTGACGGAAGACCAATTCTCCACACTAATTTTGATTAGCGGGCTGACCAAGTCAGAAGACGAGTCAATCCGAACACGAGTGCTACACAAATTAAATGAGAAAGGAAAGGAAATAAAATTTGAAGACGTAATCACTGATATATTGACAATAGTTGCTACAAAAGCGGAACAAGGAATTTTTGAGAACCGAATTGTAAACATAAACAGCAACAGAAACAAATTTAGTCAACGCAATAACCAACAAAGAAGAAATTATACCAATCAACAAAACAACCCAAGTCAACATCAACAAAATAATGGCAAAATAAAAGATTATAGTAATCAACAGAAAAGACAAGGGGGTGACGATAACCAACAAAAGAAATACAATGGTAGAAAACCACCATCAGCATGTTTTAAATGCGACGAATGGCACTGGATCACAGATTGCCCATACAAAAAGCACATATGTGCAAAATGTTCAAATATGGGTCATCTTGAGTTTAAATGTCGAAAAATGACTTTAAACAGAAATAGGAAGGTAAATACAGTACTCCTACCGACACTAAAGATCAATATGGTTTCAAAATCGGAATTGATACACACAACCATCAGTTTGAATAATGTTCCAGTAAAATTTTGTGTAGACTGCGGGACAGAAGTTTCCATTATTAATTGGGAAACTTATCAACAAATAGGATCACCTAACTTGCAGATCTGCGAAGAAAAGGGCATAATGTTCGACGGATCCACAGCCAGGTTCCGAGGAAAAGCGACAGCAACGTTCGGCATAGGCGGAAAGGAAATGCAACAGACGGTTTACGTTGCACAAGAAGGATCATTGAACCTGCTAGGCATCGAAACATTAGACAGTTTCGGACTTCTCGACAGCTTTCGAAGGCAATTTGAAGGAAGACTAAACATAAATGCGTGCTCATTACAGGAAGAGGGAAGGCAAATTCGACAATCAGTATTAACAAAATTTTCAAATCTTTTCAGAGAAGAACTAGGATTATGCATAAAAGCAAAAGCGAGGTTGACACTCAAACCAGCCGCAACACCAGTTTACTGTAGAGCCAGACCAGTACCTTATGGAGCGAGACAAGCGGTAGAAGCAGAACTCAACCGGCTTGCGACAAGCGGCATTATCAAACCAACAAGTTACACTCAATGGGCAGCTCCTATTGTGGTAGTTAAGAAACCAACGGGGCAAATACGTCTGTGCATAGACTTTTCGACAGGGTTAAACGAGGCACTAGAAGACAATCAACATCCATTACCATTACCCGAGGACATCTTTGCAACTTTAAATGGTGGCCAAATTTTTTCACAGCTAGACCTTTCAGATGCATATTTGCAGGTAGAATTAGACGACGACTCCAAAACACTATGCGCAATCACAACACATTTAGGTAATTACGAGTTTCAACGTTTACCATTCGGAGTAAAGTCGGCACCGGGCATATTCCAGTCCATTATGGATAACATGTTAGCAGATCTCCCATTTGCAACGGCATACCTAGACGACATAATTGTCGTAAGCAAGCATCCTTCAGAGCACAAGACACATCTCGACACAGTCCTACAAAGGATAAAAGAATTCGGGTTCCGACTTAGAATTGATAAATGTAAATTCTGTATGAAGTCAATCAAATATTTGGGATTCATAATTAGTGCCAATGGAAGAAGACCAGACCCAGAAAAGACCAAAGCTATTATTGAAATGCCAGCTCCACAAAATGTTAACCAACTAAGATCTTTCTTGGGTATGGTTAATTACTACCAAACATTTGTGAACAACATGAGAATAATTAGACAGCCATTGGACGATTTACTTAAAGTAAACCGAGAATGGACCTGGACAGCATCATGTAAAAAGGCATTTAATGACATAAAAGAAATTCTTAAATCAGAATTGCTCTTGACACATTTTAACCCAGTGAACGATATCATTGTGGCAGCCGACGCGTCAAACCTTGGCATTGGCGCAGTAATTCAACACCGATTCCCGGATGGGTCAATAAAAGCAATTATGCATGTTTCCCGAAGTTTAACGGCGGCAGAGGAAAAATATTCTCAGATAGAGAAAGAAGGCCTGGCACTTATTTTCGCGGTCAAGAAATTTCACAAAATGTTATTTGGCAGAAATTTTATATTAATGACAGACCACAAACCATTATTAACTATTTTCGGTGGTAAAAAAGGCATCCCAGTACATACCGCGAATCGTTTACAAAGATGGGCAGCAACGCTCATCGCATACAATTTTAAATTGGAATACAAGAAAACAACCGATTTTGGTCAAGCAGATGCGCTGTCGCGTCTAATAGGGCAACAACAATCCCAACTGGAAAAGGAAGAAATCGTAATCGCCTATATCGAAACGGAGATTAACTTAACAGGAATTATTCGTCATCTTCCAGTAACATTCGAAGACATTAAAGAAGCAACAAATGAAGACGAAGGCCTGCAGCGAGCGATGTACTTTGTAACAAATGGATGGAGGACTCTAGACATTATGAAACAACAACGAGATTGGAACAATCTTCAACATTATTACCGGAGGCAAGAACAACTTACAATCGAAAAAGATTGTCTTTTATTCGGAGACCGAATCACCATCCCTTCTTCACTGAGAGAAAAAACTCTAAAATTATTTCATGAAGGTCATCCAGGCTCGCAAAGGATGAAATCGTTGGCACGTGGATATGTTTATTGGCCACTTATGGATAAACAAATTGAAACATATGTTCAAAATTGCACCAACTGTAGAGCAGCAGCGAAGCAACCGATTAAAACAATACTGCATTCGTGGAGACAGGCTACTCAGCCTTGGCAGAGAATCCATATCGATTATGCAGGGCCACATAAAGGAAATAACTTCTTAGTAGTGGTGGATGCTTTTAGCAAGTATCCGGAAATGTTCGTGATGTCATCTACAACTTCTGAAGCGACAATTAAAGTATTGCGGCAATTATTCATGCGACATGGATTACCCGAAACAATAGTTAGCGACAATGGTACTCAATTTACGTCGGGTTTATTCGCATCGTTTTGTAAAGAAAACGGCATCAACCACATTCGCACTCCACCCTTCCACCCTCAGGCAAATGGACAGGCAGAAAGGTTTGTCGATACGTTAAAAAGAGCACTGCTCAAATTGAGGGGGGAGGGGGACATACAGACAATTCTTGACACGTTCTTAGGAACATACCGCACAACACCAAACTATAATGTACCAGAAATGAAATCACCAGCAGAACTTTTCCTTGGAAGGAAGCTGAGAACAACGCTCGACTTACTGCGACCACCCAAATCACCTGTAGGACAACGAAACGTGCAAATGGAAGCACAATTCAACCTCAAGCACGGGGCTCAGGAAAGGCGGTTCTACATAGGAGAAAAAGTTTATGTGAGACAGCTTAAAAGTCAACCTTGGCAATGTGCAAGAATAACGGCAACTAACGGGGTAGTTTATCGAGCAAGGTTAGAAACTGGGAAAATACAAAGATTCCATGCTAATCAAATGCGATCACGAACGTCGGAAGAAGCACCCATATCGTCAATGGATCCATACAGGATCATAGTCGAAACATTCGACCTTCCACTTGGCAGTGATGTCAATCCAGAGGAAACGGCACCACTCACCACGCAGAGGACGTCAGTACAGGAAGAACCGGAAACTAGAGTCCAGCCCAATCCGGTTGAACCACAAATAGTTCGACGATCAACAAGGCATAGGAAGCAGCCATGCAGGCTTTCCCTAAAACCTAGTCAAAAATCCTATGACTAGTTATTTAAAAGGGGAGGTGTTGGCAGCCGTAGAAACGGAGTAAGCTTCGATATAGTTTTGACAGAGAGTTTTGTTCTATAAATGATTAGCGAATAGAGTTCACTTATTTCAAAGAAAAGGATTGTGTTTTTCTTTATATATATTATAAGATAAGGACACAACAGTGCTTAAGACCACACTTTGGAAGTAAAACTTGGTTGCCCAATAACTGCCGGAATTATTAAAATAATAACCAGCAAGAAATATGCAATAGAAGTACAACAAAGTTTTTTTTTACGAGGGAGTGGTGAGAATCTCACATCTGTCTAGGAGCAAGATATGCCGGCGACCGCCTGTCTACGATAGTAGACACCGCTGGGGGTCCGCAACGAGACGGTAGTGTCAGATTCCAACTCACTAAACTCACTAACCCTGTTGCCTGACGTCATCAATGTGGGGTCCCTCAAAAGTTTTCACCAGAGCCGCGGCAGTGGGGCTTACGGATCAGCGACCTACCGCCTATGCTTTCTTTGCGGGAAACGTGACTTCTGCGGAGCTTGCTACCCAATTCACCAGCTACGTTAGTGCCCGTAAGTGCTTCGGAAGGTTGATAGCACTTGAAACCACATCCTACTTAAATCTTATTTCCCTCGCTTAATCGGCTTACGTCATTGCGTCAGGGGCTGGATCAGCTATCTAGCAATATTTATTAATTTCTATTTACATTAAAACCTAAAAACCAAACAATCGGTTTATGATAACTGAAATATGTAATATATTTTAGATTGAAACTGATCTAAATATCGCGTAAAAACTTCATCAAGTGACGTTCCATATGTCGTGGTGTTTTCATCAACATTATTTGATATCGTTAAATTAAATGTTCCATGCAGAAAACGTAGTAAAGGACGCGCCGTTTCTGATGAAAAATTGATATTAAAATCGCCACTCAAAATCATGGGGATTTCGTTGAAGTTTCGATCTAATAAAGTTGAACCTTCCGAAGTGTATATGAGGAGATTGTCATGAATGAATTTCATTATTTCGCCTACAGTTTTATGTGGTGATACATATCTTCGTGAACGCTCTCTTGCTAATTCTCTCTTTCGTTTAAGTTTTGCATTCGCAAGGGTCTTCAGTTTGTATATTTGAGTCAACATGAAGACTTATTTCTGATGGAACTGAAATTTGTCGAGGGAGCGAATTTTGTATTTGTATAACAGTATCTTGATGTACTACAGGATAAAGATTATCCTGTTGCGTGTACCTTTGATTTATTTTTTCGCGATATCTTTGTGAATGCTCTCTTGCTAATTCTCTCGAGTCAACATAAAGATTTTCTCGTTCCTGCTCCCTTTTTCTTTTGAGAAAATCCCATTGGCGCTCTCTGGCCAATTAATTTTGCCGTTTATCATAGTTATTATTTTGGTTATTAGCATTCATCTTTAAATAACGAATATACCTTAAATAATACTGGTCACGACCAACGACTACTAATCTAAAGTAAATTTCCGATTTACTTTTTATTAGAATATACAAAATGTAAAAATTAAAATTAATGGTAACTTCCTTTTTTTATGTTGTGTGAATTACAAAGGACACGAGACACATAATAATTGTTACGTTAAACTAGAATTACTAGATTGACACATGACACTACATGCATAAGCAATAACAATAACAACAACAATAATAGCCACAGCCCAATAATAAAACAGCGGCAACATTAATAAATAAATTTCACTAAACAAACGGTTAAAAATTTGCCTCCAATTCACCAAAAAGCACAAAAAACTGTAATAATTATTTTGTCACAACATGCACAACTAATAAACCTAGCAACAACAATATAACTACATCAACAATAGCGGCAATATTAATAATTAAATTTCACTAAACAAAATATTAAAAATTTGCCTCCAATTCACCAAAAACCACAAAAAACTAAAATAATTGTTTTGTCAAAACATGCACAACTAATAGATAATCATAACAACAACAATAATAACCAACAACAAGGGAACAACAGAAACAATATAAAAATTAGGTATTTTGTGTAAATAAGACTAAATTTTTTTTCAAAAAATCACCAAAAACCAAATATATTTGGAAGTCACTTTCACTGTCACCGATTTATTAATCTAAATAAAAATAGGTGCGTTTCAATTTCATTGGAGTACGTACGCCGGCGTAGTTGGGCGCACATCGGCGTAGATGCTGGCTATTGGCATGAAAATGAAACGCACTTATTAATGTCTATGCAACCCACACAAGACAAAAGTTTCTTCGCCTCTTGTGCCCAGTCATAAAGTGGGAAAAATTGCGAGCGCTGTTCAGAGGAGCTTACTTTGAGCGCTGTTAAATATGCTCCCGAGGGAGCATTACCGGAGCTTTCATAAATTTGATAGAACGAAGAAAATGAGCGATTACCTTGATGACCATAAAGGGTGGCATTGGCATTCTCAATGGACTGGCTCTCGTTCGATACGAAGGACAAGCAGCTTTTAAGGCCCAATTACAATGAACGGATTTACGCGGATTGAAATGTCAAAAGAACGCACCGCAGCGAATAGGAAACTGAACTGATTACAATGAACGGATCTTTTCACGTTTAAACGTCAAAGTGTTTTGTGTATGTTTATAACCACTTTTCGCCTTATTATGAAATAATTCGTATTCTTTTACTTCTCCTATTAATTTTGTTCGCCAGAAATTATATTTTAAATTATATAAAAAAAAGAAAACAAAATTTAACTTGACTTGTTTACAAAAATTCTGACAGCCCAATCCGCCGATTTCTAAACAAACGAAAACGAATCCGCCCAGATCCGATCAAATGCGCTTGTATCCGTTCATTGTAATCGTTCAAATGGAAAACGCTTGCTCGGAAAACCACTTTGACAGATCAATCCGATTCTGTTGCACTCTCATCCGTTCATTGTAATTGGGCCTTTAAAGTGGTTAGAATTTAGTTGGGGGACTGCTTTGATAAAACCACACTCGCGCTTGGAAAGGAAAAGGCAATAGCGAAAGATAAACAAAATAAAAGCTTTTCGATGCCCGGATCACATATCCACAGGCGTCCATGAAAATTCTTTATTAAAAAGCTTTTTTATAATGCTCCTAGAATGCCTTTGAAGGAGCATAAAAACGTATGCTCCCCTGCAATGACATGCAATGTTAAAAAGTATTTGGAACTGGAGCGTAACGGGAGCGCTGTAAGCTTTTTAAGGAGTGCTCAAACAGCGCTATTGGAGCCCTCCATTTCCCGCTGGGAACCTTCTATATAGAAAGCCATGAACATGCCATCCTCACACATACATGTGAGCATTTCGGTGGTCCAGGTGCCATATTCGTTTCCTGTCAAATCGTATGGAAAAGTAGATGTGAGAATTATTTTTTTTTGTTTCTTTAGTGAAATAATTATATAAAAAGAAAGTTATTAACTCAATATGATGAAAACAATTAAATAAAAATGTTGTCATAGGTCATAGTGATATCAAAAATTATAAATTTTAGTGAGATTTTCATGTTTTTTTTAGTGTCTTTAGTGGCCTTATTACAAAAAAAGAAACTACATATTATATTCATGTAAACCTCATGTGATTTGATTAAAAAAATTAAAAAACATTGAGTGATTAAGTGTGTTAATTGTAAAGGTGGCCACTTTGTTTACATTCGCGGTGGTTTTGTCGTGTTTCATTAGGAAAATTGTTGAGTTTTTCATGTTGTGGGGTGGTAATCGAATTATCAGTGATTTTTAAGTGATTAATATCTTCATTACGGTGTAATTATTAAAAATATAAGTGCTGAAAAATGTGAAAGAAATTGCTAAAGTTATTGTTTTTAATGCCATTTAAATTGGGGCATATTCAGTGCATTTATAAAGATTTTATCTTCGATATGAAGCCGTTACAGATTTTGCCGATTACTGCTATATCCATAGTCTAGAATGTTTTTATATCCAAGATTAAATATGTATACATAAATTCACTAAATATGCCCCAATTTAAATGGCAATCAAAACAAAAACTTTAGCACTTTCTTTCACATTTTTCAGCACTTATATTTTTAATAATTACCACCGCACGAACATTTTTATCCTAATGAATTTTTATCTTAACGACAAAACTACCGCGAATGTAAACAAAGTGGCCACCTTTACAATTAACACACTTAATCACTCAATGCTTTTTAATATTTTTAATCAAATCACATGAGGTTTACATGAATATAATATGTAATTTCTTTTTTTGTAATAAGGCCCACTGTAAGACACTAAAAAAAACACGAAAATCGCACTAAAATTTATAATTTTTGATATCACTTCTATGACAACATTTTTATTTAATTGTTTTCATCATATTGAGTTAATAACTTTCTTTTTATAGAATTATTTCACTAAAGAAACAAAAAAAAACAGTTGTCACATACACTTTTCCATACAATTTGACAGGAAACGAATATGGCACCTGGACCACCGACTAACACATATACAACTGGTGTTCATGGCTTTCTATATAGAAGGTTATGGCCCAGTCCTCCCCATTTTCCAGCCTTATACGAAAGCTCTCACGATTTTTCAATGTGTAAGAGCGTGATGCGAATGAAACCTATTCGCTCTTAAGGAAATTTTTAAGCATGGGCGCGCGTAAAGAAGTTTTACTTCAAAAGTTTTACTTCAAAAAGTGTTCAAATCTTTGAAGCTACTATGTATGTATATCTGGTGCCGGCTTAAGGAATTACATTCGCAGTTGAATTAAAAGCGTAAGGAACTTCGTTCCTGGCTGGGGTCCCCTAACCGCACCTTTTTTTTAATATAATTTTGGTTACTTTTTTTCATTTGTTTATAACTCAAATAATAACAATTGTACTTTTTTATTTTTTTATCAGATCTGGTAGAAAGAGAACTAAGAAATGAAAATATTAACCAAAACTTAAGCGGACTCACCGCAGATAAAACAACGGATTATGCATTGTGGAAATCAACAAAATACCTAAAACGTCCTATACAGCATAATCCACCTCTTAAATCAGTAAATAGTGGATGGGCAAAAGGCAATTTGGAGAAGGCAGAGCTATTTGCTGAGTACATGGCAAAAACATTTCAACCGAATGAAGGACCAAATGATAGAACTTGGCCAGGAACATCACAAAGGAGTGGCGAAATTCATACAGTTACGGAGACTGAAGTCGAAGAAATTATTCGGAAAGATTTAAAGCTGAAAAAATCGCCTGGGTATGATCTGATTACCGCAGAGCTGATGCAACAGTTGCCCCAAGGAGCCATTTGTAGACTAACAGAAATAATAAATGCCTGCTTCAGACTCAAACATGTTCCTTGCTATTGGAAAGTCGCTGAAATAATCATGGTCCCAAAGCCCGGAAAGGATCCTCATGAAGTGTCTTCTTATAGACCTATATCCTTATTACCCATAATGTCGAAAATATTTGAAAAAATTCTCATCAAGAGGCTGCAACCATTTATTGAAAACGATAATATGATACCAACTCACCAGTTTGGATTCAGAAAGAAGCATTCTACCATAGAGCAAGTTCATAGAATAGTCTACGTTATTGAAAAAGCTCTGGAAGAAAAAATGGTATGCTCAGCTATATTTTTAGATGTTGCTCAAGCGTTTGACAAGGTATGGCATGAAGGACTACTATATAAGCTGAGATTACTCTTTCCCAAAGAACATGCGACAATTTTGGAATCTTATCTCTCAAAAAGATTCTTTCGCATCAAGCAAGAGGATGCTTACTCGCACCTAAAAGAAATAAAAGCTGGAGTACCTCAAGGAAGTATATTAGGTCCAATGCTATACCTACTTTTCACGAATGACCTTCCAGTCCCCTCAAATAGTATAATAGGCACTTTCGCCGACGATACAGTAATACTTGCAATAGAGAAAAGCGAAGTAGAATCAACCCGTATCCTGCAAAACGCGGTAGATACTGTAGTCAATTGGACTAAAAAATGGCGTATACATCTTAATAGCACTAAATCAGTACACGTTAACTTCACTAACAAAAAAACTCAGCCGCTTCCTATTACCATCTTTGGAATGCAAATCCCGTACTCCAATAATGCCAAATATTTAGGGATGAATCTAGATGCAAAACTTAGGTGGAAAGAACATATAAAAAAGAAAAGAGAAGAACTAAACATCAAACTTAGAAAACTATATTGGCTTATTGGTAGAAAATCAGTTCTATCTATACACAATAAACTGCTTATATACAAGCAAATATTAAGACCCGTGTGGACATACGGAATTCAGTTGTGGGGATGTGCCGCTGAAAATAATATAGAAACTATCCAACGGTTCCAAAACAAAGTAATAAGAGGAATAGTGAATGCGCCATGGTATATAAGAAATATTGACCTCCATCGCGACCTTAAACTGAGGACTGTAGCAGAAACGATTGTGGAATACGCAGGAGTCCATGATCGAAAACTGAGGCAACACATAAATCAAGAAGCAGTGGAACTCACCAATACGAATGGACTAATACGTAGATTGAAGCGCACCAAACCACATGATTTAATTGGTGGCACCTCAATCATTTAAAATCTAAATAATTTTGAATTTTGAATATTAAATAATTTTGTATATTTTGTATATAATGTATAATATTGTTTTCCTTTTGTCTTTAATGTATATGTCAGATTTAAACTGCTCGTTAGTGTAAACTAGTTGTAGTTTTATGAAATGTAAATACTACTGTAACATTTCAATAAATAAAAAAAAAAAAAGATCTGGTAGAAAATTTGGGACCTTTAATTTAAAAAAACAAGGTTCATTTTCGTTTACGTGAACTCGAGATATTCTTCTTTAATTTATTAAGTAATACAGTTATAAAGAAAATTAAATAAGAAATAAGAGTGTCGCATCGTGGGATTCGCATGTTCAACGTAATAATTGGAAATAAATCGGAATTAAAAATGTTCAACGGGACTAATTTAATAAATAAAAAAAGTTTTTTTTTTAGTTTATTAATAGTCCGGGGGAATTAGGAAAAAAATCGCACGAAAGGAGACAAAACTCCAAAATGGCTGAAAAGTGGTCCACAGCTTCCTTGGGACCAATCAATTTCGGAATCACAAAAAAAACATGGCCGACGGAGATATGACTTTTTGGCAATAAATTTACTCAAAAACTGATTTTCGAAAATTTTTTTTGATCAGTCAATACGAAACGTTATTGCCTACAAAATAGCCCTCTTATCATTTTTTCGAAAACCTAACCCTTTTGATCAAAATTTTTTTTTGGAAAAAAAAACAGTCTTTGAGTGATTTTTGGCCAAAAAGTGATATCTCGGGCGGCGATGTTTTTTTTGTGATTCCGAAATTGTTTTCTTAAAAAGTCCCAAGGAAGCTGTGGACCAATTTGCAACGATTTTGTAATTTTGGCTCCTTAAAATGCTAATTTCCCTGGACTATAACCATACAGGAGCTGTTTCAAATTAACCTTATAGGTAGTAGTCAACCTTACCCTAATTGCCCTTTTTATGGATGCCATTTTGATACCATAATAAACAATTAATTAATATTAAAATGTAAGATTACATGATTTACCAGCCTTTGCTTGATTGATTGCGTTAATCTATATTATAAGTGAATCATCAATGACTTAACAGAATCATCATGAAACTTAAAATTTAAACTTAGTTAAGTGAAAAATAAAGAATTTTAGAGATAATTGGTTAAAAAAATTGGGTTAAAAAATTGTCCATTTTGGTAGTCAAATTACATGGATTTTAATACTCGTTTAGTAAAGTCGCACATATTACGCTAATCCTCTTAAGGTAGGTGAGAAGATGCCATATGCACCACGTAAGAAACTGAATTTTCATACTAAATTCAAAAAAAATCATACCTTAAATATAAGAAATTTATAAATTCAAAACGTACAAGCGCTTTTTATTTTCAGAAGGCAAATGTAAAAGAAGATTAAATTTTATTAGGATCTCTCGTAGGCCATTCTTAAGATAGCAAAATGAATTATGTTAACTCCATCTTATACATCTTACTTTCATTTTAGTGTACGCCGTCTTTCCCTCTTTAGACTTTTTGGGTACACTGTTATCTCTAGAAAGGGTTAAATTGGGAAATGGGTCAAGTTGGCAACAAAGTAAAGTTCATTAGGGGGTCCTGTACAAAAATCCCCAACAAGGAGCATGCTTAACTGTTAAAGAGATTAATTTAGAATAACAACTAGAGAAATTAAATCCATTTTTTTTTGTTACTCTCAAATGTTGACGTATTTTGAACTCTAAGATGATCCCTTGACATGCTTTGTTAGAAAATAATCCTTCAAAAAGATTGCGTTGAGCATGAGGGGTCCTTAAATTCCGTACTTTACCTCTGCCCTGCTTTTAACACAATGAAAACTTCTCACATCCTTCCGTTATCCTTTTGGAACACGAAAAAAAACAGAAAAAAAGTCGAGAAAGTTTAAGGAGTAAAACCTTTCGCTGGCCCATGAAAGATGTTTCATTTGCCCCTTAAACTTTAAGACGTCTTCTATAGTATGCGGCATGGACCAACTCCCTTTTCTTATTTTTTCCCTACGTTCTATTTACTTTGGCTTACAAAAAAATAAACCGGGGGCTGATTCGTCTGACTTGGATTTTCTAAAGGATGAATGCGCTATTCTTGCTCTTGTCCGCAGCGTTGTTTACAAATTTTTCGAAACCTCTTCAGAACAATGGGGAAAATGTAAGAAATGAGATGGCTGCGTAAGGCCAACGAACGCACAAACTGTAACAAATTTCTCCTCGTTATTTGCCGTCATCTAGAGATTTTAGGGTTCACAGATGGATTCATTTTAGTGCGGATAAAAAACTCACTGCCATTTGTGTGGGGTGGTGACTAGCGAGGAGATGTTTCCTTTATCTTCTAAATTATTGCGAAATTTGCATAATTTTCCACGATTGAGTTTTTCGTTTGACTTGAGTTTTTGCTTTGCATGCTTTATTTAAGCCTCAATCAGCTTCAACTTTCTTCAACCTAAACGAAAATATGAAAAGGGTTCGCCATAATTTCAAGATTGCTGCTAATTAAAAATTTCTTTAGTTCTTTAATCATGTTTAATTTTCGTAAACTTTACCAAGGTATGGAGCTTTTTGGATATTTGTATGTTGCCGCAATACTCCTTTGAAATTCTTTCGCCGTATTGTAGTTCAAATATGATTTTCGGGGCGCATCACTTTTTTTGATAGAACTTTTCTTGAATAAGTAAACTGTTTTCATTTTACTTATTATTGAATGGTCCCTCGGTTCCCTGCTTTGACCATAGGGCATCTTGGCTTTATTATTTGGTTTTAAAGGATTTATTACTTCTTAAAAATTTGTATGCCTTTTAAAACACAATTCTTGTTAAAGCGAGGCCTCCATTACGTACTTAGTCACATTACTCAGGCATTGAAATTTCGAGTGCAAATAAATTGTTGTTGTTTTGGCGTGGCGTGGTCGGATTGAGCGCTCGTGTATTGGGCCCTTAAAGGTGGATTTACATATCTGACATTTTCCGTCGCGCCGGTCTTTTTTTTAAATTTCGACCAATCCGAAACAACCTCTGCGACGTCTTACCGTCACGGCGAAGAGTTAAATAAACTTGAACTTTTCTGTCGCAGAACGAAAATGCAGCCTACTGACTGACAGAAAATTTAAATTTAACTTGTTTGGTTCTTTTTTAAAATAAAAGTCCTTGCCGATTTCTTTTTTTAAGAAGATTGTTCACCCCACATACATTTTTTTTAAATACATATGTCCATAATAATAGGATTTTGCAATCTTTTTAATTTATATTTTTTAGTTTCTTTCATTTTTACGTCAATTGTCAAAAGTAACGACTGTTTTTGGCTGCGACAAAATTCGTCACAAATATAAAACGCGTACTAAAAATCTGCGACATAAATGATCAGCTGTGATGCGGCGCTACGGAAAAATGTCACATATTATGTAAATCCACCTTAAGAGTATGTAACTTATGAACAGCCCCTTTCTACGACATGAAAGTCATATGCGACTTTAATGTAAAAGTGAGTAAGCAACGATATTATTACCCATTCGTTAAAAAGTTCTCACTGCTCGAAGAATCATTCGATAACGGGAACAGAACGGCTGAGCTCGCCAGCGAAAGAAGTTTAACAATGGCTAGCAAATTGTTTAGTCATAAGAATATACACAAGATGCAAGTGCGTGTTTTATTCCCAAGTAAAAATAAAACTGGCCGGTATCAATTGACACTGTGCGTGCGTGCTAGTTTTGGGCGCCGTGCAGGCTAGTGCGTGCCTGCTGCATTCTAGGTGCGGGCGAGTTTCATTTTTACTGATGCCTTATTGTTTTTTAATGCCCGCAACTCTTGGCGTACTGCTTCTATGGTTAAAAAATTAGCCAAATTTAAAAAACTGTTGAAAAACTGGGATCACCAACTGAGAGACCGAGAACGACGGAAGAAGATTCTTGAGAAGGCCACGGCTCACAGAAAACTGTAGCGCCTATGATCACGATACTCCATTTGATACCCTTGTCGAAAGAAATAGCTAAACCCCAATTTTGTATGTCCACCATCTTGGATTTAGAATGAAGTCACAGCTTGTTGTATGCTTTATGGCATTCGCTTTTATTTGATACATCCGCTATATTTTGTCTGCAGCCATGGTGGATTCACATAGCTTCTTCTATTCTTCCTGCATTGTACTCTTATAATACCCTCTCATTTCAAGGGGTAATCCGCTATTTTGGAGCGTCCGCCATATCGAATCTAGCGGTATATTGAATATACTATATTGTATTGTCATCGGAACGAAAGCTTTGTGCAAAATTTCAACGTAATCGGAAAACCGGAAGCATTCGAAAAATCGATTGCGAAATAAACAGACAGACAAGAAAGCCATTAAATAATTTAAACATGATTTTAGATAGCTCTTTATTTCTTGTCTGAACAGAAAAAATAGAAATAGATATTGTGACTAGTACTCGTACAGAACAGCCGGCTAAACTCCCAGAATTACGATTTTAAGATCTCTAAATTACCAAAAAAGAAGAAGAGAGGTATAATTAAATTAATTTTTTTTGTGCATAGTCAGGCTAATATTTTTCATGAAAAAATAAAACAAATTGAAAAATCGGATATATGTGTTGCAGAAGTAACAGCTATTATGAAGGATCTAGAACAACGGTGGGCAACCTCCGGCCCGCGGGCCAACTACGGCCCGCGAAAAGGTCCTATCCGGCCCGCGAGATCTTGAGAAGAAAGGAAATTATAAATAAATATTTTTCAATGTCCCGTGAGATTTACCCTATATTTTCTAAATAAAACCGGCGCGGCGAGAAATTCTGCGAATGGGGTCTTGTGAATGACACTTGTGCGGCGTTTGGCTTAATTCGGGGAATCCCGGGCATAGAAAATATTTAATATTGTATTGATTTTGTTATACAAAATGTTGTCTGGGGTAATGTAAATTCTTTGAATTAAAAAATTGACTTGAGATTTTCAATGACTGATTCCCCCTTCTTTTGAGCTCACGTAATTAATGGATTTCCAGACTAAAAAATTACAGGTCACAAAAAAGTGTCAATTTATCACGGCCCGCGGAAAAAATTTAAAATTTATTCTGGCCCGCGTTGTAAAAAGGTTGCCCACCCTTGATCTAGAAGATACATTACAAGAACGATTTAATTCAGATTTCAGCCCGTTGTTTTGTAGAAACGAATTGAAAAAATTAGAATCGTGTAATCCTGGGTTAAGTAGACGGTTTCTACATGAAACAAAAAAATTTTATAAAAATTGTTTGGATTATCTACACCAATGGGCGAAATTTGAAATAAATAATTTTGAGTGGGTTTTTCATAACATAACATATAAATTGGGATCTGGTAATCGAATCAATTATATTTTTAAATGATTTTATAACTCTTAAAATTGATGAAAACAAATTATTTGATGATATTCGTCATGTAAATAATTTTTGCACGGAATATAAAATAAAACAGTGGAATGGTTCCAACACCAATGCATCAGAAAGGTGGGTTAAGATGTTTAAGTTTTTCAAAAGTTTGGCTATTTCTTGCGAAAATTTAAAAATAGTGGTGGGATTTGCATTGTGCCTTACTGGTACCAATGCAAATGTTGAACGGATATTTTCCATTTTCACCGATTTGTGGTCACCAGAAAAGGCAAGGCTTGGCATTGAAGGATTCAAAGCTAGAATTGTATGCAAAGTAAATTTACAATATAAATGCGAAGACTTTATAAACGTATTAATAGAAAATGAAGACTTACAAAAAGAAATTGGATCCACCCGCAAATATAATATAGATCTTCACTAATAATTGGCAATATTTTTAATTTTGATATTATTTTTATTTATTTATTTTTTGTTATTTTAGACATTTTATGTCACTTAATAAAGGTCAAATGAATTGTTTTGTTTATGTTGCATAATAAAGGCCAAATGGATTGTTTTGTTTTAATTTTTAACATATTTTTTATTTCATTTTTTTTTACTTTTTTTTATTTTACATTTTTAATATACTCCCCTCACGTATATACTCCTCAGACAAAAAAAAATTACTAATTGCTCCTTTAATCCCTCATGGGACATAGGGCGGAAACAGTTGCCCTCCAGCGGACTCTGTTTTGCGCGACAGCTCTCAGCTCTGACCAGGATCTCCCAGTTGTGGCGGCCTCTGCTAATAGGGTTCTAATCCACGTTGTTCTAGGTCTTCCGACCCGAAAAATAATTGGTCACCTTAAATTAATAAAGACATTATTTTATTGATGAACGAATATTTTGTTTACTAAGGTTGGGAGCGCCCCTCAGGGGAACTATTTTTGAGCCCTGCCAAATATGCTCCCGAGGGAACATTACTGGAGTTTTCAGAAATTTTATAGAACGAAGAACATAGGCGATTATCTTGTTGACTATAAAGGGTGTTATTAGCATACTCAATAGACCTATTATCCACACTGGCGCTTGGAAAGGAAAAGGAAATTGCAAAAGATGAACAAAAATAAAAGCTTTTTGGCACCGGAGCTTATTCACATATCCACAGGTCTCCATGAATAACTCTACTGCATTCAGTGCCGGCTTTAGGGGTGGGCGACCGGGGCGGCCGCCCGGGACGCCAGCAACTGAAGGGCGCCGCGGTGTACAGGGAACTGCGCGCGCCAGCTTAACTTATCCACTTAATTTGAATACCTATCTCTATCGATATAAAGAAAAACTAAATTCAGCGTATTAACTTTTATGAACCTATCTTGCAGGAGTGAGTATGAGTATTCAGAATTTATCTACCACGGCTTTTCATTTTGTTGCTTATTTTATCGTATCCCTCACTTACTTATGTAGGGCGAAAGAGAGACGCACTGCGCGACAGGCGAGAAATAGCAACTCGTATTACACTGGGAAAAATAATTTAGAATTTCAAGTAAATAAGTACTTACATTAAGTAAATATGCTCTTGAAACAGCATTAAGAGAATATTTACTCAAATCTAATATTTGGGTATAAAAATTTGGAATTGAAGTAAATAAATAATAAATTTGAAAATACACCTTCACTCAGCTGAAATGATTTTGACTTTCATCTAGAACATATAATGACTACAGAGGGGCAGGGTTATGACAATAGGGGCCCATACACTACAAGGTTTTATGCGTTCAAACACGTCCCTTAAGGCGTAAGACGTAAGAAAAGCACGTCAGCCGACGTGCGTAAATATTAAACTTTTGTCAAACGTATAATGGTTTGTGTATACGGAAAGTTTTCAAAAGTTTAAAATTATTAAAATGCATAAATACACACTGTTTTCAATACTCTTTCTTCTTTAAAACCCACAAAACAACAACAAAAATCAACTGTCGTCATTCTAACGACAAATCATTTCACAAAACGTACGTTGAGCGCGGTTCTTTTCGCATTCTTACGTTTAACGAAACAAACCATGGACGACGTACGTCCAATATAGCCGAGAACATTAATTTCCACAAGATCGCCCAGGAGACGTGCGTTTCTTACGTTCATTATAGTTGGGCCTATAGTCTTTGTGACAAACTTGGTTGGACGCTGTGCTTGCCCATATACTATAACGGTTTTCATTTTGATTTAAAATTTCAAATCGAAATGAGTTCTTTAACTAGAAATAAATTGTTATCAGTAGCCATTGAAATATTATTCATACTGAAAAAATTGTTGTAATATGAACAAACAAAACTAAAAATTAACAAAAACAACAGAAACAAAGCAAACAATCCCATAGGGGAAGTTTTTTAGTTCATGCATAGAATTGTTTGCGACAAAGTTGTGACAATCATAAATTCGAAAACCAAATTCACCACACATTGTCATTCTTTGTTTGAACGCCGTGTTTGAACGCTTAAAACCTTGTAGTGTATGGGCCCCTAATGGCGCGAGCATGGAGGGGAAAAATAAAGGCGTACAGAAAATAATTACGGGCATAAATCCGCTAACTTTTTTTATACCATGTGGATGCCATAGTTATAATTTGGTATTATGTGATATGCGGCAAAATCATGCGTTTAATCCGTTACTCTGTTCGGAATTTTGCAGAAATTGTTAAATTAATTTATAGGATCGGTAAATAGATGAAAAATTTTGAGAGATCATTTGCAAATATACACCCTGAAAAATTTAAGTGACACGCTCTGGGAAGGCCGTATTGGTAGCGTCAAAGCGGTTCGCTATCAATTATGCTTTGGTTTACTTAACCGATGTTACCAAACAAAGCCATGCTGCGACACAAGAACTGGCCACACTGGCAGGACAACTAAAATATTTTACATTTGTTGTTTCTCTGATAAAATGGTATGACGTTTTGTTTCAAATCAACTTTGTGAGCAAAGATATTCAGTGACCTAAAATCAATTTTGTCGACTTTACCGAAATGCTTAACAAATGTTGCTCTTATTGGAAAACATATAGACAAACAGGTTTCAAACCAGCCATTGTCTGAATTACCATCGGAACTTGGTACGCAGCCATTTCTCAAACCACTAGCGCGATTAAGACGCATTTAAATTCAAAAAAGATATAGAAAATGGCACTCGAATTTCGAATGCTGGGTCCTGCTAGTTCAATAATAAATATGGTACACAATTGAAAATAATTTTTTTAATTATAATGAAATATAAAAGGGCGCCAAATGCATGACTCGCCCGCGGCGCCTAGATGGCTAAAGGTGGATTTACATATCTATTTTTCCGTAGCGCCGCATTACAGCTGATCATTTCTGTCGCAGAGTTTTAATACGCGTTTTACATTTGTGACGAATTCTGTCGCAGGCAAAAACTCGTTAATTTTGACAACTGACGTAAAAATGAAAGAAACTAAAAAAATATAAATTAAAAAGATCTAGAAATCTTATTATTATGGAATATATTTAAAAAAAAGTGACAATAAGAAAAGATGTTGGGTGAACAATCTCCTTAAAAAAAGAAATCGGCAAAGACTGTTATTTAAAAAAAACCAAACAAGTTAAATTTCAATTTTCTGTTAGTGAGTAAGCTGCTTTTTCGTCCTGCGACAGAAAAGTTCAAGTTTTTTTAACTCTTCGCCGTGACGGTAAGATGTCGCAGAGGTTGTTTGGGATTGGTCGAAATTTAAAAAAAGACCGGCGCGACGGAAAATGTCAGATATGTAAATCCACCTTAAGGCCGGCCCTGACTGCATTGATTATATACTAAGTAGATATAGACAAACGCAAGTCAAAATAACATCCAGCTACGGCGCTACGAGCTTCGTGCGCTAGTATCGCAGGGTTTTGCTCTCCTCTATATGGTTAGTTTCCGAAATAAACTTTTCCTTGTTATGAAAAAGCCCTTCGCGCATTTGGAAAAAAAATCAGAAGCTGCGGCTTTTATTTTAGTGGCTGCGGATCTAAAAATAGATTCCTTTGCGCTTTAGCTATTGTTTTGTTCATGGATATATGAAAAAATGATGATGATTTCGTGGCCGATGGGTAAAATTTGACAACGGGGGAAAAATGAATGGGCGAGACAACTTTAATGGGAAATTTGGCATCAAGCGTTTGTCATTATGTTGAGAAAAATAAAATGGTTTTTAAGGGATTATTTCTTTTTTAGCGAAAAATGTGACAAATTTTTAGATTTTTTTCTCAGGTATTTTAATTCGTAGAAACTTGAAATTTTTATGGGAAATTGTACTAGTATTGATATATACAAAATAGTTTTTATTTTTTAATTTTTTTATATGGCATGGTCAAGCTAAGGAATCTCTCTTTGGAACACTAGTCCGTCATGTGGTGCAAGTCTAGTTGTCTAGTAATAAGCTTGATCTGAAGGATAGAAGAGAAGGCATAGGTTAGGGGTTTGCAGGTTGCGTGAGTAGATGTCGATGAACCTTGCGTTTGAACTCGGAGGTCTTATATGGGTTCAGCAAAACCGACTGTGGAGTTGTTCTATTTATAAACGAACTTCTAAACCGTAATGGCGCGAAGAGGAGGTCTGCAGTGAGCCGGGGGTAAGACGAGTGGGCTAGTATTGTGTTGCGAGAAAAAAGTTGCCGTGTAGACAGGAGGTTCTTAATTTCAGTGGAGCAGTCGCTATGGTAATAGCGGTAAAACTTAGGTAGGGCTGCTACATTCCTACGGTGTCTTTAGTGGTCTATGGAGGAGCAGAGGGGCGGTTTTGCACCTTCTCCAGCCAAATCAAAGTAATTTTTGCGGCGCCCGCTCAAATATACGAATAATATTCAAGGCGAGGCGGAATGTAGGATTTGTAGATTGCAGCCAGGGCAGCTGGCTTAAGGAGGAACTTGCATCTTTTGAGGAATCTCAGGCATTGATAAACTTGTTGGGCGATTTGGAATATGTGATTATTCCATCGCAGATCTAAAGATAAAATTTCGTCTAAGATGTTAACAGATGAGTCAGCCATTAGGTTTTTTTTGCCTGCTGAGATAAAGGGAAGGACGGTGCAGGTTTTTGTAGAGATAAGACAGTACTTGGTTTTGGTTGCATTGAAATTCGACACAATGCTAGAGGCCCCAATCAAGAATGAGTTCAATGTCCCGTTAATAGAGTTGGATATGAGCTCACGGCCTAGGAGACAAGGTGTGGCAAGTGCTTGTCTTATGTTGTCGAAGGCGTAGGAGAAACTCAGAGTACTGTCGTCGGTAAAACTATGAAGTGGGTTGAAGGGGATTGAGAGCAGATCATTAATGGGAACGCCAGCCTAGTGGAATGAGGGTTGGGCTCGACGCCATCCAATCCTTCTTTCATTGAACGTCCAGAAATAAAGCTCTCAAACCACTTCCTTAGAACTGAAATGTAAGTTAATTTTACAGTTTTACAGAAGGCTTCTAATTAGAGTCTGCAACAATTTTCCGCTTTTCCGTTGCACGCATAGCTCTACTCTCAAGTTTCTGAAAGGAACAAAAATGTATGTAGTTTTGAAGAGGCCCGGCCTTTCTATCTACTCAATAACCTCAGTAGTTTGCAAAGTAACAACTTTTAAGAAAAAGGCAAGCATTTAAAAAAAAAGTTTACCTTTAAACCAAAAAAATATTAAAAATGAATGAAAAAATTGTAGATATGTATTATAGAACTTATGTTGTTTAATGGTGGGGCCACATGAAAGAGGCTTTTGTCGGTCGTACTTTGAAGTTTGAATGGAACGTCCGACGGAATGCCTGTGTGCACTGTTTCGAACGGCTTACGAGCCTTTGTTTCAGTGGTATTATTCTATGGGAAAAAAGTTTTGCGAACAAAGTTTGTGGTGTGGGTCATAGGCTCACATGACCAACTACCCAGTATGATGTATATTGAATATTACAAATAAATTTTAAAATAGCTGGCAATTTCTAGAAATGCAAATTTCAATTATCGGTTAATTTCTAAATACTATAGTTTTCTATTCTAGATTTGTCTTCGTCTGTGCTTATGTATCTTTATTTTCGTTTTCTAGTACATACTTCCGTAACACCATGCTCCTTCTTTAAAGCTGGTCGTCCCAAGCAAGGGTTTGCGACCCCTCATATTGCTAATAACTACACAATATGTCCACACCACATCTACAACTTCTTCTCTGATTTTGCATCTCGTTGCAACCTGTACATCAAGAATTCCAACTTGTTTGCAATCTTTTTGTCACCACAAAACAAGTGAGTTCTTGTGTAGAGGAACTCACCATTTCCCGGCAGTGATTTTTTTAAAATAGCGGTTCAATAAGCAGTTATTTTAGTAACGACTTTGACTTTGGATTGCGCGCCCCCAAAAACTCCCCCACCTCAATTACTACCTCGTTCTCGGAGTAGCGTGCGACCCTTTTGGTGCTCCGCCCAGAGCGGAGGACGAGGCGATAAAGTAAACAATCACCCTTAATACAAACATTTAAAAAAACTTTCAAAATCGGAACTGTTATTCCTTCATTGAATTCGAATCCCCTTGAGAAATATGAAGTAAGGTTTTGAACGAAAATTCTGATTTTTTTATTGTAAATAAATACATATATTCAAATTTACCCAACTAATCACTTAAATTTTCTCTATAATCAATAATAAAATCAATAAAAAAAAGTTTGAATTTTTGTTAAAAAAACCTAATTCATTTTTCTCAAAATGGAAAAAAACACGATGATTAATTTCTAATTACATTTGCATCTCCATTCTTCATCTTCTTCATTGTTAAATTTCAGCCACCGACCAAGAAATCGTATTTTCCAACAACAACAAAACAACAAAACAAAAGGAATACACGCACAGGAATCTATTTTTAGATCCAAAAATTCTGGCTTTTCTTCCAACATGCGTGAAGGGCTTTGTAATGCTTTTTAAAATTCAGGCGCAAACCGGCTTTTCCAAGTTTTACTAATTAAGAAAATTGAAAATTTTTTGTATTTTATAATTATTATGCACGTATAAGGAAATAATATTAATTAATTAATGTTGAAAACCCATTCCCATTGATTTTAGAGGCGTACAACAGAAATTCGCAGCCCTAAAACTTAAAACTGTACAACTATCGCCATCTAGTATCGTAGCTGGACAAATGTTTGTCCATATCTACTTACTCTATAATCAATGTCTACTGTATATTTAAAAAAGATCTATAAAGCTCCTTTTGGTCTCCAACTAAATCGTTGCAGGCGTGCTCCTATGGGAGCTCAAAAGGAGTCCTAGCCTAGGCGAACATCTAATGTTAAAAAATATATGAAGAGGGAGCGGAAAGGGAGCACTCCATGCCCCCAAGGGAGTGCCCTTTCATTGTCTTTGGAGCACTCAATTTCCCTTTGGGAAGTTAGCCCCACTAATGCAGACATCATTAACCTTGCACTGTAAAATCGTGTTGTGTAAATAAGGGAGTTAAATTCAAAGTCTATTATGGTGTTAGTTCAGTTACATGCTTCGTCTTACAAAATCCTGATTACTTTGCTATGCCATCTTCGTTTGTCAATAATATTTAAAAATGCATTTCGAGAATAAAAACACAGACTCAAAAACTTTTGAAAAAATACTTGTCTATAAAATCAGGAATTTGATTTAGAATTTTTTAAAACATCTATTTTCTTTACACGTTGCTTTTCATCTAGAGCAAATAATTACTTGAATATATTTTTTTTGTTTTTATTATAACTTATGAGATTAGATTCTGTAATAAACGCAGCAAGAGGAACTTCTTTCTTGTGCTAAAAATTTAAAATAAACACACTCTCGAAAACGTAACACCATAGTAATGTTTTGTCTTGTGCACTCACATCTTGTTTACAGCACGAACTATACTACCCTAGGGTCATAGAATTAACGCTGGTATACGCCAGGGGATTTATTTGGGGCCTGCTAGCTGGGCTGTCGTTATTTAAAGGGGTTAAATGTTGCCATCGAAGCGTACAAAACTGCAACACGTGCCGCTGTTTTAATTACTTGGTTGAGTAAATAATTGGCTAGGACCCTGGGAAGATTCCATTTGACAATAAATTTAATACAAGTCACTGGTTCTAGTTGGCTTCCTTTTGGGTATTGAAAAATAAACCCATCGACCCTTGTGCCCATACATGCCGCAATCATTGTAAGAGAGACAACCCTTTAAACCTTGGCAAATCACCACCAGCATCAACTGTAACAGCTTTAGGAGAGACAAACAAAGGTACTGGTCGGAATTTGCAAAGTCAAACGATTTACCCGATAGTAAACTGGAATGTATCCTATACTGACATAACTTGTTCCTGAAGTCGCCCTCATGGTTTTAGTCTTCTGGTTATTTAAAATGGAATCTAGATTAACTTTTAAGGATTTTGGGCAAGCAATGGCCAAGATCAGGAGATGTCTGTAGCTTTTTGAGGCATCTGTTTAAAATAAATATATTACACAACAAAACTGTAAATAAGCCAGGGTCCTTCTTACTATCAGCAAACTTCTCGATGAGAATGCTGTCAATTTAAGGAACTAAGTTTTCATTCAATCTATCAGTTTTATAGTCCAAGAGCCCGTGACCGCCTGACTTACGTCATAGTATAAACGCTGAAAATTTTTCTGCGTAAGGACACTACAGCAGGTAACAACGTTTGGCTACTAAGAATCCTGAGCCGCAGTGGCTTTGGCAGGAAGGAGGTAGCAAATGCGAAGAAAATCTGTGCCTACTTACGTCAATTTATAAACGCTGATTTTTTGACATTTCCTCTGGAATACTATTAGAAGTCACGTCCTCCATTGCCAAGCGGGTTGCATAGTGGAAACCCCCCGCCAGACGCCTTTAAAGTTTAAAAAATTGTATTGAACTTACGTTAATAGTTCACGTCGAAACGTAACACCCCGCTTTGAAACTCGTTCCCTATATGTTTTTTGGGTCGCTGATTACGAAAATCAGGGTCCCGCAGTCCTAAAATATGGGCGTCACCCTTAAAAATGAAATTATCGCAAAAACCCTTTAAAGGGGGTGTTTTTTGCATTTTTAAGGGTGACGTCCATATTTTAGGACTGCGAGACCCTGATTTTCGTAATCAGCGACCCAAAAAACATATAGGGAACGAGTTTCTAAGCGGTTCTACCCTATCAACTTCCAGAGCAATGAGTCGTCAAAGTCAAAACTTTGGTTTTTTTTTCACTAAAATTTCAACTAAAACTACCTTTTTCTTCAAAAAATACGTAGTTAACTGATTTTTTTTTGCAAAATTAGAATGCTTGGACAATTTCCTATAAACAATGTCCAAATTTTTATGCTACGGCCTTTACTTTTGAAGTTATTAGCAAGTTTGATGTTGAAATCGGCATTATTTGGTGCTTCTTTGGTACTTTTTAGAAAAGCTTAGGTGAAAAAGTAGGTACTAAAAAAGAACGAAATAGACCCAATTTTAGCATTAAAATTGCTTATAACTCCAAAGATCAAAGCCGTAGGATAAAAATTGTCCAGACACTATTGATAGGAAATTGTCAAAGCTTTCAATTGTGCAAAAAAAAAATCAGTTAATTACGTATTTTTCGGAGAAAAAGGTGGTTTTAGTTGAAATTTTAGTTAAAAAAAACGAAATTTTGATTTTGATGACTCATTACTCGGGAAGTCGATAGGGTAGAACCTTGAATCTTGACAGTCTTGGATAGGTGGGAGTATTCTGCGTACACTGATACCTTACCCATGAAAATAGGGTTACAAAAATGCAGGGTGATATGTAAAACTCTAAAAAAAACTCCGAAACGCCCTAGCGGCTAAACCGTTACGATTTCCCTGCCACGTTTATACGATTTTTTGCTCGTCTATCCATAACATATCCACAGCCGGCCGCTTTGTCACTATTCGAGATACATCCTGTACATTAGTTTAAAAAAATGAAAAATACGTTTTTATTTTAAAAAGAACTTGTTTAGTGGCGTGTGTGAGTCGATATTTTGAGCGGGAACAAGAGTACCTCCTCCCGCCGTTTTCGAGGATGCTGAACACGATGGCATTGTTAATTCTGAAGAATTGCAGACTTTGTGCAGAGCGTAGGACTGGGAAATCGGACCACCGAATTTGTAGGACAATGTGGCCATCTTAATGTACCCCCAAGTACTAACCAACAGTCAAAAAATCAGCTTGTTCCTAGTAGTTATTTATGAGCTACTTACGTGCAAACTTTGGGGGTGAGCGACCCTTCGGTTTGTTATGTTTATATTTCTTTATTGTTATATATATATTTATATATTTCCCTTGGGGGGAGTTTTAAATGGGCGTTTACTAACCTTGACCTTCTTTATTTAAATCAGCCCTTTGAATCTTTACGAAGCTGGGCGTTGTTCTCACCAAGTTAACTAAATGTGTTTATCCACAGTCTTAAAGTCCACAATTCTTGAATACCTATTTAACTAAAATCATTTCATTTAAACTCCACAATAATTACTTCTATCAGTTATATTTTTATTTAAAACATCCAGGTAAACTTTTGAACTCTGTTTATCTAAGTTACTTAATCCTCCTTATTTCAACTCCACAATCTTAAATTCCACAACTCTTGAATACTTATTTGACTAAAATCATTTCATTTAAATTCCACAATAATTATTTCAGTTCAACTCCGCAATCTTAAATTCCACAATTCTTGAATACTTATTTGACTAAAATCCTTTCATTTAAATTCCACAATAATTATTCCATTTCAACTCCACAATCTTAAATTCCTCAATTCTTGAATATTTATTTGACTGAAATCATTTCATTTAAATTCCACAATGATTATTTCATTTCAACTCCACAATCTTAAATTCCTCAATTCTTGAATATTTATTTGACTAAAATCATTTCATTTAAATTCCACAATAATTATTTCATTTCAACTCCACAATCTTAAATTCCACAATTCTTGAATACTTATTTGACTAAAATCCTTTCATTTAAATTCCACAATAATTATTCCATTTCAACTCCACAATCTTAAATTCCTCAATTCTTGAATATTTATTTGACTAAAATCATTTCATTTAAATTCCACAATAATTATTTCATTTCAACTCCACAATCTTAAATTCCTCAATTCTTGAATATTTATTTGACTAAAATCATTTCATTTAAATTCCACAATGATTATTTCATTTCAACTTCACAATCTTAAATTCCACAATTCTTGAATACTTATTTGACTAAAATCCTTTCATTTAAATTCCACAATAATTATTCCATTTCAACTCCACAATCTTAAATTCCTCAATTCTTGAATATTTATTTGACTAAAATCATTTCATTTAAATTCCACAATAATTATTTCATTTCAAACTCCACAATCTTAAATTCCACAATCCTTGAATACTTATTTGACTAAAATCATTTCATTTAAATTCCACAATAATTATTTCATTTCAAACTCCACAATCTTAAATTCCACAATTCTTGAATACTTAAAATCATTTCATTTAAATTCCACAATAATTATTTCATTTCAAACTCCACAATCTTAAATTCCACAATTCTTGAATACTTATTTGACTAAAATCATTTCATTTAAATTCCACAATAATTATTTCATTTCAAACTCCACAACCTTAAATTCCATAATTCTCGAATACTTATTTGACTAAAATCCTTTCATTTAAATTCCACAATAATTATTTCATTTCAAACTCCACAATCCAAATGGTAGTAACGGCCTCGGGGACCTTTGGTGGTGCCGGTACACCAAAGAGATAAGTCCTGAGTAACGCCATCTGCGATCTAAGATCTTCCGCTATGCTACCGAATCCTACCTCCACCTCCACGAAGATGTTGTCCTTACATCGGGTGACCCCTGGATGCTCTTGTCTTTACAAGAGTAACAGACGGAGGAGGGTGAAAGGCGAGTGTTTCGCGCCTCAAAACGAAACTAATACCGGACTGGTCCTCCAGGTTGGGGGTTGGGCGGCAGGCTGACAACCTTCCACCGTAAAAACCCACCCGTCACGAATCCTCAAGGCAGGCCTCGGACAGGACGGACTCAAAGGCAACGACCCAGGCAACGGAATATGGAATTCGATTTTGGAACTTGGAACGTCAGAACGCTCAACAGAACAGGCGCTCTGCGTTCGCTTTTATTATTGCTGGAAAAATACGACATAGCAATCACCGCTCTACAGGAAACTAAATGGACTCAGAGTGGCATTACGGATCACAGAACCCACACGATACTCTCCAGTGGTTCATCGAATGGAAGAAGAGAGTTCGGAGTTGCCTTCATCGTGGAAAAGAAAATGAAATCACTGATTCTGGACTTCAAGCCAGTAAGTAACAGAATATGTACGCTTCGCATCAAAACAAGACTACATAACATTAGCCTCATAAACGTCCATGCGCCCACAGAAGACAAGACGGATGAAGAAAAAGAGGAATTCTACCAAGAGCTAACAAACGCCATCAGATTAATACCGTCAAACGATATTAAAATGGTGCTTGGAGACATGAACGCTAAATTAGGAAAAGAAGAAGAGTTCCTAGGAATCATAGGAAAGCATAGCCTACACAACGTTACCAATGACAATGGTAGTAGATTGATCGATCTTGCTAGCTCGAACTCAATGGTAGTAAGTTCGACAATGTTCCCGCACAAAAATATCCATAAGATGACGTGGCAGTCACCAGACGGAGTAACAAATAATCAAATTGATCACGTCCTAATTGAGAGAAGAGGGGCCACCAGCATACTGGATGTAAGAACAATGAGAGGGGCGTGCTGTGGCTCGGACCACTATTTAGTCAAAGTGAAATTTAGATCCCGTATAGCGACAAAAACACAGAGAGGGCAAACACAACCAAAATACGACATAGATAAGCTAAAACTTGAAGAAAGAAGAGATGCCTATCAGAATGCTGTCGTACAAAACCTGAGAGAAATAGAAGAAGAACAGCCCAACATCAACGACAAATGGGAGCAAATTAAAAACAGCGTAAAGGGAGCAGCAGAAGAGGCACTAGGCTGGGTCACCCGACAGACTGGAATTGACTGGTTTGATCAAGATTGTAGAGCCGCAATAGAAGAACGAAACCAGAGCCACCGGGAGTACATTGCAAGGCCCACAAGAGCAAGGATGGAAGTCTTCCAGCAAAAAAGAAGAACCGCAGATAAGCTCTGCAGAAAGAAGAAGAGAGAATACCTAAATAAGAGGATTCTACAGATACAGGAAGACTTCAATGAAGGGAGAATCAGACAAGCGTACAAAGGAACTCGCCAGATCAGCAATAAGTTTCAGCCAAGAACGGACATCTGCAGAGGCATAGATGGGAACCTGTTAGCAGATCCGGATCTTATAAAAGAAAGGTGGAAAGAATATTTTCAAAACCTATTGATTCCGACCCGCACAGTAAACGAGGATCCACAGACGGACGCATTTGTAATTCCTCAAGATAATATCACCATAGAACCACCAACACTGGGTGACGTACATGAAGCCCTAAAAAGGCAAAAAAACAACAAATCGCCAGGCATCGATGGAATAGCAGCTGAGTTGCTAAAGGAAGGAGGACCACAACTCTTAGCAGCCTTACACCAACTGATATGCAGCATCTGGGAGGAAGAAGCTATACCAGATGACTGGAGGAAAGCCATTATATGTCCAATATACAAGAAAGGAGATAAATTAACCTGTAAAAACTACAGAGGCATCTCTCTCCTCAGCACCAGCTATAAAACCTTCACAATCCTTGTGAAACAAAAGCTAGAACCTATAGCGGAAGGCCTTATAGGAGAATATCAAGCTGGTTTTAGGACAAACAGGTCAACATCCGACCAGCTACTGACCTTAAAGCAAATTCTGGAAAAAACCTGGGAAAGGAATGTGGATATATACCAGATATTTGTTGACTTTCGACAGGCATATGACTCAATAAACAGAGAGAGGCTGTACGAGATCTTATCAGAATTAGGAGTCCCCTCAAAGCTTATACGACTGGTCAAAAGCGCAACAAATGGCTCACTGGCGAAAGTAAGGATCCAAAATGCAGTAACAGAAGAGTTCGAAGTGCGACAAGGTCTTAGACAAGGGGATGGACTGGCCCCCATGCTTTTCAACCTGGCCCTAGAATGGGTGATAAGGAAAACGTCAGTCCAGAGAAGTGCATCAATAGCAACCCAGTCTGTACAATTACTTGCGTACGCGGACGACGTGAACATCGTGGGAAGGTCCTTTTTGTCAGCAAAAGAAGTGTATGTCGGACTAAAAGAGGCGGCAAAGGACATAGGCCTGAACATCAACGAAGAGAAAACAAAGGTGATGCAACAATCCAGAGCTGGAAGATTTAGAATGGGAAGAAATATAACTATCGATGAACACAACCTAGAAGTAGTCGATAAAACAGTCTACCTTGGGTCTACAATTACAAAAAGAAACGAAGAAAAAGAAGAGATAACTAGACGAATACTACTGGCTAATAGAGCCTTTTATGCCCAGAAACAAATACTGCACTCAAGATTTGTGCACAGAAAAACGAAACTCTCACTCTACAAAACAGTAATAGCTTTACTGAAGTCTGTATAAACACAGTCAGTTTGACAGCCAGTGACAAAGCCTCGAACAGTGTAAGAAGAGAACTCTAGTAAATTAGTAGTAGTGGAACGAGCTGCAAGAAAGCCATGTTGGTTAGTTGAGATAAGTCTCTTGCAGATAGGGGCAATAGCAGAATAAATAATGGATTCGAAAAGTTTTGGTATACATGATAACTTCGCAATCGGTCTATAATTAGATATTTCGTTCTTACAACCCTTTTAGGTTTAGTAGGTAGTTCTATGCTACATAGATTACTAAAGTTGCCAGTACGGGAAAGACGAAGACTTGTAAACATGCCTCTCCTCACAGATAATTACTTAAGAGTCATGCGTCAGGAATGGCAACACGTGGAGTTCTTGTTTGTTGACGAAATTTCAATGGTACCTTATAAGATTTTGTGCATGATTGACGCCCGTTTGCGTTAGTTGAAGAACTGTAACGAACCGTTCGGAGGCATAAACGTCATACTTTTTGGTGATCTAATGCAGCTGCCTCCAGTGAGAGGAAAACAAGTGTTTCAATAATTAGAACACATGAGGCCAGCTACTCATTTATCGCGACTATTCACATTAGTAGAACTCAAAGAAAACATGCGGCAACAGGGAGACACTACATTTGCTGACATTTTAAATGCTTTGAGAGTGGGAATTATAAAAAGCGAACACTTTACAGTTCTTCTTGGTAAAATATCAACGAATATTACTGGTAGGTTCGCGATACATAAAGCACTACGAATATATCCTACAAACGACCAAGTGGACAAGCACAACAATAAAGTACTTAAATATTTCGAACTGAAAGGTACTCGAGTGTATGACATCAAGGCCCAGGATCAAATTATTGATGCAACTCGGAACCTGGGGAACAATAGTTTAGAATCTGTCATACCTAGGGACATTAATAAAACTGGTGGACTGCCAAGCAATCTAAAATATTTTGTAGGTGCCAAAATAATGCTTCGATCTAACATTGATGTGGAGGAAAGCCTCGTCAATGGAAACATTGGTTTCATTTCGGAAATCATCTGGCCTCATTTCAGTCGTGGCCAAATGTATGACACCGACATTCCGTCAATTAGAGTAAACTTTGGCAAAAATTAACACAAGGGAACAATGAAACACCTACTTTCTACTCATGTGAATAATCACTGGCGAAAGTAAGGATCCAAAATGCAGTAACAGAAGAGTTCGAAGTGCGACAAGGTCTTAGACAAGGGGATGGACTGGCCCCCATGCTTTTCAACCTGGCCCTAGAATGGGTGATAAGGAAAACGTCAGTCCAGAGAAGTGCATCAATAGCAACCCAGTCTGTACAATTACTTGCGTACGCGGACGACGTGAACATCGTGGGAAGGTCCTTTTTGTCAGCAAAAGAAGTGTATGTCGGACTAAAAGAGGCGGCAAAGGACATAGGCCTGAACATCAACGAAGAGAAAACAAAGGTGATGCAACAATCCAGAGCTGGAAGATTTAGAATGGGAAGAAATATAACTATCGACGAACACAACCTAGAAGTAGTCGATAAAACAGTCTACCTTGGGTCTACAATTACAAAAAGAAACGAAGAAAAAGAAGAGATAACTAGACGAATACTACTGGCTAATAGAGCCTTTTATGCCCAGAAACAAATACTGCACTCAAGATTTGTGCACAGAAAAACGAAACTCTCACTCTACAAAACAGTAATACGACCAGCACTGTGCTATGGCAGCGAGACTTGGACTATGACCCAGGACATAGAGGAACGAGTCAACAGGTTTGAGAGAAAAGTCCTCAGGTGCATAATAGGCCCAACCAGAGAGGATGGAATATGGAGAAGGAGATACAACAGCGAGTTGTATGAAATTTTTGACGACCCAGAACTCTCAATTTTAATAAAAATTAACAGACTAAGATTAGCCGGTCACGTAGTCAGGATGGAGGACAATCGCATCCCAAAACGGCTTATGATATCAGAAATCTCGGGAAATAGGCCAGTAGGTAGACCCAGAAGGAGATGGATAGACTCTGTGACGGCTGACGCAGAGGCAATGCTCAACATCCGGAACTGGAGACATGCTGCAAGGGACCGTCAAACGTGGAGGAATGCCCTAGAGGAGGCCAAGGCTCGATTTGGGCTGTAGCGCCATTGGATGGATGGAAACTCCACAATCTTAAATTCCACAATTCTTGAATACTTAAAATCATTTCATTTAAATTCCACAATAATTATTTCATTTCAAACTCCACAATCTTAAATTCTACAATTCTTGAATACTTAAAATCATTTCATTTAAATTCCACAATAATTATTTCATTTCAAACTCCACAATCTTAAATTCCACAATTCTTGAATACTTATTTGACTAAAATCATTTCTTTTACACTCCACAGTAATTATTTCTATCGCTTATATTTTTACTTAAGTACCCCTTTTTTTGATACGTGATTACAAAACGAAAATCCGCTTTCTAGTCGTTAAAACGATGCTCAATAGGTAAACCAGCAAGACCGATACCACCCGTTGAAAAAAAATGACCACATGCAAAATAGCAATAATAAGGTTAAGGTTTAGCGGAACTCACACCCGATCACGGACACGGTAAAGTTTTAGACAACACTCCATATTTTTATCTTCCACCGCCGCCGAGCCGTGGTTCTTCAAAACAGGGAAAACCGTTCCCACACCGCGGTCAAGGTTAGAAAAAACACACGTTTTCCTACAACACCGGCCGCGGTGGCTTTTTCGCGGTGTCACCGTTTTTTTGATACCTTGAAACCGCGACGACAATTACCGTCCCATGGGGACCAAAATCAAATTAAAGTTTCGCACCTAGGGAAGATAGACGTAATCCGATACCTTTGCGATAAGGTGTTGGATTTTCGTCTATTTCGCTCGGTGCGAGTCTTTTGGTTTTTGTTGTTGTTGTTTTGGTTATGGAATTTTTACGTAACAACTCCTTGGGGGGCACCGATAAGAACAAGGCGTCGTCGTGAAACAAAGGCGCCTTGTTCGTATGCAAATCGTGGTTTTGGCTGATCTTGCACTTATGGTGCGAGATTAGGCCTTCGGGTTTTATATGTGATTATTTTACGGTGCATTTCTAATTCAGGACTTACTTGACCATGAAGTAAGTATGATCTTTTATAATTTTTTTTTTGGGTAATTACTAAAATAAAATAATTTTGTTAGTTTTTCGCGAGGAGAATTAGTGCGCCAGGAGGCGCACCACCAACGTGAGCTGTGGCGCCACAACTAGGCAGTGGCGCACCACCAACGGGAGCTGGCGCGCCACAACAAGGCGGTGGCGCACCACATGGAACTATTGTCTCAGGCCCAAAAAGCCTTGGCCATTCTCAACGCGGGGTCCAGACGTGGCAGACGGGACTTGTCCAGGCCCCACTCCCCACGCCGGGACCCCAACACCAGGGAGGAATTAGTTGCGGCGAGTTCGCGGTCAGGAGACGGCGAGACCCCACGCGCCGCCCGCCCCCTCCAGGCCTGGAATCCCCTTGCGGTCCAGCCAGCAGTGGCCCCTGGGAGGCCTTAAGGAAAACCCCCCGGACTTGGGACGCCGCGCCAGCCCGTCGGAGTATACTCCGGATGACGTTCGCCATCTTAAGAAGAAGACGGACTAAGTCCGGGGTTTACTTCCAACACCCCCCCCCCCTGATCATCTTGTTTTTTTTTTAAATAAAAGAATTTATTAGAAGTTATTTTTTTTTTGTTGGGAATCTCGGCCTTTTGTTATTTTCAGGTTTGTTTTGTTTGGTTCTCTCTCTTTTGCGCTTTAGGAGGCTTTGGTTTTGCTTTTCTTTTTCTTTCCCAGGGTTTAAGACTTGATGTAAGTATTGTGGTACCGGCGCTTGGGGGCGCGGTAAAGGGGGTGTCAAACTAAATAAAACAACAACAAAAAAAACTTATTGGGGCCCTCCACCCGGTTGAACTAATTGGATGGAGGAGGCCCTTGGTAATGTGTGAGATCTACTTAGGGGCCTAGGTATTGTCTCTACCGTTACTGTGACGTATGCGGGTTCGGGTTGCATCGGGACCCCTCTTGGGGCCGTTTGGTCCTCGGAGGCGGTTCTCTCCTCCGGAGGACATGCATTTCTGGGCCTTCTAACACATTTGGAGCGGGCGATAGCCACTAGCAACGGAGTGCATTTATAGCACGTATACCCTATGAGGCCGAGTAATAGGATGCCGCTGAACGAGATGGCGACCGTTGAATGGGTATGTGCGCGCTCCCAGGTCAGGTGATTTAACTGGGAATGGATCTCCTGCAGGAGCTTGGCGCCTTCCTGGATAATCCTATTCGTTTTTTCTCCAGTTAATAATTTTATGCTTTCATTGGAGGGTAGAGTGGTTGGTAATAGTCCGTTAGCAGGTACAGCTATATTTATAGGTTCTGCTGCGGGGAAGTATTGTGGCTCTATTATTTCGGTGGTTCTAGTCGAGCGTCCGTTATATACAAGGATTTTGTCTTCCACCTGTACCTGGCACGGTTGGTTGACCCTTAGTATTCCTTGCTTGGTGACTTTTATGGTATGGTTTATTTTGTCACATGTGATGTGGAACAAGTGGGGTTTACTTAGTGAATACAGCCATGTGTTTGTTTCAGCCAGGCCAGTGCCGCGGCTGGCATATGTGCAAAGTGTGCAACTGCACAGGGCCCCGCGTATTTGGGGCCCCGCGTGCGAAAATTTTTTTCCAATAAAAATCATATGAATTCATTATTTGTATTTTTACTTCATTGAATGGGCCACATAAATGATTATGGGCACACAAATGAGCATATGGGGCATAATTCTGTCGCTGGGACGGATCTGTATGAAGGTAAATTTGTTGGACTCTCTGGGGCCCCTCGCTGAATTTTTGCACAGGGCCCCCAATTGTCTGGCCGCGGCACTGAGCCAGGCTAGTTATTACACTTTGGGGCGTGTCTGTGGCCCTTATTGGGCAGTTCACCTTTTCTCCTAGGGGGGATAAAGGAGTCTAATGGCACATTCCTTAGTGTTTGAGGAAAGTACGATTGGGACCGTTAAAGGTCCTATAAAAGTATTGGGCCTTAGGTCCCCTGTGACCCTTTGTAGGGCTTTGGCCTCTTGTGTGTGGAATAGTACGAACTGTTGGGCCTTGAACTCCGAAGCTACATGTGAGTATGGAATTTCTGGGATCAACGAGTGTCCTGCCGCAGTGTTTATCGGGAAGACTGTCATTTTGTAGTATTGCATTTTGGGCAAGTTTAAGATTGGTAGGGTGATTTTTATTACCAGTTTGTCCTGAATAAGGAGTGATCGCAGCTGTGTGGCCTGCAGCAAAAGGGGTTTACAGTCATCGCATTCTGGGTTAGTTTTGAGGTAAATTTTGGATAATGTACCGGGCGAGATTAGAAGGGGGTGGATTTTGTTGTCTGCACTCGAGAGGATTATGTCTAGGAGCGTTCGCTGTCTGGTCTCTATTTCAGACACCTGCAGTAGTATGTCCGTGACTATCCCCTGCCTTAGTTGAGTATTAGATAGTCCCTCTGTCGCGTTGTCCAGTTTCGCCATCTGTTCGGTAATTTGACGTTGCCTGTCCACGAGCGCGATCAGTGGTTTTTGAATTTCCCTTAGAGTATTATTTATCACTGTAATTTGTCGTTTTTCGAGCTCGGCCAAGACTTTTTCGTTGCCCTCTAGTTCATTCAACCTACTATAAATTTCCTGTTCTTCGCCCGCATCCATGGTTCCAAATAGGTAATGCAGGGCATGCCCAATGCCGTCGAATAGTGACCTAGTGGGACGGCTTCGCGGTATTAATTCTCGTATTGTTCCCGTACGTTGCTTTATATGGGTAACAATTGAATGGATGTGTTTCTGTTGAGCCGCGCAGAGTTCGGTAGGGTTCCTTACACATAATTGTTGGGCCACTTTCTCGGCCTGTTCCGTTAGGTTTGTATGTGCATCTAATTCGCGTAGGTCAAGTTCTGTTACCACATTCCATGTTTGGTGATATAACCAAACTTCTCCCACGTGCTCGGTGAGGACTCCCGTAGCGTTGATTTGGGGTGAAGGTGTACGGCCGTAAGGTATCGGGCAATGGTCCGGGCGCGCTCGCGGTCATTTGTATGAATAGCAGGAAGGTCAGCGTCCGCATGGTGCGCTGCAATAAGATGATAAATAGGAGATTAGTTTCGTTTACTTGTAGCCAGTTGAACTAATAAGATTAGTGGATATGTGTATTTTGTCCGAATACCATCCGTCTAAGTCGGTGCTTTATGTAAAGCACCGTTAGGCGTCAGTAGGCAGGACTGGCTTTAGTGGCTTAAAGTTGCGTTTTATTTTCATAAAACGGCTTCAAGCGGTTATTATGGACCGTAACCAATCTCCTATTTATTTTGATGGTGGTGTTCACTACGCTTGGGACTGCTACTACGGTGTAGGGCCCGACCCAGATTTGGGATAATTTGTGTTTCCGGGCCTCGTTGCGCAAGAGGACCTTGTCGCCTACGTAGAGGGATGGGGGCCGGACGTTCGCGTCATGATATGCTTTGGAGCGAGTCTTACTGGCTAGCAAGTTTCTCCTTGCTAGGGCGTAGGATTTTTGCAGCTTGTACCGCAATTGGTGGTAATAACTTTCGTTATTATAAAGTGGCTCCGGGTTGCGTTTTAGATTGGACGGGACGTCCGCAGTGAAACCGTAGAGGCAGTCCATGGGTGTGAGTTTCGTTCCCTCGTGTACCCTATTGTTGTACACGAACGCTGCCGTACGTAAGAATTGGTCCCAACCATTTGGGCTTTCATCTACAATGGTGCGTAGATACTCGATCAGGGGCCTATGGGGCCGTTCAAGTGCACCATTGGACTGGGGGTGGTAGGCTGAAGTCTGGAGCTTCTTAATCTTTAGCAGCCTACACACGCCTTTGAACAAGTCACTGAGGAAATTCGACCCTTGGTCGGTGACTATTTGTTTAGGTATGCGATAGCGCGTGACGATTTCGTCGGAGAAAATTTGTTCTATCGATTGAGCTTCCGCATTGGGAATGGTATACCGAATTTAGTTAGGTTATCCTGGAAGGTTAGGATATACTTGTTTCCCGAAATAGTTTCTTCCAGTGGACCTACGATGTCCAAATAAACCTTGTCGAACGGTTTTTCCGCTATGTCTGTTATAACCATGGGCATTCGGAATTTTCTCGATGTCTTCATGGTTTGACACTTTATACACTTCCGGACATACCGACTTATGTCGCGGAACATTCGTCTCCACCAATACTTTTGGCGAATTCTATTATAGGTTTTGACGACTCCCTGGTGTCCACCGAAAGGGGAGTCGTGGTAGTCCTTTAAAATGACTTGAATTTCTTCGGGGCTTGTTATTAATTCGACTTTTCTTTGTTGCTTGATGGGGTCTTCCCCTGAGGCTTCGGGAGGCTTTCGTATTTCCTTCTCGGGGTCCATTTCTTCAGACCCTTCGTCGATATCGGGGGCTTTGAGAGTTGGGACGTGTTCGTCCTGTTCATCCTCCTGGAGTTTTTGTGCCTGAGCCCTTGTGACCGCGTTACATTGTTTCGGTCTTTCTGTAGGAGGCGCAACAGCCCCAGTTTCCGCGAGGGTTACGGGTAGGGGCTCACCGGGTTGGTGAATTAGAGCTTCCGCCGTGAAGGTATTGGGCTCTTCTGCTCTTTGGGGAATCCGGCTGAGAGCATCAGCATTCGTGTTGTATTTACCCGGTTTATACTCTATATGGTAGTCGGATTCCGACAATTTGTGGTGAAATCTAACGAGTCGAGTGGTGGGGTCTTTGACGTTAAAGACCCCCTTGAGCGGTTTGTGATCTGTGTAGACCGTAAACTTTCGACCCATTAAGTAACACCTGAAGTTCTTAACAGCCCATACTATGGCTAGCAACTCCTTTTCGACGGTGGAGTAGTTGCGCTCCGCCTTATTTAGGGTGCGGCTCGCATATGCTATGGGCTGATCTTTGCCTACGTCTCCTTGAGAGAGCACTGCTCCGAGTGCCTCACTGCTGGCATCCGTTGTTAGGTTGAACGGTTTATCGAAGTCAGGGTAGACCAGCAGTGGTGGGGAGACTAAGGAACGCTTTACTGTTTGAAATGCTTCCTGGCATTTCGGCGTCCAAGAAAATTTCACGCCCTTTCGCAACAAATTCGTTAGCGGGCGTACTATCTTAGAAAAGTCTGGGATAAACTTTCTATAGTAGTTGGCAAGGCCTAGGAATGACTGTACTTGCCTGATTGTTCGGGGTGCCGAGAAGTTTTGGACACACTCTGTCTTTCTGGGGTCGGGGAGGGCTCCTTCCTCGGAGCATACATGACCCAGATAGACTACTTCCTTCTTTAGGAATTGGCATTTCTCCGGTTGTAATTTGAGGTTGTTCTCCCTCAACCGGTCGAATACCCTTTGGAGTTTTGAATTATGGTCCTCAAGGTTCTTCCCGTTGATGACTATATTGTGTTGGGTTGTGTTGGGTTCTCCAGGCTAGTGTAACCAGCCTTTGCTTGTGACGTCTAGTGACTGCCTTATTTGTGTTTGTTTGAGTAAAAGATATATATATTTATTAATTCTTTATTTATTATATATCTTCCCGTAAGCAAATTACTGCTAGTATAATCCGGACTGGATCTCAGGGAACTACTGCCAAAATTACAGCAATCTTACGACTATTTATACTCCTAATTAATCCTACTGCGCTTACAAAACTATTTGTTACATAATTATTTTATTTACAATCTACTTGCAACACAGTAGCTAATAATAATAGTCAAATCAAGTTACTGTCACAATTACAATTAATTTATGTCGAAGTGTTTCTCATAGTAGGTTTCTACAGTGTTTTTGATAGTATACATACTACATCCACTACAATATCATCTAGGTACACGAAGCATTCGATACATAGTCTCTGAAACGTAGCCGGGGCTTCTTTTAACCCAAACGGCATACGTTTGAATTCATAGTGCCCATAATTCGTGCTAAAGGCCGTCTTGGGGCGGTCTTGTGGTTCCACCAATACCTGGTGGTAACCACTGGCCAAGTCGAGGGTAGAGAAAAATCTCGAGTGACCGAGCTGTACCGTGGACCTTAGGTTGATTGCCCGAAGAAGCCAACTTCAGACCCACATACAAATATAAAAAATTTGAAGACACAAAAAAAATGTTCAGACGAAAGAATTCCATCTGACCATCAAGGCGATACCCCGGGCCTCAAGAGTATGGCTTGAGAGCCCCAAGGTACCACCTATCTAGGTGCATCACCACTTACCTGTGAGCGCCCCATCAGGGCCGACGCGGAATATCTATGGGAGAGTGGAAGGTGCCTGGAAAAGAAATTGAAGGGTCGGATACGCCCGCCGCTGCGCCATCCTATTGGCTTCTAGCCGGTCATCCTAAAAATAATTACACCCCACAATACTATCCCCCCACAATTTTTAACCTACAGGATTTGATTTTTATATAATTTATTTTAAATATTCACAGTTGTGGTACATAACTACCAACCAATAAACAATGTAACGCTAATTCGAGCCTTTTAATTGGTGAAAACAATTCTTATATCTTTAATTAATCTCCTGAAGGGATCAACAAACAAGCCGCCCTGGTACCAGTACGCATTATTTTTACAGTTCAACGAAAACCTCAGTACGAACAGTATTGTAATTGTACAAAAAACACAAAACTCATCTCTATGATTATAAAATGCAAACACCAAAACTCGGTCGATCAGAACATTATGGAACAAAAATTGACGAATTAAATATCACAAAAAAATCAAATTAGTGTAAACAAGTTGTAATCTAAGCAACTAAAAAAAAATGTGTTATTAATTGTCACAATTGTGCACCAAATCAAAATTGATATAATGTGTTACAGAAAAAAACAGTTAATGTCACTATTCCTAAAAGAAAAGGTAAAAGAACTTAATGTAATACCTAAAAAACACAATTAGTTTCAATTAACCATCAAATAGTTGTAACTTCCTACACAAAACATTAAACCAACATTGAATATCCGAGTGTGAGTTCACTTCTGCTTGACCCTTCACACCAGAGATGGGTGACTCGTATTAATCACCTATAGGTTGTTCCCGTTTTTTTTCTTTCTTGTAAAAAGCAGTTTCTATTTCTTCCAGTTATATTTTTCGTTTCAAAGATCCTCGTATAGTTTTCCAAAATTTTATTTGCATAAAGGAAAACTACCACCTCCGGGCCTCATCGGCTCCAACACTGGCACTAGTTCAATAAATGTGAAAACACAAGGTACTTACAGTTTTGTTGTTCGTTGGAACAAATTTGCCGGTGATTTCTCTTGTAAATATGTACGCATGTACTACCTATATTGCGGAAGAGCGTACCTCACTCCTAGTAGAGTCGTCACATCAACAGCAGTCCCTGATCCACCAGATAGTATTCTATCCACAGATTTCACCGAAATCTTCATTACAACAGCCTTCCCAAATTCTCCCAACGTCTTTTGCGATTGGGCCTCTATATGAACCATGCGTGTGGCTGCTACTTTTGTAGAGCCTGCATCGTTTGAACTCCGGGTAATTTTTTTTTTGTTACTTTTCTCTTAGATCTTGACTTAATGGCATATCATACTTTGTTTTGAAAATTCCCGAAGAATTTTAATGTTCAAAAAAACATTGATTTCCACCTTCCGCAATATACTTTTTTTTCTCCCAGAAAAAATCTCGACTGTCCTCTTTACTGATCTCGACCTGACCTCCCTTTTTTCCAATTTTTTCCCATCGTTTTTTTTCAAAAACTGCCTACCTTTTTTTCAAAATTTTCAGCTCGCCAAAAAAAATCTTTCTCTCTTTTTCCGATTTTTAAAATTTTTAAATTAGATTTTAAGTATGGGAATAAGCCCGCCGTTACAAACCCTCGGCACCACAAACCCGGCTTGCAAGGGAGTGAGGTGCCGAAAAAAAACCAAAACGGCCTGATTGGAATGAACTCCATTAGAATACGAACAGTGTGGCTCGACCCATGACCTTGAGCTGAGGAGTCGCATGCTCTCTATGCTGAGCTAGCCGGGCTCAATATCCGACAATACCTGTCTGAGGAGGAAAGGCAGTTTTAGGAAACACCATCAAAACTGGTTCGAAGAAAAAATGAATTAAAATGATCCATCCGGATCCTAGGCCGTGGTTGGTGAATCTCCTGCAGGGCAGTGTTGAGGAACAAGGATCCCGCCGAAGGCAATACCTCATTGTCTCCTACCGAGTCCCTATCACTCTCAACTCACCCACTCGCATAACATCAGCTTCCGATCCACCGGATTGTATCTTCGTCAATACCACATTACCTTCGACGCAACCTGGTGGATCGCCAGGTGACATCGCGCCGGTTGCGCTTCACCAAAATATCCGAGGAGTTAAAAAAGATTATGCGAAAATGTTGGGACTGGTCTGGCAGCCTCTGTGGTTATTCAACATGGAAACTTGGCCCCAGACGACCAAGAACAACAAGGAGGTGTGCCATCCGCCAGGGAAGCTACCTAAGCGGACCAAAGGCACCCTATTATTAACCGGTGAAGCCGACGAGATGCCTTATTAGGGCGACTCAGGGACGCTTACTATCGACGGCTGAGAGGCTTAGCTTCGGAGATCTTTGCCGTGGTATATGCCAAGCAGTTTGCCTTCCAGGTCCTCCAGCTCGTATCGACTGCTTCCAAGCTTTCGCCTCACCGAGCTTTGCTAAATTTGTCCGATAATTTGGCGCTAAACCTATTGGCTTTGCTACTGATGGGAAACGTGCGTCGGAACACCTCTTGACCGGGCGAGAACTCTACGACTCTGCAACGCAAATTGTAGGTTTTCTCGTGTCTTGTGTGGGCCGCGGCTAGGTGATGTTCTACACGTTCCCGCAGCGGCTTGTCGTCGATCTGCAGCGGGCAATACCGTCACGTCTTCCCCTGGAAGGGCTCCTAACACTTTTAGGAGTGGATACGTTGACCCGTGTAAGACCATGGGGCACCCGAACACGGCCTGATAAGGCGAGGTTCCTATTGAATCATGATGAGCACTCCGGAAGGCACACTCTATTGAGGTTAGGTTGAGGTCCCAATCCCTATGATCTTTGCCCAAATACGCCCGTATAGCGGCCAAAACATATCTGTTGAGCCGCTCTGAAGCTTGTGGAGAATAGACCGCGGATAGTTTGTGTTTGATGCCGTAATCATTCATCAATTGGGTAAATTTCTGAGATGTAAAATGCCGACCATTATCTGAAAATACTACCTCGGGAAACCCCAAAGGTGTGAAAAATTCGGTTCTCAAGGAAATTTACCGCGGCCTTAGTTGTCTCGCCTCTTACCGGATGTAGAAAACTGAATTTGGTAAATGCATCCAATACCACAAACACTGCCGTGTGGCCTTTTTTTGTACGTGGCTACGGGCCCATATAGTCAATATACAAAAATTGAAAGGGTCGTTGCACATCCATGGCTTTGCCCATAGGGGGCCGAAGGGGTGTGTTTGGAGCCTTTGAAGTCTTGCATACTTCGCACTGCGCCACGTACTTTCGAACTTGGCTTGACATACCTGGCCAATAGTATTTCTCGCGAAGACGTAGCAGGGTTTTAATGACACCGCCGTGTGAAGTTTGCGGGCGTGCGTGAGCGTACTCGATAAAAGGTGCGGTCAGTTCTGCGGGGATCCACAATTTCCCCGTCAGGTCATCCGCAACCGGGTCTCCCGTACGTGGTGACGTACGGTGAAAAACATACCCCTCAGAAACACGCAAATCTGGTAGTTGTTGGGTGGCGCTCAAGATTCGTTCAGCCAGTTGAATATATTCGGGAGAACTAAAAGCCGAGGAGTCCATGTCTACTTCGAGACAAAAAAAGGTCATCCACGCATTCCCTGCGCGACAAAGCGTCAGGTACCACGTTTTGACTTCCCTTTCTGTGTTCGACCGTAAACACGAACCCCTGGAGCTTTCTTTAGACTCCATCTTGCTAATCGACCGTTCAGCTCTTTCTGACTCATGAGCCACTTCAGACTAGCATGGTCAGTAATAACCGTGAATGCTTGTCCCTCTACGTACGCTCTAAACTTCTTTACACTCAGTACAGCGGCGTAACATTCAAGTTCCGTTATGGTGTAGTTCCGCTGTGCTGCGTTCAGTTTCTTAGACATATAAGATATCGGATGTTCTCCTCCATCCATATCTCGCTGAAACAGCACGCTTCCCACCCCAATTCGGCTAGCATCGCACTGAATGTAAAAAGGCTTAGAAAAATCCGGAGTGACTAGCAACGGAGCCTCGGTCATAAGCCGTTTTAACTTTTCGAAAGCCTGCTGGGCCTCGTCCATCCATTTGAACGACTTGTTCTTTAGGGGGATTGCATAAATTACGTGAGGTGTTTAGGGTGGGGGGAGGGGGTAGAGCCGAATCTCACCAAATCTCACATGGGGAGGGGGGGGGGTCTTGGCAAATATCACGTAATTTTTTTTCCGCAAGAAACAGTGTAAAATCGCGAGAAAACTGGGTTAAATTAATAGTACAGGTAAATTAAGCCGAAAAAAGCGATATAGCGGAAATAATTAGGTGCAGGCTGAAAATTGGCAGAGAGCTTCTTTTTAGGCTTCTTAATAAGTGGTTATAAAGTCTACCGATTTTCAACCCCGAGAAGCCCAATTTTTAGGGGGTTTTTTCGATTTTTCTGTAATTTTTTTTGCAATATTTCTTAATATCTTTTTGTTTTTTTCAATTTTAAGTACAATATCTGTAAATGAGAAAATCTTTAAAATCGTCTTTTTCGACCCGCACTTAGATTTCATTCACGAAAATCTTGGTGCAGTATCAGATGAACATGGTGAAAGGTTTTATCAATACCTACATATTGCAAATAGAGAAGGAATAATGAATCCATTACATAAAAAGTATACGTGATACTATTACCATATTTCGACTCAATAGCAATTGGGTATAAAAATTTTGCACTGCCGTTTACACTGTATTTGTTCACTGTTTTAAATACCATCCAACTGGAACATCCAAAAAAATAAGGAAATTAATTTAAATATCTGGGAATGAAGAGTGTATATCGTGATGAAAAATTCTTAACATTTTATACAATGGTCTGGGAAAAACTGCGAAAGTAATGTATGCATTGACTCATACGACCATTTTTGGACAGATTGCGACCCTACGATGAACTAGTGTGGGGGTCTAAGCTTAAACAAAACAAAAAGGCCTAGAAGCCCAATTGAAAAACCTGGAACCTAATGCCCTCCTAAGTATCTCAAGTGCATAATGTACCCAATCCTACTGCAATCATAGAGATTATATTAAGAATCGGCTCTTTTCACATCAGTCAGAACACATGCTATCTGCGGTGCATTGTCACTACAAAACGCAGACATTTGCACCAGGCGACATAATTAGTTATCTAAGCATCTTACAGGACTCGAATTTTGAATCGACGACCATCTGCTCTGACATAACTACTAGAGGCCAAGATAGATTTTGAAAACCTTTTGTTATCATTATCGAGAGTTGTGAAGAATGGAAGTCTAACAGATCCGCACTTCTTGAATCTGTATCCTGATGCACAGGCGGCTCAAACGTCAATTTGAGAAGCTGGCTGTGACTTCAGACTCCACTTTTCTAAGGCGATACGAAAGTAGGAAGCAAACGGAAGCTAGTAGCGATGCCTGATAAATCTTCGAAAAGAAATTATTTTCAGCCAACCAACTTCATTTATTAACTTAATTTGACATTTTGATGCGAACAATAAATTGTTTCAAGAATATTTAAGGAGTTTTTAGAATATTTTAAAACAAACAAATAAATGCAGCGCATGCGACAATGGCTTTACTCGCGGACTGAAATCCGATAACAGGCGGATAAATTTAATTCGAATTCGCATTGGTGGAGGATACCATTTTCTTATTTCCGTATTTCATGACTTTCGAATCTCATTCCAGGATAACCCCCTGGGTCATTCAGTCACAGGATTTTTACCCAAAGATGACATCTATAGAAGAATGCTCCGAAGTTTGTGTATCTCCAGAGTCATAAATGGCTCTACCATTACTATTCAAACAGTCAAGTCGTTACTCTCTAAAAAACGAATCAGTGGATGCCAAAGTCAACCTTCGTATGTCAATATATTGTAAAATTCCAAATTTTTTTTATATTCCATATGCTTGCTCTACAAATACATGAGTTGAGCTCAAACTAGAAATGAAATTTTTCTGTTATCTTGTTAAGAAACCATTATCCCTGTAAGGCACCATGAGGTTGGTTTCCAAAGGATAGGCAGTATCACCTGCTAAATGGTATTCCACAGGTATTGTAGTTTATATTGGGTGCATGCCGAGTTGGTGCTGTTATGATTTTGTGGTACTGTTCTTCAACACAAAGTATGTTTTTAAATTCTTTTATTTAACTTACACTGTTTGTCGTCAAATCTTGCAACGCAAAATTTTTATACTTAGACTTTACCAAACTCAATGCAATTTGGCGAACATGTATAACTTCGGTGACAATACAAGTCAGTGGTGTTTTTATAAGATCAAGATGGCGGTTCCAAGATGGCGGCCGAATTTTGCAATTGTGTTCCAAACTCAATGAAATTTGGCGAACATGTATAACTTCGGTGACAATACAAGTTAGTGGTGTTTTTATAAGATCAAGATGGCGGTTCCAAGATGGCGGCCGAATTTTGCAATTGTGTTCCAAACTCAATGAAATTTGGCGAACATGTATAACTTCGGTGACAATACAAGTTAGTGGTGTTTTTATAAGATCAAGATGGCGGTTCCAAGATGGCGGCCGAATTTTGCAATTGTGTTCCAAACTAAATGAAATTTGGCGAACATGTATAACTTCGGTGACAATGCAAGTTAGTGGTGTTTTTATAAGATCAAGATGGCGGTTCCAAGATGGCGGCCGAATTTTGCAATTGTGTTCCCCGACCTCTCGACACAGGTATCCGTATCAAATGAAAGCGCATGACAGGTACAATACAATTAGCTGTGTGGCGTCATTTCAAATTCAATATGGCGGATGCCCCAAGATGGCCGACAAAATTTTCTTATCTAGGATCTTCATATGGGTACCAAATGAAAGGGTTGCTGAGAAGAAAAACTAAAATAAAATGACGTCACTCTAAATTCAATATGGCGGACCCATATATCACTAAACCATGACATGGGTACTGCCCTCAGGGTTCAACGATCAACAGCACAGGCACTAAAATGTCTATTCTAATGTCATACTACTAAAGCCTTAGCATTCTCAATGATCTTATACTTAGGTAATTTTGTTCATACTACATATAAAAGCATTTTCAATCTAATGACTCGAACTTTTATAGGAATAATTGGATAGTTGACTTAACGTTCGTGTTGTTCGATTTGTAGTAATTTTAAATGTTTTAACATTTTGCAAAAACAATCAACAAGGCGGCCGAATTTTGCAATTGTGTTCCACTGAAGCCCACGATATGGGTATCAAATGAGAGAGTATGACAGGTAGATTATAGTAAGCTGTGTGACTTCATTTTAAATCTAATAAGGCGACCACCACAAAATGGCGGAAGACATACAGACTAAAAAGTAGAAAATAAAAAAAAATAAATAGTTTAAAAAAACTAAAAAATAATCTTTTATTTTAAAATGAACCAAAAAGTAAATAAATAGTTTAAATTAAAATGAACCAAAAAGTAAAAAATAAAAAATAAATAGTTTAAAACAAATAATTTTAAAATGAACCATAAAATAAAAAAGAATTTTGAATGTAAAGTTTTTATTGCTGCAGCCACTTACTTCGGCCCACGCTTTTTACATTTAAGTAAGTGGCTGCAGCAATAAAAACTTTACATTCAAAATTCTTTTTTATTTTATGGTTCATTTTAAAATTATTTGTTTTAAACTATTTATTTTTTATTTTTTACTTTTTGGTTCATTTTAATTTAAACTATTTATTTACTTTTTGGTTCATTTTAAAATAAAAGATTATTTTTTAGTTTTTTTAAACTATTTATTTTTTTAAATAAATCCAACGCAATCAAGCACAGGTTAAGGTATTTACACTAAAAATACACATAATAGTGTAAATCCTAGAAATTTTTTAAAATTTGAAAAATCTCACGTGAGATTGAGGGGGGAGGGGTCGAGCCCAATCTCACGACATCTCACCAAGCGGGGAGGGGGAGTCGAAATATCGCCAAAATCACCTCACGTAATTTATGGATGCCCCCTTAAACAGTCCGTGACTGGAGAAGCCACGCTTGCATAATTGTGGATGAACCTCTGATACCGCCCCATCATTCCCAAAAATCTCCTAATCTGCTTATGAGATTTTGCAGTTGGAAATTCCGTGATGGCCGTCACCTTTGCAGGATCCGTTTTCAAAGTTCCATCCCCAATTATGAAGCCAAGATACTTAACTTCAGTTACGCAAAATTTACATTTGCTTAGGTTGATAGTCAACCCAGCACGACGTAGGCAACCAGCAACCTCGTCGAGAAGACGTACATGTGAGTCAAAGTCTGATGATACCACGAGTAGATTGTCTAAATAAACAAATACGTTTTCGCGTAAATGTCCAGGAATAGCCTTGTCCATTAAACGGCACATACGCTGTGGCGCATTGCATAGACCAAAAGGCATAACTGTAAATTGATACAGTGGGCGACCGGGGACAGTGAAGGCTGTCCTCTCTCGGGACTTCTTTTCTAGCGGGATTTTCCAGAACGCGTCTTTAAGGTCCAAACTGGTGATGTACTTGGTGTCTTGAAGACGACCAAGCAGACCATCAATGTGTGGAATAGGGTAAGCGTCCTTAACAGTGACGGTATTCACTTTCCGCGAGTCAAGGCACAGGCGTACCTTCCCTGGTTTGCGCACCAACACCACTGGAGAATTCCAAGTGTTAAGAAATTCTCACATAAGAGAAAAACAACAACAAAGACTCGACGAAGATCCAACACCTTATCAAAGGTATCGGATTACATCTGGAAATTTGTCTTGGGCGCGAAACTTGATTGTCTTTACCGTGAGACGGTAATTTTCGTCGCGGTTATGGTTATCGCTGAAACCGCGAAAAAAGCCACCGCGGTCTTTGTTTTTAGGAAAACGGCGGTGATCTTGCCCTTGAATGGCGTGAGAACCGTTTTCCGTTTCCCGTTTGTTTTGGTTGAAGATCCACGGCTCGGCGGTGGTGACAATTTTTGAAATAGTGAGTGGTTGTTTAACCCTAATTGGCGACGGTCGAGGTTCCCGGGGTAATGATAAAACGGCGCGGGCAGTTCGTTAAAATAGAGTAAATTAAAAGTAATTATTAATCAATTTGCTAAATAGATACGATCGGATTAAAGTAAATTAATGAGTTATGTGATAGAGTAATAGATCGAATCACTATAAGATTCAAGTTTAAACAAGTGCTAAGTAAAGAAAATAGAGTAAATTAAAAGTAATTATTAATCAATTTGCTAAATAGATACGATCGGATTAAAGTAAATTAATGTGTTATGTGATAGAGTAATAGATCGAATCACTATAAGATACAAATTTAAGCAAGTGCTAAGTAAAGAAAATAGAGTAAATTAAAAGTAATTATTAATCAATTTGCTATATAGATACGATCGGATTAAAGTAAATTAATGTGTTATGTGATAGAGTAATAGATCGAATCACTATAAGATACAAATTTAAGCAAGTGCTAAGTAAAGAAAATAGAGTAAATTAAAAGTAATTATTAATCAATTTGCTAAATAGATACGATCGGATTAAAGTAAATTAATGTGTTATGTGATAGAGTAATAGATCGAATCACTATAAGATTCAAGTTTAAACAAGTGCTAAGTAAAGAAAATAGAGTAAATTAAAAGTAATTATTAATCAATTTGCTAAATAGATACGATCGGATTAAAGTAAATTAATGTGTTATGTGATAGAGTAATAGATCGAATCACTATAAGATACAAATTTAAGCAAGTGCTAAGTAAAGAAAATAGAGTAAATTAAAAGTAATTATTAATCAATTTGCTAAATAGATACGATCGGATTAAAGTAAATTAATGTGTTATGTGATAGAGTAATAGATCGAATCACTATAAGATACAAATTTAAGCAAGTGCTAAGTAAAGAAAATAGAGTAAATTAAAAGTAATTATTAATCAATTTGCTAAATAGATACGATCGGATTAAAGTAAATTAATGTGTTATGTGATAGAGTAATAGATCGAATCACTATAAGATTCAAGTTTAAACAAGTGCTAAGTAAAGAAAATAGAGTAAATTAAAAGTAATTATTAATCAATTTGCTAAATAGATACGATCGGATTAAAGTAAATTAATGTGTTATGTGATAGAGTAATAGATCGAATCACTATAAGATACAAATTTAAGCAAGTGCTAAGTAAAGAAAATAGAGTAAATTAAAAGTAATTATAAATCAATTTGCTAAATAGATACGATCGGATTAAAGTAAATTAATGTGTTATGTGATAGAGTAATAGATCGAATCACTATAAGATACAAGTTTAACCAAGTGCTAAGTAAAGAAAATAGAGTAAATTAAAAGTAATTATTAATCAATTTGCTAAATAGATACGATCGGATTAAAGTAAATTAATGTGTTATGTGATAGAGTAATAGATCGAATCACTATAAAATACAAATTTAAGCAAGTACTAAGTAAAGAAAATAGAGTAAATTAAAAGTAATTATTAATCAATTTGCTAAATAGATACGATCGGATTAAAGTAAATTAATGTGTTATGTGATAGAGTAAAAGATCGAATCACTATAAGATACAAATTTAAGCAAGTGCTAAGTAAAGAAAATAGAGTAAATTAAAAGTAATTATAAATCAATTTGCTAAATAGATACGATCGGATTAAAGTAAATTAATGTGTTATGTGATAGAGTAATAGATCGAATCACTATAAGATACAAGTTTAACCAAGTGCTAAGTAAAGAAAATAGAGTAAATTAAAAGTAATTATTAATCAATTTGCTATATAGATACGATCGGATTAAAGTAAATTAATGTGTTATGTGATAGAGTAATAGATCGAATCACTATAAGATACAAATTTAAGCAAGTGCTAAGTAAAGAAAATAGAGTAAATTAAAAGTAATTATTAATCAATTTGCTAAATAGATACGATCGGATTAAAGTAAATTAATGTGTTATGTGATAGAGTAATTGTATAGCTCACTGGTATGAGCTGGACTGTATTTTGTTATGTAGGAGATTAGGACTGCACAACCTAATCAATTTAGTAGCAGTTTTTTGTTTGTAATATAATACTACTCGGAGTTACTTGGATAACTGATTTTTAATTCTCAACAACTTAATTTATATCGTTTAACAATATGCTAAATAATCATTTTTTGACAATTAAAATTTTTATTTATTAATCATCACAACAAGTCAATAAGTTATTGACTTGTTGCGTGGTTGCGGTGACCCACTAATTATTTATAATTCGTCAGCACGAATGGCTTTGCCGCGTGCGGCATATTTATAATTTTGTTTGCCGTGCAAACATTTTGCCCAGCCGAGGCTGTAGTTCGCGGGGCTGGGTTAGGACGGCTCAGATTTTCTGCGGATTCTTGTATGCTGTGTGAACTGTTGATGTCCTCTTGCAGATCGCCAGTGGTTATGTGGTGTTGTTTCAGACTCCAACGGTGCCTTGGCCGGCATTTCCATACAATTGCGATGATCGCTATGGTGAGCAGGACAGATCCTGCTGTTGTGGCGGTGTGGTGTCCGATTGTTTTCCATGTTGATGGCTGAACTTGTAGGCCCGCTGGATCGTGGATGACGCTGCTGAATGTGTCGGATGTCTTTAGAATCGGGTCTAAAATTACTGGTTTGTTATGTAACCCGGTAAGGTTGTATATACCGGTCATGTTGAAGTTCATCGGCTTTAGAAATGTTGATTGAATAATGACTTTGTTACGAACTTCAGGAAAAAGTATATTCTTCGTTGTTTCAATCACACAGTCCTGAGTTGTCTGCAGGATTCCGACGCCATTCAAGGTAACATCTTCCCGTTGCCCGTTGCATTTAATGGCGGCCGCTGTTGGTGAGTCGGCGATAAATAGCCAGGTGTTCGCCAAAAAGAGATGTTTCCACATGACGGAGTGAATTTTCAGTTGGCTTAGTGGGCACTCCTGCTTGTTGTGTCGTTGGTATATTTCATCGATGATACAATTTGGATTTTGCACTAGGTCACTTACAACTGCGGGTGTGCATAATTTGGAGTATTTTTCTAAAGACACACAATTTCTCATTTCTTCTTCGGTAATTTCGAAATATCTTTGATTGTTATACTCGATCGCCAGAATTGCTGATGATATTTGTGGCGTGACGTATGTATTGTTACTTATGCGCTGAGGAATTGGTGTTGCCTTAATCAATTCAAATGTATCAGCATCCGTTATATGGAGAAATCCAAACACCTTAACATCTGTATCGGCTATGGATATTTCCATATCAGTCCCTGGTTCTGGAATGATTCTGAGATTGGATGGCATTTTGAGTGCTGCTTGATTTGTAATTTCTGCCAATTTGCTTGGAGTTATGAAGTCCATAACGTTTCCTTTACCATACACTGCTTGTAGTATTTTTACGTAATGCTGTTTTAAGTCTTCCAAGATATCGTTGGCAATCTGGTAAGCTGCTAGTATTTGTGTGCTGACCTTATTACTGTCAATCTTGTCATACCATCCTTCAATCTTGTTTACCTCGGAGATTACTCTGTTCAATTTGTCTGTGACTAGATCGAATTGTCTACCCATGCGGACTTCTGTGTCATTCATCCTTGTCATTGTAGATACCATTATGTTTGCTTGATGATTAGCCGCTTGCCTCAACATTTCTTGATTATGCTGAATGTGTTCAATGTCAGTGTAGACCTCATCATTTACTCCAAAGATGGCTTGCAATAGGTGTCCAACAAGGCCTCTTTTATTTCTCCGCTTCCGCCTTTGGTTTACTGCTTGAATTTCAGTTAGGATTGTTGCTTTTCGTTCTAATAAATGTTCAAGTAGAGTGCGGCAATGAGTGTTGTCTTCAAATCGTTTTGCCTCACTGCAGGTCTGTTCCATCTTGGTTATTATATTATTTACTCTACTAGTGTCTGCTGTTGTGTTGATTGGAATGTGTATCTCGATCTTGATCGTACCTCTTTTTAGTTTGGCGTGTCCAATTTGTTCGATAAACAACCCAGGCTGTGGGTATTTGATTGTGTAATGTGTATGTCCCGGTTGGATTGAGCTTAGTATAGCGAGTGTAGCTAAGACCATTTTACCCATGTTCCAGGTATTTGTTGACTTATGTGTCGTCTTCTTGTCCGTATGAAGGCGACTCTCTATGCCAGTTTGAGGTGCACTGGTTGCAGTGACATGTGCCATGGCGCACTTTTTTAGCTCTGTTGGTGTTGTATCATCTATATTGGTCATGTTGTCATCTTCAACCGGTAACACACATATTTTTGTTACTGGACGCTTTATTGTTGAGTTTTCTTTAACACGTAGGGTTACCACTCGTACGACTCCATCTTTGCCTGGATGTGTCTCGATTATTCGTGCTAATGGCCATCTCGTTGGAGCGCAGTTTTCATCTTTTACGAGAACAATTTGCCCAGCTTCGATCAGCCTTGCTCCTGATTTCCATTTTGTTCTTTGTTGGAGTCGGGAAAGGTATTCACTTTGCCATACCTTCCAGAAGTCTTGCGTCATCTTCTGTACTAGTTTCCAGCGGCTCAATGTGGTCATGGTGCTGTCTATGGTTGGTCCTGGTGGTCCTATTAATTCTTGCCCAACCAAAAAATGTCCAGGTGTTATAGTAAGAATTGAACTAGGGTCGCTTGGTAGTGGGTATAACGGGCGTGAATTTAAACATGCTTCGATTTGGCACAGTAGCGTCGACATTTCCTCGAATGTTAGCGTAGCGTTACCTATTACCTTTTTCAAGTGGGATTTGATAGATTTGACTCCAGCCTCCCAGATTCCTCCGAAGTGAGGAGCTGCCGGCGGAATAAAATGCCATTGTATACCCTCGGTCGCAAGGCTTCCCACCACTGTGGTTATGTTTCTGATGGCATGGCGAAGATCCTTATCCAGTACTTTTTGTGCTCCTACGAACGTTGTTCCGTTATCACTGTATATGTTTGAGACAAGACCTCTTCTGGATGTGAATCTTCTAAATGCTGCTAAGAATGCCTCCGTGGTCATGTCTGTTACCGCTTCGATGTGAATGGCCTTTGTAACTAGACATACAAAAACTGCTATGTACCCCTTGTGGGATTTGCTTCCTCTTCCTATGGACATTCTTATCTGAATAGGCCCTGCGTAATCTAGTCCCGTGTGCGAAAATGGTTTCGCTGGTGTTACTCGTGCGGCCGGGAGTTCACCCATAATTTGTGTCACTGTTTGTCCTTTGTGCCTGCAGCAAGTAACGCATTTGTTCAATATTTGTCGTATTTTGCTTTTTCCATTGATTATGAAGTATCTTCTTCTGATATAGGCATGTGTGACTTCATTTCCTCCATGTAGTGTCGCTGCATGAGCTTCAAGTATCAATAGTTTAGTTATGTGGTGTTTGTGAGGTATTATGACGGGATGTTTTTGATTATACGGAATACGAGAATTCTGGATTCTTCCACCCACTCTTAGAATACCATTCTCGTCCAGAAATGGATTTAATGAAAGAATTGAACTTTTTGTGTTAAGTGGTTTTTTTGCTTTCAGCTGTTTTATTTCTGCAGCGAACTCCGTTTTTTGTGTCATCTGTAGAAGTTGCTGGTGTGCTTTATCTAATTCCTTTACTGATAAATTTGTATTGTTTGTTCTATCCTTCCTGCATTTCGCGATGAATCTTTTGCAGTAAGCCAGCACACGTGTAAGTTTCTTAAATGATGAAAAACGGCTAAGTAACTCGAACCCTTCAGCAATTTGAGTTGCATGGACCGCTATCTTGTCTAACTTAGCTCCTGTTGTAATATTCTTGTTAATTTGTTGTGTTGGCCATTTGTCTTCAGTCATCTTTAATCACGATGGACCAGTCCACCAAAGCTCTGCATTCTTCAAATATTGCGGAGTGGCCCCTCTCGATACTAGATCAGCAGGGTTATCTTCGGAACGCACATGGCGCCAACTTCTAGGCTCCAGATTTTTGTGAACTTCTGACACACGGTTTGCAATGAAGGTTTCCCATTTATTTGATTTTCCATGGATCCATGCTAATGTTATCATCGAATCCGTCCAGGCGTATTCCCTCACATTCTTAATGTCCAGTGCCTCTTTTGTTCGTCGTATTAGTTTAGATAGTAAGACAGCTCCGCAAAGTTCCAATCTTGGTAAAGTTACTTTATTTAGTGGTGCTACCTTAGACTTCGCTAGAAGTAGTGTTATGTGTACTTGCTCCGAATCTAACGTAGTTTTACTGTATACGACTGCACCATAAGCTTTTTCGGATGCATCGCAAAAGCCATGTAGTTCAACTGTTTTGCATGCGGGCGTGTACTGTATCCAACGTGGTATGTTAATTTCTTCAAGTTTTCGTAGTTCCTTCCTGATGTTCATCCATCTAGTGGCTAGTTCTTCTTCCAATGTTTGATCCCAGTTGTATCCTTTTGCCCATAACTCTTGAATTAACATTTTGGCTCTCACTGTTATAGGTGCCAACCAACCGAGTGGGTCAAATAGTCTGGCAATCTCTGATAAGATTGTCCGTTTGGTAGGTACTTCTGATGATGCATTTAATTTTACCTTAAAGTGGAATTTGTCTGCTATTGGTGTCCAGTATATACCCAAGGATTTTACAGCCTCGTCATCTTTTATTTCAATGGAGCCTTGATACCTAAGTTGTTTTGGTAGATTATCAATTAGTTCACTGTGGTTGCTTCTCCATTTTCTAAGGTTAAATCCTCCTTCTTTTAACGTTTGGATCAACTCTCCTTGTAACCTCCTTGCTTCCTGAATTGAAGACGCTCCAGACATCATGTCGTCCACGTAAAAATCATTGAGAATTATCTTTGCTGCTTCTGGATGATTTTTTTCTTCATCGCGTGCTAATTTTTGCAATGTTTTTATGGCTAGGTACGGTGCTGATTTTGTTCCGTATGTCACGGTTGTTAGTTTAAATTCTTGAATGCTATCTTCCGTTGAAAATCGCCATACAATTCGTTGGTAGTCTTGATGTTCCTGTGCAACCTTTATTTGCCTGTACATCTTCTCTATATCGGCGCTGAATACATATTGATGTTTTCTCCATCTTAGTAAGATATCTTGTAGATCTTGTTGTAGTCTTGGGCCGCTGTGCATTAAATCGTTTAAGCTTAGCTTGGTGCTTGTTTTGGTAGAGGCGTCGAATACTACCCTTAGTTTGGTAGTTGTGCTTTCCTCTTTGATGACTGCTTGATGAGGCATGTAGTATACATTAGGAGTTTTGTTATGAAGTTCTTTGGTATCAATGAGTACCATATGTCCCAGCTGTAAGTATTCTTCCATAAATTTGTTGTATTCATCCCGCAACGTTTTGTTTTTTGAGAACCGCTTTTCCATTTGATATAGTCGTGCTATTGCAACTGGTTTTGATTCTCCTAATCCCTCTGTCTGCTTGAATGGAATTTGTACTGTATACGTGCCATTGGGATTTCGTTTAACTGTTCGATCAAATTGTTCTTCACACGTTCTATTTTCTTCAGACACAGGTGGTCTCAATGCTGTTTCTTCAATTTCCCAAAACTTTCGAAGCTGTGAATCGACATCTACCCTTGAAATCATGGATGTAATTTTTCTGGTTGCTTCGCTCTGAGGAATTGGTCCAGACAGTATCCAGCCAAATTCAGTTTTTTGAGTTAACGTTCCACCTTTAGTTTTTCTAATGCTGTTCATTAGGATGTCTCCAAATACGTCTGCGCCCAATATCATGTCAACTGGTCCAGGGGTATCGTATGTTGGGTCTGCAAGGATGAGATTACTCCAATTGGTACGCTCTCCGCTAACGATATACTTTTGTGGTTGGTCGCTCGTCACTGATGGAAGTATTAGAGCTTCACACTGCAGTTTGAAGTTGGAAGGAAATCTCGGAATGAGTTCCACTAGAATTTTGCTGTGGGATGTCCCAGCCGGGCACTCGTTCGTTCCTGTAATCTCTGAATATATTTTCACTCTTGGAACTCCTAGTGCTTGTGCCGCATTCTCCGTTATGAGGGTGGCCTGTGACCCGGGATCTACCAATACTCTTAGATACTCATAGCTGTTCCTGATGGTTTTGGCTCGTACTAGTGCTGTTGCCAGTATTACATTACAAGATTTCCTTACAACGTGTGAATCAACTGTGCATTGAGATGTAGTGAGGTGTGATGACATTACTCTTGGTACATCTTCTTGTTTTGCTGTAGGATTTCTTGCCTCTTGGTGAATTAATGTGTGGTGTTGCTGCTTACAGATGTTGCATCGACTTTGACTGTGACAGGGGTCGTTTGTGCCATGGTTCAAACAGTTGGAACATGTTTTACTCTGCCGTACGAAGTTGAGCTTGTCTGCTAATTTCAATGCTTTGAATTTTTGACATACGTATATACTGTGCTGCCCATTACAGTATCGGCACTTTGTAGTAGTAGTGTGATAACTCTTTATTTGGTGGTTACCTCGTGACTGTACATGATTTACGATGCGGCTGCTTTCAGATTTCTTCCTAGGCTCTGCAATTACTTCTAGTGCTTGAAATCTAGTTTCCAGGAACTTCAGTATGTCCTCTAATTGCGGTATCTCTCGAGGCTCGTTCAATGATTGCTCGTATGCTTTATACGTCTCTGGATCCATCTTTCTTCGTATAATATGTGCTATGAAGGGTTCCCAGGGTGGGGTTTCTAGCTGTAGGCTGTTAATTCCATGTAGGCATTCTTTTATCAGGTCATGCAATTGTTTTATTGCTTTGGCAGAATCGGTAATTAATGCTGGTTGATCCAGAATTGCATCTGAAAAGGTGGAAAATATTTTCCGTTTATTATTAAACCTGCTTGTTACTAGGCTCCATGCTGCTTCATAACTAGATTCGCTGCTTGCCAAGTGTTGGATAAGTTTGTGCGCCTCTCCAGTCAGCGATGTTTGCAAGTAGTGCATTTTCTCAGCATTACCTAAACGCTTGTTGTTGTGGATTAGTCTGCAGAATATATTTTCAAAGTATTTCCAGGCCTTATAGTCGCCGTCAAAGTTCGGAATTTTTATTTGGGGTAGTTTCGTCTTTACCGCATCCTCCCTCTGACTGTTTTCTTCTATCACATCTTGTAGTTCTATCATGGTTTCTTGGTATATTTCTTCAAGGGTTTCATATTGCTCCTCCTTGAAGTACTGATGCGACAGCTCTCCCTCTTCTGCAAACGTCAAGATTTCTTCGTGCAATTCCTGTACAGCGTCCCATTGCGTTGTTAACTGCTTGATTTTAAATTCACAGTACGTCTTTGTTTTCGCTTGGCCTCTCTCTGCTACTTCAGCAAGTATTCTTCTAATGTTGCTCATTTTGACACTCTGTTTCTTGAGACGCAATGTCTTCTCCTCTAAGTCATCGTTCAATTTTATGTTGAACTTTGTTCCTGTGGTGTTTGCTGCGGTCTCGACCGGCTGCTCGTTTAGTTTTTGTTGATACTCTCTCAGTAGTTCCTTAGCCTCATCGTATTTACTTTTCACTTGAATATAAAAATTCTGAGTGAAATACTGCTCCGATGGTCTGTCCAATTCTTCCAGCTGGTTGTGGTTTTCTTGGAATTTTTTCCAGGAACTGTCGAATTCCGCTAGTCTTCTCTCTATATAGGCTTTATCTTTCCTCACAATGCTGTCTTTCCTCATATTTGAAAGGGCACGGCTGATGTCCTCCCCTAGCTGCCTTTGTTCCTCTGCTAATTCCGAAAATAGCTCCATTTTGGTATTGCAGACTTGGTGATTTGGTACTTAATTAATTTTTAAGCTCGCGATGCGAGTTGTGCGTAGGTTTCTTGGTTCTTAAAAGGTTCGAAGGACCAATGTATAGCTCACTGGTATGAGCTGGACTGTATTTTGTTATGTAGGAGATTAGGACTGCACAACCTAATCAATTTAGTAGCAGTTTTTTGTTTGTAATATAATACTACTCGGAGTTACTTGGATAACTGATTTTTAATTCTCAACAACTTAATTTATATCGTTTAACAATATGCTAAATAATCATTTTTTGACAATTAAAATTTTTATTTATTAATCATCACAACAAGTCAATAAGTTATTGACTTGTTGCGTGGTTGCGGTGACCCACTAATTATTTATAATTCGTCAGCACGAATGGCTTTGCCGCGTGCGGCATATTTATAATTTTGTTTGCCGTGCAAACAGTAATAGATCGAATCACTATAAGATTCAAGTTTAAACAAGTGCTAAGTAAAGAAAATAGAGTAAATTAAAAGTAATTATTAATCAATTTGCTAAATAGATACGATCGGATTAAAGTAAATTAATGTGTTATGTGATAGAGTAATAGATCGAATCACTATAAGATACAAATTTAAGCAAGTGCTAAGTAAAGAAAATAGAGTAAATTAAAAGTAATTATTAATCAATTTGCTAAATAGATACGATCGGATTAAAGTAAATTAATGTGTTATGTGATAGAGTAATAGATCGAATCACTATAAGATACAAATTTAAGCAAGTGCTAAGTAAAGAAAATAGAGTAAATTAAAAGTAATTATTAATCAATTTGCTAAATAGATACGATCGGATTAAAGTAAATTAATGTGTTATGTGATAGAGTAATAGATCGAATCACTATAAGATACAAATTTAAGCAAGTGCTAAGTAAAGAAAATAGAGTAAATTAAAAGTAATTATTAATCAATTTGCTAAATAGATACGATCGGATTAAAGTAAATTAATGTGTTATGTGATAGAGTAATAGATCGAATCACTATAAGATTCAAGTTTAAACAAGTGCTAAGTAAAGAAAATAGAGTAAATTAAAAGTAATTATTAATCAATTTGCTAAATAGATACGATCGGATTAAAGTAAATTAATGTGTTATGTGATAGAGTAATAGATCGAATCACTATAAGATACAAATTTAAGCAAGTGCTAAGTAAAGAAAATAGAGTAAATTAAAAGTAATTATTAATCAATTTGCTAAATAGATACGATCGGATTAAAGTAAATTAATGTGTTATGTGATAGAGTAATAGATCGAATCACTATAAGATACAAATTTAAGCAAGTGCTAAGTAAAGAAAATAGAGTAAATTAAAAGTAATTATTAATCAATTTGCTAAATAGATACGATCGGATTAAAGTAAATTAATGTGTTATGTGATAGAGTAATAGATCGAATCACTATAAGATTCAAGTTTAAACAAGTGCTAAGTAAAGAAAATAGAGTAAATTAAAAGTAATTATTAATCAATTTGCTAAATAGATACGATCGGATTAAAGTAAATTAATGTGTTATGTGATAGAGTAATAGATCGAATCACTATAAGATACAAATTTAAGCAAGTGCTAAGTAAAGAAAATAGAGTAAATTAAAAGTAATTATAAATCAATTTGCTAAATAGATACGATCGGATTAAAGTAAATTAATGTGTTATGTGATAGAGTAATAGATCGAATCACTATAAGATACAAGTTTAACCAAGTGCTAAGTAAAGAAAATAGAGTAAATTAAAAGTAATTATTAATCAATTTGCTAAATAGATACGATCGGATTAAAGTAAATTAATGTGTTATGTGATAGAGTAATAGATCGAATCACTATAAAATACAAATTTAAGCAAGTACTAAGTAAAGAAAATAGAGTAAATTAAAAGTAATTATTAATCAATTTGCTAAATAGATACGATCGGATTAAAGTAAATTAATGTGTTATGTGATAGAGTAAAAGATCGAATCACTATAAGATACAAATTTAAGCAAGTGCTAAGTAAAGAAAATAGAGTAAATTAAAAGTAATTATTAATCAATTTGTTAAATATATATGATCAAATTAAAGTGAATTAATGTGTTGTGTGAAAGAACAATAGATCGAATTACCACAAGGTAAAAATTAAACTATGTACTCAGTAAAGAAAATAAAGTAAATTAAAAGTAATTATCAATCAATTTGCTAAATGGATACGATCAAATTAAGGTAAATTAATGTGCAAAAAAAAAATAAATAATAAAGATCAGATTAATACAAACATTAAACAGTGTGTACGTATTAAAGAATAGAGGTCAAACTAAAAGGCCAAAAGAGAACAGTAAACAAATATATATATAAAGAAAATAAAAGAAACAAATATAGATATAACAATTGGCGCAGCCGGTAGGATCCGAGCGAGCCTACAACTATTGATCGAGTGCTGGACATAGGTACCCTTGTCCCTAAACTCAGACTGAGCCGAGTCTGAGGGCACAAGATTAATAGAGGCGTTGACCCCGGATCCTATGCGAACAACGAACAGGGTAGAACAACTATAGGTGGTAGAAACCACCCTACCCTGCAACGCACCCAAAGGTGCCACCGGTGGACTTTTGTGGGCTTCATCCCTGCCCAGGATAAAGTCCATAAGGACCAACAAGGGGACGATCTAGCCACAGACGCTCCCCCGACGTGGGACTAAAGGATAGAGTCAACAATCCCAGGAACTCCACCATCAGGTCTCAGAAGCGAGGCCAACAAGTAACAGGCCGACGTCCAAACCTTCAACCGATCGGCGCATCACCATCCAAAATTGTTTTGTATCAAATCGATTCAGGTTTGGCCAAAAAGTCAAAGGCCGCCGACTGAATCTACATTAAATACCTTCACTCGGGGGTGTACAACCACGGCGCCTCTGCTCCAGGCGGGCACGCGCTCACCCCCATATTAATTTCGTCGAGGGACTTACGCGGGCTTCATCCTTGCCCACCAGTATATGTCTGAGGAAAACATCCATAACGATAGCAGCACCAGCGTTCCGGAATCACCTCTATTAGACGCAGGCGAAATCAGCGCCACGTCCACTCCTGCTCTACCATCAACAGTTCCAGCTCTTCAATCAACATCATCAGCTCCCCAGGTACCCGAGGGTACCCAGTCAACACCCACAACTTCAAATTTAAGGCATCCATCGCCCAGTAGGCTACGAAGCGGGCGAATCCGACAGGGCACTAGTCAAGTAAGTCTACAAATTTATTTAGAAGATTTGTTAAAACAGGCCAGGGAAGGTGAAAAATCTTCGATCCCCCAGTACGACTTCCTCCATAGAGAAGTAGCCAAAAACAGCGAGCAAAGACTCGCCAAAATAAATCAATTTAGAGAGGCTACTAGGAAGTTCGTACAGGAGATCCAGGATTTTAAGGAATTCCCGGGGCTAACTCCGCTAGAAGGTAGGGCAGTAGAAATTCCACAAGAACCAAGTAGGCAGGATTTAGATAATTCTACAGGTAGCGACAGGGACCCCAGCAAGGGCGAAGTCCTACTTAATTGGGTCAGCGTATCATTTCCAGACTCCGAAAAGGAGCTTATACTAGACTCCAAAGATATAAAGCTCTTCAAAATGGCGGACTATACAAAAGTCGCCCGCTTAACCTCTGAATTAGTTCCCATTTTCTCCGGCGGCCCCTCCCCCAATATAGTAGTAGAATTACAGACATTTTTAGGATGTTGTCACCGAGCGCTGCATTGCCTGAGCGACACGGACAAACCAGCCTTCTTACAAATCTACCCCACGAGGCTACGAGGCGAAGCCTACCAGTTGATAGCCTCCACACAACCAGCCACCTTCGAAGAGGCTGAAAAATTACTTAATCAAACATATTTGCCCCGAGAAACCTACCAGGAACTGGTAAATAAGTTAATCACTCTAAGGCAATACCCTTTAGAGACCCTTATAGCCTTCACAGCTCGAATCAAGCAGATGTTACAGTCCTGCAAAGAAGCGGCCACCACCAAGTACGGTGCCGCAAGCGCCCATACAGTATAGGCTCAACTGAACGATTTCGCCAAAGACGCCTTGAAAAGCGGTGTCAATAACCCCTACCTATGCCAATACCTCCTAACTCTGGAAGAACAAACGCTAGATACATTAATCCAGAAGGCGCTAGATATGGAACGCCTGCAATTAACAGTCTTGCACCTGCAGCCCAACACAACCCCCACGGCGTACCCCATTAGTCAACCGGGAACCAATGTTTCGCCTTCAGGGCTCCAACTCCCACAAGGTATCAATGCCCAATGTAGTACAAGTTGGGCCCCCACACATTGAATCACACAAGCCCACTCATACGTAAACCCAACAGCTACAGCCCCTAATAGTACAATCCCACAGGTACCTAATACACAACAACACTCCACCTATCAATCGACTCCGCCCGCGCAACCACCCGTACAACACTTCGTCAATCAAACTCTGCCACTCGCACAAGAAAGAGTAGCCGTGCCGAGTTCCTATCCCAATAGGCCTACACAGTCCCAATCCATCACTAACGTAACTTGCACCTTCTGCCGCCGACGGGGACACACTTACAGTGAGTGCATGAAGCGCAAGAACACTCCGCTCTGCTCACATTGCCAAAATTATGGCCATGACGTCAGTGAGTGCCGCCGATTCAAGTATGAACGCAGCCAGGCTAACTCGAGAAATGGCCCTCCCTTACAGAACACCTACAATAATTACAACAACAGGCCACCTCAAAACTACCCTTCGAATTACCCACAAAATTTTAATAATAGAAACCCACCTGGCAGGGCTGATGACAGCAGAAGGTACCCTCGCCCAGGACCGGGCCAACCCAATTCAGGCCAACATAATTCCGGCCAATCCAACCCCGGCCAACCTAATAGAACCCCACGCGTTTACCAGGTAAGCAGGAAATGCGATTTCTGTGGCCGCCGTAGCCACGTAGTGAGCGAGTGCGCTCAGAAGAGAATGTGGGAAGAACGACAACAGGGAAACGACGAGCCGTCGAGCCAAAATCCCCTGGCCCGACAACAATAGGTCCATTCACACCCAAGGGTACACCTCAGCCGCCCCGACTCAGAATCCCACAAGTTACCTTACCCTTAGATATCAGCCGTAACGGCAAAGTCAAATTAGTAGTGGATTCTGGCGCTGAGGTAAGCGTCATTAAGCAAAACAAATTAAAACCCAAAGTAGAGATAAACCCCGATGAGAAATGCACTCTCGTAACCCCAGCCGGAACCACCGAAACCATAGGGAGCTGTCACGGAAATTTCGACCTCCCCTTAAGATCCCCGGCTCTTTCCAGGTAGTAGAGGATACAAGAAATGCTGGAAAATGATATAGTACAGCCTAGTAAAAGCCCCTGGAAATCGCCTCTCCTATTAGTTCCCAAGAAGGCAGGCGCAGACGGTGAGAAAAAGTGGCGTGTCGTCGTCGATTTTCGTAAGCTTAACGAAAAAACAATCGGCGACGCCTACCCATTGCCACGCATAGAAGAGATCCTGGACCAACTAGGACACTCGCGTTACTTCACCACTCTTGATCTGGCCAGCGGCTATCACCAAGTTCTGGTCGATCCCAGGGATCAAGATAAAACCGCTTTCAGCACCAATTACGGGCACTACGAGTTCAAACGTATGACGTTCGGGCTAAAAGGAGCCCCGGCTACGTTCCAAAGACTAATGAACTACGTACTCACCGGCCTGCAAGGCCTAGAATGGTTCGTCTACTTAGATGACATTGTCATCTATGGTAAGAGCTTAGAAGACCACAACCGAAAGCTCAGTAAAGTCTTTAACAAACTGAGGGAGCACAACCTCAAATTGCAGTCCGAAAAGTGCCAATTCCTACGTAAGGAGGTAGTCTACCTAGGTCACATCTGCTCAGAGAAAGGTGCGCTCCCGGACCCCAGGAAAACGGCGTGCGTCCAAGAATTCCCGGAACCACGCACTATACGCCAGGTCCAATCTTTCATCGGACTCGCGAATTACTACAGAAAGTTTATTCCCGACTTCTCAAGAATCGTCCGGCCTCTAACCAATCTTCTCCGTAAGGACGTAAAATTCTCCTGGACTCCCAGATGCCAAGAATCCTTCGACCAAATCAAGGCAGCTCTGGTCAAACCCCCCCTACTCATCTACCCCGACTTCACTAAACCCTTCAATCTGACTACAGATGCCAGTAGTGAAGCCCTTGGGGCCGTACTCTCGCAAGGGGAAGTGGGAAAGGACCAACCCATCGCGTACGCCAGCCGAACCTTGAACAAGGCTGAGCGAAACTATTCCACCATCGAAAAGGAGCTTTTGGCAATAGTCTGGGCCGTGAAGAATTTCAGGTGCTACCTACAAGGTCGCACATTCACAGTGTATACCGATCACAAGCCGTTGAAAGGAGTTTTTAACGTTAAAGACCCTACAACCCGATTGGTGCGTTTCCACCATAAACTTTCTGAATACGACTATCACATCGAATACAAACCCGGCAAGTACAATACTAATGCCGACGCCCTCAGTCGTATTCCCTGCCCCAATTCAAACCAAGATACTAAGGCTCAACAAACTCTCACTGTCAAGGCAATAGTACACGCCCCCATGGAACCTCCCCCCGGAGGCCACCATCAGAGATGCAACGCAGTCACCCGTGCCCAAGCACGAGTGAAAAGACCAATTACTACGCCCGGAAAAGAGGCCCAAACGGAAGTAACAGATATAGGCATCGCGCCCGAAGGCGACGGTATAAAACAGTCAGAGAACCAACCACTCAATTAACCCGAATCCCCAACCACGCAGCCTCAAGAGGCTGAAACCAATCAAAGGCCCAAAATCACGGTAATTACGGACCCCGAAGAAATAGCGACTATCCTCAAAGACTATCATGACTCCGCTTTCGGAGGTCATCAAGGCGTGATCAAAACGTACAAACGAATCCGTAGGAAGTACTGGTGGCGCCACATGATTGGAGATATAGGAAAATATATTCGAAGATGCAGGAAATGTCAGACAAATAAGTCCACACCGGCCCTTAAAATGCCGATGGTAATCACAGACGTGGCCGAAAGACCTTTCGACAAGGTCTACCTAGACATAGTGGGACCTTTAGAAACTACCCACTCCGGGAACCTATACATCTTAACATTTCAAGATAACCTAAGCAAATTCCTAGATTGCTATGCTATTCCGAATGCCGAAGCCGAAACAGTAGCACAAATAGTCTTTGACCAAATCATTACCCGCTACGGGATACCCAAAAGTATAGTGACTGATCAAGGTACCAACTTTCTTAGTGGCCTCTTCAAAGGCCTGTGCAAACTCTTGAAAATAAAAAAATTACAAACTTCCGCCTACCACCCCCAATCAAACGGCGCTTTGGAAAGGGCCCACAGGCCCCTAGTGGAATACTTGCGCAGTATCACTGACTAAAACCCCAAAGCCTGGGATCAATACTTAACCACTGCCGCCTTCGTTTACAATAATAGTGTCCATGATAGCACCAAACTAACGCCAATGGATTGTCTTTACGGCTTCTCTCCAGATATTCCTTCCAATCTAAAAAAGGACCCAGAACCTCTATACAACCACGAAAGCTATTACCACATTCTAAAATATAAACTACAAAAAACATACTCCATAGACGGTGATTACACTGTTCGTTCCTACGTACGTTCCTCACGAGCTTTTTAGATGAACGGGGGAGTGGAGATGATGAAGGGCGTCATCTCCACTTCCCCGTTCATCTAAAAGCTCGTGAGGAACGTACGTAGGAACGAACAGTGTAATCACCGTCATAGCCAGGCAAAATCTCCTAGCCAGCAAACAGAAATCTAAAATCCACTACGAGCAGACCACCAGAGCCCACACCTTCCATATTGGTGACCAAGTACTTATTAAGAGCGAAAATCGGAAGGGGAAACTCTCCCCCATCTGGAGAGGCCCCTACCCCGTGGTAGCGATAACCAGCCCCGTGAACACTAAAGTCAAAATAGGCAACAAGCAGACCGTAGTCCATAATAATCGCCTAAAACCCTTCTACGAGTAACGAACCTCATAATCCATAACAACATTCTAGTAGAATAATAATTGCTAAGTTACACACGTATTAATTTCCATACACTCACAACTAGAGCTACCTTTACACACACCACACATACATACGTACCCCGAAGAGATCATTCTATCACACACACATACCACCTACACCCAAAACAACCGGCTCTAATTGCACTTCTATTCTAGGCCGCCGTCATGGAAGCAATCCTACTTGTACTGGCCTTAACGGCCGCTGCAGCTGACTAAGGCCAAGCGCCCTATACCCTTACCCCGCTGAACAAAACGGGAGTAGTGTTCGAAGAGCTTGGAGAGATATGGTTATATCACAACCATTGGAATGTGTTCACCGAAATAGACCTCAGCGAACTGGACAACCAAACCCAGCTAGCCGACCATGCGGAACACCTGGCGCTAAGGATATGCCAAGAGGACAATCCCCAACAAGGACTCTGCCAGGACCAGCAAAAACACATCCACTCGGTGATCGAAAACATCCGGAGAAGGACTAACATAATCCGGGAGTTAATAACCCCAGCGCGAAGCAAACGCTCCATCTTTGACGGCGTGGGAATGGGTTTACACTATTTATTCGGTACCATGGATAGCGAAAACGAGCAGGAGGTTTACAGCAAGTTGAACGAATTAGGGAAAAACCAAGCGACCCTACTGGAACTGGAAAAACAACAAATAAGTGTAGTAAACAACACTCTCCAGGAAATACAAAAACCTCTGGTCGCCCTAATGGACAGACAACAACAGATAGCGTATCAGATAAATGAGCTACAAAACATAACGGAAAAGGTAACCCGACTCCAAACGAGGGTCGACATAATAACCAACATCCTCCTACAGGTAATTGAAATAGAATCTCGGCAAAACACCCTGATAGAAGTAGTCATGTTCGCGAAAAATCATAAGGTACATCCCCTTCTTATTTCCCCCAGCAAACTGGCCAATATACAATCCAGTATAACCAGTGCGTGCTCAAACTGTCTGCCGATAGTGTACCAAACTAGTACCATTAACACCTACCTCATGCGAAATAAGTTAGTGGTCAAAGTGAGCCTACCAATCTTTAGCCTTCCCAGAATGAGATACTTCAAAATCTGGTGCTACCCCATTCATGCCCGAGAAGGGCACTCCGTTATTCCTGAGATAGAATACTCTCATTTGGCCGTCCAGTTCGAGACCCAAGTCTTTACCCTCCTAAACTACCTAAACACTCTGCAGATCATTAAAATAACTAATAACCTAAATTCCACCACTTACGTAGGTCAGTTGAACACCCCCATAGCACAGGTGATCCACACCCGAGAGTGCGCCCCCAAATTGTTGTTAAACCCCTTAGGTGAAGACGTAGAATGTCCATTAAGGATGCAAGTTCCCCCGCAGAACACCATCATCAAGATGGATCGGCCTAATACATGGCTGATTGCGCTTACGAGCCCCCAAGCTATCCAAATATCTTGTGAGGATCAATTTGCAGTCGTCAAAACAGAGGGACCTGGTATCCTAACCATAAACAAGCCCTGTAAGTTGTCAGTACAGGACCAAACGCTATACCACCAGGGAGCAGTAGGACAACCCCTACAAATATTACAACCTCCTTATTTCCCCCTCAACAACCCCAATATTACGGATACTCTCCTATCACACGTTCATGCCAAATCCACTGGCGGGGCCGTTAACACAACTCAAGTAATACTCGGGCGAGACGCCTATGATCGCATTCAAAAGAGCGCCAAACCGCTAGACAGTATCCAAGAAGAATTAAATCAACTGCAAAAGGACGGGCTGGCAACCAAGCGCCATACCTGGTCTATGACTTCCCTATCACTGAGTAGCATCGCAGTAGTGATTATAATAGTATACGTACTACTAAAGGCTGTAGGCCCAAGACAAACCCTTCCTGGCCGGCGCCCAGAAACCAAAGAACACGGTTCGGTCCAGCTAACGGAAATACGGACACTAAATCCCTCGCAGGCCACTCATCCTCGAACCCCCAGAAGGCCAAGGGCTCGCTCCCTGACGTTGCCTAGAACTATCCAGTTAGTGGGCGAAAGTTCTTAAGAATATGATAATGCCAAAAGAAAAAAGGCCTTCCGAAATAATATCCCTTTGTATGATTAAAAAAGTAAAAATTTAGAAAATAAGAAGAATGAAAAAAGGGAAATAAGAGTAGTATATAGGAATTATTGTGGAAGGAAAAAGAAAGATTAGTAAGTAAGAATTATTGTGGAAGGTGAAACAAAGATTAGTAAGAAAGAATTATTGTGGAAAATAAGGATAGTACATAAGAAGAATTGTGGAAGAAAATAAGGATAGTACATAAGAAGAATTGTGGAAGAAAATAAGGATAGTACATAAGAAGAATTGTGGAAGAAAATAAGGATAGTACATAAGAAGAATTGTGGAAGAAAATAAGGATAGTATGTAAGAAGAATTGTGAAAAAAAAAATAATAAGGACAGTAAATATTAGAAAAGAAAAAATATATTACAATTATAAATCAGTGGGCGAAAGGCCCTAAATAAATAATTAACAAAAGAAAATAGTTACAGTAAGTTTAAGAATAAGCAAATGTAAGAAAGTAAAAAATAGGTGTAGAGTTAAAATTTCTTTTTGAAAACCCCCTTACCGCGCCCCCAAGCACCGGTACCACAATACCTACCTCAAAAGACTCGCCCTGTTTACAACAAGCCTGAAAACCAAAAAAAAAAAACAACAACAACCAGACTCAAAAAACAGAACAACCAACAAACAGAAGCAGGAGCGAAATCTGAAAGGGGAACGGGATACCAAATAATAACACCAAGAGTACAACCAAAAAGATTTATTAAACATTAATTGCTTTTGTGGCTGTTATTAGTGGTCGGCCGCGGTCGCGAAAGAGGCGATGGAGCCAACACTGGCGACCCTCTCTAGTGGGGGCGTCCTCCCTCCTCGTCGACGACGCCGAGGCTGGGTGCACCCTTCCACCCAGTGGGACCTGGAGCGGCACCTGGAGCAGCGTCTTCGTCCTGTCCTCGGAGGGCGGAGAGGCCTTGAAGTTAATAACAGCAGACGTAGAGAGGCTGCGTTTGCAGCCAGGTCCCTTAACTGCACCACACACTCTCCCAAAATCTCAGCGAGGCGCTGAAAACTGAAACAACAGACAACAATGAATATAAGGGAAAAATAAACATAGCACTCAAAAATTAATACTTACTCCATATTTTCCATAGTGTCGCGCAAATAGTAAGTTAAAGACTGACTCTACTATATGCAACAGCCACAGATCTGGAGCCCTTATCGAAATTGAAATTACAATATCAGCATTAATCCGATTCCAAAACGAACAAGGCGCCTTTGTTTCACGACGACGCCTTGTTCTTATCGGTGCCCCCAAGGAGTTGTTAAGAAATTCTCACATAAGAGAAAAACAACAACAAAGACTCGACGAAGATCCAACACCTTATCAAAGGTATCGGATTACGTCTGGAAATTTGTCTTGGGCGCGAAACTTGATTGTCTTTACCGTGAGACGGTAATTTTCGTCGCGGTTATGGTTATCGCTGAAACCGCGAAAAAAGCCACCGCGGTCTTTGTTTTTAGGAAAACGGCGGTGATCTTGCCCTTGAATGGCGTGAGAACCGTTTTCCGTTTCTCGTTTGTTTTGGTTGAAGATCCACGGCTCGGCGGTGGTGACAATTTTTGAAATAGTGAGTGGTTGTTTAACCCTAATTGGCGACGGTCGAGGTTCCCGGGGTAATGATAAAACGGCGCGGGCAGTTCGTTAAAATAGAGTAAATTAAAAGTAATTATTAATCAATTTGCTAAATAGATACGATCGGATTAAAGTAAATTAATGTGTTATGTGATAGAGTAATAGATCGAATCACTATAAGATTCAAGTTTAAACAAGTGCTAAGTAAAGAAAATAGAGTAAATTAAAAGTAATTATTAATCAATTTGCTAAATAGATACGATCGGATTAAAGTAAATTAATGTGTTATGTTATAGAGTAAAAGATCGAATCACTATAAGATACAAATTTAAGCAAGTGCTAAGTAAAGAAAATAGAGTAAATTAAAAGTAATTATTAATCAATTTGCTAAATAGATACGATCGGATTAAAGTAAATTAATGTGTTATGTGATAGAGTAATAGATCGAATCACTATAAAATACAAATTTAAGCAAGTACTAAGTAAAGAAAATAGAGTAAATTAAAAGTAATTATTAATCAATTTGCTAAATAGATACGATCGGATTAAAGTAAATTAATGTGTTATGTGATAGAGTAAAAGATCGAATCACTATAAGATACAAATTTAAGCAAGTGCTAAGTAAAGAAAATAGAGTAAATTAAAAGTAATTATTAATCAATTTGTTAAATATATATGATCAAATTAAAGTGAATTAATGTGTTGTGTGAAAGAACAATAGATCGAATTACCACAAGGTAAAAATTAAACTATGTACTCAGTAAAGAAAATAAAGTAAATTAAAAGTAATTATCAATCAATTTGCTAAATGGATACGATCAAATTAAGGTAAATTAATGTGCAAAAAAAAAATAAATAATAAAGATCAGATTAATACAAACATTAAACAGTGTGTACGTATTAAAGAATAGAGGTCAAACTAAAAGGCCAAAAGAGAACAGTAAACAAATATATATATAAAGAAAATAAAAGAAACAAATATAGATATAACACAAGGGCTGTTGGATGGCTCAATTACCCCCAGAGATAGCATCCTGTCTAACTCACCATACATTAGCGTTTGTATGGCAGGTGAGACCGGATAATGTCTCTGCTTTATGGGAACGGAGTCACCGGTGTCGATGGTGTGCTCTTCCAGGTTGGTTTTCGCCAGTCCTAAGACATCAAATGAGGGGAACCTGGCCTTCACTTGCTCCAACTGTTGGCATTGCTTTGACGTTAAGTCATGCATTTTCGAAGATGCCTTTGGAGGTGTTAACTCGCTAACTATATGAGGAGCGATTTCGAATAATTTCCAGAAATCGATCCCGAGATACAGTCTTTGGCTAAGACTGGGTACCACATAGATGGTCATTTCCCGGGTCCGTCCTCCAAAAGAGACCAGAACCTGAACATAACCAATGACTCTCTGTGAAGCCCCATCCGCCGTCTGCAAACAAGTTTGCAAAGAGTAAAAATTAATCTCGGGACGACCCATTAGAAAAGATTCGGCATCCCTGCCCAGACAGCTGATACTTGCACCACTGTCCAGTAGGCCAGTCACCTCTTCACTCGCTAAATAAACCTTAACGAATGGGCGATGATCTGACAAATCCGAAACAATAGCGGAAATTGCTTTCCGTGCTAGAAGTTTCTTGTCTCTAGCTCGGTTCCGGAAATCCGTAAGGGACTTATTGGATGCCATCTGCGGAGGCTCCGAAAAAATGCGGTTCCGAGCTATGGTATATTTCTTCCAACGCAACAGAAATGACTGTTGAACCTCCGGAGAAGGAAAGGTTGGAAGAGTGTCCGTGTTTGTCCAGTCTTGTACTAGCGAAGAGGTTTCGCTACCGTCTATGTCTTGGCTGACGACACAAGTCACGACTCGGCGTCTGCCCGGAGAATTGGGTCGTTGTACCTCCTCCACCGCAGAATCTAAATCGTCACCTATTGGTTGTCCATCTGGACACCGGTTGTCAGAATCGATTTCGTGAATCTTGTGAACTTGCCGACGGTCCTGGCGTCTTTGTTCTTGCCACCGTTCGGCCCTCAAGCAAACTTCACGCAGCTTACGCATGTTGTCAAACCGCTGGCCGACGACTACTGTGCCCAGAGTCCCGTTCAGGTTGTCTGACACGATCTCGACCAGTTCTGGTTCCGGCATGGGAGTGGCCATCCGGTGGTATAGAGCCAACATTTTCGACACATACACATCATACGTGTCTCTGTCTTGCCGACATTCCAGCATACAGGATTCCCTCTGTTATATTATATTAATAAAAGATTTGATGTTAGAAGTAAACAATCTCTTTATTAACTCTTAATGAACTACAGTGGAGAACGTCTGTATGATGACTGGTCTGATTACTAGTCGCCTAATCTTATTCTAGAATGCTAGCGGTTATTGATGACTACCGCTATTACACAAAGAGAGATGTTCATTATCTTACACCTTCCCCTTTTGGGAATATATACAATGCAAATTTCGCAACTAATTACTACTCATTTCAATAACTCTAATTCACAACTTTATAAATTTTCCTTTTATAGTAAATGGCTTTACAATAATTATACAAATATCTTTTTTGCTTAGTTTACATACTTCATTACATATTAATTCAAAATTACTACAATTTTCTTCTATTGTTATAAATTGTATCTTATAATCTTAAGGATAGCTATTTTACTGTAATTCATCATTTTGTTAGAACTCTATTATCTTTTACTTACATTACTTCATAGTTAATTCACATTCATAAAACTACTAAATCTTTACTTAATTTGTGCTTCAGAAAGGAAAGTGTGTCGTTCGCGACTTCTATAATATATTCTAATGGTTTCTTATGTGTCTAAGAACTCGTGAATTTCGTCTCAATGTGGAACCGTTTGGCACTTCTACTCGTATCCAATAAGATCTAGGACTTGTATCTTTTTTAATAATTTTCGCAGGTACCCATTTATTATTTTCATTCCGATACAACACTCTTTCACCCTCACTAAAACAATCTTCCTTCCTAGATGCGTTTCTATTGTAATAAAATTTTGTTTTTAAATTATTTTTTGTTAGGAATTTCCCAAATTTATTTTGGATATTATTTTGAAACAGACTGAGTTTTCCTGGCAGATGCGTTCTGGTTTTCCTACCAAATAGTAAATCTGAAGGAGAAAGAAGACTTAACTTAATCGGTGTATTTCTATATTCTAATAATATTTCCCATATTCCGATTTTGCTTTCTTTTGACTTTTTTAAAATGGATTTTGCTATCTGGACATTGCGTTCTACAAATCCATTTGACTGTGGGTAACGTGGACTAGTGGTTGTGACTTCTATATCATTCTCTTTAGCAAATTTTTTAAATTCAAATGAACCAAACGGAACATTGTCGCAAATTATTTGTCTGGGAATGCCGTGTATTGAAAATAAATGTTGCAATTTCCCCATAACTTCACAGGTACTTTTATTTTTGATAGGTAAAATGTCCAAATATTTGGAGAAATAGTCTGCGACCACTAAGTATGATTTTCCAGCAAATTCCATTATATCCATGCCTATTTTAAAGTAAGGATAAGCTGGGATTTCGTGAGCTATCATTTGCTCTTTCATCTTCGCACACCTATGCTTTTGGCAAATGCTACACGAGGCAACTACTTGTTCTATGTCAGCATTACATCCAGGCCAATAAACTAGACTACGTGCCCTAGCTTTAGTTTTCTCGATGCCTAAGTGAGGTGAATGCAAAATCTGTAAGATGTCCTTTCGCAAGGTTATAGGTACAATAACTCTATCATTAAAAAATAGTAAACCATTTTCTTAGTTAACTCATTCTTGAATTTCCAATAGAACTTAATTGATTCATGCAGTTGTGTTTTCTTTTGTGGCCAGCCTTTCTTTATTACTAAAAGTAACTCATTTAAAACTGGGTCTTCAGCTGTACATTTCTTAAACATTTCTCGTCTTTCATCACTCATGTTTATTGAATGAATGACTTCATTTAACTCTTCGAGCTCTGAGACATTGTTCGACTCTATGAAATTTCTAGATAATAGATCGGCAATCAACATTTTCGTACCAGGTAAGTATTGGAAACGTAGTTTATATTTTAAGAGACGTAATTGCATTCTTTGCAATCTAGCCGAAGGAACTTTGCCGATTTCTTTTTGAATTAAACCGAGGAGTGGTTTATGATCGGTTAATATTGTAACCTCTTTACCATAAATGAACTTGTGAAATTTTTCACAAGCGAATATTATTGACAGAAGTTCCTTCTCTATCTGTGCATAGTTACATTCGGCCTGCGATAGGCTTCGTGAAGCGTAATAAATTGGTTTATTTTCCTGCATCAAGCAGCACCCTAATCCTGATTGCGACGCATCAGCTTGAATTGTAATTTCTTTATTTGTGTCAAAAGCTTGTAATGGAGGTGCATTGGCAATCAACTGCTTTATCTGGGTTAGAGAAGTCTCATGGATGGGGAGCCACTGATAAACTGAATCTTTTTTTAACAATTCGCGCAAAGGTTGCGACACTTCTGCGAGATTTGGAATAAGGTAAATGTACCATATTCCGGCCTATTAAGGGTTTTCGAAAATTGTATATTAGTTTGTAATTGTTGGAATGAAGGTAGCCACGTGAAAATTAATTGATCATAATTACATAACGGTTCTATTGAGAAATTAATACATTTCAGCCATATTAAATGGCAAATTATTTTTTTTATTGATAAAATTTTAAACCACTTGTTTGTCTCTAATTCCGTCCTACAAAATTCAACTCTGTAACTAATTCCGTGCTAATACGTCCCTAATTCCGGCATATTTATAAAAATGACAATTCTGCAAATAATATGAACGATAAGTGCTTATTTTATTTACTTAATTTAGGGAATTAAGTGACATTGTCAAAGTCTGTGATATTCTCTGACTATAACTAGGGTCTCTTTTTAAAAATCCCTCATACAAGTGCCTGCTGGGTAGACCCTCTTTAAAATTATTAGGACTTTTGAGCTAATTTTGATAAATACTGAGCTGCTGATCTTTGGTGATTCGAAACCTAATTTCTGCCAAATGCTTCACCGATTAACCAATTAAGTCCTCTTCATTTTTATTTAGTTAAATAGTTGAGGTACAGAATATTGTCATAGTTCCACGCTGGATAGACTCCAAAGCTTTTGTACACTGTTCTTCAATGTATTTTTTGGCATTTTTACATAGGAAACAGGTGTATTAATGAACTTGTCAGCAAATGCACTGGCCGTTCAATCAAGGTGATATTGGATGGCGTCACATCTAAACCTCACACCATTTCTGTCGGAGGTTCCCGGGTCCTAAAAAACAAAGTAGGTAGATACTGTCTCATCTTAAATAAAACCTGCACCGACCTTCCTTCTGTCTAGAAAGATCACATTTTCCAAATCGCCAAAGGAGCCTCCCAATGCCTTGTATTTCGAAGGAGATGCGCGTTCGCTCTCCAGCTAGCTTGCCTGGCTACAATCTACATGTTCTACTTTCGGTCCCGCTTTGAATACAAGTCGTTTATCTACGCAGGTAAGTCAAAATCCACTACAGCATGACTGGATAAGGTGCAAAACCGCGCCATCAAACTCATCGGTGAAGGCACTTTTTGCGCCTCCATGGGGTCAGTAAGCCACGGTAGGAATGTAACAGCCCTTTGCAAAGTGTATCGCTATTCCACTGAAATTAATAACTTTCTGCCGGTAAACTACGGTCAGTAAATTATAAATAACTTTATTGTGGAATAAGAGTCCAAGCTTACTACTTGACATTGCACCATGAGTTGAACGACCTGACAGGGTAGTTGGTGATCCTGGTACAGATTTGTTATTCCTGGTAACATTTATCCCGAAAAAACACATACAGTAAAATGCCGTATGAACCCAGCCAAACCTTGAATTTCTCACAAAAAAATTATGAATTTGTAATATACTTGGAGCACAATTCGGAGCAAAGTGTGCTTGAAAATATTATAATTGTTTAAAACTTGTTTAAATACCTTAGCACGGAATTAGCTCTCACTAATCACACACCTTTTTCTCAATTCCGTTCTAAGAACGGAATAACGTACATGCCTAATAAAATCATGAACGTAATTCCGTCCATCAAACTATTGGCTTTTTTAATTATAAAAACAACTAATAACATGTTTAAATTGCTATGAGTTATTAAATAAAATCGTATTTAATAGGAAAAATTAAAATACTGCAAAAATATACTTCCTAATGCTACTTATGATCTTAGGAAGAGGATCCCAACTTTTTGTTATTTTACCTAACACAATTGTTTCGCATGAGGTTTTCGCGTTGAACGACTGATTCAAAAGGAGTTCATGCACTCCAAATTAAAAGGACGATTGACTAAGGTCAAATATTTTACACTCAGAATATCATAGATTATTTCTGGTTATTTTATTTTCCAAAATATTCAACGATTTCCTTATTTTATAGCTTACAAAAAAATAGACCGTAATTATGTACTAGGCCGGAATATGGTACTTTTACCTTATATTCTCTTAAATAATTAATCATACCATATAACGTTTGAAGCTCTTTCTTGTTGGTTGGGGATTTTAGTTTCTCTATAGCTTGTAAGTATGAACGGTCAAATCTAATGCCTTCACCCGAAATTCGGTGTCCTAAATATAATGCTTCTGATACCCTATATTGTATTTTGTTTTTATTGAACTTTACGTTTTCCCTACGTGCACGTTGCATAACAATTTCAAAAATTTTGTCGTGCTCTTCTAACGAGTTCGCTGCTATTAAGATGTCATCGATATAAACTATGACACCGGGAATGTTGTAGAAGATTTCACTATTCATTTTTTGAAATATTTCTGGTGCTACTTTAATACCAAATGGAAGGCGCTTGAATCTGTATACTCCAATCGGGGTAGAAAACGAGCATAGCTTTGATGAATACTCGTCAAGGGGAATTTGCCAGTAACCCTGTTTCATATCAAGGACTGTGAACACTTTTTTATTTGCTAACAGAGCTGAAATTTCCTCAAATGAAGGAATCAAACATGGTTCATCAATTAGCGCCTCGTTCAAATATTTAGGGTCTAAGCACAACCGTAGTGATTTATCTTTCTTTTCCACTATTACCAAGTTAGACACCCACTCCGTTGACTCGGTTACTTTGACAATAATGTCCTGTTCACATAATTTTTTCATTTCCCTTTTTAGCGGTTCTAATATAGACAAAGGTACTCGCCTGGCTGCTTTAACTACAGGTTTCGCGTTTGCTTTTATTTTAAAACTACACTCTCTCTTAAATTTCCCCATACCTTCGAACACATCTGCAAATTCTTCAACTATGTTATCTACTTTTTCTACACTATCAATTCTTTTAACTAAACCTAAATCCACGCAACTTTTTAACCCCAAAATCGGTACCGTTTCTTTATTTATAATTATAAATTGTTGAGGTATAAATTTGCCATTCACTTCACAATTCACGGTTACACTACCCATTGGTTTCACTTTCATACCGCCATATACTTCTAGTATAATATTCGTTTTACTTATTCGCACATTTTCCATATTTTTATACATGCTAAACGGAACCACATTGATTTCGGCTCCTGTATCTAATTTAAAATTAATATATAAATTCTTTACCTTGATTTCTTTAAACCACGCGTTGCATGTTTTTCGATTTATTTGCAAAACTGAATCTATAAAAACAGTCCGAATATTGTCAGTTTTTCTGACATTCCTTGTTTTCTTCTGGTTGCATACAGATGCGAAGTGATTTAAACGGCCACATTTCATACAAGTCTTCTTCCACGCCGGACACTTTCCTTTCTGGTGGCACCCTGAACAATATTTACAATTTATGACGTCTCCACTCTGCTGACTATTCTTATCCTCTTTTTTGCACACTGCACTCACGTCGACTTCCGAATGAGAATTTCCACCTTGAATTGTTGTTGCTTGGTGCTTTGATACTTCTGCTGATCTCGCCATACCAATAGCCTTCTCCGCATTTATGTCCTCAGTTTCTAATAACCGCTTTTGAAGGCTTTTATCTGCCACTCCCAAAATAATGCGATCCCGTAGCATTCTGTCGCTGAATTCGCCAAAATCACATTCCTTCAATAATTTTTTTATTTCCATTAGGAAATTATCAAACGGCTCAGATGGGAACTGATTTCTACTATGAAATTTAAAGCTCGCGTAGACTTCATTTTTCTTTGGCTGGCAAAATTTTTCAAATGCCGCTACCACTTTGTAATTTTTCTTTTGTTCCTCTGTTAATGAAAACGTGGCGAACACTTCAACAGCTTCAGGTCCAATTGTATTCATAAAAATTGCAGTTTGAACCTCCTCTGGTTTTTTATGTAATTCTGCCGCCGTGTAAAAGTATCCAAAATTTCTTTTGAACTTTTTCCAATGCTCCGAGATATTGCCATCTACTATGAGCGGTTCAACTTTGTTCAAGAAATCCATGCTTTCTTGTATGATAACTGTACGCGTCTTCGGAGGTCTACCACGCGGTCGTTTGCCAACACTTTTACTTTTATACAAGTTTTCCAATTCTTTCTTAGCAATTCCCATAAGAATTTGACTTTTATATTGCTGCCGTTTTTAGCTAACTCCACTTTTGCCACACTGACTTTTAATTAACGTATCTCGGCATCATTCATATCCATGTGCGCCGTAATTGTATTCACACAATGGGAAACCGCTACTCCACTTTAATAAAATGCTTCTTAATATGATTTTTTAGCGCACTTTGAAAATCACTTTAAAACTTATTGTTTATTAATGCACTTTTATCCTCGTCGCCATGTTATATTATATTAATAAAAGACTTGATGTTAGAAGTAAACAATCTCTTTATTAACTCTTAATGAACTACAGTGGAGAACGTCTGTATGATGACTGGTCTGATTACTAGTCGCCTAATCTTATTCTAGAATGCTAGCGGTTATTGATGACTACCGCTATTACACAAAGAGAGATGTTCATTATCTTACACCCTCCTCCTGAATTGACTGGTCAGGTGGCTCCTCACGTCGCTCCACTCGGGGTCCCGAACCTGGCGACGAAACTGGGACCAGTACCAGTCCTCGGCCCGGCCTCGCAACAAGGACGAGATGTTCCGGAATACTTCGGACTGACTGACCCATTCATCCCTGGCCCGAGTTTCCACTCGAAACAGGAACTCCTCCGCTGATAACTCATGGTCATCAGCGGAAAACTTAATGTTCCAAGTGGACACTGGGGACCGCCGCTTGGTCTCAAAATGAGGAGCTTCGCGACGCAATATCGGTCTTAGGTGCTCGCTTTGTGGCTCTTCATCATTGGGTTGCAGGGCGACAGGATCTGCCGGCAAACGTGGTACGGGCCGTATCACCTTGTCCAGATCCTGCTGAAGAAGCTCTATCCGCTCCGCTAAAGCTCGAATCGCCGCGACCGGGTCTTCGGAATCATTATCTATAACGACTGGTGCTTCCCCTGTCCCTTCGGTATCGGAATGTTCCGAGGAGAGATCCTTCTTCCTTCTGGTAATGGGCATCTTCGTGCCTAACCAACTCTATCTCCTACGGAACGCAACTTGTTAGTCTCAATGTGGTTTACACTACTTTTTCCATAAAACTTTACTGAATTATCTCCGGTTCGATATGTCTTGTGTTGAACGACTTGCAACTGTAAATGATTTTTCTTTAATTTTTATAAAATAATTACACGAATAAACGTTTAATAATATTACCCCCACCCTTTATGTCACGAGGGAATTGTTGGAAGTAATACAATCCCTGCATATAGTAACGGTATTCCTCTGTATTGGTGAAAAATTCACTGGAATAGTGACAACCCATATGCCGCAATAATACCCAATCTACAGCGCAAAAACAAAACTCTATTACTATTCGTGATCTCAACAAAAATGTATCCTGAAAAATTGATTTAATTAAGCGTAACTTTGTCACTGTCGGGGAGGTTTGGGCCGGGGCACGAAGGAGGGAAATTGCCATAAAGGCCAAAAGACTACCATTACAAAAATTATTGGGAAAAGGGATCGAAGAACGTGGCTCAGACGGTTCGACCGCCTGGGAAATATCGCAGAAGAAAAGCATCCAATGTACCGGTTGTCGGCACGACTAGCGGTGCTCTAACTAGCTCGCCGGATGGGGTGGGGTCCGCGGTGCAAGGATGCAGAAGGGGGTGACAGTTGGGGAAAACCCAAAAAAAATTCGTGCCTATACAACAATAAAAAAAATTGACTGGCGACAAGGGGGAGGAACGACGTCCAGGGCCAACGAGAGGGGCAAAAGGGGGGAAGAAAGAGAGAAAGGGTGGTCCCTGGTCACCGGGTCATCGTCAGTGGGCTACATAATATCGGACAATGCAATTGTATGAGGAAGGCACTTACCTTGGGTTAGGGCATCCTTAATCTGCGGGCCACACCGACAGGGTGGGTGTCTTACTCCATTAATATTGTTAATGTCATTAAGAATGTCGTTTTAGGGCGACCGTTACAACTTCAGTTAAGTTCAGGAGTAGTAGTACTATGCCTGCAGAATGGGAGCAAAGCATTATCTGCCCAATACACAAGAAAGGGGACAAATTCAACTGTGCAAACTATAGAGGCATATCTCTTCTAAGCACGGTATACAAACTAATGACCAACATTATCAAAGCCAGACTGGAACCTTATGCAGAAGCCGCAATAAGTGAGTACCAAGCTGGATTCCGAAGAAATAGGTCAACAATAGATCAACTCTTTTCAATAAGGCAGGTCCTCCGAAAATGCTGGGAATACAACATTGACGTGTATCAACTTTTCATCGATTTTAAACAAGCATACGACAGCATCGACAGGGAAAAAATGTATGCGACGATGTTGGACCTAAACATCCCCCTCAAAATAGTTAAGTTAACAAAAATGACAATGGAGAACACAAGGTGTGCAGTCAGAATACAAGGAGAATTGACGGAATCCTTCCCAGTCAAGCAAGGCCTAAAGCAGGGCGATGGGTTGGCACCCATGCTATTTAATCTCTGCCTAGAAGGAGTAATTCGCAAAGTACACATTGATGCGAACGCAACCCTGCTTAACAAATCAAAACAGCTGGCAGGATATGCCGATGACATAAGCTGCCTTGCCAGATCACTGTCATACCTTAGAGAAATCTTCACAGAATTAGAAGATGAAGCTAAACACATAGGGCTGCAAATAAATGCAGACAAGAGCAAGATTCTAATTCAGTCGAGGGTGGAAAGAAGAAGAAGAAACCACAATACCACCTGGGGAGAATATAACTTCGAACGAGTAAACCAATTTAACTACCTGGGGTCCACAGTCAGCGAAGACAACGATGAGACGATAGACGTGCAAAGAAGAATAAACGCCGCAAATAGAACATACTTCTCACTACTGCCAGTAATGAAATCCAGAGACATCCACAGAAAAACGAAAATAAGAATCTATAAAACGATCATACGCACAGTAGCTACGTATGGGTGTGAAGCATGGAGTTTCTCCCAAAAGTCCGCAGATAAGATGGATATATTTGAGAGGAAGGTTCTCCGAAGGATATACGGCCCAACCAATGAAGATAACGCATGGAGAATACGCTACAATCACGAATTGTACGACCTATACAAAGAGTGTAAACTTTCAACACATGCCAAGCTACTGCGCTTACGTTGGGCCGGCCATGTCCAAAGAATGGATGACTCAAGGATACCAAAGAAAGCCCTATATTTACTACCAGATGGCAAAAGACCAGTTGGCAAACCACGGTCAAGGTGGGAAGACAGTGTTAAGGCTGATGCAGCAAAACTCCTAAACATCAGAAACTGGAGGCAAGCTGCGCAACAGAGAGAGGTCTGGAGGAAGAAGCTGATGGAGGCCAAGGCTCGAATTGGGCTGTAGAGCCATCGAAGAAGAAGAAGAAGTACTATGGGGTTACGAGCGCAGTGACGTCATCGGTTGTTGTCTTGGGTGTGGATGTGGGTCTTGGGTGTGCCTCGGATGAGCTTTCGTTCCGGCGGAGCTTTTGAACTTGCTGTGCCATGGCTGAACTTGCACGTGCCTCGGATTTGGTCTTGGGTGTTAGTTGGATGTGCCTTGGATGAGCTTGAGGAATTAGATTGAACTTGCATGTGCCTCGGATTTGGTCTTGGGTGTTAGTTGGATGTGCCTCGGATGAGCTTGAGGAATTAGATTGAACTTGCATGTGCCTCGGATGAACTTTAGTGCTGGCTGAGCTTTTGAACTTGCTGTGCCATGGCTGAACTTGCATGTGCCTCGGATTTGGTCTTGGGTGTTAGTTGGATGTGCCTCGGATGAGCTTGAGGAATTAGATTGAACTTGCATGTGCCTCGGATGAACTTTAGTGCTGGATTAGCTTTTGAACTTGCACGTGCCCTGGATGAGGTCTTGGGTGATAGATTGAACTTACATGTGTCCCGGATGAGGCTTGGAAAATTAAATTGAACTTGCATGCGCCTCGGATGAGCTTGGGGGAATTAGGTTGAGCTTCGCTGAGTGTCGTGGATGAGATTATGCGGGTGATTGAATCTTCAGTATTGAACATCGCTATGCTTTGAGCGGGGTCTTGCTATTCAGGACATTACCCTCGAGTTTTGGTTTGCATCCCTGCTAGGCTTGCGCAAGGGGCCATCCCAGCTTCAAGGATCCCAGATATTCAAACCCCATTTCAATTTTTAACCAACTCTCCTAAGAAATAAAATATCCCGCCATGCAAAAATATTCAAATTACATTTAAGAAATAAAATATCCTTGTTTCACCTAAAATCACGCCACTCAAAACATGTGCAAGTGATATACTTATAAGGGGCAAGCGTGAAAGGAAATTACCATTCAGATCTCGACATGAATTTTCATGCCCAGCTGCCAAAAACCCAAATCCAGGCATCGAATTGCATTCCTTTGCCTCATAAATTTTTCTGTTCAAATTGACCTCACACATATCCTTCATGCCCATACGTCATGAAAGCACCTAAAAAAACTCAAGCACGGGTCACTCTCTTTTCACGAATGCTATTTTTACCGATCGCGCGCCAAGGAGCCTTAAGTAAAATACACATCAAGGGTTGAGATCCCTAGCAGATCTTTAATGTAAACAAATATATATGCCGGGAGTTGGATGTTTCCAATTAAGAGTCCTCGGGGTGCTGCGGCTCAACGGCAAAAAATCACTAGCGGAAATTTGGGACTTGAAATTGCAATTGACATGTGCGGCTGCACACATATGGCATATTATCGCGGGTTTTAAAAATTTACGGGATCTATTGTTTTAGGTTTGAAATTTAGAAGAAAAAATTTCTCGTTTTAAGAGTTGAAGTGGAGAATTTTGCTATCTTTGAGAAAATCGAGTTTCAATGAAAAAATTTGAAAAGGGAAATTACGCAACAAATGCAGCTGAGCGCATTTTTTTTGTTTTTGCTTATGAGGACCTTTCTTGTTAGACCACAGTGAGTGGGTATATACAATTTTGGAGGAAGCTGTTTCAGGGATATAGGGATTTTTTTTTGCTTTAAGATAAAAATTAAATAAAAAACATTTTAAAACATATTAAAACTTGACTTTATTTTCAAATCTAGTATTACATATTTTCTCTCGATGATACTGGTTCAATATGGGCTCCAGGATTTTACTTGTAATGATGATTCTCTGCTGAAATCGGCATCTATCTATTGCATGTATACGCCTCAGTCCAATGCGGCTGGCTCTATAAGCAAAATCCCATACATGCATGTAGTGTACTTCTGGTGTTAGTATAAATCGAACCCTTTTTTGCATTCTTTACAGTTGCTTACTAAGCGTTGAACTTTCTGTTTGTACCACTCTGCAAAACAACATCCACACGTATTTGGCTAGCTTCAAAATCCAATTTGTATTCTAATCATAATGGCAGCTAGACAGCTATACAGTTACACAGCTATACCGCTACACAGCTATACCGCTACACAGCTATACTGCTACACAGCTATACCGCTACACAGCTATACAGCTACACAGCTATATTCTTTGGTTTTTAAAGTTCTATTTTATTAAAAAGAAAGAAGTAAAATAATAATTTACCTAAATCTAAAACATGGTGTAGGGCCGGTTGATTTTGCTTGTTCATTCAATAAACCCATACTCTCGCAACTCCTCAATGATTGACACTATCTCATTAGTATGACTATTATTTCCAGCTTTCTGCGATGCTACCAATATGCGTAGCCTGGCAACTAGCTCATTGGGGTCATCCCAATATATGTACTCGATATTTTTCCTGGGGATATGCATTATTCCCTTTCCAGTATGAGGAGTGCGAATCAACTTTTTTATAATGTTTCTATATTTGTAGCTATTTGTTCCTTTTATCTGCTGGTTTTCCTTAAATTCACGCCTGTAGTTGCATGTATCATTTACAATTGCTTGGTAATTGCCGACGTCGTCCATTGAGTAACCCTGGGGCGTTTTCATAAAAAGTAGTTCAGCTAAGCCTTCAGTTATCTTATACTGCTTCTCACCAATAAGAAAATTTTCTTTATCAACTTTTAAGATCGAATTACCAATATGTAGCATATCATTGAGATAGTACACCCCATAAGTTTGATCAATTTTCACGCTATTAGTAGTTGTTTATATCGGTTTAGTATCTGACCTGGAGACTCTAGCTTTTGTTCTTTTATAGGCGTTGCAAACTCTTCATCATCACCATCATCTGAATAATCCCTAACAGGGGTGCTAGTTGGTTCCAGCTTTAAATATTTACGTGCAGGTGGTGTGTATACTTCATCATTCCGCGGTATTTCATCTTCTTTCTCTTCCTCTATTGGCTCAAGTTTGACCGCATTTTTTAATTCGTATTTTACATCTGATACTAATTGTTTAAGAGGTTTTGTGATTGGTTTGAAAGTTTCCTCCAGATATGCTGCTTGTTGAAGTCTTCCAGCTCTTAAAGCTCGACATTTCTTTCTAATTGAATTTTCATTTTTACAATTTTCTCCAGCGATTTAATATCCTTCTCATAACTCATAGTTAAAGGTTCCTTTAAATGAATTATTAACGGCCTGTTCACTGAGCTGCCTGATTCGATACTGAGCTGCTAGATTGAGCTACAAGTTCATTTATCTAATAATGTCAAGCTCGCGTAACTGTTTAAGTATCCAAAATATTTCTCTTCCTTCTCTAGTTGGCGCTAGGCATCTCAATCGATCAACTAGCTCATTGGGGTCGTATAAGTCTGAATTTTCATCATCATAATCTTCATCTTAAATGTATTTGTAGCGATACTGATGAATGTTTTCAGTATATTTACTCGCATCTTCAACCATCTTCACTCGTTTTGCTGCGACTTCGTTAATTGATTCTAAATCTGAACTTTGCAAAGTTTCATCATCTTTTTCTTCAGAAGTATACGATTTTGCTTCATCATTCAGGTTTTTATAAGGGTATTGGTGAATTTTACCGCAGTTTTCACTATATTTATTTACATCCTCAACAAACTTTGCTCGTTTTGCAATTGGCTCTGAATATGAGCTCTGATCTGTTCCAAGAATTGAATTTTTGCCATTAGATGGTTCAGCATGATCCTCTTCATATTTACACATCGTCACTTGCTTAGAGAAAATATTGCTAGAACTGTTCTTGGTTTTAGAATTTTCGGAAACTGTTTTAGGTGTTTGAATTTGCAAATATTCCCGACCTTTTCTTAATTTCAACATTTTATTTCTAATGTTTTCGGCGGGGCTATGCCCATAAGCATCATCCTCATACCCCATAACATTATAAATATCAGCATCAGTATGTATTAGTGATCTATCTTTTTCTTCATACTCTCTGTTTCTGGATGTATGCGTTGATCGGTTTTTATGTCTAACAAGGTTCTCTGCACGAGTGAATGTCTTGTTACATACCATGCACTCAAACATAGCGATTGTAAGATACTGCACGATATCGAACGAGGTATCTATTTATATACCGGTGCACCAAAATTGGAGCACCAAAATTGGAGCACCAAAATTGGAGCACCAAAATTGGAGCACCAAAATTGGAGCACCAAAATTGGAGCACCAAAATTGGAGCACCAAAATTGGAGCACCAAAATTGGAGCACCAAAATTGGAGCACCAAAATTGGAGCACCAAAATTGGAGCACCAAAATGCATCATTCAAAAATAGCGATGAAATCCGCATTCCAGTGCAAAACCAAGACCAGTATGTCCTCGTAGCTGCAGCATTATTTACTAGCCCTCCAGAGTCCGATATTGTTCCTTCAATGTAAAGAAAACTTTCAGCTACGAGGACATACAGGTCTTGGTTTTGCACTGGAATGCGGATTTCATCGCTATTTTTGAATGATGCATTTTGGTGCTCCAATTTTGGTGCTCCAATTTTGGTGCTCCAATTTTGGTGCTCCAATTTTGGTGCTCCATTTTGGTGCTCCAATTTTGGTGCTCCAATTTTGGTGCTCCAATTTTGGTGCTCCAATTTTGGTGCTCCAATTTTGGTGCTCCAATTTTGGTGCTCCAATTTTGGTGCTCCAATTTTGGTGCTCCAATTTTGGTGCTCCAATTTTGGTGCTCCAATTTTGGTGCTCCAATTTTGGTGCTCCAATTTTGGTGCACCGGTATATAAATAGATACCTCGTTCGATATCGTGCAGTATCTTACAATCGCTATGTTTGAGTGCATGGTATGTAACAAGACATTCACTCGTGCAGAGAACCTTGTTAGACATAAAAACCGATCAACGCATACATCCAGAAACAGAGAGTATGAAGAAAAAGATAGATCACTAATACATACTGATGCTGATATTTATAATGTTATGGGGTATGAGGATGATGCTTATGGGCATAGCCCCGCCGAAAACATTAGAAATAAAATGTTGAAATTAAGAAAAGGTCGGGAATATTTGCAAATTCAAACACCTAAAACAGTTTCCGAAAATTCTAAAACCAAGAACAGTTCTAGCAATATTTTCTCTAAGCAAGTGACGATGTGTAAATATGAAGAGGATCATGCTGAACCATCTAATGGCAAAAATTCAATTCTTGGAACAGATCAGAGCTCAGATTCAGAGCCAATTGCAAAACGAGCAAAGTTTGTTGAGGATGTAAATAAATATAGTGAAAACTGCGGTAAAATTCACCAATACCCTTATAAAAACCTGAATGATGAAGCAAAATCGTATACTTCTGAAGAAAAAGATGATGAAACTTTGCAAAGTTCAGATTTAGAATCAATTAACGAAGTCGCAGCAAAACGAGTGAAGATGGTTGAAGATGCGAGTAAATATACTGAAAACATTCATCAGTATCGCTACAAATACATTTAAGATGAAGATTATGATGATGAAAATTCAGACTTATACGACCCCAATGAGCTAGTTGATCGATTGAGATGCCTAGCGCCAACTAGAGAAGGAAGAGAAATATTTTGGATACTTAAACAGTTACGCGAGCTTGACATTATTAGATAAATGAACTTGTAGCTCAATCTAGCAGCTCAGTATCGAATCAGGCAGCTCAGTGAACAGGCCGTTAATAATTCATTTAAAGGAACCTTTAACTATGAGTTATGAGAAGGATATTAAATCACTGGAGAAAATTGTAAAAATGAAAATTCAATTAGAAAGAAATGTCGAGCTTTAAGAGCTGGAAGACTTCAACAAGCAGCATATCTGGAGGAAACTTTCAAACCAATCACAAAACCTCTTAAACAATTAGTATCAGATGTAAAATACGAATTAAAAAATGCGGTCAAACTTGACCCAATAGAGGAAGAGAAAGAAGATGAAATACCGCGGAATGATGAAGTATACACACCACCTGCACGTAAATATTTAAAGCTGGAACCAACTAGCACCCCTGTTAGGGATTATTCAGATGATGGTGATGATGAAGAGTTTGCAACGCCTATAAAAGAACAAAAGCTAGAGTCTCCAGGTCAGATACTAAACCGATATAAACAACTACTAATAGCGTGAAAATTGATCAAACTTATGGGGTGTACTATCTCAATGATATGCTACATATTGGTAATTCGATCTTAAAAGTTGATAAAGAAAATTTTCTTATTGGTGAGAAGCAGTATAAGATAACTGAAGGCTTAGCTGAACTACTTTTTATGAAAACGCCCCAGGGTTACTCAATGGACGACGTCGGCAATTACCAAGCAATTGTAAATGATACATGCAACTACAGGCGTGAATTTAAGGAAAACCAGCAGATAAAAGGAACAAATAGCTACAAATATAGAAACATTATAAAAAAGTTGATTCGCACTCCTCATACTGGAAAGGGAATAATGCATATCCCCAGGAAAAATATCGAGTACATATATTGGGATGACCCCAATGAGCTAGTTGCCAGGCTACGCATATTGGTAGCATCGCAGAAAGCTGGAAATAATAGTCATACTAATGAGATAGTGTCAATCATTGAGGAGTTGCGAGAGTATGGGTTTATTGAATGAACAAGCAAAATCAACCGGCCCTACACCATGTTTTAGATTTAGGTAAATTATTATTTTACTTCTTTCTTTTTAATAAAATAGAACTTTAAAAACCAAAGAATATAGCTGTGTAGCTGTATAGCTGTGTAGCAGTATAGCTGTGTAGCGGTATAGCTGTGTAGCGGTATAGCTGTGTAACTGTATAGCTGTCTAGCTGCCATTATGATTAGAATACAAATTGGATTTTGAAGCTAGCCAAATACGTGTGGATGTTGTTTTGCAGAGTGGTACAAACAGAAAGTTCAACGCTTAGTAAGCAACTGTAAAGAATGCAAAAAAGGGTTCGATTTATACTAACACCAGAAGTACACTACATGCATGTATGGGATTTTGCTTATAGAGCCAGCCGCATTGGACTGAGGCGTATACATGCAATAGATAGATGCCGATTTCAGCAGAGAATCATCATTACAAGTAAAATCCTGGAGCCCATATTGAACCAGTATCATCGAGAGAAAATATGTAATACTAGATTTGAAAATAAAGTCAAGTTTTAATATGTTTTAAAAATGTTTTTTATTTAATTTTTATCTTAAAGCAAAAAAAAATCCCTATATCCCTGAAACAGCTTCCTCCAAAATTGTATATACCCACTCACTGTGGTCTAACAAGAAAGGTCCTCATAAGCAAAAACAAAAAAAATGCGCTCAGCTGCATTTGTTGCGTAATTTCCCTTTTCAAATTTTTTCATTGAAACTCGATTTTCTCAAAGATAGCAAAATTCTCCACTTCAACTCTTAAAACGAGAAATTTTTTCTTCTAAATTTCAAACCTAAAACAATAGATCCCGTAAATTTTTAAAACCCGCGATAATATGCCATATGTGTGCAGCCGCACATGTCAATTGCAATTTCAAGTCCCAAATTTCCGCTAGTGATTTTTTGCCGTTGAGCCGCAGCACCCCGAGGACTCTTAATTGGAAACATCCAACTCCCGGCATATATATTTGTTTACATTAAAGATCTGCTAGGGATCTCAACCCTTGATGTGTATTTTACTTAAGGCTCCTTGGCGCGCGATCGGTAAAAATAGCATTCGTGAAAAGAGAGTGACCCGTGCTTGAGTTTTTTTAGGTGCTTTCATGACGTATGGGCATGAAGGATATGTGTGAGGTCAATTTGGACAGAAAAATTTATGAGGCAAAGGAATGCAATTCGATGCCTGGATTTGGGTTTTTGGCAGCTGGGCATGAAAATTCATGTCGAGATCTGAATGGTAATTTCCTTTCACGCTTGCCCCTTATAAGTATATCACTTGCACATGTTTTGAGTGGCGTGATTTTAGGTGAAACAAGGATATTTTATTTCTTAAATGTAATTTGAATATTTTTGCATGGCGGGATATTTTATTTCTTAGGAGAGTTGGTTAAAAATTGAAATGGGGTTTGAATATCTGGGATCCTTGAAGCTGGGATGGCCCCTTGCGCAAGCCTAGCAGGGATGCAAACCAAAACTCGAGGGTAATGTCCTGAATAGCAAGACCCCGCTCAAAGCACAGCGATGTTCAAAACTGAAGATTCAATCACCCGCATAATCTCATCCACGACACTCAGCGAAGCTCAACCTAATTCCCCCAAGCTCATCCGAGGCGCATGCAAGTTCAATTTAATTTTCCAAGCCTCATCCGGGACACATGTAAGTTCAATCTATCACCCAAGACCTCATCCAGGGCACGTGCAAGTTCAAAAGCTAATCCAGCACTAAAGTTCATCCGAGGCACATGCAAGTTCAATCTAATTCCTCAAGCTCATCCGAGGCACATCCAACTAACACCCAAGACCAAATCCGAGGCACATGCAAGTTCAGCCATGGCACAGCAAGTTCAAAAGCTCAGCCCGCACTAAAGTTCATCCGAGGCACATGCAAGTTCAATCTAATTCCTCAAGCTCATCCGAGGCACATCCAACTAACACCCAATACCAAATCCGAGGCACATGCAAGTTCAATCTAATTCCTCAAGCTCATCCAAGGCACATCCAACTAACACCCAAGACCAAATCCGAGGCACGTGCAAGTTCAGCCATGGCACAGCAAGTTCAAAAGCTCCGCCGGAACGAAAGCTCATCCGAGGCACACCCAAGACCCACATCCACACCCAAGACAACAACCGATGACGTCACTGCGCTCGTAACCCCATAGTACTACTACTTTCAGGTTATTTATTAAGCTTAAATTTATGTTATCTGTTTATATAAGTTCATGTTATTTATATATTTTAAATTTTATGTTATTTATTAAATCAAATTCCTATTTTAGGTTATGTTATTTAGTTAAACCAATTTCAGTTAATTTCAGGTTATTTATTTAGCTTAAATTTATGTTATCTATTTATATAAGTTCATCTTATTTATATGTTTTAAATTTTATGTTATTTATTAAATCAAATTACTATTTTTGGTTATGTTATTTAATAAACCAAGTTCAGCTAAGTTCAGGTTATTTATTTAGCTTAAATTTATGTTATCTATTTATATAAGTTCATGTTATTTATATATTTTAAATTTTATGTTATTTATTCAATCAAATTCCTATTTAAGGTTATGTTATTTAATAAACCAAGTTCAGTTAAGTTCAGGTTATTTATTTAGCTTAAATTTATGTTATCCATTTATATAAGTTCACGTTTAAATGAAACTCGCGTTTTTTTTTTAGTTATTTATATTTTTTTGTATTTAGATTTGTATTAGCTGTTGAATTGACGTTCAGTAAGCCGCTTCGAACGAGACTCTTAAGTATGTGTTCAGGCGTTCATTCACCCAGGTAAATAATTGACACACATTCGCGTTATGAAGCAATTAATAAAATCAGCAGAATTGCTCAACGCGAATGCTCGGTCAACAAATGCATCAAGTGTGAATGAACGACCTAAATATTACAACAAGCAACGACCAGATGACCCACCCGGAACAACCATCGACGATCAGGAGGTGTCGAGTGACAAAAATCTGAGGACGGCGGGCACTCGAAAAAGAAGTTGCGTTGCGTCGTGTCATAAAACCCGTGCCCCGTTAATTTACAATTAATGGCAATTTGAGTTTTTTTTGGTGTAAACATTAGTCATGGGACTCAGCGAGACCAGATGGGCCGATGCGGGGGAACATATCTGCCCAAACGGTGAGTCCTTCTTATATTCTGGGAGAAACGAAACTGAAAATCGTAGGAATGGCGTTGGCGTAATACTCACCAAGGAAGCCAGGTCCAGCCTCATTAGCTGGTCACCAGTTTCTGAGAGGATTATTACCGTGCGCCTACGTACCAGACTAAGAAGTACTACGATAGTCCAATGCTACGCTCCAACTGAAGACGCAGACGATGACATCAAAGACGAGTTCTATATGCGACTGAATGAGGTTTTTCGCTCTATTCCAAGGGGAGACATCATTGTTTTGATGGGTGACTTAAATGCACAGATCGGCCCCAACAACACCGGCCTTGAAAACACAATTGGAAATCAAGGCCTAAGCCAAGATACCAATCACAATGGTGAACTTTTCGTTGACTTTTGTAGTTCCCATCAACTCATGGTAGGTGGAACTTACTTTTGTCACAAGAAGATACACAAGGAGACCTGGGTATCGCCCGATGGTAGAACGAGAAACCAGATAGATCACGTGGCCGTCAGTCGCAGATGGCGAACTATTCTGGAGGATGTCAGGAGCTTTAGGGGAGCAGACACTGGAAGTGACCACCATTTGGTAGTAGCAACTATCCGCCTAAAAATCGCTGCAATCAGAAACGTCCAACGCGATGCCATAAACCGTAGACGGTTTAACGTAGACCTTCTGCGTGAGAGCACCAAAAAGCGAGAATTTGCTGGCAAACTGCAAGAAATCTTAAACCAGCAAACCGTTTCTGACGACACAAATATTGAAGAACTGTGGAGCACAACAAAGGGCGCTATAATAACAGCAGCGGAAACAAGCATAGGTTATGTCCAAAGAAACCAGCAACACTGGATCTCGGACACAACCTGGCAAAAAATTGAACGCAGAAGGGCCCTCAAAAATAACGTGAACTCTACAAGCGACCCGGAAAAACGACAACAACTTGAACGGGAATACTCCCAATTGCACCGGGAGGTAAAGAGAAGTGTCCGGCGTGATAAAAGGCGGCAGATAAATGAGCTCGCAGAGAAAGCGGAAAACGCGGCAAACACAGGCAACAGTAAGGTGCTGTACCAAATCACTAAACAGCTCTCGGGAAAGCACTCTACTAAAAAGCATGCCGTAAAGAGTGCGGATGGAAGGCTGCTGTGCAGCGACGAGGAGCAACTCCAAAGATGGAGAGATTACTTCTTCGCCGCCCTGAATGGTTCATTTACACAGGAACCTCAGGAAAACAACAGCAACAATGCACAGCCAATAAGAATCACCACTCGTGCCCCATCCAAGACTGAAATAGTAACCGCAATTCATGCAATGGCCAATGGTAAAGCAGCTGCAAAAGATGGCATCCCGCCAGAATTGTTGAAAGCCGACTCAAGCCTCATAGCAGATGCGCTACAGCCAATCCTGGAAATAGCATGGAACACCTGTACCTTTCCGGAGGATTGGACGGAAGGTATCATAGTCAAAATACCAAAAAAGGGGGACCTAACAATATGTGACAACTGGAGAGGCATCTGTCTATTATCTACTGTGGGCAAAATCTTGTCCCACATATTACTATCAAGGATAAGAGAGGCAGTAGATCGAACGCTTAGAAGACAGCAGGCTGGATTCAGAAAAGGCCGCTCCTGCATAGACCACATTAACACCTTGAGAATCATAGTGGAGCAGTCTACTGAATTCCGATCCCCCCTTTACCTTGCTTTCGTAGACTATGAGAAAGCGTTCGACTCGGTTAATAGGAGCTTTATATGGCGAGCTCTTCGGCAACGTGGACTGCCGGATAAAATAATAGAATTGATAAAAGCTCTATACAACAATTCCAAATGCAGAGTTCTTCACAATGGAAAACTCTCCGACAGCTTTGAAGTGAGCTCAGGAGTACGGCAAGGATGCCTACTTTCGCCATTACTATTTCTTATAGTAATAAACGACATCCTTGTCAGCGCTCTAGATACTAGAACAGGTGGCATACAATGGGGATTGTTAGACCGCCTTAAGGACCTCGACTACGCGGATGATATCTGTTTGCTGGCCCACAGACACCAGGACCTCAGAAACATGTTAAACAATTTGGCAACAGAAAGTAGTTCAGCAGGCTTAAGGTTAAATCCGACTAAAACCAAAGAAATGCGGATAAATGCAAACACCCTTGAACCAACAGCGCTAAATAACCGTGACGTGGAACTGGTAGATAAATTCTGTTACCTCGGTAGTATTATTACCGAAAACGGCGGTACAGAAGAAGACGTCAGTTCCAGAATAAATAAAGCAAGAAGCGCATATGCATGCCTGTTTCACATATGGAGATCGACGGAGATCTCAATTAACACCAAATTGCAGCTGTTCAACTCCAACGTTAAGGCAGTTCTTTTGTACGGTTGCGAAACATGGAAAGTCACCCAATTCATCACAGGGCGCCTACAAGTTTTCATCAACAGATGCCTACGTCGTATCCTAAAAATCCGCTGGCAAGATAGAATTTCAAATGAAGAACTATGGCGCCGTGCCGGCCAAGAAAGGATAGACGAGCAAATCAGGCGAAGGAAATGGAATTGGATTGGTCACACCTTGCGACGCGAAAACGAGAATCTAGCCAAACAGGCCCTCGACTGGAATCCGCAAGGAACCCGTCGAGTCGGAAGACCTAGAACAACGTGGAGGAGAACCCTATTAGCAGAGGCCGCAACAACCGGGAGATCCTGGTCAGAGCTGAGAGCTGTCGCGCAAAACAGAGTCCGCTGGAGGGCAACTGTTTCCGCCCTATGTCCCATGAGGGATTAAAGGAGCAATTAGATTAGATTAGACTATTCCGTTTGTTATAAAAAAGTTAAATAGTTAAATACAGTTAAATATAATTTTTAATTATTCCTAATAATTTTGTATTCTTGTTTTGACCACAATCCCGTGTTTTCCTTTCTTTGCGTGAACATTTTTATGGTCCTTCGAGCCGGATTCGCGTGTCGCGAAGTGAAAAAAGTGAAAGTGAATAAAACCCACCAACCCACCAAAAAAAAAACCTGCGATAGAAGGAAGTGATCAACCCTCAACCACATCATCATCCATCAACTGCAACCATCCCAACAAGGTAAGTGAGATTTCTATAGCTAGGTGTTGTGCTAGAAATTAAGAAAATGTCGGTGCCAGTTGAAGCAGCAAAAATGGAAAAGCTATTAAAGGCTCAATCCAACAACCAGCATGAGCTTGAACGTTTCGCACGAAACTATAAAAAGACAGCCAAGGACAAGCTCACAGAAAGTTATATAAAAGGAAAGCAAAAGCTTCTGGAGAAAGCATGGGATGACTGTAGAGACATTCATCACAAATTATTGAGTCAGTACACCAGCACCTATGCCGAACTCCCGTATTTTGCAAATGACCAGTATAGTGAAATGGAAGATCTATACTGCACAATAAACGGTCTCATGCTAGACCAAGTGAAGGAACTCGACACAGACAACAATGAATCCCATAGTAACTTCAACCCAGAGCAATCATGCTCCTTTTATAAACGTGAAGTTAATGAGATCCGATTGCCACGAATAAATATTCCCCAATTCTCGGGAGATTATGAATCATGGTCGTCGTTTCATGACTTGTTTGATGCGATTGTCGATAAAAACCCTCACATCAGCAAGGTTCAAAAACTTCATTACCTGAAAACTTGTTTGAGTGGTGAAGCTGCAACCTTAATTAAACACCTGCAACTAACTGAGACTAATTATAAGGCTGCATGGTCAATATTGAAAAACAGATTCCAAAATCATAGAATCCTAGTGAATACTCAATTGCAGCTGCTAACGAGCATTCCTTCAATGAATGCCGACACTGCATTGGGCACTCGTAGAATTCTCGATAAAGTGAATGAAGTACTAGAAGCATTAAAAGGACTTGAAGGGAGCACCGAAGGCTGGGATCCAATACTGATCCATCTGTTAACAGCCAAATTATCAAAGGATACAATTGCTCAATGGGAAATGACACTAAGTTCTCGCAGCCAACCCCAATCCCTCCCTACACTAAAGGTATTCACAGAGTTTTTAGAAAACCATTTCCGCACATTAGAGGCCATTCATGGAACCAAGGGAAATTATCGCCGTGTAGAATCGCATCACGTCCAAAAGGGACACGACCAAAACCGCCGTACAACCAACCCCAGCAACTCCCAGAAATGTCCATTGTGTCAAAAGTTCCATAGAATAAGAGAGTGTACCAAGTTCATCAATATGAATGTCCAGCATAGGCATGAATTCATAAAGAAGCAAGGTAGATGTTTCAACTGCTTCTCACTGAAACACACCACCAAAGATTGCCCACATCCAGTTAGCTGTCTAAGATGTAACAAGCGGCATAACACCATGATACATTTTGAACCATCTAATCCCCAAAGATCCCATGTTGGGAAATCGGATAATAAGGAAAACGTCTTAGATTTAATTAAAACAACTTTATTTCGATTACGGAACTACCGCGAATTGTTATGTTTCGTAATTGTTCTTCAGAGTCAACTTCAAATATCCATATATAGCGTTGATGTGTTCTCCGCTGACACCGTCTTTTTTCTTTCTGAATTAATTCTTGAACAAAAAAGGATCAAAATTCTTGTAGGGAACTTGATCACTGAAAAGGAATCAAAATATAGAATGACACTGAAAGTGTCCCTAATGACACTGAAAGTGTCCCTTATAGAATGACACTGAAAGTGTCCCTTAAAAGATAGAATGACCCTGAAAGTGTCCCTTATAGAATGACACTGAAATCTTAATTTACCTGGTGTTGCCGATGTTTAGTTTTAAACATTCCCGGCCGCCTTCGCTGACGAAGGAAGCGAATGACCTGATTCGGTTGACTCAATGGGAAGAGGGCATAATTTGGTAGTTGGTCGAGTAATAACCCCTGTGCTGGTTTTGATGGTAGCCACTCGAACAATACCGTCTTTGCCTGGGTGAACCTGGGTAACACTGCCAACAGGCCATTTAGATGGTGGATATCTTTCATCTTTGATGAACACAAGTGCGCCAGTAGTAAGTTGAGGTGATGGTGATGTCCATTTGTACACAGCTTGATATCGTTGTAGATATTCTTGGGTCCACTTACGCCAAAAACTTTGCAGCATTTGACTTAGATGTTGCCATCGTGACAGACGTCCGACTTTGAGATGTTCCAGATTTGGTTCAGGAACTAAGTTGAGAGGGTGACCGATAAGAAAATGGCCTGGAGTCAAAACGTCCATATCTTCTGCGTCATTGGAGAGAGGACATAACGGTCTAGAATTAAAAACAGCTTCTATCTGTGTTAGTAAGGTGGACATTTCTTCAAAGGTTAACAACGTTTCTCCAACAACTCGTCGTAGATGGTATTTCATGGATTTGACTCCAGCCTCCCATTTACCACCAAAATGAGGTGCTGCTGGTGGGTTGAATACCCATTTAGTGCCATCGTTAGCAATGATTGATGCTAGGTGCTCTAGTTCCTTTGAAGCTGCATTGAATAACTTGGATAGTTCTTTATCAGCTCCCTTGAAATTTGTACCACAATCGCTATTGAGGGTGGAACAAATTCCTCGACGAGCAGTGAAGCGACGATAAGCGGCAAGGAAGGCATCCGTTGAGTAATCGCTGACTATCTCAAGATGAATTGCTGAGGTTGTATAACAGACGAATACGGCAACCCATGATTTCTGTGTTCTGTTGCATCTGCCTTTCCAACTTTTCATGATAAACGGGCCAGCGTAAACGATGCCTGGAGAAAAGCTCTAGATGGAGTGACTCGAGTTGCTGGTAGTTGTCCCATGAGGTGCTTGGCAAAAGCACGTCTATATCGGGTGCACCGAACACATTTGAGGATGAAGGATCGGACCGGTGCTCTCCCGCCAATAACCCAATACTTTTGACGAAGGTAGGTGAGTGTTTCCTGTTGACAACTCGTTTGCAGATTGCAGTGATCCGAACCAGCGTAGTTAGAGAAGAGAAGCGGTTCAGGAAATCGTTGGAGATGATTTGATTAGTGTGAACATTAATTGGACGACATTCTAAAGTGCTGGGGTTGTCAACACGTGATGGCAATTTAGAAGGCCAGGTTGATGATTCTTGGACAAGCCATGGTGGTCCAGTCCACCATGCATTATAATCCTTGAGTCCGTTAGCCGAGAGCCCTCTTGTTGCGCAATCGGCTGGATTCATGTTTCCTGGAACGTGTTTCCAAGTTGCTTTAGGTAACTGATCTTGAATTACGCAGACGCGATTGTGAACAAAGTCCTTCCATTTCGATGGATGGTCGTTGAGCCACGTGTGGACGATCGAGGAATCTGTCCATAGGAAGCACGGAGCGATTTCAAGGTTAAGCGTTTTCGCACAATAAGCGACGAGCTTCGTCAACATAACTGCTGATGAAAGTTCAAGTCTTGGAATCGTCATTCTTTTGAGTGGAGCAACTTTGGTTTTTGCGCATAGAAGTGAAGCAGTTGCATGGTGAGTAGATGATCGGATTCGAATGTAAATCACTGCAGCCATTGCGGATTGCGAGGCATCGCAAAACCCATGAATTTCAATTTGTCCCGTCTGAATGGTCCCAATCCATCGAGGGATACTGAGGTTGCTGATGCCGTCAAGAGACTGGAGAAGTTGCTGCCAGGTAAGTTTTTGTGATTCGTCGAGTTGATCATCCCAACTCAGTTTAATAGTCCATAATTCTTGCATGAAGATTTTAAATGGGATGAAGATCGGTGGTAGGAATCCTAGCGGATCAAGGAATTGTGCGATTTTGGATAGGACTGACCGTTTGGTTATTTTTGACGAATCCTTAATTTTCGGTGGAACATTAAAGCAGAAGCAATCGGTCGTAGAATTCCAAGAAAGTCCCAACGCGTGAATGATGTGGTTGTTGAGATGACGTGTGGTAGATTCCAGTTTGTGCTCTGGAGGGATCATGTTAAGCACGTTTGGATCATTGGAAATCCATTTTCGAAGAGGAAGTTGTCCTGCCATGCAAAGTTGGGCGACTTCCTGCGCTGTCTGCTGAGCTTCTACCATAGTATCGGCACCTCCAAAAACATCGTCAACGTAGCGTCCATGGGTGAGGGTATCGACTGCTAATGGGAACTTGTTCTTTTCATCCTCAATGAGCTGACTGACTGTTCTTAGAGCGAGGTATGGGGCGCAAGCAAGTCCATAAGTCACGGTAGTCAACTGGTATTTAATCAACCGATTTCCTTCTTTCCATAAAATCCTTTGATAATTCCAATCATCCTGATGAACTCGTATTTGACGATACATTTTTTCCATGTCAGAGGAAAAAACGTACTTGAATTTACGGAACCAGAGAAGGACGTCAATCAAATCAATCTGGAGTTTGGGTCCAGTCTTCAGGACCTGATTGAGAGGAATTCCATTTGTTGTCCGACACGATCCATTGAAGACAACACGTAGCTTTGTCGTTAAGCTGCTCTCTCGAATGACTCCATGATGTGGGAGGTAGAATGATGGAGATGAATCTTCGTCCGTGGCGGCAATTTCTACCATGTGGCCCAAGAGTTGATATTCATGAAGGAAGGATTTATAAGCTTCATAAAACTCAGTGTGATTTTCAAACTTGCGGTGTAGGCAGTGGAGCATTCGAACAGCTGATGGCATTGAGTCGCCGAGTTGACTCTTAGTGTTCTTAAACGGTAGTCTAACGATATATCTTTCGGTAGAGTCTCGCTGATGGGTGGCTTTAAAATGATTTTCACATTCTTGATCGTCTGCAGAAAGTAACTTGGCGGATGTATGTGGAACTTCTTCTTGATGCCAAAACCGGTCCAGAGAGTGATGAAGGTCATCGTCAAAGGAATAGTGATAGATATTTGTCAGTTCAGCTTGGTATTCCCGTGGAGATGGACCAGAGATAATCCAGCCGAAGGAGGTGAGCTGAGCGACTGGTGAATGACTATGTCCCTTGATGATGGGGCCTTGAAGCAGCTCTCCGTACAAATCAGATCCCAAGATGATGTCAATTGTTCCCGGTTGATTATACAGGGGATCAGCAAGTTGCAGATCTGTTAGATGCGGCATCTGATTTTTGGGCATGGCTTTATGGGGGATTAAGCTTGTGAGTTTCGGCAGGACGAGTGCGTTGACAGTTAGCTTAAAAGGCGAGTCAAAATGAGGCTTGAGAAGGAGATTCGCTGAGCCTCTAGCTTTACTGGTTTTCTCGCCGATAGTATTCAATGTTAATGAACACGATTGTCGTGGAATGTTGAGTTTTTGCACCAGATTCTCAGAAACGAGGGAGATTTCCGATCCCTGATCCAACAGAACTCGCGCCTTTAAATGATTTCCATGATGGTTGATAACCGTGACCACGGCGGTCGGTAGAAAAACAATTCGGGATGCTGCTTGGTGTGTGTGGGTGACTTGTTTTGCTTCGACAGTCGTGGCATCGGTTGGCTTGGAATTAACCAAAGGGTTTTTTTTCTCCAAATGGATGAAGTGAGGTGTGGTGCGCCTTTGCGCATTTGAGACATCTTCTTCGTGAGTGGCATTTCATTAAGGGATGATGTCCCAAACAGTTGTAGCAGAGACGATATTTGTTGACGAGATCCCGGCGATGAGCTGTTGTGGTTTGAGTATATCTTGAGCATTGCGATATATAATGATTGTCGTGGCAGAGGACACACTTTGGTTTTTCGCGGGTGGTACTATCACGGTATCCTGCGAAATGAACACGTGCAGATGATGGACGTGGATGAGAAGCTGCCTTACTGGATTGCGAATGCTCATAAGCATTGAGAGTTTGTATTCTCGTTTCCAAAAATGCTTGAAACCGTGCCCAAGTTGGACGTTCCTTCGATGATCCGATTTCTTGTTCCCACGATTTGATAGATTCTGAATCAAGTTTTTTAATCGTTAGAGACACCAAAACTGAATCCCAATCTTCCACAGGCTCTTTAAGCATTTTAAGCGTTCTAATTTCTTGCATCGTGGCATTGTAGAGCTTCTCCAGATCTGTACCGCATTCCTTTGTCATCTTTTTTATTGCATAGAGTGACGAGAGTGAGGAATAAATTAATAGTCGTGGATTCTCATATCGGGAAACAACAGCATCCCAAGCTGGCTGAAAATTATCGTCGACAATTTCTGTATTTTCGAGAATGTCAGCTGCAGCTCCAATCAAACTATTTTTTAAATATTGCAACTTAATTGCGAGTGGTAGCGAGGATTCGTTGATTACGAATGATGAAAACATTCCCTTGAATGACAACCACTTGGACAGCGATCCATCATACTTGGGTATTTCTAATCGAGGTAATCGAGCACATCTAAAATTAGCAGATATAGAGTTGGTTAAGGTAACTGGCGAGGCAGCTCTGCTAGTGTTTCGTTCCGCGAGTTTTTCTGCTAGAGATGATAATGCCATGACCGCGTCGAGGTAGCTGTCACGAGTGTTTTGATAACTGTCATTGTGGAAATATGAACGCTTCTTGACTTCGAAGTAATCAGGAGAACTGACTTCTGAAAGAACAAGATTAATAGCAATATGATTATTTTGAAAATAGTTCCATTGATCCCGGACTTCTTGCAGCCAAGTCGACAAGCCTTCTTGTGACAGGTCTTTTCGTTGACTAATTAAAGCTCGTGCTTTGACCGAGTCGATAAAGTCCTGATACGACTGCTGTTGATCAATCCGGTTATGGATGTGACTGACTCTCATTGTAAAGTTGACGCGTGCAATCTTTAAGAACCGGTTTCTAAGACGTATCCCCAAAATCCGGCTCGAAGGACCAAAAAATGTTGGGAAATCGGATAATAAGGAAAACGTCTTAGATTTAATTAAAACAACTTTATTTCGATTACGGAACTACCGCGAATTGTTATGTTTCGTAATTGTTCTTCAGAGTCAACTTCAAATATCCATATATAGCGTTGATGTGTTCTCCGCTGACACCGTCTTTTTTCTTTCTGAATTAATTCTTGAACAAAAAAGGATCAAAATTCTTGTAGGGAACTTGATCACTGAAAAGGAATCAAAATGTAGAGTGACAATAAAATGTCCCAAACTAATGAATGACAACAAGGTTGTCCGAAAACCATAAGAATGACACTGAAAGTGTCCCTTTACAGAGAATGACACTGAAAGTGTCCCTTAATAGAGAGAATGACACTGAAAGTGTCCCTTATAGAATGACACTGAAAGTGTCCCTTATAGAATGACACTGAAAGTGTCCCTTATAGAATGACACTGAAAGTGTCCCTTAAAAGATAGAATGACACTGAAAGTGTCCCTTATAGAATGACACTGAAAGTGTCCCTTATAGAATGACACTGAAAGTGTCCCTTAAAAGATAGAATGACACTGAAAGTGTCCCTTATAGAATGACATTGAAATCTTAATTTACCTGGTGTTGCCGATGTTTAGTTTTAAACATCCCAGGACAGACCGTCTATCCAAGACAACAACAAACAATCGTACATCAATACCCAGACCGTTGATAAGCGCGATGAAGTGAACGAAATTCCAGTGAACAACCTGTTTGTGAAAGGATATATTCCAAAAACCGTGTTATTAGCAACCGCATTAATTAAAGTGTACTCTAAATGCACTGGAAATTGCATCTTATGGGCTCTAACCGATCAAGGCTCCCAAGTGTCGCTCATAACTGAACGAGCCACGCAACTTCTATCATTGAGGAAAACCCCTGCAAACATTATAGTGAATGGAATTGCAAAAATGGCCAATTCTACCCAATATGCAGTAAGCTTTGATGTAAGACCACATTTTAATTGTAATGAAAATAAAAAATTCAACCTTCAAGCCTTAGTAATGAAAACCATAACCGGCTTAATGCCACTCAAAAAAATAGAACCAAAACGCTGGACTCACCTAGAGGGAATTCAACTGGCTGATCCATCGTACCTAAACCCAGGGGAAATCGACGTGCTATTGGGTGCCGATATATACCCAACACTCATTTATGAGGATCAACTCAAAGGAGAAGATGGAGCTCCCCTTGCACAGAAGACAGTGTTAGGATGGATATTGTCAGGACCCATAGAGGACATCCAAGCGACTCATATAATAAGCCTGCATACCGAAACCAATGTGAGCATTAGCAACCTTTTGAAACAATTTTGGGAAATTGAAAACTTACCTACCAAACCACGTTTAACACCAGAAGAAGAAGCATGTGAGAGTATATTCGCCAACACACATTACCGCACTGCCGAAGGTCGATATGTAGTATCACTTCCATTCAAAACCTCTATCCAAAGACCAGACCTCGGAGAGTCCAGAAACTTAGCAGTAAAGCGTTTTCTAAACGTGGAACGCAAATTGCAGGGGAACATCGAGTTAAAAACAGCATATGTGCAATTTATGCGAGAGTATGAAAGTTTGGGGCACATGAAACGTGTTGCTTATGGAAACACAAGTAAGGCATGTAAACCTAACTACCTTCCACACCACGCTGTATTCAAGGCCGATAGTACCACCACTAAAACCAGAGTAGTATTCGATGCGTCAGCGAAGACAGCAAATCATAAGTCGCTAAATGATAACATGTTAGTGGGACCAACAATCCAACAAGAACTTGCCACCATTCTATTGAGGTGGAGAATATATAAAATAGCCTTCACCGCGGATGTCGAAAAGATGTATCGACAAATACTAGTGACGCCAGAACATACAGATTACCAACGAATTTTATGGCGGGTAGACCCTTCACAACCCATTCAAGAATACAAGCTACTGACAGTAACGTATGGAACAGCGAGCGCTCCATATCTGGCCATACGCACTTTACAGCAGATAGCAAGGGACGAAAGAGGACAATCAAAAAGGGCTTCCAACACAATTATTACCGATTTCTATGTTGACGATCTCATGTCCGGGGCAGATTCAGTTGAAGACGCTATTGAACTACAAACCAACATCAGGAAAATATTAGCAAGTGGTAAGTTAAGGCTAAGAAAATGGACCAGTAACAACAAACAAGCCCTAAAGGGAATCCCAGAAGATGAGACGGAGTTGAAAGAGCTCATGGATATTGACATAAACGAGACCATTAAGGCATTAGGAATCCATTGGCAACCAGGTACAGATACATTTCAATTCAAGGTAACTTCCGACTACGAGAAAGTCACTACCAAAAGAAGGTTGCTCTCAGAAATTTCGAAGCTATTTGATCCATTAGGTTGGCTAGCCCCAGTGGTTGTTGTAACTAAAATCTTGATGCAGCGACTGTGGCAATCAGGCCTAAATTGGGATGATCCAGTACCAGAGTCATTAGCTAAAGAATGGGAGACATTCAGAACCCAGCTGAAGCAAATCGAAACGATAGCGATACCTCGATGGATAAATTATAGACAAAATAATTCAGAGTATGAAATTCACGGTTTTTGTGATGCATCAACACACGCATACGCAGCCGCAGTATACATACGGGTAGTACAACAGTCAAAGAGATACGTGAGTCTTCTAACAAGCAAGACCAGAGTTGCACCCATAAAGCAGATTAGCCTTCCAAAACTTGAATTATGCGGAGCAACGCTATTAACAAAGCTCATAACTCAAGTAAAGAATGCATTACAACTGCCAGAGAGTAAGACATACATGTGGACTGATTCAACTATTGTTTTAGCATGGTTACAAGGTCATCCATCCAGATGGAAGACGTTTGTAGCCAACCGAGTCAGCGATATCCTCCAAAATATGGACCATGGTACATGGCAACACATTAATACCAAGGATAACCCAGCTGACTGTGCGAGTCGAGGTATAAGTCCCCAAGAATTAGTGAACCATCCACTATGGTGGACGGGCCCCCAGTGGCTGAAGGAGGATGTATCCCACTGGCCCAAACCCCTACCTACCCAGCCAACCACAAAGATAGAACTCAAACGTACAGCAGCTGTACATATCAATCATTGTGAAATAAGCTCAGACTATATAGCTAGATTTTCAAGTTTGGGCAAATTGCTGCGAATTACAGCACTCTGCCGAAGATTCATCCATAATTGTAGAACAACGCCAAATCATCGATTTAAAGACCGTGTAACAAAACGTGAATTAAACGAGAGCTTAGAACTTCTAATCATGCTAGTTCAACATGGTGAATATAAAACCGAAATAGGGGCACTAAAGACTTACCAACCACTTTCTACAAAATCCCGCATTCTAAATTTAAACCCATTTATAGACGCCAAGGAAATACTACGAGTAGGCGGACGCCTCAGACATTCATCATTAGTATATAATCAGAAACATCCCATAATCCTACCAGAAAAATGTCAGTTATCCAAATTGATTATAAATGATGCACATCAAATTACATTACATGGAGGAGTGCAATTGATGATGAATGTCATCCGAAGAAAATTCTGGATTATTAATGCCAGAAATGCTATACGAATGGCAATACACCGATGCTTAATCTGTTATCGACAAAAAACAAATACCCAACAACAATTGATGGGTGACTTACCCGAATACAGGGTTCAATTGACACGACCATTCCTACATTCAGGAATGGACTTCTGCGGACCATTTACACTCAAAGAATCTAAATGTAGAGGTCGACCAAAAACATCGAAAGGATACATTTGCATTTTTATATGCCTAGCGACCAAGGCAATACATTTAGAAGCCGCCAGTGATCTATCTACAGAAGCATTTTTAGCTGCATTTCGCAGATTTAGTGGTAGGCGAGGATTATGTAGCGACATTTACAGTGATTGCGGTACTAATTTTGTAGGAGCCAGTAGAAAGCTGAAAGAAATAAGTTTACAAGATCAATGGGGTATATCAACTGAAGTCTACGTCAACCTAGCAAACAAAGGAGTGGAATGGCATTTCATACCGCCAGGGTCTCCGCATTTTGGAGGACTATGGGAGAGTGGATTAAAATCAACGAAGCACCACCCCCGCCGCATAATGGGAAATGTCTTATGGACTTATGAAGAACTGAGTACATGTCTAACGCAGCTAGAAGCCTGTCTAAACTCACGACCACTAAGCCCCATGTCAAATGACCCAGAAGACTGCAGCGCTCTAACTCCAGCCCACTTTCTAATAGGAGATCTTCTAATAGCTCCTCCAGAAAATAATCTTATCGATCTTAAACCAAGCTCCCTTGATCGTTGGAAGTTGATTCAAAAAAGTTATCAAGATTTCTGGAAACGTTGGAATACAGAGTACCTAAGTAGATTGCAGCAACGGCCCAAATGGCTCCAACAACAACCAAACCTAAAGGAAGGAAACCTAGTACTAATAAAGGATGAAAGAATGCCGCCAACGAAATGGCTACTAGGACGTATCATTGACACTCATCCTGGACCGGATGGTCTAGTGAGAGTAGTGACAGTGAAGTGCAAAGATTCGACTTTAAAACGCCCTATCACCAAGATATGTTTACTACCCATAGTAGACAATGAAAGAAATGAATGAGTCCACAACCACATAATTTAGAATAGCTATAACTATAAAAATATCCTAGATTAAGTACAACTACGAAGATAGTATAAGACACACCCTTTAAATTAATGTTTCTCCTTTGTAGATGCACATCAGGCATTTAATGACAATAGTAAGCATACTAGTAGCAGTCAACCTCACTGAAGCAATCATTGCCTACGATTGCGGCCACGATCATGTAAATATAACCGCAATATCCCTAGTTAACTTAGGCGAGTGTCATATAGAAAACGTAAAAATCGAAAATGAAAACGAAGAGATTCAACTCCTACAGCTGAGTGAAACAGCGTCCGTACATACATTCCAATGTAAAATAAACATCATCCAATCAGTTTTCCACTGTGGTATGTTCAGCCATCTATCCCTGGTCCCGGGAGGATTATCCACCTATATAGCTGACATTAACCGTGACGATTGCTTAAAATTGCATACTGATGGAACGTACAGGCTAATCAACTCACGAATGATTGCTGATATCAAGCCTAATAGCACCAACAACTATTCCGAAGTAATAGCAGGTGTGATCGACAGCAACGGAGCGTGAACTGGAGTCGCCTACACATCGGGCGCTAACTCTTGGCAAGATGTCATAGTCATCCACGCCATCACAATCACTATCACTGATTATATCAGCACTGTACGATTGGAAGATAACAACATTCTAATCCGCAACAATATTGCATGTCCATACCTGACAGGCACCTGTACTGATCCGGAATTTGGCATCACATTCTGGGATACCGCGATCAATTCATCATGCGAAAACACAAAATATGACGTCCTGTGGCAGGGGCAAGCTACGAAAATTCGAAATCTCAGCAATAGCACATCCCTTCACACCAATGTAATGTACACCGTACGTAGTGATGATATAGTATTCGCACTCGAAGTCAGAAAGGAAATATCAGTCTGTCGGTTCAAAGGATATCAGACCGAACACCCTCGATTAATCATCGTCCCTAAGGCAGGTACTGAATACTGGTTCTCAAAGAAAACAACAGACGTTAGAAGTTTAGATGTCCTAACCTATGTAAATTCAAAATTCGTGTACATTGAAAGACATTGGAAGCTACAAATTGAAAAATTGTATATCAGCTTATTATTAAAACGATGTGAACTTGAACGAGAGGTCTTGAAAACGCAGATGAGTATTGCACCCCAAAATCCAGCTGAGTTCGCATTAATGCATATGAAGCAATTGGGATATACCGCCGTTCACAGAGGAGAGCTCATTTATATAATCAAGTGTCAACCAGTAGAAGTTCACGTACGAAGTACCAATCATTGTTACAATGAATTACCCGTGACCTATGCCAACAATAGTTTTTTTATGACTCCTAAAACCCACTTATTGCAGAAATTAGGCACCCAAGTTGAATGTTCATCACTATTGGCGCCAGGGTATCAAATCATGGACGAATGGTATGGACTGAGCCCAGATATTCATAAAATCAAATCACCACACGAAGTGCATCCCACTACTACGAAGGAATGGACCTACGAGGATCCAGGTAATCTAATGAAAGCAGGAATATATTCTCCACAAGCAATTGGAGCTCTCAGAAGACAAGCGATGTTTTCATCAGAACGTCAAGCGATAAGCAACATCGTGACTCAAAAACTATTAGGGGGAACATGGATCATCAAGACATTAATGTGCTAAATCTACTAACATCCAACGATATGCACTCCCTAAAATTGAAACTATGGAACACCCTTCAAGAGATAGGTGGCATCTACCTAGGTATCATCGGTGTATATGTCTCCATCAAAATTATTAAAGGTATTCTAACCACGGGAATAAATGCGCACAGTATTTTTGCAACCTATGGCTGGAACTGGAGATTAGCAGCAGCTTCGTGGGATGCTCTGACAAACTACTTTATAAAGATCTACCAGCAAAAACCTCCATCAGTAGAACCAGTCCTAACAAATGTGGCAGTAGATACCTCAGACCAAGGAGCAAATAACAACCTCCAGACCATCACCATACAAACGAGCCTCCAAAACCTCAACGACCGCCATCAATCAAGCACCATCTATCCTTCCCTATGATTTCTAGCCAACATTTTTCTTAAAATCTCACTACCGACAAACCATCAGGAAGGGCGAGTCGAGGCGCCTTAAAACCTCTCACCACTTCACCGTTTCCAAGTCGACAATAGAGGAAATGCTATCTAGACGCGGAACACTAGTAATACTCCATTTGTTTATTTCAGAATAATCGTTTGAAATCTAACAGATTTCAAGGCGGGCAGAATGTTCAGGCGTTCATTCACCCAGGTAAATAATTGACACACATTCGCGTTATGAAGCAATTAATAAAATCAGCAGAATTGCTCAACGCGAATGCCCGGTCAACAAATGCATCAAGTGTGAATGAACGACCTAAATATTACAGCAAGCAACGACCAGATGACCCACCCGGAACAACCATCGACGATCAGGAGGTGTCGAGTGACAAAAATCTGAGGACGGCGGGCACTCGAAAAAGAAGTTGCGTTGCGTCGTGTCATAAAACCCGTGCCCCGTTAATTTACAATTAATGGCAATTTGAGTTTTTTTTGGTGTAAACATTAGACTATTCCGTTTGTTATAAAAAAGTTAAATAGTTAAATACAGTTAAATATAATTTTTAATTATTCCTAATAATTTTGTATTCTTGTTTTGACCACAATCCCGTGTTTTCCTTTCTTTGCGTGAACAGTATGAGATTCCCACTAAAAACACCAACAAAAATAAAACCGACAACCTTTTCACTTGCCAAATTTTTCTTCATGTAAATTCCAATAATAATTAAATAAATGAAAGCACTAAGCTTTTTTTTTTCTCGTGCACTTTTTAATGGCCAACACGATTTTCCCGCTTGGTGAATTTCCTAATCGGTTTCTAACACTTTCGTTACTTTGTCAAAAAAAACCGTTTTCGCAACATACCGTAGCACCGAAACGAGTTAGGAAATCACCGTATATATTTAAAAAAACTTTCCTTTCTCTCCCCACTTGAGTATTGACGCGCACCCTTTTAACTGAATTTATAATTTTATTTAATGACTTTCATTTATGATAAAAAAACATAACTTTTTTTTTCTTAAGACACTGAATTTCCTATTTTATATTATTTTGTTTTTGTTTTCCCCACTTTTCCACTTCCACCAAGTTCCACTTTTTTCTCTGTTCCTATTATTCCTCGACAACTCCTAAATTAAGTTTTAATTATTTTGCCAGCATTAACGTTTTTTTTATTCCTAGAGAATCTTGGACATCAAAACCGAAAAAAACGATTTTCAAAAATCATACCGTCCACTCTCAATATCAAAATTCGACTCCCGAAAAGTTGTAAAAACTACATTTATTCCCCCAAAAACCGCCGTCCGCTATCAAATTCAATTCCGGCTCCCGTTTTTCCTTTTCCTCTCTCCTCGTTTACCCCGCCACGCAATTTTTCGATGCTCCGTCGCGATGAGCGGTAAAATTCTTCTTCCTGTATCACTGTGGCTACTTGCGCAGGGGCTTCGGTGACGAAAATTGGAATTGCCTCAACGGCACTGTTCGGATCCGTTTTCGTGGTTTTTAAGCAAAAGTATGCGAACGGATTCGGGAAAAATTAACTTGCGTGCAGAGGAGTTGTTGCCAGTTAAGTTAGTTTGAAAAAGAATTTTGTTTTGTTTTTGAAGAATGCGTAGTTGCCATGTCGCTGGCTTGGGGGAATAACGACGGAGCGAAAAAAGATTGACGCCAGCGAATGACGTTGATAAATTAATTAAGAATGTCGTTTTAGGGCGACCGTTACAACTTGCAATTATTTCTCGCTAATATATTTTTTCCTTTTTACATATTTAAATTAAATGGTATAAACAACTTCTCCAATTCTCCTACTAGTTATTTGAATATCTTATACTGACTATATTTGTTCTATAACTCAAAAGACAAAACTATTAGGTTCTCGTGTAGCAACAAGCAAGTATGGCAGCAGCGGAACGAACTCTCCCTCCAGAACTCTCTGTGGCCGAAGGCAACAGTGGCATTCAGTGATGGCTTCAAACTAAAATGATACTTTGACTTTTGAAAACCCCGACCTACGGTCCTTGAAACCAGACACTCACTGATACCTAATCATCCCTACAAAAAAACTAACGCCACCATCGAGTACCATCGATGCCCACGGAAGCACCTCAGGCTACCTCTACTTCATACCCCCTCCTGGGGACGCCCACGAAACAATAAGGAAACTTCTTCCAAAAAATATAAAAAAATTTAGATATCCCTCTGCTGTCCACCCACGACTGAATCGCAACTCTGCATGTCTTCAGGAAGGATGGACCAGCAAAGTAAGTAGGGGAACAAAGAAAAAAAATCGAGGAGACCGAATAAATTTCAAGGATGTCCCACGGGGCGATGTGCCAGGCAAGGTTGCCTGTTAGCCAGACGTAGCCCGGGAAACATGCTCCAAATCCACTCGCGCATCCCCAAAATAAGTTGGAAAGAACTAAAGTTACCAAAGACGACGAACCAAAACCAGGATGTTTAATCACCGCTGGCCTCATTTCCCCGCATAGCCAAGCGGTATTACGCTTGTTAGCAAGAGGGGGGACGAGGAAAGGCTCGAAGTCACATACCGAAATGGGAGAAGTTACCGCGATGGAGATCAGACGAAAGGAGAAATCAACTTAAAAGAAACCCAGAATTTAGGCGTTAAAAAGATGATAGGGGTAGAGACTAAGTCATCGCGATACTGGCTTAGCCCCACGACGAACCGAAACCGTAAGTGGTGACGCAATACAAAAACCAAACACATACCCAAAAATAGAAATAAAAGGTCAGCCGTGAAGGCATTCATGGTATACCAACATACCTGCAATAATTTCGCTAAATTTTGACAGTGAAAGATCCGCGCAGGACTGTTGAGGGCATAATAGCCCTCGTTGGGCGCCATTTGTACAGTGGACCTTAGGTTGGTTGCCCGAAGAAGCCAACTTCAGACCCACATACAAAAATAAAAAATTTGAAGACACAAAAAAATGTTCAGACGAAAGAATTCCATCTGACCATCAAGGCGATACCCCGGGCCTCAAGAGTATGGCTTGAGAGCCCCAAGGTACCACCTATCTAGGTGCATCACCACTTACCTGTGAGCGCCCCATCAGGGCCGACGCAGAATATAAATTAAGTTTTAATTATTTTGCCAGCATTAACGTTTTTTTTTATTCCTAGAGAATCTTGGACATCAAAACCAAAAAAAAAACGATTTTCAAAAATCATACCGTCCACTCTCAATATCAAAATTCGACTCCCGAAAAGTTGTAAAAACTACATTTATTCCCCCAAAAACCGCCGTCCGCTATCAAATTCAATTCCGGCTCCCGTTTTTCCTTTTCCTCTCTCCTCGTTTACCCCGCCACGCAATTTTTCGATGCTCCGGCGCGATGAGCGGTAAAATTCTTCTTCCTGTATCACTGTGGCTACTTGCGCAGGGGCTTCGGTGACGAAAATTGGAATTGCCTCAACGGCACTTCCATTCCGATCCGTTTTCGTGGTTTTATAGCAAAAGTATGCGAACGGATTCGGGAAAAATTAACTGGCGTGCAGAGGAGTTGTTGCCAGTTAAGTTAGTTTGAAAAAGAATTTTTTTTTGTTTTTGAAGAATGCGTAGTTGCCATGTCGCTGGTTTGGGGGAATAACGACGGAGCGAAAAAAGATTGACGCCAGCGAATGACGTTGATAAATTAATTAAGAATGTCGTTTTAGGGCGACCGTTACAACTTGCAATTATTTCTCGCTAATATATTTTTTCCTTTTTACATATTTAAATTAAATGGTATAAACAACTTCTCCAATTCTCCTACTAGTTATTTGAATATCTTATACTGACTATATTTGTTCTATAACTCAAAAGACAAAACTATTAGGTTCTCGTGTAACAACAAGCAAGTATGGCAGCAGCGGAACGAACTCTCCCTCCAGAACTCTCTGTGGCCGAAGGCAACAGTGGCATTCAGTGATGGCTTCAAACTAAAATGATACTTTGACTTTTGAAAACCCCGACCTACGGTCCTTGAAACCAGACACTCACTGATACCTAATCATCCCTACAAAAAAACTAACGCCACCATCGAGTACCATCGATGCCCACGGAAGCACCTCAGGCTACCTCTACTTCATACCCCCTCCTGGGGACGCCCACGAAACAATAAGGAAACTTCTTCCAAAAAATATAAAAAAATTTAGATATCCCTCTGCTGTCCACCCACGACTGAATCGCAACTCTGCATGTCTTCAGGAAGGATGGACCAGCAGAGTAAGTAGGGGAACAAAGAAAAAAAATCGAGGAGACCGAATAAATTTCAAGGATGTCCCACGGGGCGATGTGCCAGGCAAGGTTGCCTGTTAGCCAGACGTAGCCCGGGAAACATGCTCCAAATCCACTCGCGCATCCCCAAAATAAGTTGGAAAGAACTAAAGTTACCAAAGACGACGAACCAAAACCAGGATGTTTAATCACCGCTGGCCCCACTTCCCCGCATAGCCAAGCGGTATTACGCTTGTTAGCAAGAGGGGGGACGAGGACAGGGCTCGAAGTCACATACCGAAATGGAAGAAGTTACCGCGATGGAGATCAGACGAAAGGAGAAATCAACTTAAAAGAAACTCAGAATTTAGGCGTTAAAAAGATGATAGGGGTAGAGACTAAGTCATCGCGATACTGGCTTAGCCCCACGACGAACCGAAACCGTAAGTGGTGACGCAATACAAAAACCAAACACATACCCAAAAATAGAAATAAAAGGTCAGCCGTGAAGGCATTCATGGTATACCAACATACCTACAATAATTTCGCTAAATTTTGACAGTGAAAGATCCGCGCAGGACTGTTGAGGGCATAATAGCCCTCGTTGGGCGCCATTTGTACAGTGGACCTTAGGTTGGTTGCCCGAAGAAGCCAACTTCAGACCCACATACAAAAATAAAAAATTTGAAGACACAAAAAAATGTTCAGACGAAAGAATTCCATCTGACCATCAAGGCGATACCCCGGGCCTCAAGAGTATGGCTTGAGAGCCCCAAGGTACCACCACGCATCACCACTTACCTGTGAGCCGACGCGGAATATCTATGGGAGAGTGGAAGGTGCCTGGAAAAGAAATTGAAGGGTCGGATACGCCCGCCGCTGCGCCATCCTATTGGCTTCTAGCCGGTCATCCTAAAAATAATTACACCCCACAATACTATCCCCCCACAATTTTTAACCTACAGGATTTGATTTTTATATAATTTCTTTTAAATATTCACAGTTGTGGTACATAACTACCAACCAATAAACAATGTAACGCTAATTCGAGCCTTTTAATTGGTGAAAACAATTCTTATATCTTTAATTAATCTCCTGAAGGGATCAACAAACAACCCGCCCTGGTACCAGTACGCATTATTTTTACAGTTCAAAGAAAACCTCAGTACGAACAGTATTGTAATTGTACAAAAAACACAAAACTCATCTCTATAATTATAAAATGCAAACACCAAAACTCGGTCGATCAGAACATTATGGAACAAAAATTGACGAATTAAATATCACAAAAAAATTAAATTAGTGTAAACAAGTTGTAATCTAAGCAACTAAAAAAAAATGTGTTATTAATTGTCACAATTGTGCACCATATCAAAATTGATATAATGTGTTACAGAAAAAAACAGTTAATTTCACTATTCCTAAAAGAAAAGGTAAAAGAACTTAATGTAATACCTAAAAAACACAATTAGTTTCAATTAACCATCAAATAGTTGTAACTTCCTACACAAAACATTAAACCAACATTGAATATCCGAGTGTGAGTTCACTTCTGCTTGACCCTTCACACCAGAGATGGGTGACTCGTATTAATCACCTATAGGTTGTTCCCGTTTTTTTCTTTCTTGTAAAAAGCAGTTTCTATTTCTTCCAGTTATATTTTTCGTTTCAAAGATTCCAAAATTTTATTTGCATAAAGGAAAACTACCACCTCCGGGCCTCATCGGCTCCAACACTGGCACCAGTTCAATAAATGTGAAAACACAAGGTACTTACAGTTTTGTTGTTCGTTGGAACAAATTTGCCGGTGATTTCTCTTGTAAATATGTACGTATGTACTACCTATATTGCGGAAGAGCGTACCTCACTCCTAGTAGAGTCGTCACATCAACAGCAGTCCCTGATCCACCAGACAGTATTCTATCCACAGATTTCACCGAAATCTTCATTACAACAGCCTTCCCAAATTCTCCCAACGTCTTTTGCGATTGGGCCTCTATATGAACCATGCGTATGGCTGCTACTTTTGTAGAGCCTGCATCGATTGAACTCCGGGTAATTTTTTTTTTGTTACTTTTCTCTTAGATCTTGATTTAATGGCATATCGACTTGATGGCTCCACTATGTAGTGGAATAGCTATTTCTACCGGATTGATTTCCGTGCGAGGAAATCGTAGTGTTTGGTTTGGGCCCTCAACGTTACAGTGTTTGGTAACAAAATCGTATCCCAATAGGCCATCGCTGGGAATTTCTGGCGTGTTTTGCACAATTTGAAAGGTGCATGGGAGGGGGTATTGAGAAGAACATTCCCCTGACAGCTCCCTAGGGTTTTTCCTTGGCCGTATGGCGTTTGTATTGTGCATTTTTTAGCGGGATCCAATAGGTTGGGATCCTTGAGTTTTTTGTGCTTTAGTATACTGACCTGAGAGCCGGTCGATTGGGATTGGGAGGTCTTTGGTCAGGGTAACGGTAGTTACCTACTGATTGTGGCCTCTGGTCTGGGTAACGGTTATTACCTTGGAATTGAGACCTTTGGTTGGGGTAACGACTATTATTACTAAATGATGGGCCTTGTTGTGGATACCTGTTGGTATTATTGAAGTGGGACCTGTCCGACTCCACTGGTCAATGGCAGTCCCTAGCATCGTGTGAGTTGGCCCTGCAAATTATGCAGAAAGGAGTGTTTTTCCGTTTCAGACAATCCGCATATGTGTGCCCTCTGTTCCGAAAGTAGCTGCAAGTGATGTTTGTCAAAGGGTTGTTAACAGGTTTTGGGGAGGGGCTCCGATTGGTTATCTGTGGGGCGTTTTGTATTGGCGCCTGTGAGGAAGTTGGAGGGTTGTTTGGTAGTGGGGCGTATGTAGTGTACATTACCTGGGGGTTTATCTGATTTTGGAGTGTTGCTATTTGAGGAGTTGTTGTTATTGGCCGGGCGGTGTATTGAGTGTTGGTGTTTTGGTGGTGTGTCGAGGGGGTCATTTTGTAATTATTTTCAAATTGGGTTACTGGGGCCCGTAGGGGTTGTAGGTTGGGAGGGGCACTGACATTTCGTAGGGAGCATACATGGAGTTCTGTTGAAGCTTCTCCATGTCCAGTGCCTTTTGAGTTAGATTATCAAGGGTGTCCTCTCCCAAAGTTAGAAGATACTGGCAAAGGTGGGGGTTTGTAACCCCACTCCGCAAAATTTTTTGCAAGATCTTGTAATTGGCCCTTAACGGGCGGCGCTGTTGTCGCGCCATATTTGGTGGTGGCCGCCTCCTCACACAGTGTCAATTGTTGTTTTATTCGGGTAGTATAGGTTGTGAGCGGTTCCAGGGGGAATTGGCGTAACTGTATAAGTTTATTCACCACCTCCTGGTAAGTCTCCCTCAAGGGCGGATCCACCGTTGTGGGCACGATGGGCATGCCCATAACCCTAATAGTTTTGTGACTCCACACTTTCACGGTTTATGATATTATATCCTATGCCTTAATAAAATAAAAAATATGCTTCAGACCACATTTTAGAGTACAACTTTTTTACCCAACAACTGCCGCAATTATTAAAATATTAACCAGCTAGCAATATGCAATTGATATAGTGGAGGTCTGACGGATATGTATAGTACGCTTTCAGAATAGTAAGGCCAACGACAGATTCAGGAAGTATAGTGACGAGCCTACCGAGGGACTTGATACAAGTACAATTTCAAAACATCAATATTTATGAATTCCTATTTACATTAAAATCTAAAACGGCTTTATAACTGAAATATTTTCGATTGAAACTGGTCTAGAAATCGCGTAAGAACTGCATCAAGCGAGATTCCATATGTCGTGGTACTTTTGTCAATATTGGGTCTGTCTATACGCTTTGCTCCCAAGAACGTTCCTCACGAACTTTGTGGATGAAGGGAGAAGTGGGGTGATACCTCTTATCATCTCCACTTTCCCCTTCATCCACAAAGTTCGGACCTAGTATCTAATGAAAAAATAATATTGAAATCGCCACTCAAAATCATGGGGATGTCGTTGAAGTTTTGACCTGGTAAAATTGAAGAGATTGTCATGTATGAATTTCGGCAGAATAAAATCGGCAAAAGAGTACTTTAGGAAATTAATTTGCGTACCTCTATTAGATTCCGTTATTAATAATTTGGGGCAGAGATTGTCTACGGAGGTACTCGACGTATTTCAGTTGGGAGTTTTTCTACCTAAACCAAATGTTAGTGTCAAGGACTGGAATATCGATATCGTCACAGTGAAAAAAGTGGTCCAGATGTACCGGCTATTCATTAACGATAGTGAATAAACTGTCGCAGAGTAAAATCTTGGTTGCGTGCCTCAATTGCAAAGGAAAGATTATCCGGGCTAGCTCTGCTAGATATACACAAAGATGTGAACCTGGATATCGATGAAATTATCAACGTTTTCGCGAAAAAGAAACGTAAGCTTGAATTAGTAATTTAAATAAGCACCCAAATAAAATTATTTCATGTAAAATGTATACTAGCGTTTAATTTGATATCCTTTGAAGTTGTAAAAATTTCATCAAAATCGGTTCAGTAATTTAGAGTCTAAATGTGATATTGTGATGTGCAAACAAACACATATTTACTTTTGTAATTTTCGTGAGTGAACAAACTAACAGGTAAATTAATTTAGTAATGAGCAAACGCAAGAACAAGACAAGACTAATATAGTCTTGGTCTTGTCTTGTTCTTGCTCAGTCAGTCTTGTTCTTGGTCTTGCGAGCATAGCTGAGTTTTGTTCTTGGTCTTGTTCTTGCTGCAAACATAGCTAAGTCTTGGTCTTGTTCTTGTTCTTGCAAACATAACTAAGTCTTGGTCTTGCTAAATGTGCAAGACCAAGACAAGACAAGACAAAATTGCAAGACCAAGGCTATTTTTGCTCATCAAGTATGTATTTTATGTATTTTTATAAAAATTGGTTATTAAAAAAAGAAACGTAGGAATCTTCATTTTTGTATGGTTTTCTTTTTAAATCTTGAAAGATTTCACAGAAGAGAGACTCATTTCCTAGATACCAGTAATTGAAGGAAAGTAACAGAGCACAAAATTGATTAAAAAAAACTTGACAGTGTGAAACATCTACCTAAACCATTTCGGCAAATTTTTCTTCGAAGTGCAGAAATATTTATTGTTAATCTCGTTGACGCACAATGCATGGAAAGTGTACTTATGTACCAATGTGAATAATTGTTTTTACAATTATCATACAAAAAAGTAAATATACAATACACACATATATTTATACCATAATTACTCAATTTCACATTTTTTGTTTTTAAAAGAATGAATTTAGTTGAAAATTTGCTAAAGTCCTGCTCTTAGTCTTGTTCTTGCACTGTTAGTCTCGTTCTTGTTCTTGCGAGCATAACTAAAGTGGCTCATACACTTTCAGTTTAACTGCTCAGTTTATCACGTGTGACGTCATGTCTCAACGATAAATTGTGTGAACTGTGCGTTTATTTTCTTATTTATTTATTGTACAGATTTTTTACACAGTTCAACTGTTCAGTTAAAACTGAGAGTGTCTGGGCTTGTTCTTGTTCTTGGTCGTGCTAAATTTGCAAGTCCAAGGCAAGACTGCAAGAACAAAACCATTTTTGCTCGTCACTAGTTTGCCCCACGGCTTTGCCCCCGTGGAACTATACACTGTACAAAAACTTAGTCAGGGCGTCATATATTTTGTAAACTTATCCTTTGTTGCACTATATCGATCATGAGCGAGTTCATACTCGCTCGCACTTGGCCGATTTTCGGGTGGCTGTGACCACAACCTTTTTTGAGGGCTGGATCCGCCCCTGGTCTCCCTGGGGAGGTACGTCCTGTTTAAGAGGTTTTCTGCCTCCTCGAAAGTAGCGGGTTGGGAGGATGCAATTAGTTGATAGGCCTCTCCCCGAAGCCTAGTGGGAAATATTTGTAAGAATGCTTCTTTTTCCTGTTCCGTCAGGCACTGTAGTACCCGGCGGCAACAGCCGAGGAACATTTGCAGTTCTGTTCCCATTGTCGGGCTTTGCGCGCCAGAAAATAAAGGTACAAGCTGGGCCGTTAGTTTGGCGACTTTTATATAGTCGTCGGCCATAGCTGTTAAGTCTTCTTTTAAGAATGAAGGTTTAAAAAGGGGATTAGTTTTAAAGGTCCTTTCTTCTTCTTCCAGAAGCGACAGGGAACGGCTGGACAGCTCTATCCAGTCCGCGAGGAGATCTAACGGGGCGTTATCGCACTCGGGCGGTTCGTTATTTGATTTATCTGGGCTTACACTTAAATCCTCCTTAACTTCTAGTTCTAAATTATTATCCTCAAGGGGCGAGGGAGATTGCCTTTGAATTCGTCCAGGTGGCGTTGGAGTTTTAGGGCCGCCTCTTTGTAGGCCACTAAGTGAACCTTCCGCTCTTTACTGGCCCGTTGGATTTGCTTATGCACGGCCTCCAAATGAGCTAAATTGAATTCGCCGGTCTCCTGGGCTCGCTTGAGGATATCTTTTAGAGTTTTGACACTTACTTGGCTAGATGATTCGCCTATGTGGGTTCCGATTCGTAGTCGTCTGGGGGATGCTGGTGGGTCTGTTGATGGGGTGGCCGCTGTCGGTGTTGAGGTGTTCTCTCGTTGAATGGCCTGGTAGTTCGCTGGAGTTCCGTTGGGCCCTGGCAAGGTTGAGGGTCCTGGTGTGTCTATATCACTAGTTGGGGTTTGTTGGTCCCTCGGTGGGGGAGTCTCAGAATGGCTGCTGTCCCCTGGTTGGCCCTCGGACATAGGGCGTCTCCTGGGCAGGGATGAAGCCCACTAAAATTCCCGCGATGAAATTATAAGGGGGTGAGCGCGTGCCCGCCTGGAGCAGAGGCACCGTGGTTGAACACCCCCGAGCGAAGATCTTAATAAGGTTCGGTCGTCGGCCTTAGATTGCAGCCGACTAAGTTTCTTGGCCTCACCTGGGTCAATTATAGCAAAACAGGTAGATTTATTTCGCATGATGTGTCGATCGAATGATAGGTTGAACTTCGGGGCCCTTGGTGAAATAGCGATGGCTTATTTAATGGGGGCCGATAATATCTTCAATCCCACGTCGGGGAGCGTCTGTGATAGATCGTCCCCTTGTTGGTCCTTATGGACTTTATCCTGGGCAGGGATGAAGCCCTCAAAAGTCCACCGGTGGCACCTTTGAGTGCGTTGCAGGGTAGGATGGTCTCTACCACCTATAGTTGTGCTACTCTGTAGGTTGTTCGAATAGGATCCGGGGTCAACGCCTCTATTGATCTTGTGCCCTCAGCCTCGGCTCAGGCTGAGTTCAAGGATTAGGTGTATATATCCAGCACTTGATCAATAATTGTTAGGCTCGCTCGTATCGTACCGGCTGCGCCAATTGTTATGTTTATATTTCTTTATTGTTATATATATATATTTATATTTTTCCTTTCTGGGGAGTTTTAAATGGGCGTTTACTAACCTTGCTCTTCTTTATTTAAATCAGCCCTTTGAATCTTTACGAAGCTGGGCGTTGATCTCACCAAGTTAACTAAATGTGTTTATCCACAGTCTTAAAGTCCACAATTCTTGAATAATTATTTAACTAAAATCATTTCATTTAAACTCCACAATAATTACTTCTATCAGTTATATTTTTATTTAAAACATCCAGGTAAACTTTTGAACTCTGTTTATTTAAGTTACTTAATCCTCCTTATTTCAACTCCACAATCTTAAATTCCACAATTCTTGAATACTTATTTGACTAAAATCATTTCATTTAAATTCCACAGTAATTATTTCAGTTCAACTCCGCAATCTTAAATTCCACAATTCTTGAAAGCTTATTTGACTAAAATACTTTCATTTAAATTCCACAATAATTATTCCATTTCAACTCCACAATCTTAAATTCCTCAATTCTTGAATATTTATTTGGCTAAAATCATTTCATATAAATTCCACAATAATTATTTCATTTCAAACTCCACAATCTTAAATTCCACAATTCTTGAATACTTAAAATCATTTCATTTAAATTCCACAATAATTATTTCATTTCAAACTCCACAATCTTAAATTCCACAATTCTTGAATACTTATTTGACTAAAATCATTTCATTTAAATTCCACAATGATTATTTCATTTCAAACTCCACAATCTTCAATTCCACAATCCTTGAATACTTATTTGACTAAAATCATTTCATTTAAATTCCACAATAATTATTTCATTTCAAACTCCACAATCTTAAATTCCACAATTTTTGAATAATTAAAATCATTTCATTTAAATTCCACAATAATTATTTCATTTCAAACTCCACAATATTAAATTCCACAATTCTTGAATACTTATTTGACTAAAATCATTTCATTTAAATTCCACAATAATTATTTCATTTCAAACTCCACAATCTTAAATTCCACAATTCTTGAATACTTATTTGACTAAAATCATTTCTTTTACACTCCACAGTAATTATTTCTATCGCTTATATTTTTACTTAAGTACCCCTTTTTTTGATACGTGATTACAAAACGAAAATCCGCTTTCTAGTCGTTAAAACGATGCTCAATAGGTAAACCAGCAAGACCGATACCACCCGTTGAAAAAAAATGACCACATGCAAAATAGCAATAATAAGGTTAAGGTTTAGCGGAACTCACACCCGATCACGGACACGGTAAAGTTTTAGACAACACTCCATATTTTTATCTTCCACCGCCGCCGAGCCGTGGTTCTTCAAAACAGGGAAAACCGTTCCCACACCGCGGTCAAGGTTAGAAAAAACACACGTTTTCATGTGCCTGAAGTTCCGAACGTTCAAATGAACGATTTCGGAAAAAAAAATTAAATTTTAAATCTGGGGTTTTCACGTTAAAAAACGAGTAAATAATTAATTTTTGATAAAAGGCGGACATTGGAGGTTTCGAAAATTATCCCCCCTAAATTATTAACCCCGAATTATCAACCTACCCCTAACTCACCCCTTAAAAATGATTATTTTTGAAAATACAGTTAGAGGCTTTAGAACCAGCTGCAAATTTGTGCACATGTTAAGAGTGGGGTTAAGAAATAGCACAAAAAATCTCAAGTCCATAACATCCCCGGAAGCCACCCCTAACTCACCCCCTAAAAATGAATATTTTTGAAAGTACAGTTAGAGGCTTTAGAACCAGCTGCAAATTTGTGCACATGTTAAGAGTGGGGTTAAGAAATAGCACAAAAAATCTCAAGTCCATAACATCCCCGGAAGCCACCCCTAACTCACCCCCTAAAAATGATTATTTTTGAAAGTACAGTTAGAGGCTTTAGAACCAGCTGCAAATTTGTGCACATGTTAAGAGTGGGGTTAAGAAAAAACACAAAAAATCTCAAGTCCATAACATCCCCGGAAGCCACCCCTAACTCACCCCCTAAAAATGATTATTTTTGAAAGTACAGTTAGAGGCTTTAGAACCAGCTGACGCATGTTAGGAGTGGGGTTAAGAAATAACACAAATAATCTCAAGTCCATAACATCCCCGGAAGCCACCCCTAGCTCACCCCCTAAATGTGATTATTTTTGAAAAAATAGTTAGAGGCTTTAGAACCAGCTGCAAATTTGTGCACATGTTAAGAGTGGGGTTAAGAAATAACACAAAAAATCTCAAGTCCATAACATCCCCGGAAGCCACCCGTAGCTCACCCCCTAAATCTGATTATTTTTGAAAAAATAGTTAGAGGCTTTAGAACCAGCTGCAAATTCGTACACATGTTAAGAGTGGGGTTAAGAAACAACACAAAAAATCTCAAGTCCATAACATCCCCGGAAGCCACCCCTAGCTCACCCCCTAAATGTGATTATTTTTGAAAAAATAGTTAGAGGCTTTAGAACCAGCTCCAAATTCGTACACATGTTCAGAGTGGGGTTAAGAAATAATACAAAAAATCTCAAGTCCATAACATCCCCGGAAGCCACCCCTAGCTCACCCCCTAAATGTGATTATTTTTGAAAAAATAGTTAGAGGCTTTAGAACCAGCTGCAAATTTGTGCACATGTTAAGAGTGGGGTTAAGAAATAACACAAAAAATCTCAAGTCCATAACATCCCCGGAAGCCACCCGTAGCTCACCCCCTAAATGTGATTATTTTTGAAAAAATAGTTAGAGGCTTTAGAACCAGCTGCAAATTCGTACACATGTTAAGAGTGGGGTTAAGAAACAACACAAAAAATCTCAAGTCCATAACATCCCCGGAAGCCACCCCTAGCTCACCCCCTAAATGTGATTATTTTTGAAAAAATAGTTAGAGGCTTTAGAACCAGCTGCAAATTTGTGTACATGTTAAGAGTGGGGTTAAGAAATAACACAAAAAATCTCAAGTCCATAACATCCCCGGAAGCCACCCCTAGCTCACCCTCTAAAAATGATTATTTTTGAAAGTACAGTTAGAGGCTTTAGAACCAGCTGCAAATTTGTGCACATGTTAAGAGTGGGGTTAAGAAATAACACAAAAAATCTCAAGTCCATAACATCCCCGGAAGCCACCCGTAGCTCACCCCCTAAATGTGATTATTTTTGAAAAAATAGTTAGAGGCTTTAGAACCAGCTCCAAATTCGTAGACATGTTAAGAGTGGGGCTAAGAAACAACACAAAAAATCTCAAGTCCATAACATCCCCGGAAGCCACCCCCAGCTCACCCCCTAAATGTGATTATTTTTGAAAAAATAGTTAGAGGCTTTAGAACCAGCTGCAAAGTCGTACACATGTTAAGAGTGGGGTTAAGAAATAACACAAAAAATCTCAAGTCCATAACATCCCCGGAAGCCACCCCTAGCTCACCCCCTAAATGTGATTATTTTTGAAAAAATAGTTAGAGGCTTTAGAACCAGCTGCAAATTTGTGCACATGTTAAGAGTGGGGTTAAGAAACAATACAAAAAATCTCAAGTCCATAACATCCCCGGAATCCACCCCTAGCTCACCCCCTAAATGTGATTATTTTTGAAAAAATAGTTACAGGCTTTAGAACCAGCTGCAAATTTGTACACATGCTAAGAGTGGGGTTAAGAAATAACACAAAAAATCTCAAGTTCTTAACATCCCCGGAAGCCACCCCTAGCTCACCCCCTAAATGTGATTATTTTAGAAAAAATAGTTAGAGGCTTTAGAACCAGCTGCAAATTTGTGCACATGTTAAGAGTGGGGTTAAGAAATAGCACAAAAAATCTCAAGTCCATAACATCCCCGGAAGCCACCCCTAACTCACCCCCTAAAAATGAATATTTTTGAAAGTACAGTTAGAGGCTTTAGAACCAGCTGCAAATTTGTGCACATGTTAAGAGTGGGGTTAAGAAATAGCACAAAAAATCTCAAGTCCATAACATCCTCGGAAGCCACCCCTAACTCACCCCCTAAAAATGATTATTTTTGAAAAAATAGTTACAGGCTTTAGAACCAGCTGCAAATTTGTACACATGCTAAGAGTGGGGTTAAGAAATAACACAAAAAATCTCAAGTTCATAACATCCCCGGAAGCCACCCCTAGCTCACCCCCTAAATGTGATTATTTTTGAAAAAATAGTTACAGACTTTAGAACCAGCTGCAAATTTGTACACATGCTAAGAGTGGGGTTAAGAAATAACACAAAAAATCTCAAGTTCATAACATCCCCGGAAGCCACCCCTAGCTCACCCCCTAAATGTGATTATTTTTGAAAAAATAGTTAGAGGCTTTAGAACCAGCTGCAAATTTGTGCACATGTTAAGAGTGGGGTTAAGAAATAGCACAAAAAATCTCAAGTCCATAACATCCCCGGAAGCCACCCCTAACTCACCCCCTAAAAATGAATATTTTTGAAAGTACAGTTAGAGGCTTTAGAACCAGCTGCAAATTTGTGCACATGTTAAGAGTGGGGTTAAGAAATAGCACAAAAAATCTCAAGTCCATAACATCCTCGGAAGCCACCCCTAACTCACCCCCTAAAAATGATTATTTTTGAAAAAATAGTTACAGGCTTTAGAACCAGCTGCAAATTTGTACACATGCTAAGAGTGGGGTTAAGAAATAACACAAAAAATCTCAAGTTCATAACATCCCCGGAAGCCACCCCTAGCTCACCCCCTAAATGTGATTATTTTTGAAAAAATAGTTACAGGCTTTAGAACCAGCTGCAAATTTGTACACATGCTAAGAGTGGGGTTAAGAAATAACACAAAAAATCTCAAGTTCATAACATCCCCGGAAGCCACCCCTAGCTCACCCCCTAAATGTGATTATTTTTGAAAAAATAGTTACAGGCTTTAGAACCAGCTGCAAATTTGTACACATGCTAAGAGTGGGGTTAAGAAATAACACAAAAAATCTCAAGTTCATAACATCCCCGGAAGCCACCCCTAGCTCACCCCCTAAATGTGATTATTTTTGAAAAAATAGTTAGAGGCTTTAGAACCAGCTGCAAATTTGTGCACATGTTAAGAGTGGGGTTAAGAAATAGCACAAAAAATCTCAAGTCCATAACATCCCCGGAAGCCACCCCTAACTCACCCCCTAAAAATGAATATTTTTGAAAGTACAGTTAGAGGCTTTAGAACCAGCTGCAAATTTGTGCACATGTTAAGAGTGGGGTTAAGAAATAGCACAAAAAATCTCAAGTCCATAACATCCTCGGAAGCCACCCCTAACTCACCCCCTAAAAATGATTATTTTTGAAAAAATAGTTACAGGCTTTAGAACCAGCTGCAAATTTGTACACATGCTAAGAGTGGGGTTAAGAAATAACACAAAAAATCTCAAGTTCATAACATCCCCGGAAGCCACCCCTAGCTCACCCCCTAAATGTGATTATTTTTGAAAAAATAGTTACAGGCTTTAGAACCAGCTGCAAATTTGTACACATGCTAAGAGTGGGGTTAAGAAATAACACAAAAAATCTCAAGTTCATAACATCCCCGGAAGCCACCCCTAGCTCACCCCGTAAATGTGATTATTTTTGAAAAAATAGTTAGAGGCTTTAGAACAAGCTGCAAATTTGTGCACATGTTAAGAGTGGGGTTAAGAAATAGCAAAAAAAATCTCAAGTCCATAACATCCCCGGAAGCCACCCCTAACTCACCCCCTAAAAATGTATATTTTTGAAAGTACAGTTAGAGGCTTTAGAACCAGCTGCAAATTTGTGCACATGTTAAGAGTGGGGTTAAGAAATAGCACAAAAAATCTCAAGTCCATAACATCCTCGGAAGCCACCCCTAACTCACCCCCTAAAAATGATTATTTTTGAAAGTACAGTTAGAGGCTTTAGAACCAGCTGCAAATTTGTGCACATGTTAAGAGTGGGGTTAAGAAATAGCACAAAAAATCTCAAGTCCATAACATCCCCGGAAGCCACCCCTAACTCACCCCCTAAAAATGATTATTTTTGAAAGTACAGTTAGAGGCTTTAGAACCAGCTGCAAATTTGTGCAGATGTAAAGAATGGGGTTAAGAAATAGCACAAAAAATCTCAAGTCCATAACATCCCCGGAAGCCACCCCTAACTCACCCCCTAAAAATGATTATTTTTGAAAGTACAGTTAGAGGCTTTAGAACCAGCTGCAAATTTGTGCGCATGTTAGGAGTGGGGTTAAGAAATAACACAAATAATCTCAAGTCCATAACATCCCCGGAAGCCACCCCTAGCTCACCCCCTAAATGTGATTATTTTTGAAAAAATAGTTAGAGGCTTTAGAACCAGCTGCAAATTCGTACACATGTTCAGAGTGGGGTTAAGAAATAATACAAAAAATCTCAAGTCCATAACATCCCCGGAAGCCACCCCTAGCTCACCCCCTAAATGTGATTATTTTTGAAAAAATAGTTAGAGGCTTTAGAACCAGCTGCAAATTTGTGCACATGTTAAGAGTGGGGTTAAGAAATAACACAAAAAATCTCAAGTCCATAACATCCCCGGAAGCCACCCGTAGCTCACCCCCTAAATGTGATTATTTTTGAAAAAATAGTTAGAGGCTTTAGAACCAGCTGCAAATTCGTACACATGTTAAGAGTGGGGTTAAGAAACAACACAAAAAATCTCAAGTCCATAACATCCCCGGAAGCCACCCCTAGCTCACCCCCTAAATGTGATTATTTTTGAAAAAATAGTTAGAGGCTTTAGAACCAGCTGCAAATTTGTGTACATGTTAAGAGTGGGGTTAAGAAATAACACAAAAAATCTCAAGTCCATAACATCCCCGGAAGCCACCCCTAGCTCACCCTCTAAAAATGATTATTTTTGAAAGTACAGTTAGAGGCTTTAGAACCAGCTGCAAATTTGTGCACATGTTAAGAGTGGGGTTAAGAAATAACACAAAAAATCTCAAGTCCATAACATCCCCGGAAGCCACCCGTAGCTCACCCCCTAAATGTGATTATTTTTGAAAAAATAGTTAGAGGCTTTAGAACCAGCTCCAAATTGGTAGACATGTTAAGAGTGGGGCTAAGAAACAACACAAAAACCTCAAGTCCATAACATCCCCGGAAGCCACCCCTAGCTCACCCCCTAAATGTGATTATTTTTGAAAAAATAGTTAGAGGCTTTAGAACCAGCTGCAAATTCGTACACATGTTAAGAGTGGGGTTAAGAAATAACACAAAAAATCTCAAGTCCATAACATCCCCGGAAGCCACCCCTAGCTCACCCCCTAAATGTGATTATTTTTGAAAAAATAGTTAGAGGCTTTAGAACCAGCTGCAAATTTGTGCACATGTTAAAAGTGGGGTTAAGAAACAATACAAAAAATCTCAAGTCCATAACATCCCCGGAAGCCACCCCTAGCTCACCCCCTAAATGTGATTATTTTTGAAAAAATAGTTACAGGCTTTAGAACCAGCTGCAAATTTGTACACATGCTAAGAGTGGGGTTAAGAAATAACACAAAAAATCTCAAGTTCTTAACATCCCCGGAAGCCACCCCTAGCTCACCCCCTAAATGTGATTATTTTAGAAAAAATAGTTAGAGGCTTTAGAACCAGCTGCAAATTTGTGCACATGTTAAGAGTGGGGTTAAGAAATAGCACAAAAAATCTCAAGTCCATAACATCCCCGGAAGCCACACCTAACTCACCCCCTAAAAATGAATATTTTTGAAAGTACAGTTAGAGGCTTTAGAACCAGCTGCAAATTTGTGCACATGTTAAGAGTGGGGTTAAGAAATAGCACAAAAAATCTCAAGTCCATAACATCCTCGGAAGCCACCCCTAACTCACCCCCTAAAAATGATTATTTTTGAAAAAATAGTTACAGGCTTTAGAACCAGCTGCAAATTTGTACACATGCTAAGAGTGGGGTTAAGAAATAACACAAAAAATCTCAAGTTCATAACATCCCCGGAAGCCACCCCTAGCTCACCCCCTAAATGTGATTATTTTTGAAAAAATAGTTACAGACTTTAGAACCAGCTGCAAATTTGTACACATGCTAAGAGTGGGGTTAAGAAATAACACAAAAAATCTCAAGTTCATAACATCCCCGGAAGCCACCCCTAGCTCACCCCCTAAATGTGATTATTTTTGAAAAAATATTTAGAGGCTTTAGAACCAGCTGCAAATTTGTGCACATGTTAAGAGTGGGGTTAAGAAATAGCACAAAAAATCTCAAGTCCATAACATCCCCGGAAGCCACCCCTAACTCACCCCCTAAATGTGATTATTTTTGAAAAAATAGTTAGAGGCTTTAGAACCAGCTGCAAATTCGTACACATGTTAAGAGTGGCGTTAAGAAATAACACAAAAAATCTCAAGTCCATAACATCCCCGGAAGCCACCCCTAGCTCACCCCCTAAATGTGATTATTTTTGAAAAAATAGTTAGAGGCTTTAGAACCAGCTGCAAATTTGTGCACATGTTAAGAGTGGGGTTAAGAAATAACACAAAAAATCTCAAGTCCATAACATCCCCTGAAGCCACCCCTAGTTCACCCCCTAAATGTGATTATTTTTGAAAAAATAGTTAGAGGCTTTAGAACCAGCTGCAAATTTGTGCACATGTTAAGAGTGGGGTTAAGAAATAACACAAAAAATCTCAAGTCCATAACATCCCCGGAAGCCACCCGTAGCTCACCCCCTAAATGTGATTATTTTTGAAAAAATAGTTAGAGGCTTTAGAACCAGCTGCAAATTCGTACACATGTTAAGAGTGGGGTTAAGAAATAACACAAAAAATCTCAAGTCCATAACATCCCCGGAAGCCACCCGTAGCTCACCCCCTAAATGTGATTATTTTTGAAAAAATAGTTAGAGGCTTTAGAACCAGCTGCAAATTCGTACACATGTTAAGAGTGGGGTTAAGAAACAACACAAAAAATCTCAAGTCCATAACATCCCCGGAAGCCACCCCTAGCTCACCCCCTAAATGTGATTATTTTTGAAAAAATAGTTACAGGCTTTAGAACCAGCTGCAAATTTGTACACATCGAGGGCGTCAAAGCAGGACCTCGTAAGTGATAAAATGGAAATTATACAAGAGAGCAATTTTCATCCGACGTGACAGCACACCTCAAATACAAATAAGCAAACTGTTAGTTACGAGCTATGCGGCTGAAATTTCATTTTTGTCAGTTACGAGCTATTGTTATTTGCCAAAAACGCCACAGTGCCTGAATTGAATTCAGCGCATGCCCCGTTTTGGCTAAAAATGTTAGTTACGAGGTCCTTCGGTGACGCCCTCGACATGTTAAGAGTGGGGTTAAGAAATAACACAAAAAATCTCAAGTTCATAACATCCCCGGAAGCCACCCCTAGCTCACCCCCTAAATGTGATTATTTTTGAAAAAATATTTAGAGGCTTTAGAACCAGCTGCAAATTCGTACACATGTTAAGAGGGATGTTAAGATGTAACAGAAAAAATTTCAAGTCCATAACATCCCCAGAAGCCACCCCTAGCTCACCCCCTAAATGTGATTATTTTTGAAAAAATAGTTAGAGGCCTTAGAACCAGCTGCAAATTTGTGCGCATGTTAAGAGGGATGTTAAGATATAACACAAAAAATTTCAAGTCCATAACATCCCCGGAAGCCACCCCTAGCTCACCCCCTAAATGTGATTATTTTTGAAAATATAGTTAGAGAGTTTAGAACCAGCTGCACTTTTGTGTACTGGTTACCTCTAATTCAACCCCTTACAAAAATGTTACAACTCGCTTAAATATTAATGAAAGAAATATGTAAATACAAAACATAAAATAAATGATGAGTCTGTACAACCAATAATTCGCAATTTTGCGCCCCTAAAAAATCGAATAAATACATCACACATATTTCTACTGTTTTTTTTGATTTTGGATTGAGACGAACACACAACATTAAAAATGCGATATTACTAGCCCTGATTTCGTCCTGAAAATTACCGTCGCTGTTTCTCGTTTTTTTTCTAAAATTTGTTTGTTCTTATAATATTTTTGTTTCTTTAATATTGTCTATAATGCCCCGTCCACACGACAGAAAATTGTTTGCACCATACTTGCTTCGTTATGGCATGGCACTATAGGCAACCCATTCCACTAAAATCTAACTAAAAGGAAAAGGATTGCCTATAGTACGGTCAAGATTTACTTAGAAAAATCTAGATATTTAGATCGAGTTCTTTGAGGCCTACAATTAGAAAGATGGAAAAAGTTTTCACTCACTTTCGTTCGACTACGGGATCAAGTTCTCGGTCTAATCAGATAGTGGGACCCGATAGTCGCATTAAAGTGAAAAAGTAGCCTAAAATAGAAATTGATTTTTTTTTATTAAATAAAATAAAATGATTATCGCATTTCGTAAAGCTTAAAGACGGTCAATTTATGCGTTATTTATTTATGTCAGAGTTAGGCAAGTACAGATATGTACATATATTAGTTAAACTCAAATTCATGGGCTCTTGTAATTTATATGAAGAAACAAAAAAAATGTTTTTAAATGCTTGCATTATTAAATATACATTATGTACCCTCTCTGTCGAAGTTCCTTTTGTTAATAAATATGTAATTGTTTCTAAGAATTTAACGACCGAGATTTAGCAAAAATACTTTGCATTTCAGCAAATCAAAATCTGTAGAAATTATCTTTAAAAAATGTATGCCTCGTCATGTATGCAGAACCCCCTCAGCCACGGACCCAGACTTTGAGTCTTTCAAAATAACCAAAACGTGCGTACTAAGAATTGCTTCTGACAGAGAGAACGCGCTATATCTATCTGCACCGTGCGCACCCATCGGCAATGAATAGAAAGAGCATTCTACAACTACGACGTAATTTTCATACGACCCTTTTCTTTAAAATGAACGGAATTCTGTGAATTGGTGACCTATTTAGGCGCTTTTTTTGGGGGGAAAAATTTTCAGGGTTCCGTAGACGTCTGGACAGGGCGACAAATCCCCGGCCCGTGCCTATTGCACATTTTTGTATTGTTGCAAATACTTAATAAAAATTTTTATGACTTTTGTGTTTTTTGTTTATTGCTTTCTTTAAATATCACACCACTGATTTTCGTTGTGGGTCGTGATAAATTTTCCGTTCGGAAACCATTCCTGATATTCGGTTCGAAAGTCAAGACGTGCGTTCATGATGCCAAAAACCGAACGTCTGCGCTAGGCTCACGGAATTCCGTATTCGGAAACCGATGTGTGCGGCCAGCCTAAAATTATATGCGAGGAGGCCAAATTTCTTCGGAAAAGCAACAACAAAAACAATAAAATCATGAAAGAGGACTCCGGACCGACGAACAAATTTTCTGGGAAAAGCAATAAAAAAGCAAAAAAACCGAAATCGAGTGGCTTCAAATCGTCGATGAAGTTTCGCGCAATTGTGTTAACACAGGAAGTATGATTGTAGTGGTAAGATCAGGCGGCATTGCGCTAGTTCGGGAAAGCAAATCGAGTTTTAATGCTACTTTTCCCATCTAGGTAATAATTTGTCTATGCTCGAAATGCATGCACTTATTTTTAACCGAAAATTCGGCCGCCGAATATTAGGCACTTCGGCCAAGAGCGTGAAATGTCTAGTTTTTGAAATTCAGGCCAAATTGGTAAAATGTGACCCACTTGATATCTCATATGGTGGGTTCACACAATAAGGTCTTTTGGTCGTCTACCTTTCCGTGCGACTTCTGTACCGACTGTGGAGTTTTCTGTGCGGACATACATAATAGAAGTATTCATGTCAACCCTCGTAAATCGCGTAAACTAGTAAACGGCGTAACTAATGTCAGATTAACATGAATATGACATTAGTTTATGCCGTTTACTACGTTTACGCAATTTACGAGGGTTGACATGAATGCCCCTAATATGTACTATATATATTACATCGACAGAATTTCTCTCGTCGGATGGAGCGCTCGTTTATTGGGCCCTTTAGGACTTCCTTGGTTGACTTTTTCCAGCGACTTTACTTTGTTTCACAGAGAAAACTATAGAAGTAGAGGCAGAAGTCCATGCAATTGCGCTACAGTACAGCCCACTTTGAGCTTTCGCCCCCACTAGGGCACTTCTTCAAGTTTGACGGTCCCTTCAGTTCCGGATGTTGAGTATTGCCTTTGCGTCACCTGTCACAAAGTTTATGTATCTCCTCCTGGGGCTGTGTACGGTTCTATTTCACGAAATTTCTGCTATCGGTCGTATTACTATTTTGTAGAGAGTTTTGTGTTTCTGTGCACAAATCTTTAGTGCAGTTTTTGCTTCTGGACCGAAAAGGCTCTATTAGCCAGAAAATTCGTTTAGTTTTCTCTTCCTCTTCTATGTTTCTTTTTGTAATTGTAGACCCAAGGTAGACTGAATCTTTACTTACTCTACGTCCAAAAGTCTCCATCATGTGAATCCACTATATTACATAAAGTGTCTCGTTCAGTATGTTGGGTCCACACGACAAGGACTTTTTTCCGCAAAGACTTTTGTAGAGACATGTCGACGGTATTTTTTGGTGGACTTTTTATTTTTTATTTTTTTATTTGGTATCATCAGATAGTAAGATTAGCTCGAAGTATATAAAAGGATATGATTGGTTAAGGGTAGTCTGCAGGATGCCACGCGTTTGAAGTTTTGGATGTTGTACGAGTTCATTTTTTGAAGCATCCGGCTGAACAACAGATGCAACCGTCGCGGTTAGCCGGAGACAGCTTCGTCGGGGTGTTATGCCTTCTGAAGGAAGTGAATTTCGCCGACAAAGACTACCCGACTACTAGACCAGTGAAGAAACAGATGCACCTCCGCTAAGGGAACATCCTACCTAAGTGAAACTATGTTACACTATTATTGATGGCCTATTAGGGCTACCAGTATTAGCCGACATTATCTGATACAAAGAAATTTTTGTTGAAATGAAAACAATGCAGTTCAACAGATGGACAAATTCATAGCATATAGGTACCGTCAACGGAGTTTTTTTAATGTGTTTATGGTTTTTTTTACTACATATTAATTTCTTTTCTTTGTAATTGAATTTTTATTAGTTGTTTTGTATTTTATGTGAATAAATCAAATTTTTTGTTTAATATTTGTCATATAGTTTTTTTATTTGCCTTTGGAAAAAAAATGTTGAAACCTATCTTAGATTTTACATGGTTTCCTATAAAAAATCGTAAATCGTGCTTTCCGTGGTGTTTTTTTGGAACCTGTCTACGACGAAAAACGAAGTCTTGGTGTATTTAATTTTCAACACCCTAAAACAAATTTACGTATCCAAAAGCTATGCGGCCGAGATTGCGGGAGAAAGCTAGTTTTTAGAAATATTATCCAACATCGCATCGGCGATTTAGAAACTATTTAGCTCGTTCTAAACAAAATTAACTCGTTCTTAAAAATACAAAAAAAAATGAAACAATTCTTCAACAGGGAGTGCTCAAAAGGGTGGCTTCTGTGGATGCTAGGGAGTCGATTATTTTTAAACAAATTATTTAACATCGTATGGTAGCACTCTTTGTTAGATTTAAATCCTTCCGCCAAATGCGTCACGTCACATTAATTTATTAGTACACTTGGTTAGAGTATCACTTTATCCCCTAAAGCTGCTCGCACACTGGATAAGAATTTGTACGAATTTGCCCGAATTTTGATGAAATCGATACAATTTCGTCAGAATTCGCACAAATTCGTACAAATTCTGATGCAGTGTGCCAGCAGCCTTACTCTTTTCAGTGATTTTTTTTATTGTAGCTAGCATTGAGGTGGTGACATTTATAGCATTACTTTTGTTTTTTTCATTCTTCTTTTAAAATCTGAATAAATTCATTCCTGTTCAAGTATATTTTAACACAATTAACAAATAAACAAACATGCAACGCGTCCCAAAGCCCCTACTTATTTTTAAAAAAAGATTCCTTTCTAGGGGGTGAGTTAGTGCAATTTTTTTTGTTCTTTCCTAAGATCTCTCTTAAAGAGTGCACAAATTTGCAGCTAACTATTTTGTCAAAAATAATCAAAAGTAGGGGGTGAGCTAGGGGTGGCTTCCGGGGATGTTATGGACTTGAAATTTTTTGTGTTATTTCTTAACATCCCTCTTAACATGTGTACGAAATTGCAGCTGGTTCTAAAGCCTCTAACTATTTTTTCAAAAATCATCATATTTAGGGGGTGAGCTAGAGGTGGCTTCCGGGGATGTTATGGACTTGAAATTTTTTGTGTTATTTCTTAACATCCCTCTTAACATGTGTACGAATTTGCAGCTGGTTCTAAAGCCTCTAACTATTTTTTCAAAAATAATCATATTTAGGGGGTGAGCTAGAGGTGGCTTCCGGGTATGTTATGGACTTGAAATTTTTTGTGTTATTTCTTAACCCCACTCTTAACATGTGTACAAATTTGCAGCTGGTTCTAAAGCCTCTAACTATTTTTTCAAAAATAATCATATTTAGGCGGTGAGCTAGAGGTGGCTTCCGGGTATGTTATGGACTTGAAATTTTTTGTGTTATTTCTTAACCCCACTCTTAACATGTGTACAAATTTGCAGCTGGTTCTAAAGCCTCTAACTATTTTTTCAAAAATCATCATATTTAGGGGGTGAGCTAGAGGTGGCTTCCGGGGATGTTATGGACTTGAAATTTTTTGTGTTATTTCTTAACATCCCTCTTAACATGTGTACGAATTTGCAGCTGGTTCTAAAGCCTCTAACTATTTTTTCGAAAATAATCATATTTAGGGGGTGAGCTAGAGGTGGCTTCCGGGTATGTTATGGACTTGAAATTTTTTGTGTTATTTCTTAATCCCACTCTTAACATGTGTACAAATTTGCAGCTGGTTCTAAAGCCTCTAACTATTTTTTCAAAAATAATCACATTTAGGGGGTGAGCTGGCGGTGGCTTCCGGGGATGTTATGGACTTGAAATTTTTTGTGTTATATCTTAATATCCCTCTTAACATGTGTACGAAATTGCAGCTGGTTCTAAAGCCTCTAACTATTTTTTCAAAAATAATCACATTTAGGGGGTGAGCTAGGGGTGGCTTCCGGGGATGTTATGGACTTGAGAATTTTTGTGTTATTTCTTAACCCCACTCTTAACATGTGCACAAATTTGCAGCTGGTTCTAAAGCCTCTAACTATTTTTTCAAAAATAATCACATTTAGGGGGTGAGCTAGGGGTGGCTTCCGGGGTTGTTATGGACTTGAGATTTTTTGTGTTATTTCTTAACCCCACTCTTAACTACGAATTTGCAGCTGGTTCTAAAGCCTCTAACTATTTTTTCAAAAATAATCACATTTAGGGGGTGAGCTAGGGGTGGCTTCCGGGGATGTTATGGACTTGAGATTTTTTGTGTTATTTCTTAACCCCACTCTTAACATGTGCACAAATTTGGAGCTGGTTCTAAAGCCTCTAACTATTTTTTCAAAAATAATCATGTTTAGGGGGTGAGCTGGGGGTGGTTTCCGGGGATGTTATGGACTTGAACTCTTTTGTGCTATTTCTTAACCCCACTCTTAACATGTGTACAAATTTGCAGCTGGTTCTAAAGCCTGTAAATATATTTTCAAAAATAATCACATTTAGGGGGTGAGTTAGGAGTGGCTTCCGGGGATGTTATGGACTTGAGATTTTTTGTGTTATTTCTTAATCCCACTCTTAACATGTGTACAAATTTGCAGCTGGTTCTAAAGCCTCTAACTATTTTTTCAAAAATAATCACATTTAGGGGGTGAGCTGGCGGTGGCTTCCGGGGATGTTATGGACTTGAAATTTTTTGTGTTATATCTTAACATCCCTCTTAACATGTGTACGAAATTGCAGCTGGTTCTAAAGCCTCTAACTATTTTTTCAAAAATAATCACATTTAGGGGGTGAGCTAGGGGTGGCTTCCGGGGTTGTTATGGACTTGAGATTTTTTGTGTTATTTCTTAACCCCACTCTTAACTACGAATTTGCAGCTGGTTCTAAAGCCTCTAACTATTTTTTCAAAAATAATCACATTTAGGGGGTGAGCTAGGGGTGGCTTCCGGGGATGTTATGGACTTGAGATTTTTTGTGTTATTTCTTAACCCCACTCTTAACATGTGCACAAATTTGGAGCTGGTTCTAAAGCCTCTAACTATTTTTTCAAAAATAATCATGTTTAGGGGGTGAGCTGGGGGTGGTTTCCGGGGATGTTATGGACTTGAACTCTTTTGTGCTATTTCTTAACCCCACTCTTAACATGTGTACAAATTTGCAGCTGGTTCTAAAGCCTGTAAATATATTTTCAAAAATAATCACATTTAGGGGGTGAGTTAGGAGTGGCTTCCGGGGATGTTATGGACTTGAGATTTTTTGTGTTATTTCTTAATCCCACTCTTAACATGTGTACAAATTTGCAGCTGGTTCTAAAGCCTCTAACTATTTTTTCAAAAATAATCACATTTAGGGGGTGAGCTGGCGGTGGCTTCCGGGGATGTTATGGACTTGAAATTTTTTGTGTTATATCTTAACATCCCTCTTAACATGTGTACGAAATTGCAGCTGGTTCTAAAGCCTCTAACTATTTTTTCAAAAATAATCACATTTAGGGGGTGAGCTAGGGGTGGCTTCCGGGGATGTTATGGACTTGAGAATTTTTTGTGTTATTTCTTAACCCCACTCTTAACATGTGCACAAATTTGCAGCTGGTTCTAAAGCCTCTAACTATTTTTTCAAAAATAATCACATTTAGGGGGTGAGCTGGGGGTGGCTTCCGGGGATGTTACGGACTTGAAATTTTTTGTGTTATTTCTTAACATCCCTCTTAACATGTGTACGAAATTGCAGCTGGTTCTAAAGCCTCTAACTATTTTTTCAAAAATAATCACATTTAGGGGGTGAGCTAGGGGTGGCTTCCGGGGATGTTATGGACTTGAGAATTTTTGTGTTATTTCTTAACCCCACTCTTAACATGTGCACAAATTTGCAGCTGGTTCTAAAGCCTCTAACTATTTTTTCAAAAATAATCACATTTAGGGGGTGAGCTAGGGGTGGCTTCCGGGGTTGTTATGGACTTGAGATTTTTTGTGTTATTTCTTAACCCCACTCTTAACTACGAATTTGCAGCTGGTTCTAAAGCCTCTAACTATTTTTTCAAAAATAATCACATTTAGGGGGTGAGCTAGGGGTGGCTTCCGGGGATGTTATGGACTTGAGATTTTTTGTGTTATTTCTTAACCCCACTCTTAACATGTGCACAAATTTGGAGCTGGTTCTAAAGCCTCTAACTATTTTTTCAAAAATAATCATGTTTAGGGGGTGAGCTGGGGGTGGTTTCCGGGGATGTTATGGACTTGAACTCTTTTGTGCTATTTCTTAACCCCACTCTTAACATGTGTACAAATTTGCAGCTGGTTCTAAAGCCTGTAAATATATTTTCAAAAATAATCACATTTAGGGGGTGAGTTAGGAGTGGCTTCCGGGGATGTTATGGACTTGAGATTTTTTGTGCTATTTCTTAACCCCACTCTTAACATGTGCGCAAATTTGCAGCTGGTTCTAAAGCCTCTAACTATTTTTTCAAAAATAATCACATTTAGGGGGTGAGCTAGGGGTGGCTTCCGGGGATGTTATGAACTTGAAATTGTTTGTGTTATATCTTAACATCCCTCTTAACATGTGTACGAATTTGCAGCTGGTTCTAAAGCCTCTAAATATTTTTTCAAAAATAATCACATTTAGGGGGTGAGCTAGGGGTGGCTTCCGGGGATGTTATGGACTTGAACTTTTTTGTGCTATTTCTTAACCCCACTCTTAACATGTGCACAAATTTGCAGCTGGTTCTAAAGCCTCTAACTATTTTTTCAAAAATAATCACATTTAGGGGGAGAGCTAGGGGTGGCTTCCGGGGATGTTATGGACTTGAGATTTTTTGTGTTATTTCTTAACCCCACTCTTAACATGTGCACAAATTTGGAGCTGGTTCTAAAGCCTCTAACTATTTTTTCAAAAATAATCATGTTTAGGGGGAGAGCTGGGGGTGGCTTCCGGGGATGTTATGGACTTGAACTTTTTTGTGCTATTTCTTAACCCCACTCTTAACATGTGTACAAATTTGCAGCTGGTTCTAAAGCCTGTAACTATTTTTTCAAAAATAATCATATTTAGGGGGTGAGCTAGGGGTGGCTTCCGGGGATGTTATGGACTTGAAATTTTTTGTGTTATTTCTTAACATCCCTCTTAACATGTGTACGAAATTGCAGCTGGTTCTAAAGCCTCTAACTATTTTTTCAAAAATAATCACATTTAGGGGGAGAGCTAGGGGTGGCTTCCGGGGATGTTATGGACTTGAGATTTTTTGTGTTATTTCTTAACCCCACTCTTAACATGTGCACAAATTTGGAGCTGGTTCTAAAGCCTTTAACTATTTTTTCAAAAATAATCATGTTTAGGGGGAGAGCTGGGGGTGGCTTCCGGGGATGTTATGGACTGGAACTTTTTTGTGCTATTTCTTAACCCCACTCTTAACATGTGTACAAATTTGCAGCTGGTTCTAAAGCCTGTAACTATTTTTTCAAAAATAATCATATTTAGGGGGTGAGCTAGGGGTGGCTTCCGGGGATGTTATGGACTTGAAATTTTTTGTGTTATTTCTTAACATCCCTCTTAACATGTGTACGAAATTGCAGCTGGTTCTAAATCCTCTAACTATTTTTTCAAAAATAATCACATTTAGGGGGTGAGCTAGGGGTGGCTTCCGGGGATGTTATGGACTTGAGAATTTTTGTGTTATTTCTTAACCCCACTCTTAACATGTGCACAAATTTGCAGCTGGTTCTAAAGCCTCTAACTATTTTTTCAAAAATAATCACATTTAGGGGGTGAGCTAGGGGTGGCTTCCGGGGTTGTTATGGACTTGAGATTTTTTGTGTTATTTCTTAACCCCACTCTTAACTACGAATTTGCAGCTGGTTCTAAAGCCTCTAACTATTTTTTCAAAAATAATCACATTTAGGGGGTGAGCTAGGGGTGGCTTCCGGGGATGTTATGGACTTGAGATTTTTTGTGTTATTTCTTAACCCCACTCTTAACATGTGCACAAATTTGGAGCTGGTTCTAAAGCCTCTAACTATTTTTTCAAAAATAATCATGTTTAGGGGGTGAGCTGGGGGTGGCTTCCGGGGATGTTATGGACTTGAACTCTTTTGTGCTATTTCTTAACCCCACTCTTAACATGTGTACAAATTTGCAGCTGGTTCTAAAGCCTGTAAATATATTTTCAAAAATAATCACATTTAGGGGGTGAGTTAGGAGTGGCTTCCGGGGATGTTATGGACTTGAGATTTTTTGTGCTATTTCTTAACCCCACTCTTAACATGTGCACAAATTTGCAGCTGGTTCTAAAGCCTCTAACTATTTTTTCAAAAATAATCACATTTAGGGGGTGAGCTAGGGGTGGCTTCGGGGGATGTTATGAACTTGAAATTTTTTGTGTTATATCTTAACATCCCTCTTAACATGTGTACGAATTTGCAGCTGGTTCTAAAGCCTCTAAATATTTTTTCAAAAATAATCACATTTAGGGGGTGAGCTAGGGGTGGCTTCCGGGGATGTTATGGACTTGAGATTTTTTGTGTTATTTCTTAACCCCACTCTTAACATGTGTACAAATTTGCAGCTGGTTCTAAAGCCTGTAAATATATTTTCAAAAATAATCACATTTAGGGGTTGAGTTAGGGGTGGCTTCCGGGGATGTTATGGACTTGAGATTTTTTGTGCTATTTCTTAACCCCACTCTTAACATGTGCACAAATTTGCAGCTGGTTCTAAAGCCTCTAACTATTTTTTCAAAAATAATCACATTTAGGGGGTGAGCTAGGGGTGGCTTCCGGGGATGTTATGGACTTGAGATTTTTTGTGTTATTTCTTAACCCCACTCTTAACATGTGCACAAATTTGCAGCTGGTTCTAAAGCCTCTAACTATTTTTTCAAAAATAATCACATTTAGGGGGAGAGCTAGGGGTGGCTTCCGGGGATGTTATGGACTTGAGATTTTTTGTGTTATTTCTTAACCCCACTCTTAACATGTGCACAAATTTGGAGCTGGTTCTAAAGCCTCTAACTATTTTTTCAAAAATAATCATGTTTAGGGGGAGAGCTGGGGGTGGCTTCCGGGGATGTTATGGACTTGAACTTTTTTGTGCTATTTCTTAACCCCACTCTTAACATGTGTACAAATTTGCAGCTGGTTCTAAAGCCTGTAACTATTTTTTCAAAAATAATCATATTTAGCGGGTGAGCTAGGGGTGGCTTCCGGGGATGTTATGGACTTGAAATTTTTTGTGTTATTTCTTAACATCCCTCTTAACATGTGTACGAAATTGCAGCTGGTTCTAAAGCCTCTAACTATTTTTTCAAAAATAATCACATTTAGGGGGTGAGCTAGGGGTGGCTTCCGGGGATGTTATGGACTTGAGAATTTTTGTGTTATTTCTTAACCCCACTCTTAACATGTGCACAAATTTGCAGCTGGTTCTAAAGCCTCTAACTATTTTTTCAAAAATAATCACATTTAGGGGGTGAGCTAGGGGTGGCTTCCGGGGTTGTTATGGACTTGAGATTTTTTGTGTTATTTCTTAACCCCACTCTTAACTACGAATTTGCAGCTGGTTCTAAAGCCTCTAACTATTTTTTCAAAAATAATCACATTTAGGGGGTGAGCTAGGGGTGGCTTCCGGGGATGTTATGGACTTGAGATTTTTTGTGTTATTTCTTAACCCCACTCTTAACATGTGCACAAATTTGGAGCTGGTTCTAAAGCCTCTAACTATTTTTTCAAAAATAATCATGTTTAGGGGGTGAGCTGGGGGTGGCTTCCGGGGATGTTATGGACTTGAACTCTTTTGTGCTATTTCTTAACCCCACTCTTAACATGTGTACAAATTTGCAGCTGGTTCTAAAGCCTGTAAATATATTTTCAAAAATAATCACATTTAGGGGGTGAGTTAGGAGTGGCTTCCGGGGATGTTATGGACTTGAGATTTTTTGTGCTATTTCTTAACCCCACTCTTAACATGTGCACAAATTTGCAGCTGGTTCTAAAGCCTCTAACTATTTTTTCAAAAATAATCACATTTAGGGAGTGAGCTAGGGGTGGCTTCCGGGGATGTTATGAACTTGAAATTTTTTGTGTTATATCTTAACATCCCTCTTAACATGTGTACGAATTTGCAGCTGGTTCTAAAGCCTCTAAATATTTTTTCAAAAATAATCACATTTAGGGGGTGAGCTAGGGGTGGCTTCCGGGGATGTTATGGACTTGAGATTTTTTGTGTTATTTCTTAACCCCACTCTTAACATGTGTACAAATTTGCAGCTGGTTCTAAAGCCTGTAAATATATTTTCAAAAATAATCACATTTAGGGGTTGAGTTAGGGGTGGCTTCCGGGGATGTTATGGACTTGAGATTTTTTGTGCTATTTCTTAACCCCACTCTTAACATGTGCACAAATTTGCAGCTGGTTCTAAAGCCTCTAACTATTTTTTCAAAAATAATCACATTTAGGGGGTGAGCTAGGGGTGGCTTCCGGGGATGTTATGGACTTGAGATTTTTTGTGTTATTTCTTAACCCCACTCTTAACATGTGCACAAATTTGGAGCTGGTTCTAAAGCCTCTAACTATTTTTTCAAAAATAATCATGTTTAGGGGGAGAGCTGGGGGTGGCTTCCGGGGATGTTATGGACTTGAACTCTTTTGTGCTATTTCTTAACCCCACTCTTAACATGTGCACAAATTTGCAGCTGGTTCTAAAGCCTCTAACTATTTTTTCAAAAATAATCACATTTAGGGGGAGAGCTAGGGGTGGCTTCCGGGGATGTTATGGACTTGAGATTTTTTGTGTTATATCTTAACCCCACTCTTAACATGTGCACAATTTTGGAGCTGGTTCTAAAGCCTCTAACTATTTTTTCAAAAATAATCATATTTAGGGGGAGAGCTGGGGGTGGCTTCCGGGGATGTTATGGACTTGAACTCTTTTGTGTTATTTCTTAACCCCACTCTTAACATGTGCACAAATTTGCAGCTGGTTCTAAAGCCTCTAACTATTTTTTCAAAAATAATCACATTTAGGGGGAGAGCTAGGGGTGGCTTCCGGGGATGTTATGGACTTGAGATTTTTTGTGTTATTTCTTAACCCCACTCTTAACATGTGCACAAATTTGGAGCTGGTTCTAAAGCCTGTAACTATTTTTTCAAAAATAATCATATTTAGGGGGTGAGCTAGGGGTGGCTTCCGGGGATGTTATGGACTTGAAATTTTTTGTGTTATTTCTTAACATCCCTCTTAACATGTGTACGAAATTGCAGCTGGTTCTAAAGCCTCTAACTATTTTTTCAAAAATAATCACATTTAGGGGGTGAGCTAGGGGTGGCTTCCGGGGATGTTATGGACTTGAGAATTTTTGTGTTATTTCTTAACCCCACTCTTAACATGTGCACAAATTTGCAGCTGGTTCTAAAGCCTCTAACTATTTTTTCAAAAATAATCACATTTAGGGGGTGAGCTGGGGGTGGCTTCCGGGGATGTTACGGACTTGAAATTTTTTGTGTTATTTCTTAACATCCCTCTTAACATGTGTACGAAATTGCAGCTGGTTCTAAAGCCTCTAACTATTTTTTCAAAAATAATCACATTTAGGGGGTGAGCTAGGGGTGGCTTCCGGGGGTGTTATGGACTTGAGAATTTTTGTGTTATTTCTTAACCCCACTCTTAACATGTGCACAAATTTGCAGCTGGTTCTAAAGCCTCTAACTATTTTTTCAAAAATAATCACATTTAGGGGGAGAGCTAGGGGTGGCTTCCGGGGATGTTATGGACTTGAGATTTTTTGTGTTATTTCTTAACCCCACTCTTAACATGTGCACAAATTTAGAGCTGGTTCTAAAGCCTCTAACTATTTTTTCAAAAATAATCATGTTTAGGGGGTGAGCTGGGGGTGGCTTCCGGGGATGTTATGGACTTGAACTTTTTTGTGCTATTTCTTAACCCCACTCTTAACATGTGTACAAATTTGCAGCTGGTTCTAAAGCCTGTAACTATTTTTTCAAAAATAATCATATTTAGGGGGTGAGCTAGGGGTGGCTTCCGGGGATGTTATGGACTTGAAATTTTTTGTGTTATTTGTTAACATCCCTCTTAACATGTGTACGAAATTGCAGCTGGTTCTAAAGCCTCTAACTATTTTTTCAAAAATAATTACATTTAGGGGGTGAGCTAGGGGTGGCTTCCGGGGATGTTATGGACTTGAGAATTTTTGTGTTATTTCTTAACATCCCTCTTAACATGTGTACGAAATTGCAGCTGGTTCTAAAGCCTCTAACTATTTTTTCAAAAATAATCACATTTAGGGGGTGAGCTAGGGGTGGCTTCCGGGGATGTTATGGACTTGAGAATTTTTGTGTTATTTCTTAACCCCACTCTTAACATGTGCACAAATTTGCAGCTGGTTCTAAAGCCTCTAACTATTTTTACAAAAATAATCACATTTAGGGGGTGAGCTAGGGGTGGCTTCCGGGGTTGTTATATACTTGAGATTTTTTGTGTTATTTCTTAACTCCACTCTTAACTACGAATTTGCAGCTGGTTCTAAAGCCTCTAACTATTTTTTCAAAAATAATCACATTTAGGGGGTGAGCTAGGGGTGGCTTCCGGGGATGTTATAGACTTGAGATTTTTTGTGTTATTTCTTAACCCCACTCTTAACATGTGCACAAATTTGGAGCTGGTTCTAAAGCCTCTAACTATTTTTTCAAAAATAATCATGTTTAGGGGGTGAGCTGGGGGTGGCTTCCAGGGATGTTATGGACTTGAACTCTTTTGTGCTATTTCTTAACCCCACTCTTAACATGTGTACAAATTTGCAGCTGGTTCTAAAGCCTGTAACTATTTTTTCAAAAATAATCATATTTACGGGGTGAGCTAGGGGTGGCTTCCGGGGATGTTATGGACTTGAAATTTTTTGTGTTATTTCTTAACATCCCTCTTAACATGTGTACGAAATTGCAGCTGGTTCTAAAGCCTCTAACTATTTTTTCAAAAATAATCACATTTAGGGGGTGAGCTAGGGGTGGCTTCCGGGGATGTTATGGACTTGAGAATTTTTGTGTTATTTCTTAACCCCACTCTTAACATGTGCACAAATTTGCAGCTGGTTCTAAAGCCTCTAACTATTTTTTCAAAAATAATCACATTTAGGGGGTGAGCTGGGGGTGGCATCCGGGGATGTTACGGACTTGAAATTTTTTGTGTTATTTCTTAACATCCCTCTTAACATGTGTACGAAATTGCAGCTGGTTCTAAAGCCTCTAACTATTTTTTCAAAAATAATCATATTTAGGGGGTGAGCTAGGGGTGGCTTCCGGGGATGTTATGGACTTGAGATTTTTTGTGTTATTTCTTAACCCCACTCTTAACATGTGCACAAATTTAGAGCTGGTTCTAAAGCCTCTAACTATTTTTTCAAAAATAATCATGTTTAGGGGGTGAGCTGGGGGTGGCTTCCGGGGATGTTATGGACTTGAGATTTTTTGTGCTATTTCTTAACCCCACTCTTAACATGTGTACAAATTTGCAGCTGGTTCTAAAGCCTCTAACTATTTTTTCAAAAATAATCACATTTAGGGGGTGAGCTAGGGGTGGCTTCCGGGGATGTTATGGACTTGAGATTTTTTGTGCTATTTCTTAACCCCACTCTTAACGTGTGTACAAATTTGCAGCTGGTTCTAAAGCCTGTAACTATTTGTTCAAAAATAATCACATTTAGGGGGTGAGTTAGGGGTGGCTTCCGGGGTTGTTATGGACTTGAGATTTTTTGTGCTATGTCTTAACCCCACTCTTAACATGTGCACAAATTTGCAGCTGGTTCTAAAGCCTCTAACTGTATTTTCAAAAATAATCATTTTTAGGGGGTGAGTTAGGGGTGGCTTCCGGGGATGTTATGGACTTGAGATTTTTTGTGACATTTCTTAACCCCACTCTTAACATGTGCACAAATTTGCAGCTGGTTCTAAAGCCTCTAACTGTACTTTCAAAAATAATCATTTTTAGGGGGTGAGTTAGGGGTGGCTTCCGGGGATGTTATGGACTTGAGATTTTTTGTGCCATTTCTTAACCCCACTCTTAACATGTCCACAAATTTGCAGCTGGTTCTAAAGCCTCTAACTGTATTTTCAAAAATAAACATTTTTAGGGGGTGAGTTAGGGGTAGGGTGATAATTCGGGGTTAATAATTTAGGGGGGATAATTTTCGAAACCTCCAATGTCTGCCTGTTATCAAAAATTAATTATTTACTCGTTTTTCAACGTGAAAACCCCAGATTTAAAATTTAATTTTTTATTTCCGAAATCGTTCATTTGAACGTTCGGAACTTCAGGCACATACGTTTTCCTACAACACCGGCCGCGGTGGCTTTTTCGCGGTGTCACCGTTTTTTGATACCGTGAAACCGCGACGAAAATTACCCTCCCATGGGGATCAAAATCAAATTAAAGTTTCGCACCTAGGGAAGATAGACGTAATCCGATACCTTTGGTGTTGGATTTTCGTCTATTTCGCTCGGTGCGAGTCTTTTGGTTTTTGTTGTTGTTGTTTTGGTTATGGAATTTTTACGTAACAAACTTTCAATTTTTTAAGACAAACTTTATTTGAGTTCTTTATTACATTATCTCTTGATTTAACTAACAAACAAATAGTTACTAATAAAATTTTAGCCATAACCATCACCCACATCTTTAACGCCCACGCGTTTCATTAGGAACTAACTATCGAGAATTTTCGCAAGAATAAAAGCTGATCGTCTCCTCAAAAGGAAGCTACTCAAAAAATTTCGGCTTGTTACTAATCAATAAAAAAAATGGCTTAGGGACTGTAGACTATATGCTTTAGGGTGGGTCACTGTAGTATGGAGAAGAAAAATGTTTTCTTTTGACTTCTAATAGTAATAAAAACCCAGCGGGGAAGAAGAGCGCTTCCACACGGCAGTTAATGCGCTTCTTTGGAAGCATGGAGTGCTTGCCTGTTCCATTCCACTTCATTGCAATTTTACATGGGAATGTCATCAGAAAGATGCGCTTCCCCTTCCTTTCCTTAAACGGGCTCCTGAAGCTTGTTAAATGGATGCAGCATGAAGCACTTGCGATTATGGTTCTGTTTGGATATGCGAAGGTTTTAAGCTTTTTTTTTAATTAAAGGGGAAGGAAAAGAGCTGAAGAGAGAGTAAATATTTCATACTTATAAAAACAGAGCATTTTTGAGCATTAGATATAAGAGGAACAATATTTTGATATTCTCACACAAAATCTTCCAGTTATGCTCCTCCACAAATCACTACTCATTAGTTGCGTAGACCGATGGAAACTAGTGAAATCAAAGCAAATCCACAGCAAATTGTCATGTACAAAGAGAATTCGCAGCTTGCACCAAACATACTTCCGATTCGTAATACTCTGGAAGCGCATCACTAAAGCTTCCAGTGGAAGCACTTGCTTTATTTCCCGCTGGGAATGTGTCACAGGGTTTTAGGAACTAATACAGAAAATTTCATGACAATCGGTTATAACCTTCTGCCTCCGGATTGGCCTTGAAATTCTGAACATTTGATTATTATACCTACATATTTCTTAAAACTCTTTTAACGATTTATTATTTATTGTAGGATAGAAGTAATGAAACTTAATTTATTAGGCAGGCTATATTTTATTAAATAATAAAGTTATAATAAGTATAAGTAGGTGCATGAAAATGCTTTTTACTATCAAAATTCGGCATAAGTTTACGAGACTCACCCTGCGATTCTAGTTGTTAGATCGTTGTCAGATCTAACAACTCGGCTCCAGATATCGAAAAGAGCTTGCGCGTAAAGCTTTCCCCTCGATTTTGGAGACTTGGAATTGTGAGACTTCCGCTTTAGCAGTTCGCTCAATCATGTTAGGTGGTGTTTGTTCACGTTTGAGTGATGGCTGCGCGAAAGTAATAATTAAAATCGAAGTAATAGTCCGGGAGGCAGCGTCATATTTTTTGACCTCATTCCTACAAAGCTAATATTTACTATACTTAATGTTAATACACTGTAAATTAGGAAAGTGAAAGTCTACCGAGCTTAATAATAATAACAAATTATCGATTATGTAAAAAAACAATATACCAATACCTTATACCTACAAGACTGAAACTTCGTAGAATGTCTGAGAAAGGCTGAAAATGAAGGCTAGTGATAGTCTACCATTTTGTAAGCGTGGGTATCAAGGGTTTACCACCCACGCAAAATGTGGTAAAAAAGACCCCGATTACCTTATTCCTACAAGGTTCAAATTTTTTTATAAAATAAAGTAGCTTGTAAAACAACAAAAAAAGACAGTCTACCGCTTATCTAATGATGGTAAAGCCTCGGTAGACGCGATGGAATGTACGATTAGTCGAGCTCAAGTCGCTCTGAATTATTGTAAACACCCATATTAAAATTGATTCTGCAAAGCAGTTAAACTTAATACCTAATTATTAAATACTTGGCCTACTTTCAATAGGAGCTGGCTAAGCCGCCGGTAGACGGGGCTCAAGTCGTAGCGCGAGAAAATAATTGTAATATTGCCATTTCGAAAACAATCCTAATATTACATTTTAAGTACAATATTATAAGAACAGACAACATACATTAATATTATAACTATTTCATGTTAATTCATATTATTTTATTCATCTTGTTTTTATTGCATAAATATTTGCAAAATAAATAACATTAATTATTATAAGTAAGGTAAGGTATCTTATTCTTAAATATAAACAATTGAAAAGTAAAATTGAATGACGCGTAAATACGGGCTGCGAGCGTAAGGCCGGGCCGGGCGCCCACTAAAGGAGTATCCACACATATCAGGGACATGCCCGGACACGGACATGTGTGAACGATTCATATAAAATGTACGCACCGATATTTTTTTGAACCCCTGACGGAACACTGATATGTGTGGATACTCCTTTACTCGTTCACACATATCCGTGTACGGGCATGGGCTCGTTCACACATAACAGAACACGGCCTTGTGACGTCCCGGGCACGGCCCTGATATGTGTGGATACTTTTTAAAATGGTGTGGCAGTGGCGTGGCGGTCTAATGGCAAGGAGAAAAATCAATTCCCGTAAAATCAAATGATGTAGCGCACATTGAAGTGGAGTGGCGATGGTGTGGCATCTGGCAGGTGGCGAGGCATCACTTGATTGCCATTAGTCCCCGAAAAGTTTAATTTTTGAGTGTTAAGTAGCAGTGTACGTCACTTCACGTTAGTTATAAGATGATGTTGAATCACTTACGCGATACGCTGCTTGCCATCTCGATGCGTGCTTAATAATTTGAATACCACTCCGCCAGCATTTAACTGCCGTACCACTTTGTTTCTACATGGCAGGCCAAAACCGCCAAAACCACACAACTGCCACGTCACTGCCACACCACTTTAGTGGGCGCCAGGCCTAAGAAGGCATTTTCGGAACTACCCGCATTCTATCTGCTATTATATATCTGCGTAATATAAAAGATTTTAATTAATTACTTTTTTGTAGATTCAGAAATACTCGAGGAATCCTTTGCATCATTTAGTGAAGATAATCGTAGTCAATGCTTCAAAGAAAACGACGGTGTTTTTTTCGACAAAGATGATGAGGATGAAGATAGCGATGAGGATGAAAATTAATGTATATAATTTAAAAAAATCTTGAACATATACTTGCAGTAATTTGTTTTAATCAAGCTGTTGAGATGGAAGCATAACATAATATCCCATGCCAAAATATCCCACGACAAAAAATCCCGGGCTAAATATCCCAGGCTAAAATATCCCAAAACAAAATATCCCATGCCAAAATATCCCACGACAAAAAATCGCGGATTAAATATCCCTGGCTAAAATATCCCAAAAGAAAATATTCCATGCCAAAATATCCCACGACAAAAAATCCCGGGATAAATATCCCACGCCAAAATATCCCAAAACAAAATATACCATACAAAATATTCCGCAACGGAATATCCCTTTTTATACGCTTTATATTAGCTTCACCTGTATGTTGTATGTTGTATGTTGTATGTAGTATGTAAGCAAATCTTGCAACTTGATTTTGACGCACTTCCACTTAAGGGGGTAGCCAGGTTTCAATGACCTTTTTTTCAACAACGTTTTTTTGTTATTTATTTTTAGTCAACATTTACAACTTTTTAGTATGTCGTGAGCCATGTTATTAACTAACGGGAAAAAAAATATAGCGCGTGTAACCAGTGCACGTGAAAGACGTGAAACATCTTTGGCGATCTTTATCTTTCTTTAAATTAAATAATTAGTAAGAATAAAGGCCATTTTACATACCAAACGCAAAGGGGAATCGCAGCTCTGGAGCTCTTTTATCGCACAGCAATTTTGCGTTTGGGATGTAAAAAAGCCGTAAATTTTTTACACACCGATTTGTGTTGAAAATGTACCATTGCCGTTGATGACCTTCGACCATGATATCTGACCGCATTTGAAATATATTTTTGGTGGGCTTGGAAACACGTTTTTCTAGACAAGTCGATTTTATTAAATAATACAGTCGTTATACAGATTTTTATGCTCTCCATGTTTTTATTTTAGTCTGTTAAAAGTCTCAGACTATTACTTAATCCGCTGACGCGACGCAGCGACTTAAAGTGCCCCTTGGCATACGACATGAGAAAACAGCACGGCTACTATTACACGATTTCTTACCAGACGTCAGAATCTCAAGAAGGCCCATGTTTGTGTTCTAATTATTTTCTAGTTTTTGGTACAGCTTATGATTTCAAATAAAACCATTTAACTTAAAAGTTTTTTTTACCTATTTTTATTTTCTAGTTTTTAGTTTGGGTTTTGTCTCGTATCATCATGCAAACTTCTCATCCTTTCCAACTCTTTCATTGCATCTTTGTTGCACGGTTTCTTACCTGTTAATTTCTCACAATCAAGCTCCTCAATACATAGCCCTTCCAAAGTTCTTACGCGACTCAATGCTACATACCATATTGCCAGCGGCATTTTGAATTTTCTAATTTTGACAACAAATACATTATTTCCGACCTTAAACACACCCAAATATCGATTTTCAGTGAAATCGAATTGTTATTACCAAAATCGTACCGCCATTTTGAATTTTCAAATTTTGATCACACATTCGTCATCTGTCACCTTAAAAACCCTCCCATACCGATTTTCAATGGATTCAGAACACATCTGCAAAATTCATCCGCCATATTGCCGCCGCCATTTTGAATTTTCGAATTTTGAAAACAGATTCGTCATTTGTGATCTTAAAAACTCCCCGATACGGATTTTCAACATATTCAGAGCACATTTGCAAAATTCATCCGCCATTTTAAATTTTCAAATTTTGACCACAGAATCGTAATTTATGGCCCTAAAAACCCCCGGATACCGATTTTCAATGGATTTAGAACATATTTGCAAAATTCATCCGCCATATTGGCGCGGCCATTTTGAATTTTCAAAATTTTGACAACAGAATCGTCATTTGTGGCCCTAAAAACAACCCGATACCGATTTTCAATGGATTCAGAACACATTCGCAAAATTCATCCGCCATATCGGCGCGGCCATTTTGAATTTTCAATTTATGACCACAGAATCGTCATTTGTGGCCCTAAAAACCCCCCGATACTGATTTTCAATGGAATCGCAACACAATTGGAAAATTCGTCCGCCTTCTTGGAACCGCCATCTTGATTTTTTACAAAAATGTCAGATTGCATTGTCACGGGAACTCAATGTGTGTGCAAAGTTTCATAAGAATCGGTTAAGTAGAAGCAGTTGAAAAAGCTGTCGCAAGTTTTGAACCGAACAAACAAACAAACAAATAAAACCATTAAATATAAATAATAAAATTCAAATGCAGAGATCAAGAATTGAACCCGCGAACTTTTGGAATATCAACGTCGTAAGGCAACCACTCAACCATTTGTTCCACTCTGCCTATTTCTGGCTCGTCATGTCTGGCTCGCGGCATATAAACACTTTTCTTTGGTGCTACTATTTTTTTTTAAAATCTCCGTCTTATTCTGTCTTGCTCAATACAGATCTTCCGTTTCCCGGAATGAAAATTGGATTGGACGAAGCGTTCCCTATAAAGCGTTCCCTATAAAGCGTTCCCTAAAAAGCGTTCCCACAAAATGTTCCCGACCTTGAAGAATTACTCTCAACGCGCGCAAAGATGTTTCACATCAAAAAATATTTTTAAAGTTTTAATATTGCAAATGGTCATTCTTTTTGTTTATTTTCTTGTTAGAATGAAGCCACTTGCGACTGCATCGACTTCGGGTAGGGTATTTGGGAAACGTATGCACGAGTGCATATGTCGAACAATCAAACGGGACACCTTTTCTATAGCTCGACGAACCGACGATTGGCTCAGATTGACTGCTCCGTGACATCCAACAGTATTTTGATATGTTCCGCACAAAAAGAATTTCAATGCAACCAGCACTTTCAACTTAAAAGCCCTGAGTTGCGGTCATTATAAAATGGGTCTAGAATATAGATCAGTTTTCTGGCAATCCGTTTTGGAAATCGAAAATTCCGACGGAACAGACGATCACTGAATGTATCAAATGGATTTCTGGTGTCTCTCGTTACGCGCATTGCAGTCCTTCGTCGTCTGCAAGAAAGAATAATTGCAATTTAAGCACTGCGTAATCATTAACAATCACCTACCTCGATATTTCAGACCGCACGTGTTGTTCTACAAGTTGTAAAAGCAACTTCAAAACACTTAATATTAATCCTCTTGCATCTGACTCCATGTTTTAACCCGCGTCCCGATGAAATTAAATACCCAAATCATCAATAAGACCATAACAGCCAGCTCGCGAGTCGCTGGCTATAGTTAGATTTTCAAAGCTTACAATTCCCCTCCATTTGTTAAATCGTTAGTCGTTTTCTGACTATTGTTAGCTTTCTATGATCTAGAATCGCGGGGTCAATCTTTGCTTTAACGAAAACGCGGTGATTTTGTGCACAGACTTCCTGAAGCTTCAGTTTTAGTTTTGACGGACTTCTCAACTGCCTGAGTAAGACAAGGTAAACGCAGAATTTGTTGCTCTCTCCTCGAGCAATAAGAGATTCAAGTTCTTCGTTAGCTTCAGGATCTGTGGTTCTGTAACATTAGTTGCCAGTTAATAAGATGGTAAGAAACTTTTGCATCCATGTTTACGTCTGGAACCTGAAATAGCGTTAACTTTAACTGTGTTTTTTCACTGCGTGCTTTTAGAATACGGCGCAGACCCAATTCTCTTATATGCTTTTCAGAGTCTGATAACATTGCTAGGAGGAGATTTTCAGGATAGGGGAACAACCGTTGCGTTATACTACCGGATCCATAGCAGCCTTCAGCTCTGTTGATAAGTAACGAAACCTCGAGATTAGTTGCCACATATGTCTTCCACCATCTTTGCAACTTGGGTAGCTTTTAATGTCAAACCATGTTGGAGCGTATACTTTGAACTATAAGTTGCTAAACTAACAAGCTTATCAGATAGATCTTACGTTGCAATCTAGAGACGAATAATTCCGTTAGCACGCCATCTGGCTTGAGGCATTATCCCAGGCGATTTGTGAAATAAAGGCCTCTTTACATCCCAAACGCAAAGTGGAAACGCAAATTGAAGATCTTTTAATCCACGTTCGTGCAACAGAGAGAAAAAAATAAAAATTTCTGTGCGATAAAAAGTTGCATACAATTGTTTTCCTAAAAACATGCATACACTTACATTTACATACATTTACGTGTATCATAAATTATTACACGATCCATGATTGTTTCCTTCATCACTTTCAATACTTCTAGTAAACCGTATTTTTAAGGCAAGGGGTTGCAGGGAAGAATGTGTTATTTCCTCACTTGTGGACCACAAAAATGTTTGTCCTCAAGTCCATCACACTAAGCCAACCACAAATTCGTTAGAGTTCTACGAAAATTAACAGGAATTAACACAGGTACATTGAAATGAAAAAAAAAATAGGTAAAAAAACTTTTAAGTTAAATGGTTTTATTTGAAATCATAAGCTGTACCAAAAACTAGAAAATAATTAGAACACAAACATGGACCTTCTTGAGATTCCGACGTCTGGTAAGAAATCATGCAATAGTAGCCGTGCTGTTTTCTTATGTCGTATGCCAAGGTACCCTTTGTGTCGCTGCGTCAACGGATTAAGTAATATTCTGGGACTTTTAACAGACTAAAACAAAAACATGGGGCGCATATGAAATATATTGGTGGGCTTGGAAACACATTTTTCTAGACAAGTCGTTCTTATTTAATTATACAGTGGTTATACAGGTTTTTATGCGCCCCATGTTTTTATTTTAGTCTGTTAAAAGTCCCAGAATATTACTTAATCCGTTGACGCAGCGACACAAAGGGTACCTTGGCATACGACATAAGAAAACAGCACGGCTACTATTGCATGATTTCTTACCAGACGTCGGAATCTCAAGAAGGTCCATGTTTGTGTTCTAATTATTTTCTAGTTTTTGGTACAGCTTATGATTTCAAATAAGACCATTTAACTTAAAAGTTTTTTTACCTATTTTTTTTATTTTCTAGTTTTTAGTTTGATTTTTTTAAAATTTTGACCACAAATTCGTCATTTTTAACCTTAAAAACTCCCCAATACCGATTTTCAATGGATTTAGGACGCATTTGCAAAATTCATCCGCCATTTTGTATTTTCAAATTTTGACCACAGAATCGTCATTTGTGGCCCTAAAACCCCCCCGATACCGATTTTCAATGGATTCAGAACACATTGGCAAAATTCATCCGCCATATTGGCGCCGCCATTTTGAATTTTCAAATTTTGACCACAGAATCGTCATTTGTGGCCCTACAAACCCCCCGATACCGATTTTCAATGGATTCAGAACACATTGGCAAAATTCATCCGCCATATTGGCGCCGCCATTTTGAATTTTTAAATTTTGACCACAGAATCGTCATTTGTGGCCCTTCAAACCCCGTGATACCGATTTTCAATGGAATCGGAACACAATTGCAAAATTCGTCCGCCATCTTGGAACCGCCATCTTGGAACCGCCATCTTGATTTTTGTACAAAATTGTCAGATTGCATTGTCACGGGAGCTCAATGTGTGGGCAAAATTTCATAAGAATCGGTTCAGTAGAAGTAGACGAAAAAGCTGTCGCAAGATTTGAACCAAGCAAACAAATATACGAGGTGAAGCTAAATAAAACCATTAAAAAGCGTTAATTTATTAAAAATTTCGAAACTTGAAACCTAATCCGGAGGCAGTTATACTATACCGATTGCAATAATATTTGAAACACGTCCTATCAGCCCCAAATGACAACATATTATCGCTATTAGAATCTATTGTTTAAAAAAAAGTTTTTTGACCCACCCTAATATGCATTCAATCGAATTTGAAGCATAAAGATGGAAAAACTATTTTTTACAAATTTTTATATTTTCAGTCGTAGGGGTGGTTTTAACCCTTTAGTATTATCCCTTATCTTAAAATTTGGCTTGATTTGGTATAAATCAACCACCTTCGCAAATAAATATTGTAAAAGGTGTATTTTATTGTATTCTTTTTGATTATTATTGTAATTATCGCGAAAAACCCTTAAAAAATTGTGTTTTTATCAGCGACCCAAAAAAACATACAGGGAACGATTTTCATAACGGTGTTATGTTTTGACAGCCCCACCCCCCGCCACGCGTTTTGAATGGACTATAACACTATAACGCATAAACGATTCGTCGCGTCGATTTGTTGTTAGTTACAAAAATTTGTAATTTTAAAATTTCAAATTTCCAGCACATCTCACCAAAGGGGAGGTGGGTGCCAATTCAAAACAAAAACACCTCACGTATTTAATTGACCACACCCCTTTGGTATTCTAAGCACCCAGCCACAAGAAAAATCTGAAATAATTCACCTCTAATGGTGAATTTGTATCCGTATAATGAGATAAAGTACAGTCTGGGCGACCAATTACCAACCATATGCCCGAAAATGGATGGATGCAGTAAGGCAGAGTGTATATGAACTATTGCACACACAAATTCGAGCTTCCTCGCCTCTGGCGCCCCGTCCTTCCCATTTCCTTGCGTACCAGAAAATTCTGACGAGTTTTCAATGTGTGTGAGCGTGATGCGAATGAAACTAATTCACTGCCCTGGGAATTTTTTCGGCTAGGCGCGAATTATACTTTTCGGGCTCGGATATTTAAAAATAAAAAAGGCAATCTTTAAGCGAATATTAATTTATTATAATTTTGTGTTAATTACTCGAAAGTCACAATTGAACTGAACTTATTACTATTATCGCGTTCTAAACTTTTGCTTTTACTTGACGAAAATCACTCAACCCGTGGCTGCGCCCGACTTGCGAATGAGTGTATTACTACAGTTTTTAAGACTTGCAACCGCTTTATCTTTTTTTCTGGCATGCATTTGACCTAGATAAAATACGTAAGGGTAGCCTTTGTTGTCTAGGAACCAATTGCGCATTACATAAATTGCGCCTTATTTTTCTAAGCTACCTCCCTGTAAACCCTGAGTCACTCGCATGCACTTGTTCCTAAAATCTACCTACGCATTGTTTCAAGTTATATATAACAGCTAAAAGGGTAAACTTCTATTTACTTTCTACCAATACTACCCTTGGGTCATAAAACCCACTAACTACGCATTAGTTTAAGATATTTATCTAATTTCTACAACTACGTCATCTACAATACACTGTAACCGCTCGCAACCACGGGAAGACCTTGTCTTAGTTTTAATTTCGTGTTACCAGACCGGGCTTTTGTCTGATGTGCGATTCTACTTGCTATAGTTCGGCCAACCTACCCCGTCACTGTCCTCAGTGACGAAGATAGAAGACTTCCATATTTACACTTTACATTCCTGCTGCTCCTGCAGCCTTACAGAATTACCTTCCAGTTCCTGCTGCACTTGCAGCCTTATGGACCAATTACCAGTTCTTACTGCAGCAACAGCTTTACAGAATAAACATCCAGTTCCTGCTGCATCTGCAGCCTTATGGACCACTTACCAGTTCTTACTGCACCAACAGCTTTACAGAACTCTCTATTGGCACTCACCACCTCACAGTCAAGCCAGTCCTGACTGTGGACCCACTACTCACCGCCACAGAGAACCGCCCTGGTCGCGTCTGTCTTCCAATCATTCGACCCTAAGGCCATCTACTCGCTTCCATTACCTGAAATCGTTACTTTCCCCTCCTTGTCTAACTAGCTCTTAGAAACAACTCGATTTAGGTAATACCAAGATTTATTATTGATTCTCATCGTTTTTTTTAACATACACAAATCAAGATTTTATTCTTGTTTATTCCACCATGTTAGCTTCTTCGTCCTCTTGACCCACATCCTCGTCCAAGTCCATATCGTCCAGTTGGCACCATGGCTTTAGTCGATCTGCCGCATGCACCGATTTATATGGTTTGCGAGTCACCTGCAACTGTTCCGCATCTTTGATGACATATCGATCATGTCCTAGTACAGCCTCTACCAGGCGCGGATCTAGAATTTTATTTTGGGGGGTCACGGAATTAAAAGTGGCGAAAAAAAATTTGGCAGGCTTTTTTCGCACCCGTACGGGTGCACGGGCACGGGTGCACGGGCACGGGTCCACGGGCACGGGCACGGGTCCACGGGCACGGGTCCACGGGCACGGGTCCACGGGCACGGGTACACGGGCACGGGTCCACGGGCACGGGTGCACGGGTCCACGGGCACGGGTGCACGGGCACGGGTGCACGGGCACGGGTCCACGGGCACGGGTACACGGGCACGGGTACACGGGCACGGGTGCACGGGCACGGGTCCACGGGCACTGGTCCACGGGCACGGGTCCACGGGCACGGGTCCACGGGCACGGGTGCACGGGCACGGTTCCACGGGCACGGGTACACGGGCACGGGTACACGGGCACGGGTGCACGGGCACGGGTGCACGGGCACGGGTCCACGGGCACGGGTGCACGGGCACGGGTCCACGGGCACGGGTCCACGGGCACGGGTGCACGGGCACGGGTCCACGGGCACGGGTCCACGGGCACGGGTACACGGGCACGGGTGCACGGGCACGGGTACACGGGCACGGGTCCACGGGCACGGGTCCACGGGTACGGGTCCTGTTTGCTCCGCAGGAGCACGGATTTTGATTGCTCCGCAGGTGCACGGGTACACGGGTATGGGTCCTGTTTGCTCCGCATGAGCACGGATTTTGATTGCTCAGCAGGTGCACGGGTACACGGGTATGGGTCCTGTTTGCTCCGCAGGAGCACGGATTTTGATTGCTCCGCAGGTGCACGGATACACGGGTACCGGTGCTTGCTCCGCAGGAGCACGGATACACGGCTCCACGGGCTCCGCAGGTGCACGGGTCCACGGGCACGGGTCCCAATTGGATGCTCCGCAGGCGCACGGGTCCCAATTGGTTTATTCCGCACCTGCACGGGTACACGGGCACGGGTCCCAATTGAATTGCTCCGCACGGGCACGGGTACAGGGTCCCGTACTTTGACACGGGCTCACGGGCACGGGTACTTTAACATGGGCTCCACGGGCACGGGTACTTTAACACGGGCTCCACATTTAGACACAGAAAACACAATTGTGTCTAGCAGCGTGTTCCATCACCGTCGTGTTTAAATATATTTCACACGGCGGTGCAGATTTTTGTCGTTGATGGAACACCCTGTTAGACACACTGTGTCTCTCTGTGTCTAAATGAGCCAAATTACACGGCCTATCACTTTCCCAGACTCACTTTCCAATATTTCCAATAAACCGGTTTTTTAGACAAGGGGGCGCAGGGAAGTTTATGTGTTGGGCTCACTTGTGAATCCAAAAAATTTTTCGGTCTCACAGCAAATTACACCAACACAAGCATAACTTTGGTCTCTGGGGCTGCGAAAATGATTAGAATTTTTGTTGCTTTGTACACAACCACATAGACAATAGAATCGTTACACGAAAAAGAGGCAGAAAATTAAGTGCATCGTGTAATACTCAAATTAGGTTTGACGTGAGTCCCAAGTGAATGGCCGTGTAATTTCACTCAATGGAAGGCACCCCATGTGTAGTAAATGGCTTTCAGAAGCGCCAAAAAATTTCACAACCCTTGAACTGATTTTTCCTCAAGTGGGTCACTCTTTCATACCACCGGACAGAGTATTTGGTTTGATTGAGAAACAAATTAAGAAAAAGGAAGAAATTTTAGTACCTGCAGATTACTACAATATTTTTAAAGAGTTTGGAACAGTTTACAACCTAGGATCTAGGATCTGAAGTTCCTGTTTTTGATTGGAAAGCTGAGACCGTGAAGCACGTAATTCCATGTTCTAATTGGAATTGTAAAATTTCCGTCTACAAAACTTTTATTTTAAAAAGACAAAAAAAATTACAAAAATGATATTGGGAAATTTGGTTCCATATTTAAAAGACGCAAAACAGCACGATTCATTACACCTTCAGTTTTATCTGCTGGAGTGGTTTTGAACACGCTAAAAGTTGAGGATGTCCGCAAATTGTTGTGTAAACATTTTGGTCATGATTGGGTTAACAATACCAATTTATATTTTTATAAAGATATTATATACCCGACTGTACCAACATGCATTTTAAAAGAGGACGAGGGAGATCTGGAATGTGAAGAACAGGAGGACTTCACGTACAACGCTATTTAAGGATTCAATTTAAATTATTTAACTAAACTTCTTCATTTCTTTGTTTTTTTTCGTGTGATTTTATAAATTTTGTTTCGATCGACTGAATTTTAAATATTATCTGTTTTGTTTTGTCTTTATCTAAATTTATTTTGTTTTTATAAAAAAAAATTAATAAAAGGAATTTTTAATTTGTCAAATTTTATATTATGTTTTAAATGTAAATAATCTTTATTAACAGTATTTGGTAACCTAAATCTAATCTAAATTTATTTTGTTTTTATAAAAAAAAATTAATAAAAGGAATTTTTAATTTGTCAAATTTCATATTATGTTTTAAATGTAAATAATCTTTATTAACAGTATTTGGTAACCAAAAAAGAAAAAAGTCTCTCACCATAATTTACAAAACCATGAAATGTCACATCTTTAAAACCAAAACTTAACAAAGTCACATTTTTTCATTTTTATTATCTTTTTTATTTAAAAAACAAAACAGTGGGCGTAAATAATGTAGTATTTAAATTTTTCGTTTTATTTTTCCGCAATTTTTAGACCATTTCTATTATTTTTATGGTGAGTATTTTAGGCACAGCAAAAAACTCGAGTTTTTGGGAAAAAAAGTTGAAAGGACTTTTTTAACTTTTGAATCTAGGCCCCGGTCAACTTTAGAACTTGGAGTTGAAGCCGTGCTTCACGCAGTCACCGCAGACCCACGGTTCGTTTTTGGGCGGAGGAGTGCTCATACCGACGCAATCAAAATGGGGTGCCTTCCATTGAGTGAAATTACACGGCCATTCACTTGGGACTCACGTCAAACCTAATTTGAGTATTACACGATGCACTTAATTTTCTGCCTCTTTTTCGTGTAACGATTCTATTGTCTATGTGGTTGTGTACAAAGCAACAAAAATTCTAATCATTTTCGCAGCCCCAGAGACCAAAGTTATGCTTGTGTTGGTGTAATTTGCTGTGAGACCGAAAAATTTTTTGGATTCACAAGTGAGCCCAACACATAAACTTCCCTGCGCCCCCTTGTCTAAAAAACCGGTTTATTGGAAATATTGGAAAGTGAGTCTGGGAAAGTGATAGGCCGTGTAATTTGGCTCATTTAGACACAGAGAGACACAGTGTGTCTAACAGGGTGTTCCATCAACGACAAAAATCTGCACCGCCGTGTGAAATATATTTAAACACGACGGTGATGGAACACGCTGTTAGACACAATTGTGTTTTCTGTGTCTAAATGTGGAGCCCGTGTTAAAGTACCCGTGCCCGTGGAGCCCGTGTTAAAGTACCCGTGCCCGTGAGCCCGTGTCAAAGTACGGGACCCTGTACCCGTGCCCGTGCGGAGCAATCCAATTGGGACCCGTGCCCGTGTACCCGTGCAGGTGCGGAATAAACCAATTGGGACCCGTGCGCCTGCGGAGCATCCAATTGGGACCCGTGCCCGTGGACCCGTGGACCCGTGCACCTGCGGAGCCCGTGGAGCCGTGTATCCGTGCTCCTGCGGAGCAAGCACCGGTACCCGTGTATCCGTGCACCTGCGGAGCAATCAAAATCCGTGCTCCTGCGGAGCAAACAGGACCCATACCCGTGTACCCGTGCACCTGCTGAGCAATCAAAATCCGTGCTCATGCGGAGCAAACAGGACCCATACCCGTGTACCCGTGCACCTGCGGAGCAATCAAAATCCGTGCTCCTGCGGAGCAAACAGGACCCGTACCCGTGGACCCGTGCCCGTGGACCCGTGCCCGTGCACCCGTGCCCGTGGACCCGTGCCCGTGTACCCGTGCCCGTGGACCCGTGCCCGTGGACCCGTGCCCGTGGACCCGTGCCCGTGCACCCGTGCCCGTGGACCCGTGCCCGTGGACCCGTGCCCGTGCACCCGTGCCCGTGCACCCGTGCCCGTGCACCCGTGCCCGTGCACCCGTGCCCGTGTACCCGTGCCCGTGTACCCGTGCCCGTGTACCCGTGCCCGTGTACCCGTGCCCGTGGACCCGTGCCCGTGGACCCGTGCCCGTGGACCCGTGCCCGTGCACCCGTGCCCGTGGACCCGTGCCCGTGGACCCGTGTCCGTGGACCCGTGCCCGTGGACCCGTGCCCGTGGACCCGTGCCCGTGTACCCGTGCCCGTGTACCCGTGCCCGTGGACCCGTGCCCGTGGACCCGTGCCCGTGGACCCGTGCCCGTGCACCCGTGTCCGTGGACCCGTGCCCGTGCACCCGTGCCCGTGCACCCGTGCCCGTGGACCCGTGCCCGTGTACCCGTGCCCGTGGACCCGTGCCCGTGCACCCGTGCACCCGTGCCCTTGTACCCGTGCCCGTGTACCCGTGCCCGTGGACCCGTGCCCGTGGACCCGTGCCCGTGGACCCGTGCCCGGGCACCCGTGTCCGTGGACCCGTGCCCGTGGACCCGTGCCCGTGGACCCGTGCCCGTGCACCCGTGCCCGTGCACCCGTGCCCGTGGACCCGTGCCCGTGCACCCGTGCCCGTGGACCCGTGCCCGTGGACCCGTGTCCGTGGACCCGTGCCCGTGGACCCGTGCCCGTGGACCCGTGCCCGTGTACCCGTGCCCGTGTACCCGTGCCCGTGGACCCGTGCCCGTGGACCCGTGCCCGTGGACCCGTGCCCGTGCACCCGTGTCCGTGGACCCGTGCCCGTGCACCCGTGCCCGTGCACCCGTGCCCGTGGACCCGTGCCCGTGTACCCGTGCCCGTGGACCCGTGCCCGTGCACCCGTGCACCCGTGCCCTTGTACCCGTGCCCGTGTACCCGTGCCCGTGGACCCGTGCCCGTGGACCCGTGCCCGTGGACCCGTGTCCGTGGACCCGTGCCCGTGGACCCGTGCCCGTGGACCCGTGCCCGTGCACCCGTGCACCCGTGCCCTTGTACCCGTGCCCGTGTACCCGTGCCCGTGGACCCGTGCCCGTGTACCCGTGCCCGTGCACCCGTGCCCGTGCACCCGTGCCCGTGCACCCGTACGGGTGCGAAAAAAGCCTGCCAAAAAATTTCTACTCCTAAGGGCCTATTTAGACGGTTCGCTCCCAGGAGCATTCCTCACGAACTTTGTGGATGAAGGAGGTAGTGGGGCAGTGCCGCGGCTGGCATAAGTGCAAGATGTGCAACTGCACAGGGCCCCGTGATTTTGGGGCCCCGCTAACGAAGCGAGCGAAAAATTATTTTGGAATAAAAATCATTTGAATTCATTATTTGCATTTTTACTTCATTGAGAATGGGCCATACAAATGAGTATGGGCCACAGAAATCAGCATATGGGCCATTATTGTGTCGCGAGGACGGTTTTGTATGAAGATAAATGCGCGAGCGAAGCGAGCGAAATTTTGTTTAGACTCTTCCCAAATCCCCCCCATTGTCTGGCCGCGGCATTGTAGTGGGGTTGATGAGCTCGTGAGGAACGTTCCTGGGAGCGAAACGTCTAACAGGCTTTTTTAGGGACAAACACAAAATTAACAAAACGAACAAAACTAACCGAATTTTCTCGTGGATTAAAAACAAACGTAGTCCGCTCAAATTAGTCCAAAAATCGCCGTTTTTAGGAAATTTTTCCCAAAACTATGAGACCGGTCCCAAGTGAAGTCTCTATTTTGTGGAGAACCTATGAATTTTGGTGAAAATATCAAAGTTGGAGCATAAAATTACCTACAAATTTTACTTTTACAATTTTTCCCAACTCCGCATATTTTCGCCGATGGAGGCCGTTTTGCGCCATTTTTAGATTTTGAGCCAAAATTATGCATTTCTATGAAAAATTAAATGAGATCAAAGTAGTTGTTTAAGGAGGAATTATTTTATTCCTACTGTAATAGTCAGAGTGAAACACCGTGACCTGGGTTAAGTTTGACACGATATCAAACGGCACTTGAACCGAGATATCTTGACGTGTTGAAGGAGTTGCGATATCAAACGGCACTTGAACCGAGTTATGTTCGTTGATAGTAATAAAACGCACTGCTTGGTGGTTACAATTCAACTCCTATTCATTGCTTGATGATTAACGATTTTTATACAAAATTGATTTCAACAAAAAGTAATAATAAGAACAAAACAAACATAAGAACACAGGTAAAAAGTCCACTCAGCAAATCCGGCCATTGACATTAGCCGGTGAATGAATTGATGAAGGTGCAAGCTAAGCATTGCGGATAAACACAAGTAATAAATATTGGCTAGAATTGCAATCAAAACAATAATGCAATGACCTTAGATTTGCAGAGTGGAATTTTTACCTTGTCATTAACCTAATTAACAAATGCAAAATTTACAAATTCTACGGCGGGCGTTAACATCCTCCCCCCGTTGCATATTAATGCAAAACTAAAATAATCTTTGAACAGATGATCTAAACTCATTAGACGTGTACCGTGAAATCTGGACTGAAGTGTTGTCTGGGACGAGACACTGGTTTCCTTTTACACCTGATGATGTGATGCTGTCGTCGCCACGTTGCATATCCTATTATTGTGACGCCAAGAATTAATGATAAATAACCGACTGCAAATTGGTGCACCGTGTGACCCTCAAATCTTTTTGGTAGCTCCATAAGTTTTTGCTCATTGATGAGCTCTTGTAGGGCCATCAATTCTTGTAGTTGTGGTTTGTACTCATCGTCTTTCTTGAAAATTGGTGATAGCGTACCTGGTGCCGCGATTTCCTGTAGCTGGCCAAAACTCGAACAGGATGTCGAGAAATTGCTCCGATAGAGATGATGTCCTTTAAGCGTCACGAGATCATGCCATATTATGCAATTTGGCTCCAATTTTAGTAATCCTGAGCCTTCTAGTGTTAATGGCAATATTTCCCGGTTGCAAATGGTGTTGACTCTCATCGGCGTATCCACAGCATATATCCACTGGTTCGGGTGATGAAGCTGAATCCATACGTGGCTGGTTTTTATTTTCGTTAGTTCGCAGGTTCCTTGTGTGGAATTATTAAACAAGTTGAGCGCACATGAGCAAGGCTCGGAATCCTTTTGATATAGGGGCTGGGAGGCTGGGCAAAGGTACCCTTGTTTAGTCGTCTTGCAGGCTATTAATTCATTTTCTGTCATTGGTGAGTATTGATCCCGGTGTAAATTAATTGCCAGATAGGGTGTGCATGGACTTATTGCCAAAAGTGTACCATTTACTGACGCGGGAATCGGAATGATCCTATAGAGCTCAAATTGGTCCTGGGTTACTAGAGGTATGCTGAGTTTGAAAATAACGTGGCTGTTACTAATGCCACCTTCCGCTGACATTAACTTGTAGAGTTGCAGGATATCTTCTTGGCTGACCGGTAGGTAAATAGATTTCGGCAAGTGTTCCTTGATCTTCATCAGCTCCTGCTTCAGTTGTTTTGGAGATAGTAACAATGGGTGGAGCTGGCCATGATGTATGTCTGTCAGAGCGTCAACTATTGACGCTTGTATCCGATGAAGATTGAAAGCCATAATTGTCATTTGAAGTGCTAATGACGTTAGTAGTTGGAAGATTCTTATTTGTTGACTTTTTTCACCGTCGTCATTTATTCTGTTGATTATTTGGTTTATTTGATTCGAAAGCGCTCCAAATGTTTTTTGCATGCTCAGCTGATCTCGTTTCATTATGTTCGCTGTCGAGTCGATTATGGATGTTTGGTTTTTGAGCAGAGCTAGTAGATGATCTTCGTTTTCCTGTGTTGCACTAATGGTACGAGACATTTTTTCAGCGTATTCTGAATCCAGTACTCCGAATAGAGCATTAGCTACGTTTCCTACTACGTTGAGGGCTCCTCTCTTGTTCCTTTTGACAACCAGACTGTTTCCTAGTCTCAATTCTTCTTCCGTATGTTCGAACAGATTGACGACGTGACTGCATGTGCTCCTTTGTTGTAATTGCTGGCACAAGTGACGCAATGCTTGCGTGCCGTTACTGAATGTAGCTAGCTCCGTCCAATACGGCTCGAGGCTGTAGTATATTATAAGGTTCCACTCTGTGGATATTAAATTTACTGCTCCTACGCTCTCCAAGTGGATATCAGGATGAGGCTGAAACTTTTGAACTGTAAAGGGTGTAGCGAATGATGTTGGCAGCATAAGGCAGGCTATGAGAACTGTTGTAATGAAGGCTCCACCTGACATCTTTATTTTCTCTCGTGGTTGGCTGCTGCTTCTGGAGGTGGATGCTCCGTTCGATTTTTGGTCAATCTTTTGACTCTGCTCACGGTGGTGTTCTGCAGATTCTCTGTCGCCTTCTGTGACTGTTTTCATTTCGTTTTCAACTGGTAGGGGCCGGAGTGAGTGCTGTAAAGTCAGCAGGATCTTCGGACATTGGTGTAAGGACATTGGTTTTTTCCAACTCTTCGTATGTGAGTGAGGCTGTCGAGACACCTTTAAGCAACAGATGTTTTGCTGATTTTACTGCGGCTTCCCATAAACCACCAAAGTGGGGGCTCTCGGAGGGATCATATGGAAGGTGATTCCCTTTTCGCTGCAGACCTTGGTTACCTTTCCTTGCGCCTGATCAGAGTAAATTGTTTCCTTAAGTTCCGCGAGCTGATTACGGGCGCCTACAAAGTTTGTGGCATTATCACTGTATAGATTTTGACAAGGCCCTCTTCTGCCAATAAAACGCTTTAAGGCCCCAATGAAGGCTTCGGTTGTTAAGTCGCTCACCACTTCTATATGAACAGCCTTAGTTGTGAAGCAGCAAAACATGGCAATGTATGCCTTTTGTGGTCGTTTGCCTTTTATTTTATAATGGATCCAGATGGGACCGCAGAAGTCCACTCCTGCATTGCTGAAGGGTCTCGCCGGTATCACTCGGGTAGCAGGCAGGTTCCCCATCATTTGAGAGAGTAATTTTGGCTTCGCCTTGGCGCAAACTACACAGTGTTGAACAATTGATCTTGTCAATGATTTGCCCTTCAGCGGCCAGAACCGTTGCCTTACGTGGGCTAATGTCGTTTGCGGTCCACAATGTAGCTACTCAATGTGCAGGGACATTATGATGACCTTGGTTAATGGATCGGCATAAGGTAGAAGCATTTGGTGCTTTGCATCATATGTAAGATTGGATGCTTGAACACGACCCCCAACTCGAATGATTCCTTTTTCATCCAGGAATGGGGAAAGATTGCTGAAAGTGCTGCCCTTTTGAACCTCACCGTGTTGTCTTAAACGATCAATGTCCTCTTTGAAATCTGAGGCTTGAATTGTGCGAACAATGATGTATAAGGCTTCATTCAATTCCGTGAGTGTGGCTATAACTTGCGACGGTCGAGGATTTTTTGGTAGTCTTGCGTGATTGATGAATCTTCTCACGTAAGCCATGATGCGTAGTAGTTTCTTTAGGCTGTTTCCATGGTTTATCTTATAAATAATGTCCTCTGGCTCCTCTGATGTAACTGCTGCAATTTTTAAGGCTGTCCTTGGGTTTCCTCTTGATTGTTCTTCAGAATCGGATTTCTTTGAATATGGTGCTGGCCATAGTGAATCTCTTCCATGAAGGAATAGGGGTCCATAAAACGACAGATTACAGGTAGAGAGTTTTTCAGGGGTCAATCCACGCGACAGTATGTCTGCTGGATTTTCCTTCGAGGCTACATGACGCCATTGCTGTGCCAGTGTGAGTTCCTGAATTTTAGCCACCCTGTTGGCAACAAATGTTGGGAGCGAGGAGGAAGTGGAGTTAATCCATGCTAACACAATCTCTGAGTCAGACCACAGGAATGTTGAGAGTTCTTCAAGGTTCAAATCTCCTTTCACTCTGGCCACTAATTGAGATGCTAACACTGCCGCACAAAGCTCTAAACCGGGTAATGTTTGTCGTTGCAGCGGAGCCACTCTCGACTTAGCGCAAAGTAGTCGTACGCCAATTCTGCCTTCCTTGTTAGTGGAGCGTAGGTAGACGGCTGCGCCGTACGCCTTTTCGGATGCGTCTGCGAATGCATGAATCTGAATTGTTTTTGGGATTTCATGCACAAATATGTGTCGTGGAAATTGTATGTTATCAAGAGCTTTTAGGCTGTTGCGAAAAATGATCCACTTAGTGTGTAATTCCATAGGAAGCGCCTCGTCCCAATTGTTACGTGCCATTTTTTTTTGCACGCAAGGCTCGGCCGCGCTCAGCGTAGGGTGTGGTTCAACAAAAATACGAAACTCCTGTGGAAAATTAAATATATAAATTGGGCGCCACGTAGTTTTAAGGTCTACGAACCTATGCACAAAAAAAATATTATAACACACAGATAAAAACAAAAATTTATAAAAATTCCGTTTTCTCAACTTTTATTTAAACAATCTGAGTAACAAAAAAAACCAATAACTCGAAATTTTCAGAATTCAAATAATAAAAAATTAGTAGAACCCAAACTCAAGTAATAATTCAAATATATGTTTATAACAAATAAGGAAAAATTAAAATTACCAACTTGACTACTAACTTGTAAAAAGAAAAAAAAATCCGCGGTGCAACGCTTCTCCTGCCTTCCTTCTTTGTCGTCAACACTTTCACTATCCACTTTCACTCTTCCACTTTTTAAAAAAACTGAGAGGACGATCGCTCCAGGGGCCCGGATTATATCGGTAATTGCCCACTATTTTAGGGACTTCCAGTGCGCTTTCCAAATCGGTTTGGCCCGCTTGGAAATGGAAAATAATATTATTTACAAAATTAATATTTTTGTTTCCAAATGCGCACTGGGTTCCGGGCATCCCTTTTCCACCCCCGGGAAAATTCTCGAGGCCGGGCTTGCCTTAATTTTGGGTTTAAAAGTTGGGCTTGACAGCCCCCGGCCACATTTGTAGAAATCCCGGGGTGGACAATTATATTTAACTTAAAATTCGTTGGAGCCCTCCCTGGCCGCTGGTCTGTCCTTTAGATGTGGGAATTGCAGGCAGAATTTGGAGTACCGGGAAAAATTCGTGTTTGAAATTTCCGGAGGTTAGGATCGTTGGGAAGCCTTGCACCGCGTTCACAATTGATCTGCGAATTTAAAAACGGGTGCAAACAAGTAAGTTTTGGCTTAATCTAATTTAGTTGACGATTCCTCATATTTTATCTATTCTTCCAGGGACTCCGATGTTCTCCTCTGACTGGGGACACCGGTCATCACCAACGGTCCTTACAAAGGATCCATTCTCTCCCGGGTACCTCTGGCGTCATCTAATTGGGTAGGACCTGAAAGAAGAATGGATCAGCAGCATCGTTGTCCGAAAACAGGTAGATGACACAAACAAGGTAAGACACATATAACATTCACTAAATCATTTAATTTACTTTCTTTTCTTTTAGGACGACACAGAACATAACATGCCTCCCCTTCTTCCGAGAGATTTCGATAGAAATCTCTAGGGGAACCGTACTTTAACCTAATTCAATTGAGTACCCCAAGTATCGATATCTCCCGGACTGCTACGTGACTAATAACTGAGGAATCCATCTTGTCCTTACCTAATTTCGGAACCGTGCGTACTAACTAGCTAGTCCTATCTACTAATTCTAACTTTAAATCCACATACTATTGCCCTAATCCTAATTTCGAATCCAATGTATTTTACTAATTTCAAATCTGATCCTACTTCCTATAATATTTTACCAACTTTCGTTCCTAAAATACGTCCTTACTTTTAATTTCAAATTCATAAGATATTTCGCTGAGTGCAACTCCGAACACCCAAGGTACTTCCTTACGCCTAGCTTCAAATTGATATAATATTTCACTAATTACGACTTAAATTCCTAAGATACTTCCTTATTCCTAACTTCAAAGTCATTTTAATCGGGTGGGACAGGGTTTTCATATACCTTAAGGTCCTTTGCGTGCCATACTCCAGCATCTTTTCCCGCCTGATCTTTTAACTGGTACGTCCATGGCGACAATACCTTTGCTATAATATATGGCCCAACATACTTCGGGGCCAATTTCGCGCTGAAATATTGAGCAGCGTCGGACAGCACGTAATTTTTCCTCCAAACTGAATCATTTATGTAGAACCTTTGATCCCTCCTCCGGAGGTTATATCCTTGCTTGGTGGCTTGCGCTACCTTGCTCAACCTTGTCTTGACATCCTTCCAAACCTCTTCTAATGCTTTAGCGCGTGCTTCTCCTCCATCCTCGTGCTGATTGGACGTTTGTTTTACGTCGCCACGCATAGTCATCTCTCTTCCGAAGTTAACAAAATACGGAGTTAGCTTGGTCCCTTCATGGGTACTTGTACGAATAGCACAACCTATCTTGGCCAAATATGTATCCCATACTCGATTGTTCTCCGCCACGTACGCACGCAGCATAGATTTGACATTTTGATTCATGCGCTCTGAAGGATTAGCTTGGGGGTGGTAAAATGCTGTGTACTTGACCGTCACCCCGTATTCAGCGTTCAGTTTTTTAAATGCTTCCGACTTAAACTGGGGCCCATTGTCACAAATCAGGGACTGAGGTATACCAAAAAGGAGGAAAACATGCTCTTCCAGAACACGACATATCGGAGCAGCAGTGGCAGAACGCAAAGGGAAGAACAAGGGGAATTTACTAAAATAGTCGACCACCGTCAGGATGTACTTGTTCCCCCGGGTGGAGCGAGGTAATGGTCCAATTAGATCGATGCAAATACATTCCCAAGGTCGGTCGCCCACAACCCTTGGTACCATTAGCCCACTGACCTTTTTACGTTCTGGCTTAGTTGACTGGCAAACTGCGCAACGTTTAACTTAGGATGCGACGTCGCTTTTCATTTTAGGCCAATAAAATCGCTGGGAAAGCCGGTCATAGGTCTTCTTAACGCCACCACCGTGTCCCGCCGTTGGGGCGTCATGCGCCTCCAACATGATCTTTTTACGTTCCGACTTAGTTACCACCCTCCTCCAGCTGGAACCTTCCTGAGCCAACTCGGGGTATTTTGGACGTATATGCTTCCAAAGGTTACCGCCTTCGTACCGCCAATCCGGAAAACGCTCTGGATCGCCTCGTACCTGTGTTGTCATGCGTTCATACCAAGAGTCGGGCTTCGGGGCGTCGTTGCTGAGACAATCGAGGGTAGGGACCGATCTTGACAGCAAATCCGGTAGTAGGTGTTCCCTGCCCTTCTTATGAATGATTTCAAAATCGTACTGCTGCAGTCGAATCGCCCATCTCGCTAGACGTCCTGTGGGGTCTTTTAGATTGTGCAGCCATACTAAGGACGCGTGATCGGTTACCACACTGAACTTGGTCCCTTCAATATACGGTCGTAGTTTCTCTATAGCCCAGAGTACTGCTAAACATTCGCGTTCGGTGGTCGAGTAGTTCCGTTCCGGACGATTTAATGATCTGCTGAGGTAGGCTATGACCTTGTCCTGGCCCTCCTGCTGTTGGGTGAGGACCGCACCTAAACCATGGCCTGATGCATCGGTGTGAATAGTGAAAGGGAGTTCAAAGTTGGGACAAGTCAAAATAGGTGCACTCACCAGCTTATCTTTTGCCCTCCGGAAGGCCTCTTCGCATTGCGGCGTCCACAAGAACTTGCGTCCCTTCTTCAACAGCTCTGTGATCGGGGCTATAAGCGTGGCGAAATTGGGTATGAAACGTCGGTACCAGGATACTGTGTCTATAAACTTCCTCACTTCGGATACTGACTTTGGGACGGGTATATCTAAGATGCCTTGAACCTTCCCAGGGTCGACCTGCAGTCCATTTTCGCCGACTATGTACCCCAGGTACCTTAACTCTGCCCTGCAAAACTCACACTTATCAAAGTTAATTACCAAGCCTGCTTCCCACAGCTTGTTCAATACTTCCTTTAATGCCTGCTTGTGTTCCTCAAACTTCGGGGTGACGATAATTATGTCGTCGAGGTAGACCAAAACGCGATCATCCAAGGTCCCTGCCAGCACTCTATCGATTAGACGTTGCCAAGTAGCTGGAGAGTTTGTCAAACCAAAGGGCATCCTGTTGAATTGGAATAATCCTCTGCCCGGAACAGTGAAGGCGGTATACTGCCTAGACCCCTCTGCCACAGGAACTTGCCAGAATGCGAACTTTATATCCAGGGAAGACAAATACTTGGCATCACGCAACTTGTCCAATGTGGCAGATACGAATGGTAATGGGTAAGCGTCCTTCTTCGTAACTTTATTCAATTTTCGGAAGTCCACGCAGAAGCGGTATTTTCCGTCCTTCTTTTTAACTAAGACGACGGGTGACGACCAAGCACTGTTCGACGGTTCTACAACTCCTGCTTCCAGCATTTCGTCCAGCTGCTCGTGGATTATTTTCTGCATCGCTGGTGATACCGGGTAGTAGCGCTGTTTAATAGGTGGTGATTCCGTTTCGATGGTGTGCTCCACCTTGTTGGTGCAACCCAATTTGGTTCCCATTTTCGCCTTCGCTTCGTCCACCAGTTGGCTTAACTCCCGCTGTTGACTAGGTGAAAGTTTCGATCTACTTTCCAGGGCACTCACCTGAATTTCCGTATCCGCCCCGCGGAACTCCCAACTGTTTTCCGTGAAATCCGCCAAGATACCCATCTTCCGCCAAAAGTCGATGCCAAGTATGATGGAGTGCGGTAGTTCCGGGATTATTAGAGCTTCGCATATCAAGACTTTACCCTCTAAGGTGATGGGGAGGTTTACAGTAGTAGAGCTAGGCCGGTACGGGGCCACCTCTCAGGTGGCCCCGTACCGGCCTAGGATTTGGGGGGGTCTGAAAGCTCTTCTTCTACGTGTACGAGGTGTTTTAGGTTTGTGTCTTGGATAAGACGGCCCAGACCTGGCATAGGACTTGGTGGTGGTGGTCGCTTGAAAGCTCTTCGTCTACGTGTATGCGGTGTTTTGGGTTTGTGTCAGGATGGAAGTGGTACAGGGTCCCCATGGGATTTGGGTTTGATGATGGGTGAAACTCTTCGTGTTTGTCTTGGATGGAGATGGTGCAGGAGTGCCGGTGGTTTTCGTCTACGCGTGGGGCTGTTTTGTGTCTTTGATAAAAGGTAATGCGAGGTGTGAGCGCCACCTGTGTGAAACTAGTTGAACTTCGGATGGATGGAGATGGTGCAGGAGTGCCGGTGGTTTTCGTCTACATGCGGGGCTGTTTTGTGTCTTTGCTAAAAAGTGATGCTAGGTGTGAGCACCACCTGTGTGAAGCTAGTTGAACTTCAGTGCCGCGAAGGCGCTTACCCAGATCAAACCCCAGACTTATGACGCATCAATCATGAATTGTTACTGTGAGCCAGATATTCCCAAGTGAAGTGTTGAGTGGAAAAACACATGAACGTAATCTTACAGATGGGCTGTGGGCTGTGCATACTGCAATCATTTTCAGCAGTATGACTATAAAACAAAATAGCAGTGAAGAATTTTCATTATTATGTAGACTTTTCCAGCCAGTATACCAAGATTAGATTGATGGCAAGAGCCGAACATTCTGCATCGGCTTCGGCCTAAAACTGACCTTCGGTCGGCCATTAGGGATAAGACGTCACCTGTCGCGAGAATTTGTCAATGCTGCAAGTGTTGCGAAATTAAAAAAGTCAAAGTTGCGCTTCTCAGGCTTTGAACCCGGGATCGGTAGCTTAAGAGGCCTGCATAGAGGCTCCTGGGTGTTGTTGTTTAATTTGTGTATGCATGCGCTGAGCCAGCGATCGAGCGATCTAAAAATAGAATTTTCTTATTTTTCTTTCGATCATGCTGCGTGTGTGAATGGAAATAGCGACATGTTTTATGCTGCGATCGATTTTATATCGGAACAACGGCGAAATATTTCTTTAGATTGAAAATAAATACCTTTAATTCAGACTTTTCTGTGATTTTTCGCAGCAACAGCAACATCAGCAAAAACAAATAAAAACAAAAAACTTTTTAGGCCAAAACAACAGATCTTCGCAAATGGTCGAGCGCTGGTTTGAATGAACGGTGATTAATTTGAGCTGCTGATAAGAACAACGTTTGAAAATAATACCTCACTAGCACCGCTAGTGCCATTTGGTTTTGTTTTTTTTGTACGGTAAATTTATACCCAAGGTTTATGATCACCTGGTAAGGAGCGTGGAGGGCATTTTTAGTAAAAGAAAAGTTGTGTGTGTATGTGAATGGAAATAGCGATATGTTTTATGTTGCGATCGGTTTTATGTCGGAATCATGGCGAAATATTTTTGAGATTGAGGAATAATCTATTTATAATTATAATAGTTTTCTATGGTATTTATCATTTATATCTATCGATTATTCATTGACACAGCCAAACAGACAGACAGACAAACAGACCTGTCTATCTCTGTCTGTCTGGTCTGTCAACAGACCTGTCTGTCTGTTTGTCTGTCTGCCTGTCTGTTTGCCTGGGTGCCTGTCTGTCTGTCTGGTTTGTATTTCCTGCCTGGCCTGCAGCTCGGAGTTTTTCACCCTTTTAACCGCAAAATCATATAAATACTCGAAATAGTGAAACATGCATGATCAGGTCCGAGGATGATCGCCTTAAAAGAACGAGCAAATCCTTATTTTTCACAATTCGTAGCTATAAGCCTGTGAGTAAACAGCAGCAAAGAAAAAGTGAAAAGTGAAAATTACAAGTGAATAATGTGGATGTGCTACGCAGCTGAATCTTGACCAAAAGCTGGGGATTTGGAAAGTGCCATTAGGCGAATTGAACATCAGCTGAATGATTTTCAACATGATGCACTTCTTTGTCAAAATAGCGGATATGAATGCGAGGATGAACAATATTTTAAAGACAAAGAGGAGGTATATCGACGAGGACTTATTTTATGCGACCAGTATTTCAAGAATAATATAAACTTAGAAGAGTTTTGCGACTTACTGACATGCATAAAATTAGCGGAGTTTCTTTTGGATTTGAAAGATTTTCTCCCCAACAATCTGAAATTAAAATACCAAGTGCGGCATACAGAAAATAATTCTGATTTGCATGACTTCATTAAATGTATCGGTTGCAGTTTAGGCGATGAACTTCGCGACTACGTATATTTCGATATTCCTATTACTAAAGAAAAAGATCTAGAAAAGCTAGGAATGAAAGAGCCAGAATATGAAAAGCTCCTTTAAAATTACATGAAAGCACGTGGATGAAGATAGCATTCCATTGCAAACTTAGATTTCATCGATGTGGATATAGATTAAGATTTGTATACTGTACCCAGTTAAGGTAGCGCGTGGGAAGAATATCGTAAATAGTATTATAAGAAATAAAAGAATATTTATAACGTTTAAAAATCTGTTTTATTTAAAAAATCTCGTATTACAAATACATTTTTCAGAGCACATCGGCCTTGGTGTATTATTCAAGCTAATCCATTATGCTGTTGTTGTTGTTCCTCTTCCACATCTTTATTAATACTTTTCCACCAGGTATGTTCACTGAGCTGTCTGATTACTGGGGCTGGTTGATTATGTTTGTTTATTCAATAATATTAAGACTTCTCAATCGATTTACAATTTCAATTACTCTTTTCCCAATATTCATTTTTATTAGCAATCTCAATTCGTCCACTAGCACATCGGGATCATTTTCATCCCCATCGCGGCTATTGGAACCCTCATCATTATTACAGTTTTGGGAATCCGAGCTCATATAAGATCCTAGAATTGAACTTTTCCAGGAATTACAGCTTTTAGAGTCAACGGAATCTTCATTCTCCATAGGGTTATAGATATTTGTTTCAACATGCATTAGAGCACGATCACTATTTTCATCTGTTTTATTTATGGTTACTTTGGGATTTGTCATTATTCCTGTTCCTACAGGAGGAGTGCGAATAAGCTTTCTTATAATGTTTCTATATTTTACGCTATTTGTTCCTTTTATTTGCTGGGTTTCCTTAAAATCACGTCTGTAGGTGCATGTATCATTCAAAATTGCTTGATAATTGGCCATGTCATCTATTGAGTAACCTTGGGGCTTTTTCATAAAAAGTAGTTCAGCTAAACCTTCAGTTATCTTATACCTAGGGTTCGAACGATACTCTCGATACTGAGCAGGTATCGATACTGTCGTCTTGAAAACCGATACTGAGCACTCGATACCAAGATCATGGTATCGTCAAGTACTACTCATTAAAAGTATCGAGTACTTTGTCAACCCACATATAGTGGGCACACGCAAGAAGTTTTAAACTGATGAATTTCTTTTTTCTGTTAAATCAATATTATTAAATGAATTTAAATTATTTTTTTTTAAATTTATTATTTATAATTTAAATAATGAAATTTTAATCAATAAAATTTGGTAAGATAGTTTAGTCTTGTAATATCTTCCTCAGCTGTAAAATTTCTTGGGTGTGCCAATAATTTTGACAGCCACTGTATGTACTACTGATGAACCGCAAAAATCGGAATATTCTTCAATCTTCAGAGATGTCGCTACATACAAGTTACGTTTATTTCTGAATGTAGCTTTAACCAGTAGCTGTTTTTAAAGGAGCATTTACATCGCAAACGCATTGTGGGAACCCAAAATGGAGCTCCTCTATCACACAGAAGTTTGTATGCTGTTTTACCAAACATATGAACATGCTCAATATCTTGGGCTGAAAATGAAAACGGGCCTTAGTCATGCCTTTGTTCATATGTGTCTGTGCTGTTTTTTTGTCGACGGAGTCTTCATACCGTTGGGTTATATTATTTACGTAAATTTTTGTCAACAACGTCTTCATATCCTCGAGCTTTTGTTCTAAATAAATTTTTTGTTTAAATATATGTATTTTAAAAAGTACTCGATACTGAGTAGTATCGATACTTCCAGCCCGATACTTTCTAGGTATCGATACCACGGTTTGATTCTGTTATTAGTACTTGGTATCGATACTAGAAGCCGATAGTTCGAACCCTACTTATACCCCTTGTCGCCAAAAAGAAAGTTTTCTTTATCAACTTTTAAGCTCGAATTACCAATATTTAACATATCATTATGATAGTACACCCCATAAGTTTTATCAATTTTCGTGCTACCATTTTCAAGTAGTTGTTTATATTTGTTTACTATCTGGTCTGGGGATTCCAATTTTTGTTCTTTTATAGGCGTTACAAACTCTTCATCCTCATCATCATCAGAATAATCCTTGAGGGGGGTACTAGTTGTCCGCAACTTCTCTTCATCCTCACCATCACCATCATCATCATTAGAATAATCCCTAAGAGGGGTACCAGCTGGCTCCACTTTTAAATATTTATGCGGTGCAAACGTTTCATCATTTCTCTGCCTTTTCTCTGGTTTAATTTTGCCTACATCCGTTGGCTCACGTTTTACTGATGCTATGAGCCCTTTTAGCGTGCTGGTTATTGGCTTAAAGGTTTCCTCAAACCGGGCCTCTGCTTCAATTTTACCAGCCTTGAGAGCTTTATATTTCTTTCGTATTGCATCGCGTGTTTTTATAATATCCCCTAAGAGTTTTACATCCATGTCGCTACACTGACGATTACAGCTACACTGCAAACCAGATATATAGGGAGACAGTTATATAGGCCAGGCAGGAAATACAAACCAGACAGACAGACAGGCACCCAGGCACACAGACAGGCAGACAGACAAACAGACAGACAGGTCTGTTGACAGACCAGACAGACAGAGATAGACAGGTCTGTTTGTCTGTCTGTCTGTTTGGCTGTGTCAATGAATAATCGATAGATATAAATGATAAATACCATAGAAAACTATTATAATTATAAATAGATTATTCCTCAATCTCAAAAATATTTCGCCATGATTCCGACATAAAACCGATCGCAACATAAAACATATCGCTATTTCCATTCACATACACACACAACTTTTCTTTTACTAAAAATGCCCTCCACGCTCCTTACCAGGTGATCATAAACCTTGGGTATAAATTTACCGTACAAAAAAAACAAAACCAAATGGCACTAGCGGTGCTAGTGAGGTATTATTTTCAAGCGTTGTTCTTATCAGCAGCTCAAATTAATCACCGTTCATTCAAACCAGCGCTCGACCATTTGCGAAGATCTGTTGTTTTGGCCTAAAAAGTTTTTTGTTTTTATTTGTTTTTGCTGATGTTGCTGTTGCTGCGAAAAATCACAGAAAAGTCTGAATTAAAGGTATTTATTTTCAATCTAAAGAAATATTTCGCCGTTGTTCCGATATAAAATCGATCGCAGCATAAAACATGTCGCTATTTCCATTCACACACGCAGCATGATCGAAAGAAAAATAAGAAAATTCTATTTTTAGATCGCTCGATCGCTGGCTCAGCGCATGCATACACAAATTAAACAACAACACCCAGGAGCCTCTATGCAGGCCTCTTAAGCTACCGATCCCGGGTTCAAAGCCTGAGAAGCGCAACTTTGACTTTTTTAATTTCGCAACACTTGCAGCATTGACAAATTCTCGCGACAGGTGACGTCTTATCCCTAATGGCCGACCGAAGGTCAGTTTTAGGCCGAAGCCGATGCAGAATGTTCGGCTCTTGCCATCAATCTAATCTTGGTATACTGGCTGGAAAAGTCTACATAATAATGAAAATTCTTCACTGCTATTTTGTTTTATAGTCATACTGCTGAAAATGATTGCAGTATGCACAGCCCACAGCCCATCTGTAAGATTACGTTCATGTGTTTTTCCACTCAACACTTCACTTGGGAATATCTGGCTCACAGTAACAATTCATGATTGATGCGTCATAAGTCTGGGGTTTGATCTGGGTAAGCGCCTTCGCGGCACTGAAGTTCAACTAGCTTCACACAGGTGGTGCTCACACCTAGCATCACTTTTTAGCAAAGACACAAAACAGCCCCGCATGTAGACGAAAACCACCGGCACTCCTGCACCATCTCCATCCATCCGAAGTTCAACTAGTTTCACACAGGTGGCGCTCACACCTCGCATTACCTTTTATCAAAGACACAAAACAGCCCTACGCGTAGACGAAAACCACCGGCACTCCTGCACCATCTCCATCCAAGACAAACACGAAGAGTTTCACCCATCATCAAACCCAAATCCCATGGGGACCCTGTACCACTTCCATCCTGACACAAACCCAAAACACCGCATACACGTAGACGAAGAGCTTTCAAGCGACCACCACCACCAAGTCCTATGCCAGGTCTGGGCCGTCTTATCCAAGACACAAACCTAAAACACCTCGTACACGTAGAAGAAGAGCTTTCAGACCCCCCCAAATCCTAGGCCGGTACGGGGCCACCTGAGAGGTGGCCCCGTACCGGCCTAGCTCTACTACTGTTTACTACTCCTATAATACTTACGGGATTCCCATCCGCTAACCGCGCCTTGTTCTGAGCCGGTTTGCACACTTTTAAGTTCATCCTGCTTAATTTCTCCCAGCCTGGCCCGCCGATTACCGTCCTACTTGACCCGGAGTCCAGCAACACACAAAATCCTACTCCCAACACTTCCACTGCGAGATGGGGACGCTCTTCGTTCTCACTATTGTGAAAGATATAGTCCACGGTTACGTGCTGAGCCTCTCCACCTTCGGCTGGCAAAAGTTCTTCTTCGGTCGGACGTGCTACGGCTCTTTCCGGAATACCCGACCCGCCGTTTAGGCTCGGGCTCCCGGATCGTTTCCCGCTTCTTGAGTAGGCTCCATGGTCCTTGGCGCTGGCGACTCCGCTCCTTGGTTGCATCGTGGACATTGAGGACGAATCGTACCACATCCGAAGCACCTCCTCCGTTGGCATTGTCGCCCAAAGTGTCCAATACGGCCGCACCTGAAACATCTCCTACCTGTCGCTGGGCTATTATTGCTGGAATTGGCCTGGATTGCCGAGACTGCATGAGGTTCTGCTGACACAAAGGCGAGGTCCGGTTCTAACAGAGTTTGGTTGCGTCTGGAAGGAGGGGGAACAAAAGCCTCTGCCGAGACCCGAATGGCTTCCAATTGACGTACTAATTGTACCAGCTGACCCACTGATTCAACTTCCATCAACCCCAATTGGGTCTGGTAGAAGGGGTGAATATTCCTTTTAAGGATCTTCAGCTGCTGGGCTTCCGAGAGGGGGTCGCTCATCCGTGAGAACATATTTCTCATTGTTGCGACGTAGATTCCTATTGCTTCGTCCTTCCCCTGTGTCCTCCTGCGAATTTCTTCCTCGAGCCGATCGTCGTAGTCTGGTGGGAGGAATTCCTTTCTCAGCTCCCTGACCAGATCGTTCCAGGAATGGCAGGACTCTTTATAAGCCCTATACCATATTAATGCTCGACCTGTAAACAAATCCAACGCAGCTCGGTATAGTTGACCTTTTGTAACGCCCCTAGCTTCGGCCATCTCGTTTACTCGCTCCAAAAACGAATTGACCGACTGTCCTTGTTCACCAGAAAACCGAATACCCCATTTATGGACTTGTGCTTGGGCCCTATGGCTCGTCATCACCGCTGCTGGTATTGATAACTCCGCGGCCGCTTCAGAAGAGTCATCCTCCACATCTTCACCGTCCGCTTTTATCTGCAGCGAACCCAGAAGTACAATCAAATCAGCCCTGATACGTGTCTTCTCTTTTTTCTCTTCCTCTTCCACCGCCGCCATTCTACTCATCCTCCCAAGAGCCCACTCGATTTTTGTGAATAATTTCTTAAATTCACTTGACTCCGCATCCCCCTGGAAGGACTCATAGAGAAGGTTTTTTTCGCTCAACTTCTTCCGGAGCGCCTGTAAGTCCTCCTCATATGAAAAGGGGTAAGGATCCAGGAGCGTTGGGCCGCATTCCTTTTCGACCTTCAACGCTGCCCGTAAGGCCGTTCTCATTTCATCCACCTTTCCAGTAGGCAGCCCCCTGATGGCCATCTCATAGACCAACTCTTCTTGATTTAGTCGGTTTATTTCCTTTATAAAATTTAATAAGTATCCTTACTTTATAGGGATAAATGAGAAAATGAATAAATGAACTACGCGTAAATATTCTCAATTCTCCCTTATACTATAATCTCCAACCCTAATAAACACGCCAATTCCCCTTTCCAATATTTATTTGCTCTTCTACTCTTATCCCTAATATCTTTCCGACTGTGACACAAATTTCCGACCTTGACTATATAACCTTACTACCATATAATTTTTAGAAAAAATACCAAAAAAAAAAATTTTTAAAACTCAAATTTGTTTGAAATAAATTTTTGTTTTCCTTTTTATTAATCTCAAAAGAAATGAAAAGGAATGTAAATGACTACCTGGACCACTTTTAATTACTAATAAATATTAAAGGAAGATTATGCCTGGAAGATTATTTTAATGTCGTTTGAGAAAATGGCTACGGAACAACAAAAACAAAATGCCGATAGCTTCCACTTCATAAAACATTTGTCACGGGCAATATTGAATAAATTCCGGTTTGTCACACTATTAATTACTATTAAAAACACTTTCCTCCACCAGAAGATAAGGTGTTAACTTGATAACCTTGAGTTAATACCACGTTGGGCGCCAAACTTAAGCTGCCAGAGTTGCTGTGAGAAGATTTTAGCTGTGACAACCACTGGTGCCATGATTCCTAACGGATCAAAAAGTCTGGCTAAGTATGAGCTGACTATACGTTTGGTGACTCGATTGTTGTCATTTACGTTTACCTTGACCCGAAATTGGTCTGTTTTGGGCAACCATGTCAATCCCAACGTCTTAATTTTATCCTCTGTTGCTTTTTCGAAGTCCAGTTCTGTTTCCTGATCCTCTGGTGAAATGCCTTCTAACAACTGTGGGTGGTTTGCACCCCATTTTCGTAGCTTAAGGCCAGCCCCTTGTACAATGATGTTTAGCTGCCGCTGCATTTCTTTAGTAGTTGCAAGGCTATTAGACCCAGCCATTCCATCATCTACGTAAAATTCATTGCGCAGGACTTGAGCTCCCAGCGGATATCGCTTGTTGTTCTCCTGTGCCAATCTTTGTAAACACTTCGTAGCTAAATAAGGTGCCGCCCTGGTTCCATATGTAACCGTTGACAACTGGTAGCATTGAAGTTGGTCCTGGGGGCTGTCTATCCACAGGATAAGTTGATACTTCTGATCATCAGGCTGCGTCATTATCTGCCTGTACATTTTTTCAATATCTGTCGTGAACACAAATCTTGCTAGACGAAAACGGAGCAAGATAGAGAAAAATTCGCTTTGTACAGTTGGTCCAGCATGCATTATGTCGTTGAGCGAATATCCTGTCGCAGTTTTGCTCGACGCATCGAAAACCACTCTCAATTTAGTGGTGCTGCTATCAGGCTTTAGAACGCAGTGGTGAGGTAGAAAGTAATGTTGCGATGGAATGCTTGCTAAATTTACTTCCTTCATGTGGCCAAGTTTTAAATTCTCGTGCATAAATTCAGTGTATTGAATCCTTAAATTGGGATCCCTTGAGAGTCTTCTTTCAATGGCAAAAAACCTGTTGATAGCTATCTGTTTTGAGTCGCCTAGACATGCGGGATTTTCTGAAAATGGAAATGAGACTATAAATCTACCATTTTCATGTCGTTGGACAGTTTCATTGAAAAGGGCCTCACATCGTTTTTCTGACACTGTTAGATTTGGTTCCATGTTACCTATGTCTTCCAACTTCCAAAATTTTTCAATCAGCCGACTTGTGTTTTCCTCATCTTCGGTAGAAGCAATATTGCACGTGGCGGTTTCTAGTGAAGCCCCTTCGACCTTTCCTGTGATGATCCATCCGAAAACGGTGTTTTGTAATGTAGGCAGGTTGTCAGCTAAGCTTATTTGTCCGATTGCCAGGAATTGATGATAAAATTCGGCTCCTAATAATACATCAATTCTCCCTGGGGTATTGAAGTTCGGATCAGCCAGTGTAATATTCTTTGGTATTGGCCAGGTGTCAGTGTTAAACTGTTGGGTTGGTTGTGGGGAAACGATCTGCTTAAGAACGAAGGCCTCTAGTCTTGTGGAAAATCCATTCACCTTGGAAAGTAATTTTACATTGATTCGTCGATTGGATTTCTGCTTCGCTTGGTCAATGCCCTCAATGATCATTTTATCTGGTTGGGTTATCGCCTTCAGCCTTTTGATCGTCCTCTCAGTGATTACATTTACCTGGGATCCACAGTCTAAAATTGCTCGACATTCCAACTCGTTGCCTTCGTTCGTCACTTTTTTCACCACAGTTGTGCTCAAAAATACATATTTTCGAGTTTTATAATCGTCCAGTGCTGCTAGTGAAACTGAATTAATGTCTGTACGAGTGTTGCTACCTTCGTCTTTGACACCTTTTGAAGGACCTTCTTTTGGTGCTACGTCAGCCCTACGTCCTTCTTGTTTTTCCTTTGATCCGGATGTGAAGTGTAACAATGTATTGTGTTTTTGGTTACATTTAAAACAGGACCGGGATGAGCAAGTAGATACACTGTGTCCAGGTTTGAGACAATTGATGCACAAAACATATTTTTTCACGATATTGAGCCGTTCCTTGGAATCCAATTTTTTGAATGCCCTACAGAAGTACAGGGGGTGCTTGTACTTGCACAAAATACAAGTGTGTTGTTGTCCTGCTGATAGAGCCGAGGTCAAAATCTTAGTTATGCCTGGCTTTTTCACAAGGTCACTTTTGGAACCTAATGCTTCCAACGATTGAAAGCGTGTTTCTAGAAAATCTAGTAATTGTTTGATAGATGGCACTTCCTTTGGATTATTTAGTTATTGTTCAAACAGCATATGTGATTCACGATCCATCTTCTTTATCAGTATAGGCAACAGCAATGGGTCCCAGCCTTCTACTTTTATTTTTAGGTTTTGGAGACCAAGAAGACATTCCTTGGTAGTATCATGAAATGCCTTAAGGTTGGTTGCTGCAGCATGAGTGTGGCTTGGTTGCGACAGCAGCTTGTTTACTAAAGCTGAAACTAATAATCTGCTGCTGTTGTACCTATCTTGTAGGATCTGCCAAGCAGTATTATAATTCTCTTCAGACACAGTGAAATGTCTCAGTAATCTTTCCGCCTCTCCGGCCAGGTTTGTCTTAAGGTACCACATTTTTTGGCAACTGGACATATCTTGACAATGGACCAATTGTAGGAAGAGGTCGTAGAATTGTCGCCATTTGGCATAGTCTCCGTCAAATTTTGGCAAGGTTATTTTCGGCAAACTTGGAACGACAGTAGTTCCATTCAACGGAGCGATTCGGTTAGACGTCTCCGATGAATAACCTTCTAGCCTTGATGAGAGTGTTACTATCAAGTGTTGCGTTTTTTGTTGGAGCTCAAGGAAGCTGTGATTATTGTAGCCCCAATCAGCTGGCCTTTCACAAAGTTCCCAAATTGTTTTGTCGTATTCTTCCACTTGATGCCACTGCTGGTTAATGACCTTAAGCTGATACTGATAGTATGATTTTGCTTGGTGCTCTGCTGAGGTGGCTTCCATAATCCTATTTAGCACGTCAATAGTACGTTTTTGCCCTCTTACTGCCTTAAGTAAAGTGTCCTCATCTCTTGTCGTGACTTGACTTGCGGAAGCCTTTGATCCTTGTGGTGGACTATCGTGTGGAGTCTTAGATGACGATGCTGGGTCTGGTACGTTTTTATCAGAATGCTTACGTGAATGTGCTGCTTCAGAATCATCTTCATAGTTTTCAACGGCTAAGCATTCATCAACCTTTTTGGAAAAGTATCCAAGATATTGATCAACCACTGCCTTTATCTTATTATAATAGTCGCCCGTGAAGTATTTATGGCGTACATCTACCTCTGGAAGAGTTTTCATTTCTGCGTCGTTGGTTTCGAAGGCAACCCAAGCTTCTTGAAGACGGCGAATCCGTTCATGGTAGTAGGTAGCCGTCTTTCTTACTGCAGAGTCCTTCCCGTAATTTTTGATGATGCGCTGGATATCCTCTCCAAGCTTCGATTGTAGCTGGGTTAGTTCCTCTAGACGTGTCATTGTGGCAGTCATCTGCTCGTGCCCTTTTTAAAGATGTATGCTCCAAAGACTCGTGACGCAAACGTTAATTAATGTGAATTAGTGATCGAGTGTTGCACCCGATCACGTCGGGCTCACCAAATGTTTAAGGAGGAATTATTTTATTCCTACTGTAATGGTCAGAGTGAAACACCGTGACCTGGGTTAAGTTTGATACGATATCAAACGGCACTTGAACCGAGATATCTTGACGTGTTGAAGGAGTTGCGATATCAAACGGCACTTGAACCGAGATATGTTCGTTGATAGTAATAAAACGCACTGCTTGGTGGTTACAATTCAACTCCTATTTATTGATTGATGATTAAAGATTTTTATACAAAATTGATTTCAACAAAAAGTAATAATAAGAACAAAACAAACATAAGAACACAGGTAAAAAGTCCACTCAGCAAATCCGGCCATTGACATTAGCCGGTGAATGAATTGATGAAGGTGCAAGCTAAGCATTGCGGATAAACACAAGTAATAAATATTGGCTAGAATTGCAATCAAAACAATAATGCAATGACCTTAGATTTGCAGAGTGGAATTTTTACCTTGTCATTAACCTAATTAACAAATGCAAAATTTACAAATTCTACGGCGGGCGTTAACAGTAGTAGTTGTAGTTTTTCAACGGCCTTTCTTTGGACGCTTTGATTATCAACAGAGTCTGAAAAAAGGCGCAAAACGAGCTCTACCGGCGAAACGATGCCGAATTCGAAAAAACAGTGAAGGCAAAATTGGCAGGAAATTTTATGCCTTATAACTTTGCTCTTTTGATATTTTGACCAAAATTCATAGTTTCTCTTAAAAATAGAGAAAAGGCGAAAAAACTATAAAATTCACATATTTCTCAAAAACAACCCTTTTTTCGAACTTCGTGAAAATCATGCTTAGACAACCCATATCCTTCACTTGGCACCGGTCTCATAGCTGTGGGAAAAATTTCTTTAATTGTCCCTAATTTGAGCGGAGTAGGGCAGAAAACGTGCCCTAATCTGTTTTTGATGAAGACGCGACCTTTCTTGTGAGTGCAGCTAACTTCAGAGTTTACAAATCAAAATATATAGAAAGAGCATAGATCAATCTGTAGTTGACCTTGAAGGTCATTTTTTAAGGTCATTGCTTTAATTTGCAAAAAAGTTGGGTCGGTTTTGGACGTTTGGTTATTTTTTGTATTTGTTTTTTTTAGTTGGATCAATTTTGTTTTTTAAACAGCGAGAGCTTTTGGGTGGGTCATGACCCCCGTGACCCCCCTTAAATCCGCGCCTGGCCTCTACCACATACGGTCCCCTGAACCGTGGTTGCAATTTCCGTACTTGTCCTGTTGATGGGGGTTCTTGTTTTACCAGCACTAGTTCCCCTGCTCGATATTTTCGTGGTTCTTCTCTCCCTTTGTTGACTCGCTCAGCTTGATTCTTCTGCTTTTCATTCATTCGACGAATCACCTTTTGTTTTAACTCATTAAGAGGCATATTGTCCTCCTCTTCTCTGTCTATTAATTCATGCAGAGCAAGGGCTAATTTATTCTTCAATATATCCTTGGACTCATAAGTCATGACCAATTTGTAAGGTGTGAAACCAGTCGTAGTGTTTTTAAAATTATTTAACGTCCACTGGATTGGTTTTACTGTCTTGTCCCAGTCACGCCCATCAGCCTCTTGGGTCATTGTGGTTACCGCTGACTTTTGTAACTGTCGGAGTTGGGTGTGCCGGGGCACGAAGGAGGTGAAATTGCCATAAAGGCCAGGAAGGCTCATATTACAAAGATTGGGGAAGGGGACTCAAAAAAAACAGGGTGGCTCGGACGGTTCGACCGCCGGGGAAGTGTCGCCAATTTACGCATCCAATGCACCGGTTGTAGGCACGACTAGCGGTGCGCTAGCTAGCTCGCCAGATGGGGTGGGGTCCGCGGTGCTTGGATGCCGGAGGGGGTGACAGTTATCCTGCACTCGTGCCTATACAACAACAAAAACTAAAGGGGTGACGAGGGGTGGAACAACGTCCACGGCCAACGAGAGGGGCTAATAAGAGGGGAAGAAGAAAGAAAGGGTGGTCACTGGTCACCAGGCCTTTCGTAGGGGCTACCCGACATCAGACGATACAAACACTTATGAGGATGGCACTTAAAAGGACATTCCTAGTCCGGGGCCGCTCCGACGGGGTTTCTACTCCATCATTATTTATCGTATATTATTTGATAATTATGCTCATATTATTTATTCCGTTACCCTCCGGTTATTTATTGTTTAAGTTTAGTTTATTTTTCTCATTAAATTCATGTTATTTAAATTGATTATGGTTATATTATTTCCAGTTAAATTAATATTAGTCAAATTGCCTTACGTTTATCTTATTTATCTAATTTAGTTCATATTATTTAAGTTGCTTTACGTTTATGTTATTTATCTAATTTAATTAAGCTTTAAGTTGATATTATTTATCTAATTCAATTTATAATATTCAGTTTGCTTTAAGCTTATATTATTTTTTTAATTATAAATATAAAATAATCTCTATTTAGAGTGAAATGGTTGTAAATTTAATTTTCCATTAAGTTGGCTTAGTAGCAGAAAAATTACCGACCATTATGTTTATTTTATTTCATTTTTTTCAACTTATTCTACTTATTCCACTTGTTATTATTTTATCCATTCAATGACTTAATCTTTTATTTAAATTATTATTATCCAAATTTCTTTCCAAACGTGAAAATTATCTCTGTAAAAAAAATCCGATATTGTCCTTAATAATATACTTGTCTTTTCCGTTTCTGCTGATTCTCTCAACACTTTTTAACCAACAATACGTACTTAGAAAAATTTAGTAGTAGTAAACCAAATAAAACACCTCAATTCGATAAGGTAAAGGTAATAATCTTAAGATTATATAAGGACTGAGCAAAACAAAGAGTACATCAAAATTATGCTTGTATTCCTTCTCTTAGACACACCATTATCTCATTCGTGACTTAACCTCATGAATCTGTAACTATTTATTAATATTATCAATAACCAAATAGACTATGCATACAAATTAATCTTAATAGATATTGTGAAAGTTCCACCTCATTTCCCAAGTTGAACTTCAACTTAGTAACCGTTCACAATAATGACCGTTCAATTATGAAATTCTGATATTATTACTATTTAACTGTCTTGCTAAATATGAAAATTATCCCATTAAAATCCGTTTTTGTTGTTAATAATATCTGTCTTTTCCATTTCTGCTGCTACTCTCAGCAATGTTTAAAAAAAAGAAAAACGCACTTAGAAAAATTTAGTAGTCGTAAACCAAATACCACATACCCATTTGAGTAGAAAAAGGTAATAATCTTAAGAAAACCTACAAATCAAGCAAAAGAAACATAGATAAAAATTCCGCTAGTTTCCGCTTCTTTTAGACACACAAATCCCTTCATGACTTAACCTCATGAATATGTAACTATTTATTACTATTATTAATAACCAACTAAACTATACATGCATATTAATCTTATCAAATATTGTGAACTTTCCACTTCAATTCTCGAGTCGAATTTCAATTTAGTAACCATTCACAATAATAACCTCTCCATTATAAAATTCTGCTACTATTATGTAAGGTATCTTTCCTTCTAAATGTGAAAATTATCTCAAGAAAAAAACCGTTTTTTATTTTCAATATAATATTTTTCCTTTTCCCTTTTTTTTCCTGCTTCTCTCAGCACTTTTTAAACCTAAGAATTGCACTCAGAAAATTTTAGTGGTAGTAATCCAAGTGAAACCACCAATTCGGGTAGTAAAAGTAATAATATTAAGAAATGCATACAAACCGAGCCAACCCAAATTATAGGTCAAAGATTTCACTGGTATAGATATATGTGGGGGATCTGCAAATACAACGGTCCGCACGAAAAGTAGTTGTTAATTTATTTTTGTATTCTCTATGTTGGTATTTATTCCCTTTTTATATATCCTGTATTAACATGATGATTTCTAGATTTTATTCCTGTTATATTTCGCAGGCATTTATATTTAAAAAAAAAATTTCTTTTTATGGTGGTATTTATTCCTTTTTTTATAGATCTCGTATTAAAAATGATGATTTATATATTCCCTTCGGGCTTTATTTCGCGGCCATTTATACTTATATTCATACTGTTCCATCCGTCACCTAAAAGGAAAAACCTTACAACCCTGAAATCAAAAAACAATGACAAAAAAAAAATAAATAGTTTAAAAAAACTAAAAAATAATCTTTTATTTTAAAATGTACCAAAAAGTAAATAAATAGTTTAAATTAAAATGAACCAAAAAGTAAAAAATAAAAAATAAATAGTTTAAAACAAATAATTTTAAAATGAATGATAAAATAAAAAAGAATTTTGAATGTAAAGTTTTTATTGCTGCAGCCACTTACTTAAATGTAAAAAGCGTGGGCCGAAGTAAGTGGCTGCAGCAATAAAAACTTTACATTCAAAATTCTTTTTTATTTTATGGTTCATTTTAAAATTATTTGTTTTAAACTATTTATTTTTTATTTTTTACTTTTTGGTTCATTTTAATTTAAACTATTTATTTACTTTTTGGTTCATTTTAAAATAAAAGATTATTTTTTAGTATTTTTAAACTATTTATTTTTTTTTATTTGTTACTTTTTAGTCTGTATGTCTTCCGCCATTTTGTGGTGGTCGCCTTATTAGATTTAAAATGACGTCACACAGCTTACTATAATCTACCTGTCATACTCTCTCATTTGATACCCATATCGTGGGCTTCAGTGGAACACAATTGCAAAATTCGGCCGCCTTGTTAATTATTTTTTCAAAATGTTAAAACATTTAAAATTACTACAAATCGAACAACACGAACGTTAAGTCAACTTTCCAATTATTCCTATAAAAGTTCGAGTCATTAGATTGAAAATGCTTTTATATGTAGTATGAACAAAATTACCTAAGTATAAGATCATTGAGAATGCTAAGGCTTTAGTAGTATGACATTAGAATAGACATTTTAGTGCCTGTGCTGTTGATCGTTGAACCCTGAGGGCAGTACCCATGTCATGGTTTAGTGATATATGGGTCCGCCATATTGAATTTAGAGTGACGTCATTTTATTTTAGTTTTTCTTCTCAGCAACCCTTTCATTTGGTACCCATATGAAGATCTTAGATAAGAAAATTTTGTCGGCCATCTTGGGGCATCCGCCATATTGAATTTGAAATGACGCCACACAGCTAATTGTATTGTACCTGTCATGCCGTTTCATTTGATACGGATACCTGTGTCGAGGGGTCGGGGAACACAATTGCAAAATTCGGCCGCCATCTTGGAACCTCCATCTTGATCTTATAAAAACACCACTAACTTGCATTGTCACCGAAGTTATACATGTTCGCCAAATTTCATTTAGTTTGGAACACAATTGCAAAATTCGGCCGCCATCTTGGAACCGCCATCTTGATCTTATAAAAACACCACTAACTTGTATTGTCACTGTTCGGTGCAGCGCTGACCTAGAAAGAAAATAATGAAATAATGGTCCAAAATTAGGTCAACTATAAAGACTTACCGAGGGTCAACAACCTCCAGCAGCAACCATGTCAAACCTCCAGAAGAAAGAAAAAACTTAAAATATTCAAATTAAACTTTAGTACAAATAATTATATTATTAATTCCAATGTATCCACCTCTACTCACCAAGTTTTAATAATATTTTGTCCATTTTTAAATTGAACATCACTCTCAATATCACAACACAACAAACTTTATGACATGCAGAGTGGCAACAGCCAAAATCAAAAGGTGTAAAAAAAATATAATAAAACCAATTATACATTGTGTCTCGGGTAATAAGTTCCATAGTCAAATAGAATCCACAATGTGAAAGGAAGAAGCTCCACCCAGTAGGGGAGACAGTCGATCGTGCATCGGGGAGTAAAATATCCCCAGAAATAACCGCCAATTGTTCACCCCGTACAACAGGACTCTGCAACGGAAAATTGTGATAGAACTTTCTAGAAAGTAAAGGTACCGAAGTGATATAAGGAGAGGATGAGATAACGCAACTCTCACTTTTTCATTTTCCAATTGGAACCATAACAACTTGGTGAGTTAGAAGTTGGTGCTGCAATTATTTAAATAATCAAATATGTTTGCAATTCAATCAAATTCGTATTCAAATTGTGAAAGTTAATTTATATTATATATTGTTATGAAATTAATAAATTGAAGTGTTAAAGTGTTTCATTTTTCCTTATTGTATATGGAAACAAACAAAATTATTGTTATCTCAAACGATTGACTAAGAAAATGCAACAACCTTAAGTGAGCATAATCTGAAGGCAAAATCAATATCGAGTGTGGTCGAATCGGTCTAGTCGTTGGTGATCGCATTGCATAACCAAGTGGTCGTGTGTTCGAGTCCCGGTAAACGCGGGACCCCTTTTTTATTCATTTTTCCCCGATTCTGTTATATTTTATTAACGTTGGCGTCTAATGAATTGATTATTTGAGCCCGTCATAAATTCACGAATAATATTAGTGAATTCAACAATTTTACCGTCCACCGCGTGCATATCGAAACATGGTCCTTCGAGCCGGATCGCGGGACTTAAATAGAAACGAAAATTAGGTGCAAACGGGAGTGATCACCTCGTAAAAACAATTTACAAAAACAACAACAATCAAATCTAATTCTGAATTCCGAATTGCAAATCTACTTATTTGTTAACAAAAAACAAGCAAAATTCTAAGTACCAGTGAATCATAAAATTCCAAATCTAATTACAAGTGAATCCTAAACATTCAAATCTAAATACAAGTGAATCTAAAAATCGAAATTCAACTACCACTTAATCCTAAAATCTAACCACGAGGAAAATCTAAAAACTAATTCTAACAACCAAGTGAAATTCTAATAGGCAAGTTTAATGCAATAAATCAAGAAATTAGAAAGTGTGAACATTATAATCGACTAGTGAAAAACTAACAAAGAAAGTGACTTTCGAAATCGTTAATTCAACTACAAACGGAAAATTTAACGGTAACTTGAACTGTAAAAACGGTCATCAGTAACGGTGGTACAAAACAGTGAATCTAACGGTAAACGATAACGGTAGCAGCCTGGAGACTGTCAAGGACATCACATTCAGAAACCCATCACAGATTTGCCCAAGCCCTACACACAGTGAGTACATCTCAGCAATATTTTCTCTATTTCATTAAACATTAAGCAACAATAATACATTTTTGGAAATTGAATCTTGTGGTGGAAATCTTAAATTAAAGAAAATATATGTTCAATTCGCAAATAAAACAACAATTTGAAGATAAATTATATTTGTAACCAAATTTAAATCAACAATACTATTTATATAAAATTCGATAAAAATAAAAATGCAAGATCTGCTAGATAATCAATTCGCGCAAGAGGAACTGTTGGTAAAATGTATAGCGAATGTAACAAAGGAAGCAAAGGATAGACGGACCCACACATTCTATGTAAAGAAATTACAACAATTTGAGGGATTGTGGGAGACGTACAGCAATACCCACAAACAGATCCTCATATTAAGACGCAAAACCCCAACTTTCGATTCCAGTGTATGCGAGTATTTCAGTAAGGATAAGTATGCGACACTGGAGGACTTCTTCATAACAAATGCAGCCGATCTTCAAGTCAAAATCGACAAGTTGGCTCCACATCCAAATTATTCAGGTGAAGGTCCCAGTTCCGGTATCCAACCCCAAACCATAATTCATGAAAAGCTTCCAGCATCAACGGCCATAAAACTTCCAAAGATTAGCATCGAAAAATTTAATGGTGATTATAGCAAGTGGACAACCTTCTACGATCTATTCAAAAGCTTAGTCCATCAAAACAAAGGATATTCTCCAGCGCAAAAATTGCAATATCTGAAACTTTCGTTGGAAGGAACACCACAACATATGATCCAACATCTTCAAATAAAGGATGGGAATTATGAATCAACTTGGGCTTTACTTACCGAACGCTACGATAATAAAAGAGTCCTAATAAATACTCAGATAGACATTCTAATGTCTCAACCCTCACTCACAACAGAGTCTGTCCACGCAATACGAAATCTATTAGACACCACAACAGAATGTCTACTTGCTTTAGCGAATTTAAATGTCGATATCACAAGTTGGGATCCTTTCATCGTCCACCTTATAGCCAAGCGTTTACCGTCCACAACACATCAATTATGGGAGCAGACTGTAAGTGATAAAGGGGACCTACCAACGTGGAAGTCACTCCAAGATTTCCTAAAGATGAGATTTAGGACGTTAGAAGCAATTGCGCCCATAGGGAATCATCAAAGAGAAGGGTTCCAATTCAATAAAACAAAGGTAAACCATAGATCTTTCCATGTTTCTACAAAACCAGTGTGCCCTGTTTGTGCACAAATGCACAATGTCAGACAATGTTCTCAATTCTCATCATACACTACACAACAAAAAATTAACGTAGTTAAGTCAAAATCTCTTTGCATGAATTGTCTAGGATTTGGACATGTAACCGCCAACTGCCCCAGTGAAAGAAATTGTAGGTATTGTAATCGGCGTCATCACTCACTACTACATTACAAACCAAATGACGCAAACCCAATTCATTCTAAGGAACATCAAGCACAAAAGCAGACCACTTCGGGGGAATCTCCTGCTTTACAATCAGCAACTTCAACGAGTGTCCAGTCGGTCCAGTCCTTCATGATCAATAAGACATCATCAGCCCAAGTCTTGCTCGCTACAGCTTTGGTAAGAGTGATTTCTCCAACTGGCCAGGAACAAATCGCGCGTGCATTAATTGATCAAGGATCGCAAGCTTCGTTCATAACTGAGGCCCTAGCGCAAGACCTCAAACTAGAAAGGACCTCGATATACGCAAGCATTCAAACCATAGGTGAGGAAATTGTTGGCAGCACCAAATGTAAGGCCCACTTCAATATCAAATCGATCTACAACGATGATTGCAACATTCCGGTTTCTGGTTTGGTGTTCAAGAAACTGACTGAGTTTTTACCCATGAAATATGTCCCGTATCAGCGATGGACCCATCTGACTCAACTTGAATTGGCAGATCCCGAGTTCTACCGTCCCGGGAAGATTGATTTACTACTAGGAGCTGATATCCACGGACAAATACTATTGGAAGGACTAATCAAAGGTATAAACGGAAGCTCGGTGGCTCAGAAAACGGCGATCGGATGGATTCTGTCAGGCGAAATTCAGGCACCAATGCAAATTTCAGTAAATGTACATTTTCAGATGTGTACCGAACTAGATAATAGGTTGAAACAATTTTGGGAATTGGAGGAAATAGGAGAACCAATCATACATACCGAAGAGGAAAGTGAATGCGAACTTTTATTTGAAAAAACGACCAGACGCCTAACTGATGGAAGATACGAAGTTCAATTACCACTCAAACCCGCAACTGAAACCCGACATTTAGGCAAATCCCGTCACATCGCGGTATCACGGCTACTTCAAATGGAACGACGCTTCGCGAGGGACCCCAAATTACAGGAAGCTTACACCACCTGCTTAAATGAATACATAATGCTCGGACATATGGAGAAGGTCAAATCAACTGAAGATGAACATTGCAGTCTGCTAAACCAAGTTAAGACATACTCCTGTACTTATCTGCCTCACCATGGAGTGACAAAGGAATCAAGTACCACAACAAAACTACGAGTAGTTTTCGATGCGTCCAGAGCAACGGACAGTGGAATTGCACTAAATGAGATGATGCTTAAAGGGCCGACAGTGCAAGACGAGCTTACATCTCTACTGATAAGGTGGCGTAAGTATCGCATCGCCTTCAGCGCCGATTTAGAAAAAATGTACCGGCAGGTTCGAGTGAGATCCCAGGACACTGATTATCAGAGAATTGTTTGGCGGGACTCCCCCAACAAACCAATAGAAGACTACAGACTGCAAACAGTAACATTTGGAACCAAGAGCGCACCATATTTGGCGACAAGGGTACTGAAACAACTCGCCATTGATGAGAAAGACCACTACCCCAAGGCTTACAGTATCGTCATGTCAGATTTTTATGTGGATGATCTTCTCTCAGGCCAACACAACATCCATGATGCCTTAGAGGTGCAACAACAACTGCTCAACATCATGAAAGCTGGAGGATTTTCTCTGCGAAAATGGTCATCCAACTGCAGTAAATTGCTGGAATCAATACCACCAGACTACTGCGAAACCAACCCGACACTGGAAATTTCAATAGACGACAACGTCCGAGCTTTAGGGACATTTTGGAAACCCCGAACCGACATGTTGACTTTTTCCTACACACACAGTGAAGACCCAACAAAATGGACTAAACGTAACATCCTGTCCGAAACAGCAAAATTGTTTGATCCTCTTGGTCTTCTAGCTCCAATCATAATTCAAGCAAAAATCATGATCCAACGTTTGTGGCTTAGAGGACTTGAGTGGGATGAAGAAATTCCACAGGATCTGAAGAATCAATGGCTAAAATATCGAGAAAATCTGTCTGAAATACACAAGATTGAGATAAATAGATGGGCACAATATTCTGATGTAAACATAAGGACAGAGCTACACGGTTTCTCAGATGCTTCCTCAAAGGCATACGCAGCAGCGGTTTATCTATGTACAATTAACGAAAACGGAGAGAGGACAACGAACTTAATAGCAGCAAAAACCAAAGTTGCACCGCTGAAAACGGTTTCATTGCCGAGGTTAGAGCTTTGTGGAGCAACCTTGCTAGTGAAGTTGATGCGTTATGTGACTAAAGCACTAAATTTAGTCAAATCCCCTGAGATGCATGCGTGGACTGATTCCGAAATAGTGATCGCCTGGTTACGAGATCACCCCACAAGATGGAACACCTTTGTTGCTAATCGAGTTTCATACATTCATGAAGGACTAGGAAGAAATGTCTGGAAATACGTACCATCTAAACAAAATCCGCAGACTGCGCATCACGAGGAATGGATCCAAAAGAATTACTTAATCATGAATTATGGTGGAAGGGACCCACCTGGTTGTGTGAAAAGGAAGATCAATGGCCAAAAATGAAATCCATCATGAGTGTAAAACACGAACAAAGAAAAAGTTGGGTGATCTCCCATTTACAAACCACCGCTAGCTTAGATGAATGGATAACCAAGTATTCCGCTCTGACGCGATTGCTGCGTGTGACTGCATACTGCCTACGATTTGTATTCAATGCCCAACGAAAATCCAACGAACGCAAAAGGGGATTCCTTAAGGCAGAAGAAATTAAGACTGCCTTACATTTTTGGTTGAAAACACATCAAAGGAAACATTTTCATGAAGAAATCAAGTCTCTGAAACAAAATCAATCATTACCACGATCCAGCCGATTACTTAAACTCTGTCCCTTCATTGATGAAACTGGCCTACTCCGCGTCGGAGGAAGAATCAGACACGCTGAATTATCCTTTGATGAAAGATTCCCCATCATTCTACCAGATAAGGGTCACTTGACGACACTCATAATCGAAAAGATTCACAGAGACATGTTACACGGTGGTCCGCAATTAATGATGCATGCCCTTGCAAGAATCTATTGGCTCCTAAACTCCAGAAACACGATCCGATACCATCTACACAAGTGTATAACCTGTTTCAAACAAAGAGCCCAAGTTCAAACACAACTCATGGGTGCACTTCCCGCAACAAGATTACGACAATCTCGACCTTTCGCCAACACTGGAGTCGATTATTGCGGCCCTTTCGACATGAAAACACACAAGGGACGAAACCCCAAGAAATACAAGGCCTACATTTCTCTTTTTGTATGCATGGCCACCAAAGCCATTCATTTGGAAATCGTCACTGATCTAAGTGCAGAGGGCTTTATTGCAGCCTTTCGGAGATTTGCCGCGAGACGAGGCCTATGTCATAACGTCTATTGTGATAATGGAACTAATTTCGTGGGAGCAACCAGACTTCTACGGCAACAACACCAGCAACTGATGCAACAAATCACTGAGGAATTCGCAGCAATATTAGAGAATGAAGGCACCAAATTTCATTTCATTCCACCATCCTCACCACATTTCGGTGGATTATGGGAGGCTGGAGTGAAGTCCACCAAGTACCACATCAAGAGAGTGATCGGAACTCACTGCTTAACATATGAGGAATTCGCCACTGTATTAACCCAGATTGAGGCATGCTTGAACTCACGGCCACTGACCGCAATGAGTACGGATCCTCGTGATTTAAATCCTTTGACACCAGGCCACTTCCTCATCGGAGATTCGCTGATGACCCCACCTGAACAGTCCGTCCTCGATATGCAGATGAACCGGATCGACAGATGGCAATTAATTCAACGCATATTGCAAGGATTCTGGAAAAGATGGAAATCAGAGTACCTCAACCAACTCCAACAACGTCCTAAATGGACCATCACACACGATAACCTAAAAGTTGGAGAGTTAGTAATCATAAAAGAAGATTCTTTACCACCAAGTCGTTGGGCGCTAGGCCGGATTGCAGATGTACACACCAGAGATGATGGATTAGTACGAGTTATTTCCATACAAACAAAAGACAAGCTCCTCAAACGGCCAATCACCAAGGTCTGCCGGCTTCCCATTGTGAAGCAAGAAGAAAATTCTACTGAAAACCTAAATTAATAGAAAATTTATCCATACAATTAATTAATATGATTAACCCTCATCCGCATTTACCTGAGATTTTATGTATTCCCTCATAAAGCTCAATTCCACATCCCATATCCCTAACAGCGAGACAGGGCGCTATAACCCTTTCCATCTAGACCCCTTTCTATATCTCCACAGGTCACATAAGAAGGATGACCATCATCAAGCATTATGTTGACACACGCCACAGCGGTGTCAAGGGGGGGAGTATGTTCGGTGCAGCGCTGACCTAGAAAGAAAATAATGAAATAATGGTCCAAAATTAGGTCAACTATAAAGACTTACCGAGGGTCAACAACCTCCAGCAGCAACCATGTCAAACCTCCAGAAGAAAGAAAAAACTTAAAATATTCAAATTAAACTTTAGTACAAATAATTATATTATTAATACCAATGTATCCACCTCTACTCACCAAGTTTTAATAATATTTTGTCCATTTTTAAATTGAACATCACTCTCAATATCACAACACAACAAACTTTATGACATGCAGAGTGGCAACAGCCAAAATCAAAAGGTGTAAAAAAAATATAATAAAACCAATTATACATTGTGTCTCGGGTAATAAGTTCCATAGTCAAATAGAATCCACAATGTGAAAGGAAGAAGCTCCACCCAGTAGGGGAGACAGTCGATCGTGCATCGGGGAGTAAAATATCCCCAGAAATAACCGCCAATTGTTCACCCCGTACAACAGGACTCTGCAACGGAAAATTGTGATAGAAAGTAAAGGTACCGAAGTGATATAAGGAGAGGATGAGATAACGCAACTCTCACTTTTTCATTTTCCAATTGGAACCATAACAACTTGGTGAGTTAGAAGTTGGTGCTGCAATTATTTAAATAATCAAATATGTTTGCAATTCAATCAAATTCGTATTCAAATTGTGAAAGTTAATTTATATTATATATTGTTATGAAATTAATAAATTGAAGTGTTAAAGTGTTTCATTTTTCCTTATTGTATATGGAAACAAACAAAATTATTGTTATCTCAAACGATTGACTAAGAAAATGCAACAACCTTAAGTGAGCATAATCTGAAGGCAAAATCAATATCGAGTGTGGTCGAATCGGTCTAGTCGTTGGTGATCGCATTGCATAACCAAGTGGTCGTGTGTTCGAGTCCCGGTAAACGCGGGACCCCTTTTTTATTCATTTTTCCCCGATTCTGTTATATTTTATTAACGTTGGCGTCTAATGAATTGATTATTTGAGCCCGTCATAAATTCACGAATAATATTAGTGAATTCAACAATTTTACCGTCCACCGCGTGCATATCGAAACATGGTCCTTCGAGCCGGATCGCGGGACTTAAATAGAAACGAAAATTAGGTGCAAACGGGAGTGATCACCTCGTAAAAACAATTTACAAAAACAACAACAATCAAATCTAATTCTGAATTCCGAATTGCAAATCTACTTATTTGTTAACAAAAAACAAGCAAAATTCTAAGTACCAGTGAATCATAAAATTCCAAATCTAATTACAAGTGAATCCTAAACATTCAAATCTAAATACAAGTGAATCTAAAAATCGAAATTCAACTACCACTTAATCCTAAAATCTAACCACGAGGAAAATCTAAAAACTAATTCTAACAACCAAGTGAAATTCTAATAGGCAAGTTTAATGCAATAAATCAAGAAATTAGAAAGTGTGAACATTATAATCGACTAGTGAAAAACTAACAAAGAAAGTGACTTTCGAAATCGTTAATTCAACTACAAACGGAAAATTTAACGGTAACTTGAACTGTAAAAACGGTCATCAGTAACGGTGGTACAAAACAGTGAATCTAACGGTAAACGATAACGGTAGCAGCCTGGAGACTGTCAAGGACATCACATTCAGAAACCCATCACAGATTTGCCCAAGCCCTACACACAGTGAGTACATCTCAGCAATATTTTCTCTATTTCATTAAACATTAAGCAACAATAATACATTTTTGGAAATTGAATCTTGTGGTGGAAATCTTAAATTAAAGAAAATATATGTTCAATTCGCAAATAAAACAACAATTTGAAGATAAATTATATTTGTAACCAAATTTAAATCAACAATACTATTTATATAAAATTCGATAAAAATAAAAATGCAAGATCTGCTAGATAATCAATTCGCGCAAGAGGAACTGTTGGTAAAATGTATAGCGAATGTAACAAAGGAAGCAAAGGATAGACGGACCCACACATTCTATGTAAAGAAATTACAACAATTTGAGGGATTGTGGGAGACGTACAGCAATACCCACAAACAGATCCTCATATTAAGACGCAAAACCCCAACTTTCGATTCCAGTGTATGCGAGTATTTCAGTAAGGATAAGTATGCGACACTGGAGGACTTCTTCATAACAAATGCAGCCGATCTTCAAGTCAAAATCGACAAGTTGGCTCCACATCCAAATTATTCAGGTGAAGGTCCCAGTTCCGGTATCCAACCCCAAACCATAATTCATGAAAAGCTTCCAGCATCAACGGCCATAAAACTTCCAAAGATTAGCATCGAAAAATTTAATGGTGATTATAGCAAGTGGACAACCTTCTACGATCTATTCAAAAGCTTAGTCCATCAAAACAAAGGATATTCTCCAGCGCAAAAATTGCAATATCTGAAACTTTCGTTGGAAGGAACACCACAACATATGATCCAACATCTTCAAATAAAGGATGGGAATTATGAATCAACTTGGGCTTTACTTACCGAACGCTACGATAATAAAAGAGTCCTAATAAATACTCAGATAGACATTCTAATGTCTCAACCCTCACTCACAACAGAGTCTGTCCACGCAATACGAAATCTATTAGACACCACAACAGAATGTCTACTTGCTTTAGCGAATTTAAATGTCGATATCACAAGTTGGGATCCTTTCATCGTCCACCTTATAGCCAAGCGTTTACCGTCCACAACACATCAATTATGGGAGCAGACTGTAAGTGATAAAGGGGACCTACCAACGTGGAAGTCACTCCAAGATTTCCTAAAGATGAGATTTAGGACGTTAGAAGCAATTGCGCCCATAGGGAATCATCAAAGAGAAGGGTTCCAATTCAATAAAACAAAGGTAAACCATAGATCTTTCCATGTTTCTACAAAACCAGTGTGCCCTGTTTGTGCACAAATGCACAATGTCAGACAATGTTCTCAATTCTCATCATACACTACACAACAAAAAATTAACGTAGTTAAGTCAAAATCTCTTTGCATGAATTGTCTAGGATTTGGACATGTAACCGCCAACTGCCCCAGTGAAAGAAATTGTAGGTATTGTAATCGGCGTCATCACTCACTACTACATTACAAACCAAATGACGCAAACCCAATTCATTCTAAGGAACATCAAGCACAAAAGCAGACCACTTCGGGGGAATCTCCTGCTTTACAATCAGCAACTTCAACGAGTGTCCAGTCGGTCCAGTCCTTCATGATCAATAAGACATCATCAGCCCAAGTCTTGCTCGCTACAGCTTTGGTAAGAGTGATTTCTCCAACTGGCCAGGAACAAATCGCGCGTGCATTAATTGATCAAGGATCGCAAGCTTCGTTCATAACTGAGGCCCTAGCGCAAGACCTCAAACTAGAAAGGACCTCGATATACGCAAGCATTCAAACCATAGGTGAGGAAATTGTTGGCAGCACCAAATGTAAGGCCCACTTCAATATCAAATCGATCTACAACGATGATTGCAACATTCCGGTTTCTGGTTTGGTGTTCAAGAAACTGACTGAGTTTTTACCCATGAAATATGTCCCGTATCAGCGATGGACCCATCTGACTCAACTTGAATTGGCAGATCCCGAGTTCTACCGTCCCGGGAAGATTGATTTACTACTAGGAGCTGATATCCACGGACAAATACTATTGGAAGGACTAATCAAAGGTATAAACGGAAGCTCGGTGGCTCAGAAAACGGCGATCGGATGGATTCTGTCAGGCGAAATTCAGGCACCAATGCAAATTTCAGTAAATGTACATTTTCAGATGTGTACCGAACTAGATAATAGGTTGAAACAATTTTGGGAATTGGAGGAAATAGGAGAACCAATCATACATACCGAAGAGGAAAGTGAATGCGAACTTTTATTTGAAAAAACGACCAGACGCCTAACTGATGGAAGATACGAAGTTCAATTACCACTCAAACCCGCAACTGAAACCCGACATTTAGGCAAATCCCGTCACATCGCGGTATCACGGCTACTTCAAATGGAACGACGCTTCGCGAGGGACCCCAAATTACAGGAAGCTTACACCACCTGCTTAAATGAATACATAATGCTCGGACATATGGAGAAGGTCAAATCAACTGAAGATGAACATTGCAGTCTGCTAAACCAAGTTAAGACATACTCCTGTACTTATCTGCCTCACCATGGAGTGACAAAGGAATCAAGTACCACAACAAAACTACGAGTAGTTTTCGATGCGTCCAGAGCAACGGACAGTGGAATTGCACTAAATGAGATGATGCTTAAAGGGCCGACAGTGCAAGACGAGCTTACATCTCTACTGATAAGGTGGCGTAAGTATCGCATCGCCTTCAGCGCCGATTTAGAAAAAATGTACCGGCAGGTTCGAGTGAGATCCCAGGACACTGATTATCAGAGAATTGTTTGGCGGGACTCCCCCAACAAACCAATAGAAGACTACAGACTGCAAACAGTAACATTTGGAACCAAGAGCGCACCATATTTGGCGACAAGGGTACTGAAACAACTCGCCATTGATGAGAAAGACCACTACCCCAAGGCTTACAGTATCGTCATGTCAGATTTTTATGTGGATGATCTTCTCTCAGGCCAACACAACATCCATGATGCCTTAGAGGTGCAACAACAACTGCTCAACATCATGAAAGCTGGAGGATTTTCTCTGCGAAAATGGTCATCCAACTGCAGTAAATTGCTGGAATCAATACCACCAGACTACTGCGAAACCAACCCGACACTGGAAATTTCAATAGACGACAACGTCCGAGCTTTAGGGACATTTTGGAAACCCCGAACCGACATGTTGACTTTTTCCTACACACACAGTGAAGACCCAACAAAATGGACTAAACGTAACATCCTGTCCGAAACAGCAAAATTGTTTGATCCTCTTGGTCTTCTAGCTCCAATCATAATTCAAGCAAAAATCATGATCCAACGTTTGTGGCTTAGAGGACTTGAGTGGGATGAAGAAATTCCACAGGATCTGAAGAATCAATGGCTAAAATATCGAGAAAATCTGTCTGAAATACACAAGATTGAGATAAATAGATGGGCACAATATTCTGATGTAAACATAAGGACAGAGCTACACGGTTTCTCAGATGCTTCCTCAAAGGCATACGCAGCAGCGGTTTATCTATGTACAATTAACGAAAACGGAGAGAGGACAACGAACTTAATAGCAGCAAAAACCAAAGTTGCACCGCTGAAAACGGTTTCATTGCCGAGGTTAGAGCTTTGTGGAGCAACCTTGCTAGTGAAGTTGATGCGTTATGTGACTAAAGCACTAAATTTAGTCAAATCCCCTGAGATGCATGCGTGGACTGATTCCGAAATAGTGATCGCCTGGTTACGAGATCACCCCACAAGATGGAACACCTTTGTTGCTAATCGAGTTTCATACATTCATGAAGGACTAGGAAGAAATGTCTGGAAATACGTACCATCTAAACAAAATCCGCAGACTGCGCATCACGAGGAATGGATCCAAAAGAATTACTTAATCATGAATTATGGTGGAAGGGACCCACCTGGTTGTGTGAAAAGGAAGATCAATGGCCAAAAATGAAATCCATCATGAGTGTAAAACACGAACAAAGAAAAAGTTGGGTGATCTCCCATTTACAAACCACCGCTAGCTTAGATGAATGGATAACCAAGTATTCCGCTCTGACGCGATTGCTGCGTGTGACTGCATACTGCCTACGATTTGTATTCAATGCCCAACGAAAATCCAACGAACGCAAAAGGGGATTCCTTAAGGCAGAAGAAATTAAGACTGCCTTACATTTTTGGTTGAAAACACATCAAAGGAAACATTTTCATGAAGAAATCAAGTCTCTGAAACAAAATCAATCATTACCACGATCCAGCCGATTACTTAAACTCTGTCCCTTCATTGATGAAACTGGCCTACTCCGCGTCGGAGGAAGAATCAGACACGCTGAATTATCCTTTGATGAAAGATTCCCCATCATTCTACCAGATAAGGGTCACTTGACGACACTCATAATCGAAAAGATTCACAGAGACATGTTACACGGTGGTCCACAATTAATGATGCATGCCCTTGCAAGAATCTATTGGCTCCTAAACTCCAGAAACACGATCCGATACCATCTACACAAGTGTATAACCTGTTTCAAACAAAGAGCCCAAGTTCAAACACAACTCATGGGTGCACTTCCCGCAACAAGATTACGACAATCTCGACCTTTCGCCAACACTGGAGTCGATTATTGCGGCCCTTTCGACATGAAAACACACAAGGGACGAAACCCCAAGAAATACAAGGCCTACATTTCTCTTTTTGTATGCATGGCCACCAAAGCCATTCATTTGGAAATCGTCACTGATCTAAGTGCAGAGGGCTTTATTGCAGCCTTTCGGAGATTTGCCGCGAGACGAGGCCTATGTCATAACGTCTATTGTGATAATGGAACTAATTTCGTGGGAGCAACCAGACTTCTACGGCAACAACACCAGCAACTGATGCAACAAATCACTGAGGAATTCGCAGCAATATTAGAGAATGAAGGCACCAAATTTCATTTCATTCCACCATCCTCACCACATTTCGGTGGATTATGGGAGGCTGGAGTGAAGTCCACCAAGTACCACATCAAGAGAGTGATCGGAACTCACTGCTTAACATATGAGGAATTCGCCACTGTATTAACCCAGATTGAGGCATGCTTGAACTCACGGCCACTGACCGCAATGAGTACGGATCCTCGTGATTTAAATCCTTTGACACCAGGCCACTTCCTCATCGGAGATTCGCTGATGACCCCACCTGAACAGTCCGTCCTCGATATGCAGATGAACCGGATCGACAGATGGCAATTAATTCAACGCATATTGCAAGGATTCTGGAAAAGATGGAAATCAGAGTACCTCAACCAACTCCAACAACGTCCTAAATGGACCATCACACACGATAACCTAAAAGTTGGAGAGTTAGTAATCATAAAAGAAGATTCTTTACCACCAAGTCGTTGGGCGCTAGGCCGGATTGCAGATGTACACACCAGAGATGATGGATTAGTACGAGTTATTTCCATACAAACAAAAGACAAGCTCCTCAAACGGCCAATCACCAAGGTCTGCCGGCTTCCCATTGTGAAGCAAGAAGAAAATTCTACTGAAAACCTAAATTAATAGAAAATTTATCCATACAATTAATTAATATGATTAACCCTCATCCGCATTTACCTGAGATTTTATGTATTCCCTCATAAAGCTCAATTCCACATCCCATATCCCTAACAGCGAGACAGGGCGCTATAACCCTTTCCATCTAGACCCCTTTCTATATCTCCACAGGTCACATAAGAAGGATGACCATCATCAAGCATTATGTTGACACACGCCACAGCGGTGTCAAGGGGGGGAGTATGTTCGGTGCAGCGCTGACCTAGAAAGAAAATAATGAAATAATGGTCCAAAATTAGGTCAACTATAAAGACTTACCGAGGGTCAACAACCTCCAGCAGCAACCATGTCAAACCTCCAGAAGAAAGAAAAAACTTAAAATATTCAAATTAAACTTTAGTACAAATAATTATATTATTAATACCAATGTATCCACCTCTACTCACCAAGTTTTAATAATATTTTGTCCATTTTTAAATTGAACATCACTCTCAATATCACAACACAACAAACTTTATGACATGCAGAGTGGCAACAGCCAAAATCAAAAGGTGTAAAAAAAATATAATAAAACCAATTATACATTGTGTCTCGGGTAATAAGTTCCATAGTCAAATAGAATCCACAATGTGAAAGGAAGAAGCTCCACCCAGTAGGGGAGACAGTCGATCGTGCATCGGGGAGTAAAATATCCCCAGAAATAACCGCCAATTGTTCACCCCGTACAACAGGACTCTGCAACGGAAAATTGTGATAGAACTTTCTAGAAAGTAAAGGTACCGAAGTGATATAAGGAGAGGATGAGATAACGCAACTCTCACTTTTTCATTTTCCAATTGGAACCATAACAACTTGGTGAGTTAGAAGTTGGTGCTGCAATTATTTAAATAATCAAATATGTTTGCAATTCAATCAAATTCGTATTCAAATTGTGAAAGTTAATTTATATTATATATTGTTATGAAATTAATAAATTGAAGTGTTAAAGTGTTTCATTTTTCCTTATTGTATATGGAAACAAACAAAATTATTGTTATCTCAAACGATTGACTAAGAAAATGCAACAACCTTAAGTGAGCATAATCTGAAGGCAAAATCAATATCGAGTGTGGTCGAATCGGTCTAGTCGTTGGTGATCGCATTGCATAACCAAGTGGTCGTGTGTTCGAGTCCCGGTAAACGCGGGACCCCTTTTTTATTCATTTTTCCCCGATTCTGTTATATTTTATTAACGTTGGCGTCTAATGAATTGATTATTTGAGCCCGTCATAAATTCACGAATAATATTAGTGAATTCAACAATTTTACCGTCCACCGCGTGCATATCGAAACAGTCACCGAAGTTATACATGTTCGCCAAATTTCATTGAGTTTGGAACACAATTGCAAAATTCGGCCGCCTATTTGGAACCGCCATCTTGATCTTATAAAAACACCACCAACTTGTATTGTCACCGAAGTTATACATGTTCGCCAAATTTCATTGAGTTTGGAACACAATTGCAAAATTCGGCCGCCATCTTGGAACCGCCATCTTGATCTTATAAAAACACCACTGACTTGTATTGTCACCGAAGTTATACATGTTCGCCAAATTTCATTGAGTTTGGAACACAATTGCAAAATTCGGCCGCCATCTTGGAACCGCCATCTTGATCTTATAAAAACACCACTGACTTGAATTGTCACCGAAGTTATACATGTTCGCCAAATTTCATTGAGTTTGGTAAAGTCTAAGTATAAAAATTTTGCGTTGCAAGATTTGACGACAAACAGTGTAAGTTAAATAAAAGAATTTAAAAAAAACACCAACTTTAAATTCACTCCACATTTAATGAACAAACACTACATAAACAAATCTAATTCACTAAAAATAAAACACTCCGCAGAAGGGGGTGAAAACAATGTCCTCCAGAGCCAGACAACAGGATGAATTGTTCCTAGAAAACCAAACTTTTGAATTATGAATATTATGAATATAGTAAAATACTTCCCTCCTGGAATAAAAACCAAATGAGCGCCCAAAAAATCCAAAGAGAACAAAGTGGCCCCAAACAAACTCCGCAAGGGTAAAAATCCCGTCGGCAAACTCACGAATCTGGAAAACAAAAATAGTCAGTCCAAAATACACAAATTCCACAAAGAGAACTTACCTCTCAACACTAAAAATGAGACTCCACCTCCCGCAAATCCCACCAACATCAAAATATTCCTAAGATGAAATAAAATTAGTTACTAACTATTAAAATAGAAGAAAGCAAACTTACCCGCAAAATGTCAACAAACCTATTTGACAGAAGAAGAAGTGAAAGAGAAGCAACTACATGAACCGAGAATGATGTACACAAAACCAAGGTTCCCCACCAATTTTATTGTTAAGATTCAGATAAATACCGGCAGACGGCCAGCGTTCCAACAGATCACTTCAAGATCTTCAAGCGCGCTTGAGCTTCGAAGACATCAATAAAATTCGAGTTTGAGAATTTTATTAAAGGTGATTTCAATCATTAAATCAAGGGATTGAGCTGAGATCCCTTAATCATATGCATACTGACGAGCTTGAGTCGGTAAGCTATAACAGATAGGAAAAACCCGAGTTGAAGGTTTTTTTCCTTTATCCTATACGAGATCCGCTGACGAGCTTGAGTCAGCATCTCCACCATAGAGGTCGTGGGACCACAACAAATAACCATTGAAATTATAATTCCAGACATCGCTTCAAGTACACCTACCACCCTCTGACTCATGATTTCTTGTTTTTACACCAGGAAAAATTTATGTGTATTGCATTGGTTTAAATTAGGGGAAAAAAACAGGAAAAGGATGTTCTGATAAATTATGTCGGAACCATTTGACGCCTACGCCCGTATTCTTTATCGAATGATAGGGTGTGTCAGAGGCCTATGTGCTCTAGGGCGACCGTTACAACGCGCGCAAGTTCGAATCCGCCAGGCGAGAGGTGGCGCGAAAAAAACAAACGGTGGCCCGCTGTATCGTATGGTTAGGGTTTTGGTTTCCCTACCGGTTGCGTGGCAACGTGGGGCTAACCCACCCCTGAGACTAAGAGTCTCGTGCTCTATCGACTGAGCTAGCCTGGCTATGTCTGGGTAAGGTGTGTATTCCCCCCGCTATGCCTTCGGAGGGGTTGGGTTCGGGAGACAATGGACGAGGCTGAAGTCGTATGTGTTAAGCGCATCAACTACCTTTTCGCAGCTTTGTATTTAAAGAAACAAAAAAAAACTTTCGAGATTGATTTAGGTATTGGCATCATTTTGGACTCCTATACGTCCCTAGGCAAGCGTCTTATAGGGTCGTTTGGGCCTCATGAGCCGGGATTGTGTCTAGATTGTTGGCTCTATACTCATAACAGATGTGGTCCTGCGGTGGTAGTTGGAATTATTCAGCGCAACGTTCGTGTCCAAGAACTCCCCCTCCCAAGGCAAAGCGGTACGGCCGAATTTCTGCGGCCTCGTGGGTCACCTCTATATGCATATAGGGGGGTTGGTCTGGCAACCTATGAAGTTATCAACATGAAGCTTGGCTCCAGACAGTCAAGTAGATCAAGGAGGTGTACCATCCGCTGGGGAAGCTACCCAAGCGGACCTCGACGGGCACCCTATTAATAACCGGTTAGGCCGGCGAGATGCCTTATTAGGGCTACTCGGAGTCACCTTCGCTTTCAATAGTTATACTAGGACGTGTCTTGGGCCTGATTGCTCTACGGAGTGACTTCGCGTGTCCGTCGAGAAGGTCGAGGCAATTCCACATTGTCCCGACGAGTCCCTCTGAGCGCGAATTCTCTCTTCCGGAAGATATCTCATGCCCCAAGGACTCAGTCCGCCGACTAAACCACGTAGTCGCCGTCTGGAACGCTTGGTCCACGAGGTCACCTTCCGCTACTCAGGCTGTCAGGCCTTGAGATCTTTGGCGTGAAAAATACCGATCGGTTTTCCTTTTAAGTCCTCTAATTCATAACGCCCACTCCCAAGCTTTCGCCTCACGCGAGTCTTCATAAATTTGTCTGCCAGTTTAGCGCTAAACCGGTCGATCTTGTTACTTACGGGGAAGGTTCGTCGATAAACTACCTGGCCGGGCGAGAACTCTACAGCTCTGCAGCGCAGATTATAGTGTTTCTCATGTCTCGTGTGAGCCGCGGCCAGGTGTTGCTCTATTTTGTCCCGCCGGGCCTGCCATCGATCTACTTGCAAGGCACCTAAGGCCTTCAGTACTGGGTTAGCGGATCCATGCAGGACCATTGGGCACCCGAACAGGGCCTGGTAAGGGGAGGTGTTAATGGACGTGTGGTGTGCACTCCGTAGGGCACATTCGATTGCAGACAGGTGTAGGTCCCAATCCCGGTTATCTTCTTTCAGATACGCTCGGATAGCAGTTAAGACGGAACGGTTCACTCGCTCGGAAGCGTTGGCTTGGGGGGAATAGACAGCGGTGAGTTGGTGTTTGACGCCGTAATCGGACAACAGTTTCGTGAATTCTTTGGAAGTGAAATGACTTCCATTATCAGAGAATATCACCTCGGGGACGCCGAAGGCATGGAAGATTCGATGTTCAAGGAAATTCACGGCGGCTTTGGATGTTTCGCCAACTACTGGGTGGAGGAAACAGAATTTGGAAAACGCGTCTAGCACTACCAACACAGCAGTGTGGCCTTTCTTAGTCCTAGGGTAAGGGCCCATATAATCGATGTACAAGATTTGAAAAGGTCGGCACACATCCATGGCTTCGCCCATAGGGGGCCGAAGGGGTGTGTTTGGAGCTTTTGTCTCCTTACATACTTCACAGCTCGCGATGTATTTTCTGACTTGGCTAGTCATACCGGGCCAATAATATTTTTCCCGAAGGCGTGCAAGGGTTTTGTGAATACCGCCATGGGAAGCTTGAGGGGGCTCATGAGCGGACTTGATCAAGGGATCGGTCAATTCTGCAGGGATCCACAATTTCCATATCAGGTCGTCCGTCTCGGGGTCGCCAGTCCGTGGGGCCGAACGGTGGAAAACGTGACCATCCGAAACCTGAAGGTCAGGTAATCGCCCGGTATCTTTGCTGATTTTGTCAACGAGATGCTGGTAGTCCGCTGACCTGAAGGCTGGGGACGTTAGGTCCACGTCACTACAGAAGGACACTTCATCGACACAGTCGACTCGTGATAGTGCGTCCGGTACCACATTCTGACTACCCTTGCGGTGCTCGATAGAAAATTGGAAGCCCTGCAGTTTTAGGCTCCACCGCGCTAGCCGGCCGTTTAGGTCTGTCTGGCTCATAAGCCACTTCAAGCTGGCATGGTCGGTAATTATTGTAAAAGGCTGCCCTTCCACATACGCTCGGAACTTTTTAACGCTCAGCACCGCTGCGTAACACTCGAGTTCCGTGATGGAATAATTACGCTGGGCGCTGTTCAGCTTCTTAGAGAAAAATGCGATGGGATGTTCTGCATCGCCCTGTCTTTGGAAGTCTGGCGTCACATTGGATGTAGAAGGGGCGTGTGAAGTCTGGGGTGACCAGTAAGGGAGCAGACATCATGGACTTCTTGAGTTCCACGAAGGCTTGATGGGCCTCGTCGGACCAACCAAATTTGCCGCAATCCGTGATGGGAGAGGCGATACTTGCATAGTTACCTATGAAGCGCCTATGACGGGGGTGGTCATACCTAAGAAGCGTCGCACCTGTTTGACTGACTTTGGAACTGGGAAGTCCCTAATGGCTGCCACCTTGTCGGGATCGGTTTTCAGGGATCCATCGCCAATGATGAACCCCAGATACTTCACCTCGCGGACGCAGAATCGGCTCTTTGACAGGTTTACTGTCAGCCCGGAGCGACGAAGGCAGTCGGCGACCTTTTCCAGAAGTTGGAGGTGGGTCTCAAAGTCCGGAGACACCACCAATAAATCGTCCAGATAGACGAACACATTTTCTCTAAGTGAGCCTGGTATCGCCTTATCAATCAAGCGACACATGCGTTGCGGAGCGTTACAAAGTCCGAACGGCATCACGGTAAATTGATACAGCGGTCTTCGTGGGACGGTGAAGGCTGTTTTTTCCCTGGATTTTTCCTCTAAAGGGATTTGCCAAAAGGCATCCTTCAGGTCGATTGCGGGCGACTAGGACGCCATCCCGGCCAACCTCTTGGGGGGATTCGTCATTCGAGGGATGCGCAGAACTTGCCCCCTTGCCTTATTGGGATTGGGGCCCATGATCAGACTGTCTAGGCTGGAGCGAAGTGAGAAAAGGTGGGATGTATGTCTTTACACAGGTTTTTCTTTTTTTCGTTTTTTGTTTTTTTTTCTCTAAGAGATGCTTTTTATTAATAAATTTACCAAAAGGAATATGTTAATAAGGCGTTTAAAACAAAAATTAGATATATTTCAATATTATATATAATTAGAAATCAAAGCAAAATATAAAACTGTTATATTACATATTGTAGATAAACCTGTACTTAAGGAGGAAAATAAATTAAGCTGGATTAATTTATATTATTTGAAAACAATTAAAAACCAACTTAGTTCAAAAAAAAATTTCTTTGTTTATTTTTTTGTACCTATCTCGCGTAGGTGTGGCCCCAGGGAAAGGATGTCCTTCCCAAGGCTTCGGTGGCCGATGGCGCCGATGAAAGTCAGCCTGAACTCAGGACTGAGTGGCATCCGCGTCACCAGAATCACCAAGTGCCTCCACCGGCGGGATCGGTGATGAGAGTGGTGCCAGGCTAGTGTCTAGCACCATCTGCATCACGAAATCCCTATTGCCTGACATCCGGCAACCCAAAGCGATGACCGGATTCCAGTGACCAATATAAGAAGAAAGGGTGAATGAAGAGATAGAAGCCTTCTGTGAGAAGTGAGGGAGACCGCTCCGACACCCAGCCACAACTGGTCAGTCACTCTGCTGAATCACAGGAAGGTGAAGTGTCAGAACGGTCAAACAGCCGGGGGCGGGTGTATATCAGGAGGTCGACCCTGTCGCAGCGCCAGGCGATAGCACGCCTGTTAGCCTTGACGGGGCAGGTCCGACGTCCGGGCATACATCCGTCCATACTACAAATATAAGCAAGGAAACTCAAAAGTGATGGTTCCTATCAGGGAGGCTCGCACAGAGTCAGGCGGTATGACGCCTGTTAACCGGATTCCGCGCCTCGCTGATAGGAGCCGTGAATAACATAGGGAGGCTACCGCAGAAGAAATCGATAGATGAAGTGGTTGAAGAGAGAAGAAGGATAGGAAAGTGGAAGAAGACAGAGGTGATAAGGGCTAGAGTACCGCGGTAAGTACTTTCGCCCAGTTAACCAGAAGCCGGAAGGACTTGGACGGTGAAGAGGACACTACTATGAAGGAAGTCCACTCCTGGCTCTTCTCGTTGGCCTGAGCCACAGAATTAATGAAAACTAATCATCGACGAATATTGGGAGACTACTAGTATGAAGATCATAACTCGGAAGGGAAGTTTTGCTAAGCCGAAAAGAAAAAAAATGCCGAATCTAAAGGGAGTTAATGTCATTAAATGACAACCAGACGTTTTCGAGTTATGATGCCGAGACTAGAGAACCAAAAGAAAATTCAATTCACTAGCCTACGTTGGGCGCCATTTGTAACTGTCGGAGTTGGGTTTGCCGGGGCACGAAGGAGGTGAAATTGCCATAAAGGCCAGGAAGACTCATATTACAAAGTTTGGGGAAGGGGACTCAAAAAAAACAGGGTGGCTCGGACGGTTCGACCGCCGGGGAAGTGTCGCGAATTTACGCATCCAATGCACCGGTTGTAGGCACGACTAGCGGTGCGCTAGCTAGCTCGCCAGATGGGGTGGGATCCGCGGTGCTTGGATGCCGGAGGGGGTGACAGTTATCCTGTTAAAACACTCGTGCCTATACAACAACAAAAACTAAAGGGGCGACGAGGGGGTGGAACAACGTCCAGGGCCAACGAGAGGGGCTAATAAGAGGGGAAGAAGAAAGAAAGGGTGTAACGGTCGCCCTCCGCGATCTAGGGCACTTACCAACCCAAGCAACCTACCCTTGTACCGCCACCAACAATACAACCACCATCAATCGCACTACCCAAGAAATTCCATTACCAACGCCAGCTGCTAGAAATCTACCTAAAAACGCAATCCGCAACAATTACTGAACCAGCAGCAATTAGAGGAGGAACTGTCCGAAAAACCAGCTATTATTAATAACATTAATAATCATGATAATATAATTAAAAGTAATAATAAAAATTATCGGGAATCATCGCTATCCCTAATACGTAACACATTGAATAATTGTTCTATATCAAAATCACCATCAATAATAACTTCTGCTATTATTGATGGTAATAGTGTTGGTGGTATAGTGAAATTATCACCGCCGTTAATGCAAAAGCAAGAAACTTCTCCTTCAGATGATTCCGAAAATTGCTCGAATCCATTCGATCAATTAAAGCCAACATGCCAGAATTTATTCAGCAGTTTTCGGTTAAAATCGCTTCAGATTGCCAATTTGATACTATAACACCTCCAGCATCATCTAATTCGCAACAAAATATTCCTGATCAGCCAAGGGTAACAAGTATTCGAAAAATATCAACGCAGTGTGAATAGAAGCCCGCCGCCGCAAAATACACAGCCATCCTCCACATAGGTGCCAAATACACAAATAAGCGGAACCAATGCCGGACTAATACCAACAGCAAAAGCTAGTCATTCGAATTCAACTAGTAGCTCAGCTGTTGATAAACTTTAAACTGATGACCTATGCAAAATTCGTGTGGAGGCCCCAATTGAGTGCGTGATACTAGAATGTGGATGGACATATGGCAGCATGCACTAGTTGCGGAAAAGTTTTAAGCGAATGCCCCATTTGTCGACAATACCTAGTTAGAATAGTTCAATTCTTTAGAGCATAATTATTCGAGGTTGCAAGACAAACAACAAAAAAATATATTCCCTAGGTAATCTATAAGTAATCAATGATAAAATTGTAAATTTTAAAGGCAGGACTCAAGTTTCAAGATTTTTCATAACAATGATATTAAATCACCCCCCCCCCCATGCAATATTATCTATTGTTTCAAAGAGGAATCCAAGTTTTGAATTTAGTTCTCATAACGGATTTTCTTGCGAGGAATGTAAATTTTGGCAACATCAGCCAGATGCAAAACCGCATCAAGCACTGTTATGCAGACTTGTCTGTAAAATCTACAGCCGAAAGAGAGAGAAATCTGCACGAAGTGAGGAATGCAGGTTAACGGGACGCGGCTGGCTCCCTTCGGCGTGAGCCGGCGTTTTTTAGGAAAAAGGAGTTGATCGGAGAATTTCTTGAGAGTCGGGATCAGATTTTTTTGACGAGTAGTCGCCGCGCCCGGCTGAGTAGTTTTTTTGGAAAAGCGGAGTAGATTTTTTTTCGGGGTGGTTGTGAACTTTCTTGAGAGGAAGAAGTCTTTTTGAGTTTTTTTTGAGCTTTTTTTTCGATGAAGACAGTATTGTCTAATTGAGAAGGTGTGCGCGATGAGTTTTTGTTTTTGGAAGGCGGGCTCGATGAGAATTTTGCGGGTATCCTTCGTTATCGGTTCGCGATATATAGGGACGGAATTTTGAACATTCATCATATATGTAAATAGCTTATGTGTACAGTTAGTGATAATATATAAACAAAAGAAAGCCGAAAAAAAAAATGCGGAAGGATAAAATTTGGTTGTAGTGAAAACTCAATTTTTTTTCTTAAGGAAAATAAACCTAGCGGTACATTGGTTTTTGCTTAAAGTTTTTGATATAGCTGGAACACAAGGGTAATCGCAGCTGCTTTCAACTAGCACATTGACAAGGCTGTCCCTATTTGTGCAGTTCGTTCGAAGAGTTCTTACACATAAAATAATTCACCGCGGTCGTAGCTAGTTCATGGGTCAGAGAGAGTCAAATACAGTTGATTCTCGATTTTTTTGGTGTTGTATATGGAATATGGAATGAACTGGAAAATGAAGCTAAGTTAACTGGAGGAATACAAATAATAATATCCGAGATGAACTAAAATTGAAGAGGAAAAAAAAATACATCAAGTACAAATATTCTGGGAAATTCTTTGTCTATTTTTGAAGGCACGTTGGGCACTTTTTGGCCTGGGGAAAAAACTAAAAACTCGCGTCACGCGCACTTTTTGTGTGCCATCACGCGCACGTACCATCACGAGAGAAAAATGTTTCCTTTGGGGGTTTTAGTTTTAATTATGTAGTATAAATTATATATTATATATTATATATTAAATATTATATATTGAATATTATATATTTAATATTATATATTAAGTATTGTGTATTATGGACTATGTAGTGTACTACATACTATGACCTATGTACTAATTATTATGTATTAATTATTATGTTCTATGTGCTATGTATTATGAATTATGTAGTATGTACTATGTAATATGCACTATGTATTATGTACTATGTACTACACACTATTTACTATGTACTGTATATTATGCACTATTATGTCCTATATGTACTATTTACAATGCATTATGTATTATATACTATGTACTATTTACTATGAACTATGTACTGTATATTATGCATTATTTACTATGTACTATATAATATGTATTATGTCCTATGTACTATGTACAATGCATTATGTATTATATACTATGTACAATTTACTATGCACTATGTACTGTATATTATGCACTATTTACTATGTACTATATACTATGTATTATGTACTATGTACTATGTTCTATGTACTATGTACAATGCATTATGTATTATATACTATGTACTATTTAATATGCACTATGTACTGTATATTATGCTTATTTACTATGTACTATATACTATGTATTATGTACTATGTACTATGTATTATGTCCTATGTACTATGTACAATGCATTATGTATTATATACTATGTACTATTTACTATGCACTATGTACTGTATATTATGCACTATTTACTATGTACTATATACTATGTATTATGTACTATGTACAATGCATTATGTATTATATACTATGTACTATTTACTATACACTATGTACTGTATATTATGCTTATTTACTATGTACTATATACTATGTATTATGTACTATGTACTATGTACTATGTACTATGTTCTATGTACTATGTACAATGCATTATGTATTATATACTCTG